>OX411746.1:17983111-20483111 GCA_948252205.1 Orthosia incerta | reverse complement strand
TCGGCGCAACACTTTTTCTTCTTGCATTCCGTAATTTTCTCACTGACTCCCTTTTCTTACAATCAGTCCCTCGTACAAGGTACGACTTGCTACCAGTCGGTTCTTGATAGAGCCTTGTGAACCCTAAAACCAGAACATTGACAGACATCTTTACTATTGAGTTTTTAAGCACTAGCTTTACGGAAATTCCAGAGGCTTCAAAAGAATGGTCGCTCGTCAGTTGATATAGTTTTCTTGATCCCAAATTCCAGATTTCAAGCCGCACGGTACTTGAAAAGTCCAGAGTCTTGATTATTTATAACCTGTGGACTTACACCAATTTAGGCGACCAAATATAAACATTTTCTATTTGCCGTGTCAGTTTTCAGTAAACGTGTTATAGAAGTGATTGACACGACCTTTAAACCTACATCACTCGCTTTGAATCAGAGCTGGACTTTGTGATCCCATTTTGTGTCCGATATATGTATTATGTATTAAGATTTCTGTTAAGCCGATATTCCCAATACGTTATTATTATATTTCTCAAATAGCTAGAAAGTAACTGTAGAAGTAAATATATTTTGAACAATATGTGTGATATTTCTTCAATAAGTATTGTAGTTCGTCTAACATACTGGTTACCGAGGCGTATTCTTATTTTTGATGAAAACCCCAAGATAAAAAAAAACCAAGCACATACAAAATAGCGAATTTGATATCTAATACCTGAACTTTGTTTAAGTAAATTAATAGCAATTTTAGCTGCGTTTACGGTTCACCTAAATCTCGTAGCGCTACATTAGCACTGCTACGCGCGTAGGCGCACCGCTACGCGGCGTAGCACAAAACGCGCTACGGGAATCGTCGCTTGCGTTTTCTTGCATTCAACGTTTTGTTCGTGTATTTTTCAGGGATTACTCCCAGAGCCCGCTGCATAGATTCAAGAAGCCTGGCAGCAAAAACTACCAGAACATCTACCCACCAAGCGCGACTCTCCATCTGTCCAACATTCCGTAAGTTTCCGATCTAACTCCTTGAAACTTGTACTTATTGAGAAGGCAACAATGGAAGGGTTTTTCTTAGAATGAAAGTGCTTGAATTTGATTTTGTTGTTTGTTTACAGAGCTACGGTGTCTGAAGATGATATCAAGGAAGCCTTCACCAAGCGAGGATTCACGATTAAGGCTTTCAAGTTCTTCCCGTAAGTTGATTTTATATTAGAATTTTCACACAATTTAGATTGCTTTTAATTTTGTATTTTTGTTTTTTCATGCTTCTGTAGTAATTTTTTTGCCCAATTACAGGAAGGACCGCAAAATGGCGTTGGTGCAGCTGCCGTCGATCGATGACGCGGTGGCGGCTCTCATCAAGATGCACAACTACCAGCTGTCCGAGTCCAACCACCTGCGAGTGTCCTTCTCCAAGTCTTCGATCTAAGTGCAAGCGGCGAATATCACACAAGCGGGGCAGTCGCGCCTCCGTCGCGCGGTCTGAAACCGGCCTACTCCGACACTCCTACTACCGGCAACTCACTACGTTAGGCCAACAAACGCGCGACGGTGCGAGCCACGCGACTGACCAAAATCGTACCTCTCACACAAATCGAGAATTTCCCTCGACTGAAATTAAAATATATCTGTATTACGCTTACACGGATCACTAGATATTAAGTGCTATTCTATTTTCTTAATAAATACGTACGTTTACTGTTACTGTACATCTAATCTAAGATACTATCATCACAGTCGAACGCTGCTTGAAATCTACTGTATTTTCGATACGATTCTAAACGAAGGTATTAACGTAGAGAGGAATTATATTTTGTGTGATATTCATTCCATATTTTGAATAAGTATATCAATTTATTTTATTTTTATGAACTCGTAATGTTTCCCGGTGATTACAATATATTGTTTCGTATAATAAATTATCAGGATGGTATGTTTTGCAATTAGATTGCGCTAGTTACGTTTGCACGGGGCAACTGGCCGACTCGCATGTACCGCTGGTCGCAATGTCAAACATTGCCCGCTTGTTGCCTCAGTACGCCAGCCAGTGTATGTACCACCTTACAATTTTATATTCATCACATTAATAGCAAATTGTTAAAATATCTCTTGGTCACATAATTAATTTACAGTTATTACTATTAAATTGTATTTTATACATATATTTTATTGTCTATTTTAATATGCACAATTTACTATTATTGCATTTGTTTGTAAGTAAATATAGTTTTGTACGCATACACATTTTTTTCTTATTTGATTACTGGAATGTTATGTTTAGAAATGTGTATGTGTGTGCAATATTAGTTTTAGAGATAATTTTAATAATATATTTTAGTTGTAACCGTGTTCTGTCACCGGTGGCCGGTGTTCTTGCTTCCATTCTTGTTCCGTTGTTAGGAGAATATTGTCGGTTCTTCACTTCATCATAGTTATTGACGATTAGTTAGTGTAATCACAATTCTTATCGCTAAGCATCTAGTTGTATATCACTATTTAAACGTTATGTTCAGTGACATAATAGTGACATGATGCATTTATTTTGATGTTAATTTATATTAATGGTAGCTACAACATAAATGCTCGTGCATACTTTTCACTAAGTGGTTAATTTTAGATAATTATTTATTGTGAGCGACGAGCGGCGCAGCGTACAGCGGTGTTGCCAACCGTCGCGAACATAATATTTTAGAATAATTTTCACTATTGCTATGCATTGCCACACTGCAGTGGAGTTGCGGCGACGCGACGGTCTATCAAGTATTAGCCAGATCTGATTTTGCTCTACGACATATTTAATCAACAGTATTTACACTAGGTCACAATAACTTCATGAAACAGTATTTTAGTTAATGAACTGTCCTTCTCGAACTTCGTTTTGTATATAAACACGCTCCCACTTCGATGTGTTAAGCTTCTCACACTTCGGACTTCGCTAAGCCCTCGATTGGATTTCACACGTCTTTGCCTTCTTAAATTAATAAAAAAAATATGTCTAGTCCAATGCAAAAGAGATTAAGTTTGTGAATTAAGTGATTACGTTATCAAAAATCTTATGAATTCGTCTCAAATATTTAAAGTCTGGTAGGAAAGCTTTTGTAAAAAGATTGTATATGGTAACGAATTTGTTGGTAGAGGGATGCCGCGAGAGCCACGCTACCGTTAGGACCAGTTGAAGTGTTCAGTTACACGTCCAGATTATGTGATTCGGCAACAGATGAAACAGATACCTGAATATGACGAGTATATACTAATGCCATCGCGAGCCGGCTGGTATGTTAATTAATATTGTAAGTCACTTATCAATCAATGCATTACATATCTCGACGATGCCACGGTCGGTATTCAATTAGGATAGAAAAAGGGAGTGTATATTGTAGGATATAAAAGCGTTACGGTGCGAGGTGTACATAGCATGAATCAAGAATAACACCGCGACCTACAGGACGCAGGTTGCAAAGAGCATGCGATTATACCACATCAGGCAGACTTAACTATTCCATTATTTGAACATATCCCATCATCAAAAACAATCGCCGAAAAAAAGTAAAAAAAAAAACTTTTATTTTAGAAAACATTTGTGAAGTTATAAAAATCACATATTTACACTATTATCAAATGTATAATATATATCACGTAACATACATAAGGAATAAAGATAGAGCTTAGTAAGATGATTAAACTGAAAAAAATATTAGATTGTCATTACGATGTAAGGTTTAATAGAAAAATTTAATCATACAATTGTATTAATCAGTACCTACCTATAATAAGAACGTAAAAGTAGTTATTTGGTTTAGATAATGTTAGGTGACCAGGGTGTGGTGATATTTTGCACGTTTTTGAAAATGTTTTTCTATACGGCGCAGGATTCTGTGTCTGTGTTTTGAAATGGTGAGGACTGGTGGTCGAGTGACGTGAGAAAGGCGGTAATCGCATTTGTAATTTTAATAATAATTGTATTATTATTATGTATTTAATTAAACAAGAATCACAAAGAGGAGATTACATATCCACTGTACTCAGCGTAGAACGCTACACACATGCCGCGCCCGCGGTCTGCCTGTCCCGGTTAGCTGCAGTCTTAGATCCGTTTCAGTGTCAATGCTTGTGCTCAATACATTCGTAGACATGCTCGAATAATATTTACTATGTGTGTAGCGTTTTCAGGCCTAAAGTTTTCTCAATAACATTGGTATTGAATAATAGATAATTATAGGAATTTATGTGTTTAGAGAAGTATTTTAAATATCTAGATTTTAATGGTAATATTATTAATAAAAATAAATAAATAGATCAGTGTTTAGGATGAGATGCCAAATTTAAAGTCAATACAGATTATTTTAGGTAAAAGTAATTGAAGTAATCTTAACATTTATTGAAAAGTTGATGAAAATGTTACAGTTAAATTATATTTGAGAGTTTTATTAAGCGCAATATATGCAATTTTATTCATTGTAAGTGAACATTGTTTCAATTTGTTAGTTAAAGTTATGCGTTGAATAATGATGTGAAACTTGTTTTCGAATGTGTTAATTGATATCCATCCGTGCGATGAGACTAGTTACTGCGCGCGTCTTCACTCTGCGTTATCGTGTACTTCGTATGTATCTCTTGTGTTCCATACATATCTGCGCATATCATTCTGAATATGCTTATATTTTATTGCGCTTTATAATATTTATCTCTACTGCATACATATATTAGCTGTATTTAGTATTTCATAATGGTATGAATAAAGGCCAACATATCAATAAATAGAACTTTGGCTAAGGCGCATTATTATACCTGTCATGCTCCTCGATATTCTGCTTGATGTCGTCTGTCCTTCCACCTCCGACGTGGCGACCGCGCGACTTTAACGTTCACGGGTCGTCGTCGTCTTATTATTTTTAATTTTAAGCCTTTTGTGTGGTTAATTTCACTCTTTATTTTTAATTTCATAATTAAACTATTATTATCATTGATACTTTTTGTTCTTTATTTTCAATCCTTTCCCTTTCTACCCTCAATCCCTATTTTTTATTTCAATTTCCATACCAATTGTCTACGATACGACAGCGGGAGTTACGAGCAGACAACGTTCAGTTCACTCACTCACTGCCTTCATTAAGTTCGGTTTTCATGAATGTCTGTGGTTATAATTTCATCCCTTTATTTCAGACCACCTGAAGAAGTTTCAAGAAACTAATTGTAAATAAAACTTATAAATGTTAAAGGGGATCAATATAATGAGAAGATGTACATTAGTACACAATTGGTATTCTAGACATATTCGTACTTATAGAACTTAATTATTACTATCCTGGCGAAATCTACACTCAACTACATTTTAAAGTATATCTATTACGCTTCGATATATTTATATAACTTGTGAATAAAAATTCTCTACCTTTTTTCAACTGAGTCTTCTGACTTGAGAAAAAGATATTTAGGCGAAATAAAAACACGTTGTTTAGTTGAATTGTAACGGGAGTAAGGGACTTAAAATATTGCCAATGATAATTATGTTTTATATAATATTATCAAGTGGAATATTGTATTTCGCACAGGGTATAATGTGAATTAAAATTATAGCGCTGCCCGTGGCATTTGATCGCCCGAGGCGGTTATTTTGTGTCCGTGCCACGTCCCTTATTCCTACTGTGTGGAAAGAACTGAACCATTCCGTAATGAAACGTTATTAGCGAAATTATTGTGTGCCTGCCACTTTGTAACCAGACCCGAGCGACAGCAGGAGCGAACTACCCACCAGCGACATTGTATTGAATGTATTAATTGCTTCGAGAGCGTAGTGTGCGGGAAAGTGGCAGTTGCACTCGTGTTAAATTAATCTGAGGATGTAAATATTATACACGACTATGTTAATAATTACAAATTAAATTAATAGGATCTATAGTAAAGATTAACATAATCATTACTTTAAGATTTACTAGTTAATATCCTATCTTAATTTCAGTAGTCGCTCTAGTTAATTATATACCTACCTAACTTATCGAGACTCCTTCGTAGGAAGTATTACTGTTACTACCTCCCTTGGTTTCCTCTTGGTTTAATAATGTTGTTTTAGTTGTTTCATTAAAAGAATTAAATAAAGGTGTGCAAATTAAAGGGTTGTGTGTAAAGTTAAAATAGTTAAATAGATGTAAACAATCGCTCGAGTAACGTTTATCTCATCAGTTTTTTGGGAAGCACATCTAATTTTGTTCACTATCGTAGTAAGACTTGCTGAAACAATTTGAACATGTCAATATTAATTAGTCTTAATTCAATATGCCAAAGACCAAACGTTGGGAAAAATAACAGGGATATAATAATGTTTTTCCTTTCAACTTAACTAATGTTTTATCTCTAATAAACACGTTTAAAATCAAAATGGCAAGCTTTAACGAGCTATATTTCAAGATAAAAACATATTTTGATGATTATTTTGTGAAAATTAATTTTATGAAACGCGTCCGGTCCGTCTGAGAGGCCGGGCGCTCACTAAACTACATTATGTAAAACAGTGAATTATAAATATATACAACAATATTAATATCTAAGTGACTACCCTATTGAATTCTAGATTTATTCTTTGTGATTTTATAATAAAATATAGTTGAAAATGGAGTTTTGATTTTATTTACAAGTCCCATTTGCCCGCTTTACTTAAAAAACAGGTCGGTTACAATAACCAATAATGGCTGATAACGTGTAGGTACTTGCACATACAACACACTATCGCAAAATAGTAAGCTAATTAAAATCACTAGGCAGCGGGACCACCAACAGAGGGCGCCCCTCACGCCCCAAGCCACCGCAGGAGACGCCCGGGCGTCGGGGGTCGCATGCCGATGCCCGGCCACCGTAGGTGCGGGCTTGCGGACGGCGAGTAACGGGTAGCTCGCCGCCCGATAAGGACCAGGCCCGAGTCGACGGCGCGTAGTGTTCCACGCGCGCCTCAAAGAGATGTCAGCAAAATTGACGGGGTCCGCTAGGGCCTGTCTGGGTCGCGGATAAATTTGAATATAGTTACCGCGGCCCTGGCTCAAGCAACTGAAGGAACACGGGTGGGTTTTAGTCAGTAAAAGTCTGACACGCCCTCCCGCTTCACCCAGAGCGGGAAAAGTCATTGCATGAAATCCCACCCAAAAAAATAAATAAAAAAAAGACAGCGGGACCACAGAATAGTCGAACTACTGACAGAAGCCCCAATGTCAAACTTTACTATTTAGACCACAGAGCAGTCGTACAACTGACAGAAGCCACAATGTCGAACTTTACTATTTAGACCACAGAGCAGTCGAACTACTGACAGAAGCCACAATGTCAAACTTTACTATTTAGACCACAGAGCAGTCGAACTACTGACAGAAGCCACAATGTCGAACTTTACTATTTAGACCACAGAGCAGTCGAACTACTGACAGAAGCTACAAGGTCAAACTTTACTATTTAGACCACAGAGCAGTCGAACTACTGACAGAAGCCACAATGTCGAACTTTACTATTTAGACCACAGAGCAGTCCAACTACTGACAGAAGCCACAATGTCAAACTTTACTATTTAGACCACAGAGCAGTCGAACTACTGATAGAAGCCACAATGTCAAACTTTACTATTTAGATCACAGAGCAGTCGAACTACTGACAGAAGCCACAATGTGAAACTTTACTATTTAGACCACAGAGCAGTCGAACTACTGACAGAAGCCACAATGTCAAACTTTACTATTTAGACCACAGAGCAGTCGAACTACTGACAGAAGCCACAATGTCAAACTTTACTATTTAGATCACAGAGCAGTTGAACTACTGACAGAAGCCACAATGTCGAACTTTACTATTTAGACCACAGAGCAGTCGAACTACTGACAGAAGCCACAATGTCAAACTTTACTATTTAGACCACAGAGCAGTCGAACTACTGACAGAAGCCACAATGTCAAACTTTACTATTTAGACCACAGAGCAGTCGAACTACTGACAGAAGCCACAATGTCGAACTTTACTATTTAGACCACAGAGCAGCCGAACTACTGACAGAAGCTACAATGTCAAACTTTACTATTTAGACCACAGAGCAGTCGAACTACTGACAGAAGCCACAATGTCAAACTTTACTATTTAGATCACAGAGTAGTCCACTGACTTATAAACCTATGGACTTGCCATACCTACGAAATTAGCGTGCATACCTACATAAATCGGGCAATTAAGATGGCTGCCCATTAGCCAATGAGGTAGGCCATTTGCAACTGTTTGACAGCACAACTACATGGATAAACGTACATATACGGCACACAACTACCAATTTTACTCGGCAATCAACATGGCGACCGGTCACGCATAGACATGATTTTGACGTCACTCAAAAGTGTTACCAAGTTTAGTCCTTGACAAACATTTAGATGTCTCTCTTTTCATATGCAGCTCTTGGTTAGTTAAAGAGAGACAAAACGCTTTTTGACATGCGATATTATAGATATTTGTTTATCTATTCTTCATATAGTAGAATATGCCATCTCCATAGTTTTCCTACCTCATTGGAGTAGTCGAACTACTGACAGAAGCCACAATGTCAAACTTTACTATTTAGACCACAGAGCAGTCGTACAACTGACAGAAGCCACAATGTCGAACTTTACAATTTAGAATAAAGAGTAGTCGAACTACTGACAGAAGCCACAATGTCAAACTTTACTATTTAGATTTAAAAAATAAAGATAACCGTCCTAATGCTTACACGCGTTTACCAAACATGAAAAATGGTATTTTTGGCTTATTAGCAAGTCACCAGATTCTCAACTCACCAGATTCTCAATTAACCAGATTCGCAACTCAACAGATAATGTACTCAACACATAAATCATATACTTCTATTTTACTGATAGACAATCTCATGACATAAACCTGTAGAAGGCGTTTTTTTTGTTCTGTGACATAAACTGATAAAATCAAGACGATTCGTGATGACTCTTGAAAACAGCTTGTAGACTACCAACTAAGAACAGACAACAACTAAGTCTGATGGGACTATAGTTCTTCAGTAGGGCATTGTCACCCTTCTTGAAGAAGAGTACCACCACACCCCTGCACCAACCAACAACAAACAACAATGCAAAGATTAAAATGTCAAAAAATAATGCTATCTAGTTCCGAGTCTATTAAGAAGAATACTGATGAGCAGCAACGAGAATCATTTTAATATGCTTACTGCGTGTTTAAGTGATTGACAAATCCATCACAATTTTGATCCTCCTCTTAGAGATTGGTACTCGTACTGTGATAGACTTGAGGCTACCACGTAGGTAAGTAATAGGTACGTGTTTAGGTATATTTACATAGAGGATTTATTCGCATAATATTTATTACATTGTTACAAGATAGGGCAACGCCATCTAATGACGAGAGGAAGAACTAGTAGTAACTAGTAGCGCCATCTAGAATCGAATAGCGACTAACTACTCGAAACTAATCTACTCGAAAGCTTGTCGTCGCTTCGGGAACAATGAGTTCGAAAGTCGATTGTTCTGGCAGATTCTCGAAGTATCTAGAACTATGGAAAGTTCTAGGAACATCTCTTCTCGACACACACACAACATTTCACATTTGACATTTCTTCTTCGGTTCTTTGTAAAAGCACCCACGATACAGGAAGATATTTCTAGTGTGGAGTTCAAAGTTTTTTATAAAAAAAAAACAAACAAAACAAAACAAATCTTCCGTGCTATATAAAGAGCGGTCGGGTTCGTCGTGAGTCAGTTTCGATTGAGAAGCAATACAGAGCGATCGATAAAGGAAAATAGTGCGAAGTAATAGAATTGTTTAAGAAGTCTTTTTGTAATAAAGTGTGATTAATTAAGAGTGGAGTCTACTGTTTAAATAATTTATCCCTGAACCCCAGCTCGTAACAAAATTTTTGCATTATCGTTTATCAGAACACACGCGCCTATCGCCTTGTGGTGACTGTCTAAAGATGACGTTCAAAACATTCTAAATACCTACGAATGACGCTAAACTATATTCAACCAATAACGAGTAGCTAATAAAGGGATCGCAGACTTCTTACAGCACGACCGATGAGTCGTGGCCCGTCTGAACATAGGCATTGCGAACTTGCGCGCATGTCGGTACACTCGTGAATGCATCATCATGAGCGTACCCAGGGTGGGGAAGCTGGGGCATCCTGCCCCACCCTTCACTCTGACTCGTTACTAAAAGTTTGCTGTTCAAGAGAAAAAAACTACTAGATGGGTACAGAAATTACCCATCTAGTAGTCACGCGAGCGAATCTCTCTTTCATTTGATATTTTTGATTGTCTGCGTACCGGTTCGAGGGCCCTGTTTATTTTTGCCATCCTGGGTCCCGACAGACTTGGTCCTGGTGGATTTTTATGAATTTTTACTATTTTTCTCACAGAACAAAAAAAAACGCCTATTTTTCTAGTTTCCTTACTTTTGCCCTACCCCTACATGAATGCTGGATACGCCGTGGGAACCGATGCGTCCGATTAAGGTCTGTGGTGGCCTGACGAGTGACGTTGCCCGTCTGATCCATCTGGATTCGGTAAGATAAAATGGTTCAAAGGCGCCGCGTGGCGCGATGATGCCTGTTGCGACCTGCCGGGCGAGCACGGCCTTCTGTGACAGGCTTGAGTCACAAATTTTTATAAAAGTTTGGGAGCACAAACTGTGATAAATCTGCATGCGCCCGGCTGCATACGCGCCATGGGAACCGATGCGTCCGATTAAGGCCTGACGTTGCCCGTCCGATCCATCGGGATCGGGATTCGGTATGGATGTATCGGATGGTTCAAAAGCGCCGCGCGACGAGTAGATGCCTGTCGCGACCTGCCGGGCGAGCACAGTCTTCTGCCCGGCGAGCATGGGCGCACCCAAGACATTTGTGACAAGATATGATAAATTATGTCATGTCTTACAATTTGTCTTATATGCTAGCACGGGTCAAACATGTGACATATTTTAAAGGCGCGACATGCCTTTCTTGTTGCTGCCTGGCGAGTACCTACTGTGACATGGCTTGAGTCACACATTTCATCGCAGTTTGGGCGATAAAGCCATTTTGTCTTAAATACTAGCACCGGCGGCGTGAGAAAATTGCCTGACGTTTATTTGGGACTCATCGGGTCTTAATTGCTAATACAGCCGGGCGAGCACGGCCTCTGTGATAGGCTTGAGTCACCCATTTTATCACGGTTTTTGCTCCCAAACTGTGATAAAAATGTGTGACTCAAGCATGTCACTAAAGGCCGTGCTCGCCCGGCTGGCGCATCCATTTTGTCACAAATGTCACATTTTGACAGATGATTTAGAAAAATGTATCACTTTCGTTCGGAGGTGGTGATAAAATTTTATAGAAGAAAATTATAAATTTATTTTGTGTGTATGGTGATCAATGCTTATTAATTAATTGAAATGTTACAGGATTATTAATTATGTAATTCTATATCATTACTTTGTATTTTTTTTATTGTTATTCTTATTTTAATGAGTATTTTTAATATGATTATTATTTTTTGTTGTTATTTTCTTATATTCCATATTCTTCTTACATTCTACATTTTTAAATATTAAATGAATAAAACCCCCAAAAACATTTAAAATATATAAAATAGGGGCCAGCGGTATCGGGAACAGGGTCCAAGCTATTATATTTTTTAAGTAATTAATTATTTTCACAATAATTATATCTTTCTAACAAAACTTACTATGTTATCAAAGAAACAAAGAAAAAAAAAGTCTATTGATCCCAACAAAACTAAAAAGGTGTTTATCTGAATGAACGGCACACTTTTATACGTAGGTATTATTTTATTTGGTCGTCTATTCAGATTATGCCGGACCTCAGAACAAAAAATACGCCTACTACAACTGTCTACTGTGTCTACTGTACTGTCTTCTCTGTTCTGTGCCCGACTATGAAGTCAGCAACAAGAAAAGCATGTCGCGCCTTTAAACTATGTCACATGGTTGTCCCGTGCTAGCATTTAAGACAAATTGTAAGACGTGACATATTTTATCATAAGGAATGTGTAGTTCAAGTCGAAAACCAAAAAAAAATAACTTTTACAATGCATGTCCTCGAAAAGAGCGTTTTCCAAGCAGCCAAACTGTGCGGAAAGTGTCACTTTTTTTTACTAGTGCTTTTTACTTTCCTGTAGTTTTTTAATTTTTTACTCCAACGTCAGCCTGCCGCATAGAGTTTTTATTATTTGAGAAAAGTTTTAAAAATTAGTTAAGTACAGGTGGGTGACCATAAGCTCTTAGAGCGGTATCAATTTGAGATCGAATAAGGGACAGATGTATATGACTTGTATACATCTGTCACTTACTCGATATCAAATTGATACCGCTCTAAGAGCTTATGGTCACCCCCCAGATTATCATTCATTTAAAAGGTAATACAAAACGAATACTTCATTTAAGGCGTTTTTAATTACTCTAGATTTAGATTTTGATTAATAAATTAATTTTAAATATTCATTAAATACGTTTGGCAGAATGAATATTTTGTTCGTGCCTTTTTGCGTTACGACGTGACAGCTATTTGCACATGCGCAGTAGATATGCCCGAAGAACTATGAACATGAACTATTAGTTAATCTGTGGATATGCTGAGCGGCCTTGAATAAGCGCCATTTTATTAATTTACAATGCATGTCCTCGAAAAGAGCGTTTTCCAAGCAGCCAAACTGTGCGGAAAGTGTCACTTTTTTTTACTAGTGCTTTTTACTTGCCTGTACTTTTTAAATTTTTAACTCCAACGTCAGCCCGCCGCATAGAGTTTTTATTATTTGAGAAAAGTTTTAAAAATTAGTTAAGTACAGATTATCATTCATATAAAAAGTAAAGCAAAACTAATACTTCATTTAAGGCGTTTTAATTACTCTAGATTAAGATTATGATCAATAAATTAATTTTAAATATACATTAAATATGTTTGGCAGAATGAATATTTTGTTCGTGCCTTTTTGCGTTACGACGCGACAGCTATTTGCACATGCGCAGTAGATATGTCCGAGGAACTATGAACTATTAGTTAATCTGTGGATATGCTGAGCGCCCTTGAATGGCTTTAATAAGCGCCATTTTATTAAATTCTTGCTTGGTTCAGATATATTTTTTTATTTCCTCGCACAATGCATAGTAAAATGTTGTATGATACACGTGTGTAAGATGATTTCCGCACTTGTAGCATAAATAACTATTTCATAAATTCATTTTGGGATGCTGCTAGCATGGGGGTAGCAATGGGGGAGGCTAAATTTTGATTATTTTTTGCTAGGACTTACCGTTTTCGACATAAAACGCTCTTTAATTCCAAAATGGGATATATAGAGCGTCTTTTGCAAAATAAAATAAGATTCGGAGGAACATAATTCGGAAAGAGTGCGTCGTAGGGTTATGTTTCTCAGAAACTAAATTGTTTAGGCCAAGGTTAAACCGAAACTGCAATAAAATTGGAAAATTTCCGAAAAAGAAAAAAAAAATACGTCAAGAAGTTATGCCACAAGTCAAGAAAATGTCTCACGCCGCCGTGCTATCATTTAAGACAAAATGGCTTTATCGCCCAAACTGTGATAAAAAGTGTGACTAAGCCATGTCACAGTAGGCCGTGCTCGCCTTACTGTGACAGGCTTGAGTCACACATTTTTATAAAAGTTTGGCATCACAAACCGTGATAAATTCGCAGGCGCTCTCTACTGCGCATGCGCGCGTCTCTATTCACCGCACTGATTACCGACTATCTCGTGAACGCGAGGGCCGATTAACATTATTTAAACGGATAACCAAAATAATAAAAATATCAAGATACGTAGATAATTATAAATGTTTATACTGGGATATTGGAATGGCGGCCAGCAGGCCGCACCAGGCCGATTCGCGCCGTGGGAACACATGGCACGGGCCGCGACAGGCCGTGAGACCGCGGCATAAATATGAATTGCCCCTTACAACTATCTTCAGCCAGTAACGACGAGTAGGTAATCATCGCAGATTCCTTAAAGGTGCCTGTAAACGGGCTAGTTTTTCGACAATTTCTTGCTGCAATTGTATAGCCTTCAAGTTGCCAACTATATCGCTCAATACAGAGCAACAATTGCTGCAATCTTGCAGTGTAGCCCGGCGATATTGCCAAGATATTTCATAGTTGCCGCATGTATTCAATGTCTAGCCGGCTAGATTGCAAATGATTTACGCCGCTTTGACTTTACTGCAATATAGCCGTATATCGTCTTTGCTCTGATATATAGGTGCATCTCTTTTCCCTCACCGGGTTCCCCCCGCCTCGTCCTGTCGCTGCCTGATTAGTGAAGTTGTTTTGCATCCGTTGTTGATTTTATTCTGTTCGTCATGGACGAGCGTTCAAACGAAAAGATTTTGAACTTTATCAACGAAATCCATGTACGTCTCGAATTATGGGATATAAAAGCTAGTGCGTATAAAGTTCGTAACCTTAAGAAGGATGCGTGGGCCGTAATTGCCGCGGAGTTTTATTTATTTAAAATCATACAGCCACATCACATGCATTAAACATCGACAGAACAATATAGGCGCAGGCCACACAGAAATGGCGTCGGGCGCGGACATGGCACGGGCGGCTTCCTATGCCATTCAAATTTCATACAAAATGCTGTCATAACCACGTCCGAGCAACGTCATACCGTGTGTCCTAAATTGCGCTTTATTTCCATGCATTTTGTATGAAATTTGAATGGAATAGGAAGCCGCCCGACGCCATTTCTATGTGGCCTGCGCCCTAGGCAACTTTAGGACCAATGCAAATGACAAGTACGGCATACATAGCACTTGTGACGATATTGCCTCCCAGTAATAACAAATCTCTAGTATTAATTTAAGATAAATTCTATAAGATCATTATTTGATAAATTAATAAAAAATATATTAGGTACTTACGAATTTAAATTCGTAAGTACCTAATAAAATTTAAAAAGTATAAGTTAGTTTCTTAAATATAGTTTAAAATCATTAAAATAATTAAGATTGGTAAAAAATATAGAACACATTAAAATTAAATCAAAATAAATAAAGCCATTTAAAAAATATATATCAAAATGTCAATCAAAATTATAAAGTAAAAAATCGAAATAAGCAGAATACAAAAAAATCTAAATAATTAAAAGACAAAAATCATAAAGTCAATAAAATAAAATCATTCAAAAATAAAAATCATACCTACAGTCAATAAACAACAATATCAAAATCATTCAAAAATAAAAATCATACAGTCAAAAAACAAAGTCAATGAAATGCAAAATTATAACAAAAATAAAATAAAATAAAAATCGTAAAACGACTGAAGAGGCATACGTTAAAATCATTCTTCTTCTTTCGTGTGAGGTGTGGCCACCTCTGGTGTCAGTTAATTAAGCCGCCCTTGGGAACCCCAAAGGTCTCTGACTTGGATATTTCAGACTTACATTGAGATATTTCAGACTCACGATGTTTTCCTTCACCGTTGCCTGTGATGTCCAAGATAAACTTAGAAAGTACATATGAATTTGAAAAAGTCACATTGGTACTTTCCCGGATTTGAACCCACCACCTCATACGCTTTTGCGTAAACTACGCCATTACGGTGTTCAAAACGAAGCCCTAAATGTAATTGAGTCATATTTACTTAATAGATACCAATGCGTAGACGTTAATGGCGCTAAATCTTCCAGGTTACCTGTTGAGCTGGGTGTACCTCAAGGCTCAATACTGGGTCCGTTTTTATTCCTGGTTTATATTAACGATCTGCCATTCTATTTAAAGGATATTTGCGACGTTGTACTGTTTGCGGATGATACTTCTCTGATCTTTAAAGTAGATAGGAATAGACAAGTTTTTGATGACGTGAATAACGCACTATCAATGGTCACAGATTGGTTCACAACAAATAATCTTGTTCTTAATGCCAAGAAGACTAAATGCATAAAGTTCGCTTTGCCCAATGTTAGAAATCTGGGTCCCAACATTGTGCTCGGCAATGAGAAGCTCGAAACTGTTGATTCAGCTGTGTTTCTGGGTATAACAGTGGACTCAAAAATTCAATGGGGGCCACATATATCAAGCCTAGCGGGTAGGCTTAGCTCGGCCGCCTACGCCGTCAGAAAGGTTAGACAATACACTGACGTTGATACAGCAAGGTTGGTCTACTTTAGTTATTTTCACAGTATCATGTCCTACGGTATTCTACTGTGGGGCAGAGCCGCTGATATTCAAAATATATTTGTGCTTCAAAAACGAGCTGTTCGTGCCATTTACCAATTAGGTGCGCGTGTTTCTCTAAGAGATTTTTTTAAAGAGATTGGTATTCTCACAGCGGCTTCACAGTACATATTCGCCAACATTTTATATATTAGGCAGAACATTCATTTGTACAGTAACAATAGTGATATTCACAACTTTAACACCAGAAATAAGGACAAATTACGAGCTCCCTTTCATCGACTTCATAAGGTGCATAGTTCATTCGTTGGGGTTGGTATAACTTTTTACAACAAGTTACCGTCTTCTTTTCTAGATTTGCCATTTAACGCATTTAAAGCAAAGGTAAAAGCTAATCTCTGTTCTAAGGCATACTATTCTATTAATGATTATTTAGATGATAAGCATAGTTGGTCGCTGTGTTGAACTCAAGACAATGTTCGTGTTCTTTTACCAAAATTAGCTTGCTGTCAGGTTAAATATTATTATTTTTTAATTTCGTTTTTATGTGTATTTTTTAAATTTTATTTTTTGGTAAGACTGTCGTAGGTATCGTTTACTGTTATTGTCAGAGCTGATGAGGATTGCTACTATCTTTGCATTATATAGAGTTAATCTTTCTAGTATTATATAGCAGCATAGCCAGCATTGTGTGAGTACCATGTACTTCAGAGCTATCATTGTCTAGATACCTACGTCTTCTATTGACTTGAATGACTCCGGTGGTTGAGAGTATGTCATGCCCACTCAAATGTCTCGCCGATGGTGGCGCGTGTGTCGGATCATTTAGCTCCCTTCAAAATGGTTGAGCTGAATGGTGCTGATACATGTGTCATGTTCGTGAACGGGCGCTGTCGGTTGGGACTGGTCATCTCTTAGCTGCCATGGTTTATTTTAATTGATTCTAATTTTATTTCTGAATTGTCTTTTTATATTTACTATGGACACTTTTAACTTGCTACATCGTTCTCACATAATGTGTATTCTCAACATGAATGATGTAACAAATGATTTGTAATAATTACCTAATTGAAAAAGAGTGTCCATGGAGTTTCTTGCCCGTTCTTCTCCATAGAGATCTACGCCTTGGAATGGGCATCTACGGTACTTTCACAGTTATTATGTCTTGTGACTGGGACTGTAGCACCATAATTTTGTAATATTTTATTTTGTCTTTTGACAATTCAAAAGTGCCTGTAACTGGCCTACTTGAAATAAAGTGCTTTGACTTTGACTTTGACTTTGACTCAAGCACGAGAGGCGAGCTCTTAGCCACTGGGCCACCACGACATTAACTAAAAAAATATTAAAAACCATTAACTGCTGATGCTGGTGATTTTTTTTTTTATCTAAAATCATTAATTGCTGAGATCTACCGGCAATTATTGCTCCGCGTGTACGAGCAAAATTCCTCAGCAATCCAGTTGCACTATCTTGCTGGGCAAGATAATGCAACTGGATTGCTAACATCCGGCAATGTATTGCTCAATGAAATTACAGCAAGGGTATATGTTGCAAATATACTGAGCTATATTGCTCAACAATATTGCCAGCAAGATGCAATTTTATAGCTCGTTTACAGGCCTCTTACAGTAACTTATCCACCTAAATACGTCTTTATTTTAAGGAGGCAGACAGTGTTCCTAATTTGAACAAGCACTTTCTTTCTACTGAAAACATATAACCTGTCTCTTAACTTCGGTACTCACAACGGATCCTTGTGTCTCTGCTCTGAATTTTCTGTAGGCTTGGGCAAAAAAAAACGATATATCAAAATATATATATTTTTTCAGAAAATAATCGATATATATATCGGCGATTTTTTTTCGATTTATCGATTTTCGATATTTATTTTAGAGTATCGAATTCGTATCAATTTCAAATTTTTTTTAACGCAAATTTGGTTTCGTGTTATTAGTGTTACTAGATACTTCTTGCATGCTCCTCGCGCATCGTTAACTCTATCGCTCGAGCATTTATAAAAAATACTGTTTTCTTCATGTCTATTCTTTTTTACGAATTTTGAATGCTTTGGGAATATGTATGAAATCTCTTGACCCTAAAATATCGATATTTTTTGAAAATATGTACCTATCGATACAATTTAAAGGTATCGATACGATATACATCGATATATTTTATCCATTTGCCCATCCCTAATTTTCTGCAAGACCCTGCGCAGTAGCTATTTTTGTGTCAATGTTGAAGATGAAGATAGCATTGTAGGTATAACTGTCTCTTTCACTCGCTTACTTTATGCAGTATACTCGATGACAAACTGTTTCTTGCGCAATAGTTGGCATAGTCAATTTCAGAGACACAAAGATCCGTTGTGACTATTATAAAACCCGCCAAGAACTGTATATTCTGAAAGGTGATTTTTATTAAACTACGACGGGCTAAAACTGAGCAGTACCTACTGAGGTGATGCTTACCATTCTGACCAAATATTTTGCTGCGAGAATCATGCGAGCTTAGGTATCCTAGATTCCTAGGCATCATCGTCTTCAAAATTAAACTTATAGCTAACTGCCCCGCAGTGGCTACCTATCCCATCAAGAACAGTGGCGTAACCTGGACTTCAGCTGCACGGGACGGCGGGAAAGGGGAATGCCCATTTTGTAAGGGAACTTGGGCCCCTTTGAAAAAATGGTTGTATCTTGATGAATTTGTTTGTATATTGTAGAAAAAACACGTTATATTCATAATTAGAAAACATTTTTTATTTATTTTGCGGGGTTCACGAGAAATAACGATGTTTCTGTTCTTGAAATGAACCCTTATTACAATGCAATAAGGTGCATACAAATGTCCAAGTGAAGAAACTTGATCTGTTGTTGTCTGTACATAAAGAGTAAAGGCCACGGATGGAAAAAACACAAAATATAAATCCTATTTTTGGATAATATTGAAATCGCAGACACGATACCTCATAAGGGGCCTGTGTATGGGCATCTCCTTTAGACTAATAAGGGTATTACAATTTAAGTGACTAAATATATAGTAGGTTAGAATTCCAAAGAACCCATACTGTAACCTATCTAAAAAAAGCCTATGGTATTAACTTTTTGATTGGTAAATTTTACCACCCCATAAAAGTGCCGCACGGGGCGGGCCGTCCCTGTCGCTCCCAATATGGCACCGGCTACGGTTATGAACATTATTAGAATCACAGAGAAAATAAAACTACGATTTGTATTTCGAAAAGTGGGTAGTTATTCTTAGTTTGTAGTTAATCTAGATCTAGATTGATCTAGAAAGTGCTTTTTCCACTGACCTCTATCATACAAGTACGCTGGACTACATATATTAGATGAAATGACAGTTGATTTTTGTGCCGAATCTAAGCGCCCCACTCGAGGTTCTCAGGAACTAAAATTGACACATTTAGAGATAGGTTAATACCGATATTTCTCAAGATTATGTAATACTAATATATTCGCCTGGAAATATTATATTATTTTAACTAATACGAGTATATGAGTATTAGTAATATTTTTAAATTACACTAATATCAAAATAGTAGACTTGGCAAGGCGTATCACTCATCTACTATATTGACTTCTCATAATATGTTGCAACTAAATATCTCATATTGGTATTAGTGATGAATGTTATATGAATGCCTAATAATCAGTAATAATATGTTAAAAAGCAATGTGTAATACTAAATTCTGGAATCATCATCATGATCATCCACAGTCCGACTTCGCCCACTGCTGAGCACAGGCCTCTCTCTTCTTGTATCAATCACCTCGTTCCTGTCTAGAATTAATTCTGGAATAATATCATGATAATTATAATTGTATTAACAAATGTTATTAAGTCAAACAATTTATATCTGCATCTGAAACAGAGTTGAAAACTGATATAAGTCTTCACGTCGTTGGAATGCGATGTCACTCTTATTTGCACCTTAACACTACAAAGACAGGATCTCAGCGATGAGAGCAAGAAATATGGCCGTTGTAAATTATTATCCATCTCATTCGTACGCAAATATTTGTTTGAATGATGTTCCAACCGAGTGAATCCAAACTATTGTAAATGTAAATATTAACTAACTAGTATACTTGAGCGAGCAGATACTTGCTCAAATATACTAGTTTTAAGGATAAGTTGTTAGCCTATCCCCATATTTAAATCTCACTGATCTGACAGTAATGCGCTATAACTTTAGTAGCACGCTATCCACTAGTTTATAGCTTGCAATCTGATTGAAAGTATTTTTCAGTTAACCTTTACAGCAAGTTTTCTATTACTTACAAAAAAATTAAATTATAGAAATGAATCTCAATTAAAATAATTGGGATTTTCTTGTTCTCCTAAGTATTAAATTATTCTCACGTATTTTTATACCGAAGGCTATGTCCCATCTCTAATATTAGTTCCATGGGATCTCACGTTAAGTCACGTTGCTATCAGCGCCAAAATGGCGAAAATCAAATGTCTTAATTTTGTCATCGATAATATGAAGTCCAGCGTACTTGTATATTAGAGGTCAGTGGCTTTTTCCCTTTTCACTGGATGGATGACATTATTCTCTAAGTTTAGAAACTCTGTAATTTTACTAGATTTTAGTTGCCTGTAAAACTATAGTAGAGATTTTACAGGTACCTATTTTTTTACTAGAAGCAAATTAGTTTAATTTTTTGTTGACTTGTTGTTATCGTTAGAGGTTTCGACGTCCGGCTACGATCCAGACAACGAAACCTGGTGTACGATGATTTTGTACCGAACTGAGTATTTTAACATGTCTGCAAATCTCATAAATGACTGTGATGCCCAATTGGCCATAAACCTTACTATGGCCTTTCTGAAGCGAAATTGTCACATTAGCCGCTAGAGTGCGCGCAAGATAAGTCTGCGCGCTACGGGTGGCGAGCTTAATGTTGCCAGCATAACTGATCTATTTTCCTTCATTTAATCAAAATTCATTTTTTATTACTTGAAACTTAAAGTAATTTAAGTTAGGCATAATTCATTACTAGCTTTTTCTACTTGTATAAAATATGATGAAAAAAGTTTCATGAAATTATTGTAAATCTTTTATTGAATACTTAGTAGTAACTACTGTTAAATGTGGTCTAACAATGGTCCTGCAGTGGCTAATACCGTCCATTTCAATTTCAATTCTTTTTTAATTTCTTCTTCAACATTTTTGAAGAAGCTGCTGCCACATAACCCTCTCGAGTTATTTGGGTGACGGTGCGTTCAGGAACGCCTAAAACAAAATAACAATGATGCATTGCATATTAATATTACACGATGCCGGTCCTGTCCCGCTGGTATATTTATGTACCACCCAAAAACCAATACTGTCAGGCACCGGTAGTACGAAAATTTAGGGAAATTTTAGTATAATGGTATCCCTAAAAGTTTATGTCAAATAAGCAACGCGGGCTCTATCTTTGTAAAACGGTACCTACCATAGGTCCGTTATTGTCTTGTTCACTTCAAGAAAACATCCCTGCCAGCACTTTAAATTACTTTTGGCATAATGATGGCGATTATTTACTTCGGAAACGAATAAAAACACGGAATACAACACACTCTCTTGACACCTGACATAATGACAAACGCACTTTTGGCCGCGCGCAGACTTATCTTGCGCGCACTCTACACCAGTTGAAGTGAAACAGATGGACAAATTTTCATTACTGAACGATGGATGCAACTTCAAAATGACAAAGTCAAATAGTCAATCAATGTCATTAACGTACGGGAAAATAGTGAATGTCATAGCCGGAGTCAAGTTATTTTCTTGTAGCTTGCTTGAAATGTGAAAAAGAAGAATTATTTTCAAGAAAATAACTACTAACTTTTCAAACTAATTTATATAAGAATTTTTAAACGTAAAACCAGTGATGTCCGTAGCCTAATAATTAAAAGTTGTCCTTCACAATGTTTCGGACAGTGTTTAGATTAGCTCCTTCTATCTCGATTGCTTTATTCACCAGAAGTACTGGTCAATATGATCATGATTTACTCAATCGACCAAACACTATTGGCCCTCAAACTGGTTGGGAACGAGTGAAACTAATGTATACTGGAAAGTAAGTCAGCAAACACCAGAAATCCTTTAGTTTACATTCCTGAAGTTTTTCTGAAGTATATTTCCACAAATCCAGTAAAATATAACTGAAACTATGCAATTCTCTATAGTTTCGGCATATTTGAAAACTTAATACAAAGACAGAGACCCTACCATAATGTTATATTATAGAAATTAAAGTACTTAACCTCTTTCAAATATATATGAACTATAGAAGGAAATCAAAAAGCAATGCATTCTCAATTTCAGTGAAGAAGAAGAAGTAACTGCGGAACTCAATACAGTATTGCAGTCATCATTATGTGGAGCCTTCATCGGTGCTTGTATGGGAGGATTTGTCAGCTCCAGAGTTGCTTACTTGAATTTCATAGAAAATAACCAAGCAACTATATTTAAATCTACTGCTGAGGCTAAGGTAATATTTCTATAAATGCACTAAAAACTGCAATAAAATCTGTTTTTAAACTGGTTTTATTCATTGACATCTATTATAATAAAATTTAAAGAAGACCTGTGAGTCTAATTAATTTCAAAGACAATGTCTTTTTTATTTGCTTTACACAATTGGTATTTTTGATTCCAGAAAAGATTACAAGATTATGTTACGGTAGCCTTTGCAAAAGGAGCTTATAAGTGGGGCTGGAGATTGTGTTTCTTCACAGGAGTGTTTAGGTAAGGAAGTAAACATGTGTACATACTTAAAAAATTGTATTTTTAAACAATTCAGTTAATGGTAGTTCTAAATAATGGGAAAATAGAATTGAATGCAAAAAAAGAAACATTTTAACAAAAAATATTAACCAACTTCTAAAGCAAAACACTATGCTTTGCTTGTCCATTTAATTGCAAAATTTTTTTGTTAAAAAGTTATTTAAAGTATTATAAAAACATACAAATTGAGAAATTTCTCCTTTTTGGGGCAGTCGGTTAAAAAGAATAATGTCAAAATGAAACTGTTTTTTTTTTCAAAAGTTATAAAGCCGGAATTTCATAAACAAGGAGAAACAGTCTATACCTATTTTATAAATTTTATCAACACTCTTTCAGTTTGGTGTCAACAACAGTGTCAGTGTACCGAGGAGACACATCTTTAATAGAATATGTATCGGCCGGAGCTCTTACCGGAGCATTATACAAGATTGATATGGGATTAGCAGCTATATTAGTTGGAGCTGGTTTAGGTATGAAACTCTATGCAAAGCATAGATCAATTTATATCTAGTTAGTTTCACTGATGAAGAGCTGTTGGTTGTGAAGATCTCTGAGTGGCATAAAAATGCTCTAGTACCCACTATTAATAATACATGTTTCTTTTCCATGGCAAGGCTCTTTGCAATTAGAGAAGGCAAAAACAGTATTCACCACACTTGTACTACTAAGAATTGGTTAATAAAAGTTAAGGAGCCCCTTGTCCTTACTTTCATTCATGTTTATTTCTAAAACTGTCCTGTCTGGTGAACTGCTTTGTTGGTCTAGTAAACTGCTTTGATGGTCTAGTGAACTGCTTTGTTGGTCTAGTGGACGCAAGTGCTACAGATGAGCATGAGGTCCTGGATCCGATGCCCTGGTTGTGCAAAGTGTTATTAGGATTTTCCAACAGGAATGATAAATTCTAGTAGCAGCCCGGAGTCTGGATTTGTCCCTGGTTGATGGCAACAGGCTCACCCCTCATGAGAATTAAACATAATCAGTGTACAGGTGCACTTTTGCCTAACCCTTCAGAGATACAGGCGTCATCATCATCATCATCATATCAGCCGAAAGACTTCCACTGCTGGACATAGGCCTCCCCCAAGCGTCGCCACAATGATCGCTCCCGTGCGTCTCGCATCCAGCCGATCTCCACAATCTTCAACAGGTCAACGGTCCACCTGGCGGGAGGCCTTCCAACGCAACGGCTTCCGGTTCGCGGTCGCCACTCCCAGAACCTTTCTGCCCCATTGGCCATACGTTCTGCGAGCAATGTGCCCTGCCCACTGCCAGTTAAGTTTGGCAATTCTTCATACAGATAGAGACGTGATGTTATGCTAAACTATCCTGTGTGACAAACTTAAACCTTTAATAACAAGTACCATATTCTGTTTTCGCAGGAACTGTGTTAAGTACTGCTGCTGGACTGTTAATACTAGGAATATTGAAAGCAACTGGTATCAATATGCAAGATATTAGGAAAACTTTATATAAACTCAAAGAAGCTAGGTAAGTTGTTTGATTTGACTCTAAAGTATTCAATTATTTCGACAAAATGTACGTAGCATCCCTGCATTAAGTGTGATTTTATAGTTTTTTATATTTCAACCTAAACTACATAATACACTAAAACTTAAAATATGTAGTAAAATAGTAACATTATTTATTTGTTTTGCGACTGATTTCCTTTTCATTTACAGGGACGACCAGTACAACCAAGCCTTGGAAAAATCAGCAACAATTAAGAACGACAAACTCTCAGAGCACCATAAACAGCTAATTCTAGAAGCAGGAGAGAAGAAAATAGAAGATCTTAAATAAATAGCTTAAATTTGTACATGATCCTACTTTATTAAGTAGTTCCGGCTCTTTCAAGAGCGGTTACGCACTGCATCCGATCCAAAGTTGAGTTTAGAGTTCTATTCAAATAGGAAATGTTCTGAATTCGGACGAACGGAATTTGTATCTAGAACGCAGGAGGAGTTCGGATCGGATAGGTACAGTGCAGAAGTTTAGGATGCAATCTTGTTGCAAATGTGCAAATTGAATTAACTACCACGGGGGCCAGAGCGCATCAATTCATATGTAGGTAGGTACTTGCTCTTGAATCACGAAAACTCCCGTCACGGGTATCATCATTCATCATTTCAGCCGAAAGACGTCCACTGCTGGACATAGGCCTCCCCCAGGCGTCGCCACAGTGCGTCTCGCATCCAGCGCCTTCCCGCAACCTTAACCCGGTCATCGGTCCACCTAATGGAAGGACTTCCAACGTATGGTTTTCCGGTTAGCGGTCGCCATTCCAGAACTTTCTGGCCTCATCGGCCATCCGTTCTGCGAGCAATGTGCCCTGCCCACTGCCACTTAAGTTTGGCTATTCTGGTAACCCTGGTTCTCTTGCGGATCTCCACATTTCAGATTCGATCACGCAAGGAAACGCCGAGCATAGCCCTCTCCATTGCCCTTTGAGTGACTGTAAGCTTTCTGATAAGGCCCATTGTAAGCGACCACGTCTCAGAGCCATATGTCATCACTGGCAACACACACTGGTCATAGACTTTCGTCTTGAGACACTGTGGTAAGTTGAACGAGAAGATACCGCGCAACTTTCCGAACGCTGCCCAGCCGAGTCGGATTCGACGGTTGACCTCATTCTCGAAGTTGACCCTACCCAATTGGATCGTTCGTCTCGGGTAGACATAGTCGCCCACAACTTCGAGTGTAGAGTCTCCGACCTTGATAGGAGTGGGTGTAACATGGGCATTCACCATGACCTTGGTTTTGTCCATGTTCATTTTAAGACCCACTCTTTCGGAAGCTCTACTGAGGTCATCGAGCCTTTTACTGAGGCTCTCCATGGTCTCAGCCATGACCACTATGTCGTGCCGAAGGTGAGTGATGTACTCCAGCGCAGCTGTGAACAGTTTCGGAGAAATGACGTCTCCCTGTCTCACGCCGCGCCGGAGAAGGATTGGTTTTGAGGTCTGATCCTGGAGACGGACTGACATAGTGGCGTTCTTGTACAAACACTTCAATGTACCGGTAGTCGATCTGGCACCGTTGGAGAGACTGCAGTACAGCCCAAGTCTCGATCGAATCGAAGGCTTTCTCGTAGTCTACAAACGCTAAACAGAGAGGCAGGTTATATTCTTCGGTCTTCTGTATAACCTGCCGCAGCGTATGTATGTGGTCTACGGTGCTAAAGCCTCTTCGGAATCCGGCTTGTTCGGCAGGCTGGAAATCGTCAAAACTGCGCGCGAGACGATTCATGATGACTCTTGAAAACAACTTGTAGACATGGCTATGAAGTGAGATGGGACTATAGTTCTTCAGCCGGGCTTTGTCGCCCTTCTTGAAGAAGAGTACCACCACACCCCTGCACCATGCCTGCGGCGTTTTGCCCTCGAGTATGACGGAAACAAACAGCTTCTGAAGGGCCTTAAGGACCGGTTTTCCACCCACCTTCAGGAGTTCAGCCGTGATTCCGTCATCACCCGGCGCCTTGTTGTTTTTAAGCTGTTTCAGAGCCATCCTAATCTCGTACAGGCTGACGTCCGGAATATTTTCGGTCTAGTGTCGGGTCAATCTAGCTTTTGGGTCGTTTGCTAGACTCGCAACAGGCTTGCTGATTGATGTGTACAACTGCCCATAGAATGTCTCGATCTCCCTCAAAAGCTCCGGTTTGGCGGATACGATCCTGCCATCGTCGGTCTTCAGTTTCGTGAGCTGACTCTGCCCAATAGCCAGATTCCTTGAAAAAACCTTGGAGCCTTTATTTCGCTCAATCGCGTCTTTAATACGCTCAGCATTAAAGCGGCGGAGGTCTCTTTTCAAGGATTTAGAGATCTGTCTATTGAGCAGCCGGTATTTGCACGCCTCATCTGAAGACTGCAGGATCATCTCACGCCTCTTGAGCTTGAGGGTAGGATCAGAGAGCTTTTTGTTTCTATCTGTACGACGGGTCTTGAAAAACTTAGTTATACTTAGTAGTCACGGGTATAGAATATCAAAATACCCTCAATAAAAAGAGCTTGCCTGGGTGCTTACGGGTCCATCTATGCTGATGTGACTGGCGTATGGCTGTTTTAATTTAAGGAAACACCACCACGGTGGCCACCTAACCGTGCCTGCAACCGTCTTAGTCCTGTGGAGTTCACTCTGGACAAGGATAATGGGCCAGTACTAACTTAAGGTTACACTAGTCAATCATTCTTCCATACAAACGTAGTTTAGGTATTACTCCAGTATTTGACGATGTACGTTCAAAATAAAAACTGATATCATTTTGTCTCATCATTATCTAGGCCTGTATGGAAGCAAAAAAGTAAAAAATATATTTATATGAAAGTTATGAGCGTCGAAAGTTCCATATTTCAACACTAATTTTAACGCATCTTTGGGCGGAAATAAATGTCATAAGAAGAAGGAAAATTGAAAAACGGCCTCCATACAGGGATAGATTTGTAGTTCAATAATGCAAATAATTTTATTTTGAACAGATACATTTAGTAGTTTTGTCATGATATCCAAACTCCCAAAGGTCTGTTTGTAAAATTTCGCGCGCTCGTTTTCGTTCTAAAGCATCATCCATTTCGCTACAAATTTCCTCCCCGGTCAGTGGGGCGGAGGGGTGGCGCGTGCGGCGCATACACACCTACACACACACAAGCTCACTAGTTTAGATGCGCCCGCGCCCCGCTGCCCCGCAGGGCCTCAATCGGCTACTACATACGTCACCGTAATTACGCGCGTGCTGTGTATGTAACTGATATTGTGATATCGGCGATAACGTAATTGTATAATATTTTATAACATTGACCCCTGGCTTGAACTTGGATTTCGATATTCCTTTATGTTTTGTGTTGATTATTTTGTATTGGTCCCAAATTTTACTGACCCTGGCGTTTGGATTCCGATTTCATAGTGAATTACATGACGTTTGAATTTGAACTTTTTGCGTCAGTGAAGTGAATTGAAGTGATCTTCAGTAGTTCAAGTAAAAAAGGGTAAGTTGAATCTTTTATTGAATTTAGTTTGTACAATTCATGAGGGCGCATGACATGACTTTTATAACTAAACACTGACTGTAATTCTAATGTTTCACGGGCATTTATAAAATTTTAGAATTCATTTATCTTTATCTATAATTAGAAAATCTTTTTTACCGGCTTGACGTTATGTTATAAAATGGCGTAAACAATAAACAGTTATGCGATTGCAGCAATCCCGAGGGATAAGCCGTTGCGTTGTTTATTGAAGAGTTCTGTTGTATATATTTATTCACATACATAGAATTATATATATTTGGTATTAGATTTCAATTAGATTAGGTATTTCAAGATGTTCGATAGTCGTGCCTACTTATATCGAAAGTTCATTATTATGTAGGTACCTATCTGTTATATCGGCTCGGCTTCAGCGGCGGACAAAAACAAAAGGAAGCTATTTTTTTACCGACTTCAAAAAGGAGGAGGTTCTCAATTTGACTGTATTTTTTTATGTGTCTTACCTCAATAGTTACTTTTTATTATGTGAACCGATTTTGATGATATTTTTTTTATTTGTATACCTACTATGCGCGCCGACACTCACAAGCTCGGCTCGACCACCCGAAGCTACTGGTTATTACTTTATGACATGACGTAGTACCTAATACCTACCTAGATGCCTACTATTATGCGTTTCAACTAAGAATAGGACGGCGGACGGAAGGCGGCGATAAATAATGCACATCGACCTTCGGAAAGATTAGCTAGTTTCGGCATCGTAGAGCGTTATCTCTGTCATAGGTACCCTACTTATGTGAGATTTGTCGCTGGTCCGTCTTCCGTTGTGGTTGGTTAGGGCTTCTTGCGACAAAGATCTGTCTGATGTGCATTGTTTATCTCCGGTACCCGTGCAGTCGTTCAACCGCTATTGTAAACAAACAATCAATAGTTTATTTAACACGATGATGACTAACAGCTAAGTAGAAATGAGCGGAGTTGAAGCACTAGACCTGCCGAATAAAACTCGGTTCTGATTAAAGTTATTTTGTATTTTTGGCAATAAAGAAACAGTATTTTTGATTATCCAAACAACTTTTTTGCTGACCCTACCTAACTGGTTCGATTTGACAGCTATGCAATCGTTGTATGGCGCCAAGGCCGACCTATTCTTACTTGAATGAAACGCATAGTATATCACAATACCTATTACTTTCCCGCGACTAAGTTTTACAAGTAGGTAATGAATGATGCCCAATATAAAAATAAAAATAATATGTAAGTTTTATTTCTTTGAGTCATTTAGAGCACACCTCTAAGAAAAGAAAGCTGGCGCAATGCCTATTGTATTGTGATAACACAGAGAATATTTCAAACTGCTGTTGTAAACAATCAATCAATAAACAATTTACAAAATAACATTATTTTTTATTTGATGAACCTATGTACCTAGAAAATAAGTCTCACATAAATATGGCGCTGTCGAAAAAGCAGTTATCCTGACTCTGGCTGGTATGAAATACCTACTTATGGGGAGTCGCCTGCAGGTTATAGCTAACTAGCTAAGGTAAGTAAATACCTATTTAACACACATTGTAATACTTGCACAACCTTCAATAAAATACGAAAACATATAGACATGACCTACACCCGTGCGTATAGAGCCTAGCTTTCCGCACGCGCTGGTACGATACCTACAGTCAGCGAAGCCCTGGCGCCCGCTCTGCCAACATAAAATCTACCGACTTGACGCTCGAACACTTTTCATTCTTATAACTAATGACATAAGGTTCAATAAGCGCGCAAGCGGCTCGCACTGCGCTGTCGTCGCTGCCGCCAAAAATAATTTTGAAGTCAAATCAATAACATTACTCGTACTTGTCGATAGTAACAATATCTACGTAAATTCACATTTTCGCAAGAGATCTAATTGCAAAGTCGGGGGTAAGTATAGGTGCATAACAACAAGTAAATTAAGAGTCTTCTAATTACGTTACACATAGTAATAATCCAAAGTTCTAACACCTATTTGTATGAGTTTATGTTGTCATGAATTGCATACGCGCCACCGCCGATGACACCGCAAACACACACCGCTGTCGGCGCTCGTCAATGAAATTGCGCATGTATGCGTCACACAGCGTTATGAGTGTGTATACGTACGTAAACTAGCTTCTTACTGCTCATCACAGCGTCTATCTCTTTCGTGCGTGATGTCGGATGAGATAGCAAATATTTTAACTCCGCCCCCAAATAGTTCGTGCCGTTGACTAGTGTAACCTTAACAAAGTAAGACCAAATTAATTTATTTAAGGTTGTTACTGTACAGTAGGTATGAATTAATTTTATTACTTGGAGATAAAGATTTTAATGTAAATAAAGTAGATGATGATACAGAGGAAATAAAGGCAATAAATAATTTATAATTAACTTCTTTTTTTTCTTTAAAATGAATTTGTAAAAATGGGTCGGGTTCCAGTCTAACCGGCAGCCTTATTGCGTAAGTGAACTGTGCTGTGAATTCAGCAAGGAAAGGATTTGATCCTATCAATCGACCGAGATCGTGAGAGATGAAAGACGCGTTGTGGATTTACGGTTTATTGATTTAGTCAAATCGTTTGCCTTGCCGAATTCACTTAAAGTGCTCGGCAAACTTCTGGGCCGCCCTGAAGTTGGTTTACCGGATGCGCGGGGCACGAAACGGTGCTGTTTTTGTATGACATTTTCTAGTGCGCAGCCATTGTAGCCAACTTCAGGGCGGCCAAGAAGTTTGGCGAGAACTATACCTACGCAATAAGGCTGCGGAAGCAGCTGAGCACCAGAATTTTACAAGGAGACCAACAAAACCCAGTAACGGGGTAAAACAATGCCTGACCTTGCGTTACCCAGTTACTGGGTTGTTGTTCAGTCTTGTGTCAGGTTTTCTGGCTTTTGACTTTCCGTAACAATTGTCAAAGATCTACGGCTTAACGTGCTAGCTTCGATCACAAATAGGATCAAAACGTGCCAGACACTCTTTAACTTCATCATCAGCCTATTAATGTTCCCACTAGGTACTGGGACACAGGCCTTCTCTCTGTGACGGTCCACAAAACATTAGGTGCCTACATGCTTTTAGAGCTGAACTATATGCTAGTATTCTGTAGTAGTTCTAGTGTGTGTAGTCTTCTGTATTAGTATATCTGTGGCTGAACAAAATATCATTCTGTCTCAGCCATCTTCAAACATCTTCCAACAGGTCGTTTTTCATACTTACAATACGCAGTAGGGCTGCTGCTCTTGTTGCTTGGGGTCGACGCATAACGTTTTCGTTCGTCTTCCATTCTATCGCTATCAAAGATTCCAATTTCTTGCATGATCTTTTTTTGCCCTCTGGTCCACATTCATAAATAAGACTCATAAGGTTGCCCTAGTCGATCATTCTTCCATACAAACGTAGTCTAGCGATTACTCAACTGTTCAAAATAAAAAATGATATCAATTTGTCTTATCATTATCTAGCCCTGTATGGAAACAAAAGAGTAAAAAAAAATATTTGAAAGCGTCGAAAGTTTCACATATCAACACAAATTTTGAAACAAAAAAATTGTAAAACAGTTACCATACAGGGATACATTAGTAGTTCAACAAAGCAAATAATTTTATTTTGAACAGATACATTTAGTCGTTTTTAGGGTTCCGTACCCAAAGGGTAAAAACGGGACCCTATTACTAAGACTCCGCGGTCCGTCTGTTACCAGGCTGTAGGTCATGAACCGTGATAGCTTAGGCAGTTGAAATTTTCACAGATGATGTATTTCTGTGGTCGCTATAACAACAAATACTAAAAACAGAATAAAATAAATATATAAGTGGGGCCCCACAAAAAAACACGTTTGTTGTGGGGCTCCCATACAACAAACGTGTTTTTTGCGATAATTCGTGGCGTCGACTAGGGTGACGTTAAGCCTCGGTCACACAAAGCGAATAATAATCGCAGCGAAGATTCGCTGCTTGCCTGTCACACAAAGCGAGTTCTACACGACAATTTCGACAGTCATGTTGGTGCCCCAAATACAAATATACCTATGTATTGTTGTCTGTTCGTCGCACACGGAATGGCAGCTACCGCTCGCAGCCTGAAGCCTCGGTCACAGCGAATTATCGCGGCGAGTGCATTCGCAGCGAGTAAAATTGCTCATTTCTAATCGCGCCGAATAGCCTGTCACACACAGCTATTTCTCGCTGCCGAATAGCCCGTCACATACCTACCTCATGTGAAACAGTCCCTATTTAGTCTCATGCATTCACTACCACTGGGTGAGTTGGTGAGTAGGTAAGAAAAATGTTACCTTACAACATGCTATATGCTATTAAGTCAGTGGCTATAGGTTAGCTTACAAGGTTAGGTGAAGTTAGCTCAAAAGGTGAGATTGGCTTACAAGGTTAGGTTAGCTCACGTTTGGGTTTTCAAAATTAGGTTAGCTTACAAGGTCAGATTAGGTTAGCTCACATGGTCAGGTTAGCTCATGCGGTTAAGAAAGCACAAAAGGTGAGGTTAGCTTACAAGGATAGGTTAGCTACCAAGGATGGGTAAGTAAAAAAATATGGATGGGTAACTAAATGCTTTATCAAAAACGAAATACTTAATACGTCAATATAAATATTAAATATTTTTTCCGTATCGATCTCACTCTAATCCCTGAAAACATCCTTAAGTCCTTTAGGTTACGCGCGACCACAGAGTACATTATACTACTGATACTGTGGCCGTTTCAAAGTAGCACGCGCCCGCTTGAAGGTCCACCCCCAAGAACTTGACCTCTACTTTCTAGTTCTGTGCTGAAAAGTTTTGGAAGTTTATGAGGTCCAAGGAGTCTTGTTATAAACATTGTTCTAACCGATAGTTGTAAAGAAGAATAATTGACCTGCTTTGTGCAACAACTCCATTGTTTTGAAAGCCCTTCTAAGAAGGGCTTTCAAAGGGTCGCAAAATATGCGTACCCAGAGATTAGAACCTATATTGTTGATACCCAATGAAAGCGCCTATAGCTGGCTTCTTAGCTTTTAGAGCAAGGTAAGAGATTACCTAAATAAGAGTCAAAATTATATTAAAAGCATTTATTGTTACAGACATTGCACAATACAGAAGTGGTCGAACCGATTTACAAAAATATAAGAAAATATTTATTTACAAACTTCATAATTATTGTATTTGTGCATAAGTTTTCGAATAGAAACAAATAATTTTCGCTTAATTTTAAATATGAAAGGTAAAAAATGCTAAGACGTTATAATATTTATTGAAACGAGATTATAAAAATTACAAAACTTAAAAAATGGCAAGATCTAATTAATAAATAGATTGAGCTACATATGCGTACATATTATAGATACCTAAATCTGCAAAATTTTAAGAAAAATACAATACAATATTAATTTTAAATGCAAAAATATACATAAATGTAGTATTGGACCTAATGAGGCTTTCTTAATAGTTTTAATGATTGAACAATTGTATTGAAAATATGTAACTTCGCACATTTTCTCTTAACTATTTCTTTTATTACGGCAGTGGTGTCTCGTCCCATACAAAGAAACCGTGCCGACGTACTGTACTGATTATTTTTTGTACATCGATCGCGTTCGGTTCCGTTCCACGGATATAGATGCTGATCTATCTATCGTCGGGAACGGAACCGAACGCGATCGATTTACAAAAAAGAATCTGTATAATCAGATGAAAAACGCAAGTTACATCGGCACGATTTCTTTGTATGGGATGAGGCATCTGTATGCTAGTATTATATTATCTGTGATTATGGGTTATACAAAAGTACTATACGGCTAAATGACTCAAATTCATACTTAATAATTAAAATCTAAAATGAGTAAGATGCGCTAACAGAGATGACAGATTCTTCGGAATATACAGCCCTTGACTACTTCTAATATTTTATTTCATTTGAATTTCCCTATTCATACATAAATTGATGAAAAAATAATGTACCTAGGTCTACTAAGCAAAATCATGCCGTTTCGCATCTCACTACTTGCATTGCCCACTAATTCGGTTATTTCACTAGTAATAATATAATAATACTTTTTCAGTATACTTTTATACATACGGTACTACATTGTTTTAAACATTTTTAGAGTATACAATTTATACTTTAATTTACAAATTAAAAAAACTTCATTATTGAAAAGTTATTTTGGTTCAATTTAATCGATGTTTTAAACATTTTTGTGAATATTGGTTTTTATTGCACACCAGTCTTTATTTATTTTCTACACTTTATTGTTTCAATATCTTTTTAAAATACATGGGTAACTAAACGTGTTACCATAGCAGTTTTATTTCAGCGGCAAGTATCTACAACTCAAATATAATGAAATCACGTGGCTTTATTGCTTCTAAAATAATTTTCATTTAAACACTACAGAATTTCTTTTGTTTTTGGAAATTGTTTATGATTGCCTTGACATAAATTGTTTATTTCCATGAGCAATTATTAAAATATGGCAATCCATTTTCGTTTCACACTATATTGTTTAATAGCTTCGTGAACAATTTTTATCTTTCTGGTAAACAATTCATGCAGAAACTTGTACTTTTTGTGCAATGAGCGAAAAATACGTACCAACAAACTCACAATTGGACGAAGGAAACGGACTAAGTAGGTATATGAGCATGTGGCGACATATAATTTCTGTCTAACTGCCAGGGCAAAGGGTGTACGGTATAGCGGACCGCGTAATTGCCTTTCCATCCTAAAGGTATGTCAAGGACCATTTTTGCTTTAACAAGTTCACTGTCCATATAGCAGACACAATAGTTAAACAATCACGTGAATCATATATGACTCATTGGACAGGAAAGAGGTTAATGTACGAGTCCCACCGACTGCGTCTCGGCAGAGCGCAGCAGTTAAATGTTATATTTTCATGGTAACCAACCCATCGGGTTCTTTTTTTTTATACTATAGGCTCGCGCTTGACCACCATCTCACCTGTTGGTAAGCGATAATGTGGTCGACGGTGATACACGCTTGCCTAGAAATAACCTATTCACTCTTGACTTAAAGACTCCTAGATTGTAGCTGTCGGGAAACACGGACTAAATATTTTTTATTTAGATACCATGCAAATATGACATCTAACCAGTTCACAATCGTTTCAATTTCCCACAACACGTATACAGAAGATAGTCTCCACCACAGTGAATTTACTGGCAGTTTTTGTCAGGCATGGTAAAGTAATGAGGGCTGCCGTTTTTATGCCCACCAGTTGGCGCCACTGGCCAATTTGGTACATATTTATAGTTGTTAAACGTTGCTATACCGCGCACGGAAGCAAAGTTAGAATTAAAATAATATCTAATGCCGTAGAAGTGCGATTAAACATAAAATCGAGTATGCTACAATTTTGCCAAAACAAAATACTATTAAAGCAGTGGTTGGTAAAACCCGTGCCTGTCTTAATCTGCCATTTATTTGGAAAATATTCACAACAATAAAAAAGTAGTAAATAAACTCGGACTCGATTGGTTGTAGGTCGTGGGTTCGAGCCCAGACAGGCACATTACTTTGTGTAAATTATTTCATCACCACTGCTCTCAAAACGGTGAAGGAAAACATCACGAGGAAACCGGCATGTCCAAGGGCGTCGCCAGCCGATGGACCAGGGAGGGGCAAGTTGATATAAGGAGGACGGGAAAAATTATTACTTATGAAGCTTTAAACTGGTAGTGCGAGTCTTTATAAGTATCTGGGATTTTGGGTAAACTTCTTGACCACTTAATTATGTAAATCTTATAAGTTTTCTGTGCAATTTCATCATGGCCTGGCCATTGAGGCGATTTTCCCCCATAGTACTTCTAAACCAGGTTTTTAGTCTCCTGAGGCTCCTTAACGATTGATTTTGGTAGACTGACCAAAATTTTCTTTTAGGACATCAACAAATGGCTAGATTTATTGGGTTGGGTGTATGTTGACTTAGGACTTTGATTTCTTTCCATTTGGCTACTTATTTTATAATATCTAGGAGGGGCAACTGCCCCTACCTGCCCCCCCTTGGCGACACCCTTGGGCATGTCCTAGAACCAAAACTTCGAATACTTGTGACATCTACCAACCCGCACTGGGCCCGCGTGGTGGATAACGGCCCATTCCCTCTCACAGAGATGATGCCTGTGTTTCAGCAGTGGGAACATTAATAGGCTGATGATGTGATGTAAAATAAATTCGCGTTAAAAGTCAAAGTCTATGAAATTTTACATTTTGAATACATTTTGAAGACGAGATCACTCTACACCAGCGCCCCTAATGCCAATTTCAAACGCGTTAGCCCTCATTACTAAGTCGCCTATACACCTACATATATAAAAATACATCTTCATAAATTCATGTTTCTAGCCACGCGATTAATAAAACATCTACTGTACTTAATCTACTGCGAAGTCTGTGACTTGGTGATTCGTTTAGCGCCCCTGTTCGGTGGGCCCTTGGGCTTGGCGAAGGCTGGACGATGCAGGTTCCTCTTGGGATGAATCTCGTCGTACAGGAACTCTTCGGTCAGCTCCTTGCCGTCGTCGATTTCTAACTGTAAGGATTAAGTGATTAAAGATTATTATATTATAAAAAGTTTTGAGTTTGAATGTAGTTGAATTTAGAATAGAATTGGACCAATAAAACGATGGATATCATGTGTAAAAGGTGATAGTGGCTAATAAATAATTATGATGAGGATAAAGAAAATTTTATAAGGTATTATATTTATATGGCAGAGCTGCAGAGGGAGTTAATATTGCAGATTGACCGGGTATAATAGAGAGATTAAAATTTAAGCTGCAAAGTCTGAAGTTTGTTAATACATAAAACATCTTTCTATAAAATAGGATTGTAACTTACCCGTTTAACGATTTCGACGCCCGATTGCTCAATGATTTCTAAAAATTGACCCTTACAACTGGAATACATCATCCTCTCCTTTATACTGCAGTTGTAGCCAGGCATGGAGTAGATGAACACTTTAAAAGTAAAACAAAAAAGTTACTTAGTTGAAAAGTTTGAAAGGCTGGCTCATACTGGTTTCTGAAACGCCTGGTCAGAAAATCTACTATGAATGAACATTAAAGTCACCGCCCGATAACAAAAAGATAAAAGTCGTTAACACCTGTCTACCAATGTATTCCAATATTTCAAAACGATACGAAAAAAATTGTATGGCAGTGTCGCTAACACGATCAAAACAAACATATCGCGGTAAGGGACTTCCTTGACCCTTTCAAGACTTATATTTTTTTGTTATCTGGGGGAGACTTTAGAAGAACACAATAATGTCGGCCTCTTATGTAAAACCAAGTCAGTTATTATGTTTGTTTGTTACCTAATCGTAAAGGTACCTACTGAATAAATTACCTGACTTGGTCTTACATTAGATAACTTTTTGCGGTAGAAGAACTGCTTTGCGAGACTTGTATTTTTTTGACATGTTATGTTTTTGAAGAGATTATAATTTACAAAATCACCTTTTTTATTTTTTATTTAACGATAGGCTCGCGTTTGACCACTATCTCGCATGTTAAGCGATGATGTCGAGGGTGAAGCACGCTTGCCTAGAAGCAACCTATTCACTGTTGACTTAAAGACCCCAAGGTTGTAGCTATCAGGGAATCCCACTCCTTAACTGTGCGCACAATGAAAGTATTCAACAAAACGCTTTGTACGTATGGGTGGGATGTCCACCATGTACCGGTGGCGCATTGCAGTACGTCTTGTTGTCCGATGATGGAAAGGGCTAGGCGGAATCAAATTGTGCAGTTCCATCGCACACTCCCCGAAATGTAACAGATAATAAACCGACAGACTGGCATTATCGGCACGGTTACACCACGGAAAGATGGAGCCGGGTGGAATAGGCTCTTTCTTGCGGAAAAAAGACACGCCTGGGTTTTAGCAGCTTTAAAACTGACTAGGTTGGCATCGCTCCATTCGGAGACTGCCTCCAAAGACAGGTTCTAGCGCTCAACCATGGCCTTCCGGAGAGACCGGATCTCAGGCCCAGTAGCCCGTGCGCCGGACACATATCTCTCAGCAACTGTGCTGTCGTCTTCGTACCCAAAGGTTCCGGGTTTTAGCAGGTCATTAATGTGCAGCAAAAACAGTGTAGCTGAGAGCACCCTGAGGGACACCGGCATTAATACCTAACTGACCGGACGAGCAGCCGTCGATAACCACTAGGATGGACCGATCTCTCAGGAAGTCAGCAAACCAGTCACACATACCAATAGGAAGACCGAAGGAAGGAAGCTTACCAATAAGGCTCTCATGCCAGAGGGTCTGGCATGAGAGCAAAGCCTTCGAGATAACAAGGGAGACAGCAAGCGCTTGCCCGTGCCTCTCGATGGCCTCACTCCAGACTCGAATGGCATACGCTAGAAGATCCCTAGTTGACCGATTTCGGCGGAAGCCGTATGCGCGGTCACTGAGGATGTCGTTGTCTTCTAGGTATGCCAGGAGCGTATTGTTCAGCACACGTTCCATACTCTTACAGAGAGACGTTACCGAGATGGGTCTGTAGTTAGTCAGGTCAGCTCGACTACCCTTCTTGGGCCCGGGCTAAAACGTCAGCTTGCTTCCAAACCTTCGGCACCTTTCCAGTCACTATCAAAAGGCGATATAGGCGTGTCAGGATCGGAACAATTCAGGCGCACATGTTTTTGCCACCTCGGGTCCTGATGTGTGGCGACGGACGTCCACGAGTCCATCACCCTGGACCCATTTAGGGGGGCTGGAAGAGGGCGTTGTCCGCCCTCCACCGACGCCCGGCGCGTCTGCTGCGGATCGGGTGAGCGGATGATATCTCCCTCTCCCTCTCCGCAGCCTCCATCCTCGACCATAGACTCGACTACGGCCGGCAGCGATAGGTCACTGCCTACTTCTGAGATGAGGGCACGGCGTGGCTCCTCCCAAGCGGCACACTCTGCCAGTCGGTCGACGCAGTGGTGACACCGGGCGCCCGGCTCCCTGTTTATGCGACACAGGCACTTCCCGAAGCAACCATGCCCCGAGAGCACCTGCGTCACCCGAAACGACAGGGAGCCGTGCCTCCTCCCGAGCCAGCGCTCGAGCACTGGCCGGACCGCCTCGATGGCAATGAGGCCGGCGGTAGGGCGTAAAAGCCTGTCCCGCCATTCCGCCACCAGGAACTCGCGAAGCTGAGACTGACGCAACTCCACATGTTGCTGCATCAGCCCTTCGCCCCGCGCCCTCGCTTCGCTTCCTCGCGCCACCGATACAGTGACGCGAGTACCTTCGCCTCCAGGTCCCAGGGCGGGGATCCGGCCAGTGCACAAGCCGCCTCGTAGGAGATCGTGCGATACCCCCTGATGACTCTGACGGCCATCGCTCTTTGTGGCTTTCGCAGAACAGCGATGCTGCTGGCCGTCAGGTCAGCCGCCCAGATCGGGGCCCCATATAGGACCATCGATCGCACGATCCCCACGTAGAGCAGGCAGCTCGGGCCCCCCAAATTAGGAAAGTACTCCATGCCCTGGCGCAACACATCAGTCACGGCGTCAACACATGACGATGGATCGTCCGAAGAGAAGCAAGTGGGCCGCCATAGATAGCATGCGAAGAAAGATCACATCCCATCCCAATCTGCTGACCTGTACCGCCAAACCCGCCGGGTGCCTTTCGGGCTGGGATCGGGCGGGGAGTATACGGATACAGACTTCACCAGACAGCACATGCACATGCTGAGATAGGAGCCTTTTTGGTCTCGCACGGGGTTTTCATTTTTAATTTTGTTTAATTTTAAGCTGATTTCTCGTGTCTCCTGTGCGGGTCACAAATAAATACTTTTTCTTTCTTTCTTTTAGACAGTAGTCGGCACTACCCAAAGGTGACGATATCAACACTAGAGTATCGGTATGGATCTGTTGACAGCAGAAGGTCCAAGCAAGTGGCCGGATGTGAATCAACATCCAGCACCCTCGTAACCCCCTGCACCAGCTGGGTGAGATTTAGCGCTAGTGAAAGATTTCGCATCTCTCGTCCAGCATGGTCAGTGCACTGGTATGGTAAGAGCCACTCCTGATGGTGGGCATTAAAGTCCCCCAGTAACACTAATTGAGCGGATGGGTACCGTTGCTGCGCCACATCAGCCGCCTCCAGATCACCGCTATGCGATCGGTAGACACAGGCATAGATAATCTTATCCAGACCTGTGTCCACCAGGGCCCATAGCACTGAGTAGTTTCAGTCTTCAAGGTCACGGAGACGCCGATAGCAGATGTCGTCGGGCGTACATATGCATACACCCGCACGTGGCTTTAATTTGTGCTCCAGGGTAAATCCTGGGCAAGATAGGTACGCCACGTCCGACGGACATCCGATCTGCGTCTCCGTCAGGAACAAAAGTGCTGGTTTCTCAGTCTCAAGGTGGTGATGGACTGCGACAAGAATCGAGTGCAGACCTCGGATGGATGTTGCTGAGGTGCACCTTATGTGATAGTGAGTGCTGCTGCTGTTAGGCTTTTCTCTTTTTGTTCCTTGGCATTATTGCTGTGATTGAAGGAAGGTGAGGAGAAGTGAGATAAGGTTCCACGCTGGCAACCTTCAGACACGCGCAGAAGGGACGCCATCATTGGGTGACTAGTCTGGAGACTGCGGGGACGCCCGAGCCTCCCGGGAATGTCCATCGGGCACTCTCGTCTGGTCGCCATCCCGGGATTTCTTGACAGTTGGCGGGGCAGCGTTTCGTGTGTGGCTGGCACACTACTTGGGCCCCCAACTACCTGCGGTCGGCCAGCGACGCACCGTGCCCCTGATCCCGCTACCCTCCGCGACTAGTCTCCCGATAGGCCCATAACAACGCGAGACAGGCTGGTCTTCCTGCAGTGGAACAACTATCTCGACCCAAACTCCTCTTGTGGCTACACCGAGCATCATACCGGAACACGGCTAGGCCGCTTGGCGGTACGTCTTTGCTCGGTGGGTAGTCGCAAGCCTTCGGCCGAAACCTACCATCAGTTAAACCTTTAACCCATAATGAGGCAACTCTATTTAGCATCAGAAATAGGTATGGTGGTAGTTTCCCTCGTTGTACATTATGTAAGTATATTCGTTTCAACTACCCACCTATGCTCTCCATGTAGTCACTCTCATGTGTATGCTTGAATATATACAAGTGGTATCTGGCCTGGTCGCTGGGCACCTGCTGTGGTAAGTCAGCAAGAGCAATGTTGGCCCCTTTGGATAAGTGTATCATTTCTTCTTCTAAATCTGAAATGCATAAAAACTATGATTAATTACGAGTATGTTAGCATTTTTTTTTTAATAAATGTGTAATATAAAATACTTTTAAACGAAGTATAACCGTAAGGCAGCTTAGTTTTGTAACGATGCAGGTGGATTGGCAATATTCTACGATTACTGGTGGTCACATGGAACCGTAGAAGTGTTGGCAACCTTGTTACAAGGTTGAAATCGTCTCACGTGTCTGTAATTACATCGACACCCATGTCCATCATACTGGAACGCAGTTTGCCAAACATAAGTATGAATATAGTCACATAGTAAGCTGGTGTTGGCTCATGCCAGTTTGCCGGCGCAAACCGTAGCCGAGCAATTTGTCCGACCTTATCGGAGCTGACACGGTTGACAAAATGCGCTAGTCGGCCTGTAAGCACTGGCAAACCTTTAACAGCTACCAGCGTTTTATGTGAAAAAGTTATGTACCATAAGGTGCTTTCACGCAAAAAGCCGCAACATGCCACGATTTCCAATCCAGATAATTGTCCATTTATATCGACAAGGATATTAATAGTATACTGGCTCATTAATTAAATGCAATTTAAACTCACCTATCTTAAATTGCAAGTAGTTATAGGAACCTCTTTTGAGATCATGAATTCCTTGTTTGGCATCTTCAGTGATAGGGAAAGAGACACCACCCATTGTTGACTGCCTGAAATGAAAAAAAAATATGAGGAATGAATTGACCCAATGCGTAAATGACACATATTGTTGATTTATTCCTTATTGTTGACGGAAAAAATTGGTAATTTGACAATATTATTAAAGTTTGATCATGTTTTCCTTGAACAATAATTGGAAATTCATACCAAATAACCTGCCTACTTATAAAATCCTACTATTAAGTGGGTCTGGATGGCCAAATCCGAAACTATGAGGAATAGCGCACACACTCAAAGTAGTCACGAGGCCGATTTTGATGAAAACTAAAACTGCATCATTGGATTTTTGATAAATTAATATTCCTAACCAGGAATCAAACCTGTTGATTTTGGAAAAAAAAACACGCTGTATTATTAAACTATCAAATTTTTTGTTTCATACTTTTTAAACTACATTATTTATTTAGTAGTAGACACACTTCGATCAACAATCTATCGAACACGTAATTATCGTTTGAAGTGTGTACCTGTGTGTTTGTGTATCTGTCTGTGGCATCATAGCTCCTAAACGGATGAACCAATATTGATTTAGTTTTTGTTTGAAAGGTAAGGTTATCGGGAGTGTTCTTAGCTATGTTTGATGAAAATCAGTTCAGCCATTAAAAAAGTTATGGGCGTTTTACTGATTGGAACAAGGTATTTTCGCAAAATATCGTGTTATAATTACGTGTTTCGATGGATTGTTCGATCGAAGCGTGTCTACTACTAGATAAATTATGTAGTTTAAAAGCATATAAGCCTTGCGCATTTTAATTTTTTCGTTACATGTATTGGTTAGCTTTTGGAACGAAACACGCGATCTTTTTAATCCAATTGCGAATCCAATCTTGAAGCCGAAATTCACTGAAAATAGGATGAGAGAATTTTTACCCTGATAGTAAGTATCGACTGTCACGCAGGCGGAGCCACTAGCAAAAACTTTTATTCATAATAGTACAGACTATAAATACCTCACCTAGCATCAGTTCCATAGTTGGTGTCATGTTCACTCCCCTGTAGCTCCTTCAAAGCCTCCTCGCGGTCAGTGAGCGGGGCGGGTGCACTGACCCCGCTCAAATGGGCCTTGTACCCTTTCAGACTTACTTCGTCCTATAAACAGAAAGATCAAGATATTTATAAGCAGGGTTTCATGACGTAATTTTGTTATACCTTCAGAAAAGGCAGGCAAGCTGTTTTTATTATTAAGATTTTGTACTCGTTTAAATATTATTTGCCTTGTTTCTATCATACATCTTCTTTACTTTTGTTGGGGTCGGCTAATGATCCAAACAAACAAAGGTTTCTATTATACATAATAAATTCCTTTAAGGTTACACTAGTCGACGGCACGAACTATTTTGTGCGCGGGGTTAAAATACCTGCTATCTCATCCGACAACTCGTGCGAAACAGATAGATGCTGTGATGAGCACTAAGAAGCTAGTTCGCGTACGAATTAGCACTTTTGCAAGTTCGTAGCAAAGTGGATGATGATTTAGGACGAAAACGAGCGCGAAATTTTATAAACAGACCTTTGGGATTCTAGATATCATGAAAAAACGACTAAATGTATATTATCAAAATAAAATTATTTGCATTGTTAAACTACTAATCTATCCCTGCATGGACGCCGTTTTGCAATTTTCCTTCTTCTTATGGTATTTATTGCCGCCGCAAGATGCGTTAAAATTAGTGTTAAAATATGGAACTTTCGACGCTCATAACTTTCAAATATTTTTCTTTTTTGTTTGCATACAGGGCTAGATAATGATGAGACAAATTGATATCATTTTTTATTTTGAACGTACATCGTCAAACAGTGGAGTAATCCCTAGACTACGTTCGTATGGATGAATTATCGACTAGTGTAACCTTAACTATCCAGAACGCCAAAAATCAAAACCCCAATTAAATGATCAATCAGTTGTATACGAGTATTGATTGTATCAATTTGTAGTTAAATATGTTGCAATTTCAAAGCAATTTCGTTAATTTCAAATATTGATACATCTTATCATTCATCAGGAAAGCATCAATCAATTCTGTAACTACCTATATATCTTATCTTTCTTAGCGGTAAGTGAGTCATAGCCTCGAAATCAAAGATAAATTTCTTATCAGTTTGTTTATTTACCATTTCGAAATGTTATGTCATTGAAAGGACGAATTTTGATGATTCAGTTTTTTTTGCAACCAGAAAAACAATGTTTACTAAATCAGCTGAATTTTAAAGACAATGAAACAATTTTTGTTTGTTGCAAGGTTATTGCTCTTCTCGTAATTAGAAAACATATGATAAATCATATTGACGTTTTTGGCAAGTCATTGTCTGCCTTTTCTCAGTCACCAGATAAATTACCAATCTTGAAGTAAAGCAAAGACCACTTATTGTTATGATAAAACATTACAATCTTCATAATCTTTTCAGCCGAAAGACGTCTACTGCTGGACATATGCTCAAGCAACACCACATCAAATTGTTCTGTGCTCCTTGCATCCACTGGATTCCCAAGGCCCTTACATGACAATACTTTCAAGAAAAACCCGTACTGGCCATAATTATTTTTATGGTCAAGAAATTATGACTTATAGCATACCTTAACAGTAGCATGCATTTCATCCTTAATATGAGCAGAGCCGAACTCCTGTTTGAGAGTGGCCTTTGTAGAGGCATACAGCATCTTGTGTCTGACCGGGGCACTGTCTGGAGACCAGCTCAGGAGAAGCCACTCATGACCGAGGGAGTTTGTTGAGTCAAATCTGAAAAAATAATATGGGTTACTTTATTTCTCTAAACATAACATGAAAGAGTAGAATTTGTAACCAAATATCCATTTACAGTTTCTTCAGGAATCACAAGGAATATTAATGGGACCCAAATTATTTAACTGTTTATTTCAATTATTTAAATAGAATTTTAAATCTCATTTCTATCTTTATTAGATATCTCGAATCTCAGATTTCAGTTAGCACAAAATAGTTCATATTATTTTCTTGATTAATGACTAACCTGTATAAAATATAACATGGCATTTCTTCAATTACCAAAGAGGGTACATATTTGTCGAAGTCTTGTTCCCATGAGTGCTTTGTTGGGTAATACTTGGATAAAACCAGCTGCTCTGAAATGTAAGAAACAATTTATTTTATAACATATAATTAATAGTCTATATTATGTGTATACTGTAAACTGTACTGTATATGTGGCAACAATCTTTGTTGTTTGGTAGTCAACCACGAACATTCCTTGACCTCATTATCATAATGGAAAAAGTGACTCTGATTTGCTGGAGCAAAAAATAAAAGGTAAACAAACCATAAAAAGGTTTTTACGGTCACTTCTTTGCTGTCACTAAAATAAAATATAAAACAGATAAATAGACATTTATTTCAGTCAACAACCAAATATACATACACATGCACAAATATGTCAAACATTTAAATTATCCTGTATTTTACAACAACATTAATATTTTTAATGTATAAACAAAAAATTGGTATTATTAAAACCAATAGCTGACATTATTAAGCATCTCGAAAGCCTGGAGTTCTGAACTATTATTATTATAAAATAAAGAGTGCTACAAAGGTAAACACTACATTTGATGTTCACCTTTTTTAATGTTTGCTCCAGTGAATATAGTATTTATGTAGGCTTCTCAGCCTGGTTTATGGCTTTTGTTCTGGTTGGTGGCAAAAGGCTCAACCCTAATTATTTTTTTATTAGTCAGTGCTGTCCCACAGCAGGGCGATGGGCTCCCTTCCCTCCTTTCACTTCTGCAGGTCTACTGGGATTGCGAGACAATCTTTTAAAAAGGAGTCCAGCTTGCCTCCTGTCACACCCTAATACGTGAAAGTCATAGCCGGGCAAGCGTATACACACTAAATTTATACATCTAATTAATACTTCAGGAAATGCAGGCATACTGCCATATTATTTAGACGGTTCAGAGATCACCTGTACATACAAAGATAGCTTACAACTGTAAATAAACAATATCAGCTGATAAAAAATGTCACTCTGTAAAAGGCAAATTATTCAGTAAATACCATACCATTTTCTATGCTGATTTTCAAGACACGAATTTTTCCATCTCTACATTTGCCCAAATATTTCTTCAACTCTGCATTGGCTGAAATATAAAAACATATTTAATATTAGATGTTCCGTTGTTGGAATACTGGACTATATAAACATTGTAAAGTGTATTATAATTTTTTAGGTGGTTTACTAAATTTTATAGTCTCTTTCTCTACTTAGTTAATAAATCATAGGCAAAAACTAAATGAATGAATCAGACATTGCAGTCAGTAAACTTCTTTCTGTATTGTTTCATAACAACACTGCTTTATATTTCAAGTTTTTGCTACCTCCAGCCCACATTGCTAATTGAATATATATTACGATTGCATTTTTGGAATTCCATTATCAACCATTGTTATCAATATGGAATTTCGGCGTGGGAGATCTGGTTTGGAGCCAGAATAACGTAATAACTAAAAATACACGAGATTCTACTTCATTATATCTTCTTCTTCGACATAGAAGCGGAAAGGAAATGTTTTTGCCGGGATTATTAGCATATTACGTGGTTTATTTTGAAATGGGGAAGATAACTGTATATTTTCGTACCTTGAATTCCTGTTTGATGAGACATTGTGATATTACTCGGACAATTATCTTACAATGCATACACTCCACAAAACAATGTAATTCACAAATTAGCAGTGTAAAATAAATTGTGATAAAAGAAATTAAATAAAATTACAGCCAGTCAGCGATCAATGTTGACTTGACAATTTTGACATCATGAATTCATGACTTGACAGATAGCCATAGACACCAGACAGCTGTCACCAGCTGTCACAAATCGGTAGAATTCAAAACTTCAAAACGAACCATCACAGACGACCACAGAGGACTTTTAAAAAAAAAATTAAAGTGAAACAGACGAATTAGAGATACTACGTATCGAACCATGTCGGGGATCAAAGAGTAAAATAATAAATATGTGGAGGATTCTCGCAACGGGTTTCTTGGAGAGCACGTTGTTTCTAGTTTCTTGTGGTTATAATTCAGTTTTTAGTGCTTTTGTGACTTGTATAGTTTTAATTGTGTTGTCCCTGTTTGTAAACAGGTTTGTATTGTGTTTGTCTTCCTTTTGTCCCAGTTCCACTCATAATGGACAGAAACAAGCCACCCGATCCTGACCCGCCTGATATTCCAACCTCCTTAAAATCAAAAATCAAAATCAAAATCAAATATTTTTATTTTACATAGGCCTACATGGGCACATATAACGTCGACAAAAGGTGCACGGTTCGGGTTAGTCGTTTCCTATGGAGAAGAACCGGCAAGAAACTCCATGGTTACTCTTTTAAATTGTTTTGTTTACAATATTTCCATGTTACAGCATTAGTACTTGGATATGGGGGGACAACGTAGGCCCGACAATAAGTCGTACGAAATTGAAAAAAAAAAACAAACAAAAAAAAAAATGCACGAAATAAAAAGTTAACAAATGTTAACAATCATCTAGAAAACTAGAAAGCCTACAATGTTCACACATTCACAGTAAAAGAATCTATACAAAGGTAAAAAAAAAAAAAACCACAACACTAAATTTAACATGTGACACAAATACTGTGCTGTAACTATTCTTAGCAAAGGGCTATAATGATGATTGAAAAATATTGTAAAAAGTCTAATTAAAAGAGAAAAAAAAATGAGATTGAGAATAGTTAGAGATATCCATATATTTGTGCCGTTTATGAGTTACCAGGGAAGCCGCATGCGCAGAGGGTGTCAAAGGCAAATTTTTTATCTTCAACGTAGTCCTTGATTTTATGATATGCTTTTTTAACAAGGACACGTTTGATGTAGTTTTTGAACTTTCCATCGGTCAGTTCTATAACTGACTTAGGCAACTTGTTATCAAAGCGTATACTGTTTATAAGAAAAGACTTGCTAGTTTTCGTTAATCTGAATTTGGGCATTACAATTTCATGCTTACTGCGTGTATTTAAATTATGGAAGTCACTTCTAGTTTTGAAAAGCCCTCGATTTTTGCGGACATACAAAATACATTCCAAAATATAAAGTGAAGGTAGAGTCAGTATATCGATCTCTTTAAACTTTTCTCTGAGGGACTCGCGAGGACCCATTTAAGATCGTTCCTTCCTCACCGAAACCCCTATCGCAGTTTGCAGACGTAGTCTGCAGCGTGTCTGCCATGGAAGTCCTACAAACTTCGCGCAAACGTCCCAGTAATGCAGAACTACCTACTCCGACATCTCCCAACAAGCAGCCTAAGAGTCAAATCGGCCGGGTGAGATACTCAGCGGTGGATAAAGGGCCTTATATCGTTCACGTTTCCCGCATCGAAGCGCAGGTTAATTCTGGCACCACTCTTCACCCCATAAACTTCAGCAAGTTTTTAATTTTAAATAAAATCGCGAACAGACGGAGTAAACAAAGTAGGTAGAAATAAGGTTTCGGTTGAGTTTGTATCCCCTCAAGATGCAAACGCTGCTTTTTTGGTCTACGCCTTGTTGGCCAAACACGGATACACCGCTACAATTCCGACGTTTAAGGTTTTATAGTCGATTTTTTTTCCATACAAACGTAGTCTAGGGATTATTCTACTGTTTGACGATGTACGTTCAAAATAAAAAGTGATATCAATTTGTCTCATCATTATCTAGCCCTGTATGGAAGCAAAAAAGTAAAAAAAGAAAATATTTGAAAGTTATGAGCGTTTTTTGTAACGCATTTTTGGGCGCGAATAAATGCCATAAGAAGACGGAAAATTGCAAAACGGCCTCCATACAGGGATAGATTAGTAGTACAACAATGCAAATAACTTTTGTTTTGAACAGATAGGTAGATTTAGTCGTTTTTTCATGATATCTAGACTGCCAAAGGTCTGTTTATAAAATTTCGCGCGCTCGGTTTCGTCCTAAATCATTATCCATTTCACTACAAATTTGCAAAAGTGTGTATTCGTACGCGAACTAGCTTCCTACTGCTCATCACAGCATCTATCTCTGCCGCACGTGTTGTCGGTTGATATAAAATGCATTTGAACCCCGCCCACAAAATAGTTCGTGCCGTCGTCTAGTGTACCCTTAACATCACTAGGATGGGAGTAGTTACAGGGGTCCCCTCAGACATAAATAAAGAGGAGGCTTTAACGTATTCGTCTGTGCCCTCAGGTTGTGGACAAATTCTTAAAGTGCGAAGAATTAACCGGAAGGTCCAGGTAGAAGGGAGAGGGAAGGTCCAGGTAGAAGGGAGAGTGGAGTGAAAGCCTACATAAACCTGTGTGCTTACTTTCGATGGTCAGGCCTTATCAAAGCGGGTATAGGTATTGTTGTTACACTTCCATTCCTGTGAAGCAATACATTTATCCAACCATCCAATGCCGTAAGTGCTGTTGTTTTGGACATGTTGCAAACGTTTGCAGATCAAATCCACGCTGCAGTAAATGTGGCCACGATCACCCTGGTGATGGTTGCAGCAGGTTGACTTTGCCAATAGCAAGCCTTGCCCCGAGCTTGGAACGCAGAAGGCTATTAAGACGATCATGGCCGAGAAATCGATCCCATATGTTGAGGCTAGCAAAGCTATTCCGACAGTTTCTCGCAGCTATGCCACCAAAACGCAGTCTTACCGAAAAGCCGTCGCACTCAAGCCCAGGACCCATGCCCCACTTTCCCAAACATATAATAAAGCTGCTCATCAACAAATTGTTAACTCCCCCCAATCTTCACAGTCTAATGGCTAGTAATGTCCCCAGCAATAATACCGTTTCAGTCATTGAACTGCTATTCAAACTTTTACCTTCACTTATTTCATCTTCTTCTAATAACAATCAATTACCGTCCAACGTTGCCGACCAACTTATCTCTCTCTTATTAAATACTAGCTGACCTCCGCGGCTTCGCTCCCGTCAGCTGGCTACCTAACACCTACCTACCTACCCTATCCTACCTACCCTACCTACCTACCAATTTTTTAAACTATTTATTTAAATAAGAATAAATACTAAAAAAAGTTTAAAGAGCAGTGGTGGCCCAGTGGTATCCGCCACGACTTACAAGTTGCAGGTCGTGGGTTCGAGCCCAGATAGGCGCTTTACTTTGTGTAAATTATTTCATCACCACTGCTCTCAAAACGGTGAAGGAAAACATCGTGAGGAAACCAGCATGTCCTAGAACCAAAATTTCGAAGACATGTGACATCCACCAACCCGCACTGGGCCCTCGTGGTGGATTTCGGCCCATTCCCTCTCACAGAGAGGAGGCCTGTGTCCCAGCAGTGGGAACATTAATAGGCTGATGATGTGATGACTAAAAACAGGTTTGCTTCTACCGGCGATCTAATTGAAATATAGAACTTATAAGCTGTTATTGTGACTTAACTATGATAGTTATATTTATTCTCTGGCAGTTTTTTTTAACCGACTTCACAAAAAGGAGGAGGTTCTCAATTCGGATGCTTACATTTTTTTATGTACGTTCGGGCATAACTCCGTCATATATAAACGGATTTGCAAAATTATTTTTTTGTTTGAAAGAAGTTTATTCCGAAATGGTCCCATTTAAATTAGGTATAGATCTGATGAAGAACTTCGGAGATATACAACAGAACTCTTCAATAAATGATGTCAAATCTCTCGGGATTGCTGCAATCGTATGTCTGTTTATTGTTTATACCATTTCGTAACATACCATCACGCCAGTATGCTCAAAAAAAAACCGAAAACAGTAGGTACCAAAGTCACCGACTTCGGAAAAAAATTATATTTTTCGTTTTTATGTGTTTTGCTTTAGAATTTGGTTTTATTCAGCGCACGCCATAGAATGAATTTTATAGGCAAAATTTTGCTACTCTTGGTTACATTATTGCAATTTGCATAAGGGTCTCTAATGTTTTTGAAAATAAATTATGCCTATGTCACTCAAGAATAATATAGCTTTCTACAGGTGAAAGAGTTTTCAAAATCGGTTCGGTACATCCAGAGACCCTACAACCTCACAAACTTTACCTTTTTTTAATATTACTAGCTGTCTCCGTGGTGGGATCCAGAATGCACTTCTGCAGTTAAAGTAAGGAATGATGCTGAGAGGCACTACAATGCAGATATGAGCACCAGTAATCTCTTGGAATACCTTCAAATTAATGCCAAACGTCTGCTTCGCATGAAGAAACGTGCTGGCTGGGTGAAATTCTGCACCTCCCGGTCTCCATCTACTCAAGTCTCAGCAGTCTGGAAAAACATCAAAAGGTTTAGGCGTGGATGTTCCCCCTCTACCTCTTTGTCAATAACTAGGGAAACAGCTGAACTTCTCTTTGACAAAATAGCGCCACCATATGTTCCCCTCTTTTCCGAATGTGCAAATTTATCTAATGTCCCTAATTTAGAAGTGGATCCCTTCGATGCGCCATTTACTTTGGAAGAACTGAATGTGGTACTTCAACATGTCCGGGACTCAGCTCCTGGTATTGACGGTGTGCCATATTCCTTTATTTCCCACGCTGGCGACAAGGCTAAATCCTACTTTTTTAATATAATTAACTTTTGTTATAGTCATGGCTGGGTACCAGACCAATGGAAGCTTCAGATTAAAATTCCTCTATTGATACCTGACAAACATCCAGATGATCCGAATGGTCTTCGGCCAATTGCTTTGTCCTCAGTCCTAGCCAAAATATTGGAACACCTAATTAGAGTGGATAGTTGAGTCGAGAGACTTACTGCCGAGTTTCCAATTTGGTTTCAGAAAAGGACTTAGTACAATGGACAGTATCGGTGTTCTAGGTTAAAATTTCCACCATGGGCCGTTGATTTTTGGCGCGGGGGGGAGGTTTAGCTACCTCCCTGTACGATCCCCACCACTCGGAGCCCCATGGTTATGGAGATATCCATGGCTAAAGTTTTCAGGTTAGACTAAAAATTGCCTCGCCTAATCCGCACTCGCAAAGAGAGGAGTCGCGTATACGAATTTTATGAAGAAAGACGGGGGTGCAGCAAAAACCTAAGCGGATTAAAAACCTCGCAGAATAACTCAAAAGCTACATGGCAAATAGTCAATAGACCAAAATAATAACTCTCTTAAAGAACAAATAAAGACCATTAATAATTGTGACCTGACCTTTTCAAAATCTATTGACATTGCAAATGCTTAATTGTTATTGATAACTGTTAATAATTATTTTATAGATAAAATCGAAATTAATATTAAAATTGATATAGAATTCGACAGTAAATTGGATAATTTAACAAGGCAATCAATGTTTATGCAGTCTGTTCTAACAACCGACATTGTTTCGGCTATAATATCACTTAAAAATACAAGTACTGTAGGATTTGACGGTATGCCAACAAAGGTGATAACATTTGTAAATGAACTTATAGCACCCGTATTAGCGCATATTATGAACCTTAGCATTGTTGACGGAATTTATCTTGAAGACTTGAAGAAAGTTATTACTAAACCACTTCATAAAAAAGATAGTAAAGTGATATTAAGAACTATAGGCCAATAGCAAAAAAATCTGTATTTCCCAAAATTTTCGAAAAGATTATTTATAAGTCGCTGTATTGCTATCTAAATAAATTTGACTTATTGTGCAAGGAACAAAATGGCTTTACAAAGAATACCACGATCATCATGGCTATTTTTGATTTTTTGCGTGGCATTATGTTAGCAGTAGACCAAAAAGCTCCTATATTTGCTATTTACTCAGATATGACCAACGCCTTCGATTATGTAAATCACGACGTCTTATTAAACAAACTTTGTTGCTACGGTATCAGAGGAAACATTTTAAAACTACTCGAATCTTGTCTCTCCAACAGAATGCAATGTACAGAGATTGCAAGAATATGCGAAAAAACAACATTTGAAAAGAGTTTTTTATCTTATTCTAGATTAATAAAGTTTGGTGTCCCATAGGGTAGCGTCCTTGGGCCACCTCTTTTCTTTGATCTATATAAATGATTTGCCAAAAGTGACTCAACATCAAATGGTGATGTTTGCAGACGACTGTACTGCAATAATAAAATGTATTGATCGCAAAATTTAAATATTTATCAAGATGACATAATAATACACTATCGGACATAATTGATTGGCTTAACAAAAATAATTTAGTTATAAACCTAAAGAAAACCTAAATAATTCACTTTCACCAAAGAACTGAAGTGCCAAAAGTAAATATCAGACATAGCAACTGTGACATTGAAGAAGATAAAGAAGCTAAATTCTTAGGTTTATTCCTTGATAACCAGCTTAACTGGAAGGCCCACATAGATGACCTAAGTACGAAAATAAATCAGCAAATGCACTTTTCCAAATTGCAAGAAAAATAAATATGGATTCGCTACTATAGTAGCATGTCACGGCTTAGTAGCTTCAATTTTGCGATATGGTATTATTTTTTGGGGCAATTCTACTGATAAAGACATCTTTTTTAGGGCACAAAAAAGATGCATAAGATCAATATGTGGTCTTAAAACCGATGATAGCTGTGTACCATTTTTTAAATCGCTGAAAATACTTACCTTACCTTAATTATATACTTTTTAAATTAGTGTTTTCGTCAAAACAAACATGAGGTTATTCGAAAAAGTGTCTACGTTACGAGATGTTCCTTTTCGTAGCCAATACGCAAACTCTTTAAGCAATCAACGTTGTAAGACTGCATTAGTGAGTTCTTACTCACTAATGCAGTCTTACAAATGCGCGGTGCCATGCCTAAAACACTCTTGTGTTTTAGGCATGGCACCGCGCATTTTTAATAAATTACCAGATGTCATAAAAAAATTGAATGTCACACTTTTCAACAAAAATTAAAACTGTTAATAATTGAAAAATGTTTTTATACGACTGATGAATTTCTGAATGATAAATTAATGTAGACCTATCTATTTATTTGACTGGAGAAACAATCTTCAATTGAATATTGTGACTAATTGTAATTAATTATTATTATTTATGCATTGACTGTAGAAATTACTCCATAATGTGACATTCATAATTTTGTATTAATAATTTTGTTGTTATTTATATAACATATTCTATTACTTTTGACATACCTACCAAATGATTTGTGGTTACCTCTCGCATGATTAATATTTTATTTTTTTGGCTGTAGAAATTACTCCATATTGTGACACTTATAATATTTTTTCAAAAATGCTTGTAAATTTGAGCATTATTTTGACAACCTTCTTCGAGATAAATCGCAATTGCTGTACTGGCCACATACATGCGAGCAGCGGCCGGCAAAAGTTGTATGAAAATCCATATCTGTCGTGTTTAGCGGCCAAATAAATTACATAGTAAACTCATATATGTCGTGTAATTTAAAAATGGAACCATCTTTTACTCCGAAACATGGCAACCAAGCAGGTAACTTATCAAAGGTTTTATTTAAATTTCGAACTGGCTTGCATATAGAAAGCTCTTTATAGAAAAAAAATTAACACTTTAACACGGGATTGTTGTTCGTCATTGATTTCGAAAATTAATTGTATTTGACAAAATGAGTTCTAGGTGCTACTAAGTTTTAATTTCCGCGCATTATTTGAGAAAAGCATTATACTCGTACAAGCCTTGGCCACAACTAGGCATTGATGGCTCGGCCCACGTTTACACGTTAAATCATAAATAAATCATAAATCATTTATTTATCTGCAAACATGGGTAAAAATATACATTGATGTTTTCTGTTCATTAATAAAGTTCTCCATGTTTAACCATCACATGGGTATGCAAATAATGAAAACTAAGTAGGTACAAGATAAAAATTATAATTATTATAATTACGTTCGTCCATCACTGCCTCATTTGCTGGCCGCTGCTTACTTCAGTACTGTAGGTACTATTGTTGTTATTTATTTATCATATTCTATTAATTTTGACATACCTACCAAATAATTTGTGTTTACCTCAAGCATGATTAATATTTTATTTGTCTTCGTATTTCGCATGTAACAATAATATTTGTACGCTTCTTGACATAACATAGCGACTTACGAACTTTAATTTAAGAACTGTATTTACTACCTATGTTACACAAATAAAAAGTGATTATGATTATGATTAATATAACGTAAAATGTTGGTCGTTACAATCCCGTGAAGAGTCGATCCAGTACATGAAACAGTATCGATTTATAAAGATAAAAAAAAAAAAAAAAAAAAAAAAAACTGACTTCCAAAGCAAAACACTAAATTGTGCAAAAATAACGTTCGTTTCGGTGTCTTTGGTATTTTATCATTAACATTTTTCTGGGCAAATCGTTTTCGAGCAGAGCTCGGTCGCCCTGAGGCCCTAACCAAGTGGCGTTCGATGTCAGCGAAGGCGATAGTCGAAATGTCAAAATGTAAAGGATTGATCACGTGATTTATCGATATCGCTTGTCAATCCCATACAATTTTGCCTTTTGACATTCGCTATCGCCACGCTTTCGATTACAGAATGTCACTTGTCTAAGGCCTCAAGTACCTACTGGATATTAAAAGCAGCTTCTCTATAATATTGGTTTAGTTTCGGTACCTATACCTAAATAATATCTATCTTTTAATTAATTGGCTACCTAGTATTCATAATGATTATCTGCATATTTGTAAACTGATGTTAATCATTCGTGAACCGTTCATTGATACAATTCGCGGTTCGAGTAGGTAGATAGGTTCACAGGCACTCCTCGGGTATGTGGGTTACAGGCGTTGCAGAGAGGGGGTTCCACGGTGGTATTTTAAGAGGCCACGGTACCCCTTCTAAGTGCTGATGGTGATCACTGGAGTGATTTTAGTGAGGTAAAAGCCCCACACTTCCTGGTCTTTTCCCCAAAACTCCAGGCGCCTTTTGAAGGTTTCCCACATTTACAAAAAAAAGGTTCACAGGTACTGCTTAATAGACCATATCTGCCTATTCAAAGATCTCATTATCCATATCTTCTTTGAGGTGTCTTTCCATGGGGCTCCTTGCGTAGATGTTTGAGGAGAAGATCCCTGGATCCCCGTTATGAATCAAAATCCCCGTGTCAATAAGGCGTGCTCAATCTCTGCCCATTTTTAAAACTATGTTAAAGAATCACTACCTCGAATCTCTCTTTAATAGTTGTTAATCTTGATTTCTATGCGTTTGTTCAATTCTTATTTTACTGTATATATTTGTCTATATAATATATATATGTATTTATTTTATTTATAAATAGCACACCAAAGACTACCTACAGTACTGTCTTTCCTTTCATTTTTTAAATCCATCCAAAGGTTGTCTTGAAAAGATCGCTTTTAGCGATAAGGCCGCCCATTGTCTCACCCAGTGTAATGTTTTCTTCGTCTATACTTTCTGTAACTTATATGGTGTACATAATAAAGAGTATTATATTCTATGACGTCTTAAAACCATTGTAATTATAAAGATAGAAGTAGTAAAATGCTTACAGAGGCATGCTATTACTTAGGTAGCTAGGAGAACCGTTGCTCCTAGCAAGACCAGAAGTAGTGGTTGACAATGAACCAGCAGCGTTTTGAAAATACTTTTATTATGCGTACAGCTAAGGAGTGGAATTCCCTGCCGGAGTCTGTGTTTCCCGATAGCTACAACCTAGGGGTCTTTAAGTCAAGAGTGAATAGGTTACTTCTAGGCAAGCGTGCTCCATCATCGGCCACATCATCGCTTACCATCAGGTGAGATGGTGGTCAAGCGCGAGCCTATATAAGATAAAAAAAAAAAAAAAAAAAAAACCAGCAGTACAGAATGAACCATGCAGATAATTCAGAAATGCGACGTTACCGTTTGGTGAAAACTACATTAGATAAGCGTCTTTAAGGAGCCCTTCACCCTCCCCAGTCGACAGCGAGCTAGCAGCGCGGGCGAAAGCGCATGCCTGCGTTTTGTGTTTTTCTATAGAAAATTGTTTTAAAATAACGGAAGTAAAATTTCGTCTCATTTCACTTGTATAAGTCGTAGCTGAATATCAATTGGCTTGATAAATTAGTTGTTTTTTTGCGCTTTTACTTAAGATACTTTCGTAAAGCACCTCTTCTTGGTGTATGTGGCTACTTAACCTCAAAATTTGTAAGTGTTGGGTGGCACAGAATGAACCACTTTGTGAGAGTACACAATGAACCAAGTGATTCATTGAATACTACCCTTGGTTCATTGAACACTACCGTAAAAGCATGAACGCGAAATATTAGAAAAGATGGAAGAAAAGCTGGCAAAAGTATGATAGCAATCGATACCCCAGAAAAGAATGCTCTGGCTGAAAAGAAAGACAAGAAGTCTAAGAAAATAATAAAAATTTAATCTGTAAAAAAGATACACTTATTCAAAGGAAAGAAAAAATCTTGTAAACGATGAAAGAGAAACGTGACCCCAGTTGAGTCTTCGGATGAAGATCAGGAAGAATTTCAGCCAAGTGGATCATCTTCTTGCGGAATGAGTTTTTTTATTTTTATTTATCGATAGGCTCGCGTTTGACCACTATCTCGCCTGATGGTAAGCGATGATGTGGTCGATGGTGAAGCACGCTTGACTAGAAGTAACCTATTCACTCTTGACTTAAAGACCCCAAGGTTTTAGCTATCAGGAAACAAAGACTCCAGCAGGGAATTCCACTCCTTAGCTGTGCGTACAATGAAAGTATTCGCAAAACGCTTTGTACGTATGGGTGAGATTACAAGTGATGAAAATGATATAGTCCTAAAATATGATTTTCCACCACTTAAACGTAGTCCCTGTGAAAATGATTTTGTTATAATACTTTTTAAAACAATAAACGAATAAATCTATTACGTCGGTAAATTTCTGGAAATTTTAGATGATGAAGAATATTGTGATTTTTATGTCTCATACTAAAAATTATAAAGCAAGATTTTACAGAAATTCTGATACGGCTGTTGTTAATATTGCGGAAATTAAGTATATCTTGCCATTTCCTAAAATTTACAATACTAATAATCGACGTCAAACTACTTCATTCTACTTCGTCGTCAAACAGATATCCTGTTGATGTCTCTCTTTTAATTAAGCGTTATAAAAGTTTTTTTTAACGTTAACACGGGGTCTCATTGCTAATAAAGAAATTTTGGTTCAAATAAATCTCACTAGACGGCGCGACATGTACACACAATTCAATAGAATATAATAATTGTGTGTAAAATTAACATTTTCTGGAATTGAGCATAAAAATTGTATGTTCTTGTTTAATCAACTCTCCTAAGTACAAAATTATGGAATATTGGGCTCTTAATTCACATTTCAAAGATTGTTTTAACGAATCATTAAAAATTGATGCCAGTAGATGGCGCATTTTTAAATTTCTGAGGCATTCCACCCGATTTTTTAAATTTGCATTGTAACACATTTTGGTGCAAAAAGACTGTAAAAACGTGCAAAAAAATACTATAAAACGAACCTTCACTGTATTAAAAGAATTCAATATTCACGAACCTAGTAAACCCTTTTACTTGCAAGTCGCTGTTAACACCATCTATTGCCGTGAAACGGGATCGAACGCGATTGATGTACTTACAAAAATATCAAGATTAATCAGATGAAAAACGCTAGTTACGTCGGCACGGTTTCTTTGTATGGGATGAGGCATCTGTATGCTAGTATTATATTATCTAACCAAAAATTCTAACTACAAATAGATAGGTACTTTAAATAGATACCTAAGCGAGTTTTATTATAATACATTTATAATAATCCAATAATTTTAATGCTTTGGTTATTGTCATGGTTCATTGTTTACACACACGGTTCACTGTGTACCAGCCCCCGGTTCATTGAGTACAACTGAGTGTACACAGTGAATCATATCCCAAAAAATTTAAAAATTAAAAATCTTAAGAAGTTATGTTATTTGAACGAAAACGAAGTACTACATAATGTAGCCAGTTATATTAACTACAATTATAAGTAAAAAGTATAAACCTACGGCCCTAGGAATAAGAGTTACAGCTCTTGAAAATTTAGGTGGTTCATTGTCGACCAACTTACCATACACCTCTAGATACTTAGATAACTAACAGACAACAATCAATCGCATCCCGGTCCGTTCATTAAGGTTACACTAGTCAATCATTCTTCCATACAAACGTAGTTTAGGTATTACTCCAGTATTTGACGATGTACGTTCAAAATAAAAACTGATATCATTTTGTCTCATCATTATCTAGGCCTGTATGGAAGCAAAAAAGTAAAAAATATATTTATATGAAAGTTATGAGCGTCGAAAGTTCCATATTTCAACACTAATTTTAACGCATCTTTGGGCGGAAATAAATGTCATAAGAAGAAGGAAAATTGAAAAACGGCCTCCATACAGGGATAGATTTGTAGTTCAATAATGCAAATAATTTTATTTTGAACAGAAACATTTAGTAGTTTTGTCATGATATCCAAACTCCCAAAGGTCTGTTTGTAAAATTTCGCGCGCTCGTTTTCGTTCTAAAGCATCATCCATTTCGCTACAAATTTCCTCCCCGGTCAGTGGGGCGGAGGGGTGGCGCGTGCGGCGCATACACACCTACACACACACAAGCTCACTAGCTTAGATGCGCCCGCGCCCCGCTGCCCCGCAGGGCCTCAATCGGCTACTACATACGTCACCGTAATTACGCGCGTGCTGTGTATGTAACTGATATTGTGATATCGGAAATGTACTCTGTGGATATCGGCGATAACGTAATTGTATAATATTTTATAACATTGACCCCTGGCTTGAACTTGGATTTCGATATTCCTTTATGTTTTGTGTTGATTATTTTGTATTGGTCCCAAATTTTACTGACCCTGGCGTTGGACTTTGGATTCCGATTTCATAGTGAATTACATGACGTTTGAATTTGAACTTTTTGCGTCAGTGAAGTGAATTGAAGTGATCTTCAGCAGTTCAAGTAAAAATGGGTAAGTTGAATCTTTTATTGAATTTAGTTTGTACCTACAATTCATGAGGGCGCATGACATGACTTTTATAACTAAACACTGACTGTAATTCTAATGTTTCACGGGCATTTATAAAATTTTAGAATTCATTTATCTTTATCTATAATTAGAAAATCTTTTTTACCGGCTTGACGTTATGTTATAAAACAATAAACAGTTATGCGATTGCAGCAATCCCGAGGGATAAGCCGTTGTTTATTGAAGAGTTCTGTTATATATATTTATTCACATACATAGAATTATATATATTTGGTATTAGATTTCAATTAGATTAGGTATTTCAAGATGTTCGATAGTCGTACCTACTTATATCGAAAGTTCATTATTATGTAGGTACCTATCTGTTATGTCGGCTCGGCTTCAGCGGCGGACAAAAACAAAAGGAAGCTATTTTTTTACCGACTTCAAAAAGGAGGAGGTTCTCAATTTGACTGTATTTTTTTATGTGTCTTACCTCAATAGTTACTTTTTATTATGTGAACCGATTTTGATGATATTTTTTTATTTGTATACCTACTATGCGCGCCGACACTCACAAGCTCGGCTCGACCACCCGAAGCTACTGGTTATTACTTTATGACATGACGTAGTACCTAATACCTACCTAGATGCCTACTATTATGCGTTTCAACTAAGAAAAGGACGGCCTTCGTGCCATATTGTAACGACATAGCTGTCGAATTGAACCAGTTAGGTAAGTCAGCAAAAAAGTTGCTTGTTATCCTAACAACTTTAAATTAAAATTAATTTGTATTTTTGTTGGCAAAAATTGCTAAAAATCATTGAGGTTCCTATTCTTATTTGAAACGCATAGTACTAAATAAAATAGTAGTACCTAGTTTTACTATCTTAGGTACTATATATAGTATATTTATTAGGTTTGATTTCTTACAGATTAATACGAACTATAAAAAACTAACTCACATATAATCTTTTGTGTTACAGAGCTAAATAAGGATAAGCGTATGGACAAAAAGACCAGCCTATGGGCATGTGCCACTCGCACAAAGAGGTGGAAAGTAAAAGGGAGATTTTCAAATCCAAATAAAGAAAATATTCCTGCAACAATGAACATGTCTGAATCGTAAGTTCTTTTTCGTGTATAATTATTTTAACCGTCTTCGAAAAAAGGAGGAGGTTCTCAATTCGTCGGAATCTTTTTTTTTATGTATGATCCCCGATTACTCAAAGACGGCCTGGACCGATTTGAAAAATTCTTCTTTTGTGTAAAAAGGATATACTTTACAAGTGGTCCCATAGTCATCAGGTCAGGATAAGCGTCAATTTCACGGCGTTGCAATCAGCCAGTGACATAATATCTTTCTTTTTTTAGGTGCTCTGCGGATATATCAAGAAATACAGAAAATATCGCCAAGAACCTACGTGAACAAATATTGAGGCAACTCTGCCACCAAATTGGTAAGTTACTAGATAATAAAAGTAAGAACATAAAACAGTGTTGAAAGAAGTACTATAATATAGTAAGAAAAACCATACTGAGTATGTTTATTCATTAATCTTAATCTATGTAATTTAGGTCACCTGAAGAATCATCGAAGAAAGTGATAGTTCAAGCGGCAGTACATAATGCACCTTCAAGGTCAAGCTGGGCAAATACTAATAAAGATGTAGTTGAACCAGATGTTCATGTAGTACCTGGCAAAATTATGAGCTCCGATAATTATCGGGATCAAAGTGATTGGGATATCATAGAGCCCGATGTTGCTTCTGCACGTAACACACCGGATTTGTGAGTATCATCAGTATTCTACTTGAATGAAACGCATAGTATATCACAATACCTATTACTTTCCCGCGACTAAGTTTTACAAGTAGGTAATGAATGATGCCCAATATAAAAATAAAATGTAAGTTTTATTTCTTTGAGTCATTTAGAGCACACCTCTAAGAAAAGAAAGCTGGCGCAATGCCTATTGTATTGTAATAACACAGAGAATATTTCAAACTGCTGTTGTAAACAATCAATCAATAAACAATTTACAAAATAACATTATTTTTTATTTGATGAACCTATGTACCTAGAAAATAAGTCTCACATAAATATGGCGCTGTCGAAAAAGCAGTTATCCTGACTCTGGCTGGTATGAAATACCTACTTACGGGGAGTCGCCTGCAGGTTATAGCTAACTAGCTAAGGTAAGTAAATACCTATTTAACACACATTGTAATACTTGCACAACCTTCAATAAAATACAAAAACATATAGACATAACCTACACCCGTGCGTATAGAGCCTAGCTTTCCGCACGCGCTGGTACGATACCTACAGTCAGCGAAGCCCCGGCGCCCGCTCTGCCAACATAAAATCTACCGACTTGACGCTCGAACACTTTTCATTCTTATAACTAATGACATAAGGTTCAATAAGCGCGCAAGCGGCTCGCACTGCGCGGTCGTCGCTGCCGCCAAAAATAATTTTGAAGTCAAATCAATAACATTACTCGTACTTGTCGATAGTAACAATATCTACGTAAATTCACATTTTCGCAAGAGATCTTATTGCAAAGTCGGGGGTAAGTATAGGTGCATAACAACAAGTAAAGTCTTCTGATTACGTTACACATAGTAATAATCCAAGGTTCTAACACCTATTTGTATGAGTTTATGTTGTCATGAATTGCATACGCGCCACCGCCGATGACACCGCAAACACACACACCGCTGTCGGCGCTCGTCAATGAAATTGCGCATGTATGCGTCACACAGCGTTATGAGTGTGTATACGTACGTAAACTAGCTTCTTACTGCTCATCACAGCGTCTATCTCTTTCGTGCGTGATGTCGGATGAGATAGCAAATATTTTAACTCCGCCCCCAAATAGTTCGTGCCGTTGACTAGTGTAACCTTAAGTATCAGAAACAGAGGTCATTAAATACTTCTGCACAATTAAAGCGCAATGGCCGACAATGATTTCCCGCCACTACACAAATACAATGCGGGAACACACCACAATTATTGTGGCAATGGCGTCTCGCTCGATGATAATTAACCGCTAATAATACGCGAAATACGTGACAATAGAATCGGTGCTATTATTTGGTTTTTGGAATGGTACATACAATAAAATTGCTATTTGAAAATAGTTACACGATCTCTGATGGAATATCTTATTCTAAATATTTTACTGTGGATGTAGTTTTGTATACGCAAAACTCATGTCATAGCACTTTGACTCAATGAGAATATTCATAGAATACCAGTGTTGTTTGTAGATACCAATTTTCATGGACTTCAGTACACAGAACGGTGTATGGTGTTTATTCAATACTTCAGCTCCACATCATTATGATTGATGAACATAGGCTTATTAAATATGGAGGGTCATCACCGCACTTATAAAGACGCTAAATTAGGATGCAAGTGCGAGCGAACCGAGCTCCAACATTTTAGGCAGTTGATAAAGTTAATATAGGAACAGAAGGACAGATTTCTTCGTTACACTAGTCGATTATTCTTCCATACAAACGTAGTCTAGGGATTACTCCACTGTTTGGCGATGAACATTCAAAATAAAAAAAATGATATCAATTTGTCTTATTATTGTCTAGCCCTGTATGGAAAAAAAGGAAAAAAAATATATTTGAAAGTTATGAGCGTCGAAAGTTCCATATTTCAACACTAATTTTAACGCTCCTATGGGCGGCAATAAATACCATAAGAAGAAAGAAAATTGCAAAACGGCCTCCATACAGCGATAGATTAGTAGTTCAACAATGCAAATAATTTTATTTTGAAAATATACATTTAATAGTATTTTCATGAAATCTAGACTAGCTAAGGTCTGTTTATAAAATTTCGCGCGCTCGTTTTCGTCCTAAATCATCATCCATTTCGCAAAAAACTTGCAAAAGTACTAATTCGTATGCGAACTAGCTTTTTACTGCTCATTACAGCATCTATCTCTTTCGCACGAGTTGTCGGATGAGATAGCATTTTGTCCTGTATATATATTTTTGTGGTGTACAATAAAGAATATAATAAATAATAAAATAGCAGGCATTTTAACCCCGCGCACAAAATAGTTCGTACCGTCGACTAGTGTAACCTTAAGTCATATTTTAGTTAGTTTTATAATCCTGTTTTATCCTCTTTGATAAAATATAGTATTTAGTAGATAAATAATCTATCTTCACTCATGGATTTAGAAATGCACCATCATGCTACAGTACAGGTTCCTATTGCTTAAATATCTCACAGGAAATGTGGTAGCATTAACCGACTACAACGTCGAAATCCCCAAATCGTAAAATGTATCATCAATATAGCTATTATTCGCGAAATTTGGCTTAAATAGGTCGAGTCCGGTATTGTCTGTTGAGCAAATGAATACGTTTGGTTGTATCTATATATTCTGCTTTCAGATGCAGCTCATACAAACACATTGCCAACGCGAATTTGTTTTAGCTCATTGTCCACGAAAACACAGGATTTGATTTCAAACCGCATTTGGTTAACATTGGTTTTATCGTTTGTTCGAACAATTTCAGAATTATGAATTTAATTAAACAAAATTTTGTTTATAATTTAGATGTCGGTTATTGTTGGGAGAACTTTGTGGCAATTCTGATGGGTAGACAGTTTTGTGTTTCGTATTTATTCAGTTGAAAACACTTTTAACTTTGATGTAGAAATTGCATAGTTAATTATGTGCTGCATAAAAAGCGTACTATCGTGAAACAAATATTTGTTTTTGCCTGTCTAAACATGGCATCATAAATGTTAAAATGTATCCATATCTATGTAGCTTCAGCAAGTCTAAACATGATTCGATGTGACGAAAAATTACCGATAGATCAATTCATGCAATATCCCATCTCATAAAATAACACCAACTATAATGTTTTAGACGGGCAGTAGTGAGTACTACTGCCCGTCTAAAACATTATAGCAACGCTATCTAATTAGCTGGCACATAACAAGGTAGATAAATAATGAAAGCAATTCGCTTTAAACATCCTCTCAGAAGAGCAAAACATATTCCACAGTAATGAGGCTACCCACAAAGCGAACACGAAACACTACGAAATGGATGAAAAATGTGAATCGGGAAATCTGTACCGCTCTCATCAATTAAATATTTCTGACCCATTAGCACAGGTGGCAAGCATCGTAATGGAAGGCCATTAGAGTAGCCGGCCGCTCAGAGCCGCATTAAAGGCTGCGTTTCCACTGGAGATGTACGGGGCAGCAATTCGAGGAAGCTGAGCGATGCGAGAAAGCTGGGTGATATGAGGAAGCGTAGCGGAGATGTGAAACAGTATCACTCTTTCCACCAAAGTTGAACGGGGAACGTGTGCGAGGAATGGTAAGAACTTTTTTCCCTAACTCTGTTCGAGAAAACGGTTTGCTACTATTCAGGTCCCCGTATTGTACATACACATTTCTCGCACACAACCCACGTTTGTAAATAACACTCAAATCTTTCTAGGTTGCCGGTAGTCGTTTCGCAAAGTTACGAAAACATTCATAACATACAATACAATCTTGCTTGTTTTGATTGTATTGCAAAGAAAGTTCTCTGCAGCAAGGGCTCTGCTATATCATTTTCCAACAGAGCAGAGCTGTAGGAGGCTATTCCTACAGCTCTGCTTGGTGGAAATACAAGTAAACACGTCCACCCATACGTACAAAGCGTTTTGCGAATACTTTCATTGTACGCACAGCTAAGGAGTGAATAGGTTACTTCTAGGCAAGCGTGCTTCACCGTCGACTACATCATCGCTTACCATCAGGCGAGATAGTGGTCAAACGCGAGCCTACCGATAAAAAAGAAATCCCCAAGCAACGCTTAGCTACTTATGTAAACGCAGCCTTACACGAGTGTGTGCTAGTTAGCCGCGTATAAATCCCTATAGTACTGGTTTTATATCCCGCTAGCTAAGTTTGTTAGTGTTTGATCTATTTGCCTCGTTTATAGGTGGGATTGTGGCTATCGTTTGTGATTTAGGCGATTACTTTGATGATTTACACGTTGCAGAGATGCAAGTGGGCTTTTTTTAGGGTGTGCTCTTATTTAACTCAGGCATACTACTGGTATGCAGATATCTAATGATGGTGCCGGTGACCGCTTACAATCAGAGGGGCCGCCATATTGGACAAAAATTTAAACAGAGAATCTCATCGTCAACTTCATACTTAAAGTATAGTACTCCAGTTATTAGACTTATATTTGATGATAAAAGCAAGAGCAGTAAAATAAAGAAATATTTTATAGCTAGATTCGTTGTAGAAGAGAGGACGTTGCAGTAAATTTTCCAGAAATATAGTTTTCAGAGCGAGTTACTTATTTTAAGAGCCAGAGAATAATGTTCTATTTTAGCTCTATTAGATTAAACCAAAAATGAAGTCGTGACCTGTTTATCTTTCTCCAATATCGGGAATTACCGTGAAAGCTGTGAGTTAACACCAAGTCCTATTCCAGATGTCGCAAGTCCGGATAAATTGCTGTAATCTCACCGACGACGCCGCTCCGCCGGGCGCCTATCCAACTCAAGGATTCCTTTCACTCCGCTGATTTAACGAAACCACCCGGTTTTGCTTGCTACGCCTATTGTCCGCCCGTTATTATTAGTGCTTCATGGGTCAACTGCTACATAGCAAAGCAGGGATCCGTACATTGCAAAGAATTGAAATCCGCCTTCGTAATGACCTACTTTCCTACACGACAGTAATTGCAATGACAATGCAGTTGAACCGCCTTATTATTTAATTAAGTTTGTAAAAGGATATGAGATAGTATATCGAATTTCAGATTTTCGAATCGCTACTAACCGGACGGCCACAGTAAAGCTGAAACATGGTGTAAGGGCACTATTTGGAAATTGGATGAAATCCCCAAACTGATAGCAATAAAAAAAAGTACGTCACAAAATTTTTGCTAGCAACTGCATGAATTTGGTGCGCCAACAAAAATGGAGATTTTTCGCCGATATTCTGCCGAGTAAGCTACGTGTAATATCTGCCGCATTCCCGGGCTCTTGCAGCGATTGAAAGTAAATTATCTATGGTTGGTAGTTTTTTTGCTGGCGGACGGCACAGGCTGCGCTGCAGTGCTAATTGTTTTCATTTTTTGAGCGGAGTGCGCACTGAGCTTTGTGGAGAGACATTTGTCCCGTTTTTATCATTGTGTGGTTATTTATTCGGTGTCCAGCGGTCCGAGCCTCGCGGAATTCGATTTTGGATTAGGCTTTTTTCGGTAGAGATATTTTGTACGTTTTGTGAAAAAGTTTTATCAATTTCTAAAACCATCCGAAGCCATTGAATACGACCGACTATATCAATCAATTAAGAACAATTTCCTCTGTGACTTTATGTTTATTTAAAATTATTTACCGCACATTTTATTCATGTGCTGCTTCTAGACGGACTCCTGTTAAATTTTTAATGCGAGAAACGCGACTCCGAGGCCACAGTAATGGGAGAGTAAATATCGCAGTGCTCCTTATGAATGAATAATAAATATCGAGCGTCGGTGCTACGCTGCAAATACAACCGCCGGGAATTTCGCCTACTTCGCTATTTTGCTTGGATTTAGGTTTGAAACACTAACGAATTGACCGCCTCTCGTATCGCATCCGAGAGATATAACAGTTCCTTCAAGCGAAATAAATAGTGATGAGCCATCGCCAGATAGTAGCGCACGGAAACTCCGTAAATTCTCAGCGCTATCCTGCAGTTCAGTGCGATAATATAATAAGTATCTAGTCTAGAAATATTTATATAGATAAGTTTTAGCGGTTAGAGTTGCCGACATAAAAGATTTTCTAGTTTACTAATTTAAAAAAATAGTTTAAACGCGTGGCCCATGCAGGAAAATCCTTTTTGCTTTAACCTCGTATTTGGATAGCGGAGGTCCAGTGTTTGTCGGAAGGTTGCGTTAAATAAAACGAACATTGTTTTCAACGCCGCACCGTTTCACGTTAATTGCGCAGAAGTGTTTAATGAACGCTTGTTCACCGTGTTTGCAGGCTGAGCTATTTGCCGGCCCTTCTACACTCCCTTCAAAAATAATAAAGGCTTTGCGGGTGTCAGCGGCAGTTCGCTGTGGATGACTGCACGATTATTTCCCGTTCGCATTATGATAAAAAATGTGTACTATGAAGTCGATGAAGGCTGTGGAGCTATAGAAGCAGGACATGTGTGGCGTGGTCGGAAAATAAAAGGAGTTTTTTGTCGTTGTAGCACTACTTTTCGCTGATGCGTCCCGCACCGGTTAATGTTAGTGCTTGTCTGTGTAATTTAGTAAAAGTACAGCCTTATCCGTTTTAGACGTGACAGGATGAAATATATTATGTGTGTGATATTCTAGTTTGTTTGTTTGCGTACATTTTGGTTTATTTTTAACCCCCGACGGAAAAATGTGTTATAAGTTTTAAGTTTGTACCTGTGCGTTTGTTTATATGTGTATTTATGTATCTGTTTGTGGCATCATAGCTCCTAAACGGATGAACCGATTTTGATTTTTTGTTTGAAAGGTGATATTGATTATTGGAAGTGTTCTTAGCTATTTTTGATGGAAATCGATTCAGCCGTTTAAAAGTTATAGGCGTTGAATCTAGGTATTTTCGCAAGATATCGTGTGATAATAACGTGTTCGATAGATTGTTGATCGAAGCGTGTCTACTACTAAATAAATTATGTAGTTTAAAAAGTATTAAATAAGTAGTTTAGTGGTTAGTTTTTATTTAGCTCGTGGCTAAATTATAACAGCCGCACGGGTCGATCATCAAGGTTAAGCAACGCTTGACGAGGTCGGTCCGTGGATGGGTGACCATTCCAACATACCGAGTTTCCTCCGTGCCTCGGAAAGCACGCTCGCAGCAGCTCGTTAAGCTGTTGGTCCCGGCTGTTATTTGAAGATCTTTGACAGTCGTTACGGGTAGTCAGAAGCTTGAGATCTGACACCAGTCTTGCCAAGAGGTACCGTGTTACCTAGTTACTGGGTTGTGGAGGTCAGATAGGCAGTCACTCAATGTAAAACACTGGTACTCAGCTGAATCCGGTAAGACTGGAAGCCGACCCCAATATAGTTGGGAAAAGGCTAGGCAGATGATGATGAAAAAGTATTAAATAAAAAAAATGTCGTGGGTTTTGGACATATTAAACGTTGTAACTTATAAGTGTATTATAGACTAATGCTAACATAGATGTTGGCGTTAGAGCACCAAATAACGCTTTGTGAAAATGCATTGGCAAGTCTGGCACAAAATCAAAATCATTTATGTCTACAGAATATTCTCCGTGACGCATTTGCGCTCATAAATTTATCAATACGGATGTTATAATAGGAAATTTTCACATTGTGTTCAACGCTTTGAGATTCAATCGACCGATGGACTCGCGTCGAAACCACGCTGAATAAATACCACCTCATAAATATTTAACTTTATGAAAAACTCACTACAAAATACTGGGAACAGTAAATGCTTTACAATCGCTGTATTATTTTAGATAAATACTTATTCTATTTCGGGTATTTTGGTTTTTGGTTCAGTGATTGAAATAAATTACTGATTTTCATTCTATGGGTTCGTCTAATAATTTTCGTTGTGTTTTATTCATCTTTTCATCATCATCTTATTTGACAACCTACATTTAGGTACCCTTCCATCATCATCACCCTCGTGCCCATATCATACATCAGCATGTATTCTTCGTTCTTCTGTATTTTTATCCAAATGCAAGAAAAGGTTTATTTCGCGCGTATCTTGTATGTATATAATATTCTTTTCAACACACTTACTCATAAAGTGGCTCTAATTTCACACTATTAGGCACATAATGATACCTGGGGGGTGACCATAAGCTCTTAGAGCGGTATCAATTTGATATCGAGTAAGTGACAGATGTATACAAGTCAAATACATCTGTCCCTTATTCGATCTCAAATTGATACCGCTCTAAGTGCTTATGGTCACCCCCCTGTTATCAAACTGTGACTTTTTCATTGCTATTATTCACAAGTGAGTTACAGAGTTTTTTTTTTAATTTATTGGTTGAGTTACTTGATTTTTATTTATAATTTAAACAATATATACAATTGAATATTTCTAATCTTATGACTAATAACAAAACAAACTTACATACAAAGGGGAGAGGAAAAGGGGCTCATTGCGCATCAAAAAATTCATCCACATCGATGTCAATGGGAAACGTGCCCAGAACGCTGGCAGCATTGCCACGTTGAATGGCAATGCTGATTCTCTGGCTGAAGAAAAGGCCAGCCCTCTGGTCACGCGAACAGTCGACTAACCGTTTACTAATGTCTCGAAACACTCGATGAGCACTCGGACCCCATGGACCTAATGTCTCAACCCCAAACGGCTCAAACATATAACTGCCAATAAGGTTGTTATATTTGCGCCGTTTGAGGTTTTCTGCACCAGCAGCAGCTGCCCCAGCACAGCCCGCCGTGCTAAGAAGATGGGATGGCGCAAGGGTATCGACACATGTTGCATCCCACACCAAAGGCCTACCCAACTTCCAAGGCATTATGGTCATCCCGTCCGGTCTCTTCCCATCGTCGCGTGCCAACCCATTGGGTTCTAAAACAGCTGGCACCCCGGCGGTGACAAGAGCTCGACGTATGATGTCATTAATGCTGGCGTGCCGTGCTATCCGACCAGCGCTCCTACTGCAGGATAGGCCATGGTGTCCGAGGCGGTCGACTGCTTCACCACATTGACAACGGTGTGGAGCTCCGCTGGCAGTACCAAGGCGCAGACATGTAGCGATCCGGAAGGTAGTGTCACTCAACATTGTACCTATGTTGGGTGACGGTAATGCCTGTAGCCAGAGGCCCGACTCCCACTCACCCACAGCCAGTAGGCGAGCACGCTCAGCAGTATTGGTGGACGTATTTATGAGTTTATTCCGTTCCAATCTGCAGAGCGGCTCATCCCACTGTCTTTGAGAAGATGGGTTTTCGGGCAACGCCGTATTCGGGCAAGCCACTTTCCAGGCGCACACTGCGTCGGTTGGTTGAGTTGCTTTGTTCTTAAAAAAGTTTCGATAGCAAAAAGATCGTGCTCAATAGTACAAATAAATTAATGTACCTATTGCTTGCTCATTTCATGCAACTTCGTATTTAAATAGATAACTTCAACTTGTACGTGCTTAATAAATAAAACTTTCTCGGCTCTCTTAAGACCCTCACCTACGGCTCGGGTCTCAATGGGGCCTCAGCGGTAATCACCAACATTGCACACTTGTACCATAATGTACTATTATAACCTCATATCTTTTAAACCACTTGAAGGATTTATATAGTTAAGACATCGTTAGATACGTCTTGACCACCCAAGTGTTAACATTAACATTAAAAACGGGATATTTACCATGTTTAATGTTAGTGTTAGTGACCATGACAGTTTAAAAACTTATATCACCCAAGTGTTCTTAGGTATGTGACGTTAAAAAAAATAAACATGGCGGATTTTGGGTGTCATATTGTGGGCAAACCCTTTGAGTGGAGTATCAACATGAAAGGTTACAAAAATATAAAAAATATATAAACCACTTATATATACAAACGTAATTCGAAAAAATAAATTACCTAGGTACTAAAAAGCTGTAATTTTTTTTTTAATTTAAAAATCAAACTTTCATCCGTCTGTTTAAAAGATGAAAAGCATTTTACAAAAAAAAAGATTAATTATTAATGAATTTTTAATTAATTTGTTGGGTAAATGTCGCTCCTTACTCGGGTCTTACACCAATAATGATAGTATAGAGCGGCGAATATAAAAAGTGTACTAGGATCTAATAAGCAGTAAGAAGTACAAGATATTCTTGTATCAGATACAGCTATACCATATCTTAAAGACTATACAATTTCAGTACATTTTGCTCTACGAATATTGAGCATTATCATAAAAATAAAGTGTAAAAGGTCAGTGTAGATACTTGCCCCGTGCCGAGTATCATCTTAATTTATCAGAAAAGAATAGTCTTTGCCCAGGGCTATTTTTCTCATTCAAATATTTTTCCTCATATTTATTTTTATTTACACAACTGTGTGAAAATGGATAATAAGCCAGGTATCTATTTTCAGTTTTATTTTATTTATCTATTACGAATGGTAAGTATTATTGGTTGGCATAATCATAAAGTTGTTATTATTTTACCAACAAAGATAAAATCCAGTACCTAAGTATTATACTTTTTTTAAAACCATTTTGCTTATTTATCTTAGGAATGCAGGAGTGAATTGGCACAAAACTCTGAGTAGGATGTTAACTTTGATACCACTTTATTGGTTCCAAACAAAGGATCATTTTGTTTTATAATTAATTGATATATCGGCGTAGCTACTTAAATGCTACACATTTACAAAGTATTTTTTTTAAATAACAAAGAATTTTGTTTCTATTCACCCTTACATTCCTATACACCCATATTGACCATAAAACTTGTTTTTTGTTATAAATCTTTTGTAATAAAACACCTTGGAAAAAGAAAAGACAACCAAAGCTACTTTGAACAAATCTGGCACAACCGTCTACCGCGTACTAACGTGGCTGAAATAGGTAAAATCTAGAAAAATTCAACATTTTACATCGTACCGAGAATTTCCCTGACTGACTGTCAATTGCTCGATACCGTTCGATAGCCAACCCCAGAATTGGTAAGTCTGTATGAATCGCTTAGGTAGGTAAAGTACTTCTTGTTTCAAATACGGGACCCATTCTTTGAAATTGCTTTTGCGCTTTGCACTTTGCATTTCCAACTCCCTTTTTGTTCTTGACTTTCAATTTAACTTTTATGGTTTGAAGAGTTTGAACTTAGGACTAGGAGTGTCGGTAAAAGGAGCGGATGTTAAGTATCGGAGCTTATGTAGTGTCGAGATTGTGTTAGTGTCACATCTGGCTCCGATCTTCTGAGAGTTTTCTTTTTATTGTATCATATTTTTTACCATCTGGTGTACCTATTAGAAACGGGACGTGCGTATCGTTCATTAGTGATCGATTGGCTTAGATTCAGGATATTTTTTGTAGGACATGAAATACACTTTTTTACCGACGAAAAAAAGGAGGAGGTTCTCAATTCGACATGTATATTTTGTGCTTGTTTTCATGTATGACCACGACAACAACAATCAACGAAGTTCAGCCTAGCTACAATTATTTTACGCTTTAGGTTATAAATTTGTTTGGCGCCAACTCAAAATGCTAGACAAAACCATATTTTTTTTTTACCTTTCAGTTCGTTATTTTGTCGGTTCTTTTCTTTGTTATTTTTTTTTTCTCTTATAGGGACAGTACCCGGCATTTTTGCCTATGACAATGAATCACACCTGCCAACTTCATATGTAAGCAATATTATTGGAATAAACCGTGTTTATTATTCAAAATGCAAAGCCGTGTCTTGTCTGTTGCCATATCATCGATCTTAGTCGGGGGTCGCTTCAAGCCTGTTTGCTTAGGACGGCTACATGTCCTTACCGTTACACCAAATATTTGAAACTGTTGATGGCAAAACGAGGATCGTGTGTCATTGGCGTGTTCTGTGTGTATTGTGTTATGGATACAATGGTTGTGGTAGTGTGGTGGTGATGGGGATGTAGGAGAATGTAGTATTGTAGATGGTAATTTTCTGCCTGCATTAATATAATTTATAGCCAGTTTTCTTGAAAGGGTAGTGCAGTTTTGAGTAAATACGATTAAAACAAGGTACAGGAAAGACTGTTCCTACATTGCCAGCACATAATTAAAGCGATAGACAATAGCTATTAGCTATAAGGCGATATCTATCATAGTAAGTGTGGCGATATCTATCATAGCAATTTAGGTATTTGATTACTGATCCCTGATTTCCGAATTAAGAATTTGGATTTGAGTATTTCATCAAGTTAATTAAGATAAGACTGCGGGAATCCACTGGATGCGAGACTGGACGCGGCGACACTTCATCATCAGCCTATTATTGTTCCCACTGCTGGGACACAGGCCTCCTCTCTGTGAGAGGGAATGGGACGTTATCCACCACGCGGGCCCAGTGCAGGTTGGTGGATGTCACATGTCTTCGAATTTTTGGTTCTAGGACATGCCGGTTTCCTCACGATGTTTTCCTTCACCGTTTTGAGAGCAGTGTTCTGTAATTTATTATTAAGCTTTTTAAATTTGCATGGCGTGAGCCTGATTATGGCGATATATATTTTTTCAATTTTAACACCTGTATACCCACCTGTTGACGACAGTGTCGCGGTCCGCCCGTCTTTTTAAAAAAACATATTTTTTAAGTAACCATGTATACTTTACTTTTAATAATTTGTTTTGTATTTTAAGTATGTTTTCTACTGTTGTATCTTTACTTTTCTTTAAAATAAATCAAAGACCAACAAGAACGAACTGCACACGGGCGCTCTCATTGGTAGATGCGCGACCCCCCCCCGCCAACGGCTGCGGCCGCGATTTCTAGAAAAATAACGAGTTAGTGCAAAAAAAACTACGCGACGCTGACATGCGTACAAAAAAACGCCCGCGCATTCCGTCCTAATGGTCTTTAAATTTGAAAGTTCAAGTCCAGTCCTTTTATTTCTCACAACCAGCCACCTAGCAGCTACAAAGTTGGTCCTTCGAGCCGGATTGTGTATCGGTAGTGAGAAGCAAAACCTGTGTAGCAGGGATGTCGTCGTTCCGAACGTCGCGTGTGCTGAAAACACGTGCACAGAAAAAGGAGCAACTGACTAACGAAGAAGGAAAACAACTTGAAGTCAAATCGGATCTGCTGCATGGCAGTACGGATGCAGTGAAAGAAGTCGAGAAAGTGCATTCAGATATTGGTGTACGCCCACATGCTATCTCGAGTTTGAAACAAGATGGCAGCGAGTGTAAAAGTTCTCGCAACTCACGCGCGCCGTCGTCAGCAATACGGCGGCAGCAACTGGAATATGAAGCCGCTCAAGTCAAAGCCAAAATCGAAATGGAAGAAATTCAAACAAAGGCTCGTATCGAAAAAGAATTGGTCGACAAGAAATTGGCCATCGACTTAGCCGAGTTAGAATCGAAATCGCGCTGCTCAAATCAATCTTCATCAGCTTCCTACAAAAGCAAAGTGGAGAATTGGCTGGAAAAGTCTGTTGCTGAACCCGTCACGTCGCACGATTGCAACAAAGCGACTGTCGGGAGCGGTGCGTGCCACCGCAACATTGACGGCGACGAGATGGCTATGCTACCTACTGCCGCGTCAAGTACTGATCGCGCCATCGAGAAGCTGACCAACGCGATTATGAAGGCTGTCGACTCATCTAATTCTAACACAGGCAATAAGGTGCTGTTGTCTAGACTGGCAACCTCGAAAGATCTGCCCTTGTACTTTGGGGATCCGTTGGAATGGATACAATTTCGGGAAGCGTTTTACGAATCGTCACGGGTATGTAAGTACAGTGATACTGAAAATGTGTGGCGTCTACGGAAGTGTTTGCGCGGCGATGCAAAAGATGCAGCAGCTGCATTGCTGATGGGAGCGAGCTCGCCTCACGATATCATAGAAACGCTCGAACTGAGGTTCGGCAGACCAGAAAACGTCATACGGCAAGTTATATCACAACTGAAAAAGTTATCACCACTACCACACTCATACCACGCCGAAATTGTGAAATTCGCAATAAAAATAAAAAATTACGTCACCGCCGTAACTACATTGAAACAAATAGACTACTTGAAAAGTCCAGAGTTGTTAACAATCGTCGTATCCAAACTACCTACAGGACTCGTCAACAAATGGGTAGAATACCTACACGAAAACCGAGTACACACTGAAACGCCTAAATTGGAACTATTGTCCAAATTCCTATACGGGGAAGCGCAAAAGGTTGCAGAGTCGGGAGTTAGCCACATACAATACCAGAAGGAATTTAACAGTAATAAACAATACCCGAAAAAGCATAACGACCATCATTCCGTGCTAACATCTGTTAAGGACATTGACCCCGACACTGCCAGCAAGTGCAAGTTTTGCAAAAGGAACAAACATGCGTTGTCAGAATGTAGTCAATTCAAGCGAGCCATGAGAAAGGATAGATGGCGATTTGTTCGAGCTAACAACTTATGCTACAAATGTCTCGGTGCTCGGCACCCGGATAAGAACGAGTGTACTGCGGAAAGCTGCAACGTCGAGGACTGTGGCGGGGCTCATCATCAGATGCTGCACTGGACGAAGCCAGAAGTGGCGCGCCGTGAAACTGCCGCGCAACCTAACGATACCGCGACGCCCGACTCCGCTAGCGCCGCCGCTAGTGAGCTCGTCTCACACGCCAGCACCCGCGCCGCGCAGTGTCACGAAGTGTCAGTGATAAAACCAAACACAAATGTAGTGCTTAAAATAGTGCCGGTCACTATTCATGGACCCAGGTCAAGTGTGGCCACGTATGCGCTTCTTGACGACGGCGCAACAGTGACGCTCATCGCGGCCGACCTCGCCGATAAGGTCGGACTGCACGGGCAAAAGGTCACAATGCGCGCTTCAGGCGCATGGGACTCCGAGTTATTGTGCGAGACTGAGATAATTCAATGTAAAATAAGTAACAGTGACGGTAACAAATTCGACTTGCGTGCTCGTAAACTCAAAGAACTTAATTTGCCCTTACAGCTATTCACCTCTAATGTAAACTATTGTGAAAACATTTCTAGTAATAATAACCCCATAATATGTGACAGCAATGTTAAACCTAAAATGTTAATTGGTCAGGACAACTATGATTTAATTGCACCTATTTCCTGTAAAAGGTATAAGCCGGGCGGACCATACATCACGCAAACTTTATTAGGATGGTGTGTGCACGGAGTTTGGCAAGCTGATATTACTGGTAAGCGCGCCGAGCACGTCAACAACATCGGCAGCATTGGAGGCGCCGGCGGCGAGCCAGCCGCGGCGCACGGAGCGGCAACATCGTGTACACTCAGTCACCCAGGTAGGCCTGCCGCGCACGCGCTCCGCGACTCGTCCCGGAGGAACGGCAGCGCGGACGCGAGCGGGACTTCATGTTTTGATTTTATTACATGTGTAAATAAACCATTGTGTCCGTCAGCTGTCATTAAAGATACCTTCGAATGTAGTACAGACATTGATTTAAGCCAATTACACGAGCTCATTCGCTGTTCATTTTCACTCGATTCAATTGGAATCAGTAACAAACCACGTCAAAATATTCAAGAATTACGAGCCGTAAATATCCTTAACGAGTCAGCTGAGTTAGTTAACGGTCAATGGTCGGTCAAGCTTCCATGGAAGCACGATAAATTTGTTTTGCCGGACTCTTATCCCGTAGCATTAAAAAGATTACACTCGGTGGTAAGAAAAATGTCTTCCAATGCAGAATATGAAATTAGATACTGCGAACGTATTGAACATTTACTTAAAAATAATTACGCACGAAAACTGACTGACGCAGAGTGCAGGTTCGATTCCGAGTCGGACCATGTTTGGTATTTACCGCATTTTAGCGTGGATAATCCAAATAAAAAAAAGCTGCGATTGGTTTTTGATGCCGCCGCCAAAAGTGACAATATGTCACTTAATGACTTTCTACTCCAAGGGCCCGACTTATTACAATCATTATACGGTATAATGTTTAGGTTTAGAGAGAACCCTATAGGAATAATAGGAGACATAAAAGATATGTTTTTACGTATTAAAATACATAATGACGATCAAAATGCGTTTAGGTTTTTGTGGAAGGAGAAAGGCAGTGATGTTGTTAATAAGTATGTAATGACGTCACTTATTTTCGGCGCAAATTGTTCACCGTTTGTTGCCCAATTTATTAATCAAAATAAAAATGCATCTCGATTTAGTCATCAGATGCCAGACGCTGTAAAGGCTATAACAAATAATCAATACATGGATGATTATATTGATAGCTTTTCTGATGAGGAGGTAGCTAGAAAAATAATAAAAGAAATTTCATTTATTCATAATGAAGGTGGATTTAAAATGTGTAACTATCTCAGTAATGTACCTAATGTGTTAAGTGACATTCCAAAAGACAGTCTTAACGACATAGCAATAAAGTTCAATTTTGATAAACAGGCTGAGCGGGCATTAGGCATATTGTGGTTCCCGCGCAGCGATCTGTTAGCTTTAGATTTATCTTTTAAACGTATTCCGCAAGATATTATACTTTTGAAACGAATACCTACCAAGCGAGAAATGCTGAGTATTATTATGTCTATCTTTGATATTCACGGCTATTTGGGACCGTTTACCATCAAGGGAAAAATATTGATGCGCGAAACATGGAAACTTAATATCAAATGGGATGAAAAACTAAATGATAATTTATATGATTTATTCTGTAAATGGGTTAATCAAGCTAAGGAGATAAATAATATCAGAATTCCGCGTTATTATTTTTCCTGCGATGAGACGGGTGATAGTTTAGCTAGTTTGGAACTTCATTTATTTTGTGATGCATCGCCGAGCGCGTACGCCGCTGCCGCATATTGGCGTCGCGAAAGCAGCAACGGACAAGTAACCGTATCGTTTATCGCGAGTAAATGTAAAGTTACTCCATTAAAACCGGTTTCCGTGCCTAGGCTTGAGTTACAAGGAGCTGTGTTAGCATGTAAGTTAGCCACTAGTGTTAAAAGGGAACATCGTTTACAAGTTTTCTATTGGACAGATTCGACTACAGTTTTACACTGGATTAAAAATAATTGTAGAACGTATAAAGTATTCATCGCGAACAGGCTAGGAGAAATAGACGAGATGAGTAGGTCTGACGAGTGGCGATATGTGCCCACTGGCGTAAACGTCGCCGACCTGGCGACAAAAAATAATGATTACGTATTGACTGGCGATTCGGAGTGGTTCTCGGGCCCGGCGTTCTTACATCAGCCGCGTTCTTGCTGGCCGCAACAACCTGAAATAAATACAATTAGTGATGATATATTAGAAAAAGTACACGTTGTTCAAGATAATAATATAAAAGGGGACTTACCTGTTCCCGAACCAAGTCGATTTTCTAGCTGGCTACGATTATTACGTAGTACTGCAACTGTTCTATTGTTTGTTGAAAAATGTAAGAAGAGTAAAATTAAAGTAATTAACGAAAAACTTATAAATCAAGCGGAACTGTTGTTACTCCGGTACTCACAAGAATGTTCCTTTCAAACTGAAATAAAATTGTTAAGATTAAACAAAGAAGTAAATAAAGATAGCCGATTGAGATCTCTTACCCCGATATTGGACGAAAATAATTTGTTACGCATGGGTAGTCGTATCGGTAACGTGAAGGGAGTAGATCAGCTCACTAAATACCCAATAATTTTGGATGGCAATGACTATATCGCGCGACTAATTGTTACTCAATACCATATAAAGGCCGCGCACTCTAGTAACGAGATGGTAGTTAATGAGTTGCGTCAAAAATATTGGCTCATTCGTTTGAGACCTACGGTTCGTACTATATCTAAACAATGTTTAATTTGCCGTTTTAAAAGAGCCATGCCTTTGCCGCCACGGCTAGGTAACTTACCCGAATGTCGACTTACACATCACCAAAGACCATTCACCATGTGTGGAGTAGACTTATTCGGGCCTATGGAAGTCACGGTCGGTCGCCAGAGGTCGCGAAGGTACGGTGTACTTTTCACTTGCCTCACGGTGCGCGCAGTTCATATTGAGGTAGTTCCGACTCTTACTACTGACTCCATGATATGTCACTTCGTCGAATGGCCGCTCGTAGAGGTTGGCCACACACCATGTTTTCGGATAATGGTACTAATTTGAGAGGGGCTGACAGGGAAATGAAAAGGGCTTATAAAGAACTAGTCGATAATCAACAAGCATTAACAACTGAAGCTTTAAACAAAGGAGTCGAGTGGAACTTCATTCCCCCGGCCAGTCCACATATGGGTGGTGCGTGGGAACGTCTTGTCAGAAGCGTTAAAACAGCTTTAAAAGTAGTTCTAAAGGAAAGAGCCCCGAGAGAAGAAACTTTGCTTACTTTCTTGTGTGAAGTTGAGAACATGATAAACGGGCGACCCTTGACTCATGTTTCGGTCGATCCACGCGACCCAGAGGCCTTAACACCCAATCATTTTTTGTTAGGTTCTTCATCCAATCTCCCACAGATAGGTATCTTTGATGACAGTGACTTATACCTTAGAAAGCAATGGCGTATTGTACAACGCTTAGCTGATTTATTTTGGTCCAGATGGCTCAAAGAAGTATTGCCTACACTAGCGCCCCGCAAGAAATGGGACCGCGAGGGTGCACAGCTAAAGGTAGGTGACCTGGTTCTTGTAGTAGACCCCGCTTCTCCTCGGAATGTCTGGCCAAAGGGAATCATTCAACAAGTGTATCCGGGAGCTGATGGACGGGTAAGAACCGTGGATATTAAAACGAGTACAAGCATTTTGAAACGTCCCGCAACACGAGTTGCTTTACTCATGAGTTTTGAGTGTCGCAATGACGACACTAAGGGGCAGGATGTTGACGACAGTGTCGCGGTCCGCCCGTCTTTTTAAAAAAACATATTTTTTAAGTAACCATGTATACTTTACTTTTAATAATTTGTTTTGTATTTTAAGTATGTTTTCTACTGTTGTATCTTTACTTTTCTTTAAAATAAATCAAAGACCAACAAGAACGAACTGCACACGGGCGCTCTCATTGGTAGATGCGCGACCCCCCCCCCCCGCCAACGGCTGCGGCCGCGATTTCTAGAAAAATAACGAGTTAGTGCAAAAAAAACTACGCGACGCTGACATGCGTACAAAAAAACGCCCGCGCATTCCGTCCTAATGGTCTTTAAATTTGAAAGTTCAAGTCCAGTCCTTTTATTTCTCACAACCAGCCACCTAGCAGCTACACCACCCATATTTTGCAAATAAAAGATTTGAATTTGAATATGAAAAAATGAAAAAAAAAAAATTGGTGATGAAATAATTTACACAAAGTAAAGCGCCTGCCTGGGCTCGAACCTACGACCTACAACTTGTAAGTCGCGGCCGATACCACTGGGCCACCACTGCTCAATGCGACACTTGGGGGCGGCCTATGTTCAGCAGTGCGTCTTTCGACTGAAATGATGATATTCTTATCAAACTCTAATTTAGACTAACTTTGGCATTAAAGTAAGATTTGACACTTTATTAACTTAAAATACGAGGATAGTGTAGTAATATGAGTATTTTAAGTTCAAGTTTAAGTTTCAAGTATAAAAGGAAAACATAGGAACATAGTATATATCTTTCTTTTCACTTTATGGAATATCTTTTAAATTGGTCCAATATTGGAGGAGGAAATAGGCGAGAACAAAACCTCGAATTACAACTTTTTACTTAGGATATCCAGTTGGAGCTCTCTGCCCTTCATTTCCTCTTATGGCCGTACCCTGACCAAAAAATCAGCATGAGATATGAGCATTCCTATTGGCCTAGCGGCACCGGTGGCGCATGAATTACGGTAATGAATACGCCCAGATTTTAGAATAAAATATTTAAAAAATCGAATATTGGTCTTTTGAAAAAAAAAAAACTTACAAAATGTTCGTTATCAAATTAATATCCATTAGTGTTAGTATAATAGTACATTATGGTACAAGTGCGTAATGTTGGTGAATACCGCTGAGGCGCCATTGAGACCCGAGCCTTTAGGTGAGGGTCTTAAGAGAGCCGAAGACGGTAATCATCAATACACACGTTTATCATACGAAGTTTTTCAACACACTTGTGAATAAAATAATAAAAAAAATATATTTTCAACAGTGAAAACGAGTAGTGAATTTTTTTTCGCAATGGTGGGGTAAATTAATCAGTTTTCCTATGCGCGCGCATCTAACAATGGCCATATACTAAAACAATGAGGTTACTTTCTTTTTTTAGCTTTTCGCGGATAGCGTTTTAGCCACGTACAAAATGGGGAATTTCAAGTTTTCTTTATTGCAGAGAAACAAAAGTTATATTTGAGGGCAAGTTTTATTTATTAAGCACGTACAAGTTGAAATTATTTAGTTGAATACGAAGTTGCATGAAATGAGCAAGCAATATGTTAGGTTCTAGCATTTTGCTGAATTATTTGACTAGAAGCTATGCCACATTTTATGTATTTAATCATGGAAATAGTAATTACTACCCATATCATGTTATGGATATATTAAGTACTACTTCCATGACAGGAATAGAAAGGGATTAATGTCGAATGGGACACTTTTAATTGATTAACAGTGTTACATTTTATTATATTGAAAATACTTAAATTTTAACTGGATTAGAATTAATGACTTATTTTATTAATTTTCATTGGATTGATTTGTGACACTTTTAAAATTAGTTTAATTAGTATTTAAAATGAAGGCAGGAAACCATTAAAAAAAAAACCATAACTCACTTGTGAATAATAGCAATGAAAAAGTCACAGTTTGATTACAGGTATCATTATATGCCTAATTGCGGTGAAATTAGAGCCACTTTATGAGCAAGTGTGTTGAAAAAAATTATTAATTAACACTTTACGAGGAGATGCATGTTATTAATAATTATTTCTCATTTTTATGGTTTTGTTGGAAGGAGATTAGTAATACATATACCTCTTTAAAAAAAAAGTGTACTACCATTTTAGAATCAACATTATGTAGACATTTTATGTATTTTTATTAATTGATATTTCTTTTCAAATAAAGAGTAGATAGCTCTTAAAAGCTGCACAAAAACGACTAGCGCGGCGTTTTGCTCGCGGAGGTGCCTTAAGCATATAGCTGCTAGTGATTATGGTGGTTAATTCACCGCCTGGAATTGATGGCAAATTTATCAAAAAATCTATGGCAAAATTCTCTGTGTGTTTTGGACGCGAACTCTAATCAGACGCAAAGCATTGGTTCTATGTTTATTCATTAACTTAGCAATGCATGTGTTTGCCTGCCTTGCTCTAAAGTTGTTAATGAATATATGCATGCAGGGCTAGACTCGATTAATAGAATAGAATAGAATAGAATAGAATAGAATAGAATAGAATACTCTTTATTATGTACACCATATAAGTTACAGAAAGTATAGACGAAGAAAACATTACACTGGGTGACACAATGGGCGGCAATCGTCATTGATTGAATACTTCAGCCATTTGAATTTCTAAATGATGGTTTAAAGTTTGGATTTAGTCATTTGTGGTAGCCTAGGATAGGTAATAATAGGAATGGATGCGTTATGAGTACAATTCTCAAATTATTGAACATAATATCTCTTATAAATTTTATATTTTTGTTTTATATTTTTAAAGTTGATACGAGACGAGCTTCAGGATTTTAAAATCTATAAAGCAAATATAAATATAGAGAACTTGAAAGGAGCCAATATAAAATTGATACAGTTTTGAGTTACTGATAAAAAAAAAATGAGTTTTTTTTATATAGTCTGTTCTGCACTCTAGTCTATCAACAGAGTTCAGAGCTAAGGTTCAGTATTAGTTTTCCACAAACAGGAATACAAACAAAGCTAGCCAATTACAAGCTCTAAACACACCAAAATATGTAATTAACCGAGCTGTAATTGGTCGAATCATGGTCGAGCAGGATAGAGAGAATACACCTCGTTCCCCCGAGCGAATAACTCGTGGCCTAATGAAATTGGCTACAGAAATGTAAATTACGGAAAAGGCCTTTGTTTACTTAATAATAGGAAACAAACAGGCCCGTTTGTCTAGGTCTATTTGGTGAGGATCTCGGCATTTTTGGTTCAGGCATCCGTACCGTAGGACAATTTAATTGAAAATATGCATTAGAATTGCTTTTTGTTTTGTCTGTGTTAAAATATTTTTTGGTTTAAGCATATGTTCACGGGTTTTCTCCACATTTGGACTGCTGGTGCTGTAGATATCCATGAAATGCCTGGTAAAAATACTGGTATGCCAGTAAACTGGATAAGTCAATAGGTTTCGGTCAACAAGTAGGTTTATCGATTCTACATTTAAAAAGTCCTGGAAAACCGAGCATATGCAAAAAGTGTCCAGACTCTTTTTGAAAATGTTTAGAGTTTCTGAACATTCAACTTTTTACTAGCTTTTATTTAACTTGCAATGTATGTATGTATGTATGTTTGTACGGGCCAAATCTTGCTACTGAATTTTAAAGCAGTTATCCTCCACCGATTAAGATAAAATTTTGCATAAACGTTTAGTTTGGATGACAATGCATGGTTAGCTCAGTGACGTCATTCTAAATCCAATATGGTGGACGGCCCAAGATGGCGGACTAGTTATTTTTTGTGCACTGCCATGATACGGGGTATCAAATAAAAGGGTTGGCTGAGAAGAATACGAAAAAAGCTTGTTTCAAGAAAATATTTTTTAATGAATTATTTTATTTTTATACGCATTTCGTTCTTTCTACTTTCAAAATATCCATACCGACAATCACTTGGTCGAAAAAAGTGCGGTAAAAACCTAGGTACTTATCCATTTTCAAAACAAGGTTAATGTTAACACTAAGCTCAATTCCTCATTAACATTTTATTTATCATTTAACTGAAACGCAGAGGATAGTTCCTGCTAATACCTACATGAAATGTAAACCAAATAAAAATACCAAGATCTCCTACATCAGAGAATTACTGACACAAATAAAATACTTCGGAACATCGTTAGTGATGTGTGAGCAATTTATCTGATGCTGTTAGTTTGCAGCGCGAATTGATCAAGTTTCTTTGTTTTACAATAGTTTTATTGACATCGCCGATCTTATACGTCTGTATATTTGGAGTACTTTGAGATTAGCGTAGAGTGCTGTGTTTTGCATTCTTATTTTGTGTTCACAACATATTGTCTTTAAGGTTACACTAGTCGAAAATTCTTCCATACAAACGTAGTCTAGGGATTATGCCACTTTTTGACGATGTACGTTCAAAATAAAAAGTGATATAAATTCTTCTCATCATTATCTAGCAATGTATGGAAGCAAAAAAGGAGGAGCTCGTGGCTAAAGAGGAGCTCGTGGCTAAAGAGGAGCTCGTGGCTAAATAATAACAGCCGCACGGGTCGATCATCAAGGTTAAGCAACGCTTGACGAGGTCGGTCCGTGGATGGGTGACCATTTCAACATACCGAGTTTCCTCCGTGCCTCGGAAAGCACGTTAAGCCGTTGGTCCCGGCTGTCATTTGAAGATCTTTGACAGTCGTTACGGGTAGTCAGAAGCTTGAGATCTGACACCAGTCTTGCCAAGGGGTACCGTGTTACCCAGTTACTAGGTTGTGGAGGTCAGATAGGCAGTCGCTCCATGTAAAACACTGATACTTAGCTGAATCCGGTAAGACTGGAAGCCGACCCCAATATAGTTGGGAAAAGGCTAGGCAGATGATGATGTATGGAAGCAAAAAAGAAAATATTTGAAAGTTATGAGCGTCGAAAGTTCCACGTATCGCCACTAATTTTAACGCATTTTTGGGCACTAATAAATACCATAAGAAGACGGAGAATTGCAAGACGGCCTCGATACAGGGATAAATTAGTAGTTCAACTATGCAAATAATTTTATTTTGTACAGATAGATTTAGTAGTTTTTTCATGATATCTAGACTGCCAAAGGTCTGTTTATAAAATTTCGCGCGCTCGGTTTCGTCCTAAATCATTATCCATTTCACTACAAATTTGCAAAAGTGTGTATTCGTACGCGAACTAGCTTCCTACTCATCACAGCATCTATCTCTTCTGAACGTGTTGTCGGTTGATATAAAATGCATTTTAACCCCGCGCACAAAATATTTCGTGCCGTCGACTAGTGTACTCTTAACAACAGTGACCGGTTTCAGGCTATGTTATCTTGATATTGAAAAGCAGGTCATCATCATCATTGTCATTGTCAGCCCTGATCCACCCACTGCTCAGTAAGTATAGGGCTTATGTGCCATGCTTCCTTAATTTGCGTGAGTCTCACCAGGGTCTACCCACTACCTTCTGAATGTCGTCCATCCAACTGCCGTGATTCTTTCTGCCATCCCTCGGTAACCATGCATTAAGATAGCTCAGATAATTACAGGGCACCCCGGCAGCAGCTGACTGGCAGGCCTGGCTTTCCAGAGTTCGCCTGATGCATTGTAGTAACTCATACCGTCTCATATTGCCATGTGAAAGAATAATATGTGCAGTACTCTACCTGAACAATGTTTTACAAATGCAACATAAAATATTAACGCATTTCATTCCGAAAGGAATAATATTTTCATTTCTTTGTATGCTACGAAAATTTCGAGAAAATATGATTTTTACAAAAGGGCCATTAGGGCGTTATCTACAAAATAGTAGTATAAATAAATATGAGCTCGTATTATAGCTACCTCCACCCCATTTGAGCTATGAGTCCTCGACGGACTGATTTGCATCTCAAAGATGAAATCTGTCGCAAAGTGGAATGATATTCTTATAGAAAGCAGAATATTCCGGCATTTGAAAAAATCGATAGGTTCCTATGAAATATTTCATAGCTTTGGTCATAGAATATCACGATATTGGTATTGCTTGCGGAAATATTGTAATAACATATTTATTGTTTTAAGTTAAGTGCTAGGTTTGTATGTGTTTCATATATAATTGAGTTTGAATATTAGTGAGTGAGATCAATGCCCATTTCTTATTATAGGTTTAAGAAGAAGTTTGCAGTTGATCTTTAAATAAACAATAAACAGACTGATGTTGGAAAACTATTTTATCACTACCCAAGTCAGGAAAAACAAGTTGTCTCTAATCTCCATAAAAACAAAAGCGTATTAAAGAGATGACAGTACAACTGAATTTATCCTCAATCTTATAACACTTTAATAGGCCCCATTTTTCGTAAATCCAAGAAGAAATTACGTTTCCGAGATCAAAGTAGTCGTATCTATTCACGACTAAAATATTTACAATATTTCAGTTTGAATGCCTCCCCTAGGGGTTGGAGTGGCTGATTTACATGACAAAGTCTCTAAGTAACCCTCGAAGGATTTCGGCGATGCGTCTCCACTTTGCCTACAGCAAAATTCATTGGACTACTACCGACGCCGTGCGAGACCCGAATTTCAAACGAGTATTCACTTACGCACATACGCTCTACGTATGATTTAATTAAGGAATCTAGGTCGTACAACATACAAATAAAGATTTTCAAAATTGGAACTTCCAGTGTTGCTGCACTCCATAATATTTTCGTAGACAATAGAAGCACGATATGTCTGCACAAATCAGCTTTGTGCTCGCGACGCGAACTGTACATAAAATCTCTTTTGAATCAAAATATCAAAGACGGGCCAAAGAGCAAATTGGACAAATTTTCCGGCTTTTAAGGAATCTCCGCTACGGAGTGCCACTAACGGAGGAAAGTGGGGAAAAATGTTTTCTTTCACAGTCCGATGAGTTGGCGCCGTAAACATTTTTTGACACGACATGTACGAGTGTGTGATTTTCATGGCATTTGTGTGGATGTGCCGAGTTGAACATGTTGTCGTGGCGTGTCAGGCAGGTTAGACGCTACTGGGATACAGAATTTAAAAGGAAGCCGCGTCATTTTGTGCATGTGACATATTCGTGTACCAGTTACGTCTGGACTCGATCAAAATTGGCAGTTGTTTTGATGTCAATTTTTGATCGAGTGGAGAGTTGAGTGGATTCGTCAGTGAAACACGACTTTTGCTCGTTCTTTATCGAAACTGATACAGTCATATCTGTATTGTGCACTGTACTTAGATACTATACGTACCTGAAAACTTTTCATCCATTTTTACTTTCATAAACTGTTGCACTCTCGTACAATTTCTAGAGGACGCAGAGCTAACGTATTATTCTCGTTCATTGTTCGCCGTGTCCCCGTTATGTTCACCACAAAGGGTAACCAGATGACAAAAAGTGACTGACATTATTTACACAACAAAAATAATAACATGCAACCATTAAACAGATATCTGTCACTTTAGTTTTACATTACAAAGTCCATAACATACCGCACTATTGTTTCCAACCGCCATTCGGTACATTGCACTCATAATTAACGAAATTACGTAAACATTTTAATTTATTCCATTTGCCCGCGAATTCTCTGGCGTAAATGCAATATTCCCAGTATTTAACCAAGAATTTTTAATAATACAGCCTGTTATTAAAAAGTACCAAAAAGTGGTTTAATTAAAAATAACAACAAAATGCTTTGCTGTTCCTTTTTCGTTTTAAGTAAAAGGTGTAAAATGTTTAGCTAATTTGATAAAGACAAATGAAATATGAAAGAGTTAAGTGAAAAGATTTTCTTTTAAGATTTCGGTTGGTAGTGCGAAAAAGGTTAAGGCGTATGTATTCCCCATTGTTAACGCAGTACTGGCCGTGCGCCCAGTGAGACCTTATCAATGAGAATTTTCATCCTTTAATTAAAGAGACCACCCGCTACGAATCCTCCAAAATATCCCGAGTTCGCCGACCGAGGCTCACTCTCACTACCCCTGATGACGCCACCACCGTACTCCAAGAGAGTCGTAGGGAAACTAGCACAATTAAAAAACATAAAATAAAATCGTCCTCGCCGCATTTCCCCACGCACAACGGACCAAATGGGAGTCTAAGTGCGGAAAAGGGAGTCCCTACTACTACTACTACAGCTCGTCCTCGCCGCCAAGGCCCATCGCGAAGCCTCCGTAAAACCCGCCCCGATTTAGTTCAAAACAGCCCGAGAAATGCTGAACAAATTCATTACATACAAAGTGGAGTTTCTTGTCAGTTCTTCTCCACAGTAGGTACTTTCCGAATTGATAGTGAAAGTAGAATCAATAATAGTCAAGATCCAGCCTGTCCCCTGGCTGTTCCTTCCAGCGACGCCCTGAGTCGAGGTTAGTACCCCACAGGGGGTAGCCCTAAGCGTGGTCGCTTAGAATTATAACTGAATGCCCTGGCTGGAGGCTTAGATTAGTCTCCACAGGATAGTCTGGTTAAACAGTTGCCATTCACTTTGATTGAACTGTGAGACGTAACTTTTTAATGACAAGGCAGCGATTAACAAAATACATAATTATCCATTTTATTTCATTTGCTTTACTAAAGCCTTTTAGTAAGTATATAAACGAATGCAAAGCTTACCTAAAAACAGAAATTACATTAAAACTTCACTATACAACAAAAATATTCCAACCCCGACGTGTGTTAAAAATTATGCTCACCAAAATGACCATTCCAACTGCTTAACCCGACACGAAAGGGCCGTGAATCACACGTGCTAAAATGAAAAGTCCTTTACTATTTTGAAAACGTAGTCGAAAGCTATTCGCTCCTTCCGGTTCAGTGACCAACGAATCAAAATGGTGGAGCCTGGGCTGCCTGCGTTTGCGGCAGCTCTTGCGTCCGTTTTCATTTAGCAGCTAAAGCAGTGGTGTAGCTAGGCCCTGTTTCGAAATTTGTTGGGGGCCCTTTCTACCGTAATGCAGAGAAAACTAAAAACGATAATTTTGCCTATAAAATAAATAAAATTGGAGACTGAATTCTTTACTTGGATTTTGTTGTACGTCTTGATTAACGGACTGAAAAATATATCTATCTCATAAAATGTCATACCAAAAAGAGAGATAAATATATATTTGGAGCCTCCCTCCAATTACCATGTTATAATGGCTAAACTCTAATCTGTGTCTGGCTGGTACTATGTTTTCTTTTCTAAGCAGATCTGAAGAGGATGACCTACTGTTTAGAGATAGGTGTTTTCGGTTTTTTGCACAAACGGTTATGTAACCGATATAAATTTTTCATATCGATATCGAAAACGGTTTTCAGATATCGATATAATTTAGTACAGTTTGCATAAGTTAAAATGTTATCTAGATAAGCAAACTAACATCGAACGCGAAATAATACTTAGAAAGCGAGGTAGCGCATATGGTTCCTATCGTTTGTGAAGTTTGCGATTTGTTCGTAGTTCGTACGTTTCCGCATTGTTACGGTTTTAAGTTTTGACTTATTCGTTCTCGCACGCTAGTAAGGTTTTTTATAAGATACAGTTTTTGTAATATCGGTTATTTTGATATAGATATCGATATGATATGATATCTATATCCGATATAAGTTACGTTTTGATATATCGGACCAATCCCTACTACTGTCCAGTAAGTAAATTACATACTTACTTACTGGACAGTAGGAGATTATAAATTTAAAATCTCGCTTCTTACTGGACAGTTGTGAATAAGTATCCGGTAAAGTTCACTTTCTGGATACTTTTTAGAGATGTTATGACAAAATTACATACCATTTTTGAGAAAATTAAATTTACTGAATTGGACCATAAGGATGCTTATGAAAGCATAGGATAGATTATGCTGTCATCATAACAATGAAGATTATTTAATAACAAAAATAGAATATCTTATTTAGAGAAATTGAGACTGTGGATAACATTGCCGAACTTTTGATTCACTCGCCACGGTGTAGTTTGGGGCCCCGTATCATTGATACGGCAGTAGCTACGCCCCTGAGCTAAAGGTAAGCGTTTGTTTACCTTTGTGTTATAAATAGAGTCGTTTAAAGGCGTCTGTACTGTACTCTGTAGACTTTGCGTCAATGTGACTGCCATTTGTGGTCGTGTTTTGAGAGCTGCCTTCGGAATTAACGGGAAATGCGGTTTGTTAGTTGCAGTTTAATGAATTGTTTGGAATGTTTTTTCGGTTAAGTTTGTTTTGTTTTTGCTTGCTAAGTTTATTTTTAGTGATGTGTTCCCTTATTTAGGGTTCCGTACCCAAAGGGTAAAAACGGGACCCTATTACTAAGACTCCGCGATCCGTCTGTCAGCAGTCTGTATGTCTGTCTGTCCGTCTGTCACCAGGCTGTATCTCATAAACAGTGATAGCTAGGCAGTTGAAATGTTCACAGATGATTTCTGTTGCCGCTATAACAACAAATAGTAAAAACAGGATAAAATAAATATTTAAGTGGGGCTATACACAAACGTGATTTTTTTCCGTTTTTGTGATAATGGTACGGAACCCTTCGTGCGCAAGTCCGACTCGCACTTTGCTGGATTTTTTTTTCTGATTCCAATATCAAGAAAATCCTGCACCATGAGCAACCAAGTGGGAAACGGACAAAAATTACACTTATAAATAACAGAAACCGATGCAATGTAAATTGGTTGTCCGACAAAAACACATGACTATGTGGTGTAGTAGGCTAACTATTAGATATTCAGATGTTTTAGCCGAATAGGCAAATGAGAACAGATAAAGTGGCATAAAAAGCCATCTATATAGTATATGGGTTCTGTTCTCAACGGCAAGCACATTCCAAATGGCAGACCCTTAAGACAAGGCGAAGAAATAAAACTGCAAAAACATTCCTTCATTTTGACGACTCTGACAGGGCATTTTTTTCTTTTACACTTTTTTTGAACTTAAGAAAGTATGAATTTTGTTTTGCTATTTTATTATCATTATTTCAGTTGTCTCAGATTTAAACCGGCCAGAGACATTTTCTTGTTTTGAGTCTAGACGTGTGTTATTATATTTCTTAGGAATGAGATTTCTTATTTTGATTTTCGATACGTGCTTACATTTGTAGGGTAATAGTCTGGAGGGCGTTGGGATTATCGGTCACTAATATTTACAGAAAATACAAATACAATACTAACACAATACCTACTTATATAGTAAGACTACCAGGATATCAACAGGCTTGGATAAATAAACAAACAAACATCCAATTGTGGTCCACGATAGCGGATAGAAGAATACTCAAAGATTAAATAATAAATACTCACTTTAAAAGCACACACCGATTTATTCCTTTCAATAATCAGTTTATCAAATTATAATTAAATATGGACTATTTCTTAGGTACAGTTTCGTAATACCCTAATCTCCAGAGCTTTTCATCCAAAAACGAACCGTGCTCAAACTAACTCCAAAAGCCCGCCATCCTTTTTTTCGCCTCTCATTCATTTGTTTTCATTTTTCTTCTTTTTTTTAAAACGCGGCATCGAACATTCGAATCCATTTCAAAATGTTGCCAAAGCGAATAATCTTACAAATTAAATAAAATTCAGTTTTTAATAAAACCTAACACTTAACATTAGCGATTATTCTCGTATCTTAGGTTTAAATATGTTTTTTTTTATTTATCTTAGTTTTTAATCGTGGTCTTGCAGTTTGAGTAGTTTATGCGGCCTACCCGAATGTCCTTTCTTTGGTATTGTTCGTCGAATCGTTGAGCTCCTTAAATTCTGTGTTGAGCTGCTCGGTTATTGACAAATGCGTGCACTGACTGGACAGGTCCACTCAATCTGGCTGGTTCTTTCGCCAAAAGACCATTTCAGGCATCAATCCACATGGTCTTCACATGATCTAACTAAGATTTTTGTTTTGTCTGGACTTTAAAAGAGACTGTGACCTCTGAGTTTGTTTCGGCCTTTCTTCTCAGAGTAGTCAGATAGGAAACGCCGACCTCATCTAGTTTTAAAAATATGATCGACATGTATTTGTATTATATTATTATTTATATTATTACATTTTTTTTTTACCTTTGTTTGTGCAAACCAACTTACAGAAATAAAATCATTTATCATTTATCAATACTTGTCTAAAACAGTCTATACAGAGGTATTTTGTTTATTGTCTAAAAGCTGCCACCCACGGCTTCGCCCGCGTTATATTAGTACTTTGCCCAATCACACTTTAATCACATCACACTAATATTTTAAAGGCGAACGTTTGTGAGTGTGTGTGTTTGTATGTTTGTTACTTCTTCACGCTCAAACGGCTGGACGGATCTGGATGAAATTTGGCACAGAGATAGATTAAAGTCAGGCATAGGAAAAGGAATACTTTTTATCCCTGGCATGGGGTCTCAATTCAAACAAATTATAATTAGTATTAAAAAAAGATCATAGATAGGCAGCATAGGTAACAAATGTGAAAATAACAATCACTTAAAATGTTAAACAGCAGATTTATGCTGAAATAAGTTTAGTAAAAATCTAAACTTGCTTCTTTAATGTTAATTTATCCATTTACACTCATAAATCGGGTTTTTTGAACAAAAAGATAAGTTAAGACTTTGTATGTTAAATTAATTAGTTGAAAGTAGCTATCGACCTTTCGTTTTGTTTTGAATTCTTTGCAATAGATGGCGTGTTTCACAATTTCTCCTAAACTTTCCATCGTAAATCCATCGTAAGAATCATTTTGTAAGACAGTTATTTATTATTCATAGGCGTAATTTGTAATATTAAAGTCTTGGTCTATTACTTAAAATCACTTTTTGTGAAGCTTGTTTAAACGTCGAATTAACTAGATACCTCGCTGGAACAGGACTCGTATCGAGCTAGGGCCTATTCAAATCGCACGGGTTATAAAATAAGAGATAACGCGACGCGTTGACCGCTTGCCGTCCGTCGCATAATGGGTACAGTTTGATTTAAACTTAATGACGGCTCGAAACAATTCATTAGCCCCTAAGCACTAGCAATTTCATGTGACAGCGGGGGTGAGGGGTAGGGTAGGTACTGCGCAGCGAGTAGGGTTTTTTTTAAAACATCGTCCCGTTAGTAAATACGTAAATAATAACATAAATTAATTTTTGTCCTAGTGATTACACGGCTCCACTACTCGTACAGTTCGATTCAAACTTAATGGCGGCTAGGAACACTTGTATGAGTCACTGCGCACCTCTAACCACCGCTGGCAAAATTAATTTTACCCAACTGCTACATGAAGTAGGTACCTACTTCATGTCATTCCGTTGCCGCGGAACCAAGCTACCTACCTACATTTAATTCTATAAGGAATTCTATATTTCTGATTGATTTGGAATATTCGTGAATATTGTGAAATTCGCTACATAATGCGACCACTTTGGTTTAAGAAGTTACCGCGGTCTGAGCAGAGTCTGTCCCGATCTTACCTAATGTTATTATTACGAATACGAAGTAAGCGTTCAAGGACAACTTGCAAATAACATCTCTGAGTACATGATGCGATTCGTCGTTCAAATTGCCATATGATTTAGTATCTAAGCAAATTACTAGATGGCGTTAGAAAACCACAGTCTCGGGCTATTAATGAGTCGCTGGTGCTGCCGCCTGTTAAAAATATGGAGAAAGAAAAAATAGCCCTTCAAATAGCCCGACTTAAGGGTACACTAGTCGAAAATTCTTCCATACAAACGTAGTCTAGGGATTATTCCACTGTTTGACGATGTACGTTCAAAATAAAAAGTGATATCATCTCACCATTATCTAGCCCTGTATGGAAGCAAAAAAGTAAAAAAAGAAAATATTTGAAAGTTATGAGCGTCGAAACTTCCACATTTCGACACTAATTTTAACGCATTTTTGGGCGCGAATAAATACCATAACAAGACGGAAAATTGCAAAACGGCCTCCATACAGGGATAGATTAGTAGTTCAACAATGCAAATAATTTTATTTTGAATAGATAGATTTAGTCGTTTTTTCATGATATCTAGACTGCCAAAGGTCTGTTTATAAAATTTCGCGCGCTCGGTTTCGTCCTAAATCATTATCCATTTCGCTACAAATTTGCAAAAGTGTGTATTCGTACGCGAACTAGCTTCCTACTGCTCATCACAGCATCTATCTCTTCCGCACGTGTTGTCGGTTGATATAAAATGCATTTCAACCCCGCGCACAAAATAGTTCGTGCCGTCGACTAGTGTACCCTTAAGGAGGTTACATTTCTTTGTATGGGATTGGGGATCTGTACTGTAGTATTATATTATCTGTGTCCCTGGAATAGGTTCCCCCGGAATAATTTTCATCCATCCTCGCAAACTGTCACGGCATATTTAAAATATTATATTTTATATAGAGGATAGCTGTCCCACGCGGCTTCGCTCCCGTACCTACCCTACATACATGAATGTTGCGTAACTTTAACCACTTATGCAGCGCACGCAACTGAAGCTCTCAAAAAGGAATATTTTGCCCGTTTTTGCAACATTTTTCATTTATGCTCCGCTCCTATTGGACGTAGCGTGTCTTTATATAGTCTATAACCTGCCTTGATAAATGGACTATCTATCACAAAAATAATTTTTCAATTCCAATCAGTAATTCCTGAGATTAGCGCGTTCAAACCACTATCTCATCTGATGGTAGGATAGGAAGTATGTTTGTTAGGGATTTGGATTTCGAAAATGCTTCCACGGATTGAAAGCTAAATTGTCGTTGTTTTGTTTTTTTTTTGATTTTATATTCCGTCAGAGGGTGTAATTTTTAGAAAAAAATCATGTCATATAATGTGGAATAAAGCTTGGGGTTATGTCGGCGAACCCGCGGGGAAAAGCTAGTTATTTAATAATTTTAGAGAGTGAGAGGGGCAATGATATAATTTATACTAAAGCGCAGATACCCCTGAGTAGCTAATTTTAAAATGAGAATCACGTCTAAACGGCTTGTCGTATTTCTTTGGAAAATATATGTTACATTAGATAATTTTATGTAACATATATTTTCCAAATAAATACGCCCAAGAAATTTTTTAGTTTTATTTGTATAACATAGTGTAATTAATTTGTAAAGTTATGTCTAAAACGGACAAAAACACGACAATCGCACCAAAACCGCTGGGCGTATTTTAGTGAAATTGACACCATCTCAAAGACAATTTAATTATCTACATTTAGATCTGAGGTTTTTTATTTAAGTCATAGAATAATAAGGAAAGTACAAGAAACTACAAAATTTTGGGTCGCGCGGGTGTGAAACGAGTACGCGTCTTGTACCCTTTTAAGGACGTTGGCGTTAGTCGTCGTTTTAAAAACTAATAAATTTGTTTTCTATTTCCCATTGCAGCAGTTGTGATATTCTTCTCAAAATAATCGAGAATTATAGAAAATCTAAAGTGGTTGGCTTGTTACTCATTACGAAGCTCTACAGTCGATAATTCAATATTACAATTCTTTTGATATTGGCTCGAAGCAATCAATTTATGAAAATAGTCACCGTCTCTCCGGGAATAGATTAACATATTTTTTTCTAAATTGGCGAGGAATATTCAGATTTTCCTCCAATTTTCTCGTGGAGGACACTCTATTGAAATTCACGTTGATATTGAATATTGCGTTCCGCCGGTTGTTGGCACGAATGCATATAATATAACCAACGCCTTTTGTTTGTGTATTGTTTTAAGACGGCCATACTTTCAGAGCTGTTTTGTTGTTCTTTGTTTGAAATTAATTGAGTTTCAGATGAAGTTTTGTGTTTAGTTTTTGATCTAACGTGAACTTTGTTTTTCAGTTATCTAATTGCTGTCTGAAGTTGGCTTAAAAGAAATTGTGTTTATTTTTACAACTGTTTTGGTATATTTTTAAATAAAGAACATTTTAGACTAATTGTCAGCTATGTTTGCTCTGGGTATATATAATAATACCAGCCTATAACTGTCCCACAGCAGGGCAAAGGCCTCTTCTCACACACAGAAGGCACGAGCATTGATCACCAAGCTTGCTCAAAACTGGTGGCCGAGATAAACTTGGAAAGTACATATGAATTAGAAAAAGTTACATTGGTACTTTCGCGGATTTGTACTCACGACCTCAACCACATAGGAGATTATATAGATACTAATAACTATTAAGTAATTAGTAAATAAACAACTACTTAGAAAGCTAACGATGTGAAGTTGAATCTTGCTTTCAGATCTTCAAAGCTGTTCTCAAAGTTTAGTACTGGCATTGGCATCTCGACTAACAGCAGACTAAAATGATTTGTGTTCAACCATTTAGAATTCAGGTTTCCTCCCGATAACATTTGATCATAGTTAGAAAGTAGGTACAGTCTATTTTAAGTTTCCTTCTTTGTCTTTTTAACCCACGGCGGAAAAGAGGGGTGTTATAAGTTTGACGTGTGTACCTGTGTATTTGTGTGTCTGTCTGTGGCATCATAGCTCCTAAACGGATGGACCGATTTTGATTTCATTTTTAGGGTATCGTACACAAAGGGTAAAAACGGGACCATTAATAAGTCTCCGCGATCCGTCTGTCTGTCTGTCCGTCTGTCACCAGGCTGTATGTCATGAACCGTGATAGCTAGACAGCTGAAATTTTCACAGATGATGTATTTCTGTTGCCGCTATAACAACAAATACTAAAAACAGAATAAAATAAATATTTAAGTGGGGCTCCCATACAACAAACGTTTTTTTTGCCGTTTTATTTTTACGATAATGGTACGGAACCCTTCGTGCGCGAGTCCGACTCGCACTTGGCCGATTTTTTTGTTTGGCAAGTGATATCTAGAGTGTTCTTAGCTTTGTTTGATGAATATCGGTTCAGCCGTTCTAAAGTTATGTGCGTTTTACTGTTTGAATCGGGGTGTTTTCGCAAGATATCGTGTCATGATTACGTCTTTAATAGATTGTCGATCGAAACGTGTCTACTACTAGATAAATTATGTAGCATGAAATAAAAATGTGTCTAAGGGTTTTTAAGTTTTTAAATTTGACTTGTTACATACTGTGTCTACGGTTCTCATCCTAATCTCCTGTCGCAGATCGTGTCTGTGGTTTGTGCTGGAAGGTCTTTTGAAATAAGCAGTACCTTTGTGCTTTTCTCTCTGTGTATATAATTTTCTTCAGGTACTAAATTGCATTGGGTTGTGTATTCATCATCATCATCCTTTTTTAATTTTCCCACTGATGGGACACAGGCCTCCTCTCTGTGAGAGGGAATGGGCGGCGTTATCGTGGGTAGATGTCACATGTCGTCGAATTTTTGGTTCTAGGACATGCCGGTTTCCTCACGATGTTTTCCTTCCCGTTTTGAGAGAAGTGGTGATGAAATAACCAATAACCCATCACAAATAAAAAAAAAAAAAAAAAAATATTTACACAAAGTAAAGCGCTTGCCTGGGTTCGAACCCACAACCTACAACTTTTAAGTCGCGGACGTTACCACTGGGCCACCACTGCTCTATAGCAGGCTGCAGAGTTGTGCATTAAAAATATACAAATAAAAATGAAAGACGCCTAAAAAGTTCTCACCAAAACCATTTTTCAAGCAGTCTGTAACTCAGACTTGATGCCATCAATTGCATCAGATTGCTTGAAAAGTGTTTGTTTGTTTATTTATTATCCCAAGGGAACATATTCCTAGGATAACAGGTATCCTATGTGCTATTCCAGTCTCTTTTTCAACTGATCTGAAAATTTATGAGATTTTTCGAATAGAAAGCTACAAAAAGCTGAGCTGAGTGTCAGAGTATACTTTTTTCCAGAAAAATGCACATTGCCTGTGGGATGGCCAACGAAACGAAGCCACGGGATACATCAAGTTTTTCATAATGTTGATGACCAAATCCAATCCAATCCAATTCTTTCTTCCATTTACATTCAATCTGATTATATTATTTGAAAAACACATTAGTACACGTCCAATAGAATTAATTACATTTTTCCATTTCACAGAAGTACTGGGACGAACACCCTTTTCAATTAAAGAGTTAAGTCCCTAAATAATTAAGGGTCTATTCGATAATATTGATCGTATTCTGTACTAGGAGAGCTTACAGCTTCTTTAGAATCTTATCGTTTGCTACCTATATCAAAGTCTCTTGTTAATGCGGTGCTATCGCTATTATAAATAAATAAAATTATTGTTTACGTAATCTGCTGTTTTAAAAGCTTTAAGTGTCATGCAGACAGTCACGACGTGGCAATGCGACGATGTGACAATGTGTATTCAAAGAAATTATTCTACGACATTAGTCACATAGGTATTAATTAACCTTTGTATAGTTATAGAAAAAAATCTACATAAAATGATCGTCGCATTGCTGTCGCACGGTTGCGTTGCGTCACGCCTATCTTCAGAAGTCTTTAGTGAGCTGGCAGAAATGGCGAACACAAGTTTATCAAACCATTTTCTAAGGTGACGTTCCATCATAATCATCACCATATCAGGCGTTACCACACTGACCGGTCCCGTGCGTCTCGCATGCAGCGGATCCCCGCAACCTTCACCAGGTTATCGGTCCACCTGGTGGTAGTATCTACGTTTACAGGAACTTATTTATACAACTAACTTTATGTATTTTTCCAACTTTGTTGCCACCGAAAAGGCAGCCAGTCCAGAAAATCTTATAATAGGAAAATCGCAGTTCGAACAATTCCTGCGTGGCTTGTTGACAAGTTGATTGATAGTTAAAGACTAAAGTTTGCCGATACCGACGCCGGCCGAACGGTCAGCCGTAGGATAGGCAATTAAGTTGTCTAGACTCCAGTACAAGTCCATGTCAGCACAGTCTGTCACGAACACAAAACACATTAATCTTTCTACAAAAAATTAGATGTCAAAGGTTCGTGTTTTTAAGATATTTTCAGTAAACAATTATTTTTTATCGGACTGGACAATCTGTGATGTAAAATGTGGCGAGGTTCGCTATGTTTTACTGAAGTGGTAACAGATGGCGCTACTTGTTACGTTCATCGCTAAAATATTGTTTTCTTGGAACATGAGCAAAACCTTTTTCTACATGACTGTATTTATGATAATGTTGTAATAGGATTTTTAGCTCTTTCTGGTTAAAAGGTATATCAGATGGATATGTATTAAATAACGAAAATGGGTCAGGGATTACGCTGAAAAAAAATATTAAAGAAATAATGGCAGGGTCGGTCTAAGCATCAGAGTGTCTGATAATAATTCACAAAGAACTTGCAACACAGTAACTGGATATCCCACACTGGCAAACATGTTTTTCCTCCCACTCTCATAAAGAAGAGGCATGTGGTCGAGCAGTGGGCAAATAATAAGCTAACTTCTGCCAGCGACTTCGCCCGCGAAAATTGTCCCGAAGGAACATACCCTCGCAATAAAATGTATCTTAATCCATGACATGGTCTACCCGTGCCCAGTTTTATCCATATCAATTCAGCCGTTTAGACGAAAAAAGGTAACAAACAGATAGGCAGACAGAGTAACTTATTACTAAGGAAGTAACAAAAACTACCAGGGAAGCTTAGATAGAAGAAGCTACAACGACACTGCGGGCAGAGAGCTCCAACTGAATTGCCTTAGTAAAAAGTCATCATTCCAGGTTTGGCGCTCGCCTATTTCCTCCTCCAGTATTGGACAAATTTTAAAAAAGATAAAATATGTTGTGCTTCTATGTTTTATTTTTTTATTTATAGTTGTTAAATTTGTACACTAGGCCTCTGCTGACAGCGCAATTTTCAGGGTTCTAGTGCTTCTAAAGATAATGAGTCATCAAAAAGGAAAACGGTAAATATAAAAAAGTACAGTAAATATCTTTTGTTTTTCAGTTAATAGAATAACTATTAAATTGGTCCAATTTTGGAGGCGGAAATAGGCGACAGTCAAACCTCGAATTGTGACTTTTTACTTAGGATATTCAATCTGATGTCTCCGACCGCATTTCCACTTAATTGACAATAGCTGCACAGTAATTCAAGCACAGTCAACAATCAAACATTGATTCGTTAATGTGATAATGTGCAGTGTCACTTCATTAACATATGCTAATAATTAAGAGCTAAGCCGTGTCTTAGCATACGATTGACTTGATTTATATTCCTCTTGTCTGTGTTGCAGGTGTATTGTCAATATGGTATTGATGTGATTACCTAAATTATTGCGAGAGTCGATGAGGTGAGATTGATACCTTTATAAAGGCTCCTACAGATAGAAGTAGTTCTACGGGTTAACTGTATAATAAATTTTATTTAAAATGGCTTATCGCATCGTCGTGTTTCGCGTATCTGTGGGAGCCTTTATGAATATATATACATAATTATAATTCTCATCAATCATCATCTAGCCTTTTCCCAACTATATTGGGGTCGGCTTCCAGTCTTACCGGATTCAGCTAAGTACCAGTGTTTTACATGGAGCGACTGCCTATCTGACCTCCACAACCCAGTAACTGGGTAACACGGTACCTCTTGGCAAGACTGGTGTCAGATCTCAAGCTTCTGACTACCCGTAACGACTGTCAAAGATCTTCAAATAACAGCCGGGACCAACGGCTTAACCTGCTTTCCGAGGCACGGAGGAAACTCGGTATGTTGAAATGGTCACCCATCCACGGACCGACCTCGTCAAGCGTTGCTTAACCTTGATGATCGACTCGTGCGGCTGTTATTATTTAGCCACGACCTCAATTATAGCTAAGAAAACTCTCGATAAAGTCACCTTTCAAACAAAAAAAAATCTAAATCGGTTCATCCGTTTAGGAGCTATGATGCTACAAACAGATACACAAATACACACGTCAAACTTATAAAACCCCTCTTTTTCCGTCGGGGGGGTTAAAAAGATACCGATGACCAAGAAATTGTGTGAAAATCGGTTGTCATGGTATGGTCATGTAATATATAGGAATGAGACACGTATCTTAGGTAAACTTTTGAGTATAATTGTGGTTATAAGCGGAGGAAGACCATAGGATGGATTGCGTAAAAGATGATTATGTAGATATAGAAAGGAAGTGACTATTAAAATGTCGGCAAATAAATAACTCAGATCTGGAAGAATACAACATTCGTCGTCCCCATTAAATTGGGATAATGTCGGACAGATGATGACGATGGGACAGTCTTTATGAGTTAGCAGGCGTGTAAGTACCTACTGAGTGTCGTTCGTTGACTTGTGTGTGCCCTGGCAGTTCAATGTGTCATTCTCTCTTAAATGTCTCTCCGATGGTGGCACATGGGTTGGACCATTCGGTTCCCTTCATGATGGTTGAGCTGAGTGGTGCCAATCCATGCGGCATGTTCGTGAACGGGCGCCATCAGTTGGGTTTGGTCATAACTTAACTGCTTCGGCCTGATTTTTATTACATACTTATTTTATTTTTGAATTGTTTGTTTTACTCTGTGCACGTCTTTTTACATCGTTCTCTTATAATATGTATTTTTCCAACAAGAATGGTGTTACCAAATAATTGTAATTTAAACTGATGGAAAAGAGTGTCGGGTTGTTTCTTGCACATTCTTCTCCATAGAGATCTACTGACGCTTGAAAATGTGCAACTAGATTCATATTTTGTTTGACAATTCAAAAGTAACCGTAAGGTTTATCTATACTTCTATACTAATATTATAAAGAGGTAAAGTTTGTTTGTTTGTGAGTTTATGACGTTGTAAGGGGTAAATCTGTGGATCTACTGAACCAATTTTGAAAATTCTTTCACCAGTAGAAAGCTACATTATTCCTGACTGTCATAGACTACAATATATTTTCAAAAAAAATTGAGATACTTATGAAAATTGCAATAATTTATCGATTGACAATATTAAATAACTTAACCCTATTAATTCTAACAGTATAGCTGCGACATATATTATAGCAAGTAATCCACTTAGTTAACCCGTGTTAGCGAATGTGTTTACCAACTAGTTATACAATTTAGTGGTTAATAAAATTGTAGTTGATCCAATTATTTGGTACCGACCGGCGCGGCGTCGGCGTCGGAACAACATAGGGTCGGTATAGAATATTAAAGACTGTCGGCTTAGATTTACATAGGTACCTTGTGTTTGTAGTAGATAAACTTAGTTGGGATTTTAGGGTTATCTACTATTTGTGTTTTCGTCTTGTGTTGCTACGTAGACACCTATTATACAGAGTGGGCCATTTTTTTTTTCATTTTGTAAACATGAATAGAAATAAAACTACAAATGTTATTTTATTGATTTAACGTAATAATCATTTAATGAAATGTATTTAAAAAAAAATGAGTTTGTCCACATTTGCGGCGTCTCGTTCGCAATCCTGCAATCGACTACGTAAACTTTAGAAAACTCGCTGACACATGCTGCGGGGGCCCGCGGTAATCTCCTCGTGGATGTTTTGTTATAATTGGGATATTGTCGTCGGTTCATTAAGGTACACTCGACTTTTCAGGTAACCCCACAAGAAAAAATCGCATCGCTAAACAGGCGTCTTACAGTAACGTAGGCATCATTGCTTTTTTAAAATTGTTTTACACAAAAAGCACGCTGTTTTCCCGTGAAGCGCTCCATCGTCACTAAAATTGCATGAAGTGACGCACAGTTTCTCGCCACCAGCGCGCCCATCCCTCGAACGGTTTTCAAAAAAATCTAGGTTTGTTATTTGCAAACAATTTTGGCCCAACCTGTACTACCTATGTTACTAATTCTTCGGGTGTAATTTTATTTGTACACACCTACACCTACCCTACACCTACCCTACACCTACCCTACACCTACCCTACACCTACCCTACACCTACCCTACCCTACACCTACCCTACACCTACCCTACACCTACCCTACACCTACCCTACACCTACCCTACACCTACCCTACACCTACCCTACACCTACCCTACACCTACCCTACACCTACCCTACACCTACCCTACACCTACCCTACACCTACCCTACACCTACCCTACACCTACCCTACACCTACCCTACACCTACCCTACACCTACCCTACACCTACCCTACACCTACCCTACACCTACCCTACACCTACCCTACACCTACCCTACACCTACCCTACACCTACCCTACACCTACCCTACACCTACCCTACACCTACCCTACACCTACCCTACACCTACCCTACACCTACCCTACACCTACCCTACACCTACCCTACACCTACCCTACACCTACCCTACACCTACCCTACACCTACCCTACACCTACCCTACACCTACCCTACACCTACCCTACACCTACCCTACACCTACCCTACACCTACCCTACACCTACCCTACACCTACCCTACACCTACCCTACACCTACCCTACACCTACCCTACACCTACCCTACACCTACCCTACACCTACCCTACACCTACCCTACACCTACCCTACACCTACCCTACACCTACCCTACACCTACCCTACACCTACCCTACACCTACCCTACACCTACCCTACACCTACCCTACACCTACCCTACACCTACCCTACACCTACCCTACACCTACCCTACACCTACCCTACACCTACCCTACACCTACCCTACACCTACCCTACACCTACCCTACACCTACCCTACACCTACCCTACACCTACCCTACACCTACCCTACACCTACCCTACACCTACCCTACACCTACCCTACACCTACCCTACACCTACCCTACACCTACCCTACACCTACCCTACACCTACCCTACACCTACCCTACACCTACCCTACACCTACCCTACACCTACCCTACACCTACCCTACACCTACCCTACACCTACCCTACACCTACCCTACACCTACCCTACACCTACCCTACACCTACCCTACACCTACCCTACACCTACCCTACACCTACCCTACACCTACCCTACACCTACCCTACACCTACCCTACACCTACCCTACACCTACCCTACACCTACCCTACACCTACCCTACACCTACCCTACACCTACCCTACACCTACCCTACACCTACCCTACACCTACCCTACACCTACCCTACACCTACCCTACACCTACCCTACACCTACCCTACACCTACCCTACACCTACCCTACACCTACCCTACACCTACCCTACACCTACCCTACACCTACCCTACACCTACCCTACACCTACCCTACACCTACCCTACACCTACCCTACACCTACCCTACACCTACCCTACACCTACCCTACACCTACCCTACACCTACCCTACACCTACCCTACACCTACCCTACACCTACCCTACACCTACCCTACACCTACCCTACACCTACCCTACACCTACCCTACACCTACCCTACACCTACCCTACACCTACCCTACACCTACCCTACACCTACCCTACACCTACCCTACACCTACCCTACACCTACCCTACACCTACCCTACACCTACCCTACACCTACCCTACACCTACCCTACACCTACCCTACACCTACCCTACACCTACCCTACACCTACCCTACACCTACCCTACACCTACCCTACACCTACCCTACACCTACCCTACACCTACCCTACACCTACCCTACACCTACCCTACACCTACCCTACACCTACCCTACACCTACCCTACACCTACCCTACACCTACCCTACACCTACCCTACACCTACCCTACACCTACCCTACACCTACCCTACACCTACCCTACACCTACCCTACACCTACCCTACACCTACCCTACACCTACCCTACACCTACCCTACACCTACCCTACACCTACCCTACACCTACCCTACACCTACCCTACACCTACCCTACACCTACCCTACACCTACCCTACACCTACCCTACACCTACCCTACACCTACCCTACACCTACCCTACACCTACCCTACACCTACCCTACACCTACCCTACACCTACCCTACACCTACCCTACACCTACCCTACACCTACCCTACACCTACCCTACACCTACCCTACACCTACCCTACACCTACCCTACACCTACCCTACACCTACCCTACACCTACCCTACACCTACCCTACACCTACCCTACACCTACCCTACACCTACCCTACACCTACCCTACACCTACCCTACACCTACCCTACACCTACCCTACACCTACCCTACACCTACCCTACACCTACCCTGCACCTACCCTGCACTTACCCTGCACCTACCCTCTTATATATAAACTGGGGTAGATACGTTTTACCGAATTCTGCGCGGCAATAAAAATACAAGCTGACCAGCTTGAGTGAACTCAGTCCGTCCTGCGTCAGGCCGCGACACGAACTACATTTGTACAGTATGATTGTCTTTTTCTGACAACAGGGGTCCTATTTATATCTCTGTGATCTTTTAACCCACTCAGTGATAGAAATAAAGATACAAGATCCATAGGTCCTATGTAGGTAGCTAAAGTAAAATATCGCCATGTTTGTATTTTTTAACTAGCTGTTGCCCGCGGCTTCGCTCCCGTGGACCACCCCACAGGACCCGTTTTCGGGATTACAAAATAGCCTATGTAACTCAGGAATAATGTAGCTTTCTATTGGTGAAAGAATTTTTCAAATCAATCCAGTAGTTTCGGAGCCTATTCGGTACAAACAAACAAAAAATTCTTTCCTATTTATAATATTAATATAGATAGTATAGATAAGGAGTATGACGTTTCTATTGGTAAAATGTTATTGATAACACACATACATTTAATCACACTTATACAGCTTTACTTACTTGTAATTAATTATTTCTGTAAGTATATTTCAATACATTGAAAATATTTCATGTAATACGTCTGAAGTTTACCTTTATTAAACATTAAAGACGCCATGACTGAGAAGACTGTTCATTCACAAACGTAAGCCTTTGTATGTATAAGAAAATAATAACAGTCAATTCCCAGTAACGACCGATCATTTAAAAAAAGAAGGAAAAACCAAAGCCTTCGAATATTAAATCAAGTTCTTTTGAAAGCTAGCAAAAATACGTGAAATACATTCCGTTAATGTGATTAAGAAAATCTTCAAAGAGCTTATTTTGGGTAAAGAACTCCTTTTTAGGGTTCCGTATACGAAGGGTCCAAAGGATATTGCTGTCACTCACGTGTCCGTCTGTCCGTAATCTGTCACAAATTTTGGTCCGATATTTTTAACTTTGAGTTATGAATAATGTCCGTTATTACCTCTAGTTTAATAACAACTACCAATATATTCTACATGTGTTACGAGACCCTTTTTTTTTTGTTTGTGTATTCATCCAATGACTTCTCCCGCTATGGGTGAAGCGGGAGGGCATGTCAGACTTTTACTGACTAAAACCCACCCGTGTTCCTTCAGTTCCTTGTGCCAGGGCCGCGGTAACTCTCTTACAAATTTATCCGCGACCCAGACAGGCATCGGCCCTATCGGACCCCGTCACTTTTGCTGACATCTCTTTGAGGCGCGCGTGGAACACTACACGCCGTAAACTCGGGCTTGGTCCTTATCGGACGGCGAGCTACCCATTACTCTCCGTCCGCAAGCCCACGCCTACGGTGGCCTGGAATCGGCTCGCGACTCCCGACGCCAGGTGTCTCCTGCGGTGCCTAGGAGCGTGAGGGCGTCTCCTTTTCATCTCCCTCACGCGTTCCGCCTCCTCCTTTGCGAGCATTACTGCTTCGCAGAAGGAGGAGACAGCTTTCCATGCCCTCTCGCTCCGTACCATGGCCTGGACCAGGGCCGGACGCGAGAGGTCACCACCGCCGATCGCCTGCATGAGGACACGGCGGTGCTCCGCCCAAGCAGGGCAGATCTCCACCGTATGCTCCACCGTGTCCTCCGGGTGGTCCACACAATGGTGACACCCGGGCGTTTCCTCCCGCCTTATCCTGAACAGGAACCTCCCGAAACAGCCGTGTCCGGTGAGGACCTGTGTCAGGCGGAAGGTGAGGACGCCGTGACGCCTCTCAAGCCACTCCTCAAAGAAGGGCCTTACCGCCGCAATTGTGGCGTGCCCAGCGCTGGGTTGCGACAATCGCCCCCTCCATGTCGCCATGAGATCCTGTCGGAGCTCTGACCGCCAAGCCGCGATTTGTCGCGGCAACGGTGTTTCGCCCCGGCATTTCGCCTCCTCGCGCCACTCCCATATTTGTGTTACGGAACCCTAAATATGTGAAGTTGGACACGCACTTGGACGGTTTTGTATTTTATTTCTTAATATCGGGAGCAATATTTTTGTTAGCACATTGTTTTTATATACCCCCTACTTCTAATTAATTTAGGGAGTTAATTTATTCCAAGTAGTATTAATTAAGATCAGGTCTATTTGTTTAAATTAATTATAGTAGAGTGGAATAGTTGTGATTACTTTAATTGCCCGTGGCGTACCTGTTTATCTAAGGCAAAGATTTAACAAGAGATAAATGCCCTTTAAACTGTTACTAATATTACTTATCACACTAATATTATAAAGGCGAAAGTTTGTGAGTGTGTGTTTGTATGTTTGTTACTTCTTCACGCTCAAACGGCTGGACTCATCTGGGTGAAATTTGGCACAGAGATAGATTATATTTAGGAATGGACACATAGGATACTTTTTTATAATTTTCCCGGTATAATGTTCCCTTGGGATGAACTAGTACATTACTGCAGAATCAAGTAAGTAAGCCTTCCTGGCCAAGTATGAGTTAACCGGACCGAACCGCAGGTGAGGTCCGGTTATATACGAGGCCAGGATGGCTTTCTTACTGGTTGAGGCTTGTATAATGCTTTTCTCAAAAATGAAAGAAAGTTTAACAACAAATTCGTTTAATTAATATTGAAGGTTACATTCATATTAAGGAAATTACTGATAGATATTGTGATCGATTTACCAGGGGAATTTATATTCGTTTGTTGTACGTCTTGATTAAGTCACTCAAAAATATATGTTTCTCATAAAATGTCATACCAAAAAGAGAGATAGATATATATTTGGAGCCTCCCTCCTATAACCATGTTATAATAGCTAAACTCTAATCTGTGTCTGGCTGGTACTATGCTTTTTTTTCTAAGCAGATCTGAAGAGGATGACCTACTGTCTAGAGATGGGTGTTTTCGGTTTTTTGCACAAACGGTTATGTAACCGATATTACAGTTTTCATATCATTTAGTACAGTTTGCTAATGTTAAAATGTTATTTAGATGAGCAAACTAACAACGAACGCGAAATAATACTTAGAAAGAGAGGTAGCGCATAATAATGGTTCCTATCGTTTGTGAAGTTTGCGTTTTGTTCGTATTTCGTACGTTTCCGCATTGTTACGGTTTTAAGTTTTGACTTATTCGTTCTCGCACGCTAGTAAGGTTTTTATTAAATACAGTTTTTGTAATATCGGATATTTTGATATAGATATCGATATGACATGATATCTAACACATAACCGATATAAGTTACGTTTTGATATATCGGACCAATCTCTACTACTGTCCAGTAATCAAATTCAATCCAATGAACCTATTACTACTTGCAACTTGTTTGCTACATTTTTCCACATTTGACTGTAACTCTTGGGAACCACCATCTAGAAATGCTAACCACGATGTCTTCCTATGCAAACTGCAACTTTCTTTTGATGAAGTACATAAAGAATTAAAGTCACTAGATTCAACCAAGGGCCCTGGTCCTGATGGGATTCCTTCGGTTTTTCTGAAAAATACGTGTGATACATTATGCTATCCTTTACTTATATTATTTAATAAATGTTTATCATGTGGTATTTTTCCTATCCTGCTGAAAAAACTTGACTGTCTAGGAATTAGGGACCTTCAGTTGAAATTGTTCGAAAGTTATCTCACGGAAAGAACGCAATGTGTGAAACTTGATAACCTAACAAGTAACGACGCCCCAGTTCTTTTCGGGGTTCCACAAGGTAGCATCTTGGGTCCGACGTTATTCCTTGCCTACATCAACGATCTCTGTCAGTTGAATTTCCCAAAGGCTAAAATTGTCACGTTTGCGGATGATACAGCATTACTTTTTAGTGGTGAATCATGGGCCGATGTTTTTTCGAGCGCACAGGCGGGTTTTAATAGAGTAACAGAATGGTTGCACGACAATGTCCTGACTCTAAATGTAGGTAAGACAAAGTATTTAACATTTTCACTGAAAAAGCCGGCAGCAGACATTACTAAGTATAAAATAACATCTCATGACTGTACCGACTACAATAACGATGACTGTATGTGTCCTAGAATTGAAAGCACGAATGCAATCAAGTATCTAGGCATCATGCTGGATAACAGATTAAATTTCCAGGACCATATTGACATGTTAGCAGCAAGAACAAGGAAACTAATATATATCTTTAAAAATTTAAGGCACGTAGCTAACAAGGATTTAATACGAACAGTTTACCTTGCACTTGCTCAGTCACAGCTTAGTTACTGTATTTCTGCCTGGGGTGGATCAGCAAAAACCTACTTGATGAAAATCGAAAGGGCTCAAAGAGCTGTCCTGAAGGTTAGTATGTTTCTACCGTTCTTTCACCCAACCGTCGATGTTTATAGGCAGAGCAAGGTTCTTACGGTTCGTCAGCTCTATGTTCTGCACACAGTCACTAAACAACATTCTTCGCTAACATATGATCCTAAGTTGAATGAAAATCGGCAAAGAAAGGACATCGTCTGCTCAAAACCATCTTTTGAGACCTACTTTGCTCATCGCTTCTTCTGCTATCAGGGTTGTGATCTTTACAATAAAGTAAACAGGATCCTGTCAATCTACTCTCTTCCAAAAACCAAATGTAAGGCTGTGGTAAGGGACTGGTTGCAGACACTGGACTACATTTCCACGGAGAAACTACTATAGTAGTAGTCTTTCTCATCTGATAATTAGGTATAATCTCACACTCATTTTATCACCACCACACCACTCACAAACACACACACATACACAAACAGACATACAAATATACAGACACAACGCACACGCATACAACATTCTCACATCACGCACATTCATCCCACCACACTGACCACACTCAAACTCACTTTGTGCTTTATAAAATATTGGATATTTATTTTTTTATTGCTGAATCTGTCTCCTTTAATTAATCAGTTGGTTATAATTTATAAATGCCGTCAAATGCCTTTCTTATTTTAATATTTTTTTATGTTATGTCATCCATACTTGTTCATGGGGTGAGGACCTGGTGATCTGTAATACAGGTTAACACCTATAACAGACACCAGCTCCGCACACTCACTTGACTGCAAAATGTATTTCCCTTAAATAGAATTTATAAATTTTGTCATAAGTCATGTTTTTGTGTGGATAAATAAAGATTATGATTATGATTATTTTCCCTGAAGTTTGGAAACATGCAAATATTGTACCAGTTCATAAGAGTGGCTCCAAGCATGACGTAGAGACCTATCGACCTATCTCTATACTTTCTGCTTTTTCCAAGCTTTTTGAGAGACTGGTACATAATAAATTATATCCTGCTATTCGCACTATTTTAATAAAAGAACAACATGGCTTTGTTAAAGACAGATCTTGCATTAGCAATCTTCTTATCTTCACGTCCCAACTGTTTGATAGTCTCGATAATAGGCAGCAGATTGATGCGGTCTACACAGATTTTCAGAAGGCTTTCGATAAACTGGACCACACACTACTACTTAATAAAATTGCTTACAGTGGAATCAGAGGGGACCTTTTACGGTGGTTTATATCTTACATAACTAACAGAACACAAAAGGTGGTTGTTAATGGCTTCGAATCTGGCTCTTTTCGTGTCACCTCCGGTGTACCACAAGGTTCCATATTAGGCCCTTTATTATTTATTTTGTACATCAATGACATAAAACACTGTTTTCAAAATTCAAAATTTCTTCTCTACGCGGACGATTTAAAAGTCTATAAAATAATTTCTGATAAAGTCGATTGTTTTAACTTCCAGCAAGATTTAGACCGTTTCTCTAACTATTGCTCTTCCAATAAGCTTTACCTTAGTCTTCCAAAGTGTCATGTTATAACATTTACAAAAAAGAAAAATATTACCGAGTTCGACTATCGTCTTGCCAATACGCCAATTAGTAAAGTAAGTTTTCTCCGCGATCTTGGTGTTCTGCTGGATTCGAAGCTCCATCTGGATGCACATATAGAAAAAATTGTTAACAAAGCCTACCAAATGTTTGGTTTTGTTATGAGATCTTCCAAGGATTTTCGTCGACCTTCCACCTTTTTGCACTTATACAAATCAATAATTAGGCCACAGTTAGAGTTTGCAGTGCCTATTTGGAACCCTTTTTACGTAAAATATAGTGATAGGTTAGAATTAGTACAACGTAAATATCTTCGTGCTATGAATTTTCGATGTTATCGGAATAAAATGTCATACCACTTACTTCTTAAAAAGTATGATCTTCTGACCTTAAAGTCAAGACGGAAACTTCTAGAAGTTATGACTCTGTTCAATGTGTGCTGCAATCATTTTGATTGTCCGGACCTAGTTAGGAGTCTGAGTTACCTGGTTCCTCGAACAGTTCGTGTACGTGAGGTACGCACTCGACATCTATTTGCTACTAGCCTCTGTAAATCCAACGCTGGCTCGCGTTCACCACTTCATCGTTTGGTTGAGACATATAACAATGAATTTAATTCAATCGACATTCTTTTTCTCGGTAAAAATGCATTTAAGAAGCAAATCAGAGCAACCCTAAAAGATCAGCAAATTAATACATAATAACGTAATGTGTATTAATACGCACACAAATTTACTTTTCCTGTATTTCTTTTATATATTATTTAAAAATCCAGATATGAGTTCTAGGACAATAACCGTTGTGTATTGTATCTGTGTTACTAGCTAGTTTTAAATACTTTAGATTGTAATCTGTGGAGAACGTAGTGGGTAGCATAATTATATAAATGTAATATTTAAGATAGTATGACTGTATCTTATTGTGCTACTGTTTGTTTTTCCTTAAATAAATAAAATAAAATAAATCCTCACTTATGGTTGCCAGACCAGACCAACACACAGAACGAAATCAAAAACTGACCACGTAACCCAGCATACTCCTCTCCATGGAGAGGAGTATGCTGGGTTACACAATAAGAGACAGAAAGAGAGCTATAGATTTAAGACAAATCACGATACTAGAAGATGTCGTAGTCAAAACCAAAAAACTTAAGTGGAGATGGGCAGGCCACATGATGAGAGAGAACAGGAATAAATGGACGAAAGATATTACAGAATGGACCCCTAGATTTCAAATAAAAAGGAAACGAGGAAGACAAAGAAAACGTTGGTCTGATGACATAAAAAAATAATGCGGGTACACTGTGGCATAGATTAACTCACACAAGAGTAGAATGGAAAGAGCTGGAGGAGGCCTTTGTGTCACAAGGACACGCCGACATCAAATTAGATGGAAAAAATTGAGAATAGTAATAAAAAATAATAATGGAATACTTACAATGTTAATATATTTAATTGCATTCTAAAAACTTAATAATGAATTGTATACAATTATGTTGGCAATAAAGGCTTAATAAATAAAAAAGGAGGGAGGCTCCAAATATATATATATATATCTCTCTTTTTGGTATGACATTTTATGAGATAGATATATTTTTGAGTACGTTAATCAAGACGTACAACAAACAAATATAAATGCCCCCGGTAAATCGACCACATTATCTATCAGTAATTGCCCTAATATGAATATAACCTTCAATATTAATTAAACGAATTTCACTTTCTTTCATTTTTGAGAAAAGCGTTATACAAGCCTCAAGCAGTAACAAAGCCATCCTGGCCTCGTATATAACCGGACCTCACCTGCGGTTCGGTCCGGTTAACTCATACTTGGCCAGGAAGGCTTACTTACTGGATTCTGCAGTAATGTACCATTATTCTACCGTCCATTCGGAAAAGTAGCTTGTTATTGAAAAGAACGGACAAGAAACTCCATACTTACTCTTTAAAAAAAGTGTTTTACAACATTTACATACATACCTCAATTCATATATACGTGAGGACGATGCACCCAAACTACGAGTAATACTACTACTTATAGATATAAAGTATTACAAGCCGACTTCAAAAGCAACACATTCAAAAGTGCAAAATAACTTTCGTTGCGGAAGTCGGTGCCTGCCGCAGCGTATGTATGTGGTCTACGGTGCTAAAGCCTTTTCGGAATCCGGCTTGTTCGGGAGGTTGGAAATCGTCAAAACTGCGCGCGAGACGATTCGTGATGACTCTTGAAAACAACTTGTAGACAAGGCTAAGAAGTGAGATGGGCCTATAGTTCTTCAGCTGGGCATTGTCGCCCTTCTTGAAGAAGAGTACCACCACACCCCCGCACCATGCCTGTGGCGTTTTGCCTTTGAGTATGACGAAATCAAACAGCTTCTGAAGGGCCTTAAGGACCGGTTTTCCACCCGCCTTCAGGAGTTCAGCCGTGATTCCGTCATCACCCGGCGCCTTGTTGTTTTTAAGCTGTTTCAGAGCCATCCTAATCTCGTACAGGCTGACGTCCGGAATATCTTCGGTATAGTGTCGGGTCAATCTAGCTCTTGGGTCGTTTGCTAGATTCGCAACGGGCTTGCTGATTGATGTGTACAACTGCCCATAGAATCTCTCGATCTCCCTCAGGAGCTCTGGTTTGGCGGATACGATCCTGCCATCGTCTTCAGTTTCGTGAGCTGGCTTTGCCCAATAGCCAGATCCCTTGAAAAAACCTTGGAGCCTTTATTTCGCTCAATCGCCTCTTTAATACGCTCGGTATTAAAGCGGCGGAGGTCTCTTTTCAAGGATTTAGAGATCTGCCTATTGAGCTGCCGGTATTTGCACGCCTCATCTGAAGACTGCAGGATCAACTCACGCCTCTCCTTCATAAGCTTGAGGGTAGGATCAGAGAGCTTTTTGGTTCTATCTGTACGACGGGTCTTGAAAAACTTAGACCCGACCGTATGGACAGCTTCCACGAACCCGTCGGCGTAGTCGTCCACGGAGCTCCCTAGGCACTCGAAACGGTTTTGGAGTTCGAGCTGAAAGCTCTCGGGGTTTCTAAGTATAAGTTTATACAATCTTAACTTAAAAACTATGCCCCACAAAACCGTTTTCACGGTTTGTCTGTGGGAACGCAACAAAGAGTATTAAAAATAGAGTTTATTAGTGCGGACACTTAATTTTCACTTAATGAAATTATAACAAATAAAAACTAACAAAAACATATCTGAAATGTTCAGAGATCATTTACAATCGCTTTAAAAATTACTGCTTTAGTGATTTCGCAAATTTACTTTTTATTTCCTGACTTCTTATATCAGTAGGCAATTGGTTGAAAAGGTAGGGTACTATTTTATCAAGCGTTCGGTCGCCAAAATAATTCCTTATTCTAGGTACATCAAATTTACCTGCCGATACATCATCGTTGCGTGGTTTTGATTGATTAACTCCATTTTTTTAAGGCGGTAAAAATACTCATTGCCAAATAAGATATCAATCTATTTATAACACAAGTCTTTCGAACCTACGGCAAAAAAAGTCTCTTTAAAAACAGAATCCCAGCACAGAGAGGGTTAAGAGAACCCAGTTTACTTAGGGTTATTTGTACCCTTTCGTTCAGGCATTGTCAACTGAAGAAAATTGAATGACCCTTCTAACTATTGTGATAAACTTCCTTTGTAACTAGTTTCACTGTATGGATTTATATGCATAGTTGAGTAGTTCGGTATTCCTAGGGGCGATGCGGAAAGTTCGTTACGACGTGGGTCGTTGGATGTCTTGAGGATATTTCAAATGATTTTCGGAAGATGAAGTTATTGACGCATCAATTTCTGTGTATGGGTATACAGGGTGAGTTTTTTAGGGTTCCGTACCCAAAGGGTAAAAACGGGACCCTATTACTAAGACTTCGCGATCCGTCTGTCTATCTGTCACCAGGCTGTATCTCATGAACCGTGATAGCTAGGCAGTTGAAATTTTCACAGATGATGTCTGTTGCCGCTATAACAACAAATAGTAAAAACAGGATAAAATAAATATTTAAGTGGGGCTCCCATACAACAAACGTGATTTTTTAAGTGGGCGTGGATGGCCAAATCCGAAACTATGAGAAATGGCGGCAAACACTCAAAAGAGTCACGAAGCTGATTTTGATTTTAACTGCGTCATTGGTTTTTTGAAAAATCAATATTCCTAGCCAGGAATCGACCCGTTGATTTTGAAAAAAGAACATATGCTGTATTATTACACCATTCGATAGTGTCACTAATAAGGATCAATTTCTCGGAAGTTATGACATAATTATGGCAAACTTAAGGAAAATGCTAATTTTGAACAAAATATTTTATTTGTATAAAATCTACGAAGACTCGTATCATGCAATTGATGATATGAAAAAGACTTACGAGAATATTCTAAATGGAATCAAAATTTTTGTAATACTAAATGTAGTACAATGCTTGAGTTGTCGAATTCGGCTATTTATTGAAAATAATCACTCTGTATATGGGTTGACTTTTTAATTTTAGGGCGTAACTATGATACAAAGTTTTGGCGAGAACATAATGGCATCTATGCCATGTTGCTTCTCTTTTTTATTTTCCTAAAATTGTGTTAAGGCGCCTCCCCGAGCAAAACGCTGCGCCTAGTCGTTTTTGTGCAGTTTTTAAGAGCTATCTACTCTTTATATAAAAAGAAATATCAATTAATAAAAATACATTAAATTTCTACCTAATGTTGATTCTAAAATGGAGGTACACTTTTTTTTCTAATCTCCTTTCAACAAAACCATAAAAATGTGAAATAATTATTGATAGCATGCATCGCCTCGTAAAGTGTTCATTAATTATTTTTTATACTAACACTAATGTATAGACAATTTGATAACGAACATTTTGTAAGTTTTTTTTTTCAAAAGATTAATATTCGATTTTATAAAGATTTTACTCTAAAATCTGGGCGTATTGACTACCGTATTTCTTACGCCACCAGTGCCGCTAGGCCAATAGGAATGCTCATATCGCATGCTGATTTTTTGGTCAGGACTTAAATTGATTATTAAAAGTGTAAAAATTGTGGTTTTTATTCTAATAATATTAGTGAACGTGCACGAGTGTGGGCAAGTAAAACACAGCGGTAGAACATGAGTTTGCACATGTTGTCGACAAAACTCCGTAGAAGCTTCCAATAAAGTTACCGCCATTTTATTGGGGCCTAAATAAGACATTGGACTTAAATCTAAAGAAACTAGAATACTATTCTAAACGTGACACTGGCTAAATGCACAAACCGTGCGAAGCAAAAGCATAAAAAAAACTATGATACATATAATCAAGTGGTGGAAAAATACTGAAAATTACAGGTGAACATAAAAATATCAAGTTCTACGAGTAATAGTGAAGATAATCAAAAGAACATCCTCTACCTTTGCTGGGGTTGGCTTTCTGTCAAACCAGATATGAGTACATCTGAATACCAGTATATTACGTAGAGGATCTGTCTATCTTACGTCCACAATACGGTAAGTGCTCGTTCACACAGAGGTCCTTTTTACCCGGCTGCAAGGAAAGGGTTATGTTTTTCGCGCGTATCTTGTATGCAAGTATGTTTGTAATATTCTTTATTACCACATATCTTTCAAACCACGATGGATTTTTATAATTAAGACATCGTTAGATAGTTCTTGACCGCCCAATTGTTCTTAGATAAGGGCCGTTAAAAAAAAGAAACATGGCGGATTTTGGGCGCCATATTGAGGGGGATGTTTTTTTTTTTTGTTTTATCAAAATGAAGGGTTTTTAGATGTGATTACAAACATACACCACATATATATTTAAAAGTAAGACGAAAAAAAAAGTATAATTTTAAAGTTAATAAAATGTAAAATACCCGACTTCAAAGATGTAAACAAATGAAAATTATGCTGTTCAGTGTGCTGCGGAGGATATTTAAAGTTTTGGTCAACCAGCTCGCGAATATGTATCCTCTGACTGCACAGCATGATTTTCTTCATGTTTACATATTTGCAGTCGGGTTTTTTGATTTTATTAACTTTTTTAATTACAGGTCCTCTTCATCGTATACGTTTTTATTCGGCGAAGACGTATGTAGTTGTATGAGCGAGTTCACACACTAGAAAATATTCCGAATCTAGTAAAAAAAATACCCGTCGGACAAAATATACAGCAGCCCGTTTTACAGGTCCGCTTTATCGTAAGTTTTTATTCGGCAATGGCGTAGGTAGTTTTGTACGAGCGAGTTCACACACAACAGTATTAAAATACTGATCCGTTTTATCGGACGTCCATTCTTGTAGATAGTAGGTTGGTGTGAACATTACCCCCAGTAGCGAAGGATCCGTCGTTTAATGCGGTGTGAACATCACCTCCAGTAGCGACGGATCCGTTAAAAACGATCCCGAAAATACAGATGTCCTGTGTGAATACGAATACAATAGCGCTTGGTAAGACTAAATGTCAGATTTTGGGGCTAGTTTAGCCCGAAAGTTAAAATCTCTCATTTAGATGACCAAGATAAATGAGATAAAGTAATTCTATTTATTTATTTATTTATGTACGTGACACAAAACACATTACAGAGAAAAGAAAGAATACAGATAGAAGAGCACAAAGGTACTGCTTATTTACATATAATATACAAAATTACAACATGGTAGAGAGATAATGTTTTATCTAATGTTCTATCATCTTAAACTGAATGAAAGAAAGAAAAAACTAAAGCCACACTATGTAAGATTTCGGCGAACATATTGCTTGAGGGAACAACAGCACTAACTTACATGAGGGCAAGTGTAAAGAGCTGAAGGATAACTTTGTCTTTGGAGTTAGACAGAACTTAATTAAAAAATAACATTTGAGGTTAAAATACGGACCAATTCCACCGCTGTCAGAGATAGTTACAAATTACAATCAACAGATTAGCTATACAACGCTCAAATTAATTCCGGCTTGCTAGGTTTGTAACAACAGTTAGGCGACACCTGTTCCCTGTCTGTATTATGTAAGTAACAACTTACATAAGCTTTGGCTTTTAACTCAAAGGCGTAACTTTGGCAGCCATACTGAAGCAACAGGTATATCATGTACTTACATTATTCTATTAGACTGGATAGATACGCTTTAAGTGATAAAATTACGGTACATTTTAGGAAGGGACGTCGGATGTAGAACTTTTGGTTTTGTGAGTTTACTTTGGGTTACATGTTTCGATATAGATATTTGGAAAGTTTTGTGGATATTGGATCCAAGATCATTCCAAGAAGTAGGACGATATACAATATTATTTGCTTCGAAACTTTGATTGTGTATGTATATTGCTTCCAGCTTTCAAATCTGTCCTTGTTTTTCTTTTAGGAGACAACATGCGAAGCTACTAACTGCTGAAAATGTCCTTCCCACGACCACAAAAATGGCTAAAACAAAATTGGAGTAATCAGCACGCATGGAAAGTCAAACGGCTAGCAAACAAAAAATGAAACAAAATTGGAAATCCAAAACAAAAAGGGTATCATCTATCCGCATTGAGCCTACACTTTGAAGGCTAGCTTTTAAACAAAGTCCTTAATAACGTACTTATTCAGGCAAAAATAAGGTCGACTGAAACGATCTCGTACAATTTGCCTCATAAACATATTATTTTACATGAAGGCGGCATAACGGCTGAAAGCCTTCAAAACGTAATAGGTGCGCAGTGCTTTTATATAACCCATTTTTCCTTTGTGCGAGGCGGTGGCCCTTTAACTTGTAAATTAAGTAATAAGTGGACTTCGGTGCCTAAGTAAAGGAACATATACGGTAGTGCCTCCTCTTGATGGAGCCTAACGGCGCGTGCTGACTCTCTGGGTTTAGGTAGAGTAATGTTCATTTGGTTTTCACTGGCTACATTTACTTTATTCAGCTAGGTAAGTAACTTGCCTACTCTTTGGTAGGCAAGCTGAGTGTCTGTGATCACCCTTTATGTAAGTCAGTTTGGCTAATTTGAACAATTGTGTAAGTCCAGATGGAACAGCTTAGAAGTTCAGATTCTTGTGGATACAAATTCCTTCAAAGCGTTTAGAAAAATCTTTGTCTATCTGAGGGGGTGACCATAAGCTCTTAGAGCGGCATAAATTTGAGATCGAATAAGGGACAGATGTATCTGACTTGTATACATCTGTCACTTACTCGATATCATATTGATACCGCTCTAAGAGTGTATGGTCACCCCCCTGATCTCTGAATAAAATTCAAACTTGTGGTTTTTGCCTTCATTGAGAAATGTTAGCTAGCCAAGTTGGTTGGTGGCAGATCCGAGTGTGGAATGTCGACAACTTTGCATAAGTTACGTGGCCATCATAACTTAGTACTTAATATTATAATCTTCAGACGTGATACGTCCCTAAAAAAATATCCATCAAGTATTCACATGCCATAAACAAATGGATGCCTAAGCATAGTTTTAAAGCCAAATTAACTATTATGGAAGAACTGGCTATTAATAGATTACAAAATGTTTGCCTTGTTAGGACCTAGGCTTAGACAGGACACATTTAAGGCTTTAGGTTTGGAGAAACAGTACAGTAATCATGTTATTTTAGTGTAGGTGGCACTGTCCCCAATTTAGAGGGTCTTATTTTTGGCAGATACTATTTTGTAGAACACCTAATAATAATTTCTCTCTGGTTATGCCTTCTCAGATAGGTAGTTTTGTAATTCCAAATATTAAATGATTCTAGGTTTTTAGTATGAAGGATTCATCTGTCTGAAAATAACTGCCAAAAAAGACTATATCGAAGGAGAAATTTGGGTGTTACCAATATACAATGTGATGTTATGTGATAAAGAAGTAAATAAATAAATACCGTTGCTAAACCCTTCGGGTATTCCACGAAGGGTTTTAGTAGGGTTATTGCCTTCTTTTTGCAAGAATTTCTGGAATGCATTTTTCGCAAATTGGGTTCAGGAGATTGCTGTAGGGTTATCTTGTAGGTACGGATAAATTAAAACACGAATTGATACTGCAGCCAACAATCATGTCGTAGGTCCGTAATTTTATCTTTTTGTCCTCTGGGATGTGACCATAAGCTCTTAGAGCGGTATCAATTTGAGATCGAGTAAGTGACAGATGTATACAAGTCATATACCATACCACCGCCGCGGTATGACTATACCGCTCTTAGAGCTGTATAGTCATACCGCTCTAAGAGCTTATGGTCACCCCCCTGAAAGAATCTTGTCATGTTCCTGCCTGTCACATGTTACTTTGCGTCGGCGTTACACAAGTTATTACAGGTTTTTATTTAACTTGCAATGTATGTATGTATCAATAGATCCCAATGGGTCGAAGTGTCCGAGTTATTTCTCGGCCCCTTTTCACAAGATAAGATAAGATGTATGTAAGTGTGTTCGGGTCAAATCTTGCAACCGAATTTTAAAGCAATTTTCCTCCACCGATTAAGATGAAATTTTGCACACACGTTTAGTTTGGATGACAATGCATGGTTAGCTAAGCGACGTCATTCTAAATCCGATATGGCGGACTGACCAAGATTGCGGACTAGTTATTTTTTGAGCACTGCCATGATATGGATATCAAATGAAAGGATTCGCTGAGAAGAATACGAAAAAAGCTTGATTAAAAAAAAAAAAAAAATCTATACCTTCCTGTCAACCGTCACGCTATCACTGACTCCCTTTTCTTTCATCACTCCTCACACAGTCCATCCATCTTTTCTTTAACCTTCGCCTCCCTCGCCATCCATCTGCATTTTTATATTCATAACTATTTTACCGGAATTAAACTTGAGTATCACCTGAAAATTTAACCAGAAACTAAAAATCAGACATCTTTGTAAGCAGATATTTGGTCACCCAATCTCCAAATTGGCTTATAAAGACATTGTATGACAAAAAACTTATTTTTAAACAAGGATCACAAGTTCTTCAAAAGTTTACATAAGCGTAATTATTCTTGACTTTCTTCCTACGCATTTTACCAAAAGGTCGAAAATATTTGGCCATTTTAAAAGACTGAATAAAAGTGTCATCTAATATAATCAAAGAGCTTATAAAGACGTTAGCGGGCCACTGGAAGCAATTTTCATAGTAATTACCTGCGGAAGCAATTGGAGTATATTTTCTTAAATTCTTTGTAAAAACGCTGGAAGGAAGGTAGTTTGAAAAATGCTCGCTGGGCATTATGATTATGATAGTACGTTAATATGCTAATTCTTATTCTTATTCTTTATTGTACACAAAACATAAAAACATACAAATACAAAAAGAAAGTTTATGTACAAAGGCGAGCTTAACCCATAGTTGGGTTCTCTTACAGCAAACCTCAGTTGCGTAAAGGAATCTGCATATGAGGATAGTACATCCATGTGCACAACAAAAGCTTATTAAAAATATAAAACAATTTTAAATACTTACTCATTAATAAACTAAACAAATACGTGTGCACTACACAATGCATAAACATAATACATACATCATACTATAATTACACAACTAAAATATTACAATTGTAAATACATAAATTAATGTGTCATGTTGATAGGAAATATTCCTTAATTCTTCTCTTGAAAACTTCCAAAGATGGGCTATCCCGTAAAGAGTGTGGAAGAGCATTCCAGAGGCGGACAGCGCGAACAGTAAAAGATCCACCGTAGCGACTTGAAGAGTGGGGAGGAAAACGAAGGAGAAGAGATGATGACAGACGACAAGGTTTTCCTCTTGGAACAAGATACTCAAAATTTTCACGCTAATTTGATAATTGTTGTTAAGAATGGCGTAGTAATTAAAAGTTTCCTTTGTTTTCATGTTTGACTTTTAGCTGTTTCCTCACTTAGGTTACCTACTTGGTTAAAACTTACCCCCGATTTCCGAATGAAGAATTTGAAATTGAGTATTTGTCAAACTTTATTTTAGTCTGAAAACCTGTCAAACTTAACTCCAACTGCTCAATTCTCAAACCAGCTATTTGCCATTGTTATTTCAGCCAAAAATGATGCACAGCCGTATGCTTCATTTCTAGGGGGGAAGGTTCGAGTATAAATGTCAATACAATGTATGTATGTACATAGTGTGTATGGATGTATGTGTATGTGAGTTTGAATATTTGTAAATAAATATATATATTTTTTATACGTTGCCCCACACAAGGAATTTATGCCTGTATCATGGGTGCGTTTACAAACATAAACTCACATACACAACACCCAGAATCGGAACAACTATCTGTAGGTCATACAATTTTTTTTTCCGTGTGGGAATTAAAACCGCAACACGCAACGCAGCAGTCAATCGCTCAACCACTGCGCCAACCGTGCGCCCGATATAATGATGTCACGATACAGGTGAATTTTCTAGTGAGGGGCTACGTTTATTGAAATATACCTAATAGTCTAGCCTTTTTTATTAGCCTAAGAACTTTTCTGCCCCATCGGCCATCCGTTCTGCGAGCAATGTGCCCTGCCCACTGCCACTTTAGTTTGGCAATTCTTCGGGCTATGTCGGTAACCCTGGTTCTCTTGCGGATCTCCACATTTCTGATTCGATCACGCAAGGAAACTCCGAGCATAGCCCTCTCCATTGCCCTTTGAGTGACTGTAAGCTTCCTGATAAGGCCCATTGTAAGCGACCACGTCTCAGAGCCATATGTCATCACTGGCAACACACACTGGTCATAGACTTTCGTCTTGAGACACTGTGGTAAGTTCCGTATGGTGCCGGACGTAAAGAATTTCACCATCCCATGTCTTACCGTGGGTGTCGTAAGAGGCGATTAAGGGACAAACCAGAGAATGGGCAGCAGCGTTCTCTGTGCTTCTACAACAACCATACTGCGATCGCCAACCCGCCTGCCAAGCGTGGCGATTATGGCAAAACCCCCCCCATGAAAAGCACAAATCCCCAATCACACACCATTAATCTTGATTCTCGGCAACTTTAATTCAGCTGCATGCTATTATAATTAAAGGTCTATACATAGATCTACTCATAATTAACGATAGTATTAACTATCTTTATTATGAATATACTAGCTGTCCCACGCGGCTTCGCTCCCGTCAACTGGCTACCTACCTACCCATCTACCCTACATACATGATTGTTGCGTAACTTAAACCGTTTACGCAGCGCACGCAACGGAAGCTCTCAAAGAGGAATAATTTTGCCCGTTTTTGCAACTTTTTTTATTTATGCTCCGCTCCTATTAGTCGTAGCGTGATGTAATGTTGCCTTTAACCTTCCTCGATAAATGGACTATATAACACAATAAGATTTTTTCTATTCCAACCAGAAGTTCCTGAGATTGGCGCGTTCAAACAAACAAACAAACTCTTCAGCTTTATAATATTAGTATAGATTATCTACTATGTACCTTACGTATTCATGTTATTCATTTATTATAACGCAAATCTTAAGATATAAACCCGTTTACTCTCTGGCTCTGTAGCAAAACTGTGTCACAGGAATTTACTACCGTAAAATACCTGCATTTAATTGATTGCGTTATTAATTGATACCTACCGAGTATCCGACGTTTTTAACTAACTTTACACATAAAGCCAACCACGCAAATATTCTGTAAGATTACTGATGAAATTATTTGCTGTGACAAAATGTGATTAAAAAGCGCTTTAAACGAGGTCTCCATTAGCTTCCTAGATAAAAATTCTAGAGATTTTCCACTGTCAAAAGTTAAAGGCAACTTTGAAGTTGAGCCATTCATCTCTACGACATTTTAAGTGCTTACTTAAGTGGCCCGACTGGATGGTGAAACCTTGTTTAATTTTCACTGGTGTCAAGAAACAAAAATTTGTTTCGTTTTGTGTATGCGACCATGTTGATGAAAGCCAGTAGTGACTTGGGCGGACAGGATGTATTTGAAACATACTTATCTACCTCATTTCTGATACCTACCTACTACTCTAGTTATCATGTTCTATCACTAATTGGGAAATTGAAGTAAACATAAAGGTCATTGGGCATAATTTGACCCGCTTTGCGAAGTGCGGCGGACATTAACCGAAATAGTTTTAAACTAAAGAGAATAATGTGACCTTTCATTGAAGATATTTGTTTGATTCAAAATCGATGGAGAAAAATGTACAGAATCGTTTAGAAAAATAAAATCAAACGATTACAGAGGATTTTATTTCACGTCTGTACATTTTGTTAAAAATGAGGTATTTCCTTGTGCTTGCCAGATGAGTCTTATTAACGACACTGTCGGATCGTGTAATAATCAGCGTGTTTATTTTTTCAATATCGACGGGTTCGAGTCCTGGCTAATAATATTGAGTTTTCAAAAATCCCATAATGCAGATTTAGTTTTCATCAAAACGGTCCCGAGACTCCTTTCAGTGCTTTTCCTCGCAGTTTTTGATTCGGCGCACTTGAAAAACTCACCTTGTATACGATAATTTTATATTTTTTTCGACATTCCCGTGACTCACAGTAACGTGTTTAATGCCGTAGTAAAACAGAACCAATATATCAATACATTCTGCTATATTATGTTTGTGTACGCCATGCGATGGTTTCCATACATATAGATAATGATGAAAATGTTCTATGATAATGTTGATGATGTGGTTTTTTTTTTTTTGGTGTACACTAATATTAGTTTATGCAATGGTCATATAATAGGGGTTACTAAAACACGAGCGTGGGTTTATAGTATAGTAATAACACGCGAGTGTTTTAATACCTAATTATATGCCGTTGCATACACTATTTTATCTTCACTCACACAGTTGAAATTAAACAAAAGTGGAAACGGAAAAATTTGTGGTATGGCGGGCAATTTAGATTCTCATTGCGCATGACTGTGCAGCGCAAACCTTATGGAGGACAATGACACTACTTTTCTTCATTAAGTCAATGAGCCCAAACGCGCCAATTAATTAAAAAGTAAAAGTGTGCTATAAAAATGAAAAAGTTATTTTACAATGCATGTCCTCGAAAAGAGCGTTTTCCAAGCAGCCAAACTGTGCGGAAAGTGTCACTATTTATACTAGTGCTTTTTGCTTTCCTGTACTTTTTAATTTTTAACTCCAACGTCAGCCCGTCGCATAGAGTTTTTACTATTTGAGAAAAGTTTTAAAAATTAGTTAAGTACACATTATCATCGTTTTCATTAGTTTTGTTTTACCTTTTATATCATCATATAAAAGGTAAAACAAAACTAATACTTCATTTAAGGAGTTTTTAATTACTCTAGGTTTAGATTTTGATCAATAAATTAATTTTAAATATTCATTAAATATGTTTGGCCGAATTAATATTTTGCTCGTGCCTTTTTGCTTTACGACGTGACAGCTATTTGCACATGTGCAGTAGATATGCCCGAGGAACTATGAACTATTAGTTAATCTGTAGATATGCTGAGCACCCTTGAATAAGCCCGCCATTTTATTAATTTCTTGCTTGGTTCAGATATTTTTTTTTATTTCCTCGCACAATGCATAGTAAAATGTTGTATGATACACGTGCGTAAGATAATTTCCGACTCAGGTCTTTTTATCCGCTCATCGGAAATCACCTAATTTCCGCACTTGTAGCTTAAATAACTATTATGATGTTGTTTGAAAATCGAAGGTAAATGTTGCACTGTATTGGTTATTTTTTTTTAATTTTACCTATGCACGAATATAAAGTTTTTATACAATATTTTTGAATTCATATTTGGAACATTACGTTGTGAGTGTAGATAATAGTTATTTATGCTACAAGTGCGGGAAGTAGGTGATTCCCGATGAGTGGCATTTTTATTCACGAGCGAGCGAAGCGAGTGAGTGGATAAATCGACACGAGTCGGAAATCATCTTACGCACGTGTATCATACAACATTTTACTATGCATTGTGCGAGGAAATAAAAAAATATATCTTAACCAAGCAAGAAATTAATAAAATGGCGCTTATTCAAGGGCGCTCAGCATAACCACAGATTAACTAATAGTTCATAGTTCTACTGCGCATGTGCAATAGCTGTCACGTCATAACGCAAAAAGGCACGAGCAAAATATTAATTCTGCCAAACATAATAAATTAATGAATAATTAAAATTAATTTATTGATCAAAATCTAAATCTAGAGTAATTAAAAACGCCTTAAATGACGTATTAGTTTTGTTTTACTTTTTATATGAATGATAATCTGTACTTAACTAATTTTAAAACTTTTCTCAAATAATAAAAACTCTATGCGGCGGGCTGACGTTGGAGTTAAAAATTAAAAAAGTTCAGGAAAGTAAAAAGCACTAGTAAAAAAAAGTGACACTTTGCGCACAGTTTGGCTGCTTGGAAAACGCTCTTTTCGAGGACATGCATTGTAAAGTATATTCTGTTCTATGCCCAATGATCATTGTACCCGAGTGAGAACTAAGCTCATTTAAGCTTTTTTTTTATCGTAGATAGGCTTGCGCCTGACCACTATCTCACCTGATGGTAAGCGATGATGTGGTCGAAGGTTTAGCACGCTTGCCTAGAAGTAACCTAGTAAGATAATTCGACTTTAAGACCCCTAGATTGTAGCTATCGGGAAAAACAGACTCCGACAAGGAATTCCACTCCTTAGCTGTACGCAATAAGAAAGTATTTCCAAAACGTTTAGTGCGTAAGGGTGGGATGTCCACCATGTATCGATGGCGCACCGCCGTAGCTTACTACTGGCTAGTGTATTTACTAAACATTACCTATCCAATCCAATTCTAGTATTATTTATTTTATGGAATTGAGTATAAATAGGTATAGCAATTAACAAACATCTTTTCAACAGAGGCGCCACAAACAGCCCACTTTGCAGGGACTGTTTTAACGCAGAAGAATCAGCCGCCCATGTAATCCTGGAATGCGAGGCCGTGTAATCTTAACGTGAAGAAATCCTCGGAACAGTGAGGTCGCTCCGTGAAGCACGTGAAGCCTCCAGGAAGCTTCTGTGCTTTTGGACGCAGCTAGGCTGCCTATGTTAGCCAGTACCTACCCCTACGCACAATGAACGAATGGATGTCTACGTGCGGAATGGGGAGTCCCTACTACTACTAGGTATAAGAATAAATATTAGGTGTGCGATTTATATCACTCAACTATTTACTGCTTCTAACAAGATACATTCAAAGAGTACCATCGTAGGTATTCCAACTCCTTAAATAAAAAGGGGTTCGAATATCTACACGAACTGTCATTTTCCAATTTCCCTGATACCCTTTACCGTAGGCCTTATCACCATTTCAATGAGCTATTTATTCAAAATATGACCCTCAAGTCAGGTAACCTTACAATTGAAAATATAAAATTCAAATAAAGACGTCTTTATTACATTTTTATTCTTTTGATTCATAAATAAGCTAGGTATTGCGGGGCGAGGCAGTTACGTAAATCACGGAATGCTTCATTATTGTGAAACTCGAAAAGTTCCAAGCAAAAATCTATGTCCACGAGAGAACTTAAAGATGACAAGGAACTGATCATCTTCACCTGTCCCCTGTCGGATAATGTCTGGCAAGCATGTACTAACATCGCCTCTTGGCAAATAGCCGAGTTAATTAAGCCGCTAGCCTAAATCCATACATCACTTAGTAGGCAAGTTTAATTTCTAACATGTTCTTTGTTCGAGAATCAAGCTTGTAAACTCAGTTCAGCGATAAGGCTTTGTTTATAATTGGTGAGCTTTATTCCGCCATATCTGATGGGGTGCGGCCAACTGCTTCATTTATGAATTTAAGAGGGTCACAACAATTTCTTGACAAAGGCAGGGTGTCCCTTCTTGCTCACGCACTAGCTATCAGCTCGGGGTGGCTCGGGACAACAGTCATTAATACCTTCGAGCAATTTGGCCTCATTTATTCAACACCAAGTAAAATTCTGTCGTGTACGCTAAGATTTACGATGAAGTCATTACGTTTTATGGGCCATAATTGATAGAGATAACATCTCAGGGCTACTGAAATTGCAAAGTGCTGTTTCAAGCACGTTGAACTCAAAGACGCGCATTAGTGTAAAGAAAAATAGCCAGTATTACCATAAACGACTGGCGTCGTGGTTATTAATTACAAAATTTTATAGGCAGGCGACACGCGAAAGTTCTTTTATGTTTAACACAAATATTTCTTTTTGGGGCGTTCATATCAAGCTCGGTGACTTGGTTCCGTAATAACGATTACGTTACGTAATTAAGTCTTTAAACACATCGTTTTTTTTTTTATTTAGTCCAAAAAAATTATAATATCTACCTAGTATAGTTTAACCTCGATTTTACCTGAATCAACTTTGTACCAAATGCGTCCATCCCTAGAACAATAGACTGATCCAATAAATTTTAGTAGCAACAGATTATTCGATGGTTATTATTATTCGTCTTGTCAATGTACACGTAATTATATTCTTGATCCTTTCAATTTTCCCTTGATCCTGCAGCTAAGACGGGCAAGTCCTTGGATACACACGGAACTCAAACAAAGTATCAAACGTAATAATCTCTGCTTATTTAGATAAAACATTATGAGGAATCACGTGATCATCCTTGATGTTAAGCGATTTTACTTTTGGGTAAGGAATTAATGGCTTTAACATGACTTCTCATAACAGCTTTTTGGCAGCCTCTGAAAATTGTATAATACCGTTTCTTAGTTGTATTGCATTAAATTGTAGGAAAATGGCGGTAAACTTAGCAACCTCATATGATCCAACGTGGAATTTGGGTCCTGCCTCTTGGTGTCATCATCATCAGTCGCGACCCTATCTCGTTTACTAGGGGTCGGCCCTCATTAACCTTTTTCTCCATTGTGCACGGTCTTGGGATGTGCTGGTGTCCAAATTTACTTCTTTCAGGTCTTTTTCAACCGTCGTCAACCAAGTAGCAGGTGGCCTGCCGCGTCCATGTTTCGTCGTTGGCTAGTTAAGGGCAAAGCTTCACCATATGATCATCTGGCCTTCGCTGGATGTGACATCGATTTTCGATTTTCTTTTGCTTTGAAAATAATGGGAGCGATTTTAAAACTTCCTCTCACGTACTTATTCCGGATTCTGTCTAGGCACTAAATCAAACAATTTTTTTTTTTCTGAGATCTGAGATCTAAATATCAACGTTACTTAGTCCGTACTATAGCTAAGACATGATACTGTCTCCAGTATCATGTCTTAGCTATAGTACGGATACATATAAACTACAAGGGTAAAATACAGATATTTTATCCTTGTAGTTTATATGTATAAGGATAAGGCTTAGCCAAAGTACCTACATATCTAAGTGCTTAGTAACGTTCATGGATCTAGCCTAAATCATAATGTGCTGATATTGAAAACCTCTAAGTTCTTCTTCATCGTGACACACTTGGCAGGGTGGTCGTAACACTTCTGAGAGTTAATCTAGACTCTCTCTGACAGTACATACTTCCATGATGATTTTCTTGGGAGTTGCAGTGGCTCCTTTCTTATTTTATCCAGGCTCACGTTTATTGCAGCGTCAGAAGCGCAATACAGGACATCTAGGATGCAAGTGACTGGGCAGTTGGGACACTCCAGAAAGTGAGACAGTCTGTACAGGGTAGAGAATTCGATCCCGAGGTCCCAAAAACCGGGTGCCCGCATCATTTTTCGAGATTGATATCCCGGGATTTGAAGTAATACAAATTTATTTACATAGTTTTTAGGGTTCCGTACGCAAAGGGTCCAAACGGAGCCCTATTGCTGTCACTCACATGTCTGTCGGTCTGTCCGTCGTATGATACACATTTTTGTTCCAAAGATTTTTTTAACTTTAACTTGTAATTTGTTGATAATGTTTATTAATACATATATTTTAATAACAAATACCAATATATTGAAATTTTTTTTTGTTTTTGGTACATACAGCTGCAGAGAAATCTCACCCCCTATAAATGTATTATCTCTGTGACAACAAGGAAGTTAGTTTTCTGTAGTTACTGACATCGATTCCGACAAATAAGCGTGCAAGATACCCATTTAACAATAATTGTTTTCGTTATTGATACAAAATTGTCATGCGCTAACCAACATCAGCATATATATTTTTATGTATGGCTATAGAGGGTTGTTGTGGGTTCAAAATAAAGGAGATTCACTTAGATACGTATTATTATTTATTATTCACAAAAAAAAATCTGATGATTTAGTTTTTAAGATTTCACAAGAGAACCAACCTTACTCATGTTTGAAAACAACAGAACAACAATTTACATATCTCGACATTTTTTAAAACTGTTTACAATAAACAATTAACTTAAAACTTAACTGTAACTTGTCTAATCTTGATCTCATTCCATTTACTTTATTATTAAAACAAATTGCAATGGTTGCAAATCTTATCCTGGCTGGACGATGAGCTTCGGTTAGTTCAGCTGCATGTAAATGTCACCGGACAGTGGAAACGCCATGTCACAAGATCCACCCGATCTTCTCTCTCTTGTAAAATAATCCGTGATTTGGCATTCACAATATAACGATGATGGCTGGATTGATTTGTGTAAGCAATAGAACGTGGCCCTTGGCTATTACACTTTACTTCACCAGTTTCTTGATACCGTCACACCCATAAACGAACTGTGTTTCTCTATAAATAAGTTAATTATAAAGTTAGATTTCTAATGGAAAAATAATAGAATATAAATTAATTTTATTTTAGATTACACTTACGTTGACATTTAATTCTCGAGCAAATACTCTTTAAACTGTGATTTAGTTCCCAAAGGACGATTATTTTCACATTTAAAAAGTTTCTCAATCGAGACATAATATTATTATAATTTTAAGTCGTTATTCGAACAACACAAGCAGACGAGTAATTATGATATGAAGCGATGCCATGTTTTACTTAACAAAATTATAAGCTTACCCTCAATCTTCTTCATAATCTAATTTTTATATAAAGATATCGAAAAATTTAGCGACTATTATAAATGCCATTCTGGCGCAGCGGTATAACAGCTTGACTCCTGAGTTATAGGATTCAGGTTCGATTCTTCTAACGGCCTAACGATTTTATTAAATTATAAAATAATGTTGTGAGTTTTTAGAAATTTGTGAAAAGTATAATGTTTGTGAAACACATTTGGCAGTTGAATAAAAATATCAATAGGTAGGATGCGATGGATATTGCGTAGCGGTCGCTTGCATGAGCGCCGTCATTTTATTTCTAGTAAGAATATCTTAGCAGTTTCCTTGATGTCACAGAGATGGCGATCACGTGGCGCACGTAAACATCGTAGTATATCCTCGTGCCCATAGATGTTGCGTTTTACACATTTCTAGGGGGTGAGGTTTTTCTGCTGCTGTATGTACAGAAGCCTAAATGTGCGAAGTCCGACACGCACTTGGCTGGTTTTCAATCGCACGCCTTTTTGTCTAATATCTGTGTTTGCTATGTCTGTTTTTGTTTTTGGCCTGCAGTGATAAAGTTAATTATTGAAGCCGCAATATCCAAGTAGGTACATTTTATTAAGAAATTTATAATTTATATTAATAATTTATTAACAGGAATGACATTTTTTTTCGGTTTTCATATTTAATTGTTAGTTTATTCATAATAGGACGAGAAATGATGTCACGTAATTAATTATACCATCAAAGTGGCGCACGGTTAGCGCAGTGGTTGAGCGATTGACTGCTGCGCTGCGTGTTGCGGGTTCAATTCCTGCACGGAACAAATATTTGTATGACCTACAGATAGTTGTTCCGGCTCTGGGTGTTGTGTATGTGAGTTTATATGTTTGTAAACGCACCCACGATACAGGAAGAAATTTCTAGTGTGGGGCGACGTTTTAAAAAAAAAGTAGTTCGTAGTACCGATAGTACCCGGGATCGAATTCCCTTGTACAGGGGCACCGCACTTGCACAGTGTGTTCGATGGAAAGCGACTGAAAAAGCTCGTAGGCGCAAGATATCCCATTCAAAACATCTATTGGTACAGTGGCCTGCTCCTAAACATTAATCAACATTCCAAGTCCAGCTCGCTGCATCACAACTCCTTAGTTTGTGTTAACATGCGTCACTTAGGCACGTGTCGCTCTCATTAAACTTGTACGTCGCACCGTGCTAATATATTTATGGGTAGCAAGGTAACTTGTTACGCAAAGAGCACTACGGCATTAATGCCTCCTTTGGCTTAAGAGGACCAACTTTATACGAAGAAAGTTCGCGAACTTATGATTAATGATACTAAGTGTGTTTGGTCCACAAGTGATAGTTTGGACTCTGTTGGATTAAGACTTGACGGCGTGTTGATTTTGAGGTACTGGTTCATGTTCAAGATGTTATTCAGCTAGTGCTACTAAGTTTAGTATCACGGACTAAACTTTGTAGTTGTACAGTGTTTAACGGAATGGTGTGGTCATATCTTAAAAAAACTATTTGACAAAAAAAATACAACCGACTGTCAAATAAAAACACTACAAAGTGAAAAATAACTTCAGTTTCAGCAGTCGCTGTTCCTGTTTTTGTTTCTTCGTTTTTGACACCAACTTCCGAAATTTTAATATTTTTTTACTTTGTAGTGTTTTTATTTGAAAGTCGGTCGGTTGTATATTGTTAATATTTTTTTTTCACATTTTACTTTTGATACATTATGCACCGGTGAAATGAGAATTTACCATTGTGAACTGTACATAAATCTGTGTACCCCTTTAGAGCGTACCGGCGCGGCGTAATGTTATGTTATGAAAGGGCGTTAACAATAAACAGACATGCGATTGCAGCAATCCCGAGAAATTTGCCGTTGTTTATTGAAGAGTTCTGTTGTATATCTCCGAAGTCCTTCATTAGATCTTAATTAAATTTAAATGGGACCACATGAGAACTAGGGTTACCGACATAGCCCGAAGAATTGGCAAACTTAAGTGGCAGTGGGCACATTGCTCGCAGAACAGACGGCCGATGGGGCTGAAAGGTTCTGGAGTGGCGACTGCGAACCGGAAGTCGTTGCTTTGGAAGGCTTCCCACCAGGTGGCCTATGTCCAGCAGTGGACACCTTTCGGCTGATATGATGATGATGATAACATGAGAAGCACTACCTTTCAAATAAAAAAATCATCAAAATCCGTTCACCTAGTAAAAAGTGCCGAGGGAAAAAAAGGAATTGAGAACCTCCTCCTTATTGAAGTCGGTTTAAAACTGATTCTGCTCATGTAAACATATAACTTTCTCCAAGGAAATCCGAATTAGGCAATTCCGAAAAATATATTTGTATTTTACAAAGTTGTCATCAGATGGTCAAAATTTGTACGGGGGATACATTTTTTTTAATTTGGCTATGACTGCCTTGAAGAAAGTTGTTGATTTACATGGGCAGAAACATATTTTAAAATATGACCACACCGTTTCATTACAACCTGTATAAAAAAAAAAAATTGTAACGGATGTGACGTCGGCCTACGTGCAACCGACCAATACGCGCCGAGCCCGCCGAAGCTAAGCCGCCATATTGAAGCCTCCCCTCCAGTCAAGCCATGTCAGCAACGAGGATTGTGTTAATATAAGCGATTGCCCATCATTTATTTGTCTGTTTCGATTGTGAATACAAGATCTGAACAAAGCTCTGCCCGGTTTTTATTTATCCGTTTCACTCAGAAGTGGGATGAACAAAAATTAATCTTCGTTTAATAACACATCCACGCCACAACCGCAAGATCACCTGACTCTGAAGAAAAATCGAAGAAGTTTGTGTTATTCACCAACGGAACGACACTACAAGCTTCATGGCGTGAGCTACACTCTGCCATCGACCCAACTGCACGCCGAGCAAGACTGCATCAAACCCTGTGCTGCGTGTGACTGCAAGGAGAGGTACTAACAAGGGCCGAGAGCTGCCAGGAGCCACAGCCAGTTTGCCAAGTACGTTGTCTTTCTCATTTCCATATCCGCAATATCGATAACTCTAATTCTATCCAGGCCATAGCCACTTGTTTTATTCGTCGCCATGTTTTCAATAATAAAGATAAAACTAGTTTGCATAACCAGCATCCGTGTATGTGCGTGTATGACTATGTTTTTACGTAAACGAATCAAGAGTATAAGGATAGTAGCAGATGGCGTTCTGTAGTTTGTCTAACCTCATGGGAAAAAGGCATGACTTCATGTTTGTGCTTATTTACTGTTCCCTGATCTGAGGTGCTTATAATTAACTCTTATTCTAGCCAGGCCATAGCCACTTAGTTTAGCAGTGGGAATAAATAGATTAACCAAATACAAATATTGTTTTGCTTCGGGTACACACAACTGATCAACCCGTGTATAGACATGAGACATCCTTGGATACTGGAATCTGAATCCAGTTACGTTTATCCGGTGAACTAAGTAAAAAAATAACGTCGATATTAAGCTTTGTCACAAAATAGAACGCCGCCGCTTACATAATTTGTGCCTCTGTGTTGATTACCGCGCTTTAAATGTCCCTGTAAAATGAAAGATTTCCGTTACCTTATATAGATGATCAAGTTTCTTGAGTTATCTGGCGAAGATTACTTTAACTGTTACGTATCAGTATGGTCCAAAGTTAGCAATTAATCCAGATGATACTCATGAACTAGCAAAGGTAGTAGGTAGTATAAGTATACCGGGGTTCCATTTAGTTTAGAAAAGAGGCCTTCAGTGTGAGATTTACTAATATAGTACCTAGCATAATCTGCCAAAGTAGGTATTAAGTAGGTATTGGCATTTTTAGAAGATTTACTTCTACCCTCAACTGATTTAAATTCTGGCGTTATTATTTTATAAAATGTCTAACAAAAAAAGGACTTAATACTGAAAGTTAAATATGAATACTCGTTAATACACTAGTTTTGAAAAAAAACAAATCGCTTAAATGGTCAGGTCAAATTGCCACTAGTGGCAGACAGCCGAGTTGGCAGTTTCAAGTTTCATTTGCCTAGTAATGTGTGTCATGTGGGTACGTCAATTTATCGGATTGTGCAGTTATTTTAAGAAGTGTATTCCAAATTTCGCGTTGATTGTGTACCCGTTAATGGATTAGTTTTGAATAATTGCAAAATATTTCGGGTTCGACGCCTGTTTTCGCTTTGTATGACCCCGCGCTTCCTACAGAAGTACATACGGATGCGTGTAAGTTAGGTGTCGCCGGTATATTGATGCAAAAACAAACTGCAAATAAAATTCATTACAATCAGTCGTGTTACAAGTGAGCATAGCATGGACCATTATTATTATTATTATATTCAAAATCTCGCTGTTGGACTCGTTACGTAGATTTCGCGTGTATGTTATAGGTAAATATGTCGTGTAAAGGTTGTTACCGATTGTGCAGCGGTCTAAGGTACGATCACGCATCGCAGGATAGTGGTTTTTGATAAAATATTACATATATACAACACTAATGTTATCATTAGTGTTGAGTATAGGCCGCCCCATCGTATGAAACATGTAGGTGCACTTGGCAGAAATCCAGTCGATACAATGAATAAAAAAAACCGTCTCTATGTCACTGATACTGGTTATATAAGTTACAATGCCATGACGACAAGCTTTAGTTCACTAATTAACCAGCTAAAAACCAACACCGTCGATCCGGACATAATAAGCTAATAATAACTTGATTGTTGACGAGAAGCTTTATAGAAAAAACCTAAATGGCAGTAGACTGGTAGGAGCTTCGGAGCTTGGGTAGATAGATAAGATAGGGCAAATGCATCATGATGACTTTGGTCACCATGATTTTAATAAATTAGTATATTGGTTACCAATAATGACTCAATTCATTAGAAAATACATGACCGCACGTCTTCATTGTGCATATGGCAAGGGCAGTTAGTGTATGAAAGAACGAACATTACATCTAAATTCCTAAATCGTCTGATCCAATGCTTATGATTCATGTAAACCATTTAGATCAGTTTTGTTAAAAAGAAAGGGGTATTTGTACAGTTGTCTCGTGGCTAAATAATAACAGCCGCACGGGTCGATCTTCAAGGTTAAGCAACGCTTGACGAGGTCGGTCCGTGGATGGGTGTCCATTTCAGCATACCGAGATTCCTCCGTGCCTCGGAAAGCACACTAAGCCGTTGGTCCCGGCTGTCATTTGAAGATCTTTGACAGTCGTTACGGGTAGTCAGAAGCTTGAGATCGAACACCAGTCTTGTCAAGGGGTATCGTGTTACCCAGTTACTGGGTTGAGGAGGCAGTTGCTCTATGTAAAACACTGGTACTCGGCTGAATCCAGTAAAGTCGAGTCGAGGCTAGTAAAGTAAAGTCGAGTCGAGGCTAAAGTAAAGTCGAGTCGAGGCTAGTAAAGTAAAGTCGAGTCGAGGCTAGTAAAGTAAAGTCGAGTCGAGGCTAGTAAAGTAAAGTCGAGTCGAGGCTAGTAAAGTAAAGTCGAGTCAAGCCTAGTATTACGCCTGGTTTGGCCTAGTATTACGCCTGGTAGGGCCTAGTATTACGCCTGGTAGGGCCTAGTATTACGCCTGGTAGGGCCTAGTGTTACGCCTAGTAGGGCCTAGTATTACACCTAGTAGGGCCTAGTATTACGCCTAGTAAAGCCAGGCAAGCCAGCCAAACCAGCCTAGCCAGGCAAGCCAGCCAAACCAGCCTAGCCAGGCAAGCCAGCCAAACCAGCGGCACTTTTGAATGTCAAATATTGAATGTAAAAAGAAAGCTTCAGATAACGCAGGAGTGACCATGTGTAAAAAGGGTTGTTTTTATGAATACAATTGGTGCAGCTAGAGTCAATACAAACTGGATGACTTTTATTCAGGTCATAATATAGTAACTAAAGTCAATGTCAAACCCATAGCCATAACATATTTATTATAGCCATAATTTATTTACAATGAATGTGGTACAATGGTTTACAAGAATCTGATAAGTCCATATTGAAAATGCATTATGTAAAGTAGTGGCATATTATATATACAGGATTATAGACATAAAAGGTTAACGTGGTTCCAAAAGCTCACGGGTGCTTAGACTGTAAATGCGCTAAGGCCATATAGAAGTAAAGCACCTATATCAGACAGTAACAATAGTAGTGACACTGAATACCTAATTGATTTATATGAAAGATAATGAATGTGTCTTGCTCCCATTGCGGGAGCAATGATTCCAGGATGGCCGAATGTAACGGATGTGACGTCGGCCTACGTGCAACCGACCAATACGCGCCGAGCCCGCCGAAGCTAAGCCGCCATATTGAAGCCTCCCCTCCAGTCAAGCCATGTCAGCAACGAGGATTGTTTAAAAAAAGCGATTGCCCATCATTTATTTGTCTCTTTCGATTGTGAATACAAGATCTGAACAAAGCTCTGCCCGGTTTTTATTTATCCTTTTCAAAATACTAAATTCAGATATAGATCTAGCCCAAGGATGGTGGATGGTATTCATTTCTATTCTCATATGATGATGGAATCTTTGTCATCCGCTCTTTTATTTTTAATATAAATTGAGAATTGATAAAGATCTGCACGTTTTTAGCATTAGGATTGTCTTATACTATAGAAGAGCAACGATGTCGGCATTGTTAGTTTGTTAATATCAGTGTTACTAAAATAGTTGTAAGTTTTATTAACCATCTTTTGACTCATTGATAGGTACTCGAATAAAGAGAAATTCTATTCTATTGTACTTCTATAGTCTACTCAGGGTCGTGATAGGAGGCAACCTACTCGGAACTGGTTAACTAAGAGCAACTTTTCAGTAACTAAAATTAACAAAAGTATCTAGGTACTCGTACGTCGGACCACTGTGCTTAACTCATCATCTTCATTTTAGCCAAAAGATGTCCAGTGCTAGACATAGGCCTCCCCCCAAGTTCGCCACATCGACCTGTCCTGTGGCTCTCGCATCCAATGGATCCCAGCAGCCATAACCACGACATCGGTCCACCTACAGGGATGCCTTCCAACAATGCAACTGCCACTCCAGAACTTTTCGGCCCTATCGACTGTCCGTTTTGCGAACTATGTCCCTGCCCACTCCCACTTAAGTTTGGCAAATCATCGGGCTATGTCGGTAACTCAACAAAGGTTATCCTCCTGCGGCTATCTCCATCTCATTTCATGTGATCAGTTATTTTTAATAAATAGTTAAAATAGGGTAGTTGACAAAAATATCTATTTAGTCCGTCAGTTTTTTTTTTTTTTTGAGGGTAGCATAAGTGAACACAACTTGTTTTATAGCTCTCATTTAAAAATTAAATTAATAATAGTTTATTTATGTTTATTATCGTGCAGATGCACTAAAAGTCTTCAGTACCCTCGGCTGCACTAACTGCATTTATAAACTCTCCTTTCGCTTTCACCTGACCTGCACAAAATTTAAATCACATAATGGACCTATATGCCAAACTAGCAGGCAGTATGGAGGATCTTGCTGCCACTTTTACCTCACGAATGGACACCTATGAAAAGGATTTAAAAAACGTCAGCAGTAATGAGGCCACTCATAAGACAATAGCTAGCCTATCTCGGGACTTCATGGAGTTCAAGTGCCTTATCTGGAAGACGATGACCGCGCTGAAGACACAGATGGAGTTGCTGACTATGGGACTGGATCGTCATGAGATGGCATCACGCAGGCAAGTCTTGCTCCTCCATGGTCTTCCTGAGCAGAGAGATGAAGACCACAGATCTCGGGCTATCTCAACACTAGTGGACAAGATGAAGATGGTAAACATTTCTCTTTCGGACATCACATCCTGCCATCGCCTGGGAGTGGACTCAGGCAAGCCACGTCCTCTGCTTATTAGATTTGCTAATTATAATCTGCGTAGTGAGGTATGGCGCAGCAAGACGTTGTTGAAGGGGTCCGGCTTGGTTTTCTCGGAGTTCCTAACCAAGCCTAGACATGATGTATTCATGAGTGCTCGAAAACACTTTAGTGTGAAGCACTGTTGGACCTCCGAGGGCAAGATTATCATCCTGCTCCCAGACAAGTCGCGCAGAAAAATTGAGTCGGTGGTAGAACTTCAACAACTGATTGCGCGGTTCCCGATGGCTGCATCTGCCAATGCGTCGTCGGATAAGACCTCGCGCAGGCAAGCTAAATAGTCATAATCATTCTTTTGTTGTTTCTTTTTTTATATATCGTCATGCCGGTCACTGAACATTTTTTTAATACTTTAACTCTGTTTTTTTTTTTTTTTTTTTTTTTTCATTCGCCCTTATAAAAGGCAGGCATCGATCTATAGACCATTCAGCCTCGTCATATTTTCGTATTCTTCTGTATAATATATAAAAGTAAGGCCAAAGCCAAGTCTTCAGTAAATTCTTATCATAGTATCCTTTAGTCAAGGCATATGCCATGTCTTCTTTTTTTTTCATAATTAAATGTTTCGTCAATCCAATTTGTTTTTTTTGTCTTGTCCAGTTTCATCGTCATTTCCATGTGGTCATTTCCAATAGTTATGTCAATGTCTTATCCATGTTTTTATTTAAGTCCCGATCAAATTTTACACCCACTAGATGTAATAAAATTAAATAAGGGAATATACGAAGAAAAATTCTCCAGCAATCCTTGAATGTCGCGCGGGAGGTTTGCCGGTATTTTGTAAATCTCAAGCAATTTGTCAATCAATATTATACGATTCACATTATGCGCTGGGCATTCAAAAATAATATGATTAAGGGTCTGATCTTTATCAAGGTTGCAATCAGTGCATTTAGGGGAAGCTATTATCTTCATTCTAGCCAGATGAGCATTAAAACGTCCATGTCCAAATCTTAGCCGACATAATAAAGAATAAAACAGTTTGCTTCTGTGAAATTGTGCCTTCGTAAACCAAGGAGCTGAACCAATAGCTGTATTGATTTTTGCATACCAAGTGCCTTTTATTTGCAGAGTCTCCTGCCAATCTTCAAGCCAACGTCGAATATTATCTTCCTTGATCTTAGGTAATAAATCTGAACAAGGTATGGCAACACTTTTAATTTCTGTATTTCCTATGTCAACAATGGCTCTCGCTAGAGTGTCTGCGTTTTCATTGCCACTGACTCCTATGTGCGAAGGGGTCCACAAAAATTTGATATCAAAGTCTCTTGATTGAAGTGTGAAATACTTTTCTTTGATGCGATATATGATGTAGTTTGTAGAAGCATCCAGTTTATTGTTATCTAATGCCATAAGAACACTCATGCTGTCCGTTACAATAAGCCAAGAAATGATGCCAGAGTTCTCTTCACTTATGAAATCCAAAGCAGCTGAAATAGCCATCGCCTCAGCAGAAAATATAGTTAAAACATCAGGCAACCTTACACCATGACCAGTCTTATTAAAAGGTATGTAAATAGCCATTGCGACATTTGTACTGCTCTTAGAAGCATCAGTGAATATACATCGATAGCCAGAATGTTCATGCAATAACTGGTAGGTACACCTCTTCCTTGGTTTTCAAATCATGCTTTATAACAATATTCATATCTATAAATTTACTATTGTATTTGCCAGAATAACATGTCCAAGTGTCATTACATTTGTAAAGTTCATGTTGCTGATTAAGTGTTATTGTAGTAGAGAAGTCATGAAGTAAATAGGGAATGTTAATATTATTTGAAGGATTATAAACTGTATGATAAAATGAAAGTTTTCTGTAAAGAGGGTGTTTATTATATGACAAAAGCTTTAAAAGGAATTTAGATTTTAAAAACTGAAATCTAATTTTCAGTGGAGGAATATTACACTCTACTTGTAAGGAATTGATAGGTGTTGTTTTAATGGCACCTGTAATGCAACGCAAGTTATGATTCTGTAAGACATCAAGTTTACGGATAAGTCTCTGATCAGACCCAAAACACAAAAAGCCGTATTCAAAATGACTACGAACTATAGATTTGTATAACATTAACAAAATTTTAGGATCAGCATGTACTGACACAGATTTTATAAAATTATATGCTTTATTTGCTTTACCAAGTATGTAATCAACATATTTATTCCATGTCAGATTGGCAGAAAAAATTACTCCTAAGTACTTAAATTCATTAACAATGGGAAGTTCAAAATTATCATAAAAAATTTCTAAATCAAAATCTATTTCACCAAAAACAACAACTTTTGATTTATCTGGACTAATTTCTAAGTTTAAATAATGAAAATATTTACTCATATTTTTCAAAGCCTCATTAATATTACTCTTAATCTCATCCATATCTGGACCAGATGTATAAATAACCAAATCATCAGCAAATTGTAAATTTAGTACTTTGCTACCTAAAACCATATTGAGCTTATGCATATAAAGCACATAAATCAATGGACTCATAATACCACCTTGACACACCCCTTTATATGAAAAACGGGGTCCAATTAATTGCTTATCTACTTTTACATAAACTTCTCTACCATGCAAAAAATTAAAAACCCACGAAACTATTTTTTCAAGTCTTTTAACATTTGTTTAAATGACGAGTGCATCGAGGACTGTTATTTTGTTATTTAAGCGTAATAATTTTATTATTATTGTATTATTATTAGTGGTATTATATTATTTTTATATTTGTGTCATGTTAGGTCATATTGATAATAGTTTTGTTTCTTGTTCTTCTTCTTGTTCGTCTGATGAGAGCTGTTCCGGTGCGTTCAGTGATGATTCAGTACACCTACGCGATCAATTGTCTTCTGTGTTTTCTTGCTACAGTAAATTTCTCAATATAGTTCATCTAAATGCTCAAAGCGTTCCTGCTCATCACTCCGATTTATTATCCTCATTCGACTCCGATCTTATTCATGCTGTTCTCGTCTCAGAGACTTTTCTCAAACCCGCACTTCCTTCAGCGCAATATTCGTTGCCCGGCTACAAGCTAGTGCGTAACGACAGAACGGGCAGGGGATGTGGAGGGGTCGCCATCTACCTCCGTGGCGATATTCCATACAAAGTCGTTGATCAGTCTCCGAGTAATTATTCAAAATTTGCTGAACACCTCTTTATTGAGGTTACTTTTAACAACACAAAATCACTGTTATGGCTCATTTACATTAGGTCGGTTTGAAGTCGGTCACCGAAGGCGGCGGCCGCATTCGGTTTAACTGAAACGCTCACCTAAATTGAGTTGTTTACATTGGTCGGTTAACCGAATTCGGCGACTTGATTGATGCGGCGATTGTGCGGCGGGCGACGGGCGGGGCACGGCGCACTCGACACCGACAACGGGCTCGACCGAATACGGCCAAACCGAATACGGCCAAACGAATACCTGTTTATATTAGTCGGTGACCGAATACGGCCTGCAGCCGAATACGGTCTAACCGACTTAATGTAAATGCGCCATTAGGTGTTTACTATAGTCCTTCATGTCATATAGATTTTTTCTATTCATTTGAATCAAAACTAGAAAACTTCTCTTCGTTATATGACCACACGATAATACTCGGAGACTTCAACACCTGTCTGATCAAGGATGATGTGCGCAGCCGTAAACTCCAGTCTCTGGTCTCTTCTGTCAACATGCATATCCTTAAGCTTGACGCCACTCATCATGCTCCTCACTGTAACCCCTCACTTCTAGACCTTATTCTGGTTTCCGATCCCAGCAGAGTAGCCACTCATGGTCAACTTGCTGCCTCCTTCTCTTATCATGATCTTATTTTTCTTTCTTATAAAATTCGCCCTCCTAAACGTAAATCGAAATTTCTCTTCCTTCGCAGTTTCAAGAACATTGACCTGGATTGCTTGAGAGAGGACGCGGGCAATATTGACTGGTCTCCTGTTTACGATAGTAATGACCTGGACAGTAAGGTTGCCGAGTTTACTAAGATAGTGGTGGAACTCTTTGATAAGCATGCTCCGCTTAAAAAGGTCAGAGTGAAGCATTTTCCAGCTCCCTGGTTGTCTGACATCATTAAACGTGCAATGTCAAAAAGGGATAAGGCTAAAAGGCGGTACAAAAGGGATCCCACTGATGAGAACTGGACTCTTTACAAGAAGCTGCGCAATCGGTGCGGTCGTATGTGTAGAGATGCTAAAAGGCGCCACATCCATAACTCTGTTCAAAATTTCAATACAGCACAAGTATGGCAATTTCTCAAAACCCTTGGTATCGGTAAAGCTGTTGATGACAGCACGCTTGATATTGACCTTGACACTATTAACCAACACTTCTCGAAATCACCTGTCACTCTTGACGACAACGTGAAAGCCTCCACTTTAAACAATCTTTCTAAGCTTCCTCTGCCATTGTGTACTTCATTCTCATTTCACCCAGTTACAGAAGAGGATATAAAGCGGGCCGTCACATCTATATCCACGAAAGCGGTGGGTGATGACGGTCTGCAACTCCAGATGCTTCTTCCTATCCTGAATGAACTTGCTCCTGTCGTCCTTCACACTATAAACTACTCCCTCTTTTCATGCCGCTTTCCTTCCGCATGGAAGAAAGCGCATGTTCTACCTTTACCCAAAGTCCCAAAACCCTCGTCAGTTTCCCAGTTCCGTCCAATTTCCATACTTCCAATCCTATCAAAAGTCCTTGAGAGTGTAGTTAATAATCAGCTGTCTCATTACCTTTCCTCTAATGGCCTGCTAAGTCCTTATCAATCGGGTTTCCGTCCTGGCCACAGCACTGTATCGGCCTTAGTTAAAATTACTGACGACATCCGACTGGCCATGGACAACAGGCTCCTCACAATATTGATTCTACTGGACTTTAGCAGTGCTTTTAATTCAGTCGATTTTGACATCCTCTTAGGAATCCTATCCTCTCTAAATGTATCTCCTTCTGTGATTACGTGGTTTAACTCTTATCTTCGGGGTCGCTCGCAGTCGGTTCGCTCAGAGGAGGTTTCCTCTGACTGGTGCGATCTCGCTTCGGGCGTTCCTCAGGGTGGCGTCCTTTCTCCTCTTCTTTTCTCGGTTTTTATAAACGCTATCACTAAAGTCTTATCTTCACACTATCACCTCTATGCAGACGACCTGCAGCTTTATCGCCACTTTAAATTTGAAGAGGCGACTGGAGCTATCGATGCCATCAATAGTGATCTTGAAAATATCTGTCAATGGGCTAAAAGTTTTGGACTTTTGGTGAACCCAGCAAAATCACAAGCTCTCATTATTGGTGGCAGATACTTCGTCAATTTGTTGAGTAACCAGTCTCTTCCACCTGTTTTGTATGATGCCGTCGCTATAGCCTATTCTAAAAAAGTTAAAAATTTAGGGGTTTACTTGGACAACACCCTATCTTGGCATATTCACATTGCAGAAGTAAGCAGGAGGGTGTTTTGCTCGTTTCGGTCTCTTAAACGTCTCCAGAAGTTCCTGCCTTTTCCAACCAAAGTTACTCTTGCTCAGTCTCTACTTCTTCCTCTTCTTGACTATGCTGATGTCTGCTTTCTTGATGCGACTGAGGAACTCCTTGATAAGCTCGAACGTCTGCAGAATTTGTGCATCCGCTTCATTTTTGGCCTTCGAAAGTACGACCATGTGTCGGAATTTCGGAAGCGGTTGAAGTGGCTGCCTATTCGACAGCGCCGAGATATCCACACTCTATCTTTACTCTTTTCTGTTCTTCACAATCCTAAATCTCCTTCGTATCTTCGAGAGCGCTTTGAGTATCTTGTTCCGAGAGGAAAACCTTGCCGTTCCTCATCATCTCTTCTCCTTCGTTTTCCTCCCCATTCCTCAAGCCGTTACGGTGGATCATTTACTGTTCGTGCTGTTCGCCTCTGGAATACTCTTCCACATTCTATACGCGACAGCGTTTCGTTGGAAGTTTTCAAGAGAAGAATAAGGGAACATTTCCTATCAACATGACGCATATGTATTTATAAATCTAAGATTTTAGTTATGTATTTTATTGTAATATAGTATGTATTATGTTTACACGTAGGTATCTGTTTAGTTTATTTAGTATGTAAGAATTTTTAATACTCAATGTTTTTTAACTTGGAATTTTTTTGTGCACTTGGATCACTGTCCTCATACGCAAATTTCCTATTACAACTGAGGTTTGCTGTTAGAAAACCCAATTATGGGTTAAGCTCGCCTATGTACATAACCTGTCCATTGTATTTGTATCTTCATGTTATGTTTTGTGTGCAATAAAGAATAAGAATTAGATAACCTAAAAATATTGGACAGGATTTTTTTCCTTACCACTAAAACAAATAATTACGACGATATATTTCTCACATACACGATATACTGACAAAGTGACGTCACAACTAAACTTTGATGCGCTTTATCTTCGTAATTTTTTTTTATTTGATAAAGCAAAAATACGGGTCCAATATTATTTGATAAACTCACTGACGGGCTGAATAGAATTATAATTTTTCTATCTAGGAAACATCCTTTTTTAATCATCAATCAATTAATTATTTATTAACTAGACCAAGGTCCATCAATGTTAGTAACTCAACTTATAAAGTATGTTAGTAAATCAGTCACATAATTTAATAATTTCAAAATAAAAAATACATAATCCATTAAAATAATCAATAAATAAAATCCATAAGCATACAAAAAAATGTCTATCCACCTTCATTACAAAATATTTTACCTTCAAAGAGCATTGCAGCTAATTGAACTTTCATCAGTTCCTAAATACGCCCAAGTATTTTAAATTTTAAGCTTCGAGCGAAGTTTAAAGTTTCAATTTGCAAAGCTTGCCGCTCCAATATGCTAACTTTAAGAATTTTTGGAAGTTTTAAATTGAATCTGTATCGAAGGAGCATCGATAGTGTGGATACGGGCAATATTAGAAATCAGACCTTAAGAATATTCTAGTTTTTAAACGTTTTTGATTTAGGCTTTAGTTAGAGCAAAGTCTCTTTTAATGACAAGCAATGATGAGTCAATGATAGTGGCCAGTATGTATGTCATTATGTAGATTACCTTCAGACTTGCGCTTGCTGTCTTGCTGAACTAAAATTGGACAGTGATATCTCATGTGTATTTTAATATCCATCATACAACTATATCTGTTAAGCCGACCATTTTTATTCTTTATTGTACACAAAAGATACAAATGCAAAAGGACAGATTATGTACATAGGCAAGTTTAACATATATATAACCATAGTTGGGTTCTCTAACAGCAAACCTCAGTTGCGTTAAGAAATTTTAATAAGTATATGAGGATAGTACATCCATGTGCGCAACATAAGCTTATTAAAAACATTTAACAATTTTAAATACTTACTTACTAAATAAACTAAACAAAGACGTGTGCAATACACAATGCATAAAAATAATACATACATCATACTATATAATACAAAACTAAAATATAACAATTGTAAATACATAAATTAATGTGTCATCTTGATAGGAAATATTCCTTAATTCTTCTCCTGAAAACCTCCAATGAAGGGCTATCCCATATAGAGCGTGGAAGAGTATTCCAGTGGCGGAAAGCGAGAACAGTAAAAGATCCACCGTAGCGACCTAAAGAGTGGGGAGGAAAACGAAGGAGAAGAGATGATGTCAGGTTTTCCTCTTGGAACATATTCAAAGCGTTCTCGAAGGTACAAAGTAGAGTTAGGATTATGAAGAACAGGAATGAGTAATGAAAGAGTGTGAGAATCTCGGCGCTGTCGAATAGGCAGTCAATTGAACCTCTGCCGAAATTCCGACACATGGTCGTCCTTTCGGAGGCCAAAAATTAAATTGATGCACAAATTCTGTAGACGTTCGAGCTTATCAAGAAGTTCCTCAGTCACATCAAGAAAGCAGATGTCAGCATAGTCAAGAAGAGGAAGAAGGAGAGACTGAGCAAGAGTAACTTTAGTCGGAAAAGGCAGGAACTTCTGGAGACGCTTCAGAGACCGAAACGAGCAAAATTCCCTCCTGCTTACTTCTGTAATGTGAACATGCCAAGATATGTGGCAGTCAAGGAAAACCCCTAAGTTGTTGACTTGGGGGAGAGACTGGCTACTCAACAGATTGGTGAAGTATCTGCCACCAATAATGAGAGCTTGTGATTTTGCTGGGTTTACTAGGAGTCCAAAACTTTAAGCCCACTGACAGACTGACCATCTAAGCCGACGTTATATAAGCAACTTGATTTTATAGGTTTTCATTTTGAAATTTGTCTGTCCGACGTTTTACATACGCGTATATATAAAATTTGCCTCAAAATCATGTTGCCGTCTAGTTACCGCCTAACCGGTCCTCAAACACCATTCTAAAATACATCAAATTGGAATTTCACATAATTTACGTACACCTAAATGAGTTCATAGCATGTCTGTAAAGGGGTCTGTGAAAATATTTTGATTAGGCGTTGAATGTAGGTAACAATGAGCTCCAATCAGGAGGGCCCAAAAATTATGGTAATACCGTTTCTTTGACGCGGATCCTTTGTTATACATGACTGTCGAATTATTAGGTCGGCTTTTCAATATATTTTTTGAATTTTAATGTGGGCCTTTTTAATATTGAGAGTTGATTTGTAATGTTACTTTTGTGATGCTAATTTACAGGGTTTGTTATGTAAACCTGTGTTGACATGGTGACGTAAACTAAGGATGAATTTCACTTATGAAACTGTAGATTATTCTGTAAAAATATCACTGTGATGACGGTGAAATGAACTCGAAGTGAGCTTTCAATCCCCAGCATTGGTTGGAATGACAGATTACTTCATGCTGACTTCACCTGAGTTTAATGGTGATTTTTTACAGAATACGCCACCTGAACGAACAAGTAAACCACATTAAAGATCTGTCAGTGTGAATATTCCACAATAATGTAGACATTGATGAAGGCTCTTGAACGTGGTTTGGTTTACATGGTTTGATCACAAATCAAATCAAATTACAGATTTTTGCAGAAAACACTGTTACAATGATATATGTTATTAAATGTACATGTTTCAAGTGATTCGACCGTAAGGCATGCAAAATGTGTACAATCATGATTTATTAAAATCAAGATTGACATTAAAACATATAAAATTACTCGTAGATAGTACATTATGGTACAAGTGTGATAAGTTGGTGATTACCGCTGAGGCGACATTGAGACCCGAGCCGTTAGGTGAGGGTCTTAAGAGAGCCGAGGACGGTAATCATCAATACACACGTGTATCATACGAAGTTTTTCAACACACTTGTGAAGAAATTAATACTAAAAAATCATTTCAACAGTAAAAACGAGTTGTGAATTTTTTTTCGCAATGGCGGGGAAAATTAATTAGTTTTTCTATGCGCGCGCATTTAACAATGGCGATCGGCCATAGACTAAAAGAATGAGGTTTCTTTTTTTTTTCTTTTCTTGGATAGTGTTTTAGCCACGTACAAAATTTATAGTTTCTTTATTACAGAGCAAATAAAATTTATATTTGAGTGAAAGTTTTATTTATTAAGCACGTACAAGTTAAATTATCTATTTAAATACATGAAATGAACAAGCAATAGGTACATTAATTTATTTGTACAATTGAGATCTTTTTTGTATCGAAACTTTTTTTCTAGAATTGTTACAATACATTAACAGATTAATTATTTAAAGATGATGAAGATGAAGATGTCACTGTAAGGTCTTGAGTTTGAAAAATTTATCGTTTAAGTAGTCATTTAAATTATAGTAGTATTTATCAACTAAAAGGTTCTTTAAACTTTACTTTAACAAAGCAGTAATAATTGCCCTTACGCATTAAATTTCATTGGTAAAATTTGGACTTCAGTTTGATAGTTCCGATTTAAAAAAATCAAAATAAAAGCCAACCAAACAGTTGGTACGATTGTGCAAGGAAACTTGAAATGTTACATTGTTGGCTTATCTTCTATCCAAATGAATGTTTTCAAGATATAAGAAACTTTTCATATCAACCAAAAGAAAACATAATATAAAGACTTCTATCACAATCGTTGTTGAAAAACTAACTCAAAAGTTAAATAAATCAAAACTAAAACGAAGGAGGCACTAAAATAAATTAAAACTAGACTGAACGCCTAAAAGCTTAAGTGTTCCATTTAAATGAACGATCTAAGTTTTAAGGATTTAACGAACCGAAACTTACCTTCAAGTAATTTGTTACGTCTTATTTCATTTGACTCCTTAATTATGATGTCTAACTAGTTAACAGTCTGGCTAAAGAGAAGACAGAATAAGACTAAAAGGCTTTATCTTCTGCCAGAAATAGCCTGTTAACTATGGTGTTGGTTTTCTGGAAGTTTATGATTTGGGAGGTTCTTGCGTCATCACTAGTCAAAGAGCTGAAATGCTAAGCGCGCACTGTGATTTTTTATCGTTGCGGACAATAATCGCCAATCTGTGAACAATACTAAAATCCGCGCACTGCAAAAATAAATCGTTTGCGATTTTCATTAGATTTCATTACGTATTTCAATAAATACTTTCCTGTTTTTAATTCCACTATGAGTGCCTAACCTAAATTCCTAGACGCGAAAACTCTAACATTCCCTTTCCTGTATTATTTGGCGAACTGACGATAATTGGCAAACAGTTTTTAGAATATATTTACAACACGATCGGTAATTACTAAGTGTGTCATCGGAAATCTTAGGTAAATGTAGCCAGATTTGCCTACTACAGGCAAATCTTAAGGCTACATTTTACCATCTCGCTTGCGGTGTCATCAATAGGCTTGTGTTAACAGCCTTCTAAACACAAAAGATAATTGCAGTTTATTACTTGTGGTCTAAGTAATGTTATCATTCAATTGGTCTTGTGGTGACCTGTATTATCATTATCCTTCTGCCCATATCCCAATGTATTTGGGATAGCATACTTTCTTCGTGTATTCAACATTTGAATAAAACTCAACATAAAACTACAAACAACAGCATAAATAACAAACCACTAATTCCGAACTACCCATTCGTGAACTATTACGTATTTACCATACAACTAATGAACGAAACAGTCAATAAATTTCAGGAGCCATACCACATATATTGCGCTGGTCCACTCAGTCAGACAAGATTGGATAAGTTTATACGACCTTACAAATTGTTTAACGACGGTTCGGGACTATGATCCTTATTTTGTTTCAGTAAATGATGTCTTTACATCGGCTGTAACTCCGTGTACTGTTATGAGTTAAGTTTTATCGAGGGCTTTTAATATTGTATTTTGGGTGACAGTTTTTGGTGTTTTCGTAGTAAGGCCTCATTTAGACGATGCTGTTTTAAGGCATGGTAGAGATCATCGTGAAAACAACAAAGAGACATTATTTCTATCTTATTATTTTGATCTACTAAGTATTTATTTGTGCTAAAACCGCATTGACAAGGTAAACATTGGAAATTATGTATTTCTTTATTTTTACTCCACCGATGTTCTTTATGATTAATTTCGTTGAGGGCTTCAAGGCAGCCGCGTCGTTTTCCGGGACTTGTCAAGCTTCATTGCCTCGGCGATTTTGTGGTGGTCACTATTGTTGTTTCTGCCTTTCAGGAGTTCTAATAATTGGGCTGGATAGGCTCATAGTAATATGTAAGTATTTTTTTTACGATGCTTTTTGAAACAAATGTCATATCGCTTAGTGTAATAGTATATGTTTAATAAATAATAAATACATAAGTACGAAAAAGTTTCATGATATTCTTACGGATGCGAAAAATGTATTACTAGTTGCCGAACACACATACGAAAGCAAGTTAATATAAAGCTTGTAAAAAAGGGAAACAATAAGGTTTTGGGATGTTTAACTTGCTACTTGTTAGGTATACATATTGTATTACCGCGGCCCTGGCACAAGCAACTGAAGGAACACGGGTGGGTTTTAGTCAGTAAAAGTCTGACACGCCCTCCCGCTTTACCCAGAGCGGGAGAAGTCATTGGACGATATACCAACGAAAAAAAAACTGTTTACATATTGTAACGGAATTATATTGTGGTCTTATTTAAAAAAAGTTCTTATGCCCATTTAATTGAACCACTTTCTCTAAGAAAGTGATAAGGAACACAAAGTCCAGTAAGTAAGTATGTAATTTACTTACTGGACAGTAGTAGGGATTGGTTCGATATATCAAAACGTAACTTACATCGGATTTGTGTTAGATATCATATCATATCGATATCTTTATCAAAATAACCGATATTACAAAAACTGTATCTAATAAAAACCTTACTAGCGTGTGAGAACGAATAAGTCAAAACTTAAAACCGTAACAATGCGGAAACGTACGAACTACGAACAAAACGCAAACTTCACAAATGATAGGAACCATAATTATGCGCTACCTCTCTTTCTAAGTATTATTTCGCGTTCGTTGTTAGTTTGCTCATCTAAATAACATTTTAACTTATGCAAACTGTACTAAATGATATCGATATCTGAAAACTGTTTTCGATATCGATATGAAATCTGTATATCGGTTACATAACCGTTTGTGCAAAAAATCGAAAACACCCATCTCTAGAAAGTAGGTCATCCTCTTCAGATCTGCTTAGAAACGCGGGAAACCTAAAATTTGGCGGACGTGGTTTTTTTGATTGTTTCTTAAATTAATTAATACTATTGGATTGGATTAAGTTTTTGTAATTATGAAGTTATTTATTAATAATCTAAAATTTACATAATATAATATACTTAATTAACAATAACTACCTATAAATACACTTAAATAAAAATAAAATTAAACTACGAACGCGTATAAAAGGGCAGGGGTCATAGGGCGTCAAAAAATTCGTCCACATCGCTGTCAACGTGAAAAGTGTCCAGAACGCTGGCAGCATTGCCACGTTGAATGGCAATGCTGATTCTCTGGCCAAGGAAAAGCCCAGCCCTCTGGTCACGTGAAGAGTCGACTAACCGTTTACTTACTTCTCGAAACACTCGAAGAGCACTCGGACCCCATGGACCTAATGTTTCAACCCCAAACGGCTCAAATATATAACTTCCAATAAGGTTGTTGTATTTGCGCCGTTTGAGGTTTTCCGCACCAGCAGCAGCTGCCCCAGCACAGCCCGCCGTGCTAAGAAGATGGGATGGCGCAAGGGTGTCGACACATGTTGCATCCCACACCAAAGGCCTACCCACCTTCCAAGGCATTATGGTCATCCCGTCTGGTCTCTTCCCATCGTCGCGCGCCAAGCCATTGGGTTCTAAAACAGCTGGCACCCCGGCGGTGACAAGAGCCCGACGTATGATGTCATTAATGCTAGCGTGCCGTGCTAACCGACCAGCGCTCCTACTGCAGGATAGGCCATGGTGTCCGAGGCGGTCGACTGCTTCACCACATTGACAACGATGAGGAGCTCCGCTAGGAGCACCCAAACGCAGACATGTAGCGATCCGGAAGGTGTTGTCACTCAACATAGTACCTATGTTGGGTGACGGTAGTGCCTGTAGCCAGAGGCCCGACTCCCATTCTCCCACAGCCAGCAGGCGCGCACGCTCAGCAGTATTGGTGGACGTATCAATAAGTTTATTCCGTACCAACCTGCAGAGCGGCTCATCCCACTGTCTCTGGGAAAAAGGGGTCTCGGGCAACGCTGTATTCGGGCAAGCCACTTTCCAGGCATTCACTGCATCGGTCGAGTACGGCACTTCACAGTTAACCAGTGATGGCATCAAAATTTTCCTGGTTAACTTTTCAGTGCTGTGGACCGAAGACAGGAACGCCGGTAGGCTTAAACTAGAAATTTTGCGGATGCCGAGCCCACCGAAGCGAATGGGTAGAGTAGCTTGCAGCCACGCTCGGTCATCCAGGGCCACATTTAGGATAGATGATAGTGTGCGACGAATAATCTGATCAATTTTGTCCAAGAGAATTTGTGTATGCTTCCATAATGGTGAAGCGCGAAGAAAGTACATGAAATTTGGACCAAAGCAACAATAACGAATGAGGGTGATAGCCGAATGTACATTAATTTTAGAGAGTCTGTCCGAAATATTGTTGAAATGTGTTATTTTGGCGTCAATGAATGGAGAAAAACTATCTTCCAAAATTGGGGCACCTAGGAGGTGCAGTGAACTACTTTCTGCAATTTTGATCTCTGGTGCTATTGTTTTGAATTTTTGAAGGGTCGATTGTCTGTCCGTATTGTCACAGATGAAAATTTCACATTTGGAGTGGTTGAGTTCTAGGCCAATGGACAGGAATTGCTGCTTCAGGAATTGGAAATCTTTCAAAACTGAATCTACGTCACCTCCTAGTGTGCCATCATCTAGATACCAGACGTTGAATTTTGAATTTAATTGTTTGATGATAGGATGAATAGCCAAACTGAAAATGACTGGCCCGAGAGGGTCACCTTGTTGGCATCCTACTGCAGATTGCAAAAGATTTTCTTTATATAATAATTTAGAAGGGTGCCTGTAGCACTGCCAAATAAAACCGAAAATATCAGGAAGTTCCTTTTTTACCTCCGCCAACAAAGTGTCCCTGTTAACAGAATTAAAGGCGTTCTTAACGTCAACCTTGAGGATGACCTCACCCTTGTCAGAATTTAAAAAAGTAGAAAGGGCATGTACAGCAGCCTCACAGCCTCCCCTAGAGCCAAAGCCAACCTGTAGGGGCTGGAACTTATTGGTGAGTCTTTGGCCGTAGAGTTTGCAGCAAATTTTGGCTGCCATACGCCTGTAGGTACATCCGACGGCAATAGGACGAATGCCGCCGTCCCTCTTGCGCAGGGCACATAAGTTGGCCCCGTACAAGACATCGACGACGGCATCGTTTATACCGCCGGAGAGCATTAGGTTGGTTAGAGCCGCAAGCTCCTTCAAAAGAGTCTCACCAGCGTCCCCGGCGCCTGAACTTATAAGATCCTTTAAATGTTGAGGAGTCAGGCCGTCGAGGCCGCCGGCGGACCCACTCCGGAAGGAGCTCACGGCTGCAATCAACTGGGGAGCTGAAATTTGGTAAAAGGATAAATTGAGATCGGGGGTGTCGGGTGGGTCGGGAAAGGTAAGATCATCCGCAGGCGCTGGATGTTTACTCTCCAAGGCTGAAATAGTTTCTGGAGAGTAAGGCGCCACCACATCACTGCTGAACAATAGCCTGGCCGCTCCCCTAATGTCACCTTCACTTAATTTAGATTCTACATGCGAACACAAGCCTTTCTGGGAAGGGTGGTTATATGCTGGTAAATTTGAATCTAAAATAAAGGTCGAATCGTTGCAATTGTCTTTAATTTGAGTTGTTAATGTTTTTTTTGTAGCCAAATTTTTTTGGACATGTAAAATCCTATAAGGAAAGGTGAGCAATTCCTCCCAGGCACTTTGTGAGTTCTCCTGGGTTGCAAGACGGACGCAACGCGCCAAACATAGTGCGACAGACCGTCTCGCACCCCGGGGAATCCTCTTTAAAACAGGTGTAGAATTTTTTAATTTTGACAGCGTTTTCCAAAGGGTTTGTGCCAAAGGTTGGGAGGTGGCTGGAGGGCACAAAGGTACACTATGTGGTTTGTGGACCTTCCCATAGTGTATCCTAAGTCCCCGTTCGCCCTTAAAAAAGCGTGCCTGTGAGCAATAGGGACATCTCACCAGCTGAACATCAACGGATGTGGCAGGTTGACTGCTACAGGTTCCGGCCTCGCTACAGTCTGCATTGTTCATTAAAGAAAAGAAAAAAAGTAAAACTTACCCTAATATAAAACTAAACACACTATTACATACTAGAACTTACAAATTAAAAACATAATAGAAAAACACAAATAGAAATATCAAATTGTCAACAATAAATGTCACACAGAAACTGTCTTTTATGACGGCTGCGGGACGCAGGAGGCCTATTCTACACCCTTCGCAACTGTCGCCTTGGCAACGGGCGGGGCGTCGCGTCGTATTATTTGGTTTCTTTTTGTTTTATTTTCAGGGTCAATATGTTTATGTTTTTATGTTTTATGTTTTGTTTGTCAATATGTTTAGTTTTTGTATATATTTTATCTTATTATTTAGTACTTTAGTTAGTTTTAGTGTTGTTATTTTATTTCATAAGTGTTTTTATTTGTATTTATAGTTGTTAGCCATGGATCCTCCGGACGACACCGGAGGAACACCACCTTCAGAGATTGGTCATTATATTACAATTTCTAATAATGATACTAGTGTTGATACTGATGGTTCAGTAAGTTTAGCCAATAATTCTAAACGTAAAAGGGTTTCTGCTCGGCCCACAATTTGCAAACATTGCAACAAAAAAAGGCGTAAAAGTGGCGGGAAACGCCATAACGATTGTGACTGTGGCGAGGTGGAAATGGAGGCTGAAACCAAGGATCTTCCACTTACTTCTCCATTGAGGGTTGGAGTTGATGGGGTGAACGGGTCACCGCATCAACCAGTTTCTAGAGTTTTATATAATTCCTCGGATGCGGCTCCGTTTTTAGTCCATATTCAAAGAGAACAAACCGCTTCCAATGAAAATACATATTTAAATCCGATTTCTTTTGGGCGATTTTTAAAAAGGAATTCTTTTAATAATATTGTTAATGGTAGTCTTAAGAAAATAGGCCGTAACAGACTTGTAATATCTTTCTCTAAGTATCAAGATGCCAACTCTTTTATTACTAGCAAGTTTTTGGAAAAAGAAAAGTACAAAGCTTTTATTCCATCATTTTCCGTCACTCGCATGGGTGTCGTCAGAGGTGTACCCATGGAGTGGGCGGATGATGAAATCATGGATATCATCTCTGTCCCAATTGGTTGTGGGAGGATATTGAAGTTGAGGAGAATTAAAAGGAAAACTTTAGTGGAGGATAAGCCTCAGTTTAAAAATACTGAAACTGTAATTTTGACGTTTGATGGGCAAATTCTTCCTAAGCGCGTCTATATGTGCTATACAGCACTTTCTGTGGACTTCTATATTTACCCAACAATCCAGTGCTTTAATTGTTGCAGATATGGCCACATGAAAAATCAGTGTAGGTCTAAACCTAGATGCTTCAGGTGTGGACAAGATCCCTCTGGGGATGGGTGTACTGTCTCTGGGGACAATTTATCTTGTTGTCTTTGCAAAGGATTCCATGAGGCTACAAGTAAAAAATGTTTAGAGTATGAGAGGCAGAAGAACATTAAGGAATCAATGGCCAAATCTTGCATCTCATATGCTGAAGCTTCAAAGCTACATCCCACAATTTCAAAAATATCATATGCTGATGCCTTACTATCCTCACCCTCAATTTCAAGCCATATAAATGCTTCTGTTCCTCAGGATTACTCTCCTTCAAAACAAAATAAAACTTCATCACATAAAAATACAGTTTTTATTAAATCTCGCTCCCCACCTCACTTTTCTAAAGGTTATGATCAGCAATTCCATCAGGAACTTGTCAAGGGCTTGCCTCAATCAAAAGATGGCTGTGCTCTCATCCCTAGAGATGACTTGTCTGCTGTATCTGTAAGTGAATTAATCATTGTTTTAATAAAATCACTAACTCAAACTCATCATCTTTCACCGTCCATCGCTGCCACTTTATTGAACACAGTTAATGAAACAAATATTAATAATGGACAACAAAGCCAAAGTATTCCAATGGAATTGCCGAAGCGCAATAAGTAAAAAATCTGATATAATATATCTTGTAAATAAATATAAACCTTTTGTTTTTGCTCTTCAAGAGACATGGCTTAAACCAGGGTCTTTGTTCAAGATCCCTGGTTATGCTTGTCTTAGAGAAGACCGCTCTGATGGGTATGGCGCCGTCGCTTTACTCATCAAACTTCATCATTCATTTTCACTATTCACAATTCCACCTCATAATAATGATTTTTCTGTTATTGCAGCAGTTGTAGATAATATTTGTTTTGTTTCTGTATATATACCCCGTCCATCTTCTGTAATTTTTAATGAAATTGTAAATATTTTTTCTATTCTTCCTAAGACATTTATAGTTTTAGGAGATTTTAACTCCCAGAATGAAGTCTGGGGCAGTTCGTCAACAAATAACTATGGTAGCACTTTAATAGATATTGTATATAACCTCAATCTTTGTATATAAAACACTGGGTCTCCAACTAGACGCACTTCTCCAAATGAAGGTGTCAGTGCACCTGACTTGTCATTATGCACGGATAAATTAGCTTCGCGTATGAGTTGGGAAGTTATGCTTTCCTCTTATGGTAGCGATCATTTCCCTATAGTCTTATCATTTCCTCACAGTCAAAAACCTTATCCCAATCGCCCTCCGCGGTTGAAGTACAAACTGGCGGACGTTAACTGGCATACTTTTAGGGAACACTTAGATGAAATAGTTTCTGTTCTTACTGAAATTAAATATGGTAATGAACAGTCCTGTGCCGATGCTTTATCCAAAGCCATGATAAAAACAGCCGACAAACTCTTTCCAATGAAATCGTTACAAAATAAAATTCCTTCTCCACCATGGTGGGACAAAGATTGCACAGATGCAATATTACAAAGGAAGCAGTGTGAACTAAATTACCTTGAAAATTCTACCGAAGAAAATTTCAACATTTTGAGCGTAATAGTTTCAGAAACTAAAAAACTATTTAAAAAAAAGAAATTTGAAAGTTGGAGGTCATTTTGCCTCTCGATTTCTCCAGATGTTCAACCATCTGTTGTTTGGCGCAATATCAGAAGGTTTAGATCAGCATTCACAGAACCATCGAGCGCATTTCTTCCATCTCAGTTAGTAAATAATTTTTTAAATAAATTGGCTCCCGCATATGTCCCTGAAAATTTTTCTACCTATTCCATTCCCCGTTCAATGGTAGATTCTCTTTGTGAATTAAATAATCTATTTACCCTCGAAGAGCTTAAAGGTGTTATGAATGTCATATTAAGGACTCTGCACCAGGTTCGGATGGAATTCCATATTCTTTTTTTTCAAACATGAGTGATCTATCTCTTTTGTACTTCTTGGAACTAATAAATAAAATTATGTTAACCGGCAATATTCCCAATTCCTGGAAATCCCAAGACATTCTACCGATACTCAAACCTAACAAAAATCCATCTAGCAGCACATCCTACCGTCCCATAGCTTTGTCTTCAGTAATGTTAAAAATCACAGAACATTTAGTTAAAAATCGGTTAGAATGGCATTTAGAAAACAGGAAACTTCTTAGCGACAGTCAATTTAGCTTTAGGCGAGGTAAAAGTACTTTAGATAGTTTGAGTATCTTTGTCACTGATATAAGGTTAGCATTCTGTTCGAATCATTCCGTAGTTTCTGCTTTTCTAGATATAAATTCGGCTTATCTGAGAGGTGTATAAATCTTACACTCGAGGATTCTGTGTGTGAATCTAGACTCGTGTGGAAAGGTCTCCCTCAAGGATCAGTTCTTAGTCCTTTATTATATGACATCTACACTCATGATCTTGAATCCTCTTTGAACAATCGAGTAAAAGTGCTTCAATACGCTGATGATCTTCTTTTATATTGCCCTCATAGCTCTATTGCATCGGCTTGTAATACAATGAAATCGGCCCTTGGACTTTTAAAAAAATGGTTGGACATCAATGGTCTTGAGCTATCCACTTCCAAAAGTACAGTTGTGCTTTTCTCTAGAATGCGCTTTCCTCCTCCTGTATTTATATATTATGATGATGCTTCCATTCCTGTAAAATCTTCGGTAAAATTTTTAGGTGTGATTTTGGATAGTAAACTATCTGGGATTCCACACTGTGAATATATAGTGGCAAGGTGTGAACAAAGATTAAATATATTAAGATGTTTATCAGGGGTTTGGTGGGGTGCCCATCCCTTTTCATTAAAATTAATATATAATACAATAGTTAGTAGAAGTCTGCTTGATTATGGAACATTTTTATTAGAACCTTGTAATTCGGCCGCATTAAAGAAATTGGATAGTATCCAGTCCAAAGCATTACGAATAGTGACGGGAGCTATGAAATCAAGCCCAATAAATGCCCTACAAGTTGAAACTGTAGATTCTCCTCTTTCTCTTCGACATCAGTATCTTTCCGAAAAATTTCTATTCCGTTCGTTACAATCTTCCAACCATCCTTTACACGCAAAACTTCAGTCACTTTTAGATGAAACCATTTCTTCTAACTATTGGTCTCACAAATCTATTCCATGTCTTGTTATAAGCTATAAAAAGTTTATAGCTTTGCAAGCCCCAATTTACCAGTCACTTACATATCCACTCTTTAATCATTGTTATGAATCATTGGTGCACACTCCGGATCCGGATGTTATCTTGAATTTAGGTATTAATAAACACGATGATTTCGTAAAAGATTTATCTAACTTTTCCAAAGACTTGCATTGGGAGAGTTGGCATCATATTTATACAGACGCCTCTAAACACTCTTCTTTAGGGAATGTTGGAGTTGGAGTTTTTCACTCACAATACAACATAGTGCAAAAAATTAAACTTCCTCCTGAGTCATCAGTGTTTACTGGCGAATGTTATGGTCTGTTCAAAGCCTTAGAATATATTTACATCATGAAATTGGGAAAAACAGTAATATTTACTGACGCTTTAAGTGCATTGCAAGCCATTAAAAGAAATCCTTTTAAATGTAAACCAGTATTTCCTATAGTTATGTTCATTAGAAGCCTTTTGTACAAATGCATAAAATTCGGTCTTAAAATTTCTTTCGCTTGGATACCTGGCCATAGTAATATCACGGGAAATGTTAAAGCCGATAAACTGGCTAATGAAGCTGTAGACTGCGGTGATTTGTTTCCCTACATCAATTTTCGGTTTCGGTTTTGAATTCATTTATTTCTAAAGATTACAAATCACTTATACAGAAATAAATACTAAAGCATTACTTGATAAGTATACATTTTTCGTTGTCCAGGAGTAGCAAGAGCTTATAGTGTTAGCATTACAAATAGAAGGTAATTGTAAAAAGTTTTATATTGTCTACCGCCGTGCGGCGCATTAACACGGTCGACGTGCGGTGACTTTGTTTTTATGTTGAAATCTAAGGACTCGTTCACACGAGAGGCAAATAGATTATATTAGTTAAATTAATTATTATATATTTTTATTTATGACCTTTTAAGATGTGGTATTTTAGTAGTTTTTTAAATAGTAATAACGATTGTGTATTTTTTATATCTTTTGGTAGTGAGTTATAAAGTTTTGCTCCCTCATGTATTATTGTTTTTTTTTTCCCATAGTTAGTTCTAGCACTAGGTATATGTAAGTCTTGTGCGCGCCTCAAAATACGTTTTTGTACCTGTATGTTTTGCCACGACTTGGCGAATCTGCCTAAGAACTTTCTTTGGGAAGCTTGGAGCAAGTTGTGGACGGATAGCAGCGTTACCAAAGGAAATTATTATTCACGCATTCGGACATATATCCCCAAAAAACATGGTTTTCGAAATTTAACTTCGGTAAGGCTGCTACCAGTTGCCTTGTTCGCATGAGGTTGGGGCATAACTGTTCCCGAGTCCACCTTGCACGATTGCAGATCGTTTTTAGCGACCTATGCGATTGTGGTGAGGTGGGTGATTTAAACCACATTTTCTTTTCCTGTCCTCTACTTAACCATGCTCCTTTTATTTCATGTTTACTTTGCTATAACATTCCTTTTCCTACGTCTATCTCTGTTTTACTTGCATCTAATGATTTCAAAATATACATGTATTTGTCTTCATTTATCACTCTTAATAATATACGTATTTAATAGTTATTTTATTTATAATATCGTTCCTAATATTCCTGTCCAATATCCATCTAAATTCCGTATCCTAAATTAAATTATATATATGGCATTGCGCAAATAGCGACTTGCCAAAATTAAAAAAAAAAAAAAAAAAGATCTGCTTAGAAAAAAAAAATTGTACGAGCCAGACACATATTAGAGTTTAGCCATTATAACATGGTTATAGGAGGGAGGCTCCAAATATATATCTATCACTCTTTTTGGTATGGCATTTATGAGATAGATATATTTTTGAGTCCATTAATCAAGACGTACAACAAACAAATATAAATTCCCCCGGTAAATCGATCACAATATCTATCAGTAATTGCCCTAATATGAATGTAACCTTCAATATTAATTAAACGAATTTGTTGTTAAACTTTCTTTCATTTATGAGAAAAGAATTATACAAGCCTCAACCAGTAAGAAAGCCATCCTGGCCTCGTATATAACCGGACCTCACTTGCGGTTCGGTCCGGTTAACTCATACGTGGCCAGGAAGGCTTACTTACTGGATTCTGCAGTAATGTACTATTTCAATACAAAGTTGTCATGAGCTGAGCATTCGCATAGGAGATACAATTTTTTTTATGTTGTTTGACTATGGCTTCCTTAAAGAAAGTGGTTCATTTACATGGGCAGATGTTTTTAAAATATGAATACACCTTTCTTCCCTGTAGAGGTTTCGTGAGACTTGCAATGGATTTGTTCGTATTTGTAATGTTAATTTATCCCTTCATTTTAGCTACTTTGTAATTACAATGAATCTGTTAAACACATTAAAGCTGCACACGTTATTTAACCAAACAATACAGTTTAGAACGAAAACAATTAGTGCATTCACTGGTGACTTTGTGAGTCAGTGAATAATGTCCAACATTATTTTAGTGTCATGTTTGTATGAAAAGATTTGCGTTGTTTTAAAATATGTCATATCTTATAACTGACGCTCTACACAAGTGGCATTCGATGTCAGCGAAGGCGGTAGTCGAAATGTCAAAATGAAAGGCGATTGATCACGTGCTTTTTCGATATCGCTTGTCAATCCCATACACTTATGCCTTTTTGACAATCGCTGCCGCTTTCGATGATAAAATGTCACTGACGTCTGGTTGGTAAAAACAACAAAGAGAATTAGGTTCTTAACGCGCAATGTTTGCTTAACTTGCTTAAAGTTATTATTGTCATCACATTGCCGTATATACCTATTTATCTGTTTTTTTAATTGAATTAATTAACCGTTTAATTGAACCACTTTCTCTAAGGAAGTGTTAAGGAACACACACAAAAAATATATTTTCGTAGTCATCACATTGCCGTATATACCATTTATCTGTTTTTTTAATTGAATTAATTAACCATTTAATTGAACCAGTTTCTCTAAGGAAGTGATAAGGAACACACACAATAAATATATTTTCGTAGTCATCACATTGCCGTATATACCTATTTATCTGTTTTTTTGCAAAATCCGAGGATTATCGCAAAAATAGAATTCGGTAGCTACTAGAAACCGGTCCGGACCGGATTATTAAAAACTCAGATTGATTTTCTTACTATTAGAGCTTACATCAGGATTTTTGAGCACCTAGATTGTTTAGCTAGATAGGTAGTCAATCAGTGTTAATACTCGTTGATGATGTTTCAAAAGCCTGCTATTAGTCGTATGATTACGAAAATCTTTAGTAGTTTACAATAATCCGCAAAAAAACCTGCGAAATATTCCAAACTAGCCGGCTTGTAATACTGATTGAAATAGATCCATAGATTTATAAAATTCTGAACAAACTATTTGTTAGATAAGCTTCGTACCTCGTACGATTTGTACGTCACAGGCGCAAAAACATGAAACCAGAGAATAAAACCACACTAAGAATGTTTAAAATAAATCGGACAATACCATTGGGTCTCATTGTGCTAGTTTCTATTGGAAAAAATTGAAAAAAAGAAACTATTTTTTCTACATAAAATATAACAAACATAATTTTTACATCATCTGCTCGACAATGTCCAATAACATATCATGCAATCTCAACGTAAACTTAAGCATTAACGTAAGCGTAAACGTAAACTTAACATTAACTCCCAAGGGAATAAAGTTATTTGAATTTGGAACGTCAGATTCATGTCAAAAACTCTAAGTAAAATAGGTTTGTTTGAAAATTGAACTGGCTACCATTAACAGAACGGAAAGAAAAAAGGCGCAATATCAAAGAATGTGTAGCAAAAGACGATGTTTTGGTGCTGTCACCAAACACCGTCTGTACTTTGGTTGACCTGGGTATCAAACACTAGCGCTTGCGATCACTAAACAGACAAAGCAGTGCGGCCACAAAAAAAAAAATACAAAAAAATCTCCGAAATCCAATTTGTTAATTCAGTCTTAAACCAGTTTCGGCAGTTTTTGATTTAGATACACTACGACATTTGTATTTATTGGTTAAGTTACCAGAACCGATACGACCGATGCGCATTTTTTTGTTGTTTTAAATATGTTTTCAATACAAAGTTGTCATGAGCTGAGCATTCGCATAGGAGATACAATTTTTTTATGTTGTTTTTTATTTTTTTTAGGCAGAAACTACCGACCGCTAGTTCAGCTACAATAAGTATTATTTTTTCCTTTCATAAAACAACGCTGCAAATACCTGCATGAATAGGATTTAAATAAAGTAATCCTTTCCGTTTATCTCAAAATTCATTTACTGATGCAAAGTTCAAGGTAATTTTGTAATAACTGCATTTTGATGAAGTGTTCCTTGTTGAAACTAGTTTAGAAAAACTAGTTTCAAAGTAGGTAACACAAAGTATGAATTTTGTGTTACAAATTTTGTTTATAAACAATAGTTGCCTCGTTTTCCATTTCTATTTTTTATTATTTGGTTTTAGGTGATACCTACCAAGACCAAAGTAAGTATGTAAGTACACATTTTTACTTGTACTGCCAAATTAAAAAAATAATAGTGATTATGTAGTAGGACTCTATACCTACCAATAAGTAACAAGTGGACATGGTGTTTGGAGAAAATTTAGTTTTACTTAGTTGTATTATTAAAAATATTATAATGATACCTTTTGTAAAAAGTGTTAATTTATTAAAATAGCTGTAGACGTCACACAAACGTCGATATAGCGACGTAACAAATAACTTTGTTGCAGGCGACTAGTACTCAAGTACGTGAGCGTAAAATATGTTAGCATTTTTTATAATAGCAAACTAGCACGCTAGTTACTTGCTTAGTAGGAATGCACCTTTACTTACACGTGTTCAAACTAAGTCCTTGTGAACTTAATGAACACATATCGGAAATGTATGTTTGCCATCAAAAGATCAATAAATGGTTTGATTCAAAGGAGCTTATAATATACTTCCCTACCTGATAATAAATTATATTTGCGTAGGTATTTATGACAACATTAATAGAGAAATTAGGACTCGAGTGAAGTGGTTACTTTCTAGTTTCTTTTGTCGAAAAAGTTCTTATAACTTCATGCAGTTCAGTAATAGGTATTTTTTTATAACTAATTCATAAAATCCCATTCCACTGCTTAGGTCTTTCTTAAATGGCACACCAACACTCAGTTCTTTTGCTTCCGCATTCAATCTGTCCCAGTCGCCTTTATAAGGTGAGATGACGTATAATATGCAACTATAGTCTTGTTCTCAACCTATTAAAATACAGTTTAATAAATCAAATGTATACATTATTAATAATAATAGAATCGTTACAATAACAAAGTCATCTTATTCCAACCCCGAATCCGTGTTTTTGTTTAAATAAGTCTCCCATTTCTTCTACCATACCTTCGTCATAGCTAGCCTCCTAGCTAGTTGGCTACCTACCGTCCCACATCCATACGTTTTCCTCGACTCAACCCAACGGGCTTGGTATCTTTGGTCCAACCTTGTCCAACATTCGGTTAATGATTTACTCCATCGGTAATCTCAACGAATAACCAAACAACAAAGTAAAAATAGAAAATGCCAAAACCTAAAGTTAGACCTAATAAGTACGTTTATTATATAATTCTCTTCCCCACAAGCGACTAGAGAATGAATGAATTGTCTCATGCAGGGCTGCAATAAATACGAACACTACCATTGTGTTTCTAATCATACCACGAACAGATTTAGTTTGTTGGTGCGAGTTCTAGGAGGATCGCGTTTCCATGTAGGAGGGAAAACTTTAGATAACAATGCTCTTGTTACATCTTTGTTCGTATTCATGGGTACTTAAGCTTTTTGAAAAATGACCAATGAATTAAGTCACTCTGTGTGTTTCGTACAATCCAATAAGGCATACTGTCCACGGACGCGTAGCTTCATAGACGCATATTCGTCATTGTACGCTTGTGCTAGCAGCTTACATACAAATCTATGAAACTCTGTCGACGGAACGTTAACGTCACGCTTGCGTCGCTGTATGCAGACTTCATGATGCCTGCCGTGATGCATGTCATACACCAGGGCGTACTTCGCGTGGACGCACGTGTAATTTTTTTGTAAAAAGGGAATGAATTTGTTGAAATGATTGAATACGTACGCGTGCAATACGCTTGTTGGGCAGAGTTCAGTACGCTAGGCTTCACAAGCTGCACGGCGTATATGAAGTTACACGACCGTAGTCGGTAGGCCAGGCTTTTTTGTGACTAATTCAACTTCTTGAACTCAAAAACAAAAAATCTTTTTTAATATTCTTGGTTTGATTTATGGTCTAAATTATTTTTCTTTATTGTTTCTAGGTGATCATTTGACCGATTGTATTCAGCATTATCATTAAAATCGTAACATGCTTTTCATCCTGTTTACCCACATGCAGTTTGTTATTCAAGTATTTTCGAATGAAACTACTAAACAATTGAATAAATCGCTACAGCTCATTACAAACACCTCACCCCAAGGTAGTCTCGTTAGCAAACCGTCTGCCACTGCCTCGGAAGCCTTTATTAAGTGAGGCAACATTAAACGTGCGACAAGACAGTTTGTTTCTCTGTTCCGTAGAGTTGTTTGATGCAAATCGACATGAGATTCCGCCTCGTTCTACTTATTGTTGTGGCTGCGAGCTTCGTGAGTGCAGTAAGTGTGATTCCTGCTTTATTTATGGTTTGAGTTTTGAAATTGGAAGGATGGTACTGGCTGGTTGGGAGATTTGGAAAATTCGATTGTTTTAATTATAGTGATGATGAAATTTAAGTTCGATGTTTTTTTTAAAGTTAGCGTTACTATTGATTATGTTTTTTGTTTTGTATGTTATCGTATATATAAATTTCTCTGTGATGTTATCTAGCAAAGAATTTAGGTCATATGTCAGATGTATTTTCTATTGATAGTAATAAAATCAATTTGTTTATTTAAATGTATTCTTTAATAAAATGTTTCGCAACTCGGTTTATTAAGACGGGCTGTACAAAAACAATTTGTAGAGGCGTCGTTCGGAATTGAATCATAATAATGCAATACTCCACTTTACCTGTTCCTTGCTCTGGAACTTGAGAAATACATTCTAACTTTGCTCAGCTCTAATAGAACTTAACAGTTTCCTTTTTGTTGCAAGACTTTCTTAAATAGATTAAAATGCAAATTAGGTATTTCCTAGTTAAATTTTCTGCATTTTTACCTCCCTATCTGTCTAGATGTAAAGATATTTTTTTTCATTAATTACAGGCAATTTCATTACTTACAGGGAAAAGTTAAACGAAGCAACGATCAATGTAAGTACTCATAATATATCATTTTTATTTCACTTTCGCTGCCGAAACGATATTCCTTGGATGTTAATGGGCTGATATCAGACCTGAATCATGACATTTTATATTTATGGCACTAAAATCAACGTAGAATCTAATTTAGGAGCCATTTTAAATAATAAAAAAATATATATGCTGGAGCATTAGCTGTTTATTTATAGTCTTTTATACCTGAAAAAAGAACCTTATTACGTTTCGTGAGCAAAAATGGACGTAAGCACAAAAATCTCAAGATCAAACATTACATATTGGTTGCGAAGATAAGCAATTGCGATCAACTGATTCCACATTCCTTTGCTCCCAAATCAGTCTAATATTTGCTCGTAAATTTATTTCCCTATAGTCAATAAATTTCCCATTTATGAATAAACTTGCGTAGAACTTGTTTGGAGGTAAATGTTGACTTTGGCGTATAGAGGAGTATGGAGTGAGCATGTAACATTAATAATGTATCAGATCAAATAAACTATTGGGTGCTGTTGGCGCTTCTGAAAGTTCTGAGTTTGAGTCGATTGATATGAGTTGTTGAGGCACTTTGGAGGTTAGAGTAGCTGTGTTAAAACTGTATTATAGGTATATTTATAAGTCACTACGTGTTTCTTGAGGTGAGAAGTATATAATGATTGAGTCAATTTTCAGAGAGTGTGATGTTTTTTTATTCTCACAATTTTAAGTGATGTTATGGGTCCTAGCTTATCGTTTGAGACCAACAATGATTATCTATCTAATGATGATAGATTACAGTTTCTGAGTAGCGTTTCTAATTGTACATTTATTTTTTATTAGTATTTAATATTGGTTCATGGTTAAAATAAAAAATGACTAGGTACTTTTAAAATGTATTGAACATTGTATGAATGAGTAATAGTCGAAACGGTTACGTCGAGGTAGACGACATCTTTCTATACGTGCTCGATTTGAAGTACAACGGTCCTCAAAATTAAGTGCCAAGTAGTTAATTATGCTTTTACTTTACTATTTATTTTTTGACATTTGAAATTATATTTACATAGATTTGACATTTGCATAATATTTTTGATATTGTCATTATTTATTTTTCTTTTACTGTTGACATTTGGAATTATTTTTACCTTGATTTGACGTTTGCTTAATATTTTTTTGACATTGTTACTATATAATTTTTTGTTTTTACTGTTGACATTTAGAATTATTTTATTTTTTAAATTCATTGGAGTAATTAATTATTATCATATTTTTTTTTATTTTTTTAATAATATTTGCACGCCATAGTATGGCAAACATGGCTGAACCTTTATTTTTTTTTTGTCATCCTGCATGCAATTGTAATGATTTGTTGTATGTATACACATGTTTGGGCAAATAAATATATCTTATCTTATCTTATCTTTAAATAAACCTAAAATCACATCTTAATAACTTGAAAAGATCATTCATAGATACTGGATTGTTATCAAGGAAATATGTCGAATACAAAGTAAGTGCGTGGGTTACACCGACTTGCCTTGACAACCATATTGATACTATTATATTGAAACTAGCGTTTGCAAGCAGCTTCGCCTGCGTAAAAGTTCACTCTCGGGCACGTACTACCGGCATAAAAAACAATCTGTTCTAATCTGGATCATGGTCTATCAGTGTGGCAATTTTTCATCTGAATCCGTACAGCCGTTGAGGCGTAATTGATTAACAAATTCACAAACATACACTTTTACATTTATGATTTTAGTTGGCAGTAGTGGTATACTTACCTATGTTGTGTGACTAATTTATGTATTTATCTTTGTATAATTAACACTTGTTATTATTATAGTTACAATGGTAATTTAGAATGTCGTTACTGTGCCTTTTATACCTGTTCTTTTGAAGAGGGACATGTGTGTTGGTGGTACTTAACAAATTAATATTAAGGCTTGGGTTCAATGTCATTCGTAACATTCCTATGCTAGTTTTAAACACCTGGGTTGAATGATCTGTATGATATTACAATTATTTTCCGAAGTTAGTTCCGCTAAGGACAACCTTTGCCAGAATTATGTCAATCAATAATCTTGTTTGACAGCCTTGTTTTAAACTATTGTCTTCCACTTAAGCTATGCTTTCCTGGTCTTTTCGAGTCTCATCCTTTAAAGTCTATGTTAATATAGTTTGTGCAAACACCTCTTGTATACCGACAGATAATGCATGAGACTCTAATCACCACGCCTGCTTAAGTCTGATTGACGTTTTGGACTCGGGTTTCTTGTTTATAACAATTTTTTGTTATTTATTTCAGTAATAGGCTCAACGAACCTCGGTGGAACAGCCACGTTTGGAGAACAGGGTGTTTCAGACTGCCTGGCTTCAGGAAACTCTCCTTGGAAGTGTTATACGGAACAGACTGGATTCAACCCTCAATGGCGATGACGATGTCCCTTAGTTTTAGTGTCAGTTGTTATGTTATGATTAAATGATTTTGCTGTTAGTATTTGTGAGTTGTTTGAGCTAATGGCCTACGTATAGCTACATAAGCCAGTATTTCATATGGAGCTGGCCTGTTAATCTGTCTTTCACAAACCAGTAACTGTGTAACATGATAACTAGATTCGTTGGTAAATCTGATACATAGTCTGTATCAGATTTTCGGCCTACTGACTATACATGCAGTCATTGTTAACTCAACTCAATCGCCAGGTGATCGACGGACTAGAAGTTGTCATGAAGGTTGCCACCAAATCGGGCAACCTGAAGGGCACATTTACCCATGCCCTGAAGCAAGCGATGAGCGACAAGCAGGAGGCGGTTGAGGTCCACAGTAGCCACACAACCACGGATGAGACGGCGAAATTGTGGGAGGAGAACCGCCGTCTCCGATCTGAGTTGGAGGACCTCAAGCGGCAGTTTTCCACCCATAAGGCTGTCTCTTCCGTCACAAGCCCATCTTGGATATCAGAATTTCCTTGATTTTAGCCCATAAGATCTTGTCTGGTTGTTAAGATACATAGGGGCACGGCCCTTCAAAGAATGAGTAAGTGACAAAATCAAGTCTACACCATCTAATTTCACACCAATTGACTAGGAGTAGCTTGACAAGCAGTCATGGCATGAGCAATTTTTAGAAATAACTTCCGTGGGATTGAAATTAATATGCATTCAAAAATTAAAAACCGTAATTATCTAACAATAAATTAAATGTATTTAAAATATAATAATAAAACATGCTTATTACTATAAAATAGAAATAAAAATTCAAGTGTATAACAGTAAATGTCAAAGAAAAATAAACAATACATTAATTAAGATTGTCATTAGTCAATAACTCTGATGTCTAATACTAAAGTCAAATTAACAAAAAGTTATAAGTTATGTTGTGTCATGTTGTTGTGTGTCATTTAATTATAATGCCATCGAAAGGGTTGATGTGGTCAGAGATCTTGGTATAATGTTAGATTCCAAATTAAGATACATAAAGATACCATCACCATGGATATACCAATAGAGCCTCTCGTAACCTTGGCTTTGTAATGCGTACTTGTAAGCCTTTTATGTGTTGTCATATTCTAAAGATTGTATAATTTGCACATGTGCGTAGTATTTTGGAGTACTGTAGCCCAATCAGTTCACCGCAATATAAGGTATTACTAAAAGAATAGAAAATCTACAGAAAAAGTTCGTAAAATTTCTAAATTTCAAATCCCGTAAACGTCATGGTTCCTATGCCCGAGATTGCAGACTCTATGATATTGCTTCCCCTTGTAGATAGGCGTAGGATGTTGGATATGATTTTGCTCATTGATATCCTGCGAGGTCGTTTGGACAGGAGCAATCTGCTATCATGTATGGACTTCTGTACCCCAAAAACACATACCATACACACAAAATTATTCAGTATCCCTGGCTACCGCACAAAATACGGTAGAAATGCTGTTATGACCCGACTGTCTCGCATCTACTCAGAGTTTTAAAAATGTCGATATATTTCATTTATCCAAACAATCATACCGGCGACAGGTCAATCAGATATTGTTTAGTAAATTGATTGTTTAAAGTTGTCATAAAATAAAAGGTCCGATATGACAGCTATAAAAATACTTAATAATAATTATACTTGCATAGGGAGCTCCGTGGACGAATACAGCGAAGGGTTCGTGGAAGCTGTCCATACGGTTGGGTCTAAGTTTTTCAAGACCCGTCGTACAGATAGAAACAAAAAGCTCTCTGATACTACTCTGAAGCTTATGAAGGAGATGCGTGAGATGATCCTGCAGTCTTCAGATGAGGCGTGCAAATGGCCGGTATTTACACGCCTCATCTGAAGACTGCATCATGCTCAATAGACAGATCTCTAAATGCTTGAAAAGAAACTTCCGCCGCTTTAATACCAAGCGTATTAAAGACGCGATTGAGCGAAATAAAGGCTCCAAGGTGTTTTCAAGGGATCTGGCCATTGGGCCGATCCAGCCCACGAAACTGAAGACCGACGATGGCAGGATCGTATCCGCCAAACCGGAGCTTCTGAGGTAGATGGAGACATTCTATGGGCAGTTGTTGACATCAATCAGCAAGCCTGTTGCGAGTCTAGCAGACGACCCAAGAGCTAGATTGATCCGACACTATACCGAAGATATCCCGGACGTCAGCTTGTACGAGATTAGGATGGCTCTGAAACAGCTTAAAAACAACAAGGCGCCGGGTGATGACGAAATCACGGCCGAACTCCTTAAGGCGGGTGGTAAACCGGTCCTTAAGGCCCTTCAGAAATGTTTGATTCCGTCATGCTCGAGGGCAAAACGCCACGGGCATGGAGCAGGGGTGTGGTGTTCAAGAAAGGCGACAATGCCCGGCTGAAGAACTATAGGCCCATCTCACTTCTTAGCCATGTCTACATCACCGCCCAGGAGGCTGCCCAGCGAGCCGAGAGGCTTGCCGCAGAGGGGCGCCACCCCGGATTGACTAGCCGCAAGGCTGTCCTTTCGGGTTCTTCTGGCGGTGAACTGGCCTCCGAGCCGGATTTAGATTCGGAGCGAGCGGCCAGGTTCGCAGAGGTCGTGGGAGCCGCAATCCGAGATGTGACCTTGAAGAGGAATAAGTCCTCTAAAGACAAGGCCATATCGGCGGCCACGGCCTCTATTATGGCAGCAACGGAGGCAAATCATGTCGGGCCTCCGTCGGATGGAATATCGGAAATGCGGTCGGAGGTCGCCCGCTGAAAACTGAAATGGAGCTTCTCCAAAAGGAGAACGAAAAGCTCCGAGCGGACTTGGCTGGGCTCCGAAGAGCCACCCCCCGAGTGATGCCATAGGGGGGGGCGCAACATGGGCAAGGCCAGCCCTTGCCTGCAGAAGACCGGGTTCTGAACCTAGTGCGGCAGGAGCTGGCTGCCTTCCAAAGTCGGTTTTCTGCTCTGGAGACCATTGTCCTGCGCCCCCCACTAGCTGCGAGCCAGACAGCCCCGGGCCAGCGGAAGGTGGCCTCGTTTGCCACCGCCGCGGCTGCCGCGGCCAAACCGGGATCGTCGGAACAGGCTGATCGCGGGATCATGCCGGAAACCGCAAGGTCGGCCCCAGGGAAACCAGGAAAATCGGCATCCAAAGAGAGCGGAGCGGCTTCACAGGCAGCGAGGGCCCCAGCCCGGGTGGCGGGTCGGGCGCCCCAATCTCTGCCGTCTCCTGAAACTTCTACGGCCGACGCCGAATGGCAAGTGGCCGGGGTGAAGAAGAAGGCGAGCAAGGCAGCAAGGGCGGCCAAAAGAAAGGAGAGGCGAAAGCGGCGCAAGGAGCGAAGCATCGCGGCTAGGCTCATCGTAGACTCTGTCTCTGTCACCTATGAGCTAGACTAGAGTCAAGAGCAAACCCATTACAAATAAAAAAAAAAAAAAAAAAAAAAGACTCCACGCCCCAAAATCCGCAGCTGTAGTGATTACACTACAGCCGGAAGCGGTAAAGAAGGGCGTGTGTACCGCGAAGTGCTCGCCAAAGCGAGGGCGGCGGTGAATCTGGAGGAGCTCGGCGTCGCTGAGGGCATCCGGGTTAGGGTCACCGCGACTGGGGCCCGGATTCTGGAAATCCCCGGTGCGGCCAGTGGCCCGACCGCTGACACTCTGGCCGAAAGGCTTAGGGCGACCTTAGATGCGGACGAGGCCCGAGTGTCCAGGTCCATCAAGTGCGCAGACATGCGCATTCTGGGCCTTGACGACTCTGTGACGGAGGGAGAGGTGGTGGCCGCCGTCGCCAGGACTGGGGGGTGCTTAGCCGAGCATATTAGAGCAGGCATCATACGTCCTGACGCCACGGGTATGCGGGCCGTTACGGTGAGCTGCCCCGTCTCGGCAGCCCAAAAAGTAGCCGGGGAGGGCCGAAGGCTCTTGGTAGGCTGGGTTTCCGCGCAGGTAAAACTGTTGGAACCCAGACCTCTGAGGTGCTTCCGCTGCCATGTGGGCAACCACGTGGGTGCTCAATGCACCTCGGAGGTGGACCGTAGCGATCACTGCTTCCGTTGTGGTCAGCCCGGTCACAAGGCCGGCTCGTGCAATGCCACGCCGCACTGCGTCATATGTGCGGCAGCTGGCAAGCCGGCCGATCACCGGGCCGGGAGCAAGACCTGCGCTCCACATGCCAAGGCCAGGCGCAGGGGTAAGCACTCCACCACCGCTGTCACCGCCGCAACCGCCGCCACCGCCGTCACCATCGCAGCCACCGCCATCGCAGCCACCGCCACCGCCGCCACTGCTGCCGCCCCCACAGTTGTCGTTGCTGCCGAAACCACCGCGGCAGGATCCTCACAGGGGATTCGGGAGGGGGCTGAAATGGATTGCCAATAATGGCCCCATTACGCCTTCTCCAGGCGAACATCAACCACTGCGCCGCTGCTCAGGATCTATTGCTCCAGAGCATGGCGCAGTGGTCGATTAACATTGCCGTGGTCGCTGAGCCGTACTTTGTCCCGCCCAGGGACGACTGGGTGGAGGACCTGAGCGGCTCAGTGACCCTAATTTCGTCGGCCGCCGCCGGCACCCCGTCCCTCGAGGATGTCAAGAGGGGACAGGGTTGCGTTGCAGCACGGTTCGGGGAGATTGCCGTGGTGGGGGTATACTTCTCCCCGAACCGAACTCTCACCGAGTTCCACAACTCCCTTGCGGAGTTGAAAATCGTCGTCGTTGAGTACCGCTCCCTCCCTGTGCTCGTCCTCGGGGACTTCAATGCCAAGAATGTTGCTTGGGGTTCCCGGTATACGGACAAACGGGGCAGGATGGTGGAGGACTGGGCTCTGGAGACAGGCCTGGTCGTCCTCAACCGGGGTTCTGTTCCCACGTGTGTGCGGATGCAGGGCGAATCGGTGGTGGATATTTCATTCGCCAGCCCCGCTCTGGCACCGCGACCGCGACCACCTCTGTCTGATTGGCGCGTTATGGAGGAGGTGGAGACCTATTCCGACCACCGGTATATCCGGTTCGACGTCTCCACCCAGACCTCGAGCGCGCCAGCCAGACAGACCCCGAGTGGTCCGCGGTGGGCGCTGAAACAGCTGGACCGGGAGCTCCTCCTGGAGGCCTCGATCGTGCAGGCCTGGGTGTCATCACCGGACAGGCCTGCTGACATCAACGACGAGGCGGAGTGGTTCCGGGAGGCCATGTCCGAAATATGTGACGTGGCAATGTCCCGGAGCCAGCCAGGACGCGCCCGGCGCCAGGTGTACTGGTGGTCGCCGGAGCTTACGGCTCTGCGCCAGGCGTGCGTTGCTGCGCGACGCCGGTACACCAGGCACCGCAGGCTCCGTAACCGTCCTCCGGATACGGAAGCCATTGAGGCGGAGCTGTACGAGGGGTACAGAGTAGCGAGGGCCACCCTTCGTTCGGAGATCAAGCGGGCCAAGGGCTTGGCCCGCGAGGAGTCGCTGGGCACTCTGAACAGGGATCCGTGGGAGCGCCCCTACAAAATGGTGCGGGATAAACTCCGCCCATGGGCTCCCCCACTGACGCAGAGTCTCTGGCCACAGCTCGTGGAGGGTGTGGTGAGCACTCTGTTCCCTTCGCAAGGGGAACATACTCCCCCGCCCATGGTTCCGCCTCTTGCGGTGCCCGATGCGTACCACACCGCCGACAACGACGACGATGCTCCGGAGGTGACCGAGGTAGAGCTGAGAGTGGTGGCACGTAGGCTTAATGCCAAAAATACCGCCCCAGGACCCGACGGCTTACCTGGGAAAGCCTGGGTCCTGGCCTTGGAGGCTCTCGGGCCTTGACTAAGGGGGCTCCTTAGCGCATGCTTGGAGAGGGGCCAGTTCCCACTTCGCTGGAAGACGGGGAAACTGGTCCTCATTAAGAAGCCGGGGCGCCCAGCGGACTCTCCGTCCGCTTACCGGCCCATAGTGCTGCTTGATGAGGTGGGCAAGCTCTTTGAAAGAGTTATTGCAGACCGCCTCTTCAGGCAGCTAGTGCGGGTGGGGCCGGATCTGGCGGAGAGCCAGTTTGGCTTCCGCAGAGGACGCTCTACGGTGGACGCCATCATGCGCGTGCGAGCCCTTACGACGGGGGATGCAGTGGCCCGGGGTGGGGTCGTCTTGGCGGTGTCTCTAGACATCGCCAATGCCTTCAACACCCTGCCCTGGAGTTGCATCAGGGAGGCACTTGGGTATCACCGGGTGCCGCCCTACCTCTGTCGCGTGGTCGAGGCCTATTTGACGGACAGGGCCGTCATCTACCCCGGTCACCAGGGAGAGTGGAACCGGCGAGAGATGTCGTGCGGTGTCCCACAGGGATCGGTCTTGGGGCCGCATCTGTGGGACATCGGGTACGACTGGGTGCTGCGCGCCGACCTCCCTAGGGGCGTCAGCGTAATCTGCTACGCTTACGACACGCTGGTCCTGGCGAAGGGGAGGTCGCACCAGGCGGCGGTCGAATTAGCGACACGCGGGGTTGCGACAGTCGTTGACAGGATCCGGCAATTGGGACTCGAGGTGGCCCTGCACAAGTCCGAGGCCATGTGTTTTCATGGTCCTCGGAACGCGCCACCGCCGGGTTCCCAAATAACGGTAGGAGGGGTTAACATCGGCGTCGGGTCGACGATGAAGTACCTGGGAATCGTCCTCGACAGCCGGTGGAATTTCGTGGAGCATTTCCGACGTTTGGCTCCCAGACTGGAGCGGGCTGGGGCTGCCCTCAAGCGACTCCTGCCCAATCTAGGGGGTCCAAACGCCTCCTGCCGGAGACTCTACGCGGGGGTCGTGCGGTCCATGGCCCTTTATGGCGCACCGGTGTGGGCGCGTTCCTTGAGGCGGCGACCAGCCCGCTGGTTGAACGCGTCCCAAAAAGTCATGGCCATCGTTAGTTCAACCAGGTTTCAGACTGGCTAAAGTAGCCTCATCTTTCATGGGGTACTGTACAAAATGTTACAATAAAATTCCTCCCCACATTCTTGAACTGAATGAGACGAAATTTAAAACTTGTATAAAACGCACACTATGCAGGCTGGCATATTATAAGTTGGGGGATTACATCAATGATAAAAATGCTTGGCTAAATGCTAGTCCTGCTCCACAGCCACTAGGGCGCAAAAACAAGTGATATGCAGAACATTATTGTTTTGAATTATTGTTGGACCTTCTGAAGACTGTATAAATATATTTGTATTGTAATATATTTTTTTTTTTAAATGATTAAGTATGGAGTTTCTTGTGCATTCTTTTCCATTACAAGCTACTTTCCGAATGCACGGTAGAATCAACTATTATTATTTGTAAAATGTAACGTTCAAAAGTGCCGCTTGGTGGCCTACTTGAAATAAAATATCTTTGTCTTTGTCTTTGTCATCCGGCTGGTCCGGGGATACCGCACGGTCTCCGGTGAAGCGGCGAGTCTCCTTGCCGGATTGCCGCCATGGGATCTGGAAGCGAAACGCCGGGGCGAAATTCCGTTGCCGCAACAAATCGTGGCTCGGCGGACAGATTTCCGGCAGGATCTCATGGCGACATGGAGAGAGCGACTGTCGCAACCCAGCGCTGGGCACGCCACAATTGCGGCGATAAGTCGACGGCGCGTAGTGTTCCACGCGCACCTCAAAGAGATGTCAGCAAATGTTGAAGGGGTCCGCTAGGGCCGATGCCTGTCTGGGTCGCGGATAAATTTGAAACAGAGTTACCGCGGCCCTGGCACAAGCAACTGAAGGAACACGGGTGGGTTTTAATCAGTAAAAGTCTGACACGCCCTCCCGCTTCACCCAGGGCGGGAGAAGTCATTGGATGAATTCCCACACAAAAAAAAAAAAATAGCCATGTCTACAAGTTGTTTTCAAGAGTCATCACGAATCGTCTCGCACGCAGGTTTGACGATTACCAGCCTTCCGAGCAAGCCGTATTTCGAAAAGGCGTTAGCACCGTAGACACATACATACGCTGTGGCAGGTTAAACAGAAGACCGAAGAGTATAACCTGCCTCTCTGTTTAGCGTTTGTGAACTACGAGAAAGCCTTCGATTCGATCGAGACTTGGGCTATACTGCAGTCTATCCAACGGTGTCAGATCGACTACCGGTACATTGACTTGTTGAAGTGTTTGTACAAAAACTCCACCATATCAGTCCGTTTTCAGGATCAGACCTCGAAACCAATCCTTCTCCAGCGTGGCGTGACACAGGGAGACGTCATTTCTCCGAAACTGTTCACTGCTGCGCTGGAGGATGTCTTTTTTTTATTTTATTTGTGATGGGTTTGCTCTTGACCCTAGTCTAGGTCAAAGGTGACAGAGACAGAGTCGACGATGGAATAAGCTTACCCAGAAGAAGCCTGTTTACTCTAACTTTGAAGAGATTCGGGTTGAATGCGTTCGGAAACACAGACGCAGGTAGTGAGTTCCATTCATTCGCTGTGCGCATTATAAAGGATGTTTGGAAGCGCTTGGTGCGAATTGGTGGAATGGCAACAATGTAAGGATGGTAACTTGCAGTGCGTCTAGATGTTCGATGGTAGAAGGGGGCTGGTGGGATGAGGTCGTGGAGCTCTTGAGCACATTCACCGAAGTCTGTAGAAGACCAACCAGCAGGCAACCTTGCGGCGAACGTCTTCAAGGTTCTAGACTGGAGGGGGCTCGGCATCAACGCTAATGGCGAGTAAATCACTCAACTTTGGTTTGCCGACGACATAGTGGTCATGGCTGAGACTATGGAGAGCCTCGGTACAATGCTCGATGGCCTCAGTAGAGCTGCCGAAAGAATGGGTCTTAAAATGAACATGGACAAAACCAAGGTCATGGTGAATGCCCATGTAACACCCACTCCTATCAAGATCGGAGACTCTACACTCGAAGTTGTAGACTAATATGTCTACCTGGGGACATACGGTCCAGTTGGGTAGGTCTAACTTAGAGAAAGAGGTCAACTGTCGAATCTGACTCGGCTGGGCAACGGTGTGGAAGTTGCGTGGTATCTTGTCGTCCAATTTAGCGCAGTGTCTCAAGACAAAAGTCTATGACCAATGTGTGTTGCCAGTGATCACCTAAGGGACCGAGACGTGGTCGCTCACAATGGGCCTTATCAGAAAGCTTAAAGGCACCCCAAGGGCAATGGAGAGGGCTATGCTAAGTTTCCTTGCGTGATCATGTCAGAAATGAGGACATCCGCAGGAGAACCAAAGTTACCGACATAGCTCGAAGAATTGCCAAACTTAAGTGGCAGTGGGCAGGGCACATTAGTCGCAGAATGGATGGCCGATGGGGCTGGAAAGTTCTGGAATGGCGACCGTGAATCAGAAAACAATACATTGGAAGGTGGACAGATGACCTGGTTAAGGTTGCGGGAAGGCGCTGGATGCAAGACGCACGAGATCGTTCAATGTGGCGACGCCTGGGGGAGGCCTATGTCCAGCAGTGGACGTCTTTCGGCTGAAATGATGATGAAAATGATGAATTAAACTTGATGCTTGCGAATGATACTCGTTGTTATAGTGTATGGGTAACATAGTAATTCATTAGGATTATGAATTAGATTTTTCAATTTCTTACGTAGAAAGTTATCGCGGCATTTAAAATGAGAATCGTTAACGGACTTCTTAGATTGTGACGACTTTAGTAAACCGATTGTGCCATAGCTCTTAATCTAACTCTTAGGATTAAGGGTTATGTGTGTTATTGTAAAATGTGCCTTATTACGTTATAAATAAACGATATTATTATTTATTATTATTATTATTTCGACTAAGTATGATATTCATGATGTTAGTTTAATTAATTAATATTAGACATATTTGCATATTAACATACTTTTAACTCTAATTTAATGTGATCAATCAGTCTTCAATCCCACATGATTGGATGGAAATGGCACAGTCCATTTCGTGGACCTCAGGTATCCCGGCATCGCAGGCAAGTTGGGCGGTACCCAGTATCAGGTGGATTAACAGAGTTCCGGGTTGCGGTAAGACAACCTGGCTGGTAAAGCATGCAGCATTTGACGAGGACAGGGTCGTGATAGCCACCACGACAACAGAAGCTGCCAAGGATCTCAGGGAAAAGCTTGCGCGACGCTTAGGAGACCGAGCTAAGACCAAGGTGCGCACTATGGCCTCAATCCTAGCAAACGGTTTCAAGAGCCAAGACAAATGCTACTGTCTTACGGTAGACGAGACTCTTATGAACCACTTTGGGGCCATAGTCATGGCAGTAAAGTTGTCTGGAGCAAGCGAGCTTGTCCTCGTCGGAGACGTTAACCATCTTCCATTTTTGGACAGAGAGAACCTTTTCGAGCTTAGGTATACCCGTCCAGACCTGGTGGCTGACATCACCCAGGAGTTTCTCTGCACACACCGCAATCCAATGGACGTGGCGTTTGCACTGAGTGAGATATATAACCTCCAAGTCGTCGCTGTCGCGGGTCCACTCCCTGAAAGTGAAAGGTTACACAGGAGCGCAAATACCGAGCACTGCCCAAAACACCCTTTTCCTGGTTCAAACGCAGGGGGAGAAAGCTTCTCTTGCGAGCCAGGGATTTGGGTCCGGCGAAGGGTCGCGCCTGCTAACCATACACGAGGCTCAGGGGTCGACCTACGACAGCGTCATCATCATCAACACCAAGTCCAGGAGGCTTCAGGTCTACGACAGCATCTCCCACGCGGTTGTGGCGGTGTCCAGACATACAGTCAGTTGCATCTATTACACCGACGACGCCGATGACGCCGCGGGCCGCCTTGCTAAGAGGGCGATGGATGCGCCGACCAAAACGGTTATCAACTACAATCTTAAGACGGCCATGCAGCATCGAGACGTAGTCGTCATAGAGGCCTTGCTCACGCTAGCGAAGTCCCTGTTCAGCAGACATCATCAAAACACCATCTAACAAGTCCCATCCAAAAACTCCAACCCAAACACATACCCAAACCATCAACCTGTCTAAACATAGTCAAGCAAAAAAAAAATTAAAAAAACTATATACTCGTATATATAAAAATGCATGGTGGAGCGAGTGAGTCATACTCACCTCAACGTCGTAACGACGGGGTTCTATAATCGGAATCGTCAGCCGGGACTGGTCTGCTCGCACTGCCATGCATATTCCCCGAAAGTGTACCAATAGATATAAGTAAACAAAATAGTATATAACATAAGCAGTATATCAATAGAAAAATATAAAAAAATGGTTAATTACATAAAGATAAGTAGTTAATAGAAACATAAAATTGAAATGCCAGTGTGTAATCTTCTAATATATAAAATTCTCGTAATATATAAAATTCTCGTGTCACAGTTTTCGTTGCCATACTCCTCCGAAACGGCTTGACCGATTTTGATGAAATTTTTTGTGCTTATCCGGTATCTATGAGAATCGGCCAACATCTATTTTTCATCCCAAAAAAAAAAAAAAAAAAAAATATGTAGTATATATATACACTAGCTGACCCGGCAAACTTTGTTTTGCCATAAAAACTCCAAACATTCACCTACCTTACACCTACCCTACACCTACCCTACACCTACCCTATACCTACCCTACACCTACCCTACACCTACCCTACACCTACCCTACACCTACCCTACACCTACCCTACACCTACCCTACACCTACCCTACACCTACCCTACACCTACCCTACACCTACCCTACACCTACCCTACACCTACCCTACACCTACCCTACACCTACCCTACACCTACCCTACACCTACCCTACACCTACCCTACACCTACCCTACACCTACCCTACACCTACCCTACCATATTCTTTTTTTTTTTTGGGATGAAAAATAGATGTTGGCCGATTCTCATAGATACCGGATAAGCACAAAAAATTTCATCAAAATCGGTCAAGCCGTTTCGGAGGAGTATGGCAACGAAAACTGTGACACGAGAATTTTATATATTAATAATAAAGAGAAGAGATAGTATTTAGTGAGGGATGAACTCACGTAGACTTAAGTTAGTTAAGTTAGCCTAAAATTAATGTTTGACGTAGGAGTCAAACAATTGTAACTATTATGAAAAAAAACAAACAAAATACAATCACGATAAAAAAAGAGCGCGGACTGCCACATGTCCGCGGTAGAAGATTAGAAAAAAAACCCACATGATCACTTAAAGCTGTTCTTATGTGTAGGTATAGGTAATTAACTTAACCTAACCTAACTTTATCTATGCCGTGAAACTCTATTATTGGCTTAAGAGATAATTGTCATCATCTCGCTGTTACTGTGCAGTGGCAAACACTAAGATGCCAGTAACGTCGACGCAACTGCACTGGGCTGTTCATTGACAGTGAAGTGAACATCTACTCATGTAAATTAGTAATAAGCATTTGAGTTTCCAAATAAATAAATAAATGGAGCGTCAATACAATGTTTGATTTAGACTAGACATCAGCTACTCGGGTAGTACTAGATGGAGTAACACGATTGGGTCCTCACCATCCTGGACGAATCGTTGATCCTTGCTTTCGATCACTCCTGTAAGGCACATGTGAAATTACTCTCAAGTTACAATGTTTAAAAAAAAGTCAAGTTATAAAGTCACTTTCCACATAGTTCGGGATGAACACATTTTCCAATTTTCCTATCAAACAGAAATCAGACTTTACATTCACAGCTATCCTTATAACATTGGCACTCCAATAGATTGGGGCCAAAGCATAGTCTGGAGCAGTTATTGTCACCTGGTTGGGCATTGAAATCTCCGCCACAAGAAACTGTTTAGAAAAGATAGTTAATTGATATTTTTGTTGATTACTTTTTTTAATTTCCTGTGGAATGTATTACGATAACAGGGTCAAGGTATTTTAGAGGGTGTCCAAAGAAGAGTGTCGGTATCGAAGCTGCCCTAGAAAGGACTGTCGAGATGACTCAGATTCGAGAAGAGAAACGTACGTAATAATCTATGGTTGAGTTTGGTGACTGGTGGTGGGCCAAGGCATTCCAAACTTTAATTCATCAATTTTCGACGCAAAATCTTGAGAAAATAAACGCAAGGTATGAAATAACTTACCGCAATCATTCGGAAGGGTACATTCTCCGGTGCTGTCGTCCAAAACAAAACCTTCTTTGCAGTCACAGCCATTTAACTCGCAAATTTCAGCGCAAATGATGGGTTCTGTGCTATCATAATTAGAACAACGTTTAACGCAGCTTCCACATCCTGATACCGCATTTGTATCCCCTCTGCAAGAAGCTGTAAGAGAGTTCCAATCGAAAAATATCAGCACATGAACTCGATCCTCAGAGAGCTTGCATAGTTATCGCATTCATGACATAAAACCTTTTTTATGGATACACGTGAGTTTTTTCTCCGTTTTAGTTTCCAATCGCCTGTTTTCTCCGTTGCGTTCTACCTTTACTGAAATGATGATGATGCGTGCGGCACTGTTGATGCTAATACTTACTGTTAATGGCAACATAAATTTATTACTATTTTATTATTTTTATTAGCTGGGTATGTAACGGAATCTTTGAACGTGATTTTCATCCACTTTTAAAAGTCGGCTTAATTTTAAACTTTGCACACTTATCAAGGACTTATGACAATGCAATAATTTAAATAGTTTGTGCCGTTATCCTTACCAGGTTCTTCAGGATTAGCGATTGAACTAAAAGTAAAAAAATAAATTTTAGTTTAAAAAAAAAACTAAAAAACACGCTTTAATAGAAAACCAAAATAAAATGTAGAAAATAATTTTCAATAAATTACTTTAAGAATAGTGTGATTAACAAAAAAAAAAAATGTAAACAAGCGTGGGGTGCTTTTTAAGACATTTTCAAAATGATTACTTTTACCAATATCTGTCAATACAAGATAAAATTACAAATTAAAAAAACCCCGATTTTAATTTTTATTTCATGCTACTTAAACTACATATAGGTAATATACGTACTAGCAGACACGCTTTAATCGTCAATCTTACGAAACACGTAATAATGACACGATATCTTGCGAAAAAAGCCAGATTCAAAGAGTAAAATGCAAATAACTTTTGAACGGCTAAACCAATTTTATTCAAACATAGCTAAGAACACTCCCGACAAAGTCACCTTTCAAACAAAAAAAAAACGAAACCAAAATCAGTTCATACGTTTAGGCGCTATGATGCCACAGACAGACACACAGAAACACACATCAAACTTATAACATCCCTCTTTTTCCGTCGGGGGTTAAAAATGAGTGTCATTCTGAATTTTGACAGTTAAAATATTATAAGAATTGACATCAAGCATCCCACGCTTTTACAAAATATTTTTTTTTGTTTGTCACACTATTCTTAGTTAAAATTTATTTAAAAAAAAACTACTTTTTAGTTTGGTTTTCTATTAAAGCGTGTTTTTTAGTTTTTTTTTAAACTAATATTAATTTAGTTTATCTATGATATTTATGATCTATTGCAAAGAGCTGTCAAAAGCTGTCTTCAGCTGTGGACTCAATGAGCCAGCACCATTATATCACAGACTACTTAGAGATACTACGTATCATTATATCTATGGCCAGCACGTTTTCATGTGAGTAAAAAGTAAAAAGCAAATTGTAACAATTCAGATTCCTATACAAACTACAGCCCACTATTATAACAACACACAATCATTGACCAGGGGTTAAGTGACAGATGTATACAAGTCATATACATATTATGTGTCCCTTATTCGATCTCAAATTGATACCGCTCTAAGAGCTTATGGTCAGCCCCTTTTTTTTTTTTTTTTTTTGCTTGGAGAAATGCTCATGCTCAGTTATGTGGGACTCTAACCCACTAAAACTCCACGGTGTCCTCCAGTGCCGCATATGGCGGGAACACGGGTACGCGTTAGCACTCACCGCGAACCCGCCGCGGCTGTCCGTCACAGGACCCTCCTCGGGGGAGTACCCCCCATCACCGGCGCACCAGAACACACTGTACGCCGTGACCACACCAGGGACCAATTCAGCACATGGGTGTCAGACGACCCCGTGTATGGCACCCTTGGTCCCACTGTGACGGGTCGAGGTCAATGGCCCCGCCACCTACCATTTTGCGGCCGCAGGAGATAGGGAGAGCGGCTAACGCTATACCAACACTCCTCCTACCCTGCGGCCCCACCGCGTCCGCCATCAGACGGTGGCGACCCCGTCTAGGCCGCGGAAGGTAGGGAGAGCGGCGCACCGCAATACCGGCACTCCTCTCCCGCCGCGGCCTCCAAGCCTCAGCCGCGATATCGTATGGGACCTGGGAATCTCCATAAGACATCGCGGCCCGCCTCAGTTGCGATGTCGCCTGTTACCAAGCGGCACCGCAACCTACTAGTTGGCCGCTACATCGTCGGCTTAATCGGCAAAAGCCCTGACGAGAGGCCCCTCCTCGGGTTCCTCTTCGCTTCACCGTGGGTGACCAAGCCACGGTTACTGAGCCCCCCGCCTCGACCAAGCGGGAACCCACTGAGGGGGTATGGTCACCCCCTAGGTATCAAATACCGCTTCGCACACTTACCAACGCACCATTTAAATTAAAATATTTTACTTGTTTTGCTATCTAAATTAACCTTTCTATCTCTGTAAGGCTTGCCTAATTGTCGTATTTATGTATTAGTTAAGGACAAGTTATCTACATGATGTCTTTTATATTATTACCAAGACTTGTTCTATATTCTATTCAGTACATTTTTAGGGTTCCGTACCCAAAGGGTAAAAACGGGACCCTATTACTAAGACTCCACTGTCTGTCTGTCTGTTCACAGATGCTGTATTTCTCTTGCCGCTTTAACAACAATGACTAAACACAGAATGAAATAAATATTTAAGTAGGGCTTCCATTCAACAAACGTGTTTTTTATGTTATTTTTTGCGATAATGATATGGAACCCTTCGTGCGCGAGTCCGACTCGCACTTGGCCAGTTTTATAATTATGTTACCTTGTCTAGATATTTGTGCTGCATTTTGATGTTGTAGTAAACTAGTTTATTTAAAATAATACATTTATTAAATTTACAAACGATTACCATGATTACTAAACTTTTGTCTGGATAAGGACCTAGATCATTTCAAGAGAAGCTTCTATTATTGTCCTTTATAGTTAATTTTAATGATTGTGATTACATTATTGTTCTTATATAAAACTACATTACTGTTCTTATATAAAACTAGAGTCCCGCCCAGCTTTGCACGGGACTAATTATTTACACACACCTTTCTAGTTTACCGGTCCTTCCATTAGTGCAACCGAAACGTTTTACACAACATTTCTGCAAATTCCTTTGAAATTAGTTTACTATTATATTAGTTACGATTTATTTTCTATAAAACATTTTTTAATTGAAAACTCTGACTTCTATAGTTTAGGAGAAATTGCAATTACAAAAGTGTGTTATTAAGTTTTGAAGTCTAGTGTATTTACAGATTATGATGCTCAAGAAGTAATAACTCCGTCACACCAACATCACTTTTTTAATCAATTTTAAAAGCAATTTTTCACAGAACTGGGGGGTGACCATAAGCTCTTAGAGTAAGGTTATTTTGAGATCGCGTAAGTGACACAAGTCATATACATCTGTCCCTTACACACACTTAAAATAACCTTACTCTAAGAGCTTATGGTCACCCCCCAGTAGCCAAAATTATTAGAAATCATGTTTACATATATTGCTGAATTCAAAGCGTCATATAAAGAGATCGTACCTTCAGAGGGCGTTATCAAAGCGGTGTTCGCCACTATGGCTAGCACCACAAGTTGCTTCCACATTATCACCAACAACTAACTATCTTGGGTGCTTGCGAGTATCAACGCTATTTACCTTTTATATATCTCCTAACACGACTTCAAGTACTTGTTTCAACATGGAAGTTATAAAACAATAAGGTTCCAGTCACCATACCACTGGCAAAATGTAACCAAGTAATATGTTTTTTCCAACTTATGTATTTTTATTGTGTATATGACTCATGTGTATGTTTTCCATGCTGTGTAAACAATTGAATTATGGAGACCTATGAAGTTTAATAAATTCTACTACTATTATGAACAAGAAAATTTGTGAATGGATGTTTGTTACTCTTTCACGCAATCACTACTGAACGGATTTTGATGAAACTTTACAAAAATATAGCCTACACATCAGAATAACCAGGCTATCTATACTAATATTATAAAGAGGAAAGATTTTTTTGTTTGCTTGTTTGTACCGAATAGGTTCCAAAACTACTGGACCGATTTGAAAAATTCTTTCAGTAATACAAAGCTACATTATTCCTGAGTGAAATAAGCTATTTTTTAATCTCGAAATTGGGTCCTGTGGGGTGGTTCACGGGAGCAAAGCCGCGGGCAACAGCTAGTAATTTATAAAGATATTGGGTGATACACGCGGGTGGAGTCACGGGCGGCAGCTAGAAACATATATAAATTACTAGCTTCTGCCAGGCGGCTTCGCCCGCGTGAAAAGTGTTGTATCATCCCATTCTAGTCATTGTATAGTTTAATTAACACTAAACGATACGATAAGCTATTTGAGTTCGTGATTAGTTGTTAGTATCGTTTTTTATTGGTCACGATTCGATGATATGAAAAAAAGGAATAAAGAGCGTTAGGTAGTTTTACTTTTTTTTTGCGGGATCTAATACACGTATTTTCGCAATTCCTTGTCTAACTAATACGTTTACTACCGTATAAATAGCAGTCCACTCAAAACAATTTATTGTGTGAAGATTCGGATATTATTATGTAACTTTATTAATTACTAGCGGACGCCTTGCGGTTTCAACCGCGTAGTTCACGTTCCCGTAGGAATACAGGGATAAAAGGTAGCCTATGTCACCTGGGGATAGTGTAGCTTCCTAACGGTGTAAGAATTTTTGAAATCGGTCCAGTAGTTTTAAAGTTTATTCGTTGCAAACAAAATTACAAATCTTTCCTCTTTATAATTACAAGCTTTTAATTAACTTGCAATGTATGTATGTATGTTTGCATGTATGTATGTATGTAAGTGTGTTCGGGTCAAATCTTGTAACTGAATTTTAAAGCAGTTAGTTACCCTCCACCGATTAAGATGAAATTTTGCATACACGTTTAGTTTGGATGACAATGCATGATTAGATAAGTGACGTCATTCTAAATCTAATATGGCGGACTTTCCAAGATGGTGGACTAGTTATTTTTTGTGCACTGCCATGATATGGGTATCAAACGAAAGGGTTTGCTGAGAAGAATACGAAAAAAGCTTGTTTTAAAAAAATATTTTTAATGAAGAAATTATATTAACAGTGAATATAGTATAGAAGTATATGATGAGATGGCCGGTTAGACGTGTAAATATAATACGCACCTTACGATAGTTAATTGATACTCTCATTATCCAATGCAGTTTACTGGGGTGTACCTACTTTACAAATACATATCTATTCTCTTCATTAAATTTTATTCACATCTTTGAATATCTTGTGTTTTCTGGAATGATCTTTACAACTCTAATAAAATAACAATTGACTGTGTGCAAAACATGAAACTATTCACAAATTCTTCTTCGTATGACAAAAAGCAAAGGATTGGTCAATGTTATATGAGAAGTGGTCGAAGAATCCGTCTACATGTGTTTGACTTTTAAAGTTTATGTGTCGTCGTGACGTCATCAAAATTGGATCCGAGTTTCATTAAAATTGTACCCATAAGTAGTAGTTCCTTACCGGGTTCATTTTTTTTTCATTTCGTATTCGTTTATATCAAAGGTCATCCTCTGTAGGATTTCGCCTACAAATGGCGGATCACCGGAACCAACGTCCTTAAGATCAGTAGTCTCATTGTTGAATATTTCCTTTAGGTTAACCTGTACAACAAAATGTTAACAGTTAATGTCTATAAAACCAACCATAAGCGCTAGGTTCTGCATGACGTCATTTATAACAGACAATCAGATCTATACACTCAATGTCAAAAACGAAAGGCTTAATTTCAAGTGTCAAACGAGTTTGAACCATGTGCAGTGTTACTTTTACTGTTACTTTGAACTGATCCACAGAGAAAATAAAACTACGTTATAACCTGACCTTTGTTTAAACTACCCTGCAAATAGACAAACCCTGAAAGTACATGAAAAACATAGAGAAAGGTCACTTGAAACAATTGTTTTTCTATTGTGTCTGCTAATTTGCACTCAAAGGGCTAGGAAAATCAGAAAGTTAAATTAGGAAACAAGTATTATGCTTGTTGTGTGCTTACCATCTCATTCTCATCTTACCAAGGCGTACACATGGCTCTGCCGTAGCTTGGGTGAGGTATATGCCCGGCAATGGACGACTTTCCGGAGAAACTTATTTATATATTTGTAGTATTTTTATTATTTGGAAGTCGGTTGTATATTTTTGTAAATTTATTTATTTTATTTAATATTTTTGATTATCAAAAGTGTTTAATGGCCTAGTTGAAATAAAGATTTTTTGTCGTTATTTTTGTCATTGCGAAGTTACGAGGGAACAGATGAACATATATACCTACATGCACACATACCGGTAATAAATATGACCCTCCCTTTTGCTTCGCCATAGCTGAGATGAGAGATAAATAAAATCGTTATCCGACCACCAGTAAACTGCTCCGTCTCAAATTGACGTCATCCTGTACCAGAACCAAGCCACGACTTCTTCTGGAATGGACTCTGGTCAATGAAATGAAAATCTTCTGGCAACGACACGACGTTAGTAGCTGCAATGAGTATGTGACTACGCGCCGGTGCAGCGGTGGGCTGGAATCCGGACGGCTCAGACCATCGGAGGGGCCCAGAGTCACATCAAAAACGATGTGGCGATGGTCGGAAAGTGTGACCATCTCCTCCAAGAATACAGTTTGCAACCCCGTCCAGATATCCCTCGAATACAGCGAGGGAAATGTTGGCAGACATATAGCAGCCCACTACGGCCAAAGATCCCCATTCCACCCCTTATCCAATAAGGAACAGTGGACACGACCGTTTCCACCGGCCCAATATATGGCGACAGAGACCTTGGTGTCTCGGCACCAGCGAGGATCAACCCGAATAAAATTAATTAGATTGGATTTTATAAATGAGTTTGATTCTAGTTACGAATGTAACAGGAGCTAATGCATAGGCAATAGACATAAACACGGTGAAGTGAACCGCAACATCGTAATAAAGTGCAAATAGCAACATTTAATGGCAAACACTGCAATTAATACTATCCTCATACAATTATGCTGCTTTTCCAACAGAGATTTGCTATGCAGCTATGCTGCGAGGTTGTGAAAGCTAAGCTACGAAACTATGTGACCGTTTCCACTGACGCTAAGCTATGTAGCGGGCTAGTAAGATGCGCTATGAAGATACGCCGCCGCGAGGTAGCCGTGCGAGGAAAATGCGCAGCTCGATCTATGCGATGTATCGGCAATAGACACGGGGAGAGGTGACCATCCATACCACGCATCCAGAGCATGCATCCAGATCATGTATCCATCCATATAACAAACATAGCTTAGCAGAACCCGTTTCCACCAGTACTACGCTATGTGGACCAATTAATATGATTGGTGGATGTCAAACGCATCCATAGTAACGTAGCGTACCACATCTCTGGTGTGAAAGCAGCCTTACCCAGCCCCTGCATCATACGACCATAAACCCGACCATTACTCTCATTATAATTTCAACTTTCAGACTGCACGTATCCGCAGACGGGCAACTTTAATTCTAAGTCTAGTTTCATAAATCGTCTCACTTCCCTGTATCCGGTCCGTTTATTATCCGACTCGTACCAATTTAGATGGTCCCACTGAATTTCAGATATTATACAAGTGCTACGTGACTTTAGAACCGTGAAGATTCGCCAGCTATCGTCGAATCAGATGCGGTCTCTCGTATGTCGGCCGTAATTTTAACTTATTCAGCTCGGTTCTGTTCTGTTCTGTGCTCTTTGTAAGTGGTGTATTGTTATTTGATTGTTCTTGTACAGATATAGTGTTGAGTTTGCGCTACTGTACATACGATGTGATACTCACAAACTTACTACTTGAATGCTTGCCTGTGACCAACATTGTACCAACCTCAACAAAATATGTATTGAGGTTATGGTCGCATTAACGATAACATCATACCGACTGGTTAGAGATAATCGTAGGTATCTAGGAGACCAGATTTTTATTCGGTCATAAATAAAATTTCATAGTTTTCCGTATTTCCACATGTATCTAGTAGTTAGCAATTCTTAAATTTATGATGGCAAATCTATAACAGGCATTCTCAGAACCGAAACATTTAAAACACCATTTCTAAAATAGCATTGTAACAGTATCTAAAAGAGTCGTCGTGGCCCGCAGTGCCTCTGCTTTGTTGATGGTATCTACCACCATTAAATATTCAGTTGCAATTTTGAGCTGCCAAAAACCCCCATTCATGGAGGCACTTGCTTTGATATAAGTAGGTAAGAGACCCCCGCGAGAGGCAGAGGTATCTGCCCAGAACGAGGGCTGCGGATTTCTGGAAGTGGGTTTATTAAAAGGTGTGAAAGGTCCTGATACCTTTTTTTGTTTTTTACATTTGTGCGTAATGGATGCTTTCGGTGTAGGTTTTATTGAAGAATGGGTTGAATTGGGTGAGTTGTATAAGTTGGTCCAGAGATGTTGAATCGTGGGCGTGAAATTACATAATTTACTATTTTTTTAATCGAAATCTGGATATTGAGCACTAAACTGTTCTCTTATTTGAAATTGTACCTCTACCTAATGACAACAGAAAACTTGTATTTTTTTCAGTCAATTTTGTACAAATAGTAGGTAAGTAGTAGGTACCTATGCAACCAGTTAGAATGGTACTTCTAGAATAAAAAAAAACAAGAAAGTAATGAAGAATATTCTGCGTTATAAGTGACAATTGTCTATTTCTCAATTGTACGCGACAGTAAAACTAATTATTTTACAATGAAACATGTAAATGAAAAGTCTTTCTTTCTGACTACATAACTTGAATTTTACACTTATTATTATGTGATTTATAAGTGATCTATTGATATAATTTCGAATTGAGAAAATTTATAAAATTTAGGTCCACAAAACGTTCCAGTACCATGTTTCAATAGTTAGGGTACGTGAGGTTAGATTTCGCGTACGTGCTACGACTGTTGGACAAGTGAAATATTTTTGAACTTATCTTCGGATCTGTCTCAGTTGTGTGGAAGAAAATTAGATAGTGAACGAGTTACATTCGGTATATGGGTATTGTTAAAGTAGTAGTATTCTATTGTAGTTTCGAAGAGTTGACTCAGGGGCAGACAACAAAGATACTGCAAGAGCTCCTTGCTCGAGTAACCGTTACAGTAGGTACTTTGGCTGTCCAGGAATTTCAGGCGGATGTTTAATTACTCCTGTGGCTCAAGACAACCTGTGCGTATCCCAAATAATCATTTTTCTTTATTTTTCTGTCGCCCTGACATGCTGTGTACGTAGATATGTGGGCTCATGAGCTATTTACAACATTACGTCTCTAGGGTGATCAATGTCATCCTGTCTGGGTCGCGGATAAATTTCAAAGAGAGTTACCGCGGCCCTGGCACAAGCAACTGAAGGAACACGGGTGGGTTTTAGTCAGTAAAAGTCTGACACACCCTTCCGCTTCACCCAGAGCGGGAGAAGTCATTGGATGATTTCCCACCCAAAAAAAAGATAAAAGATTTTGATCAATGTCTTACGGAGATTGGAGAGGATCGAGGAGAGAGGATTTGTATGATAAATTTTATTTATTTTGTAAATTTGTTAACAATAACACCTTAACACATCAATCTTTTTTGTCAATTTAGACTACATGAGGCCAGTATTTCTAAGTTGTCTACTCTGTGAATAAACACCGAAATCAACTCAGAGGTCAGTCTCTTTTGAATGCCATACAATTAATGTAATGGTCAGATCATAGAGTTTGTGTAGTAGGTCATGTAGGTTAATGTCTGAATTGGTCTTTTGAAGCAAACACCACACAGTTTTGAGTTGATCTGTCCAGACAGTGTAAGAATTTGTCAGTTATCGAGTAACTCACCTCAGAACTTTATAGAGGCCGACGATTCGAATATATAATATTATATTACATAGTCAGCGGTACTACTTATTCTTTATAGCACTGATTTTTTTAGGACATACTCGTAGATGACGCATCAAATATGGTCTGACATGGCTGCACGCTTGTTTGATGTCAAATTGTTTGTTAATTTTCATCCTTACCATCATCATTTCATCCGAAAGACGTCCACTGCTGGACGCGTAAGCGTCGCGTCGGCACACTGATCGGTCCTGTGCGTTTCGCATCCACCGGACTCCCGCAGCCTTGACCTGGTCATCGCTCCACCTAGAGGGACCATATTCATAGGCCCATGTTATAACAGCGAGATTTTTGACAGCAAATCACGCCATGTCAACTCAGCCGAAATACGTCGACTGCTGGACATAGGCCTCCCCCAAGCATGGGCTGGTACTGTGCTTTTCGTATCTAGCAGATTCCCAGGGCCACCACCAGCTTATCAAGTCGAACCACATTAAAGGCTTTTATCCTTCAATCGAGCAAAAGTCGAGAATCTGCCCGGCTACTGAGACATTTCCAATTATATTTAGTCACAATGTTCACAATTTGATTCCGCCTAGCCCTTTCCATCACCGGACAACAAGACGTACGGAAATGCGCCACCGGTACATGGTGGACATCCCACCCATAAGTACAAAGCGTTTTGCGAATACTTTCATTGTACGCACAGCTAAGGAGTGGAATTCCCTGCCGGAGTCTTTGTTTCTTGATAGCTATAACCTTGGGATCTTTAAGTCAAGAGTGATTAGGTTTCTTCTAGGCAAGCGTGCTTCACCATCGACACAACATCATCGCTTACCATCAGGCGAGATAGTGGTCAAACGCGAGCCTATAGATAAATAAAAAAAAACCTACCATCCTCGCAACCAAAAAGACAGTCTTCTAACATGTTATTAAACTTCAAAAGTCTGAAGCCGTGAGCGTCAAGTTATATTACCAAGATAATTCTCTACTAGTTAATGATGTAGGCGAGAAACTTATGAGTAAAGTTTCTTTACTTATACTTGCAAGAAATGTTTCAGAAATTAAAATCTAACAGGTGCTTAAAAGCGTGTTAATAGGCTAAAATTAGTGAGGATTTCGTACCTAAGTATTGTAATAACAGCCGCTCGGGTCGATCTTCAAGGATAAGCAACGTTTGCTGACGTTGGTCCATTAATAAGTGAGTATATATGTACTCCTCCGTCAAAAATCAAAATCATTGTTTTTTATTTTACATAGGCCTACACAGGCACTTATAAAACGTCGACAAAAGGTGCACGGTTCGGGTTAGTCGTTTCCTATGGAGAAGAACCGGCAAGAAACTCCATGGTTACTCTTTTAAAAAAATGGTTTGGTTTTGCAATATTTCCTTGTTACAGCATTAGTACTTGGATATGGGGGGACAACGTAGGCCCGACAATAAGTCGTAAGAAAGTTAAAAAAAAAGTTAACAAATTTTAACAAACATCTAGAAATCTAGAAGGCCTACAATGTTCACACATTCACAAAACAATCGGTAAAAGAATCTATACAAAGGTAAAACTATAAACAAATAAAAAAATAATGTCTAAAAATGTCTGTGATCCGGAAAGCACGTTAAGCTGTTGGTACCGGTATCATGTTCCCAGTTACTGGGTTGTGGTTGTCAGATAGGCAGACGATCTATGTAAACTACTAGTGCAACCTTGAGACGCACACCGCACTGTGTTTTAATCGTTATACCTACTATTTGAAGTATGTTACAAGTGTCACTTTTATGACTTTAAGTATATTTTCATTTTTTAGGGTTCCGTACCCAAAGGGTAAAAACGGGACTCTATTACTAAGACTCCACTTTCCGTCTGCCTATCTGTCTATCACCAGGCTGTATCTCATGAACCGTGATAGCTAGACAGTTCAAATTTTCACAGATGATGTACTGCTGTTGCCGCTATAGAGTCTGGCAAATGAAAGTAGACACTGGCATTATTTGCAAACTTTTTATATGGCAATGATATCTAATGTCAAATTGCATTTGCCAAAACAAGATGGCGTGTTGTTTGTGATCTTGTTTTATGCGTTTATTAAGTGAAACATGAATAAAACTATTAAAAGTGGAGTACGGGAGATGCTGTTTCGCATGATATCTAAATATCATGAAAAACAACAGGAGAAAGACGCCGAATTCATACAAAATCAGAACTGTTTACGTGTGATGTCAGTTTTCATAAGTTAGTATGACCCTATTATTTTGATACTTGGTTTAAATTCATAATTACTTTTGATGCAAAAACTATTTCTCTATATCTTTTTTTTCTTTTACAGAAAATCTGAAGGATGTAGCAGGGGTTAATGAGATTGTGAAAACTAGAAAAACTTACGGATTTAGGATTTTACGGATACTTGGATGAAATAGCTTCAATCACTGGTAAGTTTTACTAAGTACATAAGTTTTATAAATATATAATTGAATTCATGATTTGCAGTACCTAATCATGTTGTTTCACCATTCTTTACAGAAGTGAGCGTTACTACACTAAAAAGAATAAAAAAGGAAGGTGTGCTAAATGATGGTGTATGTAGAACCCCAGGGAAAAAAAGGCCACATAAACAAACAGTGTCCAACCTAGATAGTTTCGACGTAGATGCTATCCGTAACAAAATTAATGAATTTTACATCGTTAGAAAACAAGTTCCTACGTTGAGAACTCTGTTAGTGGAATTAAGAGAAAATATTGGATTTAATGGATGCCGGGAAACTCTTCGTCACTTATTATTTTCCAATGGCTATGAATTCAAGAAAAATAAGAATGAGCGTTCATTGTTAATTGAACGTTATGACATATCTGCCTGGAGACATCGGTTTTTAAGAACCATGGCGTTGAAACGTAGAGAAGGCAAGTTAATCATTTATTTGGATGAGACCTATGTTCATAAAAACTACAAGCCCAAGAAGTCTTGGCAAGGTCCATCTACAAGTGGTGCGATTGAAAATGTTTCATCAGGAAAAAGATACATAATTGTGCATGCCGGATCGGAGAAAGGCCCTGTGCCGAACTCATTGTTAGTCTTTAGCACCAAATCGAAAATGGCGGACTACCACCACGACATGAATGCTGTAAACTTTAACAAATGGCTAAGAGAAAAGCTCATACCAAATTTAAATGAGCCGAGTGTAATTGTTATGGATAATGCCAGTTACCATTCAGTCATTGTAAATAAAGCTCCTACATCACAAAATCGCAAAAATGCGATAAGAGAATGGCTTACTTTGAACGATATTCCATTTGAAGAATATCACACAAAAGCAGAGCTGCTTTGTTTTGTAAAACGAAACACACCAGAACCAATATATGAAGCTGATGAAATTCTGAAGCAGAATGGGCATGAGGTATTGCGACTTCCCCCCTACCACTGCGATCTAAATGCCATTGAGTTAGGCTAAACGTAAAGTGGCAAGTAAAAATATTGCCCTGTCTGCAGTGGATTTAGAGAAAGTTATAAAAGAGTCCTTTGAAAACATAACTCCAGTGGAGTGGAAGAAAATGACTGACCATGTCATACATGTTGAGGACAAATATAAAGAAAGGGACAGAATTACCGAAATAATTTAGAAAGTTTTATCATAAATGTCGGCAACAGTGATTCCAGTGACTCTAATGAATCTTTCCAAATGGAAGTCTTAGATTCAGATTTTGATTATGATAGTGAATAAACCAAAATTATTATAGAATACTGCTGTTGTTATTTATTCAGATTGATACATACATGCCTTATTTTACCTCTGCACGGGTGGTGTGGTAAGGTCGACTGGTAGAAATTGCCTATGGCATTAAGTCCGCCTTTGTAGTTTTAATAAATAAATAATAATAAGTACCTGGGTGACCGAGCTGTGCTCGGGTGAAAATAGAGAAAACGACGTTTTCTATAAATTAAACCTAGCTTGATCGATTTATCGCTCCCGAAACCCACTGCATACTAAATTACATGAAAATCGTTGCAGCCGTTTCCGAGATTCAGATTATATATATATACAAGAATTGCTCGGTTGAAGGTATATTAGAAGATAGATTGATTAATAATCATTGGTGTAATTGCTGCAAGGTATTCCAGTACGAGGATAAAAAAATAAATAATATCCCCAAAGCATTATCTACCTAAAGTACTTTTATTCAGACGAAGTAAAATAAATAATTCTAAAGTATCAAATTAGGTTATTCCAAGTATTTCATTCAAATTTTGGGGTTGCTATGCGCAGATTTTTTAAATTTGCCGCGCTTTTTCAGTCTCTACTTTCATTTGCCAGACTCTAACAACAAATACTAAATACAGAATAAAATAAATATTTTATTCCCATACAACAAACGTGAACTTTTGCTGTATTTTGCGATAATCGTATGGAACCTTACGTGCGCGAGTCCTACTCGCACTTGGCCGGTTTTTTTGTATGTTGGCACCTGGTTTTTATATTTGTACGTATAAATTGAAATAATTTAATTGTGATTTTGTGTGTTGTGCTGTGTCTTTTGTGTGCACTAAACAAATGTTTTATCTACCTAGTACTCAGTTGCATTCTGATAGACTGGAATACAAAACCCAAGATAGTTGTGAAAGGGCTAGGCTGATTGATTGATAGGCTACAATTATATTAAGAGATAGTTTTGCTGACATATCGTGGAAGGAATATTTATTGTCTCAATGTTCTGTTCCGATCATGAAAAATATTATAAAACAATGCAAAGACCTACCCTGAAAGAGCTAATTCATTTTTAATTTGCACATTTCTCTGCAAACACCGGGAGGAGCCTTTCAAATCACTAAAAAAGAGTGAAGAACATATCATTCAAGCCTATATGAGAAGCGGCTTTTGATCTGAAGTGAAACTACGATATGCTTGTTATTATAGTCACTACAAACCTACACTGTAAAGCCAAATAAATAGTCGATACCGCACATGCTGTACACATAAATAAACCTCCCATGTAAGCACAATGTGGCCCAGTTATACGTATAGTTAGTCAAGTTATGTGTTTCAGTACTAAGTTAAGTCAGAACGAAGTTGGCCGTGTTCTAAGTAATTTTATGAGACAAGGATTATGGAGGCGGCGAATATGGCACACAATTTTCAAGTGTGATAGTTTCGGGAATATTCATACCTACACTCTATTTTGTCGTTTGTTGCTTATGTTAGGCTTCTTCTTCCCTTAGCTTTGGGTAATAGCAATCATTATTTTTTTACTATTGTTAATTAACCGTGAATCAATTACTTATTTTACTTAAACTAGCTCGTTAATTGTCCTATATTCTACTTAATTTTCTTATCGACGCCAAGCTAATATCATAGAGATATCTGGATTTCTCTACATATCGAGCTATTTATAGCTCACTTGTTTAAATTTTATTATCAGGAGGTACACAGACTGGAACTGTCTTCTTATTCAGTTTAATCCTTTATTTCTTTCTTACATCTCTGTAATATGCTTACGGTCGTATGGAATTTCATAGTCTTTGATGCGTTAGTCCAATCAACTGTGTCCGACTATTACTTCTGCTCAAACTATCTCGAATGTTAGATGCTAGATAGGTCTAATAAAGTGGTATTAATAATGCAATCAATTTGCTGCTTAGGGCTGGAGACCTAGAGATAGATCTTGGATTATATTTATAATGTTCTTTTCCATCCTTTATTATATTGGAAATGAACCAAGCTTTTTGGTGCCTCTTTGACGAATATGGCTCTTAAGAGAATATTGTTTAATTATAGTTTGATAATTGTTTCACTCTTCTATTTTTACTTTGACTGAACTGATTTATACCAAATATTTACAAAGTAAGAATCAAGACCAAATAAAAAAGAAGTAGGACAACTTTTGAAGATCTTGTTCAGGAAGTCGTAGTACCTAATTATTTCTATACAAATTGTGAGACTCAGCCAAGTTTACCTAGCGGTCGCAGAGCAGTGAAGAACTTTGGAGCTACAACCATACCATAACTATTAAGGTAAAGATTGGTCTGCCGGTAAATTAGTTGACCGTCAGAGTTTAGCACCGCTTGCGAATTTCACAATGAACTATGGACCACTAACTATGAACATCGGGTAGCCTCCCGATAAGATCAATTTGCCGGAGAGCCAACGGTCTTTACAATCGACGGAGTTGAGCTAAATTTACGACGAACTTCGATGTTATCCGAAGCTAATTTACTGGTCTTACTTATCGACTCGTTTCGCTTTACCTGTTGAAAGTATGATTTTAGATAGTTTAGGGACGATAAGGGCAGATAACTTCAGAGATGATGAATGGTGTATTGTACTCAGGTGAAAACCTGTTCACACAAACGAACACATCTGCACGACATACACATGTATAGCACCATATGGTACCAAGGATGAACAGACAGAGACACAGGCAGCCTTCGGGCTAGACAAGGCGACGACAATATATGTGGTTGTTCAAACATGCTACTGTACAAAGGGCTACAGAGAGCTCAACGATCGGTACCGTCATGCATTGCTAAGGTAACCGTTTAGGGTTGACCACAGTCCCCTTCAGGTCTCAGAGGGACCAATTGTTATGCAGATATCTACAATAGTCGGGGACAGTCACGGATTCTAAAGTTTGAACATCTGCTTCAACAATAGTATGACGATAGTATCATTGTCTTTCACTTGTTGATTGTTCCGCTACTAATAACTTTACTGATTATAGTACCTAAATATAAGCTTTTACTTTATTACAATCTCTTGTCACTATCGTGGAAATACTATCAACATTGCTTCAGTTATTTCTTCAAGCTCATTATCCGTATAACAAGATCCCATACGAACTTCAATATTGTGTTTATCCTTTGAGAACGCTATTAATATCTGACGCATTCAAGCAATTTCATTCAATAAGAAATCATTCAACAGCGAACGACCAACAACGCGAACTATTTAACTTTACCACATAATCCTATGTGGATGTTTGCGCTAAACCGCGGTGAACAAGATAAAATACTTCGGCTGACTTCGTAAACAGATTTTGTTCCGAGACGTTGTTTCTTAATTACAAATTCCGATGTAACGGACAGGATTCTCCGACGGTCGCGAACCGAAACATCCCAATACACAAGTTTGAGGGTAACTGCTTAATTAAATCATCAATATAGAAGTCTCAGGGGAAACCACGGTCCGTGCTTGAGTGATGTATTGCTCGCTTTTGATGCTGATCCTCTAATTTTCTTCATATAAGGGGATTAATAGCTGCCTGTAGAAAAAAAAACTCTATTGTAACTAATATTTGTAACTAATATTGAGTGGTGTTTTAACTTTGTATGACATGTTCAGGTGCCATTGGACTCTACCCTGTACGATTTGAAAAAGAATTGACTGTGTCTGACCTACCTTTTACTTAAGGCGCTATATACGCCCCAATGTTAACGCAGTACTAGCCGTGCGCCCGCTCAATGCCAAAATATCAATATTGAACCTCTTTTTGAACAGTTTTGTTTGCAAAATATTATTTGATTTACATATGCTATGTTGGTTATTCCAGCCATCAATTTTTCAGTGTAAAAATATTTTTAAACATCCAAGTCGTTTTGGAGGAGTTTCCAAAAGTTGCGAAAAAATATCGTGTTGATTATTATTTTTTTAAAGCAAAACTATTAGTTGCACGAAAAAATTTTTTGTGTAAAAAAATAATGTTCATGAACCAATAATAAATATATATTTTTTTCAAACCTTTTAACCTAGCCGTTACTATGAAGTATGCTTTAGAAAGTAACCGTTTTACGGCACTAAAGCGCATGTAGGTCCTTAAAGCAGATACCCTCAGTAGCTGCTTTTAAAATGAGAACCACGTCTAAACGGCTAGTCGTAATCTTTTGGAAAAATATATGTTACGAGCTGTTCCCCGCGGCTTTGCTCCCGTGGACCACCCCATAGGACCCGTTTCCGGGATTAAAAATTGCCTTTGTCACTCAGGAATAATGTAGCTTTCTAATTTTGAGAGATTTTTTTTAAATCGGTCCAGTAGTTTCGGCGCCTATTCGGTACAAACAAACAAACAAACAAAAAAATCTTTCCTCTTTATAATATTATTATATTATTAGGTCGCGCGGGTGTGAAACGAGTGCGCGTTTTGTTCCCTCAAGATCGTTGGTGACTATCGTCGTCTTAGTGGGTATTGTAATCCCAGTTTTAATGTTACTGTGAATGTTAAATTGTAAATTGGTCCTTTAGCATCTGGTTCCAATTCGGAAGTACAATAGGATCCGATTAAATCCATTCATCAAAGTATTATCTAATTCACAATTTAAATTGGAAACTGAAGAAAGAGGATTAAACTGTCAAACAGTTTTGTAGCAGAGCGAAACAAACGTTTAATTTTAACCAGGACTAGAGGCCATAATAACATTTCCTTTAGAAGATTATCTAAGGATTTTGCTTGGATAAGTGAGATCTAACTCGTAATTTCATCTGATCCCATCCTGTCGATATTCTCATCCCCGAGGGAGCTCCAATAATACCTGTTAATTGGAAACTAGTCCCTCAATGGTCTGTCCCTGGTAACCGTCATAATGTACTATATTTGTTCTTATTGGTTACAAACATTGGGTTACTTGATAGGGTTGGGTTCGTTTGCCAGTAGAACGACTGAGCGGGACCCTAATTACTTTTGTTCAATTTGTATTCAAATTGCTTGGTGATATATTTTTCTAAAGCTCGGAATAAGTGTTTCAAGTGCTGTTAATTAATGACTGAACGAGGACTATTAGAGCAGTAAACTGTTTCATAATTAAGTTGTAGGTAGATAAGTATTTTACTTTGAAAGAAGTTACCAGGAAGAACTTACTATATTTGCAGGTAGCTACGTTATTACGCTGTTAAATGATAAGATGGGTCATTGAGTGTGAAGTAATCTTCATAATCATAATTTCAGCTGAAAGGCGTCCACTGCTGAACATAAACCTTATCCCTGGGTGTGAAATAAAAAAAAACTAAATTAACAATGACCAAAATTTTATTTCGAAATATTACATTTAACTTCTCTTCTGACGCATCTGTGAAGAGAAAATTCAATTTGTAGTTTTATAAATTAATTGAATATTAATTACATGATTATGTAGGTAGGTACACATAACAATAATGTTAAATAAGGAACACACAAGCAAAACCAGAAGCAATATATAGCTTTGACTTGACAAATATGCCCGATACAATCTTACTTATATTACTAAAAATTATAAATGCAAATGTTTGGATGGATGTGAACATTTGATCCCAGTATAATGTTCCCTTGGGATAATAAAACACTTATCACGCGACTGAAAACGTTGGCAGAAGCTAGTATATATATTATAATTATATAATATTAAAAGGGCTGATTTTTCAAGAGTCTGATAACTTTTAACTGAGGAATAAAAATGACAGAAAATATGTCAAACGGTCATTTTTATTCCACAGTAAAAAGTTATCAGACTATTCAAAAATCGGCCCTTAATGTGAAAGTTTGGATGGATGTGTTTGTGGATGTCTGTTTGTTAATCAATCACGCCAGAACGGCTGAATGCATCTGGATGAAATTTGGCACATATATAGATTATAGTCTGGAATAGCACATTGGCTACTTTTCATCTCGGTAAAAAGTTCCTTTGAGCTAAGAAAACACTTATCACGTGGGTGAAACCGCTGGCAGAAACTATTAGGTACATATAAAAGTAATTCAAAGTTTACTTATCCTATCCTATACTATTAAACGAGCAATATTTGTATATATGTATACATAAATATTTGTAATCACGTTTAAAATGCGACAATTTGTCAACGTAATATATGATAAAGATTAAAATAATATAAATATATATTTATATATATACCAAATGTTTAGTACAGGCCTTCGGATCACAAAGCCAGGAGCCAACGCCGGGGCCCATTAGTGACGCTGCTACTCCTGGATCCTATCCGGTCCGTACCGAAACTGCGGTTCGCAGCAGTGGAAAGCAAAGGGTATGTTTCATATTGGGAGAGATACTGGTTCCTGTCCGACTTACGTATCTTTTTGGTATACATATTTTTGAATATGGATAAAAAGAAAGCACAGTGAATATAGTTGCCAAAAAGTATTTTAAAAGGGAATACATATACTTTAGATAGTGTTTGAAGATATGGAAGCCATCCTATCAAATTCACTTTCATACAAAAGTCCCGCTGAACATGGGTTTTTTCTAAATATTTTGTGGTATATAATAAACGGGTGGTATGCCTCTAAAGTTATTGGATTGTCTGGAGGCAAAGGAAGGTGTCCGAACCAATGCGTTACTGAAGAATAAAGAAGAAGGCTTTCAGATAGACTACTAGAAGGAAACTGAGTAATTATCTACTATGCAGGTAGTTGAATCAACAGTTAACTGAGCCCCAGCAAAAGTCCCTCTGACTTTGAATAACAACTGGTATAAAAATAACCGGAACTTTTGCGCTATCTGACATGATTGATTTCAAACTCATTTGTTTTGCTACGCTGAATATTATGCAAGATAAATTATATATTTTTTTTACTAATCGGCAAAAAAATCAAGGCAATATTGGATTTTTCCTACTTTTAGGTAAGGTCCTTTTCACAGTAAATATGACTTTGAAAAACCCTCTGAAAAGCTTCGTTGGGAAATATGAAGGATAAAGCCATACAGACAACTTCATAACCGACTTCAGATCATAATAGCTTTGTTACAAATAAGGCACTGCTGCTGATATTAAATTACAGGATGTCTCAGAAAAAAACTAACTTTTGTTGGTGTTTAAAGTTAACTTTTTTTTTTTAAATTCACTTTAAATTACGAATTCAGAAACTGAAGACATGGAAGACACCCAGTATAATATATATTATCTTAATGTTCTCTTCCTTTTCACACATACTATTTTGTTATTACACATCTAAATTTGTTTTTCCTTTTCACGGGTCTGCTGGTAGAAATTTCTTAAGAAATAAGCAGTGCCTTTGTACTTTTGTCTTCTTGCATTGTCTCTGTGCACTATACTGTGTGTACATTAATGATTAAATAAATAAATGTTAGATCTATGTATACCACCGAACCATCACCAAATAATGTGTCACCGTCCAAATAAAATATTAATATTGCCCTCGTTATAGTCTTGTAACCCTTTTTAAGGGGCGCCAACAAATGTTCCACAGAACAGAGCGATATCCTCGGGTAGAATATAATAAATGTAAGGAGTAACCGACATAGCCCGAAGAATTGCAAAACCTTAATGGCAGTTGGCAGGGCATATTGCTCGAAGAACGGATAGCCGATGGGGCCGAAAAGTTCTGGAATGGCGACCGCGAACCGGAAGACGATGCATTGGAAGGCCTCCCACTAGGTGGACTGATTGCCTGGTTAAAGTTGCGGGAAGGCGCTGGATGCGACACGCACGGTATCGGTCAATATGGCGACGCCTGGGGGAGGCCTATGTCCAGCAGTGGAGGTCTTTCGGCTGAAATGATGATGATGATGATGGACGTATTACTTCGAAAATAATGGTCTCTGGAGGATCTAATTGAACAGAAGTTACAGCAGTCACAACCACAACTGAAAGAGAACAATACAACTTGAAGGGAACAATAAATACATATGTCTTTCTGTTAACTGGATAAATTTGAGTAAAAACCTATCACATGATGATCATAGCGCAATAATGATACAAATTCACCAATTCACTGCTAAAGTGGTACTGTAAGAAGTTTTATAAATCAGAATGAAGATTTTATGTTAATATTATTATTTAAGTTATATATGTACTAAAATCACATGTATGAAATAACCTGGAAATTGAGATACACATATATATAGTTATAGACGAGACCCATACTATAGGAACATGCAACGAAAAGATTGAACGACGTAGTAAGAGACCTTCGTTCACTAGATGAAAAAATTAATGTGTTCCACTATGTGACTATTGCATTTTTATCCCAACAAACATAAGACTACCAAATTGACGAAAACTAAAGTTAATTTTATAGATGCAAAAAATACCGAAATAGACGAAATCTTTATACTGGGCACCCACGAAAACTCCACGGAATAAAGTAGTGGTCTGTCAAAGATCATATTGAAAATGAAAGGACGATATGCTTTGAAAATATAAATCATTAGAGGAAAGAGGGAGCGGCGCCTCCAGCAACTTCTGATGAAAAACAATAATTGAAGATCTAGAAAACTATTTCAAAAGAGATCAATTATGTGTGGTGTGTCTTGTATTAATTGCATCATAATCGGCATGCATACAACGGGGACTAAATATTTAAGATTGGTAATGCTGAAAACGTGTACTAACCGAGGAGCTATAAATGTTTATGTGCTAATAGCATCTAAGTGCCCCTTCACCATTTAACCAATTACCATTTCAAATTGACTACAAACGCATCGTATCTTTCACCTTTTAGTTAGCTCCTACAAATGTTCCACAGAACACGGGTGTTTTGTATGCACTTTCTGCACTTTTATACAATAAGTAAAAAGCGTAAAGGCGAGTTGCCAAAATGTCATAGATTATTGGCGTAACACCGCCCATAACAACTGAAAATGCGTACTTACTCGTAGACATAATTTAAGGATATTCATCGGAACCACGGAGCCAGTCATTATTGCATTGTTTGGAAGATAGTAATTGAACTTTGTTGACAGATTAATAAAAAAGTTGTCATTAAAAAGGAACAAGATTCTGTCTATAATATTGTAAATGTAAGTAATAATGTCATTTGGTTGAAGATCTTGGATGGTATGTCACAAGAGGTCGAATATGTGGGTGGTGTTTTGCATTGTGTAATTCCGTTAACTGGACAAAAGAACACAAGAAAAAAAACACAATGCTATGTACTCCTTCACCATTTAACCAATAACCATACCAAATTATTTTGTAGCGTTCACATCACATCACATCACCAGCCTATTAATGTTCCCACTGCTGGGACACAGGCCTCCTCTCTGTGAGAGGGAATGGGCCGTAATCCACTACGCGGGCCCAGTGCGGGTTGGTGGATGTAACATGTCTTCGAATTTTTGGTTCTAGGACATGCCGGTTTCCTCACGATGTTTTCCTTCACCGTTTTGGGAGCAGTGGTGATGAAATAATTTACACAAATTAAAGCGCCTGCCTGGGCTCGAACCCACAACCTACAACTTGTAAGTCGCGGCAGATACCGTTTGAAGCGTTAAAAAAAGAAAAACACTTATCGCAACGTATAATTTTGTTTTAAAATTAAATTATACGTGTTAACGTTGCGTTAAGTATTTTTTTCTTTTTTTAACGCTACAAAATGGCGTCCAAACTAATTTGTAGCGCTAAAAAATTAAAATAAATTTAACGCAACGTTAACACGTATATAATTTTGTTTTAGAATAAAATACACCGAAAATATATAAGAGAATACAAAAAGGTAACACACATTGTTAAAAAAAATACAGAAAGGCCGCATTTAACGCAAAAGTATTAGTTATTTTAAATGTTTAGTAAGAAAAAACTTTGGAATGGTATTTTAGCTAGGTTTTGACTATGTTACACATTCTTTCGTTCACCTTTTACTTGGCTCCTCCAAATGTTCCACAGAACAGAGGTGTTTTGTATGAACTTTCGGCACTTCTATGCAATATGTAAAAAGCGTAAGGGCGATGTGCCAAAAATATACAGCTTTTTGGAGGATCCCTAACTGCCGTAAGCCCGAAAATAACAGCTGAAAATACAAAATATGCGTAAAATTAAGAACAACTCCTTAGATAGTTAAATTGTAGAGCCCAAGTAGTAGCACTTGTATTAAAAATAAAGTTTGAAAGATGGATGCAGTTCGTAAACAAGATGTCTTAAATTGTAGAGCCCAAGTAGTAGCACTTGTATTAAAAATAAAGTTTGAAAGATGGATGCAGTTCGTAAACAAGATGTCTTAAATTGTAGAGCCCAAGTAGTAGCACTTGTATTAAAAATAAAGTTTGAAAGATGGATGCAGTTCGTAAACAAGATGTCTTAAATTGTAGAGCCCAAGTAGTAGCACTTGTATTAAAAATAAAGTTTGAAAGATGGATGCAGTTTGTAAACAAGATGTCTTAAATTGGTACCTTTACTAATATTAGGTTACTATAAATTTGGAAAAAACCTATTCTGCAGGTATAAGTAGATACCGCATGTAAGCAGAGAAGTAAAAATGAACACATAAATTACACATGCGCAAGCACACAAAAATGCGTTAGAGCATCGTATTTCACCTTATTGGACGAAGGCTCCACAAAATAACAACGTTTTTCTAAATTGTATATAAAATATAAATGGATGGTTAGCATTGAACACTTTTGGTGTATTCACAGGTGCTATATTCATTCTTGACATAATAACAGCTGTAAATATAAATTCTTTCGTAAGAAAACTGCGTAGTCCAAGATATATCACAATTGATGTTTAGAGTAAATTCACCTTAATGAACAAAGGCCCCGCAGAATAATAACGTTTTCTTATAAATAATGTAAAATAAGAAAGGATGATTAGCGTTGAAGATGTAAAGTGGAACTAAGGGACGACTCCTTTTAGTAATAATGATAGCTGTAAATAAAGTGCGAATGATTAAAATAATGAAAAAACTTTTTTAACATATTTAAAATAGTTTGCCTCAGCAAAGAAAAAAATAGTTAAAGAGAACTTTGTTATATATTTTTATTTTTGTATGAAAACATGTGGAGCACGAAGCAGAAACTACGGAACGCCACCTTTTAATTTCTATGATGGTTGTAAAATACCCTTTTGCTTCGTCTAATTTCATACATCTGATTATATACGCACTCCGATCGCAAGTGCTATGCATTTAACCGTTTTGAATGATGTAACCTATAAATTAGGCCCTTCTAGAGTAATCTAGAGTGATTATATTGGCTTCTTTTCTAACATACACATCTTGCATTCATCCTTTCAACATGAGGAATTGTGCGATAGTTATTTTGTGTAATCGATACATACCAGTAGCTGCGGCTGCCTCAGTTCCTGTTTCATCAACTGATATGAAAGCTTTCTGTATGGCATCACTAACATACACTCGTTCCGGTTTTTTTAACATTCCCTCGAACCCATCATATGTTGGATCAAACATTTTGTCGACACCGATCTAAAATGGTGAAATCTGATGATGAATCTATATCTATACTTCTATACTAATATTATAAAGAGGAAAGATTTGTATTTTTGTATATAACGAATAAAATTAAAAAGTACTAGACCGATTTCAATTTTTTTTCACCGTTGGGAAGCTTCACTATCCCCGGGTGACATAGGAATTTTTTTATCCCTGTATTCCCACGGGAACGGGAACTACGCGGGTGAAACCGCGAGGCATCCGCTAGTGCAATATAAAATATTGTATTTAAATAAACTTATCATACCTGCATAAGCAATTTTTTTAAATTGATTGTGGTGTCTACGGAAAATTTCGGCAAGGAAACTTTACATTTATTGGGACTAAGACTTTTCATTATTTTATCCCACACACCAGGTTCTTCAATAGCTTCAAGTGTAGGCAGCAAGTCTTCTTGATTTCTTGGGAGAACCACCACAAAACTGAAATTATTCCCTTGGTACACCATTTCCAGGACCTGATAAAACACAAAGGATTAAAATTGGTTATTCACAGACACCCAGACTAATTGCAATTATACGTGACATATGTTATAGCATTGTATGTTTTTGTCCACTTATTAGCTCAGATTTAATCAAAAAGAAAATTACAAACCTGGTAAAGGTCAGTCTCATAGTAGTTAAAAGTATTTTCTTGATACATTATTTCCAAAGGAACTGTTTCTCCGTTACTTTTATGGAAGTCTTTGACTTCTGTATCGTTAGGATTGAATTGTTTCACCCAATCACCCTGCAAAAAATGCGAATATTTGTACTCTGGATTACTGTCTTATAAGATATTTTTTTTGACGTGACAACGTCTAATAAATCGATGAACGCCGGCTGCACGCACGAAAAAGGATGACTCAATGTAACGTTACGCTCATTGTAACGTTATAATCGTAACGTTACAATGACGTTAATTGTATCGTTAAGTATGCTATCATTTCATCAATGTTTTGTTATTACGTTGTCACGTTAAACTATCGTCCGTAAACCGACTTTACAGACAACCAATTTTTTTTTCAAATTCTTACCAGGAAATAAATTGCGTTGACCAAACATAATCTCGTATCCGCACTGAACATTTCCGGACTGACGAGTGCTGGGATTTTTCCATGAGTTTGTTCGTCTACCTGATTTGAGATAACTTATTATTTTTTATACAATACGTGTACGAGAAGATGAGTAGATTGAATCTACCAGTACTAGAAATAAATTCGAATCGTATGTCATTAGTCGTTTTGAATACTTTATTTTGTTTTTTTTCATTCACCTGTTGATTATGATGTTGTAAACTTTTCACTTACCCATTTATTTATTAAATTAGTAACTTCTTCCGGTTTACTAAAGTCGACGCTTTCTGCTTCAGCACCGACATAATTTGCTGAGTCACGTTTGAAAGGTTCGCTAAGTGGATTGTTTAGGTTTGCGTAAACCTTAGTAGCCTCTTTAAAATCAACGTGCGTTTGATTGCCTAATTCGGCTATTAAGCCGGGGAAACAAGCCTTTATCTAAAAAAAAACAAAAAGTTGCTAAGAATTATTTGTGGACCGTGATTACAACTATTTAAAGCGTGCAGGATAAACGTACCTCTGATACACTCCTAAGATTGAGCAGCTTGAGTATTTGTTGTAAAACCGAATTTTTGGCGTACATTCCAAGTTGTGCCAAAGGTGTCTGCAGAGATGTAGGCGATGCTACGCAGTTTGCATCTGGGTTGCTTGAAACCAGGTACTAAGGAAAACAACAGCAATTAAATGAGTAATATTGAAATCTATATCTACAAAATTCAGCTAAAATTTACGTAACAATGAAGGCTCACCCATGTCTAGATTTTAATTATTTAGTATAGCCCTTTGAGTGCCTTAATTGGCCAAACAATAAAAAAGAAATTGTGTCTCGCGTGGGCCCACGTTTTAGGCACTCGAGGGGATAGTCAAATAAATGTAAATCGTCTAAAAATCAAACATTTGCACGTGAATACAGTAAAGGCAGTCTTGTCTGTCATAACTGGGTACAATAGTGATTTTGTTTCTTCAGGGCTAGTGTTGTAGCATCACTACTTACGCGTAAAAATTTTCCGGCTAAGGCAATGCTTCCTTGATCGAGTCTAGCTCTTGCCTCTGTGACATTCACCGCCGTTTCTGAAGCTAAGAAAAATTATCAACATTTTTGAAGCTTATGTTTTGTTACATTTTCAAAGTAGGAAATATATAAAAAATTATTTCTTATATTCATAAAAACCTTGTTTTTTTTACCTAAATGCCAATAAAATAGATATATTTATTGCAGATGAGTAAGATTCTGTTTTTAATACGCTTTTATTAGCTTGGTATGTATCTATGTAACTATGTATCTATGTATCAATGTAACGGAATCTTTGAACGTGATTTTCACCCACTTCAAAACGTCGGATTGATTTGAAACTTTGCACACCTATCAAGGACCGATGAAAATGCAATAATTTAGTCAAAGTCAAAGTACTTTTGAAAGTCAAACAAAAATTAAAATTTAGAAGTAGTAAAAGCTGATTCTACCGTGCGCGTTTAAATTGTTTGTTCCATTAGCCTTACCAAGATATTCAGGGTTAGCAATTTTTTAGTTCAATTTACCATTAAAGCGTGTTTTTTAGTTTTTAGAACTACAATTTATTATGAGTATCAATTTATTATCTGTATCTTGAAGGTTAGAGTTTTTTACGGTATCAAATATTTAGTTTTTCAGTCGATTTTATACAATATTCACTTAAAAATACTTCCTATATTTAAAATAATTTTATTTCAAATCCATTGTTTACGCTTTTAACTGCCAATATCAATTCGTCAGTTTCAGATGTCTCAAGGAAATATTGTTTATTTTTCTTTCCTCGATTGTTTTGACTCTGCTGACGTTACTCGATACAAATTACAAGCTCAAATAAATAATTTACCACCATATAAGGGAGCCGGTGGTATGTAATTTTTATCTTACTTACAACACTCAAAAAAAGGGCCCAAAATCGAGCCTTGATGAACTCCAAGTATGATTATTTTTTCCTTTACGATAGTTTGGTAAGAATATTTTTAGACCATTTTTTAGGGTTCCGTACCCAAAGGGTAAAAACGGGACCCTATTACTAAGACTCCGCGGTCCGTCTGTCTGTCTGTCTGACCATATGTCACCAGGCTGTATCTCATGAACCGTGATAGCTAGACAGTTGAAATTTTCACAGATGATATATTTCTGCTGCCGCTATAACAAAAAATACTAAACACAGAATAAAATAAATATTTAAGTGAGGCTCCCATACAACAAACGTGATTTTATGCCGTTTTTTGCGATAATGGTACGGAACCCTTCGTGCGCGAGTCCGAGTCGCACTTGGCCGGTTTTTGGATGGTTGATGCCTTTATGCAGTGATTAGATGAAACACCATCTATACTTTATTGTCACTTACCGTCTAGCATTCCATGCTTGCTTTACTAGGTTTACTATTTCAGAAACGGGTGTTTGTATCGCTGCGAAAATACCCGTTTGTAATCATAACATTTTGGCGGTCAGGCTGATGGAAAAGGTGATGGAATAAATAGTATAGTGTTAGGTAATAAGAAATGACTGGCTTCCAAGGACTGGCAAAAGAAATGTTAATCCTCAAATGTTGGTCCTGAATGAGCACAAGAAAAGAGAGGTCTATGCAGCAGTGGGCGAAGTCGGGCTGCGGATGATAATGAAGAGGTATACAAATATTATTTACTTGCACGGTAACACGCTGCATACAGTAGAATTAGTGAGGCCTCCAAGTGCAAAGACTTAAACATTTTGTCAATTCCTTACGCTGCACGGTATAATTTATCTATTTTTCTTCGGTGCTGAAACCTTTACCACGTTAAGCTAAAACCACGTATGATTAGCAAGGCCTCGAATGCGTGTACAACAATGTCATGCACAATTACCTATACACAACAAACCTAACTTTCTAAATTAGAATTCTTGTTTTGAAATAACTAACGACTTTGATAAATTGGCCATAAACAAGTTTTATTTTTCGTCATTTCCAGATGGAATGTCCCAATAAAAAATTGCCCGGCATCGAACCAGGTCCCGCATGCTCAGCAGTAGCACTTGCGACCACTAGACCAAAGGGGCAATGTCTATATAATATATAAAAATTAATCCCTATTTCCCTTGGCATCACGCGTGAACGGTTGGACCGATTTTGCTTATTCTTTTTTTGTTGTGTTTGTTATTGTTAGGAGAAGGTGTTTATGAAAAGAAGAATAAGGAAAAAAATTGGTACCTTAGCTACATAGGTAGGGTAGGTATGTAGGTAGGGTAGGTAGGATAGATGAATGTTTGGTGTTTTTATGGCAAAACAAAGTTTGCCGGGTCAGCTAGTAGTTTTATAAATTTAAATCATAAATTGCAAAAATATTGCTTTTCTCTATATAACGAACATATTTATTTCTTGGCATGTATACTGGCCAACTGTGTAAAGGCTTACACGGGCAATTAATTGCGCAAATCAACATGACGTCTTGCCAATGCCAAGGAATTCTCGGCAATACCATGTAACAATTGCCAATAATTGAGCAGTTGCTTGTGTCGGTGATAAAACCGCAACAATAGGTAAAGATTAAACAAGCTTTTATATTTAAAAATTGTCTCGAGAAACAAACGTATGTGCAAAATTGCAGCTTAATCGAGCAGTGGGATATAAGTCAAATATAATTATATAATTTACAAGATTTAATTACAGATACCGGGACAGGTGAAAATAAATACAAGTTTGTAAAAAAACACCGTTCCTTAGGCTCAGTTTTTTTATTCGTAGTTATCTTAACCAATATAACCAATAACATAAAATAAATGTGTTTAGTGTCAGTATAAAAAATCCTGATTCAAAATGGTCTGATTCCTTGTTGAACCCTAAAATGGGTTAAAAGAAAAATACAAGGTGCATTTAAAAATATAATCGCCATGTCATTTCATGGATGGATTAAAAAGTTTTGTTCTACTTATTAACGTTATTTTATCTTTGTTTCACATTTTATTTTTTATCGACTTAATGTCTATAGCAACGTATGATGAGACACCTATAATATGTAAAGGTAAATGCCTACTCATACGATAAAAAAGTGAATCACTCACAACATTCAGAGATAGGAATGCAAACACCGTCGTCATTTCTCACTAGACCGTATTTACAGATGCAGCCTGGCGTACCATCGCAGTCATCATCTTCTACAGGTGGACACTCCAGTTCCATGCCAACTTCACGGCAGGTTAGAGGCTCGCACACCCGGCAGGGACTCTCTTCGTATCTCTCGTCAGGACCACATCGGGAAGCTAAAGAAGTTTTTTTTTTTAGTAATAGTCACCTAAAATATTGGTTTCCAACTGCATCCACTAGCCTAGAAGCCAACACAAACATAGTCGGGCAAAGACGAAGCAGATGATGATTATGGTGAATTAATTGTGCTCCTGATTATTATTTAATTATTGAATACACTATGCACACAAACGTACAGAGGCAGGCTTAATGCTTTAGGCATTTTCTATCAGTCCAATCAAGTCCAGTCAGTCAATGCTCTTGATTGAATTTCATTTACGGCGGCCATTTTTCATTCACAGAATAAGTAAGCTGAAGTGGCAATGGGCCGGCCATATAAGTCGTAGAACCGATGACCGTTGGGGTAAACGTGTTCTTGAGTGGAGGCCGCGAACTGGTAAACGTAAGGTAGGACGCCCTCAGGCTAGGTGGAGCGACGACCTTCGCAGGGTGGCTGGTACCAGTTGGATGACAGCTGCCGAAAATCGAACCAAATGGCGTGCAATTGGAGAGACCTATGTCCAGCAGTGGACTGCTATACACACTGTTGATGCTGCTGATGATGATGATGATGAACGGAGCTAATTAAGCAAGAGATTTTAATACACAATAGTCTACACACAATCACAATAGTCACAATCGGTCTACTACTAAGAAATACAGAACTGAAAACTCTATTACGTTAACCGCCCTGGGAGTCCATCCCAAGAATAGATTCATGTAACAGACACGCTTGCGCCGAAAAATCAACGAGGCAGTTGAATTTTAGCAAAATGTTGGGACCGCTATACTTTTCCGGACGAGTTTTTACAAAAACAACAAAATCAGTAAGTATTTCAAGTAAAATCTTACGTGGGCAGTCCTTGATGGGTATGCAAATGTCACTGGCATTTCTGGCATATCCTTCTTCACAGTAGCACTTTTCATTACACTTAATGTTGACGATGGGGCAGTTGGCCTGACTCTGTTCGTTCAGTGTGAGGCAAACGTTGTCACATGCACCACCACATGAGTAGTATTCGCGTGGTCCCATGCATTTTACTGAAAAGTCATTATTGTTAGAAATATTGTAGAAATAAGTGTGGCTTTAATTTAGTTTCTCGGGATGGGATACAGTTTACTGTTCAGAAATTGGGTTAGATAACTTAAACACCTACAGAATAAACTAAACACATTCTGCTGGAACGATCAATTAACCATTAGGACTGACTCAAGGTAAGTTTTAGCATTAACATAATTTTTTATTTTTTCTAAGAATCTAAATTTGGTCCTTAAAGACTTAAGGTCTCTAAGGACAAATTTTTTATAAGATAATGAATCTCTCAAAAGTCAAGATTAATGTAGATTATGAGATTTAAGTAAATCATGGGGCAATTATTTGTGACCAAAATTGAATTGACCGATCTATCTACAAGTTTGAAATACTATTTCATTTATATAGACTACTCACAACAGTCCTCTTCAGAGATACAATCCCCAATCAAGTTGAAAAAGAATCCTTTTTCGCAGACACAGCCTGGTTGGCAGGGAGGTTCCTGGCCCCACTCGATGGGACAGATGTAAACCCTGTCGAGACTCTCACACGTCTGTGGAGGACATGTCGAAGGGCAAAAGTCGAAGACTTGGTGCGGTTTGAGACATTGAGCTGTAAGATATAAGTATATTGATTATGGTCTGTTTAGTCATCTCCAGATGAGTAGTGGGGACGGATTATCACATATTATATAAATTGTTGTACTAGGGCAAAAGAGTGGTGGAGTTATACATGACTCCACACTATAGACATACCATCCGGTTGTAGTAACGGAATTAATAATGCTTTAAGAGCTTCCTTAAACATACTGTTAGGTGCAGTTAGAACAGCTTTAAGCGGTTGCTGTTAAACAGTATGGAGTTTGAATACGAAATTGACGTTCACAACACACGCACCGATTTTGCAGTGACTTGACAATCACCGGATTGCCCCACAGTTAGTACCAAAAGCTTGACGCTGTCGGCACTGACACACTTCCAATACTTAACAATACTATTATTGTGGAATTAATAAAATAAAAATCAGGGTACTCACGATTACAATCGCATTCTGGCACACAAAGTCCGTCTTCGTTTCTCAAATATCCATTAACACAAACACAGTCTCCGATGCATTCGCCTGGGTCTGTACAAATGATAGGGCCTGTCAATTCTGAACATTTTCTTCTGTGACAGCCTCCATTAGCACATCTATCGAAAACTTCATTTTTTGGACAAACGGGTGCTGAAAACAGTCATAGCAAGATTAATAGGTTTTCAATTCATGTTTATTTATAATATTTAAGAAATAGCTTGTTGAAAATTGAGTGTTTCATTTTCACGGTGCGGTGGTAGTATAGTTATAATAATATAACTCTAAATCTGGCACAAAAAGGGCTTGGGGGCTTGAGATCCCACGGATTATAAGGTTATTAAACTTACTAGGACAATCATCGATCGGCAAACAAGTTCCGTTGTCAGCTCGTAACATTCCTTCTTTACAAAGACAGCCGTCTATACATTCCTTTGGATGTATGCAAATAATAGGGCGTGCCAAATCAGAACAGTTCTTCTTCTGACATCCACCGTTGATGCAAGCATTGTAAACTTCGTCGGCTCCACAAACAGGTGCTAAAAGTATATCATCAAATAAATACTTAGGCCTGTTTCACTAACTCTGGGTAAAGTGTCACAAGTATGCTATTGGAATCAAACTTGTTAATTTATATACCTATTCATAGTTATTGTATTCCTTTCTTTTTGTTTTAAGAAATTGACTCGCACACTGTGCCGTTGTGTTAGTTTCATCCGTTGAATTAGGTATTTTACCCATGTTTGCAGTATTTGTATGTGAGAATCATGTTACTATTTAACAAAAGAATGAATTTAACTGTTAGTGCTTGTAATACTATATACCTATATGTAGTTATAGTATGTAGTGTTATTCTAGGTACATCATCCTCACGTTTATGAAATAATGTAAGTATCTAAATATTGTAGAACACTTTTATTTTAAAAGAGTAAGTGTGGAGTTTCTTGTCCGTTCTTCTTCATAACAAGCTACTTTGCCGAATGGAAGGTAGAACCCACAGCCGGCGCGCGAACTTTTAAGGCGTCCGTTTAATTATTTTCTATTGTGTCTGTAATTACGCCGGATGATAGAAAAATATAAAGTTTCGACGTTAAGGCGCCGATTCCCTCGAGTAGCTGATTTTAAAATGAGAATCACGTCTAAATGGCTCGTCGTAATTCTTTGAAAAATATATATGTTATATTAGACTATTTTCTTAATAATTTGATCTAAGCAAATTTTGAGTTTTATTTGTATAACATAGTGTAATTAATTTGTAAAGTTATGTCTAAAACAGACAAAAACACGACAATCACACCAAAACCGCTGAGCGTAATGTAATGAAATTGACACCATTTCAAAGACAATTTAATTATCTATATTTTGATCTGAAGCTTTTTTTTAAAGTCGTAGAATAATAAGAAAAGTACAAAAAACTACTAAATTTTGGGTCACGCGGGTGTGAAACGAGTGCGCGTTTTGTTCCCTCAAGGTCGTTGGCGTTAGTCGTCGTCTTAAAAAGTGCCACTGACTAAAATGGCCCAATTGAAATAAGTAATTTTGACTTTGACTTTGGAGTTTTGTATATGAGACTGTCGCGCTTTTGATCACAACCCAGCGCTGGGCACGCCACAATTGAAGTGATAAAGCCCCTCTTTGAGGAGTGGCTTGAGAGGCGCCAGGACGTCCTCACCTTCCGCCTGACGCAGGTGGTTTTTTTCAGAGTTTTTTTTTGTAGGGAGCTTCCTGTTCAGGATGAGGCGGGAGGAAACGCCCGGGTGTCATCATTGTGTAGACCACCCGGAGCATACGGTGGCGGTCTGCCCCGCTCGGAGCGCCACCACGTTAAGGCGGTCGGCGGTGGCGACCTCTCGCGTCCGGTCCTGGTTCAGGCCATGGTACGGGGCAAGAGGGCATGGGATGCTGTCACCTTCTTCTGCGAAGCAGAAATGCTTGCAAAGGAGGAGGTGAAACGCGTGAGGGAGACGCAATCTAGACGTCCTTACGCCCCTAGCCGCCGCAGGATACGCCCTAGGCGTCGGGAGTGGCAAGCGGAATCCCGGCCACCGTAGGACGGACAGTAATGCTTGCCGTCCGATAAGTACCAGGCCCGAGTCGACGGTGCGTAGCGTTCCACGCGCGCCAAAAAGAGATGTCAGCAAAAACTGACGGTGTCCGCTAGGGCCGATGCCTGTCTGGGTCGCGAATAAATTTGAAAGTGAGTTACTGCGGCAATGGCAAAAGCAACTGAAGGAACACGGGTAGGTTTTAGTCAATAAAAGTCTGACACGCCCTACCAACCCAGATCGGGCGAAGTCATTGGATGAATCCCAAACCAAAAAAAAACTGGCTAAGTGCGAGTCGGACTCGCGCACGAAGGGTTCCGTACCATTATCGCCAAAACGGCAAAAAAAAACACGTTTGTTGTATGGGAGCCCCACTTAAATATTTATTTTATTCCGTTTTTTGTATTTGTTGTTATAGCGGCAACAGAAATACATCATCTGTGAAAATTTCAGCCGTCTAGCTATCACGGTTCATGAGATACAGCCTGGTGACAGACGGACAGACAGACAGACAGACAGACAGACGGATCGCGAAGTCTTAGTAATAGGGTCCCGTTTTTACCCTTTGGGTACGGAACCCTAAAAAAGAGTGTCGCTTTTAATGGGCAATCTTTCTTTGAGGACAAAGTATTCATAAAAATTAACAACTTTCACTTTCAGACCAACGAAGAAAAAATCTTACTGTTCCCTTCATCCTGTCGAGTTTTCGAATATAAAATGTACTGAACAGCTGTTTTTAACACGCTTTTATTAGCTTGGTATGTATGTATCTATGTATCAATGTAACGGAATCTTTGAACGTGATTTTCACCCACTTCAAAACGTTGGATTGATTTGAAACTTTGCACACTTATCAAGGACCGATGACAATGCAATAATTTAAACAGTTTGTCCCATTATCCTTACCATTAAAGCGTGTTTTTTAGTTTTTGGAACTACAATTTATTATTTACATACGTTGATCGCAGAGTAAAAGTTTTTGACATGCATGATTACTTTCATCGCATTAACCTTAAAGATAATGATAAAGTCATCGTCTAGCTAAAAGTGACGGAGGCGAGACATCGCTTTTTTAACCCACGATGGAAAAAGAGGGGTGTTATAATTTGACGTGAGTAGGTCTATCTGTGTGTTTGTGTATCTGTCTGTGACATCGTAGCTCCTAAACGGATGAACTGATTTTGATACCGTTATTTTTTTTAAATAGTAGTAGTATCGAGAGTGTACTTAGCTATGTTTGATGAAAATCGGTTCAGCCACTCAAAAGTTATGGGCGTTTTACTGTTTGAATCGGGGTGTTTTCGCAAGATATCGTGTCATAATTACGTGATCAATAGATTGCCGATCAAAGCGTACCTACTACTAGATAAGTTATGTAGCATGAAATAAAAATGTGTCGGCGGATTTTTTTATTGTGCATATTAACAATAGTACTGTACGCCTTTTTATAGTCCCTTTTAAAATCTAAAGATATAGAAAATCCAGCTAATCATATTATCTATACATATAATAAATAAACATATGAACATATGTATGTATTTGTGTATCTATAATAATATTATTGTGTGTTTAAAGTAAATATTCGCAATGTTATGTGTTACACCAATGTCAGCCCCATTTCATGTCCAGGCTATCACTGTCCATTCCAGGTTGCCTGGAAGAGATCGCGGTATGCGATAAGGCCGCCCGTTGTATGTATTTTAGTTTTAAGTTTCCTTTTTTATGTTTTAATTTGGTGTACCTACAATAAAGCATATATAAATAAATAATAATAAATTAAATAAATAAATCTGTAGAAAAATATTTTTTGTACATCGAAAAAAAATCCAAAAAAAATAGCCAGGGTGTTAAAGGATAACCAACAGAACCCATTTCTAGCATTTTTGGAATTTTTGTCTGTTTGTATGTTTATTTGTGCACGCATCACGTGAAATGTACGAAACCAATGTAGATAACTTTTATACATACAAATTGTGCGTATCTTGAAGAATTACTTAGTTTTTGTTTCATCGCAATCGGTTCACTCTATCAAAAGTTAGATGAATTTAAAGTGTTCAAGAAGTAAAATTATCACAGCACACTCAATTCAGTTACTCGGACAGTTGAACTCGCTATTCGATAGATGGCGTTGTGCATTTAAAGTCATTTTCTGAATCGCGGTGTTAAGATTTTACGCGAAAGAATGACCCTAGAAAAAAAAATTGGTATGCAGTATGTATACTTTCGAGTATGTGGAGTAGGGCAGGTAGGCTGGTAAGTATGGTAGGGTTGGCAGGCGATGACGGGAGCGAAGCCGCGGGCACAGCTAGTAACGAATAAGAGTGAGTGGGAGTGCATGGTCTTTCGGGCCAGGGGCAGGTGTCCTGATTATTTACCGGCAATTAAACTTAAGTATCTTGGACATATATTAACCTCTGGCCTGGAAGGCGCTGTCTGTTCGTGCGAATATGATAGCTCGCAGATTTGCTCGGTGTTCGGGGGGCGTCAAAATAGCCCTATTTAGGGCATTTTGTACGTCCTTTTATACTGGCAGTCTGTAGATTGATTACACTCAGAAACAGTATAGCGCTCTACGCGTCCAATACAACAACGCGTTCAGGGTGCTCTTGGGGCTGCCTCGCTTCTGTAGCGCGTCGGGGATGTTTGCGAGAGGCGCGTGTGGATTGTTTCCACACAATCATGCGCAAGCGGTGCACATCCTTGGTGTGTAGGGTGCGGGCCAGCCGCAACAGTATCCTGAACGCTTTTGCGGAACGTTTCGACTGTCAGTATGTAAACCATTGCTGCATGGTTCACGTACTGACTAATGTTATGATTTTGTTTTAATTTAGTATATGTATGATAATGTATAATTTTAAATTTTATTGTAATTCATCTAATTTGTATTGATTGATAATTTTCAATTTAGTTTAATTGCATGATCCAAAGTTGATTGAAATAAATAAATAATAATAATATTACAATACATACTGCAGTCTTTAGGCAGCACGCATTTCCCCAGATTGTCATCAAACACATAGCCTGGTTTGCAGTCACAACCATCAAGGAAGCAGAGGAGAGTACAAGCGAGCACTTGTTTGTTGTAGTTAGAACAACGGTCATTGCAATGATTACCACAACCTGGTATAGCATTTGGATCTCCATGGCAAGATACTAGAACATACAAAACGATAAGATTATTATAGACTAAGAGGAGCTGGCTTTTGAAGTTAAAACCATCACTGTTCTATTGCGAAGAAGAGATGGTGTAATGTGTCTGTTTAGCATAGATGCTATCATCATCATCTGCCTTTTTAATATCCCCACTGCTGGGACACAGGCCCCTCTCTGTAAGAGGGAATGTGCCGTCATCCACCACGCGGGCCCAATGCGGGTTGGTGGATGTCACATGTATTCGACTTGCCGGTTTCCTCACGAGTGGTGGTGAAATAATTTACACAAATTAAAGCGCCTGCCTGGGTTTGAACCCACGACCTACAACTATAAGTCGCGGCCGATACCGCTAAGCGTTCTGTAGCATCAATTTTTTTTTTTTTTAAATTAAAACTAAAAAAAAATATTCTCAAATTATACTTTTTCTAATTTATATTAATTGATTTTATAATACTAGTAATCTAGGCATTTATGACTAAATTGTTGTCCATTTGAACTGTATTACTATTTATATGATTTAGTTAAACACATGTGATATGAAATAAAAATTTGAATTTGATGCATTTCTATCTCACATTGATATATTTTTTGCTGAGAAGTTTCTGGCACTTCTTTTTTTTCCAAGCATAATGGACATTTCAAGCTTATGTGGTTTGCATAAGTATTTGTTTGATTTTAATTTATCGACTTATCGTTCTTACCTCCACACTGGTCAATAGGAATACAGATGCGGTTATTATCTCGAGCATATCCTTCATCACAATAACATTGAGAAATACATCTCTTATTTTTGATAAGACAATTAGTTTGGTTCTGTTTACACAAAGTTTTGCATACGTTGTCGCAGGCCGGGCCGCAAGAAAAGTGTTCGTTGGGTCCAGTACATTTTACTGTGAATAAAATTTAATTATTATTAACGGTGGAAAATTTCAGTAGTTGATATGTCTTGGTGCCTAAAAACCTATTATCGGACTACGAAAACGGTATCTATCCTTGCCAAAATATCATCTAATGTTTTAGAGTGAGGGAACAGAGTGTACCTGTGCTTGCGTACACACTAATGCACTATATTATCTCCGAGATTGACTGCCGAGGTCGAAATTCGGTCTGGAGGACTATTAGGTATTCTTTAAACTTTACACGCACCAAAGAGACCTTAAAGTTTTATAGTACCTCAGGTAACTCTGGTTAAGAAACCAAACATCTCCTAAGTTGAACTGCAACATGCCAAAAACCTCAAAACTATCGAAAAAATGCAAGAGCATCTACTAATATTATATTGAGGAAAATACTTAGCTGATAAAAATTACTTACAACAATCTTCTTCTGAAATACATTCATCAGCAGAACTTCTGTAGTAGCCGTCTTCACAGCGACATGCTGGTTGGCAGAATTCTTCACCTTCAGGTGGTTTTGGACAGTCGTAGGGAACCCCAATGGCGGTGCAAGTTTGTGGTGGACAGGTGTGAGGGCAGGGGTCGTACACTTCGTGCCGTTTTGTGCAGTCTACTGTTGTCATTAAATAAGTCATAAAATCATCATCAATACAATATATTAAATCTGTAATACCGTTTTTGTACATCGAAAATATTTATAATAAAAAAACTTTTTTGCAAAAAATACTACCGAATTCCAAATATAAAACTACAAAGTGAAAAATTACTTTATTTTTGGAAGTCTGTGTCTTTCGTAGGTACCATTTTTTGCTATATAGATACCGACTTCCAAAAATAAAATTATTTTTCACTTTGTAGTTTTATATTTGGAAGTCGGTAGTATTTTTTTGCAAAAAAGTTTTTTTTTATTTTACCCTTTTTAGTTGTACCTATCTAATAGGAAAGTTGTTTAGTAAGTTCCTATAACGCCAGAATAGAATACCCGAATACATGAAACTTGAACATAATTGATGAAATGAGAGATCTGCGTACCTCTTTCAAGCGTACTGGCGTGATGTTATGTTATGAAATGGTATAAACAATAAACAGACATGCGATTGCAGCAATCCCGACGGTTAAAATGGGACCAATTTCGGAATATGCTCTTTCAAAGAAAAAAAGAATTTTCAAAATCGGTGAACATAAAATACATGAAGTCGAACATAGAACCTCCTCCTTTTTGGTAAGTCGGTTAAAAACATAGCGAAAGTGTTAAAGGATAGCCAACAGGACCCATTTTTACAGCATATTTGGCATTTTTGTCTGTTTATTTGTGCACGCATCACGTAAAATAATAATAATAATAAATTTATTTATTCAGGAAAAACACAATGTACAGGATTAAAAAAGATAAATACATACATTTGTAACAGTAACACGGAAAAAGAGAATCGTTGGTACCTGTACTAATACCTGTACATATGTAAAATGTACTAAACCAATGTAGATAACTTTTATACATAACAATTGTGCATAACTTGAAGTATTATATTATTATTACTTAGTTTCATCGCAATCGATTCATTCTATCAAAAGTTAGATGCATTTAAAGAGTTCAAGAAGTAATATATCGCAAGTCGCAACACACGCAATGTTTTCGATATTTTTTTGGTTACAGAACATGCCGTGCCATAACTTACCTTAACTGTTTTGAGCAAATAAAAAAAATAAGTGACCTTGTTTATTTTGCGCTTGGACCCTGACTTGATTTTTATTTTTTATTTTTTGCATTAATTAAGAACTAACCAACAAAAGGATTTGATAAGCAATATTTTAACACTATCAATATGTATTATGATAAAGTATGTGTGCATAAAGACTTCAAACTTAAAACCAGCTCTAAATAGAAATGTCAAAGACTTGACTACTCAGTTACCTCAGTGAATAAATGCACAATTTGGATTAAAAGTTAGTAGCTGCCTGAACACGAATCTATTTTGTTGACTGTACTAATTAAAAAAGTAAATACTTACATGGACACTCTTTTTCAGGTACGCAAGTTCCGTTTTCGTGTCGTAAGAACCCCTCTTGGCAGACACATCCTCCGATGCAGTTTATGGGGTCTATACAAAGCGTGGGTTGTCCTGCTTGGGAGCAGTTTCTATTTTGACATCCACCGTTGGCACAAGTATCGTAGACTTCATTTAAACCGCAGACTTGAGCTAAAAAATAATGTAATTTCTTTATGTGATATACAGGTGGAGAACATAACATAGCAGCACGCCAGAATTATATTATATTTATTAATTAAGGAATAACCCACACATTAAAATCTTATCTATATTAATATATAAAAGTTTGTGACTTTGTGAGATTGTAGAGGGTAATCTCTGGATCTACTGAACCGATTTAGATGAAATTTGGCATGGAGATAGTTTGAAGATAGTTGTATAGTTTTTATTCCCTTGGGATGATAAAACACGTTATTACGCGAGCGAAGCCGCAGGCAGATGCTTGTGTAGCGGCACCATCGCCGCCACTTACAAACTAATGATATGACGTCACACAAATCCTGCATCGCGCAAGCAAAGTTTTCGACGCGATTTGAACGTTTACAACAGTCCGACAACAACCGTCGGGCAGTTGCCCGGACCAGACATACTCGTAATACCCATCTGGTCGGAGGATCCTCCCTTTTCTATGGAGTTTTGTGGGACTTTACACCCTGTTTCAGCTGCCCCCAAACTAGTAACTAATAAAAATAAGCACATGAAACCAATGTGCAACTCACACCATTATCCAAATCATATATAAATATGACAGCTGTTCAAGATCTGGGTGTCTTACACAAGACACCCAGCTCTGGAACAGCTTTCAAATCAGTCTTAAATTTTTGTAAACGCACCCACGATACAGCAAGAAATTCCTAGTGTGGGCCAGAGATAAAAAAAAATGTCCCCGGAGGCTAGGTAGTTATAGGTGCACCTTTAGTACCTACATTCCCTTTTCGCCAGATATGCTTAAAGTTTCATGTAATAATCTAATATGTGCGAGCCTTTTGCCATCAACTAGGCACAAATCCAAGCTCCGGGCTGCTACTGATAAATTCCTGATGGAAAAACCGAATACTAATCTGGGAACCGAACCCAGGACACAGATTAGAGAAGTTACTATGTAACATATTTCTTTTTCCAAGATCAAGTACACAATTTTGAGCTCAATATCCGTGATAGTTGGATTGATCCGTGACGGCTCGTTTCTTACGAGGCTGTCGAACTAAGAACCCCGCGCCCACCAACCACGTACTCCCTTCACACGTATGAGTGGTGACAACTGACTGGCGGAGCGGTGCAGGGACCGCGCAATATTGTAGGCATTGATCACTGTAAGTACGGTCGAGTGAAGGGGGTCTTCCCTGGACCTCATGCACCACAGTAGCGCTTTCACTAGACCAACGAGGCAGAGTGGTAGAAACATGGTGAATAATGTGATAAAACAAATTGGGAAGGATACATACTACAGTCTTCTGGAAGGACACACTTATCAATGTTGCTATCGAACACGAATTCTTCTCTACAATCACAGCTATTGATTTTGCAGATAAACGTACAAACACTATTCTTTTCCTTGTAATTGGAGCACAGTCTTCCGCAGTTCGTACCGCAACCTGACACCGCGTTAGGATCTCCACCGCAAGATGCTGTAAACGAAAAAGTTGTAAAATATACAGTTTTAGTACTTCCTAATACGTGTTATGTCTAGGAATAAACTAAAATATAGATTAGCAATTTCAAATTACTTATTCATTTTGCCTTACAAGTATTGATTCAGATTTTTTAAATTTTGGAAAAGTATCTGAAAAGTAAATCTCATTTTATTATAGTCACAGTAAATTTTCGCAAAAACTTGTGAGTACCAAAATTTAACTTAATATTTAACTTTTTTTTTAAAATTTTGGCACTTTTCCTTGATTTTTGCTGTAAGACCTTACTTTTTGCCAAATTTCATGATTCTAGGTTACAGGGAACTACCATATAGGTTTTCGACCCAAAACCTATAGGGTACTTCCGGTTAGAGTTTTTACCTTTTGAGGTACGGAACCCTAAAAATTATATGAACGATAAAAGGGCCCTTTTACTTACGGCATTCATCGACAGGAATACATTCTCCGCAATCATGCCTAACATAATTATCGATGCAGACACAGCCTGGTTTTCCTGGGCAAGTTGCATTGGGACTGATGTCACCCAGTAATGCTGGACAAGCTATTGGTTTTCCTAATTGGTCGCATGTTTGTGGTGTGCATAACCAATCTGGACAGTCTTCTAGCCTCTCGTTTTCTCCACATTGTGGTGCTATAGAGATAAAATAGGTATTACAATTTTGAAAGTAACACGTACAAACATTTCAAATAAATTAAACCGACTTCCAAAGTAAAATTCAATTGCTTCATCCAATTTTGGAAGACGGTTTAATTTTTTGTTTATAAAGTTTTTTATTTTTCTCCTTTTGGTTCGGTAGGTACTTTATAAGTCAGAAGATTGAGATCTGACACCAGTCTTGCCAAGGGGTACCGTGTTACCCAGTTACTGGGTTGTGGAGGAGGTCAGATAGGCAGTCGCTCCATGTAAAACACTGGTACTTAGCTGATTCCGGTAAGACTGGAAGCCGACCCCAATATAGTTGGGAAAAGGCTAGGCAGATGATGACTTTATATAACCATGAAAAATTCTAGCCAGAACACATTTCATGACGATTCCAATAAGCCCAAACACGACTAGGTTACATTGTATAATAATGGATTACCAGTGCCTACCTTCCAGCTTCATCATCAGATCAATTCAATGATACCATTTTCTTTAGTACTATTTATTTATATGTATTTGCTTCATCATGGTGACTTAACTATTCAAGAAGATATCTTATACCCGTAACCTATCATTAAGGAGTTCCAGTGGCCATCTGTGGTCTTCTTCACCATTTCCACTTTACCAAATGATTATTTTTGAGTGCAAATGCTCGCCATTGCAATAAGGTACTACATACCTCCTTAACTCTTTAAGGCTGGCAACTGATCATTTGAGCTCCCGCAGCTACGTTCTCCATACCATGTTGGTGAAAATACCAAAACCGCCTATAATATTTGGGACGCACCAACTATACACTTAGTTCGCAATAAACGTTTTGACTTTGACTTTGACGTTCATTCGATTACCATGGGATCTCATCATCAGATTCTGACTTGGTGATAATGAGACCATCGGGAGCCTGCCTATACCTTTTCAAACGCATATATAATTTTAACTTTTTTACAGAAAAATACAACCGACTTTTTATCTTCCTTGTTGTTCCTGTTTTAGTTTCTTCGTTTTTTGACACCGTCTGCCGAATAAAAACGATATCCTAGAGACGATAACAATATCTGCGTAGATATTGTTATCGACTCTAGCATATCGTTTTTCGCAGTAGCACATTACGGCAATTACTTTTGGACGGGTCTACTATAACCATCATGACTGCGGAGTTTCGCTAGCCAGATTAATTTGACCCTGTTTAAATAAATAATGGAAGTCTGTGAAGCTCTTCGTCCAAGTGTTTTTTGTGTGTCTATCATTGACTATTAAAATGTTAATCTATGGTGTCCAATCTGTTTTGTCGACTGTACCAACGTTTTACTTATGAAGGTACTACTTACGACAGTTTGCTTTTGATATAAATTTTCCAATTTAATACCTCCAATAGCCTTCCTTGCATCGACGGGCAGGTTTACAATCCTTGATAAAAAGGATTTTGATAAGTGGACAATGGTATGTTTTGTTGATGACCTTGCATGTTTTTGGTGGAGAACTAGGAGGGAAGGGTTCTTGTTTGTGGCAGTTTGTATCTGATATTAGGTTATGGTATAAATTAATAGACACTGGTACAAATCAAAACCGTCGTCGAATGGCATAGGCTACATTTTATGCTGAAAAAATGGAAATACCACGAGAGCAAAGCCGTGAGCAAATCTAGTTGATCTTATTGGTGGTGTTCATAAGAAAGGCCCGGTATCAAGATAATCATAATCGGCGTGTGTGTATGACTAGATGTATGAACGTGAGTGAAGCAAAAGAATTATGTAAGGATCGTAGCAGGTGGTGTTTTATGTATAATTTCAGCCTACGCCCATGGAAAAAAGGAGTGTGCTTTTGTATGTGAATGCCGTATGCGTGTATTCAATATACACGCATTGCGGAACTTGACGTATAGTTACTTTAATTACGTCGCATAAAGAGGAGAATTCGTACTGAAGAGATAAAAAAACGTGCTACTTCTTTGTTTCGAGAAATACTCACTGTCACATTTATCTTTTGGAACACAAGTGCCATTACTTGCACTTAAATACCCATATTCACAGACACAACCTTTAATGCAAGCTTTGGGGTCCAATTTTAAACAAGGAACCGGTTTTCCTAATTGAGAACAATTTCTAGCTTGACATCCACCGTTGATACATTCGGAATATACTTCATGTTCTTTGCATACTGGTGCTGAAAAACAAAATCAATGATGAGTAAACATTTTGTTACTGTGTATTATGAATAGTTGCCCATCCATCAAGCCTGGTGTACACGGGTAGAGTTAACGTGAAGGTGCGATTTGGATAAAACTTGACATATGGATACACCAGAACCTGGATAAGGACATAGAATAATATGTCTGTGTAATGTGTATTTGATGACACGGTTGGCACAGTGGTTGAGTGATCGGTTGCTGCTTTTCATGTCGCGGGTTCGATTCCCTCACGGAATAAATATTTGTATGGCCTACAGATAGTTGTTGCAGTCTGGTTATTTGTGTATGTGAGTTTATATGTTTGTAAATGCACCCAGGATACAGGAGAAATTCCTAAAAATAAAATATTCTTTTTTTAATCTTTTATAAATTGTTCCTAGGGACAATAAAACACATTTCACGCAAGTGATATCGTGTGTAAAAGCTAGTTAAATATTAAAGATATTTACTGCAGTCTTCAGGGCAGACACATTTGTTAATATTTTCATCCTTTACAAATCCTTCCCTGCAATCGCAAGCGTTATCTTCACATAGAGCTATGCAGGATACGTTTTCTGCTTGTTTGTAGTTTGAACAAAGTCGACCGCAGTTTATGCCACAGCCTGTTATTGCGTTTGGATCCCCACCGCATTCAGCTAGATAGTAAAGAAAATGTTGTTAAGTATGTATTTTTTTTTATTATTCATCACATCATCATCAGTCGTTTAATGCTCCCACTGCTGGATCACCGGCCTCCTCTCTGTGAGAGAGGAGATGGGCCTTACTGCACCACGCGGGCCCAGTGTGGTTTGGTGGATATCACATGTCTTCGAATTATTCATTTGCAGCTAGATTTGTAATCTTATATGTATCCAAAGTTACTGCCAAATTACCAAAGGCGTCATACGAATATCTATATATATCTAAGTTACACCTGCAGTTATTTTTATTGGGTTCTCTATAGGAGCAACTTGTTTGCCAGGTTATTTTTCTTGCTCAAGAGATAATGTTACTAAGTTATGTAAATAATAAATAACTCCAATACTTACGACAATCAGTGACTGGAATACAAACTTCTTGGTCATCTCGTACATAACCCTCTTTGCAAACACAGTCGACGATACAATATTTTGGGTCAATTTTGACGCAACCCGTTTGAAATCCTACATCCGTACAACGCCAGGGTCCACATTCACCAATGCTGCAGTTTGAGAGAACTTCGTTGTCGCCACAAGGTGGAGCTAAAAAGGTTCATTTTATTTATTTTATTATTACAAGCTTCTAATTAACTTGCGATTTATGTATGTTCGGGTCAAATCTTGTAACTGAATTTTAAAGCAGATATCCTCAACCGATTAAGATGATATTGCATACACGTTTGGTTTGGATGACTGGTTCCGCGGTGGTTGGCGCGGTAAGCTAAAAGGCTGGCTTAAAAGATTTTTACTTTTATTGGCAGCAATCATTTAAATTAAGTATCATGAAAGTACAGTTTAATGCAGTCAATACAATGTTTAATTAGACTAGACAATAATTAGCTACTCGGAAAGTACTAGATGGAGTAACACGAGTGGCTCCTCATCATCTAGGACCAAGCATCGATCATTGTTTTCGATCGGTTCTATAAGCAGATGCAATAAATACTCTCAAGTTAAAATGTTTTGCCGTCTCATATAACAATTACATCATTATAAAGTCACTTACTACATTGTTCGGGACGAACACATTTTCCAATTTTCGTATCAAACAGAAATCCGTCTTTACATTCGCAGCTATCCTTATAACATTTACACTCCACTGGTTTGGGGCCAGGGCATTGTCTGGTAAAGTTTTTGTCACAACCTGGTTGGGCATTATAGTCTCCGCCACAAGAAACTGTATAGAAAAGATAGTTTGTTGATATTTTTGTTGATTACTTTTTTAAATTTCCGGTGGAATGCATTACGATAACAGGGTCAAGTGGAGAGTCTTCTAGAGGGTGTCCAAAGAAGAGTGTCGGTAACGAAGCTGCCCTAGAAAGGACTGCCATGATCACTAATATTCGAGAAGAGTGACGTACGTAATAATCTATGGCTGAGTTTTGTTACCAACGTTTGTCCTAAAATCTGGAGAAAATAAACGCAAGGTATAAAGGATTGTTTGTTTGTATTTATCTATGTGTGATTTTGTATGTATTATTGAATAATTTATAGATGTTGTCTGATATGGGTTTAAGACCTTTAATTTTTTTAATTTTAATAAAATAACTTACCGCATTTCTTCGGACGGATACATTTTCCGGTGCTGTCGTCCAAAACAAAACCTTCTTTGCAGTTACAGCCATTTAAGTCGCAAAATTGGAGGCAAATCATGGGTTCTGTGTTATTATAATTAGAGCAACTTTTAATGCAGTTTCCACATCCTGATACCGCATTTGGATCCCCTCTGCAAGAAGCTGTAATAGAGTTCCAATTGATAAATATCTGCACATGGACTCGATCCTCAGAGAGCTTGCATTGTTATCGCATTCATGACACAAAACATTTTATATGGCTACACGTGCATTTTTTTTCCGTATTGGTTTCCAATCGCCTGTTTTCCCCGTTGCAGAAAACGGAAAGACTTCGATCAAGACTCTGGGCTGGGATCACGGAGCTGATGAAAAAATTCTGATAAACCTACCAGAGAATTGAAAGCCGTAGCCCCCGCCTGAATGGATTGGACAGACAATCGATTGGATTTGTCTAGCAGATCACGAGAGTTCACTGTCTTGTAGAATGAAAACACAAGGTTTTCAATATTAAAAGTATTATAATTCCATGATACTTACGACATTTGTTTTTAGGTATACAAGTTCCATTTGCGGCACGTACTAGTCCTTGTTTACATAGACATCCTTTGATACAATTTTCGAGAGGTATTATGGGACAAGGTATCGGAAATCCTAATTGTGAACATTTTTGAGGTCCACAGTCGCTGTTGGTGCAGGGTGAATAAACTTCATCTTTTCCACAAGTTGGAGCTATAAACAAAAAAAAAACAAATATCTTAAGACCTACGTACTGTTATGTCATTGACGTCATGATTCATATTTGTTTAAAGATTATTTCCACTAAAGTGTAAATACGCCAATATATCATTTCCTTTATACTGATTGAAACAACTGTTTAATTTGTTTTTTATTCACAAAACACCTGTTAATTAACTCACTTACCGTGACGGTTATCGCAAACTCGTGTAAAAATAAGTACATGCGTAGAGAATACATTTACAGGTTTTTTTTACTAGAATAGTTAAAAGGATTTAAAGTAAATTGATAGCGTATTGTGGATAAATCATGTTTTCCTCATCGTGATTTAATCCATATTCACAGGTCCTCGAATTATAAAAATGATGGATCATCATCATCTCATCATATCAGCCGAAAGTCGTACGTTCACTACTAAACATGGGCTCCTCCATGCGTCCCCACATCGACCGGTCTTGTGCGTTTCGCATTCAGCGGATTCCCCCATGCTTAATTAGGGTATCGGTCCACTTAGTGAAAGGCCTTCCAACGCTGCGGTAGATGACGGATAGGTACATAAAATTGCAGTCGTATCCGTTCAAAATAAATTCAGGATGTGTTCTTCTGAACCTCAAATTACTTAACACGAAACTCTATCACATTCCGAAGTATTTGAAGAAATCCTAATCCATTGCTCTATAAGTTTGAAAAAATCGTCTGCTCAACTATGTAAAAAACGCAATGAATTTTGCTGATTTTTCGCAATGAAAGGTATTGCCATTAATTGTGTTTTATGTAACTATTCAAGCTTACAGTCACTCAAAGGGCAATGGGGAGGGCTATGCTCGGAGTTTCCTTGCGTGATCGAATCAGAAATGTGGAGATCCGCAAGAGAACCAGGGTTACCGACATAGCCCGAAGAATTGCCAAACTTAAGTGGCAGTGGGCAGGGCACATTGCTCGCAGGACGGATGGCCGATGGGGCCGAAAAGTTCTGGAATGGCGACCGCGAACCGGAAGACGATACGTTGGAAGGCCTCCCACTAGGTGGACTAATGACCTGGTTAAGGTTGCGGGAAGGCGCTGGATGCGAGACGCATGGGATCGGTCAATGTGGCGATGCCTGGGGGAGGCCTATGTCCAGTAGTGGACGTCTTTCGGCTGAAATGATGATGATGATGATGATGTAACTATTCTACCAAAATTTATGTGTAAACAGTTAGGTAATATTTGAAAACTTACTGCAGTCATTAGCAAGAACACATTTGCCTGTGTTATCATCATACCAGAATCCTTTGCGGCAATCACATCCGTTTATTTCGCAGTCAGCGGTACACACTACAGGTTCTGTCTTGTTGCGATCGGAGCAATGTCTACCGCAGTTCTTACCACAACCCGATACCGCGTTAGGATCCCCACCGCACGCTAGAAAATTTATAATATTACTCTCTGTCGTGGAATTTTCGCTTTTATTTGCACAAAATACAAAACAAAATAGAATTAAAAATAAAAATTCAGATAATGATTTCAGTTATTATTAATGGAAAAATGATTTTTCTCTGGAGACTAAAGTTTGTCAAATAAAATAAGGTAATGTTTTAAAAACTCATACAATTTCACATTGCTTCATTATTAGTCATCATGCACATTTAAAACAAAACGTTATAAATAACAATAATTTGGATACTCACGACATTATTTTAAAGGGATGCATTTTGTGTTTTTATCTTTGGCGTAGTTGTTTTCACAAATACAACCAGTTTTCCGTAGACATTTTGAAGGATCAGAGGGGTGAACATAAGCTCTTAGAGTAAGGTTATTTTGAGTGTGCCTAAGGAACAGATGTATATGACTTGTATACATCTGTCACTTTTTCACAGTCGATCCATGATAGTTTTGACAGGTCATGGTACGGGGGCAAGACCATGGGTTATCACTTTTACAAGCAATTTTTGTCTTCACAAAGACCAGGCAATAATAAATGTTCCCGTTTCACAAAAATAAAGCACTTACGACATTCATCCCTTGGTATACAGATACCGTCTTCATTTCTCGCGTATCTATCAAAGCAGCGACAGCCCGGTTCACATTCGTCGTCACCACGCTCTGGTGGTGCTGCGCATCTGATCGCAGATGGGTCTACATCGCATCGTTGAGGAGGACACGGGTTGGGGCATACGTCATATACCTCATAGGGACCCTTACACTTAGCTGGCGTGAAAAATTAGAGACTGTTAAGTTCTGAGATAAATTTGCTACTGTTGAAAAAGTTAAGTGTTACATAAGTTATACTAGGTTCCTGTCAAAAAGGGTTGAACTCAAAATAACTAAACAAAAAGATTTTTTTAACGTACTTCGCTTTTCAAAGAACATTTTTCTTTCGCTTGGACATATAGCGACACCCTTCCCTGCCGCTACCAAAGCTTCAACTTTAGTAAAAATAAATCACTTACGACACTGATCTCTCATCACACAAATACCGTCAGGGTTTCTGACAAACCCGTCAGCGCATCGACACCCTGGTTCACATTTAGGGTCACCAGGTCTTGGTCCGGGCATGCAATCAATCAATGTCTCGACCACGTCGCATCGACGGGGAGAACACGGAGCGGACAAAGGTCGTACAGTTCATTCTGATCGTTACATTGAGCTGTGTTGTGTTAAAAGGATAAGGGGAATTATTAACCGGGCGAAAATTATACTGAATGGGCGACTATTATACTAAGTAAGTCACTATTTATCCGGTTTGAGTTATACTTTTTAGGAGGTTTTTGTGAGCTCGGTAATAATATTGTTACATACTTTAATTGTATGTGGGGTTCTATTTTTTCTATTTTAGCATATTATTCTTTTGAAAATAGCTGAACAACCATCGAGGCGACATCGTTGTGCAGAGCGAGCGTTCGGGTGTAATCGTGTTATCAACAAATTAGTCCAAGAGCGAGCGAAGCAAGTTCGGGAGCTTAGATAATCCCGACACGGATAGATTAGGTTCGAAGGGGATGACGTCATCTCCTTCATGTCAGGTTACTTTAGACCCTGCAGACAGAAAAAGGAGCCCTACGCAGCGGGGCTCCGTCGACAAACTTTTATTTTCAAGTCACTGTTTTAAACATTTGTATTCACCCACTGCTTGTCGCCCACTTAGTATTTCCGTAAGCCATATTTAGTATTTTTTACACCTTTAATTTCAATTTATTTTCGCTCATTTAAATACTATCCAAAGGATAATTAATACGTTTAAATGGTTATCTTAAAGAAAACCCAGAAAAAAAAGATTGCAAAATAAATAAATCTATCAATGGCCCGGTCGACAGGACTGTATGAAAAAAGAAAAAGTGTTATACCGACACCAAATAACATGGGACAAGGGCATAAAGATAGTGAATTGAATTAAATCAAAATAGACCAAGTTGCTTGAAATTAAAAAAATACTTTTTGCTAACCCCGTTTTGACAGAAACCCTATTATTAGTGGTCAAACGCGAGCCTATAACAAATAAAAAAAATAAAAAATGTATACTGCTGCCTTGAGCCGAGATTGCGTGATATTCCTGCACATGTTTGTAATCTCTTCTCCATAACAATAGCTAAGTTATATATATGTATTTATTTTTGTCTATCTGCTTCATGGCAATCTGTTGCAGACAACAAGAGGCCACTGTTTTGGCTGATATTTTTATCTGGTTATGGCTTTTAGCTTGGAGATAAACTTCTCAGATGAGTGTCTCATTCCATTCTGACGAATCTATCCTGAAGAGTTGGTACACTATGTCTCTTTAGTCTTCGATATTGGAGACCTTGGTTTCCACTCAGTCTGACAGCAAGTTCATTTTTGTGTTTTGATAGTCTTTTCTGGTAGGCGTCGCTATATTTTGCTATCTCCTGCTTGACAGTTGGTAGTTTTACCTTAATATAAAACATCTTGTTACTGATGTATTGGGGGCTGTTAAAGATAGCTCTCAGTGTTTTTGTTTGAAATATTTCCAATATCTCTATGTTACTGTTGCTGGCTGTACCCCAGAGTTGTATGCCATAAGTCCATTTTGGTTTCATGATGGCTTTGTATACTAACAACTTGCTGTGTCTGTTCATTTGTGAGTGGCGTCCGATTAGCCAGTACATATTACGCAGTTTTATATCTAGTTGCTTTCTCTTTGTTCAAATGTGTTTTTGCCATGTCAGCCTTCTGTCCAAGTGCATGCTCAAGTATTTTGCATTATCGTCTAACGGGATTTCCTCATTAAAAAGTGTACCTGGTGGACATGTGTCTCTCCTGAGAGTGAAAGTTACGTGTGTTGACTTACTTTGATTTACGTGAATTCGCCAGTTTTTAAGCCAATCGTCTATTTTGTTAATGTGATGTTGTAGGTGTTCTGATGCAATTATTGGATTTGTGTGTGTGGATAGCAAGGCTGTATCGGCTGCATATGTTGCGATCGTTGTCATTTCTGTTGTTGGTAGGTCAGCAGTAAATATTATGTAGAGAATTGGGCCCAGTAAACTTCCCTGTGGTACTCCTGATTTAATCTCATACAAGTCTGAAATTTCATCGTGCTGCTTCACTTCAAAACATCGTTTGCTGAGATAGGACTTTATTATGTGACAAAATGAGTGATGGAGCATTTCTTTAACTTTATATAATAGGCCCTCATGCCATACTTTGTCAAAGGCCTGGCTTATATCAAGAAATACTGCTGAACAGTATTTCTTTTCCTCCAGTGCTCTACTTATAACGTCGACTATTCGGTGTACTTGCTCAATTGTTCCATGATTTTCCCGGAACCCAAATTGGTGATTTGGAATAATAACATTCAGGTGTACCTTCATCCTATTTATTATGATCTTCTCAAGAAGTTTGCCTAGTAGAGGTAGGAGACTTATAGGTCGATATGAAGCTACTTCACTAGGTGGTTTATTCGGTTTAGGTATCATTATGACCTGCGCTATCTTCCATTGTCCTGGAAAGTGGTTAAGTCTTAGGCAGGCATTGAAAATGTTAACGATTGCTACTATACCCTTTTTAGGCATATATTTCAACAGAACGCTGTCTATACTGTCGTATCCTGGCTATTTTCCATCCTTGAGGTGTTTTATTTCACGTGCTACTTCAGTAGGACTCGTGTGTTTCAATGGGAGACACATTTGCTCTGCACTTTCCAGATAGCTTTTTATTTCAGCGTTGTGCTCAGGTCTTAATTCATGAAATGCTTGAAATACGTGAGTTAGGTGTTCAGCAAATATGCCTTCTCCATGTTTGATCTTGCCCAGTTCCCATTTGTTTTTTTGATGGGGGGTATTTTTTCAGGGGCGTTATAATTTTTGAGTTGCCTTCCACAGCGAATAGTTAGAGCCTGAACTTGAGGTTAAGTTAGACAGGAAAGCTTGGAGGTTATTGTTGGTAAAACTTTTGATAAGGTCTTTTAGTTCATTAGAAGATTTGTTGAATGCTGTTTTGTTAAGAATCTTAATAATAATATGTTTAAAAAGAAACTGAAACAATTTTTAATTCATAAATGTTACTACTCCACAACTGAGTTTATGGAGGACACCATTGACATTTAGCTTATTACAATATTAAATTTAGATTATTATTATTATTTTGACATTGATAATTGTGTTTTAGTAAGTAAGGAATTGTGTGTTATGTAAGTAATTGAATTGTTTAATTTTAAATGTGTGTCTGTTGTTTCGACACCACTAACTTTGTCATTATTTGTATGCTTTCGAGTAAAATGTAGCGAACTGACCACCTTATTATAACATCCTATTGTATTGAAACCTACATTTACGAATAAATATGATTTGATTTGATTTGATTTGATTTGTCTACCGGATATCTAGTCCTGTGCCATATTTTTCTTAAATTACGACGTTCCAGTATTTTATCTCTGATGGTTTTTGGATATTCATTAGATGTTTGAGGTATCTTTTTTCGTACTTTTGTAGAGATAGTAGCTGTTTCGTGAATGACTTATTTAGGTTTTCGATAGTCTCTTCTATATCTTCAACTGTTTTTAATGTGCACAAGAGCTTGATCCTCTTAGTGATTTCATCCTGATAGATCTTCCAGTTAGTGTTTTTGTTGTATAGTCTTTCTACCGGTTGGACTAAGACTACTGTTGTGCTTACGTTCAATATAGTTATATTGAACGTAAGCACAACAGTGGTCTGATGACAGATCCATGCAGGTTTCAATTGTTATGTAGTTTCGACTTATATTTTTAGTAATATAGAAGTCGAGCAGATCAAGAATTTTATTTCGATCAGTTGGCCAGTATGTTGGTTCACGTGAGGTCATGCACTCGAGTCTTAAATTTTGTATTGTGCCATGTAGTTGCCTTCCACGGTATGTGATTAGACGAGAGCCCCAAAAAGTGTGTTTTGCGCTCCAATCCCCACCACAAATAAATCTGGACCCCAGGGAAGAGAAGTAATTATTGTAGTCATCTCTAGTCAACCTGTTTCTGGGCGGACAGTACACAGCAGAAAAGGTGGTCTCGACTGTCCCGTTGAAGACTACTTTTATTGACGTAGCTTGTATTTTATCTGATTGGTATTTTTCCATTTCGTAATGTTTGATGTTATTTTTTATAATTACTGCAGTTCCACCATGACTATTTCCAGACGGGTGGTTTGTTGTGTATACTGAGTAGTTTTGTAAATTGAAATGAGATTTTTCAGTGAATCTTGTTTCAGAAATAAGTGCTATATATTTTTTTTCTATTTGGAGAAATGTTTGAAACTCTTGACGACGTTCCGTCAAGCCGTTGGCGTTCCAAGTGTCAATTCGGAGGGTATTAATCATTTGGTTACTAGGCTTGTGACAAGCTGGATCATACGGTCCATCATTTTGTCCATCATGCTCATCATGATTTGTTGAAATTTGGCGAACATTAGTTCAAGTCTGTCTGGAAGGTTTTCCGGATCAGGTAAATTTTGAATTGGTGGTCGATCTTTTGTTACATCAGCTAAGTTATATCACGACATTTTTGTCAGTTAGAACCCGTCATAAACCTGCCTGAGTCTGACCTATGGATACTATGTGTAGTCCGAATTAAAGAATTCTGAAAACGCCTGTCCGCTCCAGACAAAGGAATATCTCATAATTATGAGGACATCCCGACAGCACAACCTAGAATTAATTGACAAGCAAAATGTATATTTTTTTCTACTTACGACAGTCCTTTTCATGTATACAGACTTCCTCAGCATTTCGTAAGAAACCGTCGCTACATCGACATTTACGTTCACAGTCATTCTCATCTATTGCTAGACACGATACCGCTGCGATGTTGATACCACAGTATCGGGGTGGGCACTCAGAATAACATGGATCTATTGTTTCATTCTTGGGACAATCGTATTCTGTAATGGAAAATATTTGTCTTAATTAAAATTATAAAAATACCCATACCTGCTTCTTCTTAGCGTGTCGATGGCAAATATAATTGTTAATCATTTAATATTATGTTTGGCTTAGAATAGGGTAGTTGACAAAAATATCTATTTAGTCCGTCAGTTAGATAACCTAAAATATTGGACAGGTATTTTTCTTTGCCACGTAAACAAAAAATTACGACGATACAGTGCTGTGAAATATTGTGTGACGTCACGGTGTGCTACACGTGATACTGCCAACGTTACGTCACATGACGCCACTCATGAACTTTGATGCGCTTTATCTTTGTCAATTTTATTTTTATTGATAAAGCAAAAAATACTGGTCCAATATTATAAATGATAATCTCACTGACAGACAAAACAAAATTATATTTTTTCTACACAGGCAATTAAAATAAAATTTAAAAAAATAAGGTTTTTTATGATCTTGATAAGAGACAGGCCAAAATCTGAATAAAAGTTTTGAATTTAATTGAATTTAATTCGGACTAACAATTTGAACAGTTTGTAATCATAATTATTTTCAAAGTAAAATCAGTTCGATTGAAAACCTGGGGCTCCAGAAAAGTGTCATCGATTTCAGCGATGGCGATGGTCAAAATGCCAGTGTAAGGGACTGATCACGTGAAATTTCGAAAGGTTTTTTTTTATTTTTTTTTTCCAAGTGATTGACTTCTGCTTTCTGTGGAGACTAAACTAAAGCCTCCAGCCAGGCAACATTTCGACAGCGTTAGATATTCTCTTATATTATTATTTTGTCATCTCTCCAAACGCTAGCGTCACGGGCCATGGGGATGCTGTTTGAAGTTTTTTTTCTACAACTACAAAATAAATTTTCCAGCAACAAAAAGCTAAAAAATACTTACGACACTCATCCTCAGGAATGCATATACCAGCTCTGTTTTTAAGGAAGCCGTCTGCGCATCTGCAACCCGGTCTACAGTCCTCAGAACCAGGCTTAGGTGCAGGGGCACAAAGAATCAGGGCTATGTTGATCCCGCACTCCCTTGGAGGACATGGTTTCGGGCAGAGGTCATACATTTCATTAGGCTCCTTGCATTTGCTATGGGCTGTAAATCAATTATAAGACAAACTTACTGTCGCTTTCTGAATTAAGAATTTATAGTTGAGAATTTTCAAACACAAATGCCTAAAATCTGTTATATATCTAAAAGAGTTATGAATATAAACGAGGATGGCTGATAGGGAGGGGATGGCCAAAGAAAAGATGGATGGACTGTGTGAGGAGTGATATGAAAGAAAAGGGAGTCAGTGAGTGCGTGACAGGGGACAGGACGGTATGGATGACGAAAACGTGTTGCGCTGACCCCAAGTAACATGGGACAAGGTCAGGATGATGATGATGAAATGCCTAATAATCTTTCAAACTTTGTCATTAAAATAGGATTTGGCACGTTCTTACCTCCAAATTCTCAATTCAGACTGGCGCTTGCACTGTTGAATGTTGATGCCAATACTTACTTGCGTTTGAATTAATTAATTTTACTTGTTTTGTTATCTAAATTAACTTTACTATCTCTGTATTGCTTACTGAATTGAAGCATTTATGTATAAGTTAAGGACAAATTATCTACATGTTGTCGCTAATATTGGTGCCAAGACAAGTTCTATGTTGCACATTTATTTTCATTGTTATCATGTCTAGATACTTGTACTGTATTTTTTACTGTTGTTGTGGACTAGTCTAGTTACAATGATCAATTTATTCTTTATCTACTTAAGATTACCGTAGTTAGTTTTGTCAGGATAAGGGCCTAGACCAGGAGGGTGACCATAAGCTCTTAGAGCAAGGTTATTTGTGTGTATCTAACTTGTGTACAGATGTACCTGTCCTTTTTTGACAGTTGTATTATAATAATTTTGACACGTCATGGTACGGGGGCTGTTCCGAAAAGATCAAGAGAAGCTTCTATTATCGTTCTTTGAAGTTAATTTACATGAGAGCTATTATTCTTCTTAGCTATAACTAACAGTGCACAACGATTTTATATATTTAAGTCTTTTAGAAAACAGGCAACCCGCCCGGTTTTTGCAAAGGACAATTTATGTAGGCAAAAATTCAAATATTTCATAATTCTTTTGATAAGTAAAAACCGTACGTACCGTGGTTTATAAAAAACCGGCCAAGTGCAAGTCGAAAACGCGCGGTTCCGTACCATTATCGCAAAAAACGACAAAAAAATGAAGTTTATTGTATGAGAGTCCCACTTAAATATTTATTTTATTCTGTTTTTAGTGTTTGTTGTTAAAGCTTCAACAGATACATCATCTGTGATAATATTAGCTGTCTAGCTATCACAGTCCATGAGATACAGCCTTGTGACAGACAGACAGATATACAGACGGACAGCGGAGTCTTAGTAATAGGGTCCCGTCCCGGGTACGGAGCCCTAAAAAGTAAGCGGTGAAACAGATACTGGCATAAATTTACTTTGATATTTAGACTTTGTTTGATACTTTTTATTTTTGTGTCACGGTCCATTTAAATTATACACTTTGAGGTCAGTAGGTGGCCAAGTTTTTTGCAAATTGTGATACTCAAGAAATAATTTTTACTTCACTTTATTTATCAATTTTAAAAAGCCATACTTTACCAAAATAAATTCTACATAAATCCTTGTAAAAAATCACGTTTATTTACACAGCGGAACTCAAAGCGTCATGAAAAGAGATCGTACCTTCAGAGGGCGTTATCAAAGCTGTGTTCGCCACTATGGCTAGCACCACAAGTGGGTTCCACATTATCACCAACAACTGTCTGGGCTGCTTATCAAGGCTATTTACCTCTTATATACCTTCTCACACGAATTCGTGCACTTGTTTCAATATGAATGTTATAAACCAATAAGGATCCAGTCACTTAATTATTATCAGTGGCAAAATGTAACTAAATACTCGTATACATATTTTTTCTATTATATTCATTCCATGCTGTGAAGTTTAATAAATCAATTTATTGCTATATGCTAGTCTTGCTCCACATCCACAAGGGCGCAAAAACAAGTGATATGCAGAACATTATTGTTTTGAAGTATTGTTGGACCTTCTGAAGACTGTATAAATATATTTGTTTTGTATAAACTCGATTTCATTCATCAAGGTACTTATGTACCTAAATATTGTAAAATTTTTTTTTTTTTTTTAATAGAGTAAGTATGCAGTTTCTTCTGCATTCTTCTCCATTACAAGCAACTTTCCGAATGCACGGTAGAATCAACTATTTTATTTGTAAATTTTAATGTGACTTTCAAAAGTGCCGCTTGGTGGCCTACTTGAAATAAAATATCTTTGTCTTTGTCTTTTTGTCTTTGATTGTTTTGCTGAATAAAACTAACGCTATAAACTTTATTATGGAGTTTCTTATCCGTTCTTCTCCATAACAAGCTACTTTTCCGTACTTGTAAATTTTTATTGTTGCCGTTCAAAAGTGCCGCTTAATGGCCTAGTTAAAATAAATATTTTTGACTTTGACTTTGAAACATATATTATTTATATTATTCGCAGTTTATTCACATGATTAGTATTCTATTGTGAACCTACTTGCATTGACTGGAAAGGGTTAATGAAAAACAAAGAATCTCTCGAAGACTCTGTATCTGTCACCTCTGACCTAGACTAGAGTCAAGAGCAAACCCATCACAAATAAAATATAATAATAAAAAAATACATCATGCTTGTATTTTCGAAAAAAAACTGTTGGAACCGCGCGTCATTGTATAGTATAATTAACACAAAACGATATGAAAAGCTATTTGAATTCGTTATTAGTTGTTAGTATCGTTTTTTATTGGTCACGATTCGATGATTTGAAAAAAAACGAATTAATGAGCGTTGGATAATATTACTTAGTTTTATTACTGCAGGATCTAATACACTATACATTTTTGGGGTGGAATGGGATCTACCTCCTAGCGGTGGACACCCCGGGCAACGGCACCACGGGCTTGCCTGTGGTACGGCTGAACGATCCCACTTAGCGGTGGTAGGCTCCGCAAGGGGCCGCCTGGCTCGCGACCACCATCCCACCGGAGTCCGGCGCCAAGCAGCTTGCTGTATTCCGTCGGTGTGTGGGAGTGCCAGTGCCTTTGGGGCAGAAGGAGGTTGTCAGTTGCGCTGCTCAGAACCGGTCTTGGTCTCTGAGAATAACTTGCCGGGTAACTCATTCTGGAGGGTAGCGGGATCCGAAGCACGGTGCCAGCCGTTGGCCGACCGCAGTCAGTAGGGGGCCCAAGTAGCACACCAGCCACGTGCCAAAGGCTGCCCCGCCAACTCGCGAAAAATCCCGGTATGCTCCACCGTGCCAGCTGGCGACCAGATGGGAGGACCCGGTGGCCATATCCGGGGGGGTTCGGGCGTCCCCGCAGTCTCCAAATGAGTTCCCCATAGGTTGAGTTAGTTTTAGTGGTCCACTTGGTTATCTGAGCAGCGCCTCGATAGTTCAACTTTTTCCCCAGCAACTCTAACAAAATGACCAAAGCACAGAAAAGAAATAAGGTTAAACAACGGCTGCACTTCCTCCCACTTAAAGTGCACCTCATTAACATCAGGGGGTTGCACTCCAACCTTGATCCGGTCCACCACCACCTAGAGACCGAGAAGCCGCACCTGTTTTTCCTAACGGAGACGAAGATAACAACCCCGTCGGACGTGGCGTACCTCAACTACCCGGGTTACTCTCTTGAACACAAGTTCAAGAAGCAAGCTGGGGTATGTATGTACGTCCGCGATGACATCTGTTGTCGTCGTCTCCGTTGCTTTGAGAAATCGGGTTTTTCTGCCATATGGCTACTTGTGGACACAGGCGTGGAGAAATCTATCTACGTAGGCGTATTCCGATCACATAGCGGTGACCATGAGTCAACAGCAGTCGACTGATGTAGCCCAGCAACGATACCCAACAGCGAAGCTTGTTTTTCTGGGGGACTTCAACGCCCATCATAAGGAGTGGCTGTTCCCGTACCAGAAAACCGACCATGCTGGGTTGGAGGCGCGCAAGTTTGCTTTAACGCTAGATCTTACCCAGCTGGTGAATGTGGCAACGCGGGTACCGGATGTAGACGGCCATACACCCAACTGTTTGGACCTCCTGCTGACAACTGATCCGGGCAGTCATTCAGTATCGGTCTCAGCCCCGCTGGGAACGTCTGACCACTGTCTGGTGAAATCCGTTTCGACCTGCTCTCCTCCAGATGAGAGTCCTAGAGGCACGAGGCGAGTATGGCGATACGAGTCAGCAGACTGGGATGAGATGCGGCACTTTTTTGCGTCCTATCCTTGGCGGCATGTGTGCTTCTCCTCGGGTGACCCCTCGTGCTGTGCTGACGTGGTTGCGGACGTGATTCGGCAGGGAATGGAGTATTTTATTTCATTCTCCGACATCCCGCTCGGTCACAAAGCCCGGCCTTGGTATAATGCAGAATGCGCCCACGCTGAGGCTCGAAAAGAGTCTGCCTACCAAGCCTGGGTCAAGGCCCGCAGCCGCAAAATTAGAGCACGTAGGGTTCGCGCGAGGAAAAGAGCCTTTAATTCTGCCGCCAAGCTCTGCAAGCGGGTTCTGCGTCGGGCACGTTTTGACCATATTGGACGTATCGGGGCCAGGCTGGCATTGCACCCTCCGGGTAGTAAACAGTTTTGGTCCCTTTCTAAAGCGGTTGAAACTAATTTCTGTCGTCCCACTTTACCTCCAATGCTGAAACCTGATGGGTCGCTGGCTCACTCTGCAAGTGAGAAAGCAAATTTATTTGCGTCTCTCTTTGCAAGCAATTCGCGTCTGGATGCTGGCTCTAAGCAACCACCTAATATACCTCATTGTGACTCTTCGATGCCGGAGATCGCAGTTCACACTAAAGAGGTTCGGAGAGTACTGTGCAGCCTAGACGTGAACAAGGCCAGCGAGCCTGACGGCATTCCAGCGAGAGTATTGAGGCAGTGTGCGCCTGAACTGTCTCCTGTATTGACACGCTTGTTCCGCCTCTCTCTTAAAAAAAGAACGGTGCCGAAATCCTGGAAGCTTGCAAATGTACAACCAGTACCCAAGAAGGGCGACCGTGCAGACCCTGCCCACTACCGTCCGATAGCCATTACCTCCATACTATGTAAGGTTATGGAAAGGGTACTGAACAGTAAGTTGCTGACCTACCTTGAAGACAATGAGATCCTCAGTGACCGTCAATATGGCTTTCGCCGGGGACGGCGATCTTCTTGTGTTTGTCACGCACTGCTGGGGCGAAGCCATCGAGAAACACGGCGAAGCACTTGCCGTATCGCTCGATGTCTCGAAGGCCTTTGACAGGGTCTGGCACGCTAGTCTACTCAGCAAGCTTCCTGCTTATGGCATCCCAGCTGGTTTTTGCAGCTGGATATCAGGCTTCCTCAGTGAACGGTCGATTCGAGTAGTCGTTGACGGCTGCTCCTCTGACCTTATGGCTATTAATTCCGGTGTTCCTCAGGGGTCTGTTCTCTCTGCAACTCTTTTCCTGCTGCACATCAATGACCTACTTCTGCCTGGTATTGTTGGGTACGCAGATGACAGTACTGTTTCAGAGAGATACATGTCCAGCGCAAAAACCGGCGGGGATGAAGTTCGTTCCTTGAGAGAGGCTATGGTGGAGCGTACTGATTTGACCTTAAATCTTGTCTCCCGTTGGGGTGACGACAATCTGGTCTTTTTTAACGCCACCAAAACACAGGCATGTCTTTTTACCGCAAAAAGGACTAGTTTCATTCAAACGCCTACTTTTCGGGGTGCATCTGTTCCTGTTACTGATCGGCTCGAGCTCCTTGGCATGGAGTTGACATCCAGTCTCAACTTCGGCGCCTCCATCGAGTACAAAGCCCAAATTGCGGCAAAGAAACTGGGCGTCCTAAACAGAGTGAAGCGATACTTTATGCCTGGACAGCTATTAACTCTTTACAAAGCGCAAGTCCGATCCTGCATGGAGTATTGCAGCCACCTCTGGGATGGCTCAGCTAAATATCAGCTTGCCGCGCTTGACTCGGTGGAACGCAGAGCTAAGATACTAATTGGCGACGTCAAACTGGTGGATGCCAAGCTTTACAGCTTAGCTCATCGTTGTAAGGTTGCCTGTTTGTCGGTATTCTACAGACTGTATTTTGGCGAGTGTGCTCATGAACTCCACGACCTCATCCCACCGGCCCCCTTCTACCATCGGACATCTAGACGCACTGCAAGTTACCATCCTCACCTAGTTGCTATTCCACCAATTCGCACCAAGCGCTTCCAAACATCCTTCATAATGCGCACTGCAAAAGAGTGGAACTCACTGCCTGCGTCTGTGTTTCCGAACGCATACAACCCGAATCTCTTCAAAGTTAGAGTGAACAGGCTACTTCTGGGTAAGCTCACTCCATCGTCGACTTTGTCTCTGTCACCTCTGACCTAGACTAGAGTCAAGAGCAAACCCATCTCAAATAAAAAAAATAAAAAAAAACTATATTCTTCAATTTTACTTTAATAATAATTTCTATTTTTATGCACCTACCATGTTATCTCTCCCCCACTTTTGGTTGACTGGTAGAGAATGCCTCAGGCATTATGTCCGCTTATGTACGTGAATTTTTTTATTTATTTTTATTCAATATGAAAGGGCTTTGTCGCACATGCGATTATGCCGCCCTGGTTAGCTTAACAAAATAGATGTAACATTTAAATTAATCTAAGTATAGCTAGTTTGTATACTTCCCTAGCTGCGTCGGAAATTGGCACAGCTAAAACACTATTACAGTAACCTACCTCCCTAAATATAAAATTTAATTTATTTCTAAATTCCTCGTTGCGGACACACTCGATTAATATGTGATAAACATCATCAACGGAATGAATAGAAAAATCACATTTAACCGTTGCTGATTTTGCCATTAGGTATAAGAACTTATTGCTCGGAATGTGTCCGGATCCAAGTCTTAGCGCGATAACAGTATCACATCTGTTCAACAGCTAATTATCTATCCACGGTGACTTCAAGGGATGCGGTTGGATCGTTTTGTACCAGATACCTTTTTCTAGTGACCTTTTATCAAAGTACTCCTTCCAGAGGGAATAGCAATCCAGTTTTATATTAGGTATACAATTAGTGAAGTAAGTAGAAAAAAATATAAGAATACCATCATATATGGCCTGCTTGGCTAGTTTATCCACAATTTCATTGCCCTTTATTCCGATATGTGATGGAATCCATTGAAGGACTATTTGCTTTCCAGAACATTGTAACTGCAAAATAATTTTTAGTATAGTTTAGGCTATCGGTGTTCCTCGAAATGTCAAGGTACATCGAGCCAATTGTTGAAGCGAACTTCTTGAGTCTGTGAGAATAACAATCTTGTTTTGATGGATTGATTCTGCATACGACAGAGCTTCTGCGATCGCAATCAGTTCAGCTTCCATTATACACACATTGACATTAATTTGGAATTTCATTGAATGTCCTTCAGACTCATAAAAGGCGGCTCCCGAACTGTCACCCTCTTTAGATCCATCTGTAAATATTTTAAATTAATTCGAGTATTCCGAATTAATGTAATCGATAATCAAGTTACATAAGCTGACAGGATTGTATTGCCGTTTTGGTTTGGTCACAAAACTAACTTCGTGTTTTATTAACTTGTTGCTATCAATAATACTGACCCATATATTCAGAGAAAACATATCTAACTTATTACTGCAATGAACTTTTAAATTATGTAGTGACTCATGAACTGAGACTAATAGCGGAATTCTTTTGTTTTGCCAATATGAAGCGTTATTACATAATGTGGATAGTTCAGAAAGCAAGTTAATTCCTCCCGTATTTGCCTGCAAGGGTTTCGTTTTAAGAAGGAATTTGCTAGCCAAGAATCGTCGACGTAGGTATAGCGGTTGTAAGCATAACTCGCTCTCCATCACATGAATGGGCGTAGTTTTTATAAAACTACCCACTACTCTCATTGCTTGGTTTTGTAATTTATTTAATTTTCCCAAGTGAGTTTTTGCACTGTTGTCATAGAAAAAGCTTCCATAGTCAACACGATGAAGATGCACATATAAATGATATTACAAATCGTTGTTTAGCGATGGGCCATAGACTTTATCATTGTCTATCGCTAAACCTTGGCTAAATCGTATCTGGCATATCTTTCTCTTTTAGGATATAGCATCTTTTTATTGTGTTGTGTTGTTTTTACCCGAAAATGGATATTAAGATGGTGGATTTAATTGATATTGAGGATATTACATTTTCCTCGGTACTCCAATTCAGTTATTTTGTTCTGTTGGTCCATCACAATATATTATTATTATATATTATTAACAAAGAGGCAATTGTTCTATTAAAGACTTAGATAGGTAACTTAAAAATTCCAAAGCTTAATGAACTTTGTTCAACTCGTTTTGTTTAATGTTATGGTTTCATATAACGCGCGAGAATATAATGTTTCGTTACACGTACTTACGTAGATGTATTTAATACGTCATTAGTAATTAATACAACATTAAAGTTAATGTGCTTAAATCTAAACAAAACTGCAATTGACACATAACTAATGTTTATATCCATGCAAAATAACAAAGAAAACGTTTTGATAATCGCATAGGCATACGAAACGTTGCAATAGAATGATAATATGGTGAACGAATGATATTTGTATTAATCTGTGGTTGATTTATAGACAATGGTTCAAATGACGGTAATAACAAGACCACAGTTTTTTTGTTTTGTAATACGGACAAATTTAGACCATGGCATTAGACATGCAGACAAGCCTTGATTTGATTAGACAGGTTTAAACCAAGGTTTATTCAAAAAAGGGTTTAACTAAAAACCCAGGTATAAACCTCTATAAACTACGGTTAAAACCACAATTATATTGCAAGCCAAATCATTAATATGTGTATATCCACTGGATCATACCCGGAAAGTCTAAAAACTACCATCATTAAACCTATCTTCAAAAAATCAAAAAACCCGACGGCTTAAAAAGCGAACTAAAAAGACGTAAACAAGAAGAAAATCATGCTGTGCAGTCGGAGGATACATCTGGTTTTGGTCAGTCAGCTCGCGAATATGTAGTATACTTTTTAGTTATTTTTTTTTTCGAATTAGGTACTTTTAAACATATAAATGTTATATATTTTTTAAATCACCTCCTAATAAACCTTTATTTTGATACCCCACACGATGGATTTGAAAGAAAAAAGGAAATTGGCCCCCCACAATATGGCGCCCAAAAGCCGCCAAAATTTGCCACATCCTTAACTTTTCTGCGTCTAGCGGTGTTTTTCCATTGTCATGGAAAGATGCACATATAATTCCTTTACCAAAAAAGTCCAATCCCACATCCTTTTCTGAATACCGTCCAATATCATACCATTCCTGTCCAAAGTCCTAGAACGGTTAATCCATAATCAAATAAGCACTTTCCTATCCAAAATAATCTCCTCAATCCCTTCCAGTCCGGCTTCCATCCTGGTCACAGCACCTCTACAGCTCTTCTCAACATTACGGATGATATTCGGTCAGCCATGGAAAGCAGTAGTCTCACGGTCTTGGCATTGCTGGACTTCAGTAATGCTTTTAATACTGTTGATTTCGATGTTTTGCTTGGCATTCTATGCTCTCTTAATATATCTCCATCGGTGGTTGACTGGTTTCGTAGTTACCTGTTCGGGCGCCGGCAAAGTATTAACATCGGAGAGAAGTTGTCTGCCTGGTGTAGTACTTCTGCCGGGGTACCACAGGGAGGCGTTTTATCCCCATTACTTTTCCTAGTTTTTATAAACACAATCTCCAATGAACTTATTTCTTCCTACCATCTTTATGCAGACGATCTGCAATTATACTCGCGAGCTCCTCTCGGAAAGCTGTCTGAGGCTATAGCTACCAACTACAAACTTGATCTGGCTCGCATTTGCGATTGGAGCAAGAGGTATGGGCTTATGGTCAACCCTGTAAAGACGCAAGTAATTGTAGTGGGCAGTTCTAGAATGGTTTCTATGATTGACTGGACGTGTCTTCCCCAAGTTCTTTTTGACAATTCAGTAATTCCCTTCAGTGAGAAAATTACAAACTTGGGGATACTCATCGACAAGAGCTTCTCATGGACTGCTCAACTGCAAGAAGTCAGCTGCAAGTTGTTTTCATCTGCTGCAACTTTGAGGAGACTGCGTAACTTTCTTCCGACTGCCACTAAGATTGCGCTTGCACAATCTCTTCTTCTTCCCATCCTTGATTATGCTGATGTCAGCTATCTTGACCTTACTCAAGAACAACTCGATAAACTTGAGCGGCTTCAAAATTTTTGTATAAGGTTCATATTTGGTTTGCGCAAATATGACCATGTTTCCGAATTTCGTATTAAGCTCAAGTGGTTGCCAATTTGCCTTCGCCGGAATGCTCATATTCTTTCTCTTTTGTTTAATGTGCTTTCTACTCCATCCACCCCTCTTTACCTCAAGGATCGTTTTCAGTTTTTCTGCGATTCCCACACGAAATCTCTAAGGTCATCAGATAACTTGCGACTTAAAATGCCAATACATTCCACATCTTTCATGGATAAATCTTTTACTGTTCAGGCTGCTCGTCTGTGGAATGCATTGCCTGACTCAATAAAACGTGCTCAGTCATTGTCTGTATTTAAAAAACTCATCAAAGAACATTACCTATCGCTGTGCTTGTGCTCTTGGTTTTTTGACATAATGTGGTTTGATTGTCGTAGGTACATCATTTATTTTAATTGCTTATATATTAAGTATGTATGTATTAATGTATCTATTATTTAGCATATACATGTATTTTTGTTTCTAGTGAGTATTGTTGTATCTTTATTATTATGTTCATTGTTGGTTTTGTCGCACCACTGACAACGCCATTTTATGTCCAGGTAATCTCTGTCCATTCCAGGTTGCCTGGAAGAGATCGCGGCATGCGATAATGCCGCCCATTGTATGTTTTTAGTATTAAGTTTCTTTTTCTTGTTTATTATGGTGTACAATAAAGTGTATATTAATAAAATAAATAAATACATACATAATATACATAGAATGATAAACACATTACCCGCCACCGGCAGTCGGGTAAAAAGACAATAAGCAGAGTATGAGTTGTTATAGACCCATTGCACTTATTCCAATAATTCCGAAAGTTTTTGAAAGATACTTAAATTATCTTTATAACTATTTAGAAAAAATCAACATCCTCACAGAAGACCTTAAAGGCTTCCGCAGGAATAAAACAAATTCAAAACTCAGATCGTTTTTTCTATTGTTGGTCCATCACAATATTATAATAAATTTACTAAATAAGGTAATATTATTTACAAAGAGGCAATTGTTCTAATAGAGGCTTCGATAACTTAAAAATTCCAAAGCTAAATGAACTGTGTTCAACTTGCGATGGTTTTGTTTAAGGTTACACTAGTCGAAAATTCTTCCATACAAACGTAGTCTAGGGATCATTCCACTGTTTGACGATGTACGTTCAAAATTAAAAGTGATATCGATTTGTCTCATCATTATCTAGCCCTGTATGGAAGCGAAAAAGTAAAAAAAGAAAATATTTGAAAGTTATGAGCGTCGAAAGTTCCACATTTCGACAAATTTTAACGCATTTTTGGGCGAAAATAAATACTATAAAAAGACGGAAAATTGCAAAACGGCCTCAATACAGGGATAGATTAGTAGTTCAAAAATGCAAATAATTTTATTTTGAACTGATAGATTTAGTCGTTTTTTCATGATATCTAGACTGCCAAAGGTCTGTTTATAAAATTCGCGCGCTCGGTTTCGTCCTATATCATTATCCATTTCGCTACAAATTTGCAAAAGTGTGTATTCGTACGCAAACTAGCTTCCTACTGCTCATCACAGCATATATCTCTTCCGTACGTGTTGTCGGTTGATACAAAATTCATTTTAATCCCGCGCACAAAATAGTTCGTGCCGTTGACTAGTGTAACCTTAATGTTATGGTTTCATATAACGCGCGAGAATGTTACTTTTGTTACACGTACCTAGATGTATTATTAATACAACATTGAGTAATGTACTTAAACGAAATAACTAATGTTTATATCAATGCATAATAACAAAGTCTCAATATTTTTAACACTTCTAAACATAATTTAATTCTTAGCGTATTATATTTTTTTTTCCGATGCCCACATACGGAACGTTGCAATAAAATGATAATGATATTTGTATAATCTGCGATTGATATTTTAGACAATGGTTCAAATGACGGTACTAATGCCCTCAGATTATAGAACAGGGGGGTGACCATAAGTTCTTAGAGCGGTATCAATTTGAGATCGAGTATGTGACAGATGTATACAAGTCAAATACATCTGTCACTTATTCGATATCAAATTGATACCGCTCTAAGAGCTTATGGTCATCCCCCAGAAATCTAATCTGAGCTAATGCCCAGTTTCTCGAAGCTCGATTAGCGGGCAGTTAACGTAATTTAATTATTATTTTTTTATTTATTTTATTTAGGATCATCAACGAGTAACATAACAACAACTTACTTAAAATATATACATTGAAAAATATTATCATGTTATGTACACTCAATTACAGGTAATCACAGCTTACACATTATTGAGTATACATGCTCTACATAAAAATTTATACATATTTAATTAAATTAAAATAACATTGAAATACACTAAAAATATGGGTTATCTCAAATTAAACCAAAAATAAATTAAAATACAGGAATCAAATAAAATTAAAATACAGATTATAATAATAATAATAATTTGTATAAAATATAATAATAATATTTTTTTTAACCATCTGTCGAGGCTGTCATTGGGCGGTTGGATTAAGGGTCTGATACAGAAGGCAGTACTCCTCGATACGGCTCGCATTGTGAGGAGGTTCCTGTCTCTGGAGCCCTAACCACCGGTAGCTTGGACCCTGTTCCCGATACCGGATGGCCTCTATTTTTATATTTTAAAATTATTTTAAGTTTTCTTTTTTTTAACATTTAAAAATGTACTAAACAAGAAAGAAGATAAATAAAGGAAAAATAATAATTTCATTTACTTTCAGACCCAGTAGTCCATAATATTACATTCGCATTACATAAAAATTGATCAATTTGAAATTAAAATAAAATGTCATTAATTATCATTAGACTATAAAAAAATACTGAAATCATTAAAATTAAATCCATCTAAGCCAAAAATTTAACTGTCAGCAACACTGTCATAATAATATTAAACATGCCAACAAAAAAAAAAAACACAAAAGTATAAAAATAAAAATGTCATAGAGTTATAAAAATTGATAAATTAAAATAATAAAATTTAAAGCAATTAAAAAGGTCTAAAAAAAAAATGTTTAAAAGTTCACCTACCCCACGCCCGATACACGGGTACATGTAAGGACCGCCAGTGCTGCATAAATGGCCCGTCCAACCTGTTTGCAACGACGGCAAGGAGACTGTTGCCGCTGTCCCGCACTCTACTCACTATCGAGGTAGCCCTCTTGCGCATGCTGACATAAAAACAGTCAACGCGGACACTAGCGAACATTCCCGATGCGCTGCAGAAGCGTGGCAGCCGCAGCAGCACTCTCAGCGCGTTATTATATTGAACGCGGAGAGCGCTGTAGGATTTCTGCAAATATGTCACCCACAGACTACTCGTATAAAAATATGTGCAGTAGGCTCGAAACAAGGTGATGTATACTTCCTTGGAGCTACGAGCAAACCTGTGGGCAATCATATTCGCCCTCACCGACAGCGCCCTCCTTTCTCGCTCGATATCAGCGTCGTCCCTCAGGTCGGACGTCACAATATGGCCCAGATACTTAAAACTATGTAAGCGCTGCGGTACCCCGCACAGTCTTACTGGTGGAAACTGCGACGGACACTTGGAACCCGAATTGAAGACCACAAGCTCGCTCTTTTTTTCTTTATATTTTAGGCCATGTCTATGAGCGTACGTTTCGCAAATGCTTATGAGCTCCCTGAGTCCCCCAATTGACGCACCCAGTAGCACCATGTCATCAGCGTAGCTAATGTTGTTAAAGCAATCATCATCATCTGGTCGCTGGCTAAGTCGGTTGAATCGAATTTCTGCCGTCCCTCACTACCACAACTGCTGAAACCCGACGGAACACTGGCCCACTCCACTGAGGAGAAAGCAAACTTGTTTGTCTCTCTTTTTGCGGAATCCTCACGCCTGTATTCTGGTGACGCGCAGCCCCTTCCTTCTCCTGATGGATGCGAGACGAGTAAGTCGGACATTCGCAATCATCAAAAGGACGTCCGTAGGGTGCTGCGCAATCTTGACGTTAACAAAGCTAGTGGCCCCGACGGGATACCGGCAATTGTACTGAGAACTTGCGCGCCTGAATTGTCTCCTATCCTGACTCGCCTGTTTGGCCTTTCATATGAGACCGGAAAAGTGCCGAATGCATGGAAGCAAGCTAACGTTCAGTCTGTGCCCAACAAGGGCAGTCGGGCTGACCCAGCTAACTGCAGACCCATTTCAGTTACGTCCATCCTCTGCAAGAGTATGGAACGGGTGCTCAACTCCAAGCTCCTGGTATACCTAGAAGCTAACGATATCCTCAGTGACCGCCAATATGGCTGCCACCAAAATCGTCAACTGGGGATCTTCTAGCGTATGCCATTCACATCTGGAGTGAGGGCATCGAGAGACACGGGGAAGCGCTTGCTGTCTTCCTCGACATCTCGAAGGTTTTCGACAGGGTCTGGCACGAGAGCCTTATTAGTAAGCTTCCTGCATTCGGTCTGCCCGGTGGACTGTGTGATTGGATCGCAGACATCCTGAAGGACCGGTCTAAACGAGTGCAAACCGGTCTAAACATTGTTCTTGTTGCACATAAACGATCTGCTGCTTTGGGTTCGCAGACGATAGCACTGTTGTTGAGAGATACTTGTCCAACGCTCGTGCTACCGGACCTCAAATCCAGTCTCTCCGGGAGGCCATGGTGGAGCGCTTGAACCTGTCCTTGCGGGCAGTCTTCGAATGGGGTGATGCCAATCTGGTCAGGTTTAATGCTGCTAAAACCCTTTTTCCGCTAAAAGAAGTCAATTCCGCCCGGCTCCTTCTTTCCGTGGTGTGACCGTGCCGATAACGGTCCATCTTGAGCTTCTTGGCATTACGTTGACATCGACCCTCAATTTTGGTACATTCATTGAGGCAAAAGCTCAACTGGCTGCCAAAAAGTTGGGGATCCTTGCAAAGGTGAGACGGTACTTCACGCCAGAACAGTTGCTCAACTTGAACAAAGCGCAAGTTCGGTCATGCATAGAGTACTACTCTCATGTCTGGGACGGATCCGCCAAGTACCAGCTGGATGCACTAGAGTCGATCGAAAAACGGGCCAAGAGGCTCATCGGCAATGCGATACTGGTTGAATCTAGGCTCCAGAGCCTTGAACATCGGCGCCAAGTTGCCAGTCTGTCGGTTTTTTTATCGGTTACATTTCGGGGAGTGTGCGATGGAATTGCATGAAATAATGCCTCCTAGCCCGTTCCATCATTGGACTACAAGACGTACGGCGATGCGTCATCGGTACATTGTGGATATCCCACCCATACGCACCAAACGTTTTGGGAGTACTATCATAATGCGTACAGCTAAGGAGTGGAATTCCCTGCCAGAGTCTGTATTTCCTGATAGCTACAACCTGGGAGTCTTTAAGTCAAGAGTGAATAGGTTTCTTCTAGGTAAGCGTGCTACATCGTCGACCACATCAGCGCTTACCATCAGGTGAAATAGTGGTCAAGCGCGAGCCTATCAATAAAAAAAATAAAAAAAAGGTATGAATTTTCAACAGCCAATCACAGCAGATAACGCGTGCTTAATAATTCGTCACATTAATTTAGCTTTGATAAACCCGGTGTATGAAGACCACGGTTTTCTTGTTTTGTAATACGGACAAATTTAGACCATGGTTCTGCAGATAAGCCTGGAATTGATAGGACAGTTTATTTAGTTCTTTGTATAAGACTACATGTTTAGTATGTCCACATGTGGACTGCTATCAGTCCACTCAAAATTATTTATTGTGTGAAGATACGGATATTATTATGTAACTTTACTATTATTATAGCCGGTAAGACGTGGAAATCGAGTAGTGGTATAGAAAAACTAACTACTTACAATTTTATCAATTTTAGTTGAATAAGTCACGTACCTAACGAGCGTAACGTTATTTTATCTTTTGCAGAATACATTACACAAGTCTAGTGTAGGAAAGTTCTATTTATTAACATTGAAACAACGTTTTGCTACGTATACGTGCATATTCAATTTTATTTCAGATGTTATTAAATGACAAGATAACGATGGGTACTATTCTCTTTTATTCACTAAAGTTCTCTACATACTTATAAAACATAATTTAGTTGTCACTCCTAATGATAAAAGGTTTGTAGGAAATTAAACATGCAGTAATAGAATCAATAAAATGTTTATTTTTTCTTAATCTTACATTTGAATACGGATAGCTTACTTTAAATTACCAAATCTGGAATAATTTCACTGAACATAATTCCAAACTTTCACGATTTTAACCATTTCTGTTGAACCTCTTCTAATCAAGCTTTTCATTATTTTTCACCATCCTCGTAGCATCTAGCCCACATTCATTCTTCACATTGTCACACATTGCACTTCTGTTATTTAACTGCAGCTTTATACAATAGTTTATACATAATTAAATAAGAAGTGGGGCAGGACGATGAACTTTGTATTCACCCATTCCATTCTATTACCAATCCATTCCCTTGTCGACTTTTGGTGAAATGTATTCCAAGACAACAGTTACATTAAAATTCGGTAGTTGCAACTTATACAAAATTAAGTACTATTTATACCGTAAAGGTACAACATTATACTAGTGTGCAAAAAATCCTTGGAACAGCACAAGTTTTTCTTTTAAAAGGAAATAATAGAAGGGACGGTTAGCTATGAATTTATATTTAGTTACAATTTCGGAAGGAATTTTGATGTTGGGTTGGAGGGAATTTTGATTTTGTGATTGGAATTTTGGTGGTGGCGCGATCATTCCAGAAGATTTGCCGATATCTTCTGGAATGAAATCTGAAAAATGAAAACACTATTGAGTTATTGGGTGTTATTAATAGGATTCTCTTTGCAGCCTTCGAAGTTTGCATTGTGCCCAGTTGTTGGCAACCGGGCACAATGCAAACCGTCGATATAGATACCAGGAGAATCAAAATGCTAAAATGTGCCTTACGACAATTAACTAGGACATTTACCCAAAATGCCAAAACGTCCCTTGCGTTAACCGGTTGAATACTGTTTACCAAAACAATTCAAAAACCATTGTGTCTCGCGTGGATCCACATTCTAACACTCAAGAGGTTAGTTAATTGATACTTCCAGTATCCAAATGCGAGTTTACTGGGTTGTACCTACTTTACAAATACATATTTAATATCTTCATTATTATTTTTTTCAAATCTTTGAATATTTACAACTCTAATAAAATAACAATTGACTGTTAAGAATTATTTAATTAGTACTTTAGCCTATCGGTATGCACATGTTGTACTGAAAGTGTTTTTTTCTTTTTTATAATACGATGCCCCACACTAGGAATTTCTTCCTGTATGTATCGTTGGTGCATTTACAAACATATATAAACTCACATACACAACACTCAGAGCCGGAACAACTATCTGTAGGTCATACAAATATTTGTTCCGTGCGGGAATCGAACCTGCGACATGCAGCGTAGCAGTCAATCGTTCAACTACTTTGCCAACCGTGCACCCAATTGTATTAATAATGTACATTTTATTTGTAATATCTTATTGAAATTAAATAAGCCTAAATGTGAAATATCTAAAATAAAGGATTATTCTGAAGATTCAAGAAAATTTATGTGCAACACACGAAACTGTTCAAACATTCTTCTTCATATGACTAAAAGCAAAGGACATTGGTCAATGTTTTATGAGAAGTGGTCAAAGAATCCGTCTACATGTGTTTTACTTTTAAAGTGAACATGCTGGGGATCAGTTTGTATTGTGTCGTCGTGACGTCATCAAAATTTGATCCGAGTTTCATTCAAATTGTATCAATATGTAGTAGTTCCTTACCGGGGTCAAATTTGTTTCCCATTCCGTTTTCGTTTATATAAAAGGTTAACCTCTGTAGGATTTCGCCTACAAATGGCGGATCACCGGAACCAATGTCCTTAAGATCAGTAGTCTCATTGTTGAATATTTCCTTTATGTTAGCCTGTACAACAAAATGATAACGGTTAATGTCTATAGCCAACCATAAGAACTGGTATTGCATGACGTCATTTATAACAGAATACCATCAATCAGGATAGACACTCAATATAAAAAAATATAGGCTTCATTTCAAGTTTCAAACGAGTTTGAACCATGTGCAGTGTTAATTTTACTGCACCTTGATCTGATCTACGTTTAAACTAATATAGAAATAGACAATCCCTGAAGGTACAAAAAAAAACATAGAGAAAGGTATTGTTGTAGAAAGCGTTTGACTGATTAAAAGGAACATTAGTCACTTGAAACAATTGTTTTTCTATTGTGTCTGCTTATTAGCACTCAAAGGCCTAGGAAAATCAGAAAGATAAATGATAGTAGTAGTGTGCTTGTTGTGTACTTACCATCTCGGTGGACATCTTCAATCTATTTGCTACTGATATGTTGAATTTAGGCAAACACACTTCTACATTTGCTTTTTTGAGACTATCAAAAGCTGATGCTATGTTATTGGGATTATCCATTTTTCTTAGAGTGTCCCTTCCATCTAACGAATTTGGTAGTATTATGGCCAAAGTGTAGTTACCACTCCTGTATTTCATTTTCAGAATCTAGAAATAGATGTACATAAAATATTAATACCAAGGCATACACATGGCTCTGCCGTAGCTTGGGTAAGGTCTATGCTCAGCAATGGACGACTTTCCGGCGAAATAGTGAGGTGTGCAAAATTATCTATTGTACCTTTGCATTGAGTAGAGGGCTCTCCGCGTATAAGAACCACCATATTTGGCACATAAAAGGGATTTTGTTAATTCTTCCCTGCCAAAAGAAATCTTTCATGACCGTGTCTTCTGGATGAAATTGTTTCTCCCATTTGCCCTGAAATAATGTTATTTTTAGTTATTATTTCATGTATTTACTAAACCATTTATGCACACACACATAATATACATACAAGAAGAATAAACAGAAAACTCGGTACATAGGTGATGCTTATGAAATCCTTTCAAGCATACCTGCGAAAGGAAATATGAAAAAAAGAGTTGTAGACATAGTGTGTCTAGTTGAAAAATAATAAACACGAAACGATTCAAAACTAAGTAATAACCAATAAACAATACCAAAAATAAATTAAATATACTTATTGTTTTAATAATATATACAAGCATATTTATAAAATAAATATTAAAACAATAAATATTAATAGCTATCTATATATATGAAAAAAATATAATACATAATTATGCAACTATGATGGAATGGAAAGGTAGTGGTCTTTAACTCCTCTCTTAAAAACTGCAAGAGTTTGGCAGACCCTAATGTCAGGCGGTAGAGAGTTCCACAATCGCACGGCGTACACAGTAAAAGAGTAGGAGTAGAAGTCGGTAGTGTGGGAAGGGATATTAAGGAGATTTTTAAGATGCGACCTGCAAAGTGCATCGGAAGGACGGGAGTCAAAAAAGCGTTCACGGAGGTAGGAAGGTGTTTTAGGATTATTAAGGATGTTAAGTAATAGACACAATATGTGAGAGTTCCTGTGAAGTTGAATAGGGAGCCACTTGAGTAACTTGCGAAAATCTGAAACGTGATCATACTTTTTAAGGCTAAAAACCAAACGAATACATACATTTTGCAAACGCTCAAGTTTATTTAAAAGCTCCTCGGTGGCATCCAAATAACAGGCGTCGGCGTAGTCAATGATGGGCTGAATGAGTGTTTGGGCAAGGGAAATTTTGGTTTTCAAGGGCAAAAAGCTCTGGAGGCATTTCAGCGAGTGGAACGAGTAGTGCACTTTGCGACTTACCTCACCGACATGGGCAGTCCACGACACATAGGAGTCCATGATTACCCCCAGGTTTTTAGCCGTGTTAGTGTACCCAATCTGTACTCCATTCAACCAGAGTGGAGACAGCGACGCAACATCAAGCCTGTTCCGCATATGCCTGCCGCATATAACCATAGCCTGAGACTTCCTAGGGTTGATTTATGAAATCAAGAAGCACAAGTAACGTAAGAGATTTGTGATCTATAGCCCAGCGGATGTCATCAGTCACCTTTAAAAGAGCTGTGACAGTACTGTGACCAGGTCGGAAACCAGATTGAAAAGGACTAAGAAGATCATTACTATATAGAAACAGAGACAGTTGCTGATGAACAATGTGCTCAAGAACTTTGGAAAGATAAGGAAGGATGGAAATGGGTCTGAAATCGGACAGTGAGGCCGGTTAGGTATTTTGGGTAATGGAATAATATGGGCTAGTTTCCAAGCATCGGGAACAGTGCAAGAAAAACAAGGTGTAGTTAAATATGTGTGTTAAAACGGGAAGGATTGTGGAGAGGATAGGAGTAATCATTCTTGAGCAAAGATCATCATTACCAGCTGTGGAGGAGGATATAGCATCAATTTCACTCACAGGACTGAAACCGAAAGACGAACACCGCGGCAGCGGCGGAAAGCTTATTTAATGTAGTTGATTTCACGTGTGGATCCAAAGTAACGGGTGGAAGTGAGAAATGTTTGTTTAGAGCACACACGTCACTCTCATTACTAGTAACGACAGGAGACTTACCGATGCCGACAGTTTTCAGAAACTTCTAGACTTCAGAAGAGTTCCGGTTGTCAAGAGAATTATTGTGATTACGCATCTCACGATATGAACTCAGGTTGCGCTCAGAGGAACGGAGCTTTAACCTTCTTTTGGCACGATCTCTACTTGCCATAGCATCCTTAATGGCAGGGGTGAGCCAAGGAGCCGGAACATACTTTACTCTGACTCGACGAATAGGAGCATGACGATCGTATAGGCTGAGTATCTTAGAGTTAAAAATACGAACCATATCATTGTTACTAGAACTTTCAAGCACATCCGTCTAGTCAATGCCACCGGCATCTTGCAGCAACGCCTCCAGATCTATGCCCTTGTAGTTCCGAAGAAAAATATAAGATGGTTTGCGCTTTGGAGGATGAATCTTGTAGGATATGAAGCTTAAATCGTGGTAGGATAAACAAGCAGAGAGCTGACCGTGAATAGATACTTTATTAGCTTTAGAAACAATCATTAAATCCAAGAGAGAAGGGGTGCAATTAGGAAAATGATGAGTGGCAGAGAGAGGCAGAATTCTGAGGTTAAAATAAGACAAGAGAGTTTGAAGTTTGTGAGTACGAGAGTCATTTTTAAGAAGGCACCCATCAAGACTGTGTTGTCGTAAGTAGGACAAATATCGTTTAAAAGCGAATCAAAATAATTAAAGTAATCGACACTGAGGTTAGGACTATACATCACGCCACGAAGCATTTTAACGTTATGTAAAGAGATTTCTAAAAATAGATGCTCCGCTGAGCCCGAGTAGGAAGATGGTGATGTACTGATAACCCTAAAGGGAATACCAGCACGCAAGTAAATGGCAACACCACCACCACCCTTCCCCGTTCTATCGTTACGAATAAGAACAAAGCCAGGGAGGACATAGTGAACCGATAAAAGTGAAGGTTTCAGGAAGGATTCGGCGATCAGCAAAGCATCTATGTTTTCACAGTTAATGGAAGCCAGAAGATCAGAATAATGGCTAGGAACACTCTGGGCATTGATGTGAGCTATGTTGAGGTTATTGGGATAGTGGGAAAACAAAGAAGATATCTGATCACCAAAAATCAGAGGAGTGGAAGAGCCACTCGCCGCACTAAGGAAGCTGCTAGAAGAGGGAGAACATGAGAAAAAATCAACATCTAAATCACCATCAATCATAGTATGCAAGTATAATAAACTAAATAAAATACCTTTAGAGTTATTGTTGCTTTCTAGTATAAACTATTTCATACTCATGTTGTCTTTATATTAAACTGACCTGAAAATCTTCGGCGTCTACAAATAGCATACCGTTCAATGGCGACAATCTGGTTGGTTTTACAAAACTTTGGAAACTACCATTTGTATACTCGGAAACCTGTGTAAAATAAACGATTTTATAAATAAGCTTGATTTTATATCACGTGTGGGCTATAGTAGATTTTTATTTACTTAAGAACCAACTTACGTCACTGTTAATCTTTTGAGCTGCTTCTGAGGAACTGAAATCAAGATTTTCTGGTTCCATACCGAATATCTGTTTTGTTCTTTGAATGATATCGCTATTGAGTGCAGTTTTATTATTCGCATATATTTTACAAAACAAATTGTATTCAATGTCAGGGTAAGTAGCAGTGAGTTCCGCAGATATTTTCGGAAAGAAACAGCGGACCTGTAAATAAGTTATATTAACATTTAAAAAAAAATAATTAAACACCCTCTTACAGAGAGGAGGCCTATGTCCCAGCAGTGGGAACATTAAAATGCCGTAGATGCTGATGATGATTAAATAGAACAATGTTGACTATGACCCTTGTCCCAGGGTGGTGACCATAAGCTCTTAGAGCGGTATCAATTTGAGATCGAATAAGGGACAGATGTATATGACTTGTATACATCTGTCACTTACTCGATCTGAAATTGATACCGCTCCAAGAGCTTATGGTCACCCCCCCTGGTCTCAAAATATTTTATTTTATGATAATGATATTTTTACAAACAAATGATCTAAGTTAGCGTGTCCAGCTCATTGGCAGAGAGAGTGAAGGAAATGCAAGAATAAAAAAATAACTTTCATCGTGAAGGTTTGGTATATCCAGAGTCAAGTGATTTTTAACTTTGTGTGTTGCAATTATTATCTACTTATCATATTCAACTGACAAGCACTTAAACTAACCTCCAAACTTATTATGGTATAGACGACGGTTATTTGCGATCTTAGTAGGGGATCTTTGTCCAGCAGACGACATTTCCCTGCAAAATGATGATGATGAAAAACACTTACTTGTTCCGTATCCGTAAAGTGGAACACGTTCAAGAGCTCAGTCTTCACTTTGCTTCCGTTCTTAGCATCCAAAGCTAGCTGAGCAAAAAGGTACAAGATGGATGCTCCTCCAACCAGAATATTGTTGCCAGGGTCACGTTGTGATTGATCCTGGATACAGTTAAACAGAATGTGATTAGCGGCTTGAACGGAAGTAAAAGGCGACTGATGTAGGTGGTCACATAATATGTATATTGAAATACATTGCAGGTAACAAGGTATTCTTGTTGAGGCAGTGGTCGCAAGCATAAACGGGTGCCAGCTATGTTTGATTCGCATGTACAGGGAGCAGGTCTTTTGCTTTTACAAGTATTGTGCGTATAGCACCTTGCCGGAGTCTATATTTCCTGATAGCTGGCAACCTGGGAGTATTTAAGTCAAGAGTGAATAGGTTACTTCTTAAGAGTTCTTCATCGACGACCACATCATTCGCTTACCATTAGTTGAGATAGTGGCCTACGCGAGGCCTATCAATAATAATAATAAAAGCTGGTGAAGACTTACAGTCAGTAGTTTTGTAGTGTAACCAAGGTTTCCTATGACGAATAATTTGTACGCTACGTCTTCACATTTCGGCTCAGGGGTCGTGAACTTCATTGCAGTGGAAGAAGATGCTGAAAAAAAGACTTGTATATATATATAATTTTTAAATTTGGTCATTTGAAGAAGAATGTAGACCAAGAAGTAATGAGCTGAGCATTCATCGTTTAGAAAAATCGAAGACACTTTCTCAGCCTTGATTGAAACCAATGGCTAAACAAAAATGTTTGAAAAAAATAAAAATTATATAACACTATTCGTTTCCTTTATAGAATTTCAGGAAATTTGTCGTTTTATTACCATGATTGTCAGGATTTTCAGTTGTAGTTGCTATCGCATTAGTCGTAGATTTTGCCCGTCTTCCTGCAAGAAAAGAAAACTATTTAATGTAAAAACATTAAATAGCAATAATGGTAATATGGAGCTCTAAGGCTCTTTTCTGATTGCGAGACGCGATTCGATTTACATCACACTGATCAGCGATTTTTACTAAGTAGAATTTCAAGTACGTTCACATTCACGTAATACAATGCAATTCGATCAATTTTCGCTTCAAATGTTCATATAAAATACGTGCGCGATATAAACGCAATTTAAACCACGTTGCACCAACATGAAACGGCCTTACAATTAAAAAGCAAAAGTAAACAATTTATTGAACTTACTACAATCCCAGGTACTTAAGCAATTTCCTTCTTCGTCTTTATAGTATCCGAGTTGGCATCGGCATTGAGATTGGCATTTTTGTAGACCAATGGTTTTCGGACATTTTACGCCGTTTAGAAAATCAGCACAAGTCATCTGAGGGCATGACGGTGCACACAGGAAATACCATTCGTATTTACCTTTGCAGTCTTTTCGACCTGTGGGATTTTTAAAGGTGTATTTTTTTGCAATAAATATTAAGATTTTTATGTAGAAAACCCATAGATACTTCCCTTGCGTTGGGAATTAAACCCAGGTCATGGTTTAGCAGTCAACTTTGGGATTATTGGATCGCAGATGTAGTTTAGGTAATCCATCGTCAAAAATGTCAGAAGTGTTGTCATATTATAACTACCTACTGTCGAGATATTACACCTACATTCATTGCAAATAAATGATTTGATTGATTGATTGATAAAACGTTGAAATAAGTTAAAAAATTCAACGTGTTAGGTAAGGAATTGAATTAGTTCAACTTTAGAACTATATACTAACACATTTGACCTGTCTCGGTGCCTACATTTATAACGTTCATACAATGCATTTTCCTGACTCGCATTCTGTTGGCAACAAGACTTGTTGCTATTGCTAGACAATGAAAAATACTTCAAGTTGCAATTAAGTAACGGAAAAGCAGAAAATACCTCTCCTACAATTCTGGTAACTTAATGAATGTTCTTAAAAGAAATCCGTTCGCAACGGAGACATTATTAAATCAAATGGGCGCACGGTTGGCGCAGTGGTTGAGCGATTGACTGCTGCGCTGCGTGTCGCGGGTTCGATTCCCGCACGGAACAAATATTTGTATGATCTACAGATAGTTGTTCCAGCTCTGGGTGTTGTGTATGTGAGTTTGTAAACGCACCCACGATACAGGAAGAAATTCCTAGTGGGGGGCAAACATGTTTTGTTAGTTACATTTTCAAGAATGTAGGGCGGTTGTCTTACATAAAGTTAGATATGTTCTAACCTCCACTAGATTGGCACAGCATCGATTCTACCAAAAATTTGGACAAGCAATTAAAGTCAACATTTGACATTGGATTTGGCATTTGGTTTTGGCAGCAGTTTTTTTAAGGCGCTATATACGCCCCATCGTAACGCAGTACTGGCCGTGCGCCCGCTCGATGCCAAAATATCAATATTGAACCTCCTTTTGATCAGTTTTGTTCGCAAAATATTATTTGTTTTACATATCCTATGTTAGTTATGATAAAATTCTAGCCATCAATTTTTCTGTGTAAAAATATTTTTAAACATCCAAGTCGTTTTGGAGGAGTTTCCAAAAGTTGCGAAAAAATATAGTGTCGTTAATTATTTTTTAAAGCAATACTATTAGTTACACGAAAAAACCTTGTGTTCAAAATTATGTACATGAATCAATAATAAATATATATTTTTTTCAAACCTTTTAACCTAGCCGTTACTAAGTAGTATGCTTTAGAAAGTTACCGTTTTACGGCACTAAAGCGTATGTAGGCCCTTAATAGAAAGTGGTGGATAATCCTGTTAACTGCAGTAGTTGTTTTGGAAACATTTTACGGGTGCAATGTTTTAGTTTTATCTACTATTATATTATCAGTGGGTTTAATAAGAAAGTTTCATTGTTTAATAAAATTGGGTTCAATTGCAATATTATATATGATACTTATTTCATATATTATGACGTGAATTGAAAATTAAACTCTTCAAAATTATAGTATCGAGAAATTGTATAAAAATCCATCATATATTTGTGACATATAAGTCATAATTTCTAAATAATACTGCCCCACGCTGCACTTAGATTAAGCAAAAGTAGGTAAAATGATGTGCAGTTTAAGGAAGCAGGAAAAATAGGATCTTCGAAATAATTAAGGTAATAAGACTATTTGGGCGATTGGCAGGCGATGGCAGATAATAGGAAGCAGTGAAAAGCTATGGGGAAGGCTTTGCCGAGCAGTGGGACAGTATAGGTTGAGTAAAAAATGAACTATTTAGCAGGTTGATTTCTACATACATCAATACCAAGACTAGACTTTCTACTGGAAATCTATTTAAAGGGGGTTCAATCCTTTTGAGTGAGCAAAGCATCTTCTATTTAAACATGATGGCATTCATTTAAAGAAATGCGTTTTGTTCAAATAGTTACCTTTCGTGGTGGTACTCTGACTAACCGTAGTTGTCATTGATGATTGAGTAGTTGTGTTTCCTGAATCCTCAGTAGAGTATGTACCATTGGATCCATCAGTGTGAGTTGTGGTTTCTGATCCTTTAATCGTTGTCTCCCTTCCTGATGCTGTGGTGGCTTTAGTTCGTTTGGTTTGCTTTCTCCGTGTTGTTGACGGTCTAAGCGTAGTGGTTCTTGCTTTCTTAGTTTTTTTAGTTGTGGTCGATGCTTCAGTAGAAGACGATGATTCTTCAGTAGATGGTTCAAGTTCTTCTTTGGTTGTTCTCTTTGAATCATTTTCTGTCGTTTTCATTCCAGAATCTCCTGTGACAACAGGACTATTAAGTAAGGAATAGCATTAGTTCAAACATAGCAACACATTTGTATATCTCGGTGCCTACATTTATATCACCAACACATACATATAAACACATGTCTCTTCTTAAAGGATTATAGAAAGTGGAGGAGTAAATAGTTAATCCTGCTAACTGCAGTCTGTAGTTGTTTTGAAAACATTTACGGGTGCTATGTATTGGTTTTACTAAGATATTTGGCATATTTTATAAAATTCGTTTCCATGGTTGAGTTTCGGAAAGTTATATCCTCCTTTTTTTCGGTAAAAAGGGGCTGCAAAAAAATTGTGGCATACTAGATGAAATACTTAATCACACTTTTACATACCATTAAGTAGGGCTTTTTGAGGCTCTATTTAGACCTTTCGTAATAAAACATTTGATCGAATATATTTTTCTACTAGTAACAGTTTTTTTTTTACAAAATGGTGATAAAACAATTAATCTCAGTGCCACCGGCGATATTTAGAGGTTATCGAAAACATTTGGCTTATGTTGAATAAAATAATGATTATATAACACTATTCGTTTCCTTTACAGAAATTAAGGCAACCATGCCTTCTGGCAATTTGTCGTTTTTATTACCATGATTGTCAGGATTTACAGTTGTAGTTGCTATCGCATTAGTCGTAGATTTCGCCCTTCTTCCTGCAAGACAAAATTCATTAATGTAAAAACATACATATGGAACTCTCAGGCTCTTTTCTGATGGCGAGACGCACTGATCAGCGATTTTTACTAAGTGGAATTGCAAGTACGTTCACATTCACGTAATACAATGCAATTCGATCAATTTGCGCTTCAAATGTTCATATAAAATACGTGCGCGATATAAACGCAACTTAAACCGCGTTGCACCAACATGAAAGGGCCTTACAATTAAAGAAAAAGTAAACAATTTATTGAACTTACTACAATCCCAGGTACTTAAGCAATTTCCTTCTTCGTCTTTATAGTATCCGAGTTGGCATCGGCATTGAGGTTGGCATTTTTGTAGACCAATGGTTTTCGGACATTTTACGCCGTTTAGAAAATCAGCACAAGTCATCTGAGGGCATGACGGTGCACACAGGAAATACCATTCGTGTCTACCTTTGCAGTCTTTTCGACCTGTGGGATTTTTAAAGATGTATTTTTTTGCAATAAATATTATTTTTTTATGTAGAAAACCCATGGATACTTCGCCTGCGTTGGGAATTAGACCCAGGTCATGGTTTAGTAATCAACTTTGGAATCATTGGATCGCAGGTATAGTTAAGGTACGCCATCGTCAAAAATGTCAGTAGTGTCACAAAGTACGTAAGCGGCGGCGCGCGCGCTGTTTTGTGGTAGTTGTTGTCATATTATAACTGCGTATGCTGTCAAGATCTAAAACTTTGAAACAAGTTAACAACTTCAAGGATTTAAATAAGGAATTGAATTATTTCAACTATAGCGATATAGATCAACACATTTGTCTTTCTCGGTGCCTATATTTATAACGTTCACACATGCATGTTCCTGGCTCGCATTCTGTTGGCACTGAACAAGTTTTGTTGCTATTGCTAGACAATGAAAAATACTTCAAGTTGCAATTAAGTAAACGGAAAATCATAAAACACCTCTCCTACAATATTCTGGTAACTTGAAGAATGTTCTTAAAAGATATCCGTTCGCAACGGAGACTCCATTAAATCAAATGTTTTGTTAGTTATATTTTCAAGCATGTAGGGCGGTTGTCTTACATAAAGTTGGATATGTTCAATCCTCCAATAGATTGGCACAGCATCGATTCTACCAAGAATTTGACAAGCAGTTTAAGCCAGCATTTGACATAGAATTTGGCATTTGGTTTTGTTAAATGTTTAATGAAATTCGTTTTAATTGTAATACTATTTGCTACCTATTTATTTCAAACCGTATGACGTGTAGTGAAAATTAAACTCTTTAAAATTATTGTATCAAGAAATTGCCCAATATAGAAAATCATCAATGTCTATGTACTTGCCTGCCGCCCGTTCCTTATTATAACCACATGATGCATCTGTGCTAACCACAAGTTTTGCCCAAATTTTGGCAAATTCTGAGTCTGGGTCATAATGCTCAATCTGCATACGCGTTATATTTGTGACCCAGTACGTCAAAATTTCTAAATAATACTGACCCAGACTGCAACTAGATTAACCAAAAGTAGATAAAATGATGTACAGTTAAGGTGGCAGGTAAAAGACGAACTTCGAAATAATTAACATAATACGACTATTTGCCATTTTGATTTGTACATACATCAATATCAAATATACTTTCTACTGAAAGTTTCCTACTACCAGTATTAGGTAAGGAATTGTATTAGTAAACATAGCACTATAAAGCAACACATTTGTGTATCTCGGTGCCTACATTTACATCACTTTTAGTTATGTATCACTAGACTTACTCCTAGTTAGTAAATAATACTGACTCTTGGCTGTACTTAGATTAATCAAGAGAACATAAAATTAGGTTCAGTTTAGTGTCGGTAGCCGGTAAAATCTACATACATCAACACTAAATGGACTTACTACTGGAAATCTGATTAAAGGGGGTTCAATTCTTTTGAGCAAAGCATCTTCTATTTCTTCACAGACAAACCGTGAAAACGGTTTTGTGGGGCATAGTTCTTAAGCTAAGATCGTATAAACTTGTTCTTTAATAAATAAATAATAATACATTTAAAGAAATGCGTTTTGTTCAAATAGTTACCTTTCGTGGTGGTACTCTGTATAACCGTAGTTGTCATTGATGATTGAGTAGTTGTGTTTTCTGAATCCTCAGTAGAGTATGTACCATTGGATCCATCAGTGTTAGTTGTAGTTTCTGATCCTTTAATTGTTGTCTCCCTTCCTGATGCTGTGGTGGCTTTAGCTGGTTTGGTTTGCTTTCTCCGTGTTGTTGACGGTCTAAGCGTAGTGGTTCTTCCTTTCTTAGTTCTTTTAGTTGTGGTCGATGCTTCAGTAGAAGACGATGATTCTTCAGTAGATGGTTCAAGTTCTTCTTTGGTTGTTCTCTTTGAATCATTTTCTGTCGTTTTCATTCCAGAATCTCCTGTGACAACAGGAGTATTAGGTAAGGAATTGCATTAGCTCAAACGTAGCACTAGAAAGCAACACATTTGTATATCTCGATGCCTACATTTACACTATTACACACATATTCACACATGTCCCTTCTTCAGGGATTATTGAGAGTGAAGGAGTTAATAGTTAATCCTGTTAACTGCAGTCTGTAGTTGTTTTGAAAACATTTACAGGTGCGATGTGTTGGTTTTACTAAGAGATTTGAAATGTTTTATAAAATTCGCTTCTATGAAGGCTATCGCGTTTGAAATGCCTCTAGTGGCACTGCTGTAGAGTGAGGTCTTTAAAATGTCAAAGGTCTTAATTTTTTTGCCTTTTAACGCGAGTTTATTTACTCCATTTTTATTGTTGTGACTATTTTCATAGTATGGCAGATAAACCCCGAGTTTCTCACCTATAAACGCTATCTGCTGTGATTGACTGTTGAAAATTCATACAACGAATCACAGCAGATAACGCCCTCATTGTAATATTATTTGCTCCCTATTTCATACTGTATAACGTGCAATGCAAATTAAACTTTATTGTATCAAGAGAATGTGCCTACTAAAGAAACTCACTAGTATCTACGGCAAGTCGTTCCCTGTTGTAACCACATGATGCACCTGTACTAAGCACAAGGTATTTTCGAATTCGGGAAGTTTCTGAGTCTATTTAATGGACAATCTGCATACGCGTCATATTCTTCCATTCTTGTCTGACTTAAATTAATCAAGAGAACCTAAAACTCGGTGCGGTTTAGTGTAGGTAGCAGGTAAAATATGAACTCCTTTCAAATAAAATTCAGGTAATAAGACTATGGGCAGCATGATTTCTACACACATCAATACCAAATATAGACTTTCTACTGGAAATTATAACTGTTTAAAGGGAGTTCAATCCTTTTGAGAAAAGCATTTTCTAATCATACATAATGGCATACATTTATAGAAATGCGTTATGTTCAAATAATTACCTTTGGTGCTCTGTCCAACCGTATTTGTCATTGATGATTTAGTAGTTGTGTTTCCTGAATCCTCAGTAGAGTTAGTACTATTGTGTCCATCAGTGTTAGTTGTGGTTTCTGATCCTTTAATCGTTGTCTCCCCTCCTGATGCTGTGGTAGCTTTAGTCGTTCTGGTTTCCTTTATCCTTGTTGTTGACGGTCTATGCGTGGTGATCGTTCCTCCACTTGATTGTATAGTGGTTCGTCGTTTCTTAGTTTTTTTAGTTGTGGTCGATGTTTCGGTAGAAGACGATGATTCATTAATTGATGATTCAGGTTCTTCTTTGGTTGTGTTATTTGAATAATTTTCTGTCGTTTCGATTCCAGAATATCCTGTTGTCTTGTTCATAACAGAATTGCCTGTAGTCGGTTTCGGCCCAGACCCTTCTGTTGTCGTTTCCATTCCAGAACGTTCTGTTGTCGTTTCCTTTTCAGAGTATCCTGTAGTCGTTTTGATCCCAGAATCTCCTTTTGACGTTTCCATTTTAGAGTTTTCTTTAGTCGTTTTCATTTCAGAGTCTTTTTCTGTCGTTTCCATTTTAGAGTGTCCTTTTGTCGTTTCCATTCCGAACCGTTCTGTTGTCGTTTCCGTTTCAGTGTTTTCTGTAGTCGTTTTCAACCCAGAGCCTCCTTTTGTCGTTTTCATTCCAGACCTCTCTGTTGACGTTTCCATTCCCGACCTTTCTGTTGTTGTTTCCGTTTCAGAGTATTCTGTTGTCGTTTTGATTCCAGAATCTCCTTTTGACGTTTCCATTTTAGAGTTTTCTTTAGTCGTTTTCATTTCAGAGTCTTTTTCTGTCGTTTCCATTTTAGAGTGTTCTTTTGTCGTTTCCATTCCAGATCCTTCTGTTGTCATTTCCGTTACAGAGTTTTCTGCAGTTGTTTTCAACCCAGAGCCTCCTTTTGTCGTTTTCATTCCAGACCCCTCTGTTGTCGTTTCCATTCCCGACCTTTCTGTTGTTCTTTCCTTTTCAGAGTATCCTGTAGTCGTTTTGATTCCAGAATCTCCTTTTGACGTTTCCATTTTAGAGTTTTCTGTAGTTGTTTTCAACCCAGAGCCTCCTTTTGTCGTTTCCATTCCAGATCCTTCTGTTGTCGTTTCCGTTTCAGAGTTTTCTGTAGTCGTTTTCTCAGAGCCTCCTTTTGTCGTTTTCATTCCAGACCCCTCTGTTGTCGTTTCCATTCCCGACCTTTCTGTTGTTGTTTCCGTTTCAGAGTATCCTTTTGTCGTTTCCATTCCAGATTCTTCTGTTGTCGTTTCCGTTTCAGAGTTTCCCGTAGACGTTTTCAACCCAGAGCCTCCTTTTGTCGTTTTCATTCCAGACCCCTCTGTTGTCGTTTCCATTCCCGACTTTTTTGTTGTTGTTTCCGTTTCAGAGTATCCTTTTGTCGTTTCCATTCCGAACCGTTCTGTTGTCGTTTCCGTTTCAGAGTTTTCTGTAGTCGTTTTCTCAGAGCCTCCTTTTGTCGTTTTCATTCCAGACCCCTCTGTTGTCGTTTCCATTCCCGACCTTTCTGTTGCTGTTTCCGTTTCAGAGTATCCTTTTGTCGTTTCCATTCCAGATTCTTCTGTTGTCGTTTCCGTTTCAGAGTTTCCCGTAGTCGTTTTCAACCCAGAGCCTCCTTTTGTCGTTTTCATTCCAGACCCCTCTGTTGTCGTTTCCATTCCCAACCTTTCTGTTGTTTTTTCCGTTTCAGAGTATCCTTTTGTCGTTTCCATTCCAGATTCTTCTGTTGTCGTTTCCATTTCAGAGTTTCCCGTAGTCGTTTTCAACCAAGAGCCTCCTTTTGTCGTTTTCATTCCAGACCCCTCTGTTGTCGTTTCCATTCCCGACCTTTCTGTTGTTGTTTCCGTTTCAGGGTATCCTTTTGTCGTTTCCATTCCAGATTCTTCTGTTGTCGTTTCCGTTTCAGAGTTTCCCGTAGTCGTTTTCAACCCAGAGCCTCCTTTTGTCGTTTTCATTCCAGACCCCTCTGTTGTCGTTTCCATTCCCGACCTTTCTGTTGTTTTTTCCGTTTCAGAGTATCCTTTTGTCGTTTCCATTCCAGATTCTTCTGTTGTCGTTTCCGTTTCAGAGTTTCCCGTAGTCGTTTTCAACCAAGAGCCTCCTTTTGTCGTTTTCATTCCAGACCCCTCTGTTGTCGTTTCCATTCCCGACCTTTCTGTTGTTGTTTCCGTTTCAGAGTATCCTTTTGTCGTTTCCATTCCAGATTCTTCTGTTGTCGTTTCCGTTTCAGAGTTTCCCGTAGTCGTTTTCAACCCAGAGCCTCCTTTTGTCGTTTTCATTCCAGACCCCTCTGTTGTCGTTTCCATTCCCGACCTTTCTGTAGTTGTTTCCGTTTCAGAGTATCCTGTAGTCGTTTTGATTCCAGAATCTCCTTTTGACGTTTCCATTTTAGAGTTTTCTTTAGTCGTTTTTATTTCAGAGTCTTTTTCTGTCGTTTCCATTCCGAACCGTTCTGTTGTCGTTTCCGTTTCAGAGTTTTCTGTAGTCGTTTTCTCAGAGCCTCCTTTTGTCGTTTCCATTCCCGACCTTTCTGTTGTTGTTTCCGTTTCAGAGTATCCTTTTGTCGTTCCCATTCTAGATCCTTCTGTTGTCGTTTCCGTATCAGAGTTTCCCGTAGTCGTTTTCAACCCAGAGCCTCCTTTTGTCGTTTTCATTCCAGACCCCTCTGTTGTCGTTTCCATTCCCGACCTTTCTGTTGTTGTTTCCGTTTCAGAGTATCCTTTTGTCGTTTCCATTCCAGATTCTTCTGTTGTCGTTTCCGTTTCAGAGTTTCCTGTAGTCGTTTTCAACCCAGAGCCTCCTTTTGTCGTTTTCATTTCAGACCCCTCTGTTGTCGTTTCCATTCCCGACCTTTCTGTTGTTGTTTCCGTTTCAGAGTATCCTGTAGTCGTTTTGATTCCAGAATCTCCTTTTGACGTTTCCATTTTAGAGTTTTCTTTAGTCGTTTTCATTTCAGAGTCTTTTTCTGTCGTTTCCGTTTTAGTGTGTCCTGTTTTTGTTGTTTCGGTTATTCTACTCGATGCAGTTGTAGATTTTCTTAGTGGTTTATTTTTTTGCTTAGGTTTCTTATGTTTATGAGTTGTCGATTCGCTTGTTCTTGAATTTTCTGTTGAAGTTGTCATATCTGCAAGATAAATGTAAATTGTTAATCTTGTGGCTTCTTAAGTACGTCTAAAGTAAGTAAAGTAAATTTATAAGATGGCGTTTTTTAACATCTTTATTATTAGGAGTTGAATTCTCCTGATTCTTCTATAGTTGAGTTCGAGTCTCTACTCGAATCGAATATTGTGGTACTTATTTTAGGTATTTTAGTCTCCTGGGGTATTACTGAATTTTCCGAACCTGCTGCTGTTGTAGGTGTTGAATCTGTTTAAAATTAAAAGTTTTTTTATAAAGCTGGTAATTTTGAAAAGTTCGTTAAGTGATTGTGACTTACTGTCTCCTTCATTAGGACCTTCAGTTCCCTCTCCTTTATCTCCGTATAATCTCATATTATGGGAATGTTCAGATATAATTAAATACAAGCATACCCAAAAACTCAAGTACAGTTTGAATGTAGTTAGTCTAACGTTATTGTTTTTTTGCAGAGTTGCAGCCAAAACTCTGTCTATAACCGGTATAAATGGGCGTAAGTAATCCCATCAAAAACATTTTCATGTAAAATGTTGCTAAGACGAGACGAAAATCTACAGATCTCATGTAGAGCCAAGCTTCTAACTCTACACGCCCTAACTCTACAAGCCCTTACCTCACAAACTCTACACCTTAGTCAAAATATGTGGCGTGGCCGTTTCGCTACAGTCTAAGACTTGACTACCAATGACTTAAATACCAATCTAAGAGAACAGTGAAGGTTGTCATTATTCGTTTTTCGAAACTACCTTCAAAAGACCATTTAGGGGATGGTAAAGATTTTTTTGAAGGATCTTATTTCTTAGGTTAATAAACTTGAAACTTGGCAAAAATTCCAATCTAAGTAAACAATAAAAGTAGTCATTATTAGTTTCTTGAAATTTCACCCAAAAGATGATTTAGGGGGGTGTTGAAGTTTGAATGGCAGAATCTTATTTCTTGAGCTAATAAACTTAAAACTTGACATACATACCAACCTAAGAAAACAATAAAGGTTGTCGTTACATTTTTTCGAAACTGACCCCAAAATACGATTTAGCTAGTGATAAAATTTGCTAAGAATATTACTGCACAGGTTTTCGTTTTTGGTGTAGGGTCAAGAGGAGCACTAAGAAAGAATTTTCGGAAATCCAATCTTTATTGGGATGAAAATGAGGTAATTTGATTGTATGAAAAATCTAATTCCTTGTGGGTCAATTAAATAATCAAAATTGACATAATAAGTTTTACTAAACTTATTGTACCCCTTAACCCCCCAGATGGGGTTAAGGGGTGTTAAAGATTTTTTGAGGAATTTTACTGCGCAATCTGACTAACATAAACGAAAAAGAAAAAAAAAGAAAAGTGTGAACATATAATAAAAACTCAACAAAAAAGGGCATTTTTAATTTAATTAATAAAAGCTTAATTTTGGTCGCCTTTACTAACTAAGCACATAAGAAAGTCATCTGTAGGACAAAATACGAAATCACGCGAACGAAGTCGCGGGTGGAGTGCTTGTCGTTAAAAAATATCGTGTTGTATTTCTGTTCAAAATGAAATGTTTATCAAAAACAATGAGTAAGTTTCGTTAAATCGTTTAACCTTGAGTCTAAAATTGGCTTGAGACGTGAAAGTGACGTCCTTTCTATGGTAATTAAGGAAGCCGAAAATTTCATAAACCTTTCCATTAGTTGGCTGTCCAGATCGTTGAATCGGCAAAAGACAATGGTATTTTGTATTGTGTCTGCTAATTAACATTTGACAGGATGAGCGTTCCTTTACGTTATCTTACATATTTCCACAATAGAACGTTGAACCCGCTAAATAATTAACTATTTAATTACAGAGGAATTTAAGAACCTACTTGAAGTTAAATAGATTTTAAAGTGTATTATAATTACTCATTAATCCGTTGAGCTAAACGATATGCAGGGTCTGTTCTCTTCTTGACTAAATATATTAACATCTTAAGTATCGCCTCGTTTGTATTCTGTGGAAGTTAAGTACCGTTAAGTGGCAATCGTCGTGGTTAATATTTCGGTTCACGTTTTCCCTTTTATATTTTAGGTACTCTGTAATATTTTTGATTGTGGCGCATATATTATACCAGGAGATAAGATATAATATTTAGATGATTTCAAAGTTTTCATTCAATGAAAATTATTTACTTTGGAAAAAATAAAAAACCACCAATTGAAATCTTCTCACATTTGCTTTTTCCACGCTGTCGAGCATACCAACTGCGTCGAACAATAAAGTTTTTATCGGGCAATATAGAACCTAATTGTCGGTTGCGTGTGTAAAGTGAACTCACAGTACCAACCCGGAAAAAATACATTCTACATGCTTAAACTGTTGCCGTCTTATTAATAAACGTGGACTAAGGTAAGATTAACTTTATTCCAAGCATTAGGTTGGTACTAACAAATTTCCGTATTAATAAACACGGAATAAGGAGAGATTATACTAATCTGACTCTAGTCTTGGACTAAAAGTTATTCCATGGTGCTAGCTAGTTTAAGGTCGGAGTAAGGTTGGATTAAGAGTGTATCCATGGCAACTACATTTATTATTTTTGATTGACATTTTGTTCGTTGTGATTTGATGATGAAAATTTTTAGTTTAATATAAATATATTGTACTAGACAGGAAACACTATTTCAGGAATTGGCATGAAAATGTGTGTAATACTTAGGTATTTTACTAACATTAGTATGAGAGATACACTCGTCATCAGATGTATCAAAGAACTACGAATATTAAATACTAGCTGTTGCCCGTGACTTCGTCTGCGTAGCATTCATTCTGCGTAGGTTTTCAGGATAAAAACTATCTCCATTGAGATAATTTTGTAATAAAATAAAATAATACATAATATCTCAATGACTAACTCCATCCAAAATCAGTTCAGCGGTTTAAGCGTGAAATGGTAATAGACAGACAGACAGAGTTCCTTTCGCATTTATAATATTTTATTATATGCGATTTAAGTATGACAGATGTCACTTTGTCCACTATTTTTCTTTCTTTTTCTACTTTATGTCATCAAATTTCTTGGTTTCATTCACTGGTTCACTCTTTTTACTTTTTAATAAAACTGGGTTGCCATAGCTTATGCGTAAATCCAAGAGTAACAAATGAATAGTTAGTCCGAGGTTATTCCATGTTTATTAATAACATTGCTAAGCCTATGTTAATCCTTACTTACTCCGGGATTAGCTAGTCCAAGAGTAACTTCGGAGTAAGGTGGTAATACGCCATTTTTATTAATAAGACTGTTGGAGTAAGAATAGCTACCAACTAACTTGCCATTCTGGTAGTAAGTTTGTAAATCAAGTCTTTTTTTATTCAAGACCGCGCTTGACAAGAATCGGGTTATTGGACGATTCGCACGAATATAACTCGCCCGAAAAGTGCGAATCGACCCCTTTTAAAAATGAAAATTTTTCTGTGGCAATTCACCCGAAGTTAATTTATCGGTGTGCGAATCGACCATTCCAAAATTATGTAGTAGACGATTCGCACACATTGTGTTTTATGCAATACCGTTAAGATAAAGTACACTGAAGTACAGAAGTATTAAGAATTAAATATTGTTATTGATATGAAATGAGACACAAATTAATCAAAAATTGTTTTATTAAAATAACTACTATATGATTTGAGCACGTATTCTACATTGGAAACCCACTTAAACGGAAACTGATTGAATGGCACCTGAGCCAACCTATCGATATTTTTCACAATTTTACTCCACAAAATTAAATGGCATCTACGGATCAGTAGATACTTACTAGTGTTGGTACGTTTATTTTTTTAGGACGCCAACATCAAAGATTCGATTTAATATAGTAGAGAGTTTAATGCCATGATAAAAATATAACTTCCTCTTTTGATTTTTAGGTAGATGTTGACATTATAAGCATTTATACCCAAACTACCAGGAGATCAGAATCATGAAGAAGTATTTGCAGGTCTAGAATCATAAGCGGTAGACACTTACGGAGTACGATACTCTTTTTACCGCTCATGATTCCAGCCTAGCTTCCTCATGATTATAATCTCCTGGTACTTAAATTTTTGTCTTTACCGGCACCGAAATGAATGATAGCGTAAAGAACTTTCTCTTTTTTTGTATCGAATATTACTGTCTCCCTCTTATTGTTTTGTCGCCTTTCTATCTTATCTAACTGGCATATCTCCAAGTCTAGTAAAATATCTATAAACTTCGACTAATTCTTCGTATTATTTCCGAGCCCGCCTCGGAAATAATACGAAGAATTAGTCGAAGTTTGAGCACGACTGTACATTTTTTTTTTGGTCTCTTAAATAAAATTTGGGTCAATTACCTACAACATAATTTTGGAGTGGTCGATTCACACTTTTCGGGCGAGTTAAATTCGTGTGAAACGTCCAATAACCCCAAAAATCGAGGGAGATACAAGTTTGCAAATTGAAGAATTTTTTTAGGCTTAATATAACATTTTTCTAATATAGCAAAAGCAAATATCAGAATTGCTAACAACACAAAAGAGACAACAAATTATTCACATAATTCAAATACCCATTGTGTAACTTGTTATTGTAATAGTTGTAGTTACAATAAAGTGCACTGAACACATATACGATATTAATGGAATGCAATGCAATACAAACAGAACGCAGATATTTTCTGTATGGAACCGTTAGTTGTAGATATTAAGGTATATGAATTGAACACCGCGAGTAATATTGGGATGGCAACTTTAGATAGACTATAGCAAAATAATGGATTAGTGTCTAAACAGTAGAAATGCTCGATTTGCAAACTGACATGACTGACATTTTTTACAATTTAAATTACGTGTAAGACTCAAAACCCTAACAATTCTCACAATACAAAATTGCCAAGGTCTTAACTTCAGCAGACCAAATTCAAGTAATACCGAGTGAAATAAATAGTTCTAAATAAGCTGTAAAGAGTTTTATGACCAACAGACTAATAAAAAAAACTAGTTTTGTGTATCTACAGAACCAGAAAGAGGTCCAGGTAAATAATTCAATAGAATTAAGAAAGGAATATCTTACTTGATCGTCGTTTTGTATCAATGTATTATAATTTATACCGTAAGAGAAATTAGTTAATGGGTACCCACTGCGTATGGATCCATAAATGTAAAACTTCCTGAAACCGTGGTTTTACTACTAACATTCGTCTGAAAACATTCTACATTACGTTGTCAAACAAGAAAAGATAGTATTTTACGCTTAATGCACCGTAATTTTCAAAAGTTGTACTCGAGTTCTAAAACTTTATAAGTAGCCAGTAAATTATGCGTTGTTTCATAGAAATTGTATTTGGTAAAAAAAAAAAAAAATCGTTTCGCAAAAATTTGCGTTTACAGGCCGTTAAAGACAGAAATGAGCTGAAGAAAGTTCGAGGTGCAACAATAATAACACTTCGTTTACATCAAGGATAATGGTCGGCCGCATATCACTTTTTCAACTTCAGACTATTTAAAAAAAATCAGTATCGCAGTTTTGGAATAGCCGGCGATATCACCAGATACGCATCCTATAGAAGACGTTTGGGACCTGCTAAAACGAAGGGCCAAATTTATAATATTTACTCCTGTGAATGTGGGTGAACTGCGAAGAGCCTTTGTTTTGAGACTACCACACGAGACAATGGATAACATTATTTTCGACATGTTTAGGTGCCTGAAAACTTTATTAAAAGAACGTGTAGAAAACACTCGATATTGTGTCATATGAAAATGTATATTTAATTAACTTTCCTTATTTTTTTTGATAAAAATAAACTTATTCAAAACAAATATTTTAGCTTCCCGTGCATTGACATTCAAACCTGCATACATAATTTCACCTTAATCGGTTGAGGATAACTGCTTTAAAATTCAGTTGGAAGATTTGACCAAAACACATATATACATTGCAAGTTAAAGCTTGTAAAAAATCGAGAATGTGCAGTTTTCACATAAAATCATGTTACTCACACAAAATGTACTAAATGTGATCTCATTCTTATTTTAAAAAGGTGTATTTAAAATAAGGAAACCTGTCTTAATATAATTTAAAAAAATTAAATCGTATAAAAAAACGACGGATTTATTTTGTTCCGCTATTTTTGCCGGTGTATGTATGGGGTGTTTTTTAATAATGGCTATTTTTAGTATCGAATCACACGCCCTCACCTTTATTATTAGAAGTTGAATCTTTTACTGATTCTTCTGTAGTTGAGTTCGAGTATCTACTCGACATTGTGGTAGTTCTTTTAGGTCTGTTAGTCCCCTGGGTTGTTTGTGTGGAGTCTGTTTAACATTAAATGCTTTTTTTAATCTGGTAATTTGGAAAACTTGGCTTAAGGTTACACCAGTCGATTTTTTTTTTTTATTTGTTCTGTTTATAAAATTTCGCGCGCTCGGTTACGTCCTAAATCATTATCAATTTCGCTACAAATTTGCAAAATTATGTATTCGTACGTGAACTAGCTTCCTACTGCTCACCACAGCATCTATCTATATATTAGATATCTAATATAATCTATCTATATATTATATCTATCTATATATTAGACAATTGTTTCTATTCTGTTAATGAATTTTTAAATTATAAATTTTGACATATTATTCTTAATTATCACATTGTATAAAAATTTACTATTTGTATCTAGAATAATTTATAATATTGTATGCCTCAAACGTCGCGCGCTCACTATGTATGCGTAAGCTATTATTGTTTCTATTGTGTCTGCTTAATGACGCGCAGTGGGGGCATATAGCCTCTTATCAGCGTTTCGATGACAAACTTACTACAGTTATATTTAAACGTAGTGTTACATACTCTTTGACTTTGGTTTTGTAAGTTAAAGTTAATTTTAATATTTCTACACCGGCAACGGTAGTGTATGTGAAACTGTTTAATATTAAGATCTTAATGTACCGTATGCTCAGAAAAATAAACATAAATAAATATAAAATAAATATCTCTTCCGCACGTGTTGTCGGTTGATATAAAATGCATTTTAACCCCGCGAACAAAATAGTTTGTGCCGTCGACTAGTGTACCCTTAAGTGATTTTAACTTACTGTCTACTTCATTAGGATCTTCAGTTCCCTCTCCTTTATCACCCCCTTCAGTAGCACAAGTTTTTTCACCACCATCCAACTTGTTGGTTGTATTTTGTACGTCACATTTCTCTTTTGTACAATCGTCACAAGGTTCAGTACTCGTATTTCCATCTTCACCATTTTCGGGAGTTCCATCGGTACTTACCGGTTCTGTGGCGTTTTTATTACCTAAAAAACGTATCGCACTTAAATATCATATTATGGGAATGTTCAGAATTAAACCAATACAAGTATATCCAAAACTACAAATTCAGTTTGAATGTAGTAAGTCTAATGATATTGTATTTTTTCAGAGTTGCAGCCAATACTCTGTATACCGGAGTAAATATGCTTTAGTTATAATTTAAACCAGTACGTCTTCACAGCTTCGTAAAAGCCGTCAAAAGTCTTTCCATAAAACTTAATTCATAAATCATTGACATAACAGTTTTTGACTTGACTAAATTATATTAACATCTTAAGTATCGCCTCGTTTGTATTCTGTGGAAGTTAGTACTGTTGTGCCAATCATCATTGTTAATATTTCACGTCGTCCGTTTTAAATTTTACGTACTCAGTAATATTTGTGATTGTGGTGCATCTAGTATACCAGAATACAAGATATAATATTAAGATGATTTCAAAATTTTCCTTTAATGTAAGATTTTTATTTTGGAAAAAAATGTTTCCAATGTTTTCCACCAATTCAAATCTTCACTTTTACCTTTTCCACGCTGTCCAACAAACCAACGCGTCGAACAATAAAGTTTTTTATCGGGCAATATAGATCCTATTTGTTGGTTGTGTGTGTAAAGTGAACCCACTGTACCAATCCGGGCAAAATTACATTCTACCTGCTTAAACTTGTTGGAGTACAAATAAGTACCACCAAACTATCCGTTCTGGTAGTGAGTTTGTAAATGACACTGTTTTTATACAACACCGCTCTTGACAAAAAATCGAGTGAGAAAAATGTTTGCATTAAAAGAGGTTTGCAAATTGAAGAAGTTTTGTAGGGATAACATTACTAATATTAGTGTAGTAAAATCCAATATCAGAAATGCTAACAACACAAAATAGACAACAAAAATTGTTCTCATAATCCAAATACCTTTTGTGTTACTTGTTATTTTATTCGTTGTAGTTACAATAAAGTGCACAGAACACAAAGAAGATATTGATGAAATGTTACAAAATAGACAGAATACACATTATATTATCAGTATGTAACCATTCGTTTTAGATAATAGAGTAATAATATATAAATTAAACGCCGCGAGCTTAGAATGCCGCGAGTAATATTGGGATAGTAACTTTAGAAAAACCATTGCATAGTAATGGATAAGTATCCGTGCTTGGTTCGCCAACCGAAATGCTCCTCTTTTTTACAATTTAAATTAGAGAAAAAAAATCTCGTAACAACATTAACAATGTCTAAATTCAGCAGACTAAATTCAAATTAAAACCTAGTGAAGTAAATAATTCTAAATAAGCTAAAAAGAGTTATATGACCAACGAACTGTAATAAAAAAACTAGTTTTGTGTATATAGAGAACCAAAAAAAAGGTCCAGGTAAATAATTCAACAGAATTTAAGAAATAAATACCTTACTTGACCGTCGTTTTGTATCAACGCACGATATTATACTGGGTCAAATAGCCTCTCTTGAAAGCTTTGTTCCAGTATGTTGGGCAACAGATGTTTAAATAAATATAACCAAAGTATAAAAAGACTTGCTTTTGCTTTAAAAAGTGATTCTTTGTATCGATTGCGTTAAAACATTACTAACTAACAAACTAATAGAGATATAGCAGTTTCTATAATAATTATAATTTATACCGTAAGGGAAATCAGTTATTGGGTATTCTGCGTATGGATCCATAAATATAAAACTTCCTGAAACCCTGGCTTTACTATTAATATTCGTCTGAAAATATTCTACATTACGTTATCAAACAAGAAAGGTAGTATTTTAGGTAAATCGCTCAATGCACAGTAATATTCAAAAGTTGTACTCGAGTTCTAAAACTTTATAATTAGCCAAAAAACTATGCGTTCGATGCGATCCGTCCATCCATCCATCCTCACAAACTTTCACGTTTATAATAGTAGTAGGATTAATTATGCCATTTTATTTGCTAGCAGACTGAACATTTTGATTAATTTTCTGTATTCCTGGAGATAACATTGCAAAGTAACTAAATGTTACCAAGATGTTTATTTAACGTTGAAAAATGCTCTTTAAATCTAGATTTTAAGATGTAGTTTTCTACAAAAAGAAAAAGAAAACTTTTAGTTCCGCAATGTTTTGTCAAAATTCAGTCATTGACACTGAAACCAGAACTTTTGATAGTTCTCTTTCTTGATTTTTGTCGTATTCGATTATTATTTTTGTAGGTTTCTAACATTAAACTAGATTGAAAAAAGACGACGGCAGCAGTACTAATCCTTCCACTTAAACAATCAACCAAATTTCGTATTATTTTAAACACAGCAATACGGTGTAACCCTATTTTCTGCACTACTAGGTAATAAGCTGTAAAATGTAAAAGCGGTTTCGATGGGAAGCATGGTTTGTTTATAGCCCGTTCAGTGCTTGCTAATGCGTAATGCGCAATTTGTGTAAGTGCACAATCTACTTCAGTAATTGCACTTAACACTTCATGTACCGCTGTAATATTTTAGCTGTATTTGTGTTTATCAACCGTTTTGATATAGTTAGAGGGCTTATGAAAATTTAGCTGTTGAGAACTTGAATAGCGTATTTGTGTCTAAGTTTTCTGTAAAGGCAGTCATAATTTGCTCTTAAGCCTAAATTCTCTTAAGCCTTAAGCGAAAATGTTTTAAATAATCATTTCTTTATTGTGGCTTGGAAGCAGCTTGTCAGTGAGTCCATCAATGCTTTCCAAGACGGGCACGACATTCAGCTATGGAGACAACGAATAAGAAGAAAGATTGCAATGGAACTTCAGTTTCTATTAAAGTCTATGTGAACACAAACAAGAGAAGCAAGGCACCTAAAACTAAGCAGTTAGTAGAATAAGGCTCTCAAAAATATGTTTATATAGGTAGAAAGTTTAAGAAATTCATTATTAGGTAAAAGAGTTATGAGTATAAATGTGGTTGGATACAAAGGGGGAGAGGCAAACTAAAGAAAATATAGATGGATTGAGTAAGCAGTGATACGACTGAAAAGGGAGTCAGTGATAGTACGACAGTTGACAGGACGGAATGGAAGTAAAATAACGTGTTGTGTCGACCCTAAAACATGGGACAGAACCAGAAAGAGAATGTTGATTGTTATATTAGATTGTACTCACTACAGTCTTCAGGCAAGACGCATATTCCTAGGTAGTCGTCAAACACATAGTTTTCTTTACAATCGCAGCTGTTGGTGTAGCACTGTTCGGTGCAATTGACTGGTCCTTTATTGTAGTTAGAGCATCGTCGGCCACAGTTAACTCCGCAACCGAATGTTGCGTTCTTATCGTTGCCACAAGACGCTGTAAATTATTGGTTATTAGATTTTTATGTTGTATATCTATCGCTAATATTAAATGAGGGATTATCGTAATTAAATGTTTTGAAATATCTGGCAATGGCACAAGGCTGGTATTCATGTCATACTTGTGAAAAGGATTCCTAAAAAAAAACTCATGTGTGTTTTAAAGTTTGTCTCTTTTTGAACCTTCTTAATATGATATAAAAGAGTTATTTTACCTCAAATAATATAAGTTTACTTACGGCAATTCTTAGCTGGTATGCAGACTCCTTCGTCATTTCTTACATATTTATCTATGCAAACGCATGCCGGTAGTCCAGGGCACGGTTTTTCAGTATCAGCTTTTGTGTCCAACTTATCTTCCTTTTCATTATAGTACATCTCTTCATGCGACGAACATTGGGGAAGCCCGACGTGCTCACATACTTGTGGTGCGCAGAGCTTCTCGGGACACTTCACGTATTTTTCGTTGACGGCACATTTTTCTAGTCAAAACAAATAATTTAATTTAATTTTCTAAATCTACTTTCAATCCTTAACGGAGCGTGTTATAACAGGGATTTTGATGGCTTCTATGCCAACCGTTGCATGTAGGGGGACATAATGCTATAATAGTTACACCAATTCAATACGAGTACAATACAATGTTCGTTATTTCAGAAAAAAAAAAACTGATTTACAGGATCAGAAAGTAAGAATCTGCAGATAATTGCATAAGTGACTTCAGTAAGAAAAAGGGTTTAGCCCCATGAAAGAGTATGCCAAATACTCTTTAAATTATGTATTGTCAAACATTATAAGGATCTTTCAAAAAGATTATCTTCACCAATGAAAGCGTCCACAATTTTTTACCCTTACCTAATAATTTAATGATAATTTATCATACTCTTTCATGGAGTCAAACGCTTTGCCTTGCCGAATTCACTTACGCAATTAGGCTGCTGTACTAATAAAAAAAAATGTATTGCACATAAATCACAAAATATGACAGTTAAATACGTACTTTCTTTGTGAATATGATGTGAAGTTTTGATGATAGTCGAGCTGCTGGCAGATGCCTTTGCAGCCACGGCCGCTGTGCCATTACCTTGAGAGTAAATAAAATAACGAATTCTAGAACTGATTGAACTTAGAGTAGACAAACATAGTTACAAAAGGGAACAAAGAAAGTCAATCCATGTAAGCACTTATTGCCATATCTATTATGCGCAGAGCAAAAGTATGCAACCCTCTTCCAACGACTGTCGTCTCTACTACGTATATACCCGTCGTCAGCCTTCAAAGCTAGAGTGAACAATTATTTTCTAGGCTCGCTTGTTTTATCGTACACCTCATCCATCGCTTTCCAGCAGGTGAGATCCAAGAGCTGGCTAGTCAGGAAATAAAGGTTATTAATTGAATCGTATCAGAAGACACTTTGAAATGCAAACTAGATAAAACGACTAACAATGATAGTAACTTCCACATTGCCACTAAAACTAGTCTAAACGGTTTTTCAAACCAATTTCCTCCTTTTATACATAAATACCTAGTTATTTACGCTTTACTGTTTTAATAGATACAGGTTTACCTAAATTACGAATGTTAGACAGTAATATGCGTTATATTTAAGCCCCATAAGAAAGAAAATTGAGAAACAGTTGCGTCACTTTGTTGCATGCGACAATTTTTTTTTATGCAACATCGGTTAATGTTACTGGCAACGGTTTTGCGCAGCTTTTGTTAATACGACTACCAAGATGTTTCCCGCAAAAAATATGTTGCTTTATTATATAGACAGCGAGGTGCAACAAGGCAACGACAATGCGACGAGTTTTAAAAAATTGATGTATTTTCGCTTTGCTTCAGTTGGTTCCAACTCATATTCCTATTTTTAAATTTTTTTTTACTTACTTATTATTAGTGTATTTTAAAACTATAATATCATCTATACATAGTTATCCATCTTCACCACACTTATTAGGTAATTAGAATTCAATCATCACTATCTATACAATGGTTGTCATTTCTAATCAATTTGTTACTGTTTTACTTATGTTTTCTAAATTTAATTTTACCAAAAATATAGTAAAGCCCTTTTTAGTGTTGTTGCAATGTTTCTAGCTTTATACAAAAATGGAGTATCTTAATGTAAAATTGGAGTTGATTTATGACTAGAATCTCTTGTTATGTTATATAATTTTAGTTGATGCAAGTCAAGTGATGCGATAGTCTGCTTTGAATTAATTCAACCAATCACAGCAGATAACGCGCGTTTGGCAATTTGTCACGTTAATTTTGCGTTGATTTTAGATCCAAAATGGCCCATATTTTGGATCTAAAAACAACGCAAAATTTTGCATGCTAGGCTGATAGACCGGGAGGGTCAGAGTCAACTCACTGTGGAAGCCATAGGTCTGCCGGGCGTCGCCGCCAAGGCAGGCCTTGGAAAAACTGGTGTGACTACGAGTACTTAGAGGGGGTTGCTGAAGACTGGCCGGAGAAGGCCATATACAGAGAAGAATCGTAAGCCCAGTTGATTTTGGAAAAGGTAATTATTTTGGATTAACTTAAGTATTTGTAATATTGATTGGAATCTTACCTCCATCACTTTCTGCGCCGCTACTTGCACCTGCACTATTACTCACTTTGATTATAGTATCAGTGTTCTTTGCTGGAGAAGTAAATAAGGCTATTAATAATAACTACTTACTTAGGTGTTTTCTTAATATAGTTCACTATCATTTCTGTACATTTAAAAGAGGTTATGCTATATAAGGTAAGTTTTAACACAAGAATTGACTATACATTTTACCATATAAATATGAACTTTAAAAAAATGCTTATTAAATGGCTAAGCTGGGCGTAATAATATTATTATGCAAACTTGTGCTTGAACGTTTGTGATAATTTTTTTGAATTAAAATTTTAGACGATTTTTAACATTTCGACAAGGATAAACCACCCTGTCAACTTTCTTTTTGCAAAAAACTTGATTAACTACTTTCATCATGTTTCAAAGAAAAAAATTGTAATCTTAACTTAAACACAAAAAGCAATTTAGAGACAATCAATCCAAATAGGCGTACCAGAAGTCACCGTTAGAATTAAATTAGCCAAAATGGCTAATATTGGTAGTAACTTGCACATGGTCACTTGTATTCTAATGTTTTGTCTAACACACAATCCCCTTTTATACGAACGATTAACTTTTAATTTGCGGATGTTAGATAAATAAATATCCAGTTATTTTGGATTAATAGTCTACAGGTCATAAAATAAAAAAGGTGATAGATATGTAGGCATGACAAGGAGTGCAAGTTTGCACATGCAGCCTTAATGGCTTATAGAGCCTGGTTAGAAAATTAAACCAATAGATCATTAATATACTTAATTTGAAATATTTTGTTTTAATAAAACTACAAAGATTTTTGGCTAAATTGAACTTGTCAATTGTGTCACCAACATAAGGCTGCCTGTCCACTTGAGCGGAGCGAGGCAGCGGAGTGGAGAGAGAAAGAAATGCGGTGCGGAGTAGCGGAGTGGACAAGCGGAGTGGAGTAGCGGAGCGGACAAGCGGAGCGGACAAGCGGAATGGAGTAGCGGAGCGGAATAGCGGACTGTGTTTTTATGAACATTAGGCTGCCTGTCCACTTGAGCGGAGCGGAGAGAGAAAGAAATGCGGAGCGGAGTAGCGGAGTGGAGTAGCGGAGCGGAGAAGCGAAGCGGAATACGCGGAACTCGGTTGCACTCGTTTCTCCTCTCCGTTTCCCCGCTCCACCTATGCTTCGCTCTCCCACTCCTCCTCACTACTCTGTTTCTCTTCTCCACGGCCCCGCTCCGCGTAAATATAATATGAATTTTGAAAATAGTTTTCAAATCTCTGTCCACTAAAGTGGAGTGGAGTTTTTAATCAATTCGAGTAGTTGGTTCTGTACCTCTTTTCTCCGCACTGCGCGAAGTGGACAGGCAGCCTTAAAAGAAGCATTTAATTTTCAAAAACATGAAAATAAAAATGATTCTGTTGTCGAAGGGTACAAACGGAGCTCTATTGCTGTCACTCACGTGTCCGTCTGTCTGTCTGTCCGTCGTCTGTCAAACAAATTTTACAGCCAAACGGTTGGAGCGACAGTCTTTAGATTTTCACAGTATAAGCATCTTGTTGACCCAAAGCCATACAATTTGACAAAAAAAAAGTTTTTTAGGAGCGTTCCCCTTCAGCGAGAGCCTTTTTTTTTGACTTAACCCATTGAGTGGGGTAACGTTGTTTAGGTCCCGTTGGGTAGATAAATACTGTATTTGTTTTTTCAAAAATATTGGAATGCAAAGGAATGTTGGTAAGAAAACAAATGAGAAGCCACCAAAGTCAGATTTTTTTACCAAATTGTGAAAAACTCTCCTTATCCCTAGTTTCATTCGTTGAATTCGATAACACGGTTATTTATGGAAGGCCTAAGCATTTATTTATAAACAAGTTCACCGCTGATTTTCAAATACGTCGGCGACCTGTTATCTGAAAATTAAACCGGTCTTCTTTCAATAGATATTTTAATGCATGTACGAGGTCTTTTTTTAATTAAAAGGTTTTTTAATTCATACACATACATTACATACTAATATTATAAAGAGGTAAAGCTTGTGAGTTTGTGAGGTTGTACGGTAATCTCTGGATCTACTGAACCGATTTAGATGAAATTTGGCATGGAGATAGTTTGAGACCCTGGAAAGGACATAGGATAGGTTGTATTCCTTTGGGATGATAAAACAATTTTTACGCGGGCGAAGCCGCCGGCAGAAGCTAGAATAGAATAGAATTTTATTTTGCTAGTTATATATAAACTCATTCCTATCCCATGAGGGTAGGCACAAAGTACAGCCGGTCTTTTCTGTAAAGCTCTCACCGTGAAAACACTTCATGACCACTTCATCTAAGGTTTCACAGTGAGTGATTTGCAAAATAGCACTACAGAACCTGCTACGATTCTTGCATACTCCTTCCTTTTGTTTCGTTTACATTCATGAACTAACTTTTACCTAACATAACGTGACGCCTGTATCCTCGAAGGGCACGGTAGGCGTACCTATGGTACACCTATATTTACGCAAGTTACGTGAGTTTTTTGTTTTGAGATGGTTTTTCTCTTGACTCTAGTCGACGAAGGAGCATGTTCACTCTCACTTTGAGGAGATTCGGGTTGAATGCGTTTGGAAACACTGACGCAGGTAAGTGCTGGTAGAGTGCCACTCATTCGTTGTGCGCATTAAGAAGGATGTTTGGAAGCGCTTGGTGCGAATTGGTGGAATGGCACCCAGGTAAGGATAGTAACTCGCAGTGCGTCTAGATGTCCGGTGGTAGAAGGAGGCCGGTGGGATGAGATCGAGGTGTAGTTCATGAGCACACTCACCGAAGTACAGTCTTTAGTAGACAGACAAGCAGGCAACCTTGCGGCGATGAGCGAAGCTGTGAAGCTTAACATCCACCAGTTCAACGTCGCCAATGAGCCTCTTAGCTCTGCGTTCCACCGTTTCAATTGAGGCAAGTTGATATTTAGCTGAACTATCCCAAAGGTGGCTACAATACTCCATACAGGATCGGACTTGCGCTTTGTAAAGAGGTAAAAGCTGCCCAGGCGTAATGTACCGCTTCACATATCTATGATGCCCAGTTTTTTGGCCACAATTTGGGCTTTGTACTTAATTTAGGCGCCGAAGTTGTAATGGGCAGAACCTGACCCTATATCTGATTTCTATGTCTATTATTTATCTTTTTTAGTATAAAAAGATTCTTCGCGTCTTCTGAAGATAATCAAAACGATTCATTAGTAATATATATTTTTTTTATAGTAGTATTTTTTTTTTTTACATTAATATGTAGGTCATCATCATCTTCCTGCCCTTGTCCCATGTTACTTGGGGTCGGCGCAACACGTTTTCTTCTTCCATACCGTCCTGTCCCCCGTCACGCTATCACTGACTCCCTTTTCTTTCATATCACTCCTCACACAGTCCATCCATCTTTTCTTTGGCCGTCCCCTCCCTCTCCATCCATCCACATTTATATTCATAACTCTTCTAGTAACATGCGTTTCATCCCTCCTCATCAGATGACCATACCAGGACAAACGGTTTCCTTTCAACTTTTCTGTCACTGGCGCCACTTTCAAACTTCCTCTAATATACTCATTTTTCACTTTATCCATTCTCGTCACTCCGCACATCCATCTCAACATTCTCATCTCTGCTACATGCAATCTCTTTTCATCCATCTTTTTAACAGCCCAACATTCTGATCCATACAGTACGACAGCTCTTATCACGGACTTGTAAATTTTACCCTTTAACTTGAGGGGCATCCGTGGGTCGCAAGTTGTGCCAGTGACCTGTCGCCATTTCATCCATCCCAAGTTGATCCGGTGCGTTACGTCTCGGTCTACCTCGCCATCCCCTAGGACAAGCGACCCCAGGTACCGGAAGTCGGAGCAGATTGGTATGGGCGTTCCAGCGAAAGCTATGGGCACGGAACTAGAGAGACCGCCGAAGTCACAAAACAAGTATTCAGTTTTGTTTCTGCTCGATTTCAGGCCAACACTCTCCAGTCTGTGCCCCAACACCTCCAATTTGCTCTGGACCTCTAGGCCACTCTCGGCAACCAGCACAATGTCATCGGAAAACAGCATACACCAGGGTGCCTCTTCCTGTATGTCCGACGTCAGAGCGTCCATTATCATCAGGAAGAGGTATGGACTGAGAGCCGACTCTTGGTGCAAGCCGCTTCATTAATATGTAGGTAAATAAAATAAATCTTGAACACAAATTATACAGTACTAAATCGGCTTGACCAATCTACCTACTTATGTAAATTAAAACAAAATGCCCACACCCTGTTTAACAAAAACACATGTCGACATCCAGCCCATTATCCACAGTACTTACAAAGCCATCTTTATTTATCTTTAAAGTTTTCTAATAATGGACTGTAGCTAAATGGCCCTGCCAAAACTTTGCCACTTTGTTTCAGAATACTTCCCCTGAAACGAAATCATTTATCGTGGCTTGTGTTCTGGGTATGTATACGTGACTCCTTGCCTCGTCTCTTCACTTTGACGTGCAGGTTAGGTTCGTGCCGAGTTGTTAGTATTTTCTGTGTGAAGTGCTGTGTCTGTCTATCCAGCTATTACATAGTTGGTAGCGCTTTGATTGATGTTCGAGGAACTGTGAAAGCTTGGAGTGAATTTAAAGTGTAGTTTATTTTCGATGCTTCTTTTTTATATTCGTCCGAAGTTTGCTTGTCGTATCTCGTGTACAGCCCTATTTTGAGACGAAACTATTTATGTAATTGTGAATTTACCTGTAACTTAAACTTAATACTAGCTAAGGAATACCGAATGAAGTGTTTACTAGCCAGTAATAATTCCAAAGTTGTGAATAGGTTATTTAACTTTTGCAAATGGGAAATTATGCTGTGAAAATCTGCAGTTACATTCGAATAAATTTTAGAAGTTATGTCAGCTTTGTGAAACAATAATTGCGAGTTAAAATTACGACTTTGTAGTAACTTAATTTAAGCGGAATATCTACTAGTCGAATTAATGAGTAGTTAACAATGAAGCAAAGTCAACGTTTTCAAAGTATATATATATAATTAGTAAGTTCTGTGAGGACTCTGCCTAAGAAGGCAACCTATTTGCCTTAGTAAGACTGGCAGCATATAACTAGTTTTGCAAGGTAGTCAAAATAAGAACGCTTGTCATATTTATATAAAAATTATGTTAGAAGAGATCTAGATTGTTCGCCTGAAGGCAGGCTCATTATTGCTAAAATATAAGAAGTAAAAACTAATATATCTATTATTTCCGGTACACCTCTGTCTACCCCCCTACATTTGGTGGAGGCGCCGGGTAAAGTATCCCGGGAAATAATAAAAAAAATATAATATATTTCGCGTGTATACGGCGTACAGTATACGTATAGAAAAAAAACCTAGAAGAAAAGTGTATTGAAGACGGTATAGTTCGCGTGTGCATGGCGATACAGTGCACGAAGCCCTATCAGCGTTCATAAAGCGAGATATGTGATAATAGAGAGAGCTGTTACCTCTCATTCCCTCCCACGAGCGGATGGAAATGTATGGAGAACTCGGAATAAAGCTAAGTGGTTTTGTTATTTTGTATAATTGAGCATAAAGCAAGCATGATGAATAGGTATTATTCGGGAACGGACGGCTACTGCCTGGAGGAATTCTTGACCGAATTCAAGTCTGTGGCCGAAATGAATGAATGGAAAAAGAGCGACTACAGCCTGATTTTAGGAGGATTTCTACACGGAGCCGCATATTATTATTATCGTACTATTTTTAAGTATGATATGGACTTCGCAGTGTTGTGCGATTGCTTGAGGAGTGAATTTTCAAAGTTTCACCGCAGATGTCATTATTGCGAACAGCGCATAATAATCTCTGAAATAAAAGCTGAAGAAAAACAACTTGATGTATTGTGTGAGGATGTTAATACACATTTATTTTCTAGTGTTGTGATGAAGGACGAACAAACACAAAACGATGTTCAGTGCAGTGAGGAAATTGTTGACCACGTTGACGAAGAGGCCGACGCAATTGTTGACGATGTTGATCACGCCGACGGAGAGAGCTGCTTGTTCGAGAACGATATTGACCAGTCCAGCAGAGACGACAGCCCCGTCGATGACAAGTTTGAGGTTGAGTCTACGTTCCAGGGCGAGCGCTCGGACGGCCCAGCTGACGACGTGTTGGAGCCCCTACCCAGCAGCGTATGTGCGGACAAGGGTATTGTATTGTATCGGTCCAGTCCAATTTGCTCCGATAATTCCGATTATCTTTCAGAGAACCATGTTCAGATTCCATCAGAACAACGAGTTGCAGTTCCATCTGAATGCCAAAGTTTTGTTTCGAGTGTTGACATGCAGAATCACATTGATTTCAACCATAACATTGGAAATAAAATTGGAAAAATTCAATCTGACATAAAACAGAAATTTATAAATGTCATTTTGAAAAGAAATTATTTGACAGCATTTAAGAAAAGTTTTTCTCAACCGAAAGTTATTCGTAAGAAATTTAAAGGAGTCTTTAATAAGGTTTCTTATTGCGCCGACATACATTCAAAGAAGGCGGTCATTAAAAAGGGTATGATCCGAATTAAATATAAAAGAATTTATAATGAAACTTCTTGGGGAGCAAGATTTCGTAGAAAGAAGATGACTATGTTTGTTGTAAATAAAAATCCGATTCAGTTCTACCATAGATGTAATTTAGCATTAGAATATTTGCATTATGTTCACAATAAACAAATAGAACTCGTAAAATGCAAGTTTTGGAAATTTTATAGAAAGAAGATTAGGTATAAAGTGTAGTAAACAATTCATTATTATTGTGTAAATAATTTGTTAAGTAACATGATGTGATTGTTGTGATGTCTTATATTTTGTGCTTTATTAACCAATGTTTTCTTTTCATGTCGAGCAAATGAATAGAATCCAAACTAGAAGGAATATGCGATGCGCGCTGGGCATCGATAGAAACTTAAAGCAATTTATTATTTTAATGATTTATCTGTATATGTGTTGGTGAAATTAAATACTCTTCTGTCTTGTCTTTATTTGTAAAATAGGATTAGCTTTTGAAGTAGCAGACAAAGTCTCAAATACAAATCCATAAGGACTAAGTCTGAAACAGTAAAATGTTAATAAGAAATATTTATTTATAAGCCCATAAGGCAATTAAATGATAAAAAGCATAGTTGTCAGTCTATGAAATGGTTTGACACATAGTGCCACAGATAATATAAAAAGCACAAGTGTCAAAACCTTGTCAAAAGTAAAGCTTAGTGGTCATTACAAAATTGGTTCAACACATAGTGCTATAAACAACACAATAAAGCACAGTGTTCATTACATTAGAATTGGATTTATTTATACTCTATATTCATTGCGTCGTCTTAACCACAGATTAGTTAGGCCGGACCATAGATACAGAATAGAGTTTGGAGTTATAAGGTCCATTACAGATAGATAGAAATAATACTGACATGATTGATTATGTAGAATGTCATGAGCTAAGGAATAGTTTGACACGTTGTGCCATAGATAATTAAAAAAAGGCACAGATTAAACAGAAACACGCGATATGATAGAAAAGCTAAATTGAGAATAATTATTCCGAATGACTAAAAGACTATAAAATAAATAAAAAAAAAAAAAAAAAAATGTATATAAAGGCCCGTATCGAATAGATAGATTATCTGATGTAAATTATGTAATAAAAAATAGTAGACGAGTTAGAGAGATAGTACATGTAAATAGATTAAAACCTTTTTAATGTTAGAGTAGAAAGAGATAGGTTTAAATAGATAAGAATAGGTTTTAGGTTATTCAGGTTTCCGAGGAATAGGAATAAAAAAAGATGGAATAGGAATGTCAACTGTCAATTTGATTCACTAAAGCTAATAGGGATGGGGGAGTAGGAAAATGTATCGATAGTTTGTCGACTTTTCAAAATAGTATCGATATTATCTCTAATTAATAAAATTTTATCTTTTGCATATGCTGATGGATTGTATGCCGCTGGGTGAAGAAGAGGCTGGCAACATTAGCTACGCATCGAAGAAATTTGTGATTATATGTTATGCGATTAGGGCTACATAGGCTCAAACCAGGATAATAGTATAACCCAGTGGGTTCCTTAAGGTATTAGTCATAACTGAAACCGACTTTGCTAATGGGGCATAGCCTTTGCAAAGGATGTCGAGTTGACATCATTGGTCCAGTTGATGGTTGTTGTTTAGTTAAAAAATATAAATATATTTATCAATTTAAATCCTGGTGCAAGTTCTATGAATAGGATTTGAATTCGATGCGATCCAGCCTTTCCTTCTCTGGCCTGATAAAAGCTCGAGATCGAAAAATTGTATCATATCTGAATTTTTAGAAATTTAAACCCCATCCGGGTCGATGTGAGTTGACGCATCATTTTGTTAGTGTCGGGAGGACGCCTTGGTCCTTTTCCTGGGGTTTTGGGCAAGGAGAATCAAGCATGACGGCGTAGATTTGTTAATGCGTATGCGCACGTTAGCCGAAGTTAAAAGCACATATTGGAGCATCCGATAACTCGTTTGTCATGACTTAAGCCTTCCCCTTTTAAGGGTCGTACCTCAATTGTTAATGTGATTCCCCAGTTAGGTAAATGCTCGGGTTAGTATAAGGTAGGATTGATGTTACCTTTCAAAACTTGGAATAGAAGCACCTCGTATGACTCTGTGCGTCTATTCTTAGGGGCGTAGCTCATGTGAGGACTCTGCCTAAGAAGGCAACCTATTTGCCTTAGTAAGACTGGCAGCATATAACTAGTTTTGCAAGGTAGTCAAAATAAGAACGCTTGTCATATTTATATAAAAATTATGTTAGAAGAGATCTAGATTGTTCGCCTGAAGGCAGGCTCATTATTGCTAAAATATAAGAAGTAAAAACTAATATATCTATTATTTCCGGTACACCTCTGTCTACCCCCCTACAGTTCACTAATCACAGAAATGACAGTCATGTAAGCCATACTTCTACATTAGGAACGCACAATCAAACTTTAGCTATTCAGCTCGCCTCCCTATCAATTCATTTGAAAACAATCTACGTATAACCGCGACTCACTAATCATTTCGACAATCAGAATAGCTTCAACGCGAACGCAGCAGCTAATGGAAATAGTGGGTGGGTAGGAAACTAGGCACCTATCTATCCCATATAGACGAAGATGAATAGGCGTACGTGAATAATTTCATAACGACATGTGGTTCACAAAGCAGGTTTTCATGGAAACCTTATTAAAACCTGTCTAATAGGTACTAATGGCCGTTTCATATTCAGCCTACAGTAACGATAATTTTAGCTCGGTATCTCAGAATAACCAATTTAAAACTTATCATTGAAATAGTTTTGCAACTCTAATATCCAAGAATACTCATAAAGTAGAACCTCATAATCGTGTCACATGGCATTATTTTAAACGTTAAATTATACCTTCGTCATAAAAACATAATAAAATTACGTGTAAAAAGTTTTCGTGATTTTATACGAGTATTAGGAGTGCAGCAAGGCAGCGGTTGATTTAAAAAGCGCGTGCTTAAATCAGATACGGGGAATGAATCGAGGGGGCGTTCCACCGTTGGCATACGCTGCCTTCCATTAACTTGCTACAATTGCTCTACAACATAATTTTGTTTCCATCAAATAAATGAACTGACGGAAATGAAAAAAATAAATCTAATTATATCTCAAGTGTTGGACAAAGAAATCGTTAGAAAGACTATTATTTAGAGTGGGAGTGAGTGAATATTTTGTTAGTCTTATCGCATGCGAGATTATCCCCGAGTTTCTCAGTTCTAAATTATCGGCGAATTAATGTGACAAATTGTCAACCACGCGTTATCTGCTGTGATTGGCTGTAGAAAATTCATTCAACCAATCACAGCAGATAACGGGTGCTTGACAATTTGTCACATTAATTCTCCGATAATTTAGAACTGAGAAACTCGGGGTAAATGTTAATAAAAGTGAAACTTAAAAGGTGTATTTGACGTTAAGGGTACACTAGTCAACGGCACGAACTATTTTGTGCGCGGGGTTAAAATGCATTTTATATCAACCGACAACACGTGCGGAAGAGATAGATGCTGTGCTGACTAGTAGGAAGCTAATTCGCGTACGAATACACACTTTTGCTAATTTTTTGCGAAATGGATAATGATTTAGGACGAAACCGAGCGCGCGAAATTTTATTAACAGACTTTTGGCAGTCTAGATATCATGAAAAAACGACTAAATCTATCTGTTCAAAATAAAATTATTTGCATTGTTGAACTACTAATCTATCCCTGTATGGAGACCGTTTTGCAATTTTCCGTCTTCTTATAGTATTTATTCGCGCCCAAAAATGCGTTATAATAAGTGTCGAAATGTGGAACTTTCGACGCTCATAACCTTCAAATATTTTCTTTTTTGCCTCCATACAGGGCTAGATAATGATGAGACAAATTCATATCACTTTTTATTTTGAACGTACATCGTCAAACGGTGGAGTAATTCCTAGACTACGTTTGTATGGAAGAATTTTCGACTAGTGTAACCTTAAGTAGATTAGAAGTGTTTTTCAAAAAAACATTTGATTAATGTATGAAATCATTAATGAAATGGTAGATTAAATATTTCCAAGAAACCTAATAATTCAAGAGAAATAGTTTACATATTATTAAAATACTAAGTATGATCGAATATCCAAAGCTACCAAATTAAAATAATTAATTTCAGTTAAAAGTAAACTGAAAACTGAATACCAGTCATGCAGCGTTATTATTCAGAAAATGTTCTTGAAAATTGTTTTCAAAGACAACATTAAACTAATTAAAACAAGACCTCAGACAGCCATAATTACCGTTGCGAACTTTTATTGTTCAGAAAATCGGTTAATTGCAAGTTTAACGAGTAATTTTTCGGTTAAATTAAAGTTTACGTCTTGAAAAGTAATTTGCAGCACAATTGCGTGGTATACCTACGTGATAATTTGCTTCGATAGTGGAATTTCATTAGGGTAATAATACGATGGCAGTGTTTTGAAGGAATCATTAATTTGTCGGTGCATTAACAGCGCTGGCGTGATCGATAGTACCCCGACTACCCACGTTTGATGAATTGCTGTTGAAGCAATATGACGTTGGCCCCGCACCGTTATTATACCGCCTTTATAATTCTTATAAACACTATTAAGGCGCCGATTCCCTTGAGTAGCTGATTTTAAAATGAGAATCACGTCTAAATGGCTAGTCGTAATTCTTTAAAAAAAATATATGTTACATTAGACTATTTTCTTAATAATTTGATTTAAGCAAATTTTGAGTTTTATTTGTATAACACAGTGTAATTAATTTGTAAAGTAATGTCTAAAACGGACAAAAACACGACAATCACACCAAAACGGCTGGGCGTATTTTAATGAAATCAACACCATCTGAAAGATAATTTAATTATGTACATTTTGGTCTGAGGTGTTTTTTTTTAAGTCTTAGAATAATAAGGAAAATACAAAAAACTACAAAATTTTGGGACGCGCGGTTGTCAAACGAGTGCGCGTTTTGTTCCCTCAAGGACGTTGGCGTTAGTCGTCGTCTTAATACTTCAGCTCTGAAGTATCATAAGGTAATTTGCGAATGCTTCATAAAAACTTTTCGAGACTCGAAAGTGCTTTGCGTTTGAATTTTCATGTGGATTGTGACGTCATCGAATGCGTATTGCGTGTACTGGTGACTTTATTTATTTGCCGAGACAAACTTGTTAAATATGAATTCTGTTTAAGTATTATGCAGCACCCATGTTTGTTTTCAAACTAGGCTGTATGAATTAATTAAATTGGTCGTATTTGTTGTATAATTTGTTATGAGGTAATTTAATAATACAGGTGTGAAGCGTCATTTCAACTAATTAGTCCAGTTTACTATAATTTCTACAACAAACCATGTCAAAAGCACATATCCTTTGATTTTACAAAATTTATTCCTGAGTGTATCTGCAATTTTCGAATATATAATCAGAGCAACAAAATTATGAGTTTAAATTAACTATGAATGTATAAACTGCTATAATTTTGTCTGTTACAGCGATAATTATTTAGGCTGAATGCTCATAACAGGTCGATTATGAAAAATTATCACAGCGTAGATTAGATTTGCTGCTAAAACTGCTCTATAGAATTTAAAAATAATTTGTGAATATACCGCTAGGTAAATAAATGCCGCGAAGGCAATTTATGAAATCCCTTAATAAAGAGATTTTTGAACTAGTAGTAAAAATAGTATATGGGTCCGTAATAACTTTTAATTGTGAGTTGAACTACGATAAGGGCAGTGGATGTGCACAAATTATGGTAGTAAAATTTATGCTCATTTGCATGAGAACTGAGCAGGCATGTGCACGTCTAGACGGTTTGCCGGAGCCTTAATGGCTGAACTATTTAAATCCCTTACAGCCTTGTATCTTCTTTCAATTTCGTAATGCAACCGAAGAAACTTGAAGAGCTAAGATGAAAATAAAGATGCAAGTATGCTGTGTTCTAGATTGTGTCAGGCTAGGGATAGACTTGTTTCAGTTTGTTTGCAGGTAAAGTTATATTATTTTATTACAGAAAACACATCATGACAAAGGAGTACAAAGGTACTGCTTATTTCTTAAGAAATTTCAACCAGTAGACCCGCGAAAAGAAGAAATGTAGACAAATAGTGTGTGAGAACAGGAAGAGAAGAAAAGTGAACGACTAACCTAAGATATAAAAACATTCACATATAGTGTAAGTGATATATACTTGAATAAATACATAACTCTAAAATACATAGAAACCAAATATATATATACATATTCTTATAAAATCAGATTAGAGAGGTACTTAACTAGACAAAGGAAAACTGCAGCCGAATTCGAATAAAGTAGTAAATAAATGTTTAATGTAAGGGCTTGTTGCCCAGGTCATCCACCCCAGTCATTTATTTTTAAGTCACCCTAAAATATGTCGTTTTTCAAATTCCGTTGAAGATAAACAATATTCTATACGATTGAAGACCCACATAATTATCCGAGCTAAAAGCAAACATGAAACAAAAAACTGTGACGCTCTAAACACAGAATGAGCGATCGGTGACTTTAAAATCTAGCGTCGCGGTCAGACAGCTATAGGAGACTCCACAAGTTCAGAAAATCTTGAAATCTAATAATCCATCAAAAAGGCTCGCTTGCGCGAATCTGGGTTATCTTATCAATACCGAGTTAGTGGCTAACCCGGACCCATTATGTATGAAATATAATCAATTTAACCTCGTGTTAGCAACTAAGTCTGAGTTAAGTTTTTGGAATAAATATACCCTACCCTACCCTACCTATAGGCTCCGTGGATTTTTGTTTCTTAAGTTAATACTAGCTTCTGCCAGCGACTTCGCCTGCGTGAAATTTGGTAAAGTGTGTCAAGTTTCATCCAAATTCGTTCAGCTATTGACACGTGAAAAGGTAACAAACAGGCAAACAGAGTTATTTTCGCATTTATACAGTCGCATTCGCAGTCGCAGTCGCAGTCGCATTTATACAGGTAAACAGAGTTATTTTCGTATGTTTTTTTTTTGTGTATGTTCACAATATTACTAGATGTGCCCGCGGTTTCGCTCCCGTCAACTGGCTACCTACCCTACCTACCTAACTAACCTACCCTACCTACCTACCTAACCAACCCTATCCTACCTACCTCCTACCCTACCTAAATGCCCTACCCACCCTACCCTACCTAACCTAGCTACTTACTAATTCTGTGTTTTGTCATGTATCCGAGATGGCGCTGTGTTCGCAAAAAGTATGGGAAATAGTTATTTATGCTACAAGTGCGGAAGGTAGGTGATTTCCGATGAGTGGATAAATCGACACGAGTCGGAAATCATCTTTCGCACGTGTATCATACAATATTTTACTATGCATTGTGCGAGGAAATAAAAAAATATATCTGAACCAAGCAAGAATTTAATAAAATGGCGAGCTTATTCAAGGGCGCTCAGCATATCCACAGATTAACTTTTACTGCGCATGTGCAAATAGCTGTCACGTCGTAAAGCAAAAAGGCACGAGCAAAATATTCATACTGCCAAACATATTTAATGATTTTTTTAAATTAATTTATTGATCAAAATCTAAATCTAGAGTAATTAAAAACGCCTTAAATGAAGTATTAGTTTTGTTTTACCTTTAATATGAATGATGTGGTGCTTACCTGTAAAAATTGTGACACTTAACTATAGTTTTAAGTGAATAATTACTGTAATATTCTTAGTGTTAACAATTGTTGGTGAGCCTTATAAATAAATAAATAAATAATCTGTACTTAACAAATTTTTTAAACTTTTCTCAAATAATAAAAATTCTATGCGGCGGGCTGACGTTGCAGTTAAAAATTAAAAAATGTACAGGAAAGTAAAAAGCACTAGTAAAAAAAGTGACACTTTCCGCACAGTTTGGCTGCTTGGAAAACGCTCTTTTCGAGGACATGCATTGTAAAAAATATTTAATAGTTATTCTGAACAGACATTTATTCTGTTATTCGGACAGGAGATAAATTAACCAATGAAAAGATATGTAAATCGGTTCAGCTGTTCTCAAGTTATGTAACTAACCTGACTTTTTTATATTTAAGATTAAAATGGATTATTATCTGAAGAACTTGCACATAATAACAAGTGTAATCTATGAAGGTCTTTTTAAACCCGCGACACTGAATGATGGCGCCTGTATAAATAATAAAATTATGCTCTATTCGATCAATAGTTGCAGCGGTAGCGTTAGGTACTACAAAATTATTGCAGCCCATCAAACAAAGAAATTTAACATCTGTTTCCTTTTAAACCGACTTTCCAAAAAGGAGGAGGTTCTATGTTCGGCTGAAAAAAAACACACAGTTTCAAAATTGGTTCATTGCAAACAATTTGGTGCTAAATGAAAAAAAAAACAAATGTATTAGATTCACATTGCCGAAAGTTAGAAGTAGCGAATGTGACATCATATTGAATGTCGGAAAGCTGGATTTTGTAAATCAAACAGTTTTCCTGGGCATCATTCTAGACGACAAACTGCAATGGGGTTCTCACATAACGTCTCTTGCGGGTCGGCTGAGCTCGGCCGCTTATGCTGTTAGAAAGATAAGACAGTTAACAGATGTGGAGACCGCGCGTTTGGTCTATTTTAGTTACTTTCACAGCATTATGTCATACGGTATTTTACTGTGGGGTCGAGCGGCTGACATTGAATCCATATTTATATTGCAAAAGAGAGCTGTCAGAGCCATTTATAAGTTATGTCACCGAGAATCTCTTAGGGAACTATTTAAAAATATTAATAGTATGACAGTTTCTTGCCCATTCATTTATGAGAATATTATGTATGTAAGGAAAAATATACATCTCTTTAGTAAAGTCAGTGATAGACACAATTGCAATACGAGAAATAAAGATAAGTTAGATCAACCATCTTATAGACTAGCTAAACTACACTCATCTTTCATTGGGTACTGTGTTAAATTTTATAACAAAATACCTTGTGATATATTAAAACTAAATGAAAGTAAATTTAAAACTTTAGTTAAAAGCACACTTTGTAAACAAGCATATTACAAACTAGAGGATTATATTCAAGATAAGAATGCTTGGAAACATGCTGGACCTACTCATAGGGCAATCTTTAGTCAAAGTCAAAGTCAAAGCACTTTATTTCAAGTAGGCCAGTTACAGGCACTTTTGAATTGTCAAAAGACAAAATAAAATATTACAAATTATGGTGCTACAGTCCCAGTCACAAGACATAATAACTGTGAAAGTACCGTAGATGCCCATTCCAAGGCGTATATCTCTATGGAGAAGAACGGGCAAGAAACTCCATGGACACTCTTTTTCAATTAGGTAATTATTACAAATCATTTGTTACATCATTCATGTTGAGATTACACATTATGTGAGAACGATGTAGAAATTAAAAGTGTCCATAGTAAATATAAAAAGACAATTCAGAAATAAAATTAGAATCAATTAAAATAAACCATGGCAGCTAAGAGATGACCAGTCCCAACCGACAGCGCCCGTTCACGAACAAGACACATGTATCAGCACCATTCAGCTCAACCATTTTGAAGGGAGCTAAATGATCCGACACACGCGCCACCATCGGCGAGACATTTGAGTGGGCATGACATACTCTCAACCACCGGAGTCATTCAAGTCAATAGAAGACGTAGGTATCTAGACAATGATAGCTCTGAAGTACATGGTACTCACACAATGCTGGCTATGCTGCTATATAATACTAGAAAGATTAACTCTATATAATGCAAAGATAGTAGCAATCTTCATCAGCTCCGACAATAACAGTAAACGATACCTACGACAGTCTTACCAAAAAATTAAATTTAAAAAATACAAACGAAATTAAAAAATAATAATATTTAACCTGACAGCAAGCTAATTTTGGTAAAAGAACACGAACATTGTCTTGAGTTCAACACAGCGACCAACTATGCTTATCATCTAAATAATCATTAATAGAATAGTATGCCTTAGAACAGAGATTAGCTTTTACCTTTGCTTTAAATGCGTTAAATGGCAAATCTAGAAAAGAAGACGGTAACTTGTTGTAAAAAGTTATACCAACCCCAACGAATGAACTATGCACCTTATGAAGTCGATGAAAGGGAGCTCGTAATTTGTCCTTATTTCTGGTGTTTAAGTTGTGAATATCACTATTGTTACTGTACAAATGAATGTTCTGCCTAATATATAAAATGTTGGCGAATATGTACTGTGAAGCCGCTGTGAGAATACCAATCTCTTTAAAAAAATCTCTTAGAGAAACACGCGCACCTAATTGGTAAATGGCACGAACAGCTCGTTTTTGAAGCACAAATATATTTTGAATATCAGCGGCTCTGCCCCATAGTAGAATACCGTAGGACATGATACTGTGAAAATAACTAAAGTAGACCAACCTTGCTGTATCAACGTCAGTGTATTGTCTAACCTTTCTGACGGCGTAGGCGGCCGAGCTAAGCCTACCCGCTAGGCTTGATATATGTGGCCCCCATTGAATTTTTGAGTCTACTGTTATACCCAGAAACACAGCTGAATCAACAGTTTCGAGCTTCTCATTGCCGAGCACAATGTTGGGACCCAGATTTCTAACATTGGGCAAAGCGAACTTTATGCATTTAGTCTTCTTGGCATTAAGAACAAGATTATTTGTTGTGAACCAATCTGTGACCATTGATAGTGCGTTATTCACGTCATCAAAAACTTGTCTATTCCTATCTACTTTAAAGATCAGAGAAGTATCATCTGCAAACAGTACAACGTCGCAAATATCCTTTAAATAGAATGGCAGATCGTTAATATAAACCAGGAATAAAAACGGACCCAGTATTGAGCCTTGAGGTACACCCAGCTCAACAGGTAACCTGGAAGATTTAGCGCCATTAACGTCTACGCATTGGTATCTATTAAGTAAATATGACTCAATTACATTTAGGGCTTCGTTTTGAACACCGTAATGGCATAGTTTACGCAAAAGCGTATCATGGTGAACGCAATCGAAGGCTTTAGAAAGATCGCAGAAAACACCAATTGCATTTCGCGACTTCTCCCATGCGTCAAATATGTGTTTCAACAAAGCAACACCCGCATCTGTAGTCGAGCGACCCTTCGTAAACCCATATTGGTCATTGTGAAGGAGGCTATGTAAGTTAAAATGTCTGAGTAACTGCTTAAGAATTAACTTTTCAAATATTTTGCTGAATGCAGGCAAAATAGAGATTGGTCTGAAATTACCAATATCATTTCTGCTACCGGATTTAAATAGAGGGATGACTTTACTGCTCTTCATGAGATCAGGAAAAGTACCCAAATCAATGCATTTGTTAAACGTAACAGCAAGATAGGGGGCCACAATGTCTATTATATTGCCCAAAAGTTTGGTAGATATGCCCCAGTAATCACCCGTGTTTTTAGATTTAAGAGAATTAAATACATTAACTACATCACGAGGCGCTACATGCTCGAATCTCAATACATAACTACATTTAGGGACGCTACTATGCAATAGGTTTTCAGCCTTAGACGGCGACGAACTTAAGGAGCAAGTCGTCGTTGCAGGTATGCTCGTAAAAAACTCATTAAACGCCTCAGCTACGTCAGCTGGTTTATTAACTAATTTGTTATCAACCATGATCTCGAGTTGATTTTCTTTTTTAACCGATTTACCCGTTTCGTTGTTTATGATTTTCCAAGTGGTTTACTTTGTTATTAGAATTTTTAATAGTCTCACTTAGAAATTTTGATTTTGCAACACGACAAATCTTTTTAAATAATTTTGAATAATTTTTAACATATTCTAAAAAATTGTTATCAAACTTGTACTGTCTCAGACCATACAACTCATACAATCTCGCTCGGCTTTTATAAATGCCTGGTGTAGCCCATTGGTTGAAACCAGCGGAAGTCCCAGTAATGTTGATAGTTTTAGTTTTAAAAACGGATTTGTACTCATTTTGCACAAAATCAAAAAGGGCCTCGTACATTTCATTTGGGTTCTCGTACTCTATTATTGACGGTATAACTTTAAGAGCTATATTATTTTTAAACGTACTGCAACGACTAACAGTATAAGGCCTGCATTCTACTTTGCGCAGCTTTTTACTTAATGGCATAGGGAAGCTAGCCATTAATCCACAGTGATCTGATGATAAATCACTTAACACCAATTTATTGTCGGCATCAAAATCACAAAATATATTATCAAGGCAAGTCGACGAAGACGCCGTGATCCTAGTTGGTTCGAAAAACAAATTAACTAAATTAAAAGATTTAAATAAGTTCAGAAGCCTAGTACTTAGTGGAGTAACATCTAAAATATTAACATTAAAATCTCCACATAAAATTATATTTTTACTACTGCATTTAATCTTATTAAGTGCATCCTCCATTGCAGATTCGAAACTAGTAAAGTCCCCTGAAGGGGGTCTGTAGACACAAATTATTATGTACCGCTCAAGTTCAACACAAGACAACTCGATAGTGCGCTCAATGGAAAGATTAACTAGGTCTAACCGTTGTTTACATTTTAACTTGTTTGAAACAAGAATTAAAGATCCACCGCGAATAGCAGTTTTTCTCACAAGTGCACTCTGTACAGAAAATAAATCATCATTGATAAACACTACTTCATGCTCTTTCAACCAATGTTCAGTTAAACATAACACATGAACATCATAATTCTCCATAAACAAGCTTAACTCTAATTCCTTGCCGGACAAACCCTGCATATTTTGATGTACAACATTCAACATATGCGACTCACCCGTTGTCGAACCTAACAGTTTAAACTACTAGGTGTGTGTATAGCAATGTTAGTATCACTACCAACAGAATCAAAAGTGATATTAGTATCTATACTAATAGTATCAATAGAGATGTTAGTGTCACCACTAACAGTAAACGTAGGTACAGTATAAGTACCAGTGTAAACGTGTAAAGTATATGCTAAAAGATTAGCAATCCGTCTCCTACAACTAGCTGGCAAAAACATGGAACAATCAGTGAGTCTGTAATCTGTAATAAAACTATTACAATCAAAATATATAATCGCGTCCCTGTGACGACAAGTCCTGTTATACATCAGCACATTCAGATTATAAATATGCCTATTTTGCTCATCCGACAAACAATCAGAGTAAGGCAAAGCAGAAAAAATAAATTTACAATTATAAGACTCATGGAGCTTTAGCATTAAATTAAAACATGCAACTAAATCCTTTTTTCTTACAGCTAAGCTATCCCCAAATAACAATATTACAGTTGAATTGGGATTTATTTTAGTCAATTTAAGACTATTAATTAACTGGCTAAAACTGGCACCGGGTAAACAATGATTTACAATATACTGTTGAGAACACTGACTAAGAATACTACCAAAACCTTGAACAAATTTATCTGAAAAAACATAAGCTGAATTATTTAAAATATTATTATTATTAACTACTGGTTGAGCCATTAAGGGTGTGACATGCTGAGGATCTGGTGTCTGAGAGCAGGCACAACTACAAGAGAAGTTATTGGTCAGGGACTCATACCTTTCTGCATTGCACCTGACCAAGTCTACCAGCTCGTTGGCTTCCAGCATGCGCTTACTCAGATCTTGTTGAGAAGCCTCATATTTGCTAAAGATATCTTTTAGAGCACATTCCCTCACAAACAACTCATCCTGAAGGTTCTGACAGTCAGCATCATACCTGATCCTACATAATTCTAAATCAGTATTACATTTTTTTAATTCTTGCATTATATTTACATTTTTTTGTCTTAGTGTTGACAAAATCAAATTTGTAAATTAATATTCATAGTTATTGTATTAATTTTCTAATTTTTTTTACAAATTGACTCACACACTGTTCCGTTGTTGTTGAATTAGGTATTTAACCTATGTTTGCAATATTTGTAAGTATGTGAGAACCATGTTCCTATTCATTATCAATTTAATCAATTTATCAGTTAATGCTTTTATTACTTCAAACCTGTACGTAGTATAGTGTGTAGTGCTATTTTTAGGAGCATCGTCCTTACATATATGAATTTATTAATGTATGTACTTATGTAAATATTGTAAATCACCATTTTTTTTTTTAAAAGAGTAAGTATGGAGTTTCTTGTGCATTCTTCTCCATAACAAGCTACTTTTCCGAATGCACGGTAGAATAAACTTTTACTACTTGTAAATTTTAATTCATATATGTATGACGTCTAAAAGTGCCACTTACTGGCCTAATTGAAATAAATATATTTGACTTTGACTTTGAAATTGTGGTCCGATTTTGAAAATTCTTTTTTTGTTTGAAAGAGTATGTTTCCGGATTGGTTCCATTTTAATTTGGTGAAGATCTGATGAAGAACTTTGGAGTGTATCTATGGTAATTATATTTTGTAAAAAAATGTTCCTTTAGTATGTATCTTATGGGGGGTAAGGGGGGGGAATTCTTTTTTTTTATTCTCGTTTTTTTTCTTTTGTAAGTATATTATAGCCTATGACACTCGGGAATAATGTAGCTTTCTACTGGTGAAAGAATTTTCAAAATCGGTTCAGTAGATCCAAAGATTACCCCCTACAACGTCACAAACTCACAATTCACAAACTTTACCTCTTTATAATATTATAATATAGATGTATGTATGTACTACTGAATAAATAGATAAATAATATTATAATACCTGTCGGAACAAAATTAAATACATGCCTTATGGATGCTCACTTACAATAAGCCAAATACGTTATTATTAACACAATCCGCATGAAATCGAGACCTTTGTTTGGATATTATGTTATATGATTATTAAGACCGTTTTAGTGATCAAGAATATTATTCCATCTAATTTCTATTCGACTATTCGCATCCGACTAAATATGCTGGCAACTCCGTTAGAATGAATTTGTGCCAATCTATAGTAAAACTGTCAATAGCGTGATAGCGGATGACATATGAAAAGAACGTCCCTTGTTCTGTTGGCGCTGGTCGAGGTCGGACACAATTTGTCTATTGCGATAACTTTAGCTAACAACAAGTTTAATGGAGTCTATTCTAACTGTAATCTAGTCTTTTGTAAATTAAGAGATTGTTGTTAGAGTCGGGCAATAAATATAGCTATTGTATATAGGAGTGAGCTGTTTTATTACATTTGCTAACTTAATATAACATTGTTTTGTTTCATAGTTTTTTTGTTCCGTTTCTAGACCCATGGAAGTTTCTTTTACATTGAATTCGACGTAAGAAAATAAAGCCGTCCCAATATCCTAAACAAAGCGGCAAAGTAGATTGAGCAAACATGGCACTAATCAAAAGAAAATAACAAATTGGTTTGCTACATTTCATTGGCCATGAGTACACCGGTTCTACCTTTTCTGTGGGTTTTCTCAATGTTGATTTTAACCCATTTCTCGTAATCGTTAATTATGTTTTATAAGGTTCTCCGTATTGTCGATTAAGAAATGGTAAAAACTCAGTCTTAATTAATTTTGTGTTGAAATTGTTTCTATATATTATGCTTATAACTAACAGGTAGAAAGTCCCGTGATCGCAAGAATGTTCCGGATAGTATGTTCTTTAATTGATAAAAAGTTTTCGCTGAGTGTCATAGCTTAATTTTAACAATGCAGGATTTTTGTGGCTAAGATCACAGGGGTGAATATGCAGGCAAAAATATATTAACTTATTCGAGACATCATAAACTTAACTGCTGTCAAATTCAGAAAGATACCGACAGACTAAACTTTACTTAAAGAACATAAGTTTATTAAACTATCATCAATTACTAGGTATGCTGTTATCGAAGATAGCAAGTAATACATTTTTTGCCAACTCATTAAGTTATTTTGAGCCAATCTTTTCTCTACGAATTTTATTTATGTATATATCGAATGCTTTGTCGTTCCGTTCAATCAGTGCCAGCTACATAAGTGATTGATTTTTGAAAATCGGTGCCTCCTGTACATTGGTACCGTTTACCTCTTATTATTCAGCTTGTGGCCGCACTTTCCCTATTCAACGTCGGGTACAATGAAATAAAGAATCTAGATAAGTACTTCTATACAAATTGCTATGAAAGAGCTCTAGTGTTCTCTATAGTGCCACGTCATTGCATGAGTGTGGAGTATTATTGTGAAATATGGCTCTGAAAAAGCTTAAGTACGCAAGTTATTTAGGTTTTTGCGATGATCTATTGCCAAGCATTAGAGAGAGTAATATTTCAAGTTACGCTTTTTTCTGAACAATTTGAAATGGCTCTTTTTGCAGACGTTAAAAACAGAAACTAGGTTTTCAAAAAGCTAAACTTTTTAACCCCACAAAGCCTTTCTAGCCTCAAACTATTTCCCGGGAATGAACAGCCGACATCAAAAGCATTGTTCTCTTTCCAATATACGATCCTTTTGTATGGCGCGTTACACTAATCTTCATAAATTACATTTTGATTAAATTTTATTGTTCGACCTCTGACAGTCATTTTGTCATAGCGATGCTGAAATAATCAATTCAGATAAATCTTTTAGTTGCTTTATTTCCTTTTGTTAGTACGTCAAACTTTTATAAAATGTCTAGTTAAGAATATATTTAAATTGTAATTAAAATATTGTGGATATAATTAATTATTTTCCGAACTACACATAAATATCAATTACCATAGAAGGTACATCTGTGAGTAAATAACATTACATCAGACATTGGATATCTGCAATCTTAAAAAGAGATCTGATTGAGCTAAAAATACTTAGTTTATTTGAACTGATGTAAATATTACACACACGCATATTTCGGCAGTTATACTTAAAGCTGTGTTTTCTAGGCGAGCCTGTTGCCACCAACCTAGCACAAATTCAGACACCAGGCTGCTGAGAAATTCCAGATGGAAAACCCCAAAACATACAATTTCCGACCCGGAAATTGAACCCATATCTTACTTAACAGAAGCCCATTATGATATCTAGACCAACAAGACTGTTGAAGGAAGAATCCAATGATACAGAACCCTATAAAATATATTATCTTTATTATAGACATATAACTGTTGACACCTCGAGTTTACTAGCATTGGACGCGAAATGGCTCCCACACAGAGTTGCATAAAATATCCATTACCTATAGGAAAGCAATGGGTCGGTATCGAATTCATTCTCACGGGTCCATACAAACTGAGTGTGACTGTTCGATGTGTATTATTTTTACGATCTAAGTGATATTTGTAGAACCTAAGTAGCTATTTCACGAATAAATATTGAAATAAGAGAGATAATTGAAACCACCTTAACTGTTTTTCTGCACTACCGTTATTAATAAGTTTCTCTATTTTGTCCATTTTGTGTTTACTATCATTATATTTTTTTATGTAATGAATTGCCACGTAGCGCTAGCAGCACTTGTATACATAAAAACTAAGTGTTATGTTTGGGTCACCAAGACACAGGCTGTGCCTAGTTTGGGACCCGTTGCTAAATTGTTTTGGTCATTGTTAGTTTTAATTTCTTACCACACTGTGTTTTGTCATCATGTTATAACTGTGCAAGTTAAATAAAAGAATTTGAATTTGAAGTCACCAATGTCACCTACTCGTACAATAACATGGATTTCATAAAAGCCCCCTTCGAATAGCAACTTTTATATTCCGTAGATATAATTACATAGTTTCTTCCTACTCCCTTAAAAATAAACTGGTTTAGGCAACACCATACACAGCATAGGTATAATCAAATCATAATCAGCCTATAAGGGTTCCAGTGTAAGGATCCAGCAGCCGAATTGCGTAAGTATATTATCCAAAGCAAAAGAATCGATTCCTTCCCAAAAACGACTTTTCGTATCAATATGCACTACGTAAAGTCGGTTTTGGGAAAGAATCGATTCTTTTGCTTTGGATAATATACTTACGCAATTCGGCTGCAGGCCTCAGCTCATTGAGAGGGAATTGGCCGTAACCCACCTCATATGACCAATGCGGGTTTGTGGATATCACAATATGTCGTAGATTTTATTTTTCTAGGACATGAAAGTTTCTATGTTATTCTTCTCGTTTGAGAGCTTAATGATGAAATGGTTTCAAACCAACCACCATAAGTTCAGGTCGTTACCATTCAGCCGCCACTGGTCATAGCCTCATAGATATTTATTTATTTATTAAAACTTCATGCAACATAAAAGTACATAGGCGGACTTAATGCCTGAGGCATTCTCTACCAGTCAACCATGGGCGGTGAAGAGATAGCATGGAACACAAAATGAGTATATAGTTAAAATAAACATACATAAATAGGTACTATAATAAATACTATATATATACATAAATTAATAGAAAGGCGCGTATTGAGACGACTCTGCTATTCGTTTAGAAAATAATGCCGCAACTTCCGCTTAAATGCATACTGACTGGTGGCCGTCCTGATATCGAGAGGAAGCGCATTCCAGAGAAGAATGGATTGAATGTGAAAGGATGAATGAACAAAATCAGAAGTATGAGAAGGACAGAGCAAGAGAAGATTGTTATATGAACGCAGATCCCTAGCGTGTGAAGTACATAGGTATTGAAAGTGAGGAATGAGATAAGAAGGAGGTGTATGAGAGTTGAGTAGAGAGAAAAGCGCAGTAAAAGCGCGAAAATTTCTTCTCTGCCGAATGGGCATCCATTTGAGTTCAGTTCTGCAGCTCGACACATGGTCATATTTCGTCATGGTCAGATATCGTTATCATCTTCCTGCCATTATCCCATGTTACTTGGGGTCGGCGCAACACGTTTTCTTCTTCCATACCGTCCTGTCCCCTGTCCACTGGTCATAGGTATATGGGTAAAATGTATGTGATTTAATGTTGTAATACAGCTTTTGAAAGCGTATTTTTTATCTTTTCGATCAAAACAATAATAGTTTTCCTAGATTTCACGTCGCATCCCTTACAGCGAGAGTCCTCCACGCGACACATCAGACGCGATACGATAAGCCTGTTAGCGTCATCTGTACTGATACATAAAAATAAATGTACGTAGTAAATCTATTCGACGTGCCCATAGGATAAAGTAAAATCAGGGAAATAGTCTTTGTATGCTGTTAAAATAAGTATTGTCGCTAGTTTTGAGACAAATTTATTTGATATCACCGTTTTAAAATAAATATGGCAGTACGTGTATAAAAGTAACCTCATCGGTTTAAATACTGGTAAAACATAATTGAGCTAGATTGTAGCCAATCAACACGAAAAGTATAAGTTTAACAAGTTATTCTTTGTTACAGGAGTGTTTGCTCCGGCTCCGTTGTAGGTAGCTCTTTAACAGCCAAAAACGGTTTGGAACATGATTACTATACATGATCAGATCATCATCTTCCTGCCCTTATGCCATGTTACTTGGGGTCGGCGCAACACGTTTGTTTCTTCCATACCGTCCTGTCCCCTGTCACGTTATTACTGACTCCCTTTTCTTTCATATCACTAGTACTGCTCACATAGTCCATCCATCTTTTCTTTGGCCTTCCTATCCCTCTCCATCCATCTGATCAGATGATCAGTGCTATTTTCAGATCTGGCAAACCTCACTCACTAGGTAGTTGTTGCATCCGAAATTTTAGTACTATTTAAATATGAGTAAATAATTGCACTTTAGAAAAGCTTTAAATTTTAATAAGACCTGACCTACTCATCATACTCATGTAGATTTAAAATTACTTTCCTCTTCACTACTACGAATATTAATGTTAGCCACCTACTTTTTCAGGCTTAAAATTATTATTCTCTTCAAAGCTTATAGTGGGCACTATCTATGCAACTTTAAGCACGTACCTAGTACAAAAAAATAGTTGAAGTCTACAATGGCTCAGTAATAGGAACGTTGCCAGTACATTGAGTTCAGGCGCCTAAGTTATTAAGTTATTCATTTCCTGAAACCGATTTAGCTCAGTAGGTTTTGAGAATTCGCTGATTTATCACATTGTTCTTATTGTGAACGAAAATATGGAACGTAAAAACTTTAGTTATGGAACATTTTACATATCTACAGTTAGGTAAGTATGTCCGTACGCTCGCGGAACAAAAACTGGGTAAGAATAAATTTTCTCATAAAAGCGGACATAACAAGGGTATGGGGCGGAAACGACTATAACTTAGATGGAGATCGGAAGACCTTTTCTGACGGACTACATATTTTCGGAAATCAATACGTAAGCAATGTAATTTACATACGAATTCCAAGGAATATGTCTTGGCCAAGCTTTTTAGTTATTTCTCATCTGGATATCAACTTCAGAAATATCTATATCCTACTAATATAAAGGCGAAAGATTGTGAGTGTGTGTGTTTGTATGTTTGTAACTCTTTCACGCAAAAACTACTGAATGGATCTGTATGAAATTTGGTGCAGAGATATATTATAGTCTGGAATAGCACTTAGGATACTTTTTAGCCCGGGAATATGTTCACTTGGGATCATTTTCGTCATTCACGCGGGCGAAGCCAATTTTTCTATAAAACGCGCATCGGAATGTTCGAACATTACAGTATCAATTCTCTTGCCTGTCTTGAGCAGCGTATGTTAGAAGTAATATTTAATCGGAAGATGCATGAGAGTGCTTTTTCCAGGCTAACGCAGAAAAAAACTAACAGTGCATTAGTTGCTTCAGTTGCTTGTCATCTTGAGTGCGCCGATAAAATAGTAGAGAAATACGATATAGCGACAGAGTAAGACGGTAGTACTGCCACTACAAATTACGTTATATCCACAGATATTTGAAAATTGCTTTTCGCAACTGTCGGTCTAGGACGCAGTTGTTTAATTGTTATGGGAGCCCCGGAACAATTATTTGGTGTCGCCCCCAAAGCGCATAATTTTGCCAAAGCGGTTGACTTGTCAGGAAGGGAACGTAGGTCGGTAATTCATCCATCATTTGTCACCGATTGTCGGCCACGCGTACAGCGATGACTTTTTTACTACACCGAAATAGCCAATGGTTAGTTGTCCGACTAAACAGTGCGAACAAACGCGGGGCCGGGTGTTCAGCGTAATAGATTACAGTGTCACTCTGGACGACCGTTGTCAACGGCCAGCTGCGAAGCTGTCAACCGTTTCTGTACCAAAACAATTTTATCCTGTCCCCTCAGTGTCGTATCGCAATCTACTTGATTTTAACGAGACTACATTGTAGCTGTAGGAAAACTTAGAAGATTACGGACGGATTAGAGGGTGGGCACCATATTTTGAATATTATTTGGAGTTGATTTTCTGTTTAAGTGCTCGAACTTTTACTACGTTTTTTTAATTTATTTCCTGTTTTTCATGCACTGATTTGATAATCGGGTTACCTAATTTATTTTGTATCATTGTGATACATATCTAAAAACTGCTGCTCAAATAAAATTTAACCAGGCTCATCTTTCGTGTTTTAAGACCATATCGATAGCATTTTTATGCGCTTTAGTACGGACGCTATAATTTCCTATTCCGATATTCCATCAGATAAAACTATATTGAGGGCATCATGGCTAAAGGAGGTTCTTAGGCAAGAAGTATGCATGAACTGTACTCGGAAGCGAGTATTGGTATATTTATATCTATACTAATATTATAAAGAGGAAAGATTTGTATTTTTGTATGAAACGAATAAACTTAAAACTATTGGACCGATTTCAAAAATTCTTTCACCGTTGGGAAGCTACACTATCCCCGGGTGACATTGGTTACTTTTTATCCCTGTATGCCCAAGGGAACGGGAACTACGCGGGTGAAACCGCGAGGAGTCTGCAAGTTTCATATAAATTCGTATTTAGATGAATTTGACAGCTCGATTGGCACAGTGAGAGGAATAATACATGTACACTCAGTGCTAGTTTTAAAAAAAACTGTGGTCTGGGTGTAGGTAGGTATGTATTCTCTATAAATGTATTTGTTTGTTTGTATTGTAGTATTGTATTGTAGGAGTGGAATCCCGCTCCCAGAGTATGTGTTTCTTGACAGCTACAACTTGAGGGCCTTTTACGACAAGAGTGAATAGATTACTTCTAGGCAAGCGTCCATCATCGACCACAACGTCAATTAAAAGACGGTGAGTTGGTGGCCAAACGCAAGCCTATCAATTAAAATTACACGCAAAATAATAAATCCTAGTCTTCAGCCATGATTTCAAGAAAATAATACCCAGATAATTTATACATATAATGTCTGAATTATTAAAACAACAATTACTTTCAGCGATGATTGATTATCAAAAAAATACTAAGAAGTACAGAAAAGTGCCAACCATTTGAAAGTTTTTATACAAAAAGCTAATTGAATGTTATCTGAAATGTTGCCAGTCTCGTTGTGAAACAGGAAAAAACTTGGAGAGTATCTCGCTACTTTTATTATTGCGAAAGTTTCACTTGACAGGCCTTACAACAACACGGGGGAACAATTACAATTTGACATTTATGTAGTATTTCTATTGAAAAAACGCTCATATTTTTAGTGGCTGGTCTAAAAGTTGCGTTGAAAGTTTTGTGTTCTTAAATTTATGAAAATAGAGGTATGTCTAAGAAACTAGGTAGCTCAGAATATCAAGAAGCCTATTTTTATATATAATGTTGCCGTTGCTGGGACAGAGACCTGCTCGCTATGAGAGGGAGTGGGCTGTTAAACACCCGTGGGTGGAATGGAGATTGATAGATGTCTCATCATGTTTTCGATTTTTTGGATCGTGTTTTGCTGAGATAGATTATAGTCTGGAATAGCACTGCTACATTTAATCCCGGTACAATGTTCCCTTGGGATAAGAAAACACTTTTGACCGGGTGAAGCCGCTGACTGAAGCTGGACGAATCCAGATCCGTTCAGCCGTTCTGGCGTGATTGAGTAACAAACGAACATCCATCCAAAATTTCGCATTTACAATATTGGTAGGATAGTATATTGTTCTGTCGTCGAGCATACGTCAATTTGGAAATGAATATCACTTTTGTGAAACATGCCACTGTCCGAAATGTTTTGGTACATTCAAGAATGGCTCCTGGAAATTGTATAAGTAGGTGAGTATTTAGAATGAAATCGCCCATAATTTCTATTTAAAATAGCAGTACCTGTACAACCGATAGTATATCTATCTATGCTGAGAAATCCCTAAGTCATCGTTATAGAGATTTGGGGAAAGACGGTCTGGTCTATTAGTAGCCAGGGACCAAACGGCATAACGCTTTCACCGATTTGAGTAAACGAGAAGTCGTTAGATTCGTATTATTCGGTGGAGTGTCATATTGAAGTACGTGACGTCACGTCAAATCCAATATGGCGGATGAGAGGTACCTACTGCCGAAATACAGAGAATGAATCGTTAGTTATTAGTTTATTGAGATGATATATTAGGTTCTCACGTTCTCACATATTAGAATGTTTCAAGTAAGTAAAACTTTTTTAGTTCTCGATTAAAAATAGGGCAAATGAATATCAAGCCAAGGCTTTAGGGCTAAGGTCCATATTCCAAGACAGTTTGAATTACCTTCACTCGACTCACCATGACGGAAAAATACCCTCAATTATTAATTTCAGTACTGTCTACAAAAGCTATTTGATTGATTGGAATAAAGGGGCAAGTAAAAGTATAAAAAAAAGGCTTAATAAACAAGAGAAAAAAGTTAGGAAAACATTCAAAATTTATTATATATATTAAACACATTACTTCCTTATTGACGCGAAAGAGCTTCCTACGATTCACAAAATACATTTCATTGAAGATAGGAATCTACCCTACCATCCATTTTATCGCCTTTTCTTATTTTAATATCCGCTGATTTTGAGGGCCTTTAAATACTTTTGTTTGGCATCTTCAGATCTGTTTACGACATGGCTGGAGATGTTCCGAAAGCAAGGATTTTTTGCCTTTTACCTTTAAATATTAACACAAGATTGAACAATAATGGCAAAGGCTTGACACTGCTTTGAGGTCAGAAAAAAAACATTCAGACTTTTTTATTTCCAAGATCGGTTGGTTTTAATCATAAATTATTGGAGTAGATTTATGAGGTGACTGTTTGTGTTAAGTAATATTAGGTATAAATGTGTCGGAAGTTATCTGAAATGTGGTTATCTATTCGCACTGATGTAGTTTATCCCTCGTAGAGTTCTCTAAGAAGGTGCACAAGATGTTTTGGTGTGCCCATTTCTTGTAGCGTCTTCCGCAAGGTTGGTTTTTGAGAAATCAACAAAGCATAAGTAGGTCGGCTTCTTAAATTCTTGTGCCTTCTCGATAATCTGACGAATAATGAAAACCTGCCTTTTCTCTTCACAAACCCAGCTTGTTCCTGTGCTATTTATTTCGACAGGTGCGCCTTCAGCTGTTCGTTTAGGATGTGCAGCAATATTTTGCTTGCATGACTGATCAGTGCTATCAGACGGTAATTACTCCACTTTTTGGTGGAACCCTTGTGGAGAGAAATGAAAACTGTGTGAGCCCATTCCTCAGTGATTTTTCTGCCAACCATATATTTTTATAGATGGTGTGAAAATTATGGATGCCTCGTTCCCCCAACGTATGAATGGTTTCAGTTGGGATGGTATCAGAACCCGTAGCGTGTCAATTCTTTAAGTGCTTAATGGCACCTCTGATTTCAGATTGAAGATTGTCTGGTTCCAGTATATCACTCTCAGGTTCAGTAGGTGTAAAGGCTTCCGAGGATCTTCAAACAGCGACCTTGAGTTACATCTCCAAACCTCAAATATCAACTTCAGTTCGCTGACCATTTGACCACTACCGCCTTCAATGGCCCAGGTTTTAGACGGCAGCGCATTTGTTATAAGTCGAATAAAAGTCTTGTAATGCAAATCTCTCGACTCGTATCTACTTGAATGAGCTTCAGTTTCCTTACATATTCGAAGCATGCAAGCATTATGGTCTAGTCTGCATTGCCTTTGGATCTGGGCAGACTTTTCATTCAGAGCTTTAACATCTGCACAGGCTGCTTTAATTTTTCGTCGTTATTCCACAAGCGTTAAGGTGCCATCCGTCATCCAGTGTTGCTGTATGTATGTCACAGTTGGTGTTTTGGAACCTGAGACCGCAGCTCTATAAGGGACTTTGCTGTTTTTCAAAAGTTCTTCCGGTGGCTCGCTATCGAAATCTGAATTCGTCCACTTAGTCCAGTTGTGTTCCACTAGTGACTTGAAGGTAGAAGCTATTTGTAATCACTAGGTCGTTTTCAAAAGATAGTTGTTCCAAATACCGAGTCCAAACCTTAAAACGCATTGGCTATGGGGGTTTCCAGTTCCGAGTAAAATCTCTATCACCTCGTCGCTTGTGAATGTTGATTATTCAGATATCAACCTATCACAGGATTCCTCCGCTGAACGGGAATTAAAAAGGCTACACGTTCTGGCTGTTCTTTTCGTGGCCTGAGAAGTAAACAACATGGTTGTCGGTAAAAAGTGTCCGTTGCTTTTTCCAATGTGTCTCACTGTGTCCACAGATATTTATACCGCATCTTTCAACTTCTCTTTCTAGGATGGTGAGTTTGAGGTTCCTGTTCAGGATAAGGCGAGAGGAAACGCCCAGGTGTCACCATTGTGCGGATCGCCCGGAGGACACGGTAGAACATACGGTGGAGGTCTGCCCCGCTTGGGCGGAGCAACGTCGTGTCCTCGTGGAGGCGATCGGCGGTGGCGACCTCTCGCGTCCGGCCCTGGTTCAGGCCATGGTACGGAGCGAGAGGGCATGGGAAGCTGTCACCTCCTTCTGCGAAGCAGTAATGCTCGCGAAGGAGGAGGCAGAACGCGTGAGGGAGAGATAACGGAGGCGCCCTCACGCCCCAAGCCACCGCAGGAGACGGGCGTCGGGGGTCGCATGCCAATGCCTGGCCACCGTAGGCGCGGGCTTGCGGACGGCGAGTAATGGGTAGCTCGCCGCCCGATAAGGACCAGGCCCGAGTCGACGGCGCGTAGTGTTCCACGCGCGCCTCAAAGAGATGTCAGCAAAATTGACGGGGTCCGCTAGGGCCGATGCCTGTCTGGGTCGCGGATAAATTTGAAAATAGTTACCGCGGCCCTGGCTCAAGCAACTGAAGGAACACGGGTGGGTTTTAGTCAGTAAAAGTCTGACACGCCCTCCCGCTTCACCCAGAGCGGGAGAAGTCATTGGATGATTTCCCACCCGAAAAAAAAAAAAAAGGGATGGTGAGTTTTCTGGGACTAAGTAGGCCGCGTACATTCCATGTCCCTGTTGCCTGGGTTTGTCGTATCTTGATGAAGATTCCAGTAGTTGGATTTCCATGGAGAGCCTGGTCTGCTACTACTCCATGGCCGGTAACCAACTTCACACCGTGCGCCCCGGACACAGCACGGCGCCGGTAGCTAAGTGGTTTGCATGGCGATCGTTCTCTATTCAGTGCTACTTTCATGGTGACTGTCTTTTGAAGATAAGGCAGGGGTTTCCCCTTGCCTTCTGCATCAGTCGTTTTTGGGGCTATTTGGGCCCCAAGGCCGCTGAGACCTCTTCTGCCTGGTTACCAAAGCAGGTGAGTGGTTATACCACCACAGCTCTGTAACTATTTTATTTTCGTTACTTATCTAGCAGGGAGCAATACGACAACTGAAAGACTGTCGTTTCTGGTTTCTTGTATGTACAAACTTCCAGAACCTGCGTGAGTTTGACTGGGGCTGACATGATGTTATTGTCATTCTCCCGTATTAGGTATAAAGATATAATTTTTTTGAGGAGGTAGATACTAAATTTCTGGAACCCATGAACCATGAACTCTAAGAGCTAGGTCACTCCATTGTAAATAAGAGACAGATGTATACAAGTCATATACCTCCGTCCCTAACGCACAATGGAAATAACCTTGCTCTTAGCTTGAGCTCTTAACTCATGGTAGGGCCCCTGATCCAGTTACTACACTATAGCTAAATACGTAAGTATCCAAGGGTACCTTACGGCTACGGAAGCGAAGACGCTGGCAATAAAAATCCTATAGACAATAAAAAAAAAACTAAATTTAATTAGGTAGGTACAGGCAATTTAGTCACTTTTATTATTTGTGAGCATAACACAATGTCTGCTTCATAAGAACAAGAAACTGTTAAAACTTATAATTTTGTGTTTTATAGGTAGTTTTTCTTCTTAAAATATCTTGCATTGTATTTATTGGCCTATACTTTGCGATGCTCTTTTAAATATTTGTGGAATTGCATGCTATTATTTTGTTGCCAGTGTCAAGAGACAACTTATTAAAGCTTATATCTAAATAGGCACCATTACTTGTAGGTATCTGGCAGGTCAGTAAGGGCCGTCAAGGCAAACCATACAAAGACGGCTTGAAACAATTTGCGTAATAGATAATGATCTCTATTTGCATTCTATGTAACTTAAACCGCCATTAAGAATGAGAATATCGCAATACATTAAATTAACACTTAGAAAACGAATGAAATTATTACCGCGGTTCCAAATTCGAACTTAAAATTTTAACCAGCCAGCAGATTGTAGTCTTAAAAACTTACCCTATGACAATGAATTTACTTGCATCGTTTGAACACGTTTTTTTTTTTACTAAATAACAACACGTGATACCAAACTTATTTCTTTCAACATAACCATAGTGAAACATTATTTATCGGTACACAGAGTTTTTAAACTGTTTGTCATCACCAAGCTTTGGAATATAAACACAAAACTTTAAACACAGCAAGGTCCCACGGTCGGACATTTTAAAAAGTTGTTGTTTTTAAAATGAAATAGATAATTTTTTACTCGTAGCCTGAGTGCCTTTAAAGAAATAAACGGAGCAAATTGTTTATAGGAGATCTACATATTTAAATCCATGATTATCAAAATATATTATTTTAATACTTGTATTTATATTATTATTTCAAGTGTTTCAAATTCTCAGCTCGTAAGCTGGTTTAAGCACATTTTCGGGCCGAGACCAAGTAAATGCAACGTGTGGTGTGTTATAGTGAGGATGAATGATGTAGACCTATTTCTTTTTCATCAATTTGCATGAACTTTCTGACAATTCGACATGTGTTTAAGATGGCAGCTTTTTGAAGGGTGATATAGACATTTTCGTTTAGATCAAGTAACTTCAGACTATGGAGAAGGTGGTTCGGAATAACGCCTGTTGTAGAAAGGACTATGGGGACCACATAAACTTTTTCTTGCCGCCATATTCTAACTATTTCGTCCTTGAGTTCTGCGTATTTACTAATTTTTTCAGTGATTGTCTTCTGAATGTTGTGCGTATTGGGGACTGCGATGTCTATCAAGTATGTTACTTTATTTACTTTATCCTGCAAATTTATATCCGGTCTATTATAGTGAATGGTCTTGTCGGTGAGTATGGCGCGATCATAGTAGAGCTTATGTGTGGTATTTTCTAAAATGGTTTGTGGTGCATAGTTATATTAAGGAGTATTAGTGTTTTGTGTGAGAGTGTATTTGAGAGCCAGTTTTTGATGGATTACGTTTGCTACCTGGTTATGCCTGTGAGTGTAGTCTGTCTGTGTGAGTGTTGTGCAAGCGCCAGTAATATGTTGAATGGTTTCTGGCTGGATGTGGCATCTTCGGCATTTATCATTTGTTACTGTAGGATCTTTTATTATGTATTTTCTGTAATTTTTTGTGTTAATAATCTGATCTTGAATAGCTATAATAAATCCCTCAGTTTCTGGGAATAAGTTACCTATTTTGAGCCATTTATTGGGCGCTAATTTATTTATGTGGGATTGTTCTAAGTCATGAGGATGCCGGCCGTGAAGAACTTTTTTCTTCCAATCTTCAGTTTTTTGGGCCTGCGGGTCCTCATTGGTAGTACTTTCTGAATCTATCTGACCGTTTAAGTTAAGTGGAGTGTAGTTAATATCGTTGGTTGCAATGGCTTTATGTATGATACTAGTACGAGATTTTGCTTGGAAAAATGTTTCCGGCCGACTAACTTGTTTCCGCCAAAGGTGCTGGATGTCTATAAGGCCTCTTCCTCCATGTTGTCGTTTGATAGTTAGTCTTTCTATGGCTGATTTAGGATGCAAGTTATTGTGTTTCGTAAGAGTTGTTCGAGTAATGCGTTCTAATTGTTCTGTGTCGGTTTTGGTCCATTTTATAACTCCGAATGAGTATGTTAAAACAGGGATGGCAAATGTGTTTATAGCTTTAGTTAGATGTTTACTGGAAAGTTGGGTTTTACAAATGGCGTTAAGTCTTTTCTTGTATTCTTTAGTTAGTGAGTTTTTAATTCTTACATGATCGAGTCCCTTTAGTTGCGCACCCTAAATATTTATATAAGTCTGTCGGCTCCATTGCTGTTATAGTGTCGGTGCTATTTACTACATAGTCCCCGGGTCGTATCTTGCGTCTCACAATGTGAAGGGTTTTACATTTATCTAGACCAAATTGCATATTGATATCCTTACTAAACTCTGCCGTTACTTCTACTAATTTCTTCATATCTTTCTCTGTTTTTCCGTACAATTTTATGTCATCCATGTATATAAGGTGTGATACTGTTGTTTCCTGTGAAGTGTGCTTGAGGCAATATCCAGCCTTACATCTCTGAAGTAAATGTGACAGAGGGTTTAGGGCGAGGCAAAACCACATGGGGCTCAGAGAATCACCTTGATTGATACCTTTTGTAATAGATATCTGTCGTGTTGTAATGGTATTGTGACTGCAATTTAACTGGAGTGTGGTTTTCCACTGTAACATTATACGGCGCAGAAAGTCAATAATTTTTGGGTTTATTCTATAAATCTCTAATATTTTAATCAACCAGGAATGAGGGACACTGTCAAAAGCCTTTTTATAATCAATATAGGTGCAATGAAGATTTCTGTTTTTTGTAGTTGCGTGTTTGTGTATAGTGGAATCAATAATTAGCTGTTCTTTACATCCCATATGGCCCTGGCGGTATCCCTTCTGTTCCTCGGCTATGATGTTGTTATGTTCTATGTGTGAGTTAATCTTTCTAGTTATTGCTGAAGTTAATATTTTGTATATCGTGGGTGCCTACCCATGTAATGGTCTATATTGGGAAGGTTGAGGTGTATTTTTAGTTTTAGGTAACATGTAAGTTATTCCTGTTGCTATAAATTCAGGTGTGTTCTGTTGTCCTAATATGATATCTGTTAAATTTTTTGCAATATATTTATGTAATAAAGTTAACTTTTTGTACCAAAAATTATGTATTTTGTCTATACCTGGTGATTTCCAGTTATGAAGTTTAGCTGTTATGTGTGTAATGTCTGACTCTGTTACCTCTATAAATTCCATTTGGTCAATATCTCTCCATTTTGCATCTTCTTCCGCTATCCAAGTTGCTTCGGCGTTGTGTTGTATTTGCTCTTCCTAGATGCTAGACCAATACGTTTCTAACTGTTCTTTTGTAGGCTGTTCAGTTTCTGAATTAATCTCGCTATTTGTATCCGCATGCGGTTTATTTATGTTTCTATAAAATCTTTTTTCGTTTTTGGAAAATATAGCGTTGTCGTTTTTGCGCTGTTGTGCTTTTTTATATCTTCTTAGTCTATGAACCTTAAGTGCTAGTTTTTGTTTTAACGTGTCTAAGAATTCTTCAAGCTTTCTATTGCTATCTTCGTGCCTGGTGTGAATAAAACTGCTTCTGAATATAGCCTCAACTCTTCTTACTACTTTATTTGATCTGCTACCGTTGATATAATGTGTAAGTCTGCCACAATCTGCTCTCAATTTTTCGATGTCTTTTTCTAGCCTTTGTTGCCACGCAGGTTCTTTGTTGTGTCTTCTTAATGTATTTACTGTGTGGTCTGTGATTTTAAAATTAAGCTCTTTAGATATAACTACCGCTGTGCAATATATCAGTAAGTGAATGTCTAAAAGTTGTGCGTCATCAGAAAGAAATTGTGCGAGTATATTATCATTAAATAAATTAACTAATCGAAATAGTTCAGGGGTATATTTATGTTTGGGTAATTTTGGTCGAGCTGCTGGGTCCATTCCAGAGAATAGTGCTATTGTTGTTCTAAATTTGTCATGAATTTCTTGAATATACGTATCTGATGTAAGATTTTGATCTGTGACAACTAGAGTTTGAATATCATTTTCTAGCGTAAGGGTTAAATATTCAGTTTGTGTAGATATATGTGACGTTTGCGTGTAAGGTTGCGATTGGTGGTATGGTATAGATTGAGAAGCAATAGAATTAATAGATTGTAATTGAACGAGCGCTTGTGGTTGTTCTTGAAGAGAACTTCCGCCTATGTTATGGCTGATGGTGTTATCGTCTGCAAAATTTACTGATTCATCCTGTAGTATTTGTGTTTGTACTTCTCCTTTTGTTGGTCTATAACTTCTTGAGATAGGAGTTTATTCCTAACTATAGCTCTTCTTTGATCTGAGATTACCTGCTCCGTAACTGTAATTTACTATTAATTGGGTATTGTCGTGTGAAAAGTGAGTGCAGTTGTTGTCTGTAGGTGGTCATATCGGTCTCTAATTTAGTTATGTATAGATAGGTTCGCATGATAAATAAGTTTACTTCTTTACTCCATCTCATGCGAACTCTTGATTTCCCAGCCTTGGTGGACGCGGGTAAGAAGTTAGATACTTCCCGCGCAACATTCAAGGCTGGCGTGGGTGGAACTGTATTTACAATACTAATGGGGGTGACGAAGGTAAAGATGGTGACGATGTTAGAGATGGCGTTGATGTTCTTGAAGGTGTGTAAGACACTGTGCTTGGACTGTACGGTTCTACAGGGGTGTCTGTCCTGTTAGTCAGTCTGTCACCATCGTCAATGATTTCGGCTGTAGTATCTTTGTCGGTGGGAGCCCGCCTGTTCAACTCCTGACCGCTGACGGTTCGCATGCTGTGACACCCAGCGTCAGCTCCAGGTGCGCTCCGGCGATCGCCCCCGGGCAGCGGTCCTATACGTTTTCTTTTTGAACGTGTATCCATGTTGAATGGGTTTCCAGAGCCACGTTAGCCACGCCAGTAATATCTCAATCGTGTGTCCGCCCCCCTAGTGATTAGATGGTCAATCAGGACGTGTGGTTGTTTAGGGGGCATATTATTATTATTTTTAATTATTTTTATAATATTATAAAGCTGAAGAGTTTGTTTGTTTGAACGCGCTAATCTCAGGAACTCCTGGTTGGAATTGAAAAAATATTTTTGAGTTGGATAGTCCATTTATAGACGAAGGTTATAGGCTATATAACATCACGCTACGACCAATGGGAGCGGAGCATAAATGAAAAATGTTGCAAAAACGTTTTTTTTTCTTTTTGTGAGCTTCGGTTGCGCGCGCTGCGTGCGGTTAAAGTTACGCAAAATTCATGTATGTAGTGTAGGTACCTACCTACCTACTAGCTGTCCCACGCGGATTCGCTCCCGTCAACTGGATACCTATCCAGTTGACGGGAGCGAAGCCGCGTGAGCTTCGGTTGCGCGCGCTGCGTGCGGTTAAAGTTACGCAAAATTCATGTTTGTAGTGTAGGCACCTACCTACCTACTAGCTGTTCCACGCGGCTTCGCTCCCGTCAACTGGATACCTATCCAGTTGACGGGAGCGAAGCCGCGTGAGCTTCGGTTGCGCGCGTTGCGTGCGGTTAAAGTTACGCAAAATTCATGTTTGTAGTGTAGGTACCTACCTACCTACTAGCTGTCCCACGCGGTTTCGCTCCCGTCAACTGGATACCTATCCAGTTGACGGGAGCGAAGCCGCGTGAGCTTCGGTTGCGCGCGCTGCGTGCGGTTAAAGTTACGCAAATTTCATGTATATAGTGTAGGTACCTACCTACCTACTAGCTGTCCCACGCGGCTTCGCTCCCGTCAACTGGATACCTATCCAGTTGACGGGAGCGAAGCCGCGTGGGACAGCTAGTTAAGTATATTATGATTGAACTGTGTAATCAAGAGCTTAAATTGAAGTTGAAAGAAGTACTTAACAAATTGGATATAAAACTAAAATACCTACTTCCAAAACACGTACGAAAGTTCCATTTCATATAAATTTCAGTAGGTGCCCAATATGTTTTTGTAAAGTATCTATTTAATTAATGACTGAGACAGATTGGCACGTTTTACAAACTTAGGCGAACTTTTTGTGCCTAGATTTTCAAAATGATTTTATAAACAACCTACAGACAACCTCCATAATATCTAATATGTCCTTATAATAACCGTTCACGACTCGTTCGGCTTTCACAATTTAATGCTAAAGGAGAACTGAAAATACACAGTATTGATTGTCAAATACTACCCAACGAAGCGAGGTAATAAAATAGTTAGGTCATAAAAGTACCAAAACGTGATGGTGTTAAAATGTGTGCTAAAAACGAAAACCTTGTTTTATGTTCATTGTAACAAAAAAAATGCGGTTTTTATTGTTATCAGCATTAAATTCGCACCACATATTCAAATGGCTCGTGGCTAAATAATAACAACCGCACGGGTCCATCATCAAGGTTAAGCAACGCTTGACGAGGTCGGTCCGTAGATGGGTGACCATTTCAACATACCGAGGTTCCTCGCGTGCCTCGGAAAGAACGTTAAGCCGTTGGACCTTTGACAGTCGTTATGGGTAGTCAGAAGCTTGAGATCTGACACCAGTCTTGCCAAGGGGTACCGTATTACCCAGTTACTGGGTTGTGGAGGTCAGATAGGCAGTCGCTCCATGTAAAACACTGGTACTTAGCTGAATCCGGTAAGCCTGGAAGCCGACCCCAATATAGTTGGGAAAAAGGCTAGGCAGATGATGATATTCAAATTACCAATTTTGTCCAAACCGCCTATAGGATTCAGTGCTAACTAGAAATTGTGTTTGTACACAGAGAATATGCTCAACAAACCTATTACGAAACTAACTACAAGTATGGGATGAACACTACGTCATTGAATATGAATGAACTCGTACAATGATTAATCAATTCAATTACGTATGATTGTCATTCATGCGTACAACGTTCCCGAGGGCAGTCGCCTGGAGCTTTCTAACCCTAAATATGAATATATGGAGCCATAGTGAGCACGGTGTTTTCCCACGGGTGAAGCTCGCGATTTTGCCAACGAACTTGCCTCATAAATCCTCACCTTACATGATGCTTGTTTGCATAATACAAGACTTAGTCGGCTTTGTTCCACAGTTTGATAGGTAGGCCGCAACGTGCGCGTTGGAAGTACATAGCGTACTTAGTTACAGGTGGTGCTATTTAAAATATTAGTCTCGTAACCGAAAATAGTTTATTGATAGTTAAGAAACTGTGTAGGTTGTTGAGGGTCAAAGTCAAACTTAATTTGTTTTTAGATAAAGATAGGTCGTTGTTAAGTATAGGAAAGAAAGTTTTAGCTTTATTGCCTTTTCCATACACGTAAAAGATAGAAATTACTAATTAATGCGAAATAAAAGATGTAATAAAGATGCTATTTTAGTTTGTCGTAGGATTATCGAAACGTAATATGAAACAAGAATGTGTAATGGGTGGTTTTATCCCTGGAAGTAAATTCTTTCAGAAAGGGACCGAGAACCGCTGGTTTATTGGGTTATAATAAAATATTGAATTTAGGCTTGTGCATAAATATTGAAATAATAACAGACGATTTTCGGCATGGGCTTTGCAGAATCTGAAAAAAGCCCATGAGAAAAACAGCAATAGCATCACTCTCTTCCAGAAAATTACTTTTTAAGGTTTCAGTTTCCAGACAGACAGACGGATCGCGGAGTCTTAGTAATAGGGTCCCGTTTTTACCCTTTGGGTACGGAACCCTAAAAAGGTTATGCGCAGTACGAAATTCAAAAATGGAATTCAAATTTTATTGTGGATACTTATTTGATTTTTGAATGAGCTAATAAAAAAATGTGATCATTGTAAGAGTGTTAATCTTTGTGTTAATATTAAATTACATGACTTTGACAATCTCGGGGTCCTGGGGTGATTTGAAAGGCGTACGAGGGTCCAAAGCCAACTCGCAGAGACCTTGTTAGGCATGTCCGCATGTATCAGGAAATGTGACAACAACCGACGATTATCCCTGTATGCACTATGTAAGGTTCCGTCCACAGAGGGTAAAAACGGGAACGATCCATCTGTCTGTCCGTCTGTCACCAGGCTGTATCTCATGAACTGTGATAGCTAGACAGTTGAAATTCACAGATAATGTATTTCTGTTGCCGCTCTAACAACAAATACAAAAAACAGAATAGAATAAATATTTAAGTGGGGCTCCCATACAACAAACGTGTTTTTTTTGCCGTTTTTTGTGACAATGGTAACAAACCCTTCGTGCGCGAATAAGACTCGCACTTGGCCGATTTTTTTTTGGGTGGAAAATTCTCCAACGACTTCTCCCGCTCTGGGTGAAGAAGGAGGGCGTGTCAGACTTTTACTGACTAAAACTCACCCGTGTTCCTTCAGTTGTTTGTGCCAAGGCCGCGATAACTCTCTTTCAAATATATCCGCGACCCGAGGCATCGGCCCTAGCGGACCCCGTCAATTTTTGCTGACATCTCTTTGAGGCACGCGTGGAACACTACGCGCCGTTGACTCGGGCCTGGTCCTTATCGGACGGCGAGCTGCCCATTACTCGCCACTCGCCCAAAAGCCCGCGCCTACGGTGGCCGGGCATCGGCTTGCGACTCCCGACGCGCTCGACATCTTCTGTGGTGGCTAGGTGCGAGAGGACGTCTCCGTTGTCTCCCTCACGCGTTCCGCTGACAACTTCCCATGCCCTCTCGCTCCGTACCATGGCCTGAACCAGGGCCGGATGCGAAAGGTTGCCACCGCTGATCGCCTTTACGAGGACACAGCGGTGCTCCGCCCAAGCGGGGCAGACCTCCACTGTATACTCCACCGTGTTCTCCGGGCAATTCCCATACAAGCCTGCCGTTCACATTTGGATTAACGGAAAGCCAGGACTACATCAAGCTTTGCGATTTTAATATCGATTTCTACTGGGTTATTTGTAACAAACAAAGCTTGAAAATATGAACCATAATGTCAGCTAAGTACATACGTTTTTCTTAACTAGGTATATTTTTTTTTACTACATCTATATCTAACTAATATAATTGGTTATCCTATAATCAATTCCTCTAAACATTTTTCATTGAAACATGAAATTTGCAAAGCGGAGATTATGATAATCGACACTTGTCGGTGTTGATAACCCAAGGGGATAATAATAATGTTAATGCATTATGATAATGGGACAACCGTTCAGTTGATCATAATGTTGCCACTCAGTAGTTACCCTACCTAAAGAAATGTTGTGGTTTTTATGACGGTCCTCAGAGGATATTTTTTGCCGCTGTCGCCATGTCGTCATCTTAAGGTTACACTAGTCGACGGCACGAACTGTTTTGTGCGCGGGGTTAAATTGCATTTTATATGAACCGACAACACGTGCGGAAGACATAGATGCTGTGATGAGCAGTAGGAATCTAGTTCGCGTACGAATACACAATTTTGCAAATTTGTAGCGAAATGGATAATGATTTAGGGCGAAACCGAGCGCGCGAAATTTTATAAACAGATCTTTGGGAGTCTGGATATCATGAAAAAACGACTGAAAATATCTGTTCAAAATAAAATTATTTGCATTGTTGAACTACTAATCTATCCTTGTATGGTAGCCGTTTTGCAATTTTCCGTCTTCTTATGGCATTTATTTGCGCCCACAAATGCGTTAAAATTGGTGTCGAAATGTGGAACTTTCGACGCTCATTAAATTGATATCACTTTTTATTTTTATCTTACATTGTCAAACAGTGGAATAATCCCTAGACTACGTTTTTTTTTTTTTTTTTTTTTTTTTTTTTTTTTAAAAACGTTGCCCCACACTAGGAATTTCTCCTGTATCGTGGGTGCGTTTACAAACATATAAACTCACATACATTAACACCCAGAGCCGGAACAACTATTTGTAGATCATACAAATAATTTTGTATGGAAGAATTTTCGACTAGCGTACCCTTAAGATGTACATGCTCGCAATCACTACTTCATTTAATTAAATTTTTGGTACATACCTCTGACATCGGTGAAGGCAAAGATCGTGAAGAAACCAAGAACTATAGTAATTATAAGTTTCCCTTCTTTTCGTATAATGCTTTTTCCTAAATAACTTTGGCATAACTATTGTGGCATATTTAGTTTTTAGCATATTGCCTACTCATATTGGGCATTTTGTCATATTGGCTGGGCATTATGATTAATGCCGAATTAATCACTTGGTCCATGTGTTATGGATAGCAAATTTACTAAACTTATCTTTTCCCTAGAAAAGAAGAAGTGCATTCTTTTCATGATTGTATAAAAATGTATTAGTGTCTTACATTTTAGGAATTAATTATTGTGCGTGTTAGTTGTCAGCTATTATGCGTAAATAATGTTATGCGTAAATATTATTAGGCTAAACAAAAGTATGCCATGTTATATTATGTCTTAAAATTTTATGCAAATGGTTGGGGAACCGATGGAACCTGCCAAGCCGCCTTGAACAATTAAGCGTGGTGATTAATGTTCGTGCCTTCTCACTATGAGAAGAGGCCTTTGCCCTGCAGTGAAACAGAAACGGGCTAGTATTGTATACTATAGTGGATAGATAAACGACCACTCTGAGACCCTAACTGTACTCTGCAAATCTTTTTCAGATAGAATTCCAGCCTATTCTAAGCGGTTAACATGATAAGCAAAAATATATTCTCATAATTTACATTGGCATTATGAAATTCAGCATAATGATCATTACGCATAATATTTCTAGGCATACATGTTTTGCCATAATTATATTGTTGGCATAATAATAATGAAGCATAATGATATTTACACATACTTAATGTCCTGTGGAAAAAAAAGGTCCGTGGCTCGAGGGTGGCCCAAGGGCCACTCCCACCACCTCTTAACCTAATCCATAGACGAATAAATATTATGCTCCTTCAAATTATGCCAAAATAAATTAGACCAAAAGACAGTTATGCTAACCTTTGCCTTATGCCACAGTATTATTATGCAATGCGAAAAAGTTATGCCAAACAATATTATGTCTTAAAATGTTTGCGTTTGCCAAGAGGGCATTCCCATTCTTAGCACGTCCAGAACACTTCAGTTAAAACTTCTTTTTAGTAGGTTTTTTAGAACTTTCATAATGAGACTGCCTATGTACTTGCGAATGCCTCAAGCCCTATATGACCCTTTTACCCTCTACTAACTGATCATAACGGTCAAAATCCAAATTATTAATATAACTTTCTACATCTATTTTGATTAATAGCTGCATACTGTAAAACACATTATGTTCTAAGATTACGAAAAACCAAAATATTCTAACACTGGGTTGGTTTCGCAATGCTTTTAGTAACACTACTTAAGAGGATTGTGACATGACAACGACCCTCGTCACACTAGCTGTGACAGTGACGTCATAACAAAGACGTAAGCAAAATATTTCTCTAACGATAAGCTTATGATAATCGACACTTGTCGGTGTTGATAACCCAAGGGGATAATAATAATGTTAATGCATTATGATAATGGGACAACCGTTCAGTTGATCATAATGTTGCCACTCAGTAGTTACCCTACCTAAAGAAATGTTGTGGTTTTTATGACGGTCCTCAGAGGATATTTTTTGCCGCTGTCGCCATGTCGTCATCTTAAGGTTACACTAGTCGACGGCACGAACTGTTTTGTGCGCGGGGTTAAATTGCATTTTATATGAACCGACAACACGTGCGGAAGACATAGATGCTGTGATGAGCAGTAGGAATCTAGTTCGCGTACGAATACACAATTTTGCAAATTTGTAGCGAAATGGATAATGATTTAGGGCGAAACCGAGCGCGCGAAATTTTATAAACAGATCTTTGGGAGTCTGGATATCATGAAAAAACGACTGAAAATATCTGTTCAAAATAAAATTATTTGCATTGTTGAACTACTAATCTATCCTTGTATGGTAGCCGTTTTGCAATTTTCCGTCTTCTTATGGCATTTATTTGCGCCCACAAATGCGTTAAAATTGGTGTCGAAATGTGGAACTTTCGACGCTCATTAAATTGATATCACTTTTTATTTTTATCTTACATTGTCAAACAGTGGAATAATCCCTAGACTACGTTTTTTTTTTTTTTTTTTTTTTTTTTTTTTTTTTTTTTTTTTTTTTAAAAACGTTGCCCCACACTAGGAATTTCTCCTGTATCGTGGGTGCGTTTACAAACATATAAACTCACATACATTAACACCCAGAGCCGGAACAACTATTTGTAGATCATACAAATAATTTTGTATGGAAGAATTTTCGACTAGCGTACCCTTAAGATGTACATGCTCGCAATCACTACTTCATTTAATTAAATTTTTGGTACATACCTCTGACATCGGTGAAGGCAAAGATCGTGAAGAAACCAAGAACTATAGTAATTATAAGTTTCCCTTCTTTTCGTATAATGCTTTTTCCTAAATAACTTTGGCATAACTATTGTGGCATATTTAGTTTTTAGCATATTGCCTACTCATATTGGGCATTTTGTCATATTGGCTGGGCATTATGATTAATGCCGAATTAATCACTTGGTCCATGTGTTATGGATAGCAAATTTACTAAACTTATCTTTTCCCTAGAAAAGAAGAAGTGCATTCTTTTCATGATTGTATAAAAATGTATTAGTGTCTTACATTTTAGGAATTAATTATTGTGCGTGTTAGTTGTCAGCTATTATGCGTAAATAATGTTATGCGTAAATATTATTAGGCTAAACAAAAGTATGCCATGTTATATTATGTCTTAAAATTTTATGCAAATGGTTGGGGAACCGATGGAACCTGCCAAGCCGCCTTGAACAATTAAGCGTGGTGATTAATGTTCGTGCCTTCTCACTATGAGAAGAGGCCTTTGCCCTGCAGTGAAACAGAAACGGGCTAGTATTGTATTCTATAGTGGATAGATAAACGACCACTCTGAGACCCTAACTGTACTCTGCAAATCTTTTTCAGATAGAATTCCAGCCTATTCTAAGCGGTTAACATGATAAGCAAAAATATATTCTCATAATTTACATTGGCATTATGAAATTCAGCATAATGATCATTACGCATAATATTTCTAGGCATACATGTTTTGCCATAATTATATTGTTGGCATAATAATAATGAAGCATAATGATATTTACACATACTTAATGTCCTGTGGAAAAAAAAGGTCCGTGGCTCGAGGGTGGCCCAAGGGCCACTCCCACCACCTCTTAACCTAATCCATAGACGAATAAATATTATGCTCCTTCAAATTATGCCAAAATAAATTAGACCAAAAGACAGTTATGCTAACCTTTGCCTTATGCCACAGTATTATTATGCAATGCGAAAAAGTTATGCCAAACAATATTATGTCTTAAAATGTTTGCGTTTGCCAAGAGGGCATTCCCATTCTTAGCACGTCCAGAACACTTCAGTTAAAACTTCTTTTTAGTAGGTTTTTTAGAACTTTCATAATGAGACTGCCTATGTACTTGCGAATGCCTCAAGCCCTATATGACCCTTTTACCCTCTACTAACTGATCATAACGGTCAAAATCCAAATTATTAATATAACTTTCTACATCTATTTTGATTAATAGCTGCATACTGTAAAACACATTATGTTCTAAGATTACGAAAAACCAAAATATTCTAACACTGGGTTGGTTTCGCAATGCTTTTAGTAACACTACTTAAGAGGATTGTGACATGACAACGACCCTCGTCACACTAGCTGTGACAGTGACGTCATAACAAAGACGTAAGCAAAATATTTCTCTAACGATAAGCTTAGGGTTTAATGCTAATCTTTGAACCAAAAACTAATGTTTTATTAGTCAAAGCCAGATTTGGATTTGAATTTAGTATGTCCTTGGCCTCTTGATGAATTGCTCTTTGTGAATGAGTTTGAAAAATGATTAAAGAACAATGCTCTAGGCGTCGGTAGGTAGCTACTATAAATTAATACGTATGCAATGATGCAATATTTTACGACAATTACTATAATTATTGTCTCGGTGACCTGATGAAGGTTGCGGGGATCCGCTGGTTGCGAGAGGCACAAGACCGGTGAATGTAGATGTCCTCTTTCAGCTGATATGATGATTGTCTCGGTAAGATCTAGCATAAAACTAAATTTTGCCATAGTTTCGCAGCCGTGGCATATCAAACAGGAACCGTGTTTACCGGGATCAAAATAAAACAAAGTATAGTTTGCCGCTAACTTCTCCTAAAGCACGCAACGGTAACGTCCGATTTTCACTAATAGGAAAAGCGATAAACAAGGCAGGTTTGTGTATATATGTCCCGTGCAAAGCCGGGGTGGGTAGTTAGTTAAGTTATAACTTTGTAAACCAGCATTATCTAAGTATTTAAAGCTCGAAACTTTTTTTTTTAAGCATTTATATGCAAAACTACGTCAAAGCGATGAAACTTTCAGTAAGTGTAGTTGACACAAAACTTTAAATTACTAGAGAACTTTCGTATTTTCAATGTATTTTATTTTTTACTTCTTTGTATGTACATATTCTTGCCATGTATTCTTATGTTGTACCACTGCTGGACATAGTCTGCCCCATATTCTTTAAAGCTCCCTTTATATCTTGCCTCTGCTGGCCAACCTGTCTGGAACGAACGGACCAAATTTTCATGACAGCGAAGATAGGTACTTTGCCTGCCTCGGTGAATGGAATGTACGTAGTGATGTAGAGGCCATAGATTATTAAAAAAAAATGTGCCAATTATACTATTATCGGCGGAGCTATATTGGGGACAATGCACTCCAACTAGCAAGAGCAATATTTATTTGTATCAAAACATCGAACTGCGAAAACACATTGATGACAATTTCGGCGAATCAAAGATGAGAGAGAAGCTGCCTCTTCAATGCACACCATTTTTGTATTATTTGGAATATGTTGTATGCCACTACAGTGTAAAGGCCTGATCTTTCTATCTAATTCTATTTATTTAAAGCTGCTAATGATCAGGGGTAACCTTCGATGCCACCACAATTCCGTAGTGAAAAAGGAAAAATGCTATTTGTCCTGTGTCGTTCTAACTCTTTCTCCCATTGGAACCATGGTGATCTAATGAAATATAAACCAGTTACCACGCCACAGGCCCTTATTTTTATTGAAAGAGTACAACTTATCCTACCATCTTGACATGGGCCTAAGAGGCATCTAACTGATCCAATAAAACCGTAAGAAACCTATTTGAATGAAATATGTGTATACAAAATAATCTCTAAAGGTATAATTGACACGGTAGTTTTATTCACGCTTGAGCGTTACAGTTTGGGGCAGAAGTTTGGAAATGTGCCAAGCAATGGCAATGGGATACTTCCCTTGGGGTTATCATCTCGTACGTTTAATGATAGCTTTAAATGACTTGACATTAGCCTCATTTTGCTTCCATAGGTATCAAGGATTAACTTTACTGTAAACATGTATAGCGAGAGGAGAAAGAGTATAGACCGCAGTATAGACTGACAGGACCAAGGGCAATTCTTGAACATGGCGACTCAAAGAGGCCTGCTGACGAAGATGCGCCAACAACCCGGGCCCCACTGACAGGCATACCAACACCTAACACAACATGGCAAACTATCACCCGTAAGACACCTTCTAAGAGGCGTCTATCTTCACTCGTCGAAGCCGGGCAGCAAGACGTCTTGGCGGACACTGGGGCGAGCGAGCAACCAGTGGGCTCCGGTCACTGCCCTGCGGTAGTCTCCGAAACAACCGGGACGACAGCAGGTGCGGGTGCCACAGCAGTCAGGCGCAAGCGTGGTAGAAAGTCGAGAGGCGGACAAAAACTTGCGAAAACAAGCCCGGGCACAGAAGCGTTCGTGACCCGAGGATTCGGGGGAATGGAGGGCTATGTGGGACTCCTCGGGCTGACCCGGCAATGCGACATTACTATGGTAAATTTAATTTAATTTCAAAACGAAATAACAGATAGTAAGGCCCAGACCCTCCTAGCTTCTTTCCCACTTCTCTATGAAATACCTTTTGATGGGCTTAAATTTTCCGTAGGTCACTCAGGTATATAAGTTATCTTAAAAAAGCAACATATAGGCATATTATACCCATATAATTTAAAGAAGATTCTACAACTTTCTCAAAACATTGTAGATGGCTTTTTTATTGTATTAAATTTATCAACGTATTTGGTTGTTAATTTTAGTAGTATATTTCGATTTGCAATTTTTTCTTTTTTCAATGTAACATGGAATCTTACGTTTTTCGAGTAATGAAAGTGTAAATTTTAATAAATAGTTCAAAATTGCACATAATGATAAAGAAAATTGGATTTGAGTTGCTTTTCGTTTTTTTGAATTTTCTGAGAAAATTTACAATTGTAATGTTTATTTTTTTACACTATCAGAAAGTACAAATTTCAACGAACAAAAAGCCCACCGACTTAAAAAAAAATGTTATTGAAAATTAGGGTGCTTTTTCGATATTAAGTCAAAATAAGGTGAAATATAAATATTTATAATCAAAACAGTGTTTGGAACATAAAAAGGTAAGTTTTCACCAATTGCCATGATTGTAAAAGATAAAAATAAAAAACCAAAAACTTGGTTATTTGAATTTTTGACATAAATTTTGAGGTTATGTGACAAAAAAGTAAATAAAAAGTTGTAGATATTATTATTACCCATAACTTTGCGATTTAACTTTTTTCCATAGGACTTGTAGTTTTGCCGGAAATCGAGATAAACCGTATACTACCCTTAAAAACACCCCCTTGCACTTCCCGACCTCAGATCGCCCGCAAATTATATTTCCTTTCATTTTTGTTATATTTTTTTTATTATTAATGTACACACAGAAAAAATACATACAGAAAACACATCATGACATAGGAGTACAAAGGTACTGCTTATTTCTTAAGAAATTTCTACCAGCAGACCCGCGAAAAGGAGAAATGAAGAAGAAATGTAGACAAATAGTGTGTGAGAACAGGAAGAGAAGAAAAGTGAACGACTAACCTAAGATATAAATACATACACATATAGTGTTAGTGATATATACTTAAATAAATACATTATATTCTCTTCCTTTTCCAATGAGTTTAATCCTAATATTATTTATGCCACTTTTTACCATTTTCAAAGGTCTATAAGTTAAAGCGCACTTTTTGAAGCAAACGCTGAGAGGGACGAATTTCAAAGTACAAGAGTGGGTATTAAACAATTCTGTTATTATTAGGTGCAAGTGTTTTTATGAATATGTGGTCGCCTGTGTCCATTTGCGAATGGATGCTGAAACATTGCCCTTTGAGCCATTAAATTGTATGTGCTAACAAAAAGGTCGACTACACTGTCAGGAATATGTCAAAGTTATTGCATCCGATGTTCCCTATGTTGCATCAAAGTGTGTATTATTTACACCAAATATCACCGGCCATAGGTCCACGCCATTTACATAGAGGAATGAACAGAGCATTTCATAACCGGCCGTGAATTGGGCACAGTCAGCAAAGTGTAAGAAAGACAAAACGACGTGCTTAGTTGCCATTTTCTAGAATTCTAATTGGGCCATCTCAAAGGCAGTGACACTTTCAAAAGCACGACCTACCGAAAATAGAAACGTGTTGGCCGCACAGACACTTTGTCTCTTTTTACAAAGTGCGCGTGTGTGTAGTGAAGTTTTGTGACTGTATAGCTGTGTATTCTAGAAGTCTATGGTTCGTGCTAATGGAATGTCCATCACCGGACACTTCTGTCCCCTCATCCACACAACCTACACAAAAATAAGGTAATTTTGAAATAGGTTTAAAATGCCATTAGATCTATATATAGGATACATCAGTCCCAGCATCATTTATTCAATAGCGGTCAGAAAGGTTTTTTTTCCAAAATTAGAGTATACGCACCGTAAAAAGTGAAGATTAATTTAATGCTACCCCAAAAAGTCATTAAGCCGTAATGTACTCATTAAGTATAAATAAATGAGGTCCCGTAGAAAATATATCTCAACTATACGTTAATAAAGGCATATTTTGTCCGGATGCAAATTATCGACGTAAATTATTGTCAAATGTCTAAAAGAACGATTTATACGCAATACCACAGCAGAGTTATTGAAATATATGTCCCAAAAGACAATACACCGATGCGGGGATTTGTATCTGCAAAGGAGATTAAACCGTATAAAGCTGTGACACAGTATAGATTTGTGTGCGTAATTTGATCAACAATGGAAAACCAACAAAAATGGGTATTACGGTAATACTCAAATAAAACGCAAAGCAAAATAGGAATGAGTCGTTTTGCATTGAAGCATAAATCTAACAAATGGCATTTGCATGTAGAAGTACCGAATATTCATTGCGGTTAAGCTTTACTGAGGGTAGGATCATTGCGGAGTTATTCTTAGCAAGGGAGCAATGATATGGATCTAGAAATAAGCAATCTAGAACGACTGTCTGGCTACAAACAGTGGCTACTGATAAAAATGATTGCCGAAGACTTTAGCAATATTTGTACCAAATGCCTTTGTTTATTATACTCGTATGTTCGTAAAATATTAATTTGCCAAGAACAAACTCTTATATTAGGTACATATTTCAAGTTTTCAACAATATAAAACTCGCTTTGTTTTATGTATGACATGTTGTTGATACAGACGTTGAATTAATTGGACTTAATTTGCATCACTAAAGTTTTTATTGAAGTACCTATCATAATAAAATTAACCGTTATCATTTAGTACGTAGCTAAAATTCTCCGATAAGGGGTCATTGATTGGTATGTAAATACAAATTGACGTTTTAATTTTAGTTTTACTCAGTGAGGAGCTCTTTATAGCCGCGTCGACAGCTGTAATAATTAATGATTTACCGATAATTTCGTTTGCTTTATTAATTCTAATAATGAACAATACTAAACTACGAATACTTGCAACGTTGTATGGGTCAGTCCAAGCAGCACATTAGCGAAAATTACATCCATAAACTAGCTTTATTACAGTCAAAAGGTCCTAAGTAGCTGTACTAACGGATAAGACAATTCTTGAGACTGTATGAGGGGTGATCTGTACATTGTTAAACAGCACAGCTGACTAATGGCTGAACATTGGAGGAAGAAACGCACATCTTTGGTACCTATAGTTTTACGTTTTTCGACACCGACTTCGGAAAAGAGAGTTATTTTTCGCTAAGTAGTTTAGTTTTGTTTTGGAAGTCGATTTGATTTTTTTTGTTAAAAAGTTTATTTATCTCTTTTTAATTTTGGTAGGTACTTCCAAATATTATGAAAATCATTTATAGCTAAAGTAAATCTCATGACGATTCCAATAAGCCCAAACATAACTAGAATCCATTGTTTAATTTCAGCGTTCCAGTGCCTACCTTCCGGCTTCATCATCAGTACCATTTATTTATAAGTATTTGCTTCATGATCGGTTAGCTATTCGATATATCTTATACCCGTGACATACTTAGCATTAAGGAGTTCCAGTGGCCATCTGTGGTTATCTTCATCGGTTCCATTTCACTAAATGATACTTTTTGAGTGTAAATGATTACATTGTTGATAAAAATACCAAAATCGCTATATGTATGCCTATAATATTTGAGGAGTTCCCTCGATTTCTCTAGGATGCCATCATCAGATCCTGGTTTCTTTATCATGGTACTACCCTTGAGATATTTCCTTTCCAACAAAAAAATAATCATAAAATTCGGTTCATAAACGACGAAGTTATCCGCGAACAAACATAAAACAAAAATATGTATACGGTCTAATTGAGAAACCTCCTCCTTTTTGGGAAGTTGGTTAAAAATGCAATTTAGTAGAATTTGAAAGAACTTTTGTCCAGCCTTTTGCTACTAGCTGGTTAAGAAGACCAAAGCTTATAAATGGCTGCATAGCGCCATAAAGTCACACCTCTTCTATATAATGCTACTTCAATGACCTTAATAGTAGCTGGTTCAAAGGATTCAGGGTTACACTAGTCAACGGCAAGAACTATTTTGTTTGCGGGGTTAAAATGCATTTTATATCAACCGACAACAAGTGTGGAAGAGATTGATGCTGTGATGAGCAGTAGGAAGCTAGTTCGCCTACGAATACACACTTTTGCAAATTTGTAGCGAAATATTGTGATTTAGGACGAAACCGAGCGCGCGAAATTTTATAAACAGACCTTTGGGAGTCTGGATATCATGAAAAAACGACTAAACGTATCTGTTCAAAATAAAATTATTTGCATTGTTGAACTCTAATCTATCCCTGTATGGCCGTTTTGTAACTTTCCGCCTTCTTATGATATTTATTTGCGTCCAAAAATGCGTTAAAATTAGTGTTGAAATGTGGAACTTTCGACGCTCATAACTTTCAAATATTTATTTTTTCACTTTTTTGTTTCCATACAGGGTTAGATATTTTGAACGTAATGTACGTTCAAAATATAAAACAGTGGAATAATCCCTAGACTAAGTTTGTATAGAAGAATTTCGACTAGTGTAAATTTACTCCACTTTAAGTTCAAAGAGTATAAATATTAGCTATTTAACAGCCTCTAGAATTATTGAAGAGTAAACATAGGTTAGTAGGGCTATGAAAACGTCAATTTTATCATAACCTTGCAATACGATTTAATTAATTATCGTGCGAGAATAAAATATAATTTATATGGCTCGTTAGTTTGGTTTAGCAGGCGAGAGTAAATACGATCACAAAATCGTTAATATAATGTGAAGTACCTAAGCTACTTGAGTACGAAATGACCGGAATGGTTTTCTATCGAGATTGTTGACTTGATGTTGCCCGATCCCTAAGACGCTATTGTCTACTCACTTTACTCCTTTAACCTGTCGTTAGAATAACCGAAGACATTTGTACAGCTTCCGTATAGTTTTCAACTGTTTAATAGACTTAAATATGGCCATTGAATATAAAAGTGAGGGTCAAGGGAATTTAATTAGAATTATAGCTGGATAACAAATTAATCCTATTTTAGTGTAAACAAGCCAATTACTTAAGAAAAAGCCACTGATATCTGTTAAATTTGCACGATATCTGAGAGCTATTAAAGTAAAAACACATTATTTCATTGTAACTAATATAAATAAATGGAAAAAAAATACATAAATAATTCGTACACCGTTTTTATTTTGTATAATATTTTTAGTAAAACTTATATTATTTCGATGGCGCGTTTAATATTTGATAATATTACCTTTATATATTAACAGTAAAATGGCACCCACAGTACAATTTACCAATAGATATACAAAACAAACGTGTAAAATCGATCACGTAAATCACGAAATATTACTGGGTAAGTTGGAACGATACGGGGTCAGGGGCAACATATTAAATCTAGTAAAATCATATCTAATAGGACGTAAGCAAGCCACTGTTATAAATATAATTTGTTCTAAATCCAAGATAGAAGCTACTCATTTATGTCGTCAATTTGATACAACATGTGGTGTACCCCAAGGAACTGTCCTTGGGCCCTTGTTGTTTCTCATATATGTTAACGATTTGCCAAAATGCACTGAGCATCAAACTGTTTTGTTTGCAGATGACAGTACACTTATAGTTCCATGTAAAAATATAGAAACTTATGAAGATGACATAAACAAGTCCATCCTTTGCATCATAAATTGGTTACATAAAAATAAATTAAAAATAAACTTAGATAAGACAAAGCTTATGATATTTAATCAAAGAACAACAAAACTTAACTTAAACATAGCTTACGATGATCAAATAGTAGCTGAAAAGCAGTGCTAGATTTCTGGGACTTAACTTGGATAGTCATTTAGACTGGAAATGTCATGTAGAAACTGTTTGTAAGAAACTAAACCAGTACTCATATGCGCTTTACAATCTAGCAAAAATTGTGAATGAGTCCGTTGTTCTAATTTCCTACAAGGCATATGTCACATCTACATTACGTTTTGGAATAGTATATTGGGGCAATTCCACGGACAAATAACTTGCGTTTAAAGCCCAAAAAAGATATGTGCGTTCTGTGCTTAAACTGAAACCGACTGAAACTGAAATTTTAAACTCTTAACATTGCCCTGTATGTACATTTTTGAGACAGCAGTATTTGTCAAATCCAACTTCCATCTGTTTGAAACCTTGAGATCTAAACGTCGCAACGGAGAGATATGCACTAAGCCACATAGCACTGCTCTTTATGCAAAAAGTTTTTTAGGAATGGCACCTAGGATCTACAATAAGATCCCTAGACGAATTAAAGAAATAAACAACATAGACGATTTTAAAAAGGCTTTTCTAAAAATATTACATGAAAAAACATATTATACGGTGAACGAATACCTAACTGACACATTATAATTACATATATTTTTTTGTTTTGACATTTAATTGACTGTAGATACTAGAATTTATTATTATTATATTTTATTTGGAATGTTTTTTTTTTTTTTTTTAATTTCGACTACTTAATTTATAATTATTTAATAATGTGTGATAATTTATTATAATCAGCATGTTTGTACCAAATTAATATTTGTACGACGATGACGGCTAGACATAGCGTTCTTTAATAATCACAACATCTGTACCTAATCTACCTATGTTCAACAAATAAAGATATTTGTATTTGAAAATTACATGGCTTTAATTAGAAATTATTGTTTGTCCACAGAAATAGTTAGACCGCCTTGACGCAACACTTCCTCTGCAAAAATTGTTTTTTGTTGCTGTAATATTTCTCTGTAGATCTAACAGTAGCCGTAACTGAGCCATAAACCATATTTTGGCTGTTTAAAAGAATTGCCGTAGCCATTGTATTGTATAGATAACCCATGTTCAGCTCTTACAATGCTCTGGACAGCTGTTAAAAAGCTTCTGTAATGCTCAGGGCTGGTTAGTTTGGAGCCAAATTTCGAATTATAAGAGCTGTGTGCCAGATATACATACAGCCCTTGTATAGAAAGCATAACAGCTTCGACTTCCAACATTTCTGCTGTTCTATGGCTATACAGCTGTCTGCTTGATCGAAGTAGCTGTCATAAAAAAAAGAGAGCTAGCCTCACTGACTTATCTACCTATGGACTTGCCATACCTACGAAATTAGCGTGCATACCTAAAAAAATCGGGCAATTAAGATGGCTGCCCATTTGCACCTACTTATAACCTCATTGGCCCATTTGCAACTGTTTGACAGCACAACTACACAGATAAACGTATATATACGGCACACAACTACCAATTTTTTCGGCAATCAACATGGCGACCGGTCACGCATAGACATGATTTTGACGTCACTCAAAAGTGTTACCAAGTTTAGTCCTTGACAAACATTTAGATGTCTCTCTTTTCATATGCAGCTCTTGGTTAGTTAAAAAGAGACAAAACGCTTTTTGACATGCGTGTGTCGATATTATAGATATTTGAATAATTATTCTTTATATAGTAGAATATGCCGTCTCCATAGTTTTCCTACCTCATTGGCTAGCCTTTACAAAGTTATATCTATACTATTATATATAATACTATAAAGAGGTAAAATTTGTAAGTTTGTATGTAGGGGGTAATCTCAGAAACTACTGGTTGGAATTGAAAAAATCTTTTTGTGTTAGATAGTCCATTTATCGAGGAAGGTTATAGGCTATATAACATCACGCTACGACCAATAGGAGCGGAGCATAAATGAAAAATGTTGCAAAAACGGGAAAGAATATTACTTTTAGGGTAGGTGTAGGGTAGGTGTAGGATAGGTGTAGGGTATGTGTAGGGTAGGTGTAGGGTAGGTGTAGGGTAGGTGTAGGGTAGGTTTAGGGTAGGTGTAGGGTAGGTGTAGGGTAGGTTTAGGGTAGGTGTAGGGTAGGTGTAGGGTAGGTTTAGGGTAGGTGTAGGGTAGGTACGTAGCCAGTCGACGAGAGCGAAGCCGCGTGGGACAGCTAGTGTATAGATATAGCTATTACTATAATAATTATAATTCATTTATTCAGACATTGCCAATATGACATTAATCAAATCAAAACAGCATAAAAATGGCGTCTACAGGACTCTACAGTTCAGTTTCATGAAACACATCCCGTGATTGAATACTGAGAATATTTTGGTATCAGATCGCCTGGGAACAGTAATTCTATTACAGCACGTGCCAAAACAGGTTACACTTATGAGTACACGGGCTATAAATCATTTGTACGAGGTGTCGTGTGATTGGTGTATCACATTGAAATCGCGATCGAAAGCGTCGGATGCGTGACGCGTTCGCTACAGAATATTTTATTCATGACACCTCATCGTTCATACGTGCAATAACAGTTTCTGCTCAGTACCAATGGGAAGGGAAAGCGGGTAATAAATCCAATTTGTACCGACATATATCATGGTCAGAGCACAGCTTACGATTTATTCACAATATCATGCTGTAGGTTGCGTATCTCCGGGTAGGTACTGGCACGCGTCCCACTTCAATCCAATCTCGTCGGATGCAACGGTGGCGATGAAACAATTTGGCATATACACGGTTATCATTCAGGTGTGTTTGTTGAGCCCAATAATTTAGGTATTGTCACTATCCTACTAATATTATAAACTTGTAAATTTGGTTGCTTTGTCAATCAATCACGCCTAAACGGCTGCACGGTGTTGGATAATTGGCTCACGGCTACTTAGTCACGACCTACAGTAGAACATAGGATTTTGGGACCTTTTCTCCCGGTAGTAAGTTCACGTAGGCTTCACGTGGTCGACGCACCACTAGTAAAAGTTGGTAACTTCTTGTTTTTCAATCATGGTTGCTTTGTCAATCAATCACGCCTAAACGTCTGAACGGATTTGGATGATTGGCTACGGCTTTTTTTTTTCTACGGATTTCAAACGGTTGTCAAGTCTTGCTTAGGTTTCCTCAGTATCAATTTTCCTTCCCCATAAGACATAATCATAATCATAATCATTTATTTGCTAATATGGGTAATTACATAAAGTGAAGCAGCAGCAGCAGCAGTGTCTTAGATACAGTTGTTTTATCTCACGAAAGCGGGTGACCCATAGTTGTGTGTGTAAGTGTACATGCACACTGTCTTTGCGTGCGTAAGCTTGGGAGCGCGCAGTCGTGGCCGAGTCGCCGGCCGAGTCAGTAGTGCTTATTGGTTCGCGCCAAAATTATTTATCGAATACCGTCAGCATGGAAGGTACGAAGAAAAGTTGTTCGTAGTGAGGTAAGGCAAATTAATGTTCATGTTTGTTAAATAATTATGTTGTATGTATTGAATTAATGTATTAGTTAGTTTTTAATAAGAACATATTAAAAGAGATTTTAATAATGTATTGTTTATTTTAGGCTCGTCAAATGATTGCAAATATTTATAATTTTCTCAAAGAACAATATGAATTCACAGAACTTCATCGAGAACCAAATTGTGATTTATCACATTTGCGTAATATTACAAAACGCACTGCAGCAGCGACGGGGGTAAGTGAAAGAACAGTGCAAAAAATATTAAAAGAAGGAAGAGATATCGCAAGTACATCTTCGAATTTTATGTCACCCATGAAAAACCGAAGAAAGAGAGAAAATAAAGTAGATATTGATGGATTTACAGCTGACATTGTACGGAGCACAATACAAATTTTTTATATCATACAAAAACAAATTCCAACATTGGCAAAACTAAGGTCAGTCTTGAATGAAAAAGTTGGTTTCGATGGATGTCTCGCAACGCTAAGGAAGTTACTAAATAAATTGGGCTACAAGTGGCGTTAAACCGATAACAATAGGAAAGTATTTGTTGAACGGCATGATATCCAGATGCGGAGACTAAAATACTTAAAAAAAATAACCGAATACCGCTCTCAATCACTTACAAAATCGATGACCACATAAAAAGTAAAGGATTTGAAGTATTACGCCTCCCTCCTTACCACCCTGAGCTTAATGCCATAGAGAACATCTGGGGGTTGCTTAAAAACTACATTGCTCTAAGAAACGTTGAGCAAAATAATACCAACACAGAAAAACTGATTCAAGAGAGTATTACAAAAATAACAAGTAAGACATGGCGTAATACTTGCTATAGTGTTATTATAAAAGAAATTGAATTTGTGAAATATTTTGACACTGATTCAGAATTAATAATAAACTTACAAGATGACAGTGAAGAAGAAACTGACTCTGAAGAAGAGTCTAGTTACGATTCTACTTGAACTAATAATTTAAATAAAATATTAAGTGTAAAATAAAATTGTAAAATATTGCTAAAATTAAATATTTCTTGAATACTAGTTTCATTTTATTGTACCATGTCTTATCTATACATAGAAAAAAATCTAATAACTTTATTATTTTGTTCATTAGCTATGAGCTTGCTAACGCTACCTGTAGTTACGCACACAAGAGCGCGTGTCTATACGAGTTACAACTACAAGTATGGGTCACCCGCTTTCGTGAGATAAAACAACTGTACATAGTTTTATTACCAATATCGCTATGCTTCCAAAATGGGCCTCAAAGTAATTAACAAAAAAACTCCATAATATTAAATAGATCATATATTCTATTACTTTAAAAAAAATTAAGGTCAGCCCAAATGATGCCTACCTATAGATAATTTTCTTGATTAACAATTAATTAGGTACTAATGTTGATGTAGATTGTCGACACTGCTTCAGTAAGTCTCCAAAGATAGCCGCTGATGGGTTATTATGCTTAACACAATAAGGTTGCTCCTTCATGTCTTTGCACCATCGACTTGTTTCTGGAAACCTGAGGAACGAAACGAATGACAGTCCACAGTCAGATCTTGAAAACCTTTCGTTTTGCCAGTATGAAATTCAGACATAAGTGACTAATATCACTGGCCTTCTTTTTATGTTGAATTTAGAACACATGCTCAAATTTCAACTCTTTTGTTAAAGATCTATTTGAGCAGCATGGGCCATTTCGATACAATTTTTAAGGAATACAAAAGTATCAAATTGACTTGCTAAATCAACTAGGTAGAGGGAGGGGCTAAATTCCTTGGGTTTGCTTGATACGAGTTAATATTTTTCAACACACTTGCTCATAAAGTGGCTCTAATTTCACCGCAATTAGGCACATAAACCTGTTATCAAACTGTGACTTTTTCATTGCTATTATTCACAAGTGAGTTATAGAGATTTTTTTTAATTATTTGGCTGAGTTGCTTTGTTCTTAAAAAGTTTCGATACAAAAAAGATCGTGCTCAATAGTACAAATAAATTAATGTACCTATTGATTGCCCATTTCATGCATCTACGTATTTAAATAGATAATTTCAACTTGTACGTGCTTAATAAATAAAACTTTCACTCAAATATTAATATTATTTTTGTATAGGTCATTCTTTTATTCGGGATGATATGATGAAAACAGTTGTTGTTCCAATAATTAAAAACAAAACCGGGGATCCATCTGACAAGCATAATTACCGCCCGATATCACTGGCCACAACCATGGCGAAGGTCCTGGACAGTCTCATGAATGCACAGCTGAGCGAACACCTTCAGATACATGACTTGCAGTTTGGCTTCAGACCCAACCTGTCAACGGAAATGGCAATTATGTGTCTGAAACAAACTGTAAGGTACTATACTGATAGAAAAATACCAGTATATGCGTGTTTTCTTGACCTGTCGAGGGCCTTCGACCTGGTTTCTTATGATATTCTTTGGCATAAACTACTTGAGGAGACCACTGTGCCGAGGGAGCTGGTATCCCTCCTCAAGTATTGGTACAGTAATCAAAAGAATGCTGTCAGATGGATCAACTCGCATAGTCAGGAATATAATCTGAAATGCGGAGTCAGGCAAGGCGGGTTGACCTCCCCGAGTTTGTTTAACCTGTTTGTCAACCAGCTGATTGGCAGGCTCAGCGGAGCAATGGTAGGATGTTCAATAGACGGCACAATGATCAATAATATTAGTTATGTGGACGACATGGTTCTGCTGGTTCGGCCTCGCACGCATGAACACCGGCCGCGCCCCCTCTCGCACGTGAATGCTCACCGTACCACCAGTGAATCTGCCCAGGCCCGCCGCGAACACATCACAATATCTGGAACTAAAAACGGCCTCATTGAATACTTCATCTTTAGACAATAGTATATTGTTACACTCATAATTTAGTACTGGTAATTGTATTTTTAATTCGGCCATCCATTGCCGCCCTAAAAGAACCGTTTTCCCATGATCTATAACATATAATTCTAACTTCTTACATTCATCTCTATAGCGAACCACGGGTCGTATCACTCCGAGGGGTTTTACTGACTCGCCTGTATAATAACGAAGTGTCAATCGACACGGTTCTAAATACAAATTCTTAAATAAAGTAGAATAGCATTCTCCACTTATACATGATACGGCACTACCAGTATCACACTCCATCTTAATATCGTTACCGTTTACGTTCAAGGTCACGTACACGGGCTCACATTGTGTTGCGGATATTTGACAAACATCAACAAATATTACCTCGTCGCTTCCTGTGCTGTCGCTTTCGCCATCTTCTATCCCCTTACCGACGTCGATGTGGTTATGCCCCGCTATGTTCGGGCACATACGACGCAAATGTCCCTGCCGGTTGCAAACACGGCATACGTAGCGTGCAAACTTGCACGAGGCTGTGTCGTGACGTGCGCCGCATGCTCGACACTGCTGGTGTGGTTGCGCACGGCCAACAGGCGCCGGCGCTGGTGCGGCCACGTGCGCAGACGCAAGCACTCGCCGGCACGGGCGAGCCGAGGCCGCGCGCCACCCGCGCGCGCCTTTCGCTTCGCCGCCGCTCCGCTCTGCTACCGCTGACGTGTCGCGTCGCCGGCCGGCCCATACGGCCTGACAAACGACTTCCGATGACCTTCCGTGTCCTTCGACCACGGCTGCATCCTTCTCGGCCGCTTCCATGCTCACTGCTAATTTATATGCTTTGCCAAAGTCCAGATTACTTTCAGCAAATAATCGTTGTCTGATGGTTTCACTTCGCAATCCACAGACTAATTGGTCCCTCAAACTTTCTTCCAACCATGCCCCAAATTCACAGTTCTTGGACATTTTTTTTAACACCGCTGAGTAATCCGATACTGATTCTCCTTCTTTTTGCTTTCTGTGCCTAAATTTATAGCGTTCGGCTAATTCACTCGGCTTGGGCTGTAGGTGTTTCTCCATAATGTCCGTTATTTGTGAAAACGTTTTATTTTTTGGTTTAACCGGCGTACACAAATTTACCAGCAACTCATAGCTTTCTGCTCCCATAACGGTAATTAACGTAGGCACTTGTAACTCACTCGTTATTTTATTTACCAAGAAGTATTGCTCTAAACGCTCCACGTACAGTTTCCAATCGTCATTATGGACTTTGAACTCCGCAATTTTTCCGATTGACATTTTTGTAATTAATATCTCTTTAATAGTTATTCACGCGTAGGTATCGAATCGAATTCGTCGCCACTGAAGAGTATTAGGAAATACGTAGGGGTTGTCTGGATTACCGGGAAGAACAATGAGGACACAACTTAGCTGTTAAACGTATATTCGCAGACTGAATCTACCCCCCAGCTCATTATTATTAAGTTACCTAAAACTACCCACTATTTACAAATATCACAAGTGAGTGCGCTCAGAAGACTTCTGGGCATTTGTGAATCATATGCCCTGTCACATGGACTCAAATGTAATGCTAGTAAGAGTGTTCTCATGCTATACAAAGCAGGAAACAAGGCTCCCTCGAAAGTTCCACCAATTAAGATCGGTGGGTCGGTTCTAGAGAGGGTGTATAAAGTAAAATATTTGGGTCACATGCTGACAGATCGGCTACAGGACGATGAAGACCTAGAGAGGGAAAGGAGGGCGTTGGCAGTCCGCTGCAATATGTTGGCTCGCAGATTTGCACGCTGTACCACAGATGTAAATCTGCTACTTTTCAGAGCCTTCTGTCAGTCATTTTACACGTGCAGTCTGTGGATCAGCTTTACGCGGCGGGCTTACAACGCCCTGCGTGTACAGTACAATGACGCTCTGAGGGCAGTGTTAAAAAAACCCAGGTACTGCAGTGCTTCCGCAATGTTTGCGGATGCTTCTGTCGATGATTTCTTTTCAATCATTAGGAAAAGAACTGCATCGATGATGAGCAGGGTCCGGGGTAGCACCAACACTGTCCTCAAAACGTTAGCGTGCAAAATAAACAGTCCTTTTACTGTGTACTGGGCAAGTGTACACCTGCTCAGAAATAGAAAATAGACTCCGGTAATTATTATCAACTTTTTTTGTTTACTAACAAATTACTAACACCTTGTTATGTTTTATTTTTATTTGTACTACTAACAACCCTACTAACTTTTTATCTGTGTAAAATGTATGGACTTTCGTCTGAAATAAAGATAAATTATTATTATTTATAAAAAAAAAATATATAAATATAAATTTTATTTGTGTTTTAATTAAGAAAAAAATAAATTCCCCTTTTTGTACGTGGCTAAAACACTATCCATGAAAAGCCAAAAAAAAAGAAACCTCATTCTTTTAGTCTATGGCCGATCGCCATTGTTAAATGAGTCTGTGGTTAAATGCGCGCGCATAGGAAAACTGATAAATTTTGCCCTAACTACAACTAACGTTGAAAATGATTTATTTGCATTATTTTCTTCACAAGTGTGTTGAAAAACGTCGTATGATACACGTGTGTATTGATGATTACCGTCCTCGGCTCTCTTAAGACCCTCACTTACGGCTCGGGTCTCAATGGCGCCTCAGCGGTAATCACTAACATTGCACACTTGCACCATGATGTACTATTATAAATGCATGAGATACAAATATCGTTTTTTTTATAGAGTAAAAGAAAAATATAATGGTCAACTTACTTATTCTCGTCTACTGGCACAACATGTGCTAAACACGATATATTACTAAAGGCTGAAATATCAGCAATCGTTATAGAATCTGTAGCAATAAAAGCCGTTTTACTAAGGAATGTTTCTAGGAGACCATATCCCTCATCAATGTTGTCCAGCCATTTCTGTTTTAATGTTGCTCTTCGCTCAATTACTAGAGCATACTGAAAAAAGAAAATATAGCTTAATAATGCTGCTGTTATAATTATGCTTAACTAAAACAGATGCAGGTTGTGACTGTGACAAGAAGGCTGAATGTAATGTACTCTTCATGATGATATGCCATAAGGGGACCTAAACAGGACGTTGCTGACTTCAATCAATGTTCGACGGTTTTCTATACTAATATTATAAAGAGGAAAGTTTTTTTTGTTTGTACCGAATAGGCTCCGAAACTAATGGACCGATTTGAAAAATTCTTTCACCAATAGAAAGCTACATTGTTCCTGAGTGACATAGGCTATTTTTTAATCCCGAAAACGGGTCCTGTGGGGTGGTCCACGGGAGCGAAGCCGCGGGCAACAGCTAGTTTTTTTTATAAAAATGAAAATATTTAAAAACGTATAAGTATCTTATACCGGTGTACAAATGTTTTATTTGAAGTTTAATTTTGTAATATGAATTATTGTTGAATGCAAATAAAAAATAAAACTCTATAAAGAAATCTAAAGTACTGTTTTCCGGTGTACTATAAAAGTACTTGCCAGGAATAAAATATGAAAAACCTATAATATTTGTGCCCACAAATTTATTGTAGTGTCACACGATTTTAATAATTAGAATCGGGCTTTCCCTTAGTTCTATATTTCTAAAACAACAAGCAATTATCGAAATATAAGATAACTATCGTATAAAAAATAAAAAAACTTTTTTACAAAAAAATACTACCGACTTCCAGAAAACTACAAAGTGAAAAATAACTTTATTTTTGGAAGTCTGTGTCTTTCGTAGGTACCATTTTTTTTGCGTTATGGACACCGACTTACAAATATAAAGTTATTTTTACTTTGTAGTTTTCTGGAAGTCGGTAGTATTTTTTTGTAAAAAAAGTTTTTTTATTTTTCACTTTTTAGTTGTACCTACCTAATAGGCAAGTTGTTTAGTAAGTTTCCTATAACGCCAGAATAGTTTACCCGAATATCATGAAACTTGAACAAAACCGATCAAATGAGAGAACTGCTTACCCCTTAAGAGCGTACTGGCGTGATGTTATGTTATGAAATGGTATAAACAATAAACAGACATGCGATTGCAGCAGTCGATAGAATTTTTCGACTGCTGCAATCGCATGTCAATGTCAGTCGAAAGATTTTTTTAAATCGGTCCACAATTGACGGAGATATCGGTGAACATACATAAAAAAAACATACAAGAAGTCGAACATAGAACCTCCTCCTTTTTCGAAAGTTGGTTAAAAATAACACGAATCGCGGTCATAAGTCAGGCCAATCATAATAAATAATATCAATATCAATACATATAATAAATCTGTAGAAAAATATTTTTTGTACATCGAAAAAAAATCCAAAAAAAATAGCCAGGGTGTTAAAGGATAACCAACAGAACCCATTTCTAGCATTTTTGGAATTTTTGTCTGTTTGTCTGTTTGTCTGTTTGTCTGTTTATCTGTTTGTCTGTTTGTCTGTTTATTTGTGCACGCATCACGTGAAATGTACGAAACCAATGTAGATAACTTTTATACATAAAAATTGTGCGAATCTTTAAGAATTACTTAGTTTTTGTTTCATCGCAATCGGTTCACTCTATCAAAAGTTAGATGAATTTAAAGTGTTCAAGAAGTAAAATTATCACAGCTCACGCAATTCAGATACTCGAACAGTTGAACTCGCTATTCGATAGATGGCGTTGTGCATTTAGTCATTTTCTGAATCGCGGTGTTAAGATTTTACGCGAAAGAATGACCCTAGAAAAAAAAATATTGTATGTAGTACGTATATTTTTTAACCGACTTCCCTAAAAGGAGGAGGTTACATGTTCGACATTATGTATGTTTTTTTTTTTTTGTTTATGTTCACCGATATCTCCGACAGAATCTCCGTCAATTGTAGACCGATTTCAAAAAATCTTTTTTTGTTTGAAAGGGTATGTTCCGAAATTGGTCCCATTTTAATTTGGTGTAGGACTGACGAAGCAATTCGAAGATATACAACAGAACTCTTCAATAAATAACGGCAAATCTCTCGGAATTGCTGCAATCGCATGTCTGTTTGTTGTTTATACCATTTCATAACATAACATCACGCCAGTACGCTCTTAAGGGGTACGCAGATCTGTCATTTCACCGGTTATGTTCAAGTTTCATGATATTTGGGTAATATATTCTGGCGTTATACGAGTAGGTAACTTACTAAACAACTTGCCTATTAGGTAGGTACAATACGCAAAATACGCGCTTAGTCGTGGAGTTGCGGAAAACAGCCCGTTTTAACCTAACCTAACCTAACCTAGGTAGGTACATCTAAAAAGTGAAAAATAAAAAAACTTTTTACAAAAAAATACTACCGACTTTCAAATAAAACTACAAAGTTAAAAATAACTTTATTTTTGGAATTCAGTGTCCATAACGCAATAAATTGGTACCTACGAAAGACACCGACTTCCAAAAATAAAGTAATTTTTCACTTTGTAGTTTTATTTGGAAGACGGTAGTATTTTTTTGTAAAAAGTATTTTTCAGTATGTGGAGTAGGCAGGCAGGCTGGTAAGTATGGAAGGGTTGGCAGGCAGATGACGGGAGCGAAGCCGCGGGCACAGCTAGTAGTTTATAAATTATGTATGTATAGTAATAATAATAAAATTGATAAAACGTATCTGAATGTCTTGGCAGACACTGTTTTGCTTCATTTCATGTTGAGTTTTTTTATATCAAGCATTGTTATTAGGTCCAGTCAGACGCTTGTAGTATCCGTTATAAATTAAAATGATCCCAAAAAAAGTTTTCGTTGTCCTTATAGTGTACTTTGCATCGAATCTCTCATGTAAGTTTGGTTTTTGCATTCTTTTAATTTGTCTTCTAAATAATTCTGATTTGTTTTAACAGCGTCAATGCTAATTGATCGGCAAAGAAAATGTTTGGACCATAATAAAATAAAACTCACCCTCGCTTGTGCTATTATATCTTTATATGTACATTCTCTTTTTTGTGTGTACCTACACAAATAAATAAATAAATAAATAATTAATAATAACTAATAATAACTTTATTTATTTTCTCACCACAATATCCATAAATTATTTTACATTGATCAGATTCGACAATGATACACAATTCAGTTAAATATACAGAGTCGAAAAAAAACCGTGGCTCAATCGGAACAGGGCGATAGTTGCGGTAAAAGTGAGAAAAAAAACTTGCTACTTTATGGCGTACTGCAAATAGCCCCAAATATCGCCCTGTTTCGTTTGATCTACGACGTTTGCCCAGCCTGTATATCGTGGGTGACTGGTGCCTACGTTAGGCTCATGGCTTGTGTTACGTCAGGACACCAGGAACCCACCCCTTTACATTTTCATTTTATAAATTACTGGCTTCTGCCAGCGGCTTCGACCGCGTTATATTCGAAAATTATCCCGAGGGAACTCATTTCCCGGGTTAAAAGTATCCTATTTGCTATTCCAGACTATAATCTATCTCTGTGCCAAATTTCATCCAGATCCATTCAGCCGTTTGAGCGTGAAGAAGTAACAAACATACACACTCACAGACTTTCGCCTTTATGATATTAGAGGTTGTCTGTAAGAGATTGCCTAGTGCGATAAGACCGCCCATTGTACACTTGTTATTGTGAACGTTTGTCCTGTATGTTTTTTGTGGTGTACAATAAAGTATATAATAAATAAATAAATAAATATTAGTGTAAAGTGTGATTAGTGTGATGTACTAAGTGCGCTGACAGACATACGACATTGCATAGTTTTATTTATTTTGATTAATATCTAAGTTATGTATGCGAGAAAAATATGTGAGAGTGTGTGTTTGTGTGATTAGGATATTTTTTTCTTTTTTTGTTGCAGATTGTCAGAAGGATAAAAAGTTTTTTCGGAATGACTATAAATATTTAGAAGCAACAGAGAGTTTTTACAAGATATCGTCTTTACCCAAAACTTTCTTTGAAGCCAAAAGAGCGTGTTTTCTGGAAGGAGCCATTTTGTGGCACCCAGATAACCAGGAAGAAGCTGATGCTGTGATATCTTACTGGAATAGCACCCAGCCTACATGGTGGTCGTTGAATTTAGGATTGTCTGACTTAATAGTGAAAGCAGTATTTGAGACTATTGACGGTAAGTCTTTTTCGTATTATTGATAGGCTCGCGTTTGACCACTATCTCACCAGATGGTAAGCGATGATGTGGTCGACGGTGAAGTCTGAAGTAATTCAGCAGTGCTGTTCTAACTGGGTTCAATTCCCGCACGGAACAAACATTTGTATGGCCTACAGATAGTTGTGCCGGATTTGGGTGTCTTGTATGAGTTTAAATGTTTGTAAACGCACTCACGATACATGAGGAAATTCCTTTGTATCTTGACCAGGTCGTGAGTCCACTTTTGGTCTGTCTCTTGGAGTTGTTGTTGTTTTAAATTTTGTATTTACATTTTAAGTTTATCATCGACCAACCAACCAATATGTGAAGAAAACTGATTTTGTTATTTATTAATTAAGAATTTCTGAAGACTCCAATCTGCATTAAGCAAGGGTGGTGATCAAAAGCAGTTGTCTTAAATTTTCTATCTGAGAATAGGTATTTGTGAGACAGTAATCAGCATGTTTTTTTTTTCTTTCTTGTGTTTGATTGTTGGAAAGAACCTTTTCGCCTTCATGTTTTGAAAAAAATATTTATTACTAGCTGTTGCCCGCGGCTTTGCTCCCGTGGGACACCCCACAGGACCCATTTTCGGGATTACAAAATAGCCGATGTCACTAAGGAATAATGTAGCTTTCTATTGGTGAAAGAATTTTTTAAATCGGTCCAGTAGTTTCGGAGCCTATTCGGTACAAACAAACAAACAAAAAAATCTTTCCTCTTTATAATATTAATATATATATTAAGTATAGTAGTATAGATTATTACTTAATATTTTCAGGTAAACGAGTGGCTGACGTATACCATAACTGGAGCATAGGAGAGCCAAATAATTACTTGGGCAAAGAAGACTGTGCCATCCTAACCGCAAATGGAAAAATGATTGATGTGCCATGTGAAGCAATTAATCCATTCATTTGCAAAAAGACTCTCCATTCTTTAGAATGGAACCAGCAATGCAATATGCCTGACTTGGGTAAGTTTTCTAACAAAAATTAATACTGTACTGAAATAAACCTACTACATATCAGTTTTGAATTTGCCAACTTATATATAACGATTTAGTTGTGTACTTTGTTGCTGACTTTAAAACTAAGTTGTGAGTTTGACAGATCTTGGCCGTACCACGTTGCGTTAAGGTTAGCACAACACAAATTGAATGCTCAATCCTGCCATTGCACCGTGACTATAGTCATCATATCAGCCGAAAGACGTCCACTACTCCCCCAAGCGTCGCCACATTGACCGGTCCCGTGCGTCTCGTAACCAGCGGATCCCCGCAACTTTCACCAGGTCATCGGTCCATCTGGCGGGAGACCTTCCAACGCAACGTCTTCCGGTTCACGGTCGCCACTCCAGAACCTTTCTGCCCCATCGGCCATCCGTTCTGCGAGCAATGTGATCACTGCCACTTAAGATTGGCAATTCTTCGGGCTATGTCGGTAACCCTGGTTCTCTTGCGGATCTCTAATTTCTGTTTCGATCACGCAATGAAACTTGACCCTGAAGTCGAACTGACATGGTGTCGTTTTTGTATAAACACTTCAACACTTCGATGTAGCGGTAGTCAATTTGGCACCGTTGGAGAGACTGCAGTACAGCCCAAGTCTCGATCGAATCAAAGGCTTTCTCGTTGTCCACAAACGCTAAACAGAGAGGCAAGTTGTACTCTTCGGTCTTCTGTATAACCTGCCGCAGCGTATGTATGTGTTCTACGGTGCTAAAGCCTTTACGGAATCCGGTTTGTACGGGAGGCTGGAAATCATCAAATATGCGCGCGAAACGATTCGTGATGACTCTTGAAAACAGCTTGTAGACATGGCTAAGAAGTGAGATGGGCATAAAGTTCTTCAGTAGGGCATTGTCACCCTTCTTGAAGAAGAGTGACAATGCCCTACTGCACCATGCCTGTGGCGTTTTCCCCACGAGTATGACGGAATTATACAACGGACAGGACGGACGGATACAACGACATATACCTACGCCATGGAAAACATGTTAAATTTCTCTTATATACAAGAAAGGAGACCCAAAGAATATAAATAACTATAAACCTATAAGCCTTCTCTCAAGCTTATATAAAACATTTACGTCAGTACTCGTAAACAGAATATCAAAGCAAATAGATGAAAACCAATCTAGAGAACAAGCGGGCTTCAAGAAAAAATATTCAACTATTGACCATATATTCACACTTACTCAAATAATGGAACAATACGTAGAATACGGGCAAACAATATATTTAGCATTCATCGATTATAGTAAAGCCTTCGACTCCATAAAGCATGAATCCCTCTGGACTGCTCTAGCCAAACAAGGAATCAACCAAAACTATCTAACTATAATATATAAAATCTACAAGGAATGCAATGCTCGAGTTAAATTAGAAAAAGAAGGCGAGGTATTCTGTATTGAGAAAGGTGTAAGACAAGGTGACACTGTGTCGCCCAAAATATACATAGCTCTACTGGAACACAAATTTAAAAAAAGAACATGGGACAAAGAAGAGAGAGTATGAAATGTGGACTGAAAATGAACTACGAAAAAACGAAAGTAATGACCAACGGAGAATAAATACCAATAATTAATGATAACCAACACGTCGAATACGTTGATAGCTATATATATTTGGGGCAAAATATATGTTTTACTGATAGGACTGCAAAAGAAATAAAACGGAGGATAACTATTGCATGGAAAAGATACTGGTCACTTAAAGAAATATTTAAAGGAAATTGCTCAAACGACATCAAACTGAAACTATTTGACTCAAATATACTGCCAACTCTTTTATACGGATGCCAAACTTGGACTACAACAGATGCAATGAGAATAAAATTTTTCAACGAGCTGTAGAAAAAAGCATGCTTGGCGTAAAAATAAGCGACCGTATAAGGAGCAGTGTCATTAAGGCAAGGACCAAAGTCACCGATGTTTTGTTCATGGCCGAAAAACTGAAGTGGAACTGGGCGGGCCACATCGCGAGGACCGCAGACAACAGGTGGAGCGAGCGCGTCCTGCACTGGTACCCACGAAACGGAAACAGGCGCCGCGGCAGACCATTGCAACGATGGCGAGATGACATCGTAGCACTGGCAGGGATAGAGTGGACCAGAACGGCCCAGAATAGATTGAGATGGAAACAGATGGAGGAGGCCTTCATCCAGAAATGGATGACCCCTTAATAGATTAAAATTAAAAAAAAATATTTTATATAGAATTGTAAATTATAGGGAAATAAAAGCTATTTTTATTTTATTTTATTATAACGAAATTAACCAGCTTCTGAAGGGCCTTAAGTACTGGTTTTCCACCCGCCTTCAGGAGTTCGGCTGTAATTCCGTCATCACCCGGTGCCTTGTTGTTCTTAAGCTGTTTCAGAGCCATCCTAATCTCATACAAGCTGACGTCCGGATATCTTCGGTATAGTGTCGGGTCAATTTAGCTCTAGGGTCATTCGCTAGATTCGCGATGGGTTTACTGGTTGACGTGTACAAGTGCCTATAGAATATCTCGATCTCCCTCAGAAGTTCCGGTTTGGCGGACACGATCCTGCCATCATCGGTCTTCAGTTTCGTGAGCTGGCTCTGCCCAATAGACAGATCTCTTGCAAATACCTTGGAGCCCTTGTTCCGCTCAATCGCGTCTTTAATACTTTCGGTATTAAAGCAGCGGAGGTCGCTTTGCAAGGACTTTGAGATCCGTCTAATTAGCTGCCGGTATTTCAACGTATCGTCTGAAGACTGCAAGATCTTCTCACGCCGTACCTTCATGAGCTTGAGAGTAGGATCAGAAAGCTTTTTGTTCCTATCTGTACATAAGTCATAAGTAATTTATTTCAGAACAACATAAATTGTGTAGAAATTTTGTAAAAAATAACAGTACGGCGGGTCTTGAAAAACTTAGACCCAACCGTATGGACGGCTTCCACGAACCCATTGCTGTATTCGTCCACGGAGCTCCCTAGGCACTCGAAACGATTCTGGAGTTCGAGCTTAAAGGTCTCGGGGTTTTGGACCTGGATCTGTGCTGGACGGAGCGTGGAGTTCATCAGTCGAGACCTTTCAAGCTTAACATTAATGTTCAATGTGCCTCTTACCATGCGGTGATCGCGCTCGGTTTTCACCGAATTGATCACAGAGACATCATTGAACATTTGCTTCTTGGTGACATGATGAAGTCTATCTCGTTTTTAGTTGCACCATCGGGGCTTTGCCAGGTCCGCTTCCTGCGCTCACGCTTTCTGAAGAAGGAGTTCATCATGTAGAGGCCCTCCTTCTCCATAAAACTGGCCAGTAGGTGACCCCGGTGGTTCCGACGTCCAACTCCAAATTGCCCCACTTGCAACTCATCCTCATCTCGTTTGCCCAGTTTTGCGTTGAAGTCCCCCATGAAAACGGTGAAGTGAGTTTTGAAACCATGCATGGCTTTAGACACACATGGCCTCTACCTCTTTGTCGGGGTGTGCCGAGGTCGGGGCGTAGAACTGTATGACCTTCAGCAAATATCTTGCTGATATTCTGAGTATAAGGTACGCCCTGATCGACACACTCTCGATCTTCACCACGTTGTTTACAAAGGACTTGTGGACGATAAAACCGACACCATCCTGGGACTGCCGGTCATCCTCTCGGAAATAGAGCAGGTTAGCGGATTTCAGGATTATCGAGTCCTCCCCCTCTCTTTGGAATTCAGATAACCCTATAATACTCCATCGTAACCTGCTCAATTCTTCCTCGAGTTCGGCCATATTTTCGTCGGTCCGGAGTGTTCGTGTGTTATATGTCATCGGTTATATCCCAGGTCCAGTCGTCGGTGTTTATTGGGGTAGCCGGGTCCACTCCGGGGATTCTCAGCACCCCTTGCCACGCCATCACCTCGACCGCTACCGTAGCCGAGGGTAGACGGACTGCCGGGCACTCGGGGCCGTTTTTTATGTGTGCTATTTATTAGGTTTGGGAGGGTTTGCCATAATCGCCACGCTTGGCAGGTGGGTTGGCGAACGCAGTTTGTTGTTAAAATGCACAGAGAACGCTGCTGCCCATTTAATGGTGTGTCCCTTAGTCGCCTCTTACGACAACCACGGGAAGATATGGGATGGTGGAATTCTTTACGTCCGTCACCATACGGCACCATACGGTGACTCTAGTATTGTTTTTAGTAACCCCCGACGGAAAAAGAAGGTTGTTATAAATTTGATGTATGTACCTGTGTGTTTGGGTATTTCTGTATCTGTCTTTGGCATCATAACTCCTAAATGAGTGAACCGATTTTGATTTAGATTGCTTTTCTTTGTAATGTGACATTATCGGGAGTGTTTTTAGCTATGTTTAATAAAAATCGGTTCAGCCGTTCAAAAGTTATGGGCGTTTTACTGTTTGAATCGGGGTATTTTCGCAAGATATCGTCTCATAATTACATGTTCGATAGATTGTTGATCGAAGAGTGTCTACTACTAGATAAATTATGTAGTCTTTAAAGAATGTAATTTAAACAAATATCAGGGGCTTTGGCATTTTTTAATTTTTACTAGTTATGACAGACATTTCACCAATACTTTTCTTTTACAGATTACACTTTCAATGAGAAAAGTGGCAACTGTTACAAGTTACACTCAGTCCCATTAAACTGGACTGATGCTTATAATGTATGCAGTTCAGAACAATCCTACTTAGCAGTGGTCAACAATTGGTTGGAAATGGACGAACTCGTGAAACTCACGGCACCTGCACCAAAAGACTGGAATGTAGGGAGCTACCTAAGAGGAATATATCACATGGGCTTTCATAACAGGTTCAATGAGGGCTGGCAAACAGTTAAAGGTACGTGAGTATGTGGGCAGCATGGGGAAGTGTCAATAGTCGGCTTACGCGCGTAAAACAGCAATCGTACGTGAAAGAGAACGTTAAAAGCGTTTGAAGTTGGTTAAGAGATAGGAAAAGAAAACCTAAACAGCGATGTGCGTGATTGCGGTTCAGGGCAGTTCTGTAGGGTTCTGTCTTCCATAGATTGACTTTAAAGAGAGTATGCGTAAAGTTGAGTCATGTCATCATTGATTGTTCCCTGATGTGTTTGCTTTAGAGCAATACTCATACTCTTCTTACTAGTCAATGGGCATTTTGTGGGCAGCAGCACTCTTATTGCGCTACACATTTGTGAAAATATATTCAAGTAACAGATTTTGTCGAAGTTTTCGAAACAAAAGGGACTGTCTATGCAAGTGTGTAGGTTACAATTCAGGGTGCAAGAAGTTTTTATTTTTCTACAGGTACAGCTGTTAGTGAAAATGTAACCTCGTGGGGAAACCAGCTAAGCGGAGGGAGTCATGACCAATGTGGCTCGATGTTCTACACCGGGCGTCTGACCCAGGTCGACTGTGGTATGAAATGCTTCTTTATTTGTGAACACGAAGTAGATCTTTCTACTCTAAACCAAGATAATGAAGAAAACTTTCAAAGGTAATAATAGACTATGTAGTGATCAATGATGTTATATATATATACTGAGGATTGTGATTGTGTTATTTTCATAAATAAAAAGTAAAGAAGGTTTTTTGTTTTTTTATTTTTTATGACATAGTTTGATAAGAAAGTAGCTAACTAAACCAAGAATGATTGAATAAAAATGATATTTCCAAAATATTAAAAATATATATATCTTGCTAGACCAAAAAATTTAAAATCATTTACCGTTATGTTCTTTAATCTCGGGAAAAGGATAGTAGTGTCAAAGAACAGTTTCTGATTAACGAGCGCCCTTGTTTTGTGGTCTTTCGGATACCATGCGTCGTCCGTCCCATATGCGTCGGCTAGATACATCAATATAGCGTGACTACGAAGCGGAAACAAAAAGAAGTGAGTGAAAAGTGATTTAGTGGCAAAATATCCGTCAGAGAAAAATAAATCAATTTGCACAGTAATAAATTAGGAAGTGTTAAGCCGTGTCCACGGATAAAAACGGATAAAAACGAGTTTGTTTGAGTTGTGGATTTGGCAAAATTTAGGGCCGGATGCAAAAATGTTGGTATGAGGACGCAAATGGTCAACAGTGAACCTCTAAAGGTCAGCTTATCCTGTTTACCTGAAATAAATGTGTAACTGTTGTCAAGCCAAAGCCGCTTGGCCTAGTAATGCCCCTTTTCACTAGAACTTGGCGTCATGCACTTAAATGTAATGCTCAAATATTTTTACATTTGCAGTGCTAAAACAGTGCGCTTTTTGTTCGGGGACTTTGACTTTTGGACACCTAGTGTAAGTAAAACCTAGGATAGGTTAGGTACCTAAACAATGCTCAATATAATATACTACTAAATTACAAACCTATCATGCAATATGAAATCATCATCTTCTAGAACAGGAAACGTTTTCATTGGATTTTTCTGAAAGTTGGATTCCTACATTAGATAAATATGCGTACCTAAAGATCTTAAGAGGAAACGGGGGCAGAGAACGCCGACTGAATTTCCTTAGTAAAAAGTCATAATTCGAGGTTTGGCTCTCGTCTCTTTTCTCCTCCCATATTGGACCAATTTAAAAGATATTCCGTAAACTAAAAATTAAATATATATTCTATGTCCCTATGTTTTCCCTTTTGATGATACATTATCTTTAGAAGCACTAGAGCCCTCAAAAAACAGAGGCTTATTGTGCAAATTTGACAAATATAAATGAAAAAAAGAAAACATAGGGACATAGTATATATCTTACTTTACCAGTTTATGGAATATCTTTTAAATTGGTTTAATATTGGAGGAGGAAAGAGACGAGAGCCAAACCTCGAATTATGACTTTTTACTAAAGAAATTCAGTCGGCGCTCTCTGCCATATTTCCTCTTAAGGTAAATTACTCCTTTAGCACATAATTATAAAGATGATGGAAAATCCCCGATTAACTGGTCCTTACAAAGGTTTAATATTATAATTTTCTAACAAAGGTACATAAAACAATTATTTTAAGACCTAACTTTCAAAAACTCCGGGTGCAAATGTTGCATATCCTTAAGATCAACTTCTATATTCTCGTAAGGCACATTGAATATATCACAAGCCATCACGGACGCTCGAACAGGTGGGCTCAACTCCGTTGTGTAAAGTTTTACTACCATCTGAAATATTTTTGTTACTGTTAAATAAAAACTAATTATTGGTCCAAGATTGGTTACAGAATTCCGTACCAGATCCATGAACGTATGAACCTAAGATTAGCTTATGCCGTGGTAAAGTTATATGCCAGCTGGCAAGATTGTCAGTACTTTTAAAGTCCTTTTGGAAAGCTCTTTATATTTACTTTAAAAATTCTTTGGTGACGGACAGCATTGAATTGCATGTTTCTGCAAAAAACTGCTACATTTTCAGGGATTCAAAAGTGTTCCCAACATCACCAATTTGCACTGAATTGGTAAGTAATACTACGAAAACGTTTGCTGCTTGTTTAAATAAAGAGCACTACTTGCTAAGATTTGCAATCACGACACATCTCACATGTTGGTCAGAGCCACTGTGTGAGGAAATTTTGGAAAATGTCTTGACTATATTCTAGCAATTGAGATCTTCCTGAAACTAAGTTATTTCTTCGTAGTCTTTGTTTACTACACAATTATCTGTAGGACTATTTTCCTGAGTAACATGTTGTAAACGCTTTGTCTACAAGGATAACAATGAACCTTTATCTGCAGCAAACTGTTATGGCCACTGTAGCCAATAGCTTACGTTCTTTACTCTACATTTATTAGTATGTCGTAGGGACTGTAGCCTGATGTTTACTTCCTATTTGTACGTTTACTTCTTACAGCAATTCTACGAATGAGCCATAACCAACATATCTGCGAACGTTGAAATTAACGAGCATACTACTAACCCACGGTACTTACGATGTAAGTCAACAAGAACTTTTCAAACTTGTTCCTATTCCAGGCTATCAAAAAAATACTGACTTTTGGCGAAATAATCCGTCTTAGTCCAATAAACCAAAACAATGTAATGTTTATAACATCATACGAATTTGTAATTACACACCAATAACCTATGAACCACAGAGAAACATGGCTGTGAACAACAGTTCGATTTCTTATCAATTTGATAGACGTCAAAACCAGCTTTAGCAGCAAAGAGTTTAAAATACACTTGCCAACAAAAAGTTTCATACTTTGTGTATCACTCGAAAGTCAAGCTATTAAAATGCGCTTTCCTGTACCTTATTGTACTGAGTTTATCAAGTCAAAATTTAACCTCTTGTTTTCAAACAGGCAAGATTTTAATATTTTCCCATGTTACCTCTTAAGCTGCTTACCAAACATACAACTTTAATGCTCTCACTAACAGGAACAGACAAATTGTTCTAAAACTTCTTAACAGATCGGATAATTTGTTTAATAACGTGTTGTCTTGGTGCATCAATTGACGCATCGCCTCACACCGGTCAGCGGTAGCTTTAACACGCTACATCTTCTTCATGTCGGCAAAACTAGGTTTTCGCCTATAAACAGTCTGAAGAGAAACAATCAGGTAGTCAGTAAAGCAAAGCTTAGTAATTAAACATGATATAAACTTAACATCATGCCTGTTTTAACCGAAGGATTAGGTAGGGGTGCACGTTTTTACTGACGGAGGCTACCTTCAAAAGGCGCCAGGACTTTTAAGGAAGAGATCAGGTGGTGTGGGTTTTTTACCTTAATAAAAACACCCCGGTGATCACCAGCACTTGGAAGAGGTCCCATTACGAAAACCCCTCTGTGCAACGCCTGTTAGGGCACATCCCTAGGGAAACTTAAGGTTACACTAGTCAACGGCACGAACTATTTTGTGCGCGGGGTTAAAATGCATTTTATATCAACCAACAACACGTGCGGAATAGATAGATAATGTGATGAGCAGTAGGAAGCTATTTCGTGTACGAATACACACTTTTGCAAATTTGTAGCGAAATGGATAATGATTAATAAGGACGAAACCGAGCGTGCGAAATTTTATATACAGACCTTTGGGAGTCTGGATATCATGAAAAAACGACTAAACGTATCTGTTCAAAATAAAATTATTTGCATTATTGAAGTACTTATCTATCTCTGTATGGAGGCCGTTTTGCAATTTTCCGTCTTCTTATGGTATTTATTCGTGCCCAAAAATGCGTTAAAATTAGTGTCGAAATGTGGAACTTTCGACGCTCATAACTTTCAAATATTTACTTTTTTTACTTTTTTGTTTCCATACAGGGCTAGATAATGATGCGACAAATTGAAATTTAATTTTTTATTTTGAACGTACATTGTCAAACAGCGGATTTATCCCTAGACCACGTTTGTATGGAAGAATTTTCGACTAGTGTACCCTTTAACCCAAACTTCGCCAGTTAAGCCTAAGTCCAACGTGATATGGTGAGCCTATGGCCATGAAACGGGCACAAGGTCAGACCCCGGATCTATTATTTAAAAAAAAATGCATTTGTTATCAGATATTTATTACTATTAATTTATCAGTGTTAAATATGTAGGTATAATCTATCACATTCTAGTGCCCATCGTAACCTGCGATAGTTTATGCCTGCATTAGTATTGGGTTTGAGAGACTGCCCAATTTGTCCAACAAGTATGCCTTGCCTTTATACATAATAACAATAGTAAAAATCTAGGTGGATGAAATACTATTCTTTACAATCTCATCAAGTTTAGCAGCTCCAGGTTCGTTTCGAATTTTACAATAAGGCGTGTTCTTCAAGTTCGTCAGCCAACCAGTTATTTTTGGAAACCTGGAAAAGATATAATTGAATCAATTAATAGAACAGTAATGGGTGCTATTCATATTTCTAATCTTTTCAATTACTTAAAAAAAAAACGGCTGTTCCTCAATTGCAGATGAACTTCGCAGTACTCTTTCTTAGGATTGTCTGAGACAGTTAGGTAGAGCTTAGGGAACATGTTCTGCTAGATCTGTTGGAGTGTCTAAGTAGTGGTTCTGTGCGATTAGGTCTAGCAGTACATGTGTGACGAGGCAACAGTTCCATATCGAACCTAATAGAACGCTGGATAAATTACCGTAGAGTAAATAAATAATAAATGTATTAAGCGCAAGCGTAACGTCCCTATCCTAGCCCTCACGCTATATAATGCACTTTGCAATCTTCTTGTGTTAATAACTTCATACTTTATTATTGTTTTACTTAGGTATATAGTCCTTATGACTAAACAGACAGAAACGTGTTGCTGGGGAGTTTCTTGCGCCACTTCGCCTTTCCAGCTGAAACACTAGAAAGTTGTGAAGGGTTGGGCGTTTTGGAACTGTCTGTAGGCTAATAAGAGAGTTGATATTCTCAACTCTAGTTACTTCTTGAGCTAAGACTCTCAGCCATAATAGCTACTTGCCATATTAATTCTTGAATTTATATTCACTATCTGCGACCATTATTCGGTCAGATATAAGCACTGTGTCTTGCAGATGTACTTGTTGCTCTAAGTGCTATAAGAGCAGATGTGAGGTATCGTGTGAGTAATTATTGACCTAATACCAATTACACTAGTGTAAAGGCATTCCCACACAAGCTTTAGTTAATTATAATAATTTAGTTTATACTCTTCTCTTATTTTATCTTTCTTAACCACTTCTAAGTTATTTGCATAACTGTAAATTCCAAAACAAAACAAAATTATAAATTGGAGTTCACTTTACAATCGCTGGGAAGGTCAGATCAGATCACCACCAGACCAGGCCACCAGGACCAGGACCAGGTCGGATCAGTCGAGACTTAAAAATCAGTGTGGATGGTGAGGCACTGTTTCTCCTCCTTCAGGGAAGCTGACCTTTAACACCAGATGTAGAATATTTTAGGAAAAACTTTATCAGCCTACAGTAATTTAAGAACAGTGACAAGTCGTATGTCGGAGGAACAATGGGCAAAGCATCAACTCTCCGTGGTTTCCATATACCAGGAAATGACAACGAGCAAGTCCAGAAAAAATGTGCAGAAATGACCTGGACTTCTTTGAGGATTGGATCGCGATCGCAGTAGACCAGGAGGTGAAGAGTAGACAGTTCTTTGCCCTTTTTTTTTTCTTGTAGAAATGCTCATGCATACTACATTACCACGGGGAGATAGTGCAGTTATGTGGGACTCTAACCCACTAAAACTCCACGTTGTCCTCCAGTGCCGCTTATGGCGGGAACACGGGCACGCGTTAGCACTCACCGCGAACCCGCCGCGGCTCTCCGTCACTGGACCCTCCTCGGGGGAGTACCCCCCATCACCGGCGCACCAGAACACACTGTACGCCGTGACCACCCCAGGGACCAATTCAGCACATGGGTGCCAGACGACCCCGTGTATGGCACCCTTGGTCCCACTGTGACGGGTCGAGGTCAATGGCCCCGCCATCTACCATTTTGCGGCCGCAGGGGATAGGGAGATCGGCTAGCGCTATACCGACACTCCTCTTCCCCTGCGGCCTCCAGCCCTCAGCCGCGATATCGTATGGGACCTGGGAATCTCCATAAGATATCACGGCCCGCCTCAGTTGCAATGTCGCCTGTTACCATGCGTAACCGCAACCTACTAGTTGGCCGCTACGTCGTCGGCTTAATCGGCAAAAGCCCTGACGAGCGGCCCCTCCTCGGGTTCCTCTTCGCTTCACCGTGGGTGACCAAGCCACGGTTACTGAGCCCCCCCGCCTCGACAAAGCGGGAACCCACCGGGGGGGGCAGTTCTTTGCCCTGCAGTGTGAAAACATAGGCCGTCTTCGAGTAATGCAATCATGACGTTGAGGTTCTTAATATTATTAACATAAAATAACATTTACTTACTTTTTCGGGTCTACTGGCAATATAAACTCTAATGTCGTCATACTAGCTAAGGCTGCCACATCAGCAATAGTGACGTGATCAGCAGCAAGATATGTTGTTTTGGACAGGAATGCTTCAAAATAACCGTAAGCCTGTTCAATGTCATCCAGTAGTTTCTGTTCTACGGTCTTCTTTCCTTCCAACACTATGGGATACTGCAATAATAAGCTTGATTATGTTCAATACAGAAATTGATATAATAACCATTGTAGTTTAAAAAGGATTATCGAACTTTTCATCTAAACGAATATTCAATGAAGATAGAATAGTTTGTTTATTGGTTCGTAGAAGGTAAATTCTGAATTTCTGGAAGTATTACGGATCAGTCCGATTACGAAAATTAATTAATTCATAGAAAGCTACACAAACGCTGTGTCATGTCTATTTTTTGTCACGGATAATGCAAATTTCCTATGGGTTAAGCCATAAAGGCGAAGCCGCAGGAAAAAGCAAGTCATAATTTTTTTTTTTCTTAGAAAACGTTGCCCCACACTAGGAATTTCTCCTGTATCGTGGGTGCGTTTACAAATAAATAAATAAATACAAGGTAAAAGTAAATAAGATACATATAGTAAGTGTGCTTATCGATAGAAAAGTATGGTTTTACTTACGGTAACGTTTCGTATTCTGGGAAATAGAATAGATGTGTCGAAGAACAATTTTTGATTAACAAGTGCCCTTTTCTTGACATCTTTTGGATACCACGAGTCATCTTTTCCGTAGACGTCAGACAAATACGCCATTATTGCGTGACTGCAAAGAGATAAAATACCGGTTATGAGAAATACTACTCCTAATTAACCTGTTAAACTCTAATAAGTGGCAAGTTCTCTTTGACATTCTTAGAAGACACAAATCTATATCTTTCGGTAGACTTGATTACTAGAGATAGAATTTTGACCTATGATCCATGTTGGGCGTAAATGCAAATACACCTTCAATTTTAAAACTATGTACGACATACGTGCACCAAACAGTCCATACAAGTAATGTCAAATTCCTATCCCTAGCATAGCAGGTAAATCTACTGACAGAATCAATTTATGTAGTATACAGAAATTGAGATAATTTTAGTTCACGTTTCATCATCATCTCAGTCAAAAGACGTCAACTGCTGGACATAGGCCTCCTCCAAACGTCGCCACATTGACCGGTCCCGTGCATCCCGCATCCAGCGCATCCAGTCCACGTTTACATAATAATAATTTATTAAATTATTCGGATACTTTTAAACATAAAAATGTTACAGGGATGAAGCTGCTCTGGTAGAAACTAGTCTAACAATAAAATAACTAACCTGTCATGTAAAATGAAATCGCCATCTTCCATTACGGGTATTGTGTGCAGAGGGTTTTTCTGAAAAAAAAAGTAAACGTATTTTGAAATATTTACGAATGTGATTAAACTAGCTTTTGAGTGGTTTATGTAAACCTATTCAAATGTGGAATTGTGGAAAGCTATAAAGGTCAGACCGCACTAGGCGTAACTGCGCGTCAGCGGAGCGATGCGACAAAATATATTGTATGAGATAAAGTGTCGTGTCGCGTAGTTCCGCTGCCAAGTAGTGCGGTTTATCTCATACAATATCATACAAAGTATATTTGGTAATGTCGCGTCGCGTCGCTCCGCTGACGCGTTGTGCGGTTTGATCTTAAGAATAAAGAAACGGTGGATGCATTACGTGAAATATGAAATGTCTTGCAAGGGACGTTACTGAGATAAAGAAGAAAAACGTATATTAGCGTTTATAAGACGTTCGTTGTTTAGATGAGAACTTCAAGAGATGTTACCTGCACCGAACTTAAATAAATTGATATAAGGACAGGAAAATGATGATGCCTACCATACTGAATATTTTTTCATACCTTCAAATACTCTGGTGTCTTATGTTCGTTAGCCACAAGGTTCAGTTCTATCTTCTCGTAGGGCACGTTGAATATCTCGAAAGCCATCATGGCCGCGCGCACCGGCGGGCTCAGGTCCAATGCGTAAAGTTTAATACCCATCTAAAGACAATTACAGCATTTACATAAATTTTCAATGGATTTCAAACTATTTATTTATTATTACAAGTTTTCATTTTGCTTTTCCTGTCTTGGTGTTTGTAATCAAATCTTTAAAGGTGAATTTGATCCTTTTTCTGATATTTGATTGAGCTACAGTTTTGCACACAAGTTTGGAAATTCTCGTAGCAATTCAATTATTTAATATAAAAACTTATTTTTTTTTTATATATTTAATTTACGAACTTGTTTATTTATAAATTTACACAATTATTTGTTTTTGCAGGTAAAAGCCAAGCTAACATAAGTAGTCACAATTTGCCACACTCAGAGATACCTCTCAAGAACTGATCACACACCTAATATCATTCCTGTTATTATAAAATGCCCAGAAAAAAACATTGACACTAAAATTACCCATCCTAAGTTCTAGCAATATATTATTACTAGCTGCCACCCACGGCTCTGCCCGCGTTGTATTAGTACTACTCCCAATATCTTTATAAATTATAGCCTATGTGTTATTCTGATCTTTAAGCTATATTTCTGTAACGTTTCATCAAAAGGCGTGAGTTTATGTATGTATGTATGTTTCATCAAAATCCGTTTCAGAAGTTTTTTCGTGAAAGAGTTACAAACATCCAGCCATCCATCCAACCTCACAAACTTGTACGTTTGTAAAAGTTTACTTTAGTATTTTTTTTTTTACGTAGTTCGATTGGATGCTGTGTTCGATCTACAAACCAATCTTTTGCCCACAGTGCAGAGAAGATAGAGAAAATTATAATTTAAAATGCTTAAATTCATATCAGTTTTATCACATTAATTTTAAAGGAATAAACTTACGTTATTTTTTTGGCAAGACACAATAACACGACACTATCGATATCTCACACAAAGTTGACTGAGAGACTGAGAGTCTGAGACTGACCATATCAGGATGTTTATTTATATGTAGTTATGAACATGATATCTTATCCACGAGGTATATTGTTGATAAACATGATTATGCATTATTTTTAGAGTAGATTATCATGTAAGCGTGAGTTACAAAAAAATCAAAATAATCTAGATATTGCATTGTTATTACACAATGTTATTTTTATACCGGGTGACATTTTTATTATAAAAATAAGAAGGCGAGATTAAAAATAATTACAATCTGTACTATATAATCCATACTATATCTATACTAATATTGTACGAGTAAAGAGGTACAGTTTGTGACGTTGTAAGGGGTAATCTCTGGATCTACTGAACTGATTTTGAAAATTATTTCACCAGTAGAAAGCTACATTATTTCTAAGTGTCATAGGCTATCACATATTTAAAAAAAAAATAGAGATCCTTATGAAAATTGTAATAATGTAAGCCAAGGTAGCAAAATGTTGTCAATAAAATTCTTTCTTTGGCGTGCGCTGAGAAAACTATTGATGATAGATAAAACATATTAGGTAGGTAGGCAGGGTAGGCAGGGTAGGCAGGTTAGGCAGGGTAGGCAGGTTAGGCAGGGTAGGCAGGTTAGGCAGGGTAGGCAGGGTAGGTAGGGTAGATAGGGTAGGTAGGGTAGGTAGGGTAGGCAGGATAGGCAGGGTAGGCTGGGTAGGCCGGGTAGGCAGGGTAGGCAGGGCAGGCAGGGTAGACTGAATAGGCAGGGTAGGCAGGGTAGCCAGTTGACGGAAGCGAAGCCCCGCGGGTCAGCTAGTAATATTATAAAGAGGGGTAAAGTTTGTGAGTTTCTGAGGTTGTAGGGGATAATCTCTGGCTCTACTGAACCGATTTAGATGAAAATTGGTATGGAGATAGTTTGAGACCTTGGGAAGGACATAAAATACTCATAAAATAGTTTGTGTGCCCTTGGGATGATAAAACACTTTTTACGCGGGCGAAGCCGCGGGCGAAGCCGCGGGCAGAAGCTAGTGTTATTTTAAAGAAGTAAAGTTTGTATGGAGGATGTAATCTCATAATGGGCGCACGGCTGGCGCAGTGGTTGAGCGATTGACTGCTGCGCTGCGTGTCTCGGGTTCGATTCCTGCACGGAACAAATATTTGTATGACCTACAGATAGTTGTTCCGGCTCAGGGTATTTGCGTATATGAGTTTATATGTCTTTAAATGCACCCACGATACAGGAGAAATTCAAGATTTAAAAAAAACTGGAAATACTGAACCGATTTTGAAAATTCTTTCACCAGTAAAAAGCTTGATTATTCCTCCAACACCAAAAGTTCTTTGTCTATCTAGGTTTGTGGCGTTAACCATCAAACTTTGTCTTTGAAAACTTTAGTTTACTTTTCCTTTTTACAAGTCAATGGAAAGTGATCTTCAGGATCTACTGCTACTAAGAGTGTATCGCTAGGCCGAATACTGGGTCCATTTCTGTTGATCGTTTATATTTATGGTACGAGTTAATAAGGACGTGGTTTGTGTCCCAATAAAGCAAGTTCTGAGGAATCAGGTTAGAACGGGTAATTGTAATTATTAGGGAATTGCTTCTGATTATTACATGTACTGACTTATCTCATTTTGTATACTTATCTCTAAAAGAAGCATCAACAATGAATAAGCACTAGTTTATCTTACCAATTTTTTAGGTAATAATTTAGCGTTGTCATCCAAGATTGTGAATATTTTTATAAATAGTCAATCCTATATTTGTTTTGGCCTGTCATTCACTTGATGACTGAATGAACAGTTATTTTACTAACCGACTTTCGAAAAAGGAGGAGGTTCTATGTTCAACTTCATGTATGTTATTTTTTTATGTGTGTTCACCGACATCTCCGTCAATTGTGGCCCGATTTTGAAAATATTTTTTTTTTTTGGCAGAACAGGTTCCGAAATTGGTCCCATTTTAATTTGGTGAAGACATGATGAAGAACTTAGAAGATATACAACAGAACTCTTCAATAAATAACGGCAAATCTCTCGGGACTGCTGCAATCGCATGTCTGTTTATTGTTTATAGCATTTCATAACATAACATCACGAGAGAGCGTACTGGCGCTCTTAAGGGGTAAGCAAATCTGGTCAAATGAGAGGTTTTGTTCAAGCCTCATGGTATTCGGGTAGTCTATTCTGGCGTTATAGGAAACTTCTAAATAACTTGCCTATTAGATAGGTGCAACTAAAAAGTGAAAAATAAAAAATCTTTTTTACAAAAAAATACTACCGACTTCCAAATAAGAAAACTACAAATGTGGAAGTCGGTTGTATTTTTTTTGTTACAATTTTTGTTTACAATACATTATTTTTTAAATTTTTCTTAAAAATGTTAAAAATATACTGATACCATGTAACAAAATATTTTGAAATTTTAAACAACAGTTAAATAGAAACTACAGAAAGCTACCCGCTACGATACTTGCGTACCTCTGATCACTTTTAAAACCCATAGTACTAGAGGGTATGGAGCTGAGCTAACCACAAAGGTATAATCTTTGACGTTAACGCTGGCCGAGGTTGATACCAGCGCTGTCATATTGGATATTCATTATGGGAAGTCCAAAGTCAGAAACTAGTCTTGCCAAGGGACATCGTGTTACAGTACAACTATTTTCTTAATGTCCCTCGGCAAACTTCGTGTTTCGTCAGTTGTCGGATTTCTATCAGACTTCCAAGTTGATTGAGAGCGTCCGGCGCAAGTGCAAAGGGCAACTGATAGAAATCTGACGACTGACGAAACACGAATTTTGGTGAGGGACATTAAGAAAATAGTGTAATGTACTCATAGTTATTCGTTTGTGGAGGTTAGACAGGCAGTCGCTCCATGTCAAATACTGTATACATCCACTTAGGTTATAAGCCGACGCCAATATAGTTGGACAAAGGGTAGAAATATTGATTTTATTATATTTTCAAACTAAATTCCCCAATGGCAAAGAAAAGCTTATAAGCGAAATTACAATGTTAGTAAATAAAACAAAATTAGTATAGTTAGTATTTTATTTTTCTTAGCTATACATATCAGTGCATATTTCAATCAATTTAAATGGAGATGGTAAACCTTGCTCAACGTCCATTAGTTGCCATAATATCCCCAATTTGCCCAAAATATCAGGGCATAACCTCATCACAACAACATAGTAGGTTGGTAGAAATGCTTACGATGCTAAACACTTATTTATTATGTTGGACAGCATAATTGCTCCTGGTTCATAGTGTTTTTTAAAATATGGAGTCTTCTTCAAGTTTGTTAGCCAAGCGGATGTTTTCGGAAACCTAGAAAAAAAAATCCGTAAAGTACTCTTTGGAAATTTAAAAAACTTGAACACAAAAATGGAAGACTAGGTGTGCATTGTGGAAAACATTGTTGGTAAAGATGCTGATTTTGTGAATTCAGGGCCAAGGCCAACTTAGGTGGAATTACGGCTACGGCAAGATGCCAGTGGGGGACAAAATGACCACCGAGTGAAACCCTGATATAGCGGAAAGACGTCGGCACCTTTAAGCAGACCAGAAAAGCGGTAGTCGGTTGAGGAATTAACATGCGAACCGCGTCGTCTGCTTATCGCCGCGTCGGTAGCTTGTTTTCTACTTTGAAAAAGCACTGCTGGTTTCTTTGGTAGCGCGGATACGAGCGTCGAAGTCTTGTTAAAAAAGCCATGTACATATAGACTTTCAGAAAGAAATACTTACTTTTCCTCCTCTAAAGGTACAATCATTTCCAGAGCCGTCATAGTACTTAAGACTGCCACATCGGCAATCGTGATGTGATCAGCAGCGATATAAGTTGTTCGAGATAGGGACTCTTCAACAAAACCATATGCCTCTAAAATGTCATCGATCTTTTTTTGTTCTATGATCTTGTTTCCTTCAACCATTATCGGATACTGCAAAAAAAAAGAATAAATAACTACTACATATCTGCAAGAAGCATCTTAACTATTCTTAACAATTGAAAGAAGAAAGAAAGAAAAAATATTTATTTGTGAACCGCACAGGAGACACGAGATAAGCAAAACACAAACAATAATAAAATATAAAAAACCCCGTGCGAGACCAAAAAGGCTCCTATCTCAGCATGTGCAACGATATTAAAAATAAAATATCACTGCGCTGATATTCTAAAAAGGCCCACTGTTGATGCCACGGACACACTCACGGAACGAAACATACAATATATTAGGAATAAAATAGAATAAAACAAATAACAAAATAGTGCAAACACAGAAGGTGAGTTACAGTATGTTTGTGTATAATTTATAAAACAAATAAGTAAATAAAACACAATAAATATACGACCAAAAACCCGACGGCTCAATAGTCATTTTGTCGAAACCATAGACAAACGAGAGAGCGCGCCAATCCGTGGTTGACGTCGGCTGTCAAAATGAGAAGAAAAAAAAAAAGATAAATAATGGTGATTGCAACAATTCATCCGTCAAAAAGCCAGAAAATTTGTTTGACTATAAATTACACGATACAAAATATCAACCAAACAAAAATAAAATAAATTGCACCATAAACCAGTACCAAAGTACAGCCTTTTTTAACGTAATAATAACGTAGAATATACAAATTACTAACAGTTACTCCACGTATTCTAGGAAATAGAATTGATGTGTCGAAGAACAGTTTCTGATTGACCAGAGCCTTTTTTTTGACATCCTTTGGATACCACGAGTCGTCCTTTCCGTAGGCTTCAGCTAGATACACCATAATTGCGTGACTGAGAAGAGAAAATGCAAAGTCAGGAAGTAATTAAATAACCTAATAAAATAAATACAGGATCAGCCTTTATTGGACCTATAGAGCAAAGGCCTACTACGCTCATTATAAGACTATACTAGTACAGAGTACAACTAGAGAGCAAGCTTCTTACAATTGCACTGCGATAGGTACACTACTACAAGCATAAGACTCGTGTGTGCGTACGTTACGAATTTAATAATGCAATGTAGTCCATGAGATTATATGAAAAATCTTTATAACAGATTTAGAATTTATCATTCAATTAATCGCCAAGGAAGTAAAGACATTTGCTGCGAAAAAAATCCTATTTAAGTTCATTCTCCGGAATTATGTTCATTCACATCACATCACATCATCAGCCTATTAATGTTCCCACTGCTGGGACACAGGCCTCCTCTCTGTGAGAGGGAATGGGCCGTAATCCACCACGCGGGCCCAGTGCGGTTTGGTGGATGTCACATGTCTTCGAATTTTTGGTTCTAGGACATGCCGGTTTCCTCACGATGTTTTCCTTCACCGTTTTGAGAGCAGTGGTGATGAAATAATTTACACAAAGTAAAGCGCCTGCCTGGGCTCGAACCCACGACCTACAACTTGTAAGTGGCGGCTGATAATACTGGGCCACCACTGCTCTTCATTGTGATTATGTTCATTACGATAGTAGTAATGTTGCCTGTCCATAGTCTATATGTCCATTAAAGTCCCATAGGCGCAAAAAATAATATGGGCTGTCAAAGGGTCCTAAAATACTCTCATGCGATTTTAATGGACTTTTCAGACATTAGGCACAATAAACATAATTCCGGTGAGAACTCTTAACTTGGATTAAATTTCACAGATTGGCCTCCAATTACAAATATTTTCCTATTATTATTTCTCACATGTCATAATGTTCGAAACTGTTTTGATTGTTAAACGACTCTCTTGGCCATAAAAACATAATTTGACTCGTCTAGATTACCATACGCACAGATTTAGTAAAAAAAACAAACACAAAAAAAAAATGTTTTGGCTCATATCTCAAAAACTAATGACAATTAGTCAACAGATTTTAAGGGTTTTTTTTGCTCCTTTATGGACTTTTCAGGCAACATTACTACAACCATAATGAACATAATTCCGGTGAGAGTGCTAAACTAGTATTTTTTTCGCAGGTTAGTAGTAAGTTATTTGTAATAAAAATATTTTATCATAGATACAGATAAAAAGTAGTGTAAGTGTTATCTGTGTTACTAACATAGTTGTAAGGATACTCGAATAATAAAGAGAAACGATTCTATTCTATTCTAAGTAATTTGTAAAAAAAATATGATAAAGTTAGTAAATAAATTGTCTTTTAGAAAAAATCTGATTAGCTATTTGTATATTTAATTTTATCCTCCTGTGCTATCCCTACCAAAATTGGTATACATTTTGTACGCTCTTTAGAAGCTTGCTCTCTGTTCTGTCTGGTTGTACTCTTTGATACAAGCATTAATCAGTAAGTTTTAAAGTAAGCAAATTAAATTATTAGCAGAGGAAATTTAAGTAACAAACCTGTCAAATAAAACGAAATCACCGTCTTCTAAAACGGGTATAGTGTGCAGGGGGTTTTTCTGAAAATAAATCAAACTGGTAAGTACTACTACGAACTTACAAGATTAGTTATTTCATAAACATAGACCGCGTTTGTAAAAAGTGAAAGTTGTATTATGCCTGGTATGTCAGCAAACGAACGGGAATGAAGTGTGAGAACGCACATGAGGCAAGCGGTGATTCCCATGCATTAGCGTTCGTTCGCTCAGTCCATATCCGGTAGTAGACGAGTAACATAAATTGAATTAGGCTGATTTGATCTTTGACCAACTGCAAACTGGCGTTTTCTAGCAACCATTGCATGTGGCGTGCAAAAATAAACAAAATCGTAAAAAAAAAATAAAAAAAAATGTTTGCTGTCATTTTTTTCTACTAGGTTTTAATATTTTTATCTCTCACTTTGTACCAGACGAGTCATTATTAATTTGGACCGAAGTCCTTAGTTATGTGAAGGGCTTCGGTATTTTTTTACTTTCAAGTACTCTGGTGTCAAGTGTTCTTTTTTCATAAGATTCACTTCTATCTTCTCAAAAGGTATGTTGAATATATCACAAGCCATCATGGTCGCACGTACTGGGGGACTCCAATCCAATGTATACAGTTTAACACCCATCTGAAAATAAATATTATAATTATCTTATCAACATCATCATCGTCATTTCAGGTCTCTTCTCGCATTCACCAGATTTTTGAGGCTTTTGCCAAATCACGGGTTCACCTTGCGGGTCTAGCAGCGAAAATAAATATTTGCTAAAGTCATGGAATTAAAAACATTTTATGCATAATTAGCTAGTTCATCATGAACTGAGAACTGAATTTGAAATAAAAACGTGTCTGTTTTAACGAGAGTGCAACCGTACATCTTAATACAGGTACAAAGGTTATTTAGAACTAGCTTCTAAAGACTAAGGAACACAATAACTTTGACCTCGTGACATGTGTCATTAATGTAATTACATAAACGTTGTTATTGAAACAGTAAACAAATACAGCACATCGTTGTTTAATACCGATTTATTTATTTATTTATTGGCCTATCTACAATTGTTACACTGTTTATTCTAAAAATACAAACAATATGATACAAGCATAGTATACAATATGATGCGATAGACACAGCATGCAAAAACAAAATTATAACATCTATAAAATTACAATAATAGTGCAGAAATAATACATACAACAACTAGTGGGTAGTTTTAGAAACACAATAGGTACAAAACAAAGATAACAAGAAAAAAAATATATATGGCAATTACTTTTGATGGACTTGGCGCTTGAATTTTTGAAGTGTTGTGGAATAAATATCTATTGATTCATCGCAATTATTAAGAAGCCTGCAAAGTCTGGGGATGGGGGAGTTGGATCCCGATACAGTTTTGCGGAATGGAGGTCGCAATAGCTTGATAGGGTGACGCGGATAGTTGTAGGGTAGGTTAAAACTAAATTTACTCAATAAATGGGGGCAGTCTATTTTACTCTGAAGTATTTTAAAAAGAAAAATTAAATCTATATTATCTCTTCGTTTTTCGAGTGAAGCTATGCTAAATTTTTCAAGGCGTTTAGCATAGCTCGGAACTTTTTTGGCTAATCTCGCAGAATAGGCAAGATGGTATAAAAATCTTCCGATAACATCTATTTTACTAAGACATTATAAATGATTATGAAGAAAGCCACACAGGGTAATTAAATTGTTCTGTATGTGTTGTTGTGTGTCGAGATGTAGGAAAAAGTTAAAAAGGAAAAGAAAAACACACATACATTTTCACACGAATTCCAAAACAAACTATGACACGTTAGTAACACAACGCAACTCACACAATACTGACCAAACCAACCACAAGGTCATTGTGTTTATATATAGACAAAAACACAGGCACTATGCTTTATCCATTTATCTTGTCGTTAGGTATTATATATTATGCAATAATGTACGAACAAGTAGATTCTTATATCCTGAAAAAAATATGTTTATCGCGTTGTTTTTGTGCAGTGATTACGTTTTTTAAAATAATAGATCTGTTATAATTATAATCCTACTTCCTTCTACAAACAAAAACATATTAAAAATATGAATACGTCTGTAAGTTACATAAGATGTTTGTTAATCGACGAGCCTCTTTGGATTAGAATAAAACTTGGCACACGGGTAGACCATGACTTCGAATTTTACTCAGAACGTTCCCCTGGAATAATTTTGAAACCATTTCGGTGAAGTTGTTGGGAAACCCTAGTCTTGAATATAAGACTAATTAACGATGAGTTTATTACTGGTATGACGATGATGACGACGTTATGGTAATGAACCAAAAAATGCCATCTTTTTATGGTTCCTCTATCTTCTTTATTGTATGTAATGTATAACATTATGGTCACCACATAAGCAATGCATATCGACGGTGGAAATTTCAAATATTCTAAGCAACATACAATATCCTTTTTGTTTATTCTATTTTGTTTGTTATTTATATATTCTATTTTATTTTATATTTTAAGTGTGTCCGTGGCATCAAAAGTGGGCCTTATTCAGAATATCAGCGTTGTGTTATTCCCTTTTTGGATATCGTTGCACATGCTGAGATAGGTACCTTTTTGGTCTCGCACGGGATTTTTATTTTTATTATTGTTTAATTTTTATGCTTATTTCTCGTGTCTCCTGTGCGGGTCATAAATAAAAATAAAAAAAATCTTTCGTTCAAGATTGCGTACCCGAAGGGTAAAAACGGGGCCCTACTACTCCACTGTCCGCCTTTCTCTCTATCTGTCTGTCACCAGGCTGTATCTCATAAACCGTGATAGCTAGGTAGTTGAAATTTTCACAGATTATGTGTTCTGTTGACGCTATAACAACAATTACTCAAAACAATAAAAAACATACTTAAGTGGGGCTCCCATACAGCAAACGTGATTTAATTGGCTTTTTTTTCGATACTGGTACGGAACCCTACGTGCGCGAGTCTGACTCGCACTTGGCCGGATTATTTTTATTTTTAACACTCTGCTATCGCCAACTATTGAAATTTCAACTGTGCAACCTTACGACATTAGAAATTTCCACCATCGACAGGTTTCATTACACTGCAGTTTGTCTTGTCTGTTGTCAAACATTACAGTCTCGACACATCGTGTAACAAACGCTGTATGTTAAATAACAAAGTGAACCTTTGTTATTTAACATACAGCGTTTACGAAAAGAGATCTCCTACTAAGGGAGTTTCACAGGGACCAACTCTTGGCCCATTTCTGTTTCTCGTGCACCTAATAAAGGCCCGTTTCTGTTTCTCGTGCACTTAATATGTTGGTATGTTAATTTGTTTTAAAAAATTGACATCGCAACGCACTTTTCTGTGGGAGCCTTAAGTTCCCGTGACTTCATCTGCGTGGAAGAATCATATCACTACTGTCAGGTGGGTGTTGACAACTTATCGGATGCAATTAAGGTGCTAAATCGGATTTAATTTTGATTTAAGGCTGGTCGGACAGATTCGGTGTAGCGGTTAACATTGCAAAGTGTCAGGCTATCATACTTGGTAGCCCCCATAGCTTGAGAAAGCTCGATAGCTTAACAGCTGTTCCACCCATACTCTTCGACAACGTACCAATTACGTTTAGATCAGAGCTCGTCAACACTTGCCTTGACTGGCGCAAACAGGTTACGAGTGTCAGCCAAAAGGTCACCGGAACGTGACGTTCATTATATCGGTTAAAAATCTTCTCCCAGCTCACATAAAGGCCATGCTTGTACAGTCCCTAATCTTTCCCATAATTGACTATAGTGGTATTTGCAACTATGACATGAATGCAGATGTATTCATTTAACTTGACCGCCTTCTAAATAACTGCATTCGGTTTGTCTTCAACCTCCGTAAGTATGATCATGTAGCCACACATCGATCACTTTTAAAATGGTTACCCGTTTGTCAGCGTAGAGTGCTGAGGGCCTTTTCTACCCTGTTTTCTTTTATTGATAAACCCACTTCTCCTTCTTATCTGACTTCTCATGTTCAATTCCTTTACTCTGCCCACAGTAAAAATCCTCATTCTACAATGTCCCTCTCACCGCTCTGGGTTTATCTACTCGTCCTTCTTTGTCCAGGTGATCTCCCTTTGGAATGCGCTCCCTCAGAATATCAAGAGGATAACCAGTTGGTCTCAGTCTCTTTCAAATATAAGGCAGTTATCACATTCACAAGAAGTTTGCAGAATCATCTCATAATTGATTTGTTGGTTTCGATTTCTCAATAACATTATTCTGAGTATATTTATATTTTTTTGTATATATTTTTTTCTCTATTTATCCTTTCATTTAGTTGCACTTGCCTTATTTTATCTCTGCACCACCCTAAGGTCGACTGGTAGAAAATGCCTAAGGCATTAAGTCCGCCTTTGTTCTGGTGCATAGAATTTTAATAAATAAATAAATATCATAATTGCACTCGGCAACATAAGTGTTACTCGCTATCAGTCGAAGAATGTTTTATAATCTTCCTGAGATTATACCCTATTTTGCTCATCATTTTATAGGTACCTATGATGAAATGTATAGTTATTGCAAGACCGATATTTTCAGTTGTTTTTGTTAAATTTATTTACAAGAGTAAAAATGTGACAGCTACTTCAAACATTCCGAAATTAAAATTTGTCAGGCAAGGAAAGGAACCTTTCCATTGGGTAATAAAATAGGTATGTTGATAAATTTAATTGGGTAAGTAAACAAAACAAAATTATAGAACAGTATTTTAAAAGAGATTTTATTGTCTTTCCGATAATCATTCAGTGAGGATTGGTAAGTAGGCAGTCTAGATTATTTATAGTCCACCGCACATATACTTCACTTGCCTATCACGACTAATCGTACCTAGTAGTGGGTTCATGCTCAAACACTGAAGGTATATTCAGCATCTCTTCATAATACCCCTTCTCAATTTACACAATTCATAAACGTAATTATGCTAAAGACTTCTTTATCAACTTGGCAAGTCCAGTGGCTCCAGATTCATTTTGATTTATAGAAAATGGTCTCTTCTTCAAGTTCGTCAGCCACGCGGTTGTTTTTGGGAATCTGGAAAGTAAGATCCTTTTGTACAGTGATACTTTTAACCGAGTAGAAATAACAGAAGTAGTTTGCTTGAATGCCTGTTAATCATCGCCGTTTAACTGAATAGGGGTTAGATTGGCATCGTCAGTCAGATCCCAGTTAGGTTAGCAGTGGTCAAAACTTATTATACAGAGGAACTCTTGTACAGCGACAGTTTCATACGTCAAAGAAGACTGCAAACCATTCGGTCAAATCTTTATAGTTTCGTAATCGCGGTTTTGTGCTTAGCGGCAATCTAACTAATATTATAAAAGCGAAAGTTTGAATGTGCGGATGTATGTTTGTTACTCAATCACGCCAGAACAGCTGAGCGTATGAAGATGAAAAATGGCACAGAGATAAATTATTGTCTAGAATAGCAGATAGGATTTTTATCCCGGATTTTTTTCACCCGGACAAAGCCGCTGGCAGAACACCCAAAAATTGTTTTTTGATGTTATATGTTATCAAGCATATAGTTATAGACAGTAAGATACAGTAAGAGACTTTATGGTGAAATGAAAAGCCTCTACATAATAAACTTACTTTTTTGCGTCTATCGGCAGTATTACTTCAAGGCCGGTCATAGTACTCAAGGCTACCACATCAGCAATTGTGATGTGATCTGCAGCAAGATAAGTTGTTCGTGTTAGGAACTCTTCAATAAAACCGTACGCTTCGGCTATGTCGTCGTATCGTTTTGGGTCTATATTCTTATTTCCTTCAATAATTAATGGATACTGCAAACCAATATAAACGAAGTTAATTAATCATTGTAAAGATAGAAAATAAAAACCACATTGTCACTATCAATAATAAATAAAGATATTTTTCCATCTTACTATCTGAAAGTTAAGAGTTTATATATTAAAAAAAAATCTTTATCATCATTTCTGCCTGAAGACGTCCACTTGCGGACAAACTGCCTCAGGCAACGCCTCATTTTAATTCATATCATTTCCAAAATAATTAAAGTTTTGTTTTTTACTTACAGTTACATTGCGCATTCTAGGAAAAAGAATTGATGTGTCGAAGAAAAGTTTTTGATTGACCAGAGCCCTTTTCTTGACCTCTTTTGGATACCACGAGTCATCCTTTCCATAGGCTTCAGCTAGATATGCCATTATAGCGTGACTGAAAAGAGTGACATCACTAATCAGTAAAGTATAAATAAAATAAATACCTCTTATCATTTCATTCGATTCCATTTGCCGGAAGCAAGGCAAAAAGCATTTTTTAGGATTCCGTACCCAAAGGGTGAAAACGGGACCCTATTACTAAGACTCCGCGGTCCGTCTGTCTGTCACCAGGCTATATCTCATGAAACTTGATTAGCAAGACAGTTGAAATTTTCACAGATGATGTATTTCTGAAGCCGCTATAACAAAAAATACTAATAACAGAATAACAATTTTTTTAAGTGGTGGCTCTTATACATCCAAGTGTTGTTTTGCAATTTTTTGCGAAAATGGTACGAAACCCTTCGTGCGCGAGCCCGACTCGCACTTGGCCGGTTTTTCCCCTCAGTTAAAAGTTATCAGACTATTGAAACATCGACCCTTAGATGTTTTAAAAAGAAAATAAATAGGACCGGGATTCACGCAATCTTAAAATAGCTCACCTGTCATGAAGAATTAAGTCACCGTCTTCTAATACAGGTATGGTGTGTAGTGGATTTTTCTGAAAATTTCACAGAACGTTAAAAACTTTTAAGTTGACTTTATGTTTTGAACATACATTCATGTTGAATGTGTAGAGGTGAAGAAAGATACTGGTGGCAGAGTAGAATTAGGTCAATCTACTCAATATATGACAGAGCAAACTGGCTTAATTGAGTACGTTACTTGTGTATTTTTGGCAACTAGGTTTGCATTGACTATCCAGGTTTTAAAGCATACTCGTAACATTGAATCAACACAAAAATTTGTTGCCCCTAGGAGAGTTATATTAGTCTGTCACAACTCTTAAATTATTTTTAAGTAGGTATTTAAGGTATTGCCTTACTTTCAAGTATTCTGGCTTCAAATGATCTTTTGCCATAAGATTTACAGGTATCTTCTCGAAAGGTACGTTGAATATGTCACATGCCATCATAGCCGCACGCACTGGCGGGCTCAAGTCCAATGTGTACAGCTTAACACCCATCTGAAAATATAAACAGTTAATATTAAGTAACGCTTGATCATTGTGTCGAATTTATTACAAATGCATTTCAATGCATTGGTGGCAATGTCGAGACTATTTATTCGAAGGAGATACCTAAACTAAAGCATTTTAAATCTGATAGTCTATTTCCAAATACCGCTAACACAAAATAATATTTAGTAACCAATACATACCTTTTCACCAAATCTTTAAAAAAACATACAAATTCTATCATAATTATACAAAGGGTGTCCGAAGAGATAAGCTACGCTTCAACTATGCCCTACAATTCTTCATTGATTGCCTAAAACGTGGAGCCACCAATTCGACCAATATACATACACTGTTTTTTTTTTCAAACAGTTACCAAAGTTTTGTAAAGTGATTGTCTAGCAACAAAACAGAGTTATTGCTATTTGCTAATTTGTTTTGTTTTATTTTATTAAAGTTTAATGAATTAAAAAACGTTTCGGTTATCCCCTTTTTACCCGACTGCCGAAGGAGGGTAATGTGTTTATCAGTCTATGTATGTATGTATGTTTGTTCCTATGTGGCGTTCTAGAGACCAAACGCGTTGGCCGATTTTGATGGTTCTTACGTCAATCGATTCGTCTTAACCCTGCGAATGTCACTGGCTACATTAAAAATGGAAAACAGAAAAATGCCGTCTTTGAGTGCCATATTGTGGAGGCCCAAATTTTATTTTTTCCATACCCATCGTGTGGGTTGTCAAAATAAAGGGTTTTAAGAGGTGATTTCTAAAACATATAACACTTTATATTTAAATGTAAATAATTCTAAAAAAAAATAACTAAAAAGTTATAAATAAAAAAGGCAAGAAGAAAATCATGCTGTGCAGTATAGCATGTGCATCATGCTGTGTAGCATGATTTTCTTCTTGTTTACAACTTTTAGTTCGGTATTTGAAGCAGTCGGGTTAATTTGATTTTTTTCATTCACTTTTTTGTTTATTGCAGGAGACATAGAGGAACCGCATATAAAGAACATACATAAAAAAAAATAAGATTCCGACTAATTGAAAACCTCCTCCTTTTTTGAAATCGGTTGAAAATAAAATAAAACACTAAACTATAGTGTTTGAGTGGTGTCACTTGTGTAAAATTTGTACTAATCTCGAGTGTTGGGTTCTCTATGGCTAGGATTCGAAAACTCCCGCCTCATCACCGGGAGCCCGCTAAAACGGAAGTTAACGCGCACCGCCGCATCAACGTGTGGCACCACTGTCGCCAAAAACTGAGATCGCGCGTTCGTTGCTCCGTATAAAATTAATCAGAAAACTAGTAAAAACACTTAATCAGCCCCGAAAACGGTGCTGTTCTACAATATCATTGACAGTGAGTGATCTGTGCTGATATTCCTGTCCCGGGACACGCTGGGTTCCTGGATAAAACTGGTGAGTTTTTCGTAGGGATTCTAGTCATACAAAATTCAAATATTCAAATTTTTAAAGCTATCGAACACACATTTTGGTCAATCGAGCCAGGATTTAACCAGTTACGAAATCAATACAACTAATTATCTATTAATTTACGTATTTATTGGTCAAATTCATTTTTTACATGGAAAGTTTCATTAAATTGTCGGTGTAGGTATTCACAAAAAAAAACTTGGTGCACTAATTTCGTTATATTTAGTAGATTAAACAAGTTAGACCTCTGAAACCTATTCAGATCGTATTATTTTGTGTCCATACTCCTAATCCAACGTATATTTCATTTCCACAAACATTATTTCAAGTAGTCATTTTCGCAAATTAATTACGTAAAATTTGCCGGGGCCGACTGTCCGCCATAGTTATTTTGTGTTCTGTGATAATTTATTTGTTGCAAAATGCCACCGAAGCATGATATCAAATCCGATGAGGAGTTCGAGAAGTTGGTTCAACCACATATAACCACGAAAGAAATGTGTTTTATGAGATTACAGGCCTTGTATGAAGTTTCGAAGAATGTTTGTGATAAGCCCGAATTATTATTGGAATTTAATGCCCGTATTCATGACCTGCCCGAATGGCGGGATAAGTTCGAAAAAAGTATTACTGCTATTACACTATTAAAAAAGAAATTTGATTCCGAATATGTGCCGTCATATAAAGAACTCGAAAGTTTTGATTCTTTGTACTACTTTATCCACGGTGTTTCAAGTAGTTTGAACTTAGACCGGCCTAATATAACAATGAAAGGGGAGGGCAGCTGTGTAAAGCCTAGGTTACCTAAGTTGGAACTTTTTCCTTTCGATAGAAAACTGGCCCACCTTTCGTGATACATTTTCAAGTTTAATACACAACAGTAATCAAATAGCGAATATTGAGAAGTTTTACTATTTACTATCGGCGGTAAGCGGGCCCGCATTAACTATTGTGAAGTCCATGCCGGTGACTTCTGATAACTATCCAATCGTGTGGGGTGCGTTGGTTAAACGGTATGAAAATAAACGCGCATTAGCAACTACCTATCTTGATAAAATATTTAACTTTAAACCGTTACTTAATGAGTCTGTCTCGGGACTTAATGGGTTCTTACAAACATATCAAGAAAACATTAAAGCTCTGCAGATATTGAACATTAAGGATTTATCGGGCTTCTTGTTGTTTTATGTCGCTTTGTGTAACCTTGACCACGTGACTAGGCGCGAATTGGAAAAGGAGTTAGGGCAGAATGAGTTTCCTACCTACGACGATTTGATAACGTTCATTGAAAAACACGTACGCGTGCTCGAGATGTCTGAGTGTACTACAAATTCCACTACAACGAGAAGTGTATCGTACACTCGGGGACAAAATAAGGCCAGTCAACCATTTTCATCAAAATCTAATAATTTACAGCGACCAACTTTGTCGTCAGCTGTTCTCAATACAAACCAACCTGTAAAATCAACGAAGTCCATGGAGTGTTTGTATTGCAAAAAGATGCATTCTATTTATCGATGCACCGTCTACATCGACCTGACACCGGCGCAGCGTCTCGATAAGATTAAACAATTGAAGTTGTGCGAAAATTGTTTACGCGATCATTCTGTCGACGACTGTCCATCAAAGGTACGTTGTACGGTCTGCAAAAGCAAGCATCATCACACACTACACATAGATTCTGTTGCGAACTCGAGTTCTAGTGTAGTAACATTAACGTGCTCAGCCAGTTCCACAGTTTTGCTCGGTACCGCGGTTATACACGTCGCAGATTGTTGGGGTCACTACCACACCGTACGTGCTTTAATTGATAGCGGGGCTATGACGAGTTACATAACTCAAGACTGTGCAAAACGATTAGGCTTGTCGCGACGTAAATGTAATTTTGAACCTATTGGTTTAGGGGGTAGTCCGGTAAAGGAGTTTGGGTTAACCACCTGTAATGTTAAGCCACGACACTCAGCCGGACCCATGTTATCTACCGATGCAGTCATCGTCTCCACCATAGCGGGAAATTTACCTACAGTAAATCTTACAGATAAGGTGATTGTCGAGTTCCAACATTTGACGTTAGCTGACCCTAACTACTATAAACCCGCGCCTATTGATATATTGCTAGCTGGAGATCTGTTTCCCTATATCTATGACGGTGAAAAGATACTACCACGTGAACACGGGTTACCTGTTGCGATGGGTTCAGTATTTGGGTATGTCATATTGGGTCAGACTGAACACTCTCGTCCATCTCACGGTGCCGCCACAACCGCTGCTAGTACTAGTCGAGATGGAACTTTCTGTGCATTCACCATGAACCTTGATCAAGTAATGAACTCGTTTTGGGAAATTGAAAACATGCCGTCTGAGGTACCGCGTAACCCAGACGATGAACTCGCTGAGTTCTTATTTTCCAAACAGCATAGACGTGACTCAACGGGCAGATATGTTGTTAAATATCCTTTTAAATCTTCGGTAGAGCTCGGCGACTCGAGTCAAATGGCAACTCGTCGACTGCTCAACTTAGAGTCTAAATTAGAAAGAGAGCCTGAACTCAAAACTCAATATCACAAGTTCATGCGCGATTATGAGGACCTCGGGCATATGACTTGTCTTGGTGATGTCCAGAACGTGGATTCGAACTACATCATCCCGCATTTCTGCATCATCAAACCGACAAGTACCACGACGTCTCATCGTGTGGTATTTGATGCTTCTGGCAAGACATCAAATAATATGTCACTCAATTCAGTGGTGTTACCTGGGCCCAAACTTCAAGCTGACATCAATGAACTTTTGATTAATTTTCGTCTTCACAAAATTTGCCTCTCTGCGGACATTTGCAAAATGTACCGGCAGATACTTATTGATCAATGTCAACGACCGTATCAACATATATTATGGCGTTACTCATTGGATCAACCGATTCAAGTATTCGCTTTGAATACGCTGACATACGGTGTAGCTAGTTGCCCGTATTTAGCAATAAAAGTGTTGCACACCCTAGCGGACGACGAAGCGGACAAATTTCCAAAAGCCGCTCAAATTCTGAAAACTGCCTTTTTCATGGACGATTTGATATGGTCTGTGGCGACTGTAGAAGAGGCAGTAGAACTTCAGAAAGAGCTTCTGAATTTGTTGAAGACTGGGGGCTTCGTACTACGCAAGTGGTCGAGTAACTGTCCACAGGTGCTGCAACATCTGGACGAGACTCTTCGCGAAACGCCTGTTGCATTCGACGATGAAAAGAATTTGGCTATCAAAGTGCTTGGACTTCAGTGGTCGCCAGCCTGCGATGCATTTTCTTTTGCCACCACTCCGTCCAACCCTGTCGTTTCCAAGAGAACAGTATTATCCCAAATAGGTCGACAGTTCGATCCTCTAGGTTTTGTGGCTCCGTGCATATTCTATGCCAAATGTTTTATGCAGGAACTTTGGGCTCATCAACTAGACTGGGACCAAAAACTACCATCAGCTCTTGAGTTGCAGTGGCAGGCATATGTCAATGAACTTCCATTATTGTCACAAATAAAACATGATCGCTACGTCAAGGTTGAGCGCCATACCTACTGTCAGGTCCTAGGTTTTTGTGATGCCTCGTCTCTTGGCTATGCTGCGGTTGTGTATTTACGAACTAAAAACGCGGATGGTGAGACTAAAGTTAGTTTAGTCATGGCAAAATCTAAGGTCGCGCCCTTAAAGACTATCACCATTCCACGTCTAGAACTCATGGCTGCACACTTACTAGCAAAACTTACCAAATACGTCCATTCCATATTACGTAACCGTCTCGAAATCAATGATACGTTGATGTTCACCGACTCTTCCGTCGTTCTGGCGTGGCTCAATACTCCCAGCTACAAACTCAAAACATTTGTGTCCATTAGAGTGTCCAAAATTCATGACAGCGTACCTAGTCAATGCTGGTATCATGTTAGCGGTGTGTCTAATCCAGCTGACATTTGCTCTCGTGGTGCCTTACCATCGGTATTGCTAGCGACTGCAGAATGGTTCAACGGACCAAGTTGGCTCAAGCTTGACCAGTCCCAATGGCCGATTAAGAACATGGAGGAATTCCGAGACTGCAATCCTCCTGAGCTCAAGTGTCCTCCTAAGACAGTTCTTGTTTCAACTGAGACTGGCACGACTGATTTGCTTTACGAATTAACAGAGCGATATTCTAGCTATAATAAACTGCTCAACGTTGTAGCTCGATGCTATCAGTTCCTCCGTCATTGCAGATTAGCTGCTCATGAACGAAGGTCACTCACGGTATCTGACCTTAGGAAGGCACATAACATTCTAGTAAAATCAGTTCAGAAACATCACTTTTCCGGTGACTTAGTATCTCTATCAAAGGACGGTAGCTGCAGTAACTCCTTGCGAAAGCTCAACCCCTTCATAGATTCCAACTATTTCCTCAGGGTGGGGGGTCGTCTTTCACAATCGAACTTGACGTATGAAAAGAAGCATCCTCTGCTACTTCCTAAGAAGTGTAATTTCACAAAAATACTTATTGATCATTTCCATAAAGTCCATTTACACGTAGGTCCACGAACTCTTCAAAGCTTAATAACGCAAAAATATTGGATCATTTCAGCGCGTGGTGCCATTCGATCACGTACCATGAAATGTATCTCTTGCTTTAGGGTATCTCCTACAAATAGACAACCTATAATGGGTGAACTGCCTGCATATCGCACTCGAGATATTCATGTCTTTCATACTGTAGGTGTTGACATAGGCGGACCTTTTCCTACCAAGGAGTCATCTCGTAGAAACGCTCACGTATCTAAATCTTATTTGTGCGTGTTCGTGTGTTGTGCCACACGAGCGGTACACTTAGAGGTCTTGTCTTCTTTGAGTACAGAGTGTTTTCTCGCGTGTTTCGACCGTTTCACGGCAAGAAGGGGTCTGTGTAATTCTATCGTATCCGATAATGGCACCAATTTCGTCTCAGCTGGTAAACAGCTGATCGAGGTGACAAAATTTTTAAATTCAGATTTAGACAACATATCGAATGGCTTTGTATCTCGCGGTGTAATATGGAGGCATAATCCACCGACAGGTAGTAACTTTGGGGGACTTTACGAAGCTGTGGTTAAGTCTGCCAAATTGCACCTGAAACGCACCATTGGTACACGAGCTCTAGCATTTGAGGAACTAGGGACACTCTTTGCTCGCGTCGAAGCTGTGCTTAATTCAAGGCCACTGTGCGCTTTATCCAGTGATCCAAACGAGTTCGAGGTACTAACTCCCTCTCATTTCCTCATAGGCAGGGAACTCTTATCGGTACCCGATTACGATTTGACTGGTTTGACCAGCTCTAGACTGAACCGTTGGCAGTCCGTCCAACAAATGTCACAACAATTTTGGAGGCAAGATTACTTACATACTTTACAGCAACGTCAAAAATGGTTAACCAATTCTCGTAGTCTAAATATCGGTGATCTTGTATTACTCAATACTGATGCTCCGCCACTCAAGTGGTGTTTAGCCAGAATTACAAAGTTACATAGTGGTCCGGACGGCGTGGTCCGTGTAATTGGTTTAAAAACCTCAAACGGAAATGAATTTACTCGTCCTGTTTCAAAAGTGAGCCCTCTGCCGTTGGATCAGGACTCTGAATAACTAAATACTTTTATTTTTTATAGTTATAGGTTATATGTAAATCTGTATCTAATTTATGTTTAACTCTTATTATTTTATATTCTACAGTCTACTTATCTCAACTAATTATATTGAAGTACATATTCCTTATATATATGTATATACCGTAAGTTTTAACTAATTCAACTTGTCATGGTATCGTAACTGGGAAATCCTTGCGGATTTCGGTGGGGGGAAATGTTGGGTTCTCTATGGCTAGGATTCGAAAACTCCCGCCTCATCACCGGGAGCCCGCTAAAACGGAAGTTAACGCGCACCGCCGCATCAACGTGTGGCACCACTGTCGCCAAAAACTGAGATCGCGCGTTCGTTGCTCCGTATAAAATTAATCAGAAAACTAGTAAAAACACTTAATCAGCCCCGAAAACGGTGCTGTTCTACAATATCATTGACAGTGAGTGATCTGTGCTGATATTCCTGTCCCGGGACACGCTGGGTTCCTGGATAAAACTGGTGAGTTTTTCGTAGGGATTCTAGTCATACAAAATTCAAATATTCAAATTTTTAAAGCTATCGAACACACATCGAGGAAGAAGCGTTACTATAACTTACATTAAATTTTTTTCTTCGTGTACGAGTATAAACAGATACGTTAGCAGCACAGCACGTCACACACAACTAATGATCAACGAAGGTCAAGATTCTTGTTTATAAATCTTTATACTACATATACAGGTTGAATTTTTATTCATTGATAATCTTCAAGGGTGTTACTCAGTTACTGGGTAACACCCTCGCAGTCGCAGTCATCATCTGCCAAGCCTTTTTCCTAACTATATTGGGGTCAGCTTCCAGTCTTACCGGATTCAGCTAAGTTCCAGTGTTTTACATGGAGCAACTGCCTATCTGACCTCCACAACCCAGTATCTGGGTATCACGGTACCACATGGCAAGACCGGTGTCAGATCTCAAGCTTCTTTCTGACTACCCGTAACGACTGTCAAAGATCTTCAAATGACAGCCGAGACTAACGGCTTAACGTGCTTTCCGAGGCACGAAGGAAACTCGGTATGTTGAAATGGTCATCCATCCACGGACCGACCTCGTCAAGCGTTGCTTAACCTTGACGATCGAGCCGTGCGGCTGTTATTATTTAGCCACGAGATCCTCCTCGCAGTCGCAGTCACTCCATGTAAAATACTGGCACTCATCTGAATCTGGTTAGACTCGAAACCGACCCAGAAATAGAAAAAATATAAAATAAAAAGAAGAAGAAGTTGGAAAAAGGATAGGCAAATTAATTCAATCATTAAGGGTGTCAATGTACATATATTAATGTGTAAATCTGTTAATGATATAATTTTTTTGAGTAAAATAACCGGCCGTGCGTGTCAGACGTCGCATATTTAGGGTTCTGTACCAAATCGCAAAAGCAAGTTGGTTTTAATAGAAAAAATTAGGAAATATCAAAGAAAATCTGATTCATCAATATATTGGTATTGTTTTGTAAAATATACGTAATAATAAACATTATCAACAAAAATTTGTAGTTCGTAGGTCAATAGGAAGTTAAAAAATTCTTCAGAACAAAATTTTGTAAAAAAAAGCTGAGTTTGGTGGCTTCTCATTCCTTTGTTTTCCAATATTTTTTTAAAACAAGATATAGTACGTATCTACTCAACGAACTCTAAACAATGATACCCTACTCGATGTGGTAAGCCAATATTTTTTTTCGCGCCCCTTTTTTCCGGTATGGAAAAAATATTTTGAATTCATTATCAGGGGAACCTGACAATGTATACAATTTTTTTTTGTCATTTTTTATGACTTTTGATCAACGATGATGCCTATAAGTATGGCTGTAAAACCTGTGTGACAGATGACAGACAACAGACAGACGTACACGTGAGTGACAGTAATAGGGTTCCGTTTGGACCCTTCGGGTACGGAACCCTAAAAAGAGAGTTAGGTTGATCAAAAAAAACCGTTCTTTACTTTCACTCCCTGCTTTTGTCGCGACTTCTGTCTCCGCCTCGCGATAAAAACTAGCCTGAAACAACGTAGTATTAATGATTTCCATTAGTGAAAGAGTTTTTTATATCGGGTCAGTACTTTAAGATTACTTTTTCAGAGATACAAACATTTTTAAACTTTATTTAAATTTTAGATGAGTTAAGCCACGTATCCATTTGGCAACAATTGTTGCGCGACATGATGCATAACAGGTCAAACGGCAACGAGACACTTTTGTTTGGTAATGTTACCTCGTCGCGTTACGTTGCGCGCCATCTGCCAACGTTGCCGAAAGTGTTGAGCGTCACTGCACGTCAACTGTTGCCTAGTGGATACGAGGATTAAAAGCCGTCCTGTATCTATACTTATCTCGTTACGTACAAACATCACCTCATAACTATTCAACATTGTTTGAATATATTATCTTGTTATGGTAGGTTAGTGACAAAAAGTATCTGCAATTATTATAATCGTTGCATTCTTGTTGCACACTGCGCAGTGTAGTTTTTTTACAATAATTTATAATTAATTTATAATCGTAGTAAAGAAGCTAATGATTAAATGTGAAGATAACTGCGGCGGTTACACAAATATCTAAGTTAAGGCGATATACACCGTGAAATTTAAATGGTTGTTTTCCCGCAGCGAAATGGTTTTTTCTATGTAATACAATCGTTTCGTAGTTATGTAAAATATTAGAAACAAAAACTGGCATATTTAACATTGTGAAAAACTTAACTCGAAAGCGATCACGAACCAATAGTAATACCTCCCGATATCTACGGCCAAACGACAGCGGGTCGTTGACCCGGGTGCTAAGTAGGTCAGGGTCACAGCCGCGCGCGCCGCACGGTTAAAATAGGCGCTGGCGGCTTCGTATGATATTGTTGCGCGCAGGCTAGTTTATGCCTTATCACCACACGCGAGAGCTAATTTTACTTTGAACATTTCTAAATCGGTATTTTCTTTGTCGGCTTCGCGGCGATTTTTTGTATTGTTCCGTGCAAACTATTTTATGACGTATCACTACGTGCGCGAGTTTATTTTGGTTTGAACATTATCTTGTGTACAAGTTACTATTGTTACTCACTTTTTTGAGTTGATGAATATTTTTTGATTATTTTAAAACAAAAACATCGTTATTTTTTTACTTTAACTATGCTTCGAAAGTACTCCTTAAGGCAAGTCGTTCTGCCGCGGGAAAACAACCAATTAAGTTTCACGGTGTATACATACACCCCAATGCTAACGCAGTACTGGCCGTGCGCCCGCTCGATGCCAAAATATCAAAATTGAACCTGCTTTTGAACAGTTTTGTTTGCAAAATATTATTTGATTTACATATGCTATGTTAGATAAGAAGAAATACCAGCCATCAATTTTTCTGTGTAAAAATATTTTTAAACATCTAAGTCGTTTTGGAGGAGTTTCCAAAAGTTGCGAAAATTATCGTGTTGTTAATTATTTTTTTAAAGCAAAACTATTAGTAACACGTAAAAACCTTGTGTTCAAAATTATGTACATGAATCAGTAATAAATATATATTTTTTTCAAACCTTTTAACCTAGCCGTTACTAAGGAGTATGCTTTAGAAAATTGCCGTTTTACGGCACTAAAGCGTATGTAGGCCCTTAAGTTAAGACGGGCTGGCGTCCGCAACTCCACGTCTAAGCGCGTATTTTGCGTACTATTTCTGATTCCTTGGGCTCTTAACAAAGTGACATTTGTTTATTTACTAGCTGTACCTACTATATGGCATGCGTAGCATTGCCGCGTAAAGTAAAAAATAATAAGTGTTTTTGTATATTTTTTTTGGCCCAGGAACCTTCGCGAGCGTATGCAGAACCACCTGCTAAAGTTTTATCTCAAACGGATCGGTTAAGGAACTCATAGCGGACAAACATACAATTATACATTTTTACTTATATAGAAGATATTAAATCTATTTTTTATATAAGTAAAACTGAATGTGAAATGAACTTATGCTAAAATATACAATGGCGAACTTAATGCCTTAAGCATTCTCTACCATACAACCACGGGTGGTGAAGAGATAACATAGCAGGTGTATTGTTTTAACAGCAGAAAGAAATATATTAAAATGGAAAAAAAAATATTATTAAATAATATTGTTTCCACTTTTTAGTTTTGGTAAGTACCACGAATTAACATGAAAATTATTTATAGCAAAGTACATCTCATGTTGATTCCAAAAAGCCCAAACACGACTGGGATCAATAAAATAAAATAAAAATAAAAAAGCCTCTTTATTTCATGCAAACAATAATACATAGTTGAATTTTAAATTATAAGAATAGATTGTAAATAACTTTCAATAGGATAAAGACTGATACGTTTATAAATTTAAATAATAAAATAACTCACAATAAGATACGAAACACAATTAATATAAGGCCAGTGATTACATAATTGTGTTTACTTTATTTGTATTATAAAAATCATTTTTATTTGGTAAAAACATGATAGTTGTTAACAATATCTGTAAAAAGTATTAATTGGATTAACTTCTAAAAAAAATAAATAACAGATAAGTCTAAGTCATTAAATTCCAAATAAATAATTGATTAATTGAATTCATAGTAATTAAAATAATTAAACGTAGCAATAAATAATGTGAAATACATAATTTTAAATAGTTTATGTAGAAATAATCTTAAATAATTAATTAGATTTAATTAAATTAAGTTGCATGAACCCCTCTGTGGGTAAAGGCCTCCTCCAGAGCCTTCCATTCGTCTCTATTTGCTGCTGTAAAATTCCAGTTTTTGCCAGCGACAGTCTCTAGCTCGTCTTTCCAGCGTGCCTTTGGTCTGCCTCTGCGCCTGTAACCGGTGGGCCCTCTCCATGCTGTGACTGCTTGAGTCCACCTACCATCACTGAATCTGGCGATATGTCCAGCCCATTTCCACTTTAGGCTTTGAGCGAAGGAGACGGCGTCGATTACTTTTGTCTTTTTTCTTATATTAGAATGTTTGATTCTATGTAAGAGTCTTATTTTAAGCGCACTTCTTTCTAACGCTCTCTGGCATGAATTAGCTCTTTGCCACTGAGTCAAAGATTCATGTTTGGCAACCGTATGTGAGGCAGGGCAGTAGGCAGGTATCCATAATTTTCTTTTTCCATTGGATGTGGATGTTTGACTTCATGATTTCCTTATATGACCAGTACTTTCCAGGTTATTGCGATTCGCCTGTCTATTTCTTCGATTTTGTTATTTTTGCTGAAGGATACTAGTTTGCCCAAGTAAATATAGTCGTTTACGTAGTCCACCGGTGAGTTATTTAGTGTAATTGGTATTTTAATATGATTAGACATTAATTTTGTTTTAGATAGGTTCATTTCTAAGCCAATTTTTTTACTTGCACCGTGAAGCTCTACCAGCATTGCTTGGAGTTCTGCAGCTTCTTCAGAAAAAATAACAATGTCGACGGCGAATCGTAGGTGGGTCAGGCGCTTATCATTTATTATTAGACCTCTATTCGTCCATGGTAGATCACTTATTACATATTATTTGCAGTACCGCTATGAATAATTTTGGAGAGAGCGGGTCACCCTGCCTGACACCTCTGCCAATTCTGATTCTTTTCCCGGAGCGTTCTAGTTTTATTGTGCTTGTACTTTTTGCTTGCATACACATTTTTTAATATGTTTATATATCTTCCATTGATATTCTGGTTATTTAGAGCTGACCATATGCTTTTATGAGAGATGGAATCGAATGCTTTTTTATAATCAACGAATGCTAGATAGAGCGGTCTGCGGAACTCGATGTACTTTTCAATGATTTGCTCTAGGACTTGAATATGGTCAATAGTACTAAAACCTTTTCTAAATCCGGCTTGTATCGAGGTTGGTGGCTCTCTATATCGTCGCTTAATTTCTTTAGTATGCATGATGCGAAGAGTTTATACAAGCATGGCATCAAACTTATTGGACGATAATTACCAACGTCTGTTGGGTCTCCTTTCTTATAAAGAAGAATTATTTCAGATTCCGTCCAAGCAGGAGGAACGACTTCTTCGTCTAGGACCATATTGAATAAGTGGGTGATGGGTACCAATAATATAGTTCGCGCTGATTTAATTGCTTCGTTTGATATGCCATCCGTTCCGGAACTTTTATCAGATTTCAGTTTATCGATCGACTAGGATACATTGTTTTATTTCTGAGTACCAGTGGCCATTGTGGTCTTCTTCATCAGTTCCACTTCACTAAATTATACTTTCAGAGTGCAGATGATTGCATTATTGCTGAAAATACTAAAATCGCTAGATGTATGCCTATAATATTTGAGGAGTTCCCTCGATTTCTCTAAGATCTCATCATCAGATCCTGGTTTCCTTATCATGGTACCACCCTTGAAATATTTCCTTTCTAACAAAAAATAATCATCAAAATCGGTTCATAAACGACGAAGTTATCCGCGAACAAACATAAAAACAAAAATATACGGTCGAATTAAGAAACCTTCTCCTTTTTTGAAGTCGGTTAATAAACAATGATAAAGCAAAAAATTATTTTGTTACCCAATTCTCGTCGTCATGCAAGATTTTTCATTTGTCATTCTATTTTTGATTTGTCATCCACCAAAGAAATTAAATTTATACTACCAAATCACTTTATACCAATGACAAAAATGCAATATGACACACTTTTTGGCCATTTTCTTTCATAAAAGATGAAGAGTAATATAGAGTAATCTTTCAGGAAGACAGGCGTATATTTATGTAGACAAACTACGTGCCGCAGAACAAGATAAGTTAAATGGGGAAGCGCCTGTGAGGCACGTAGACGCAAAATGTAGAGGTTATGCAGAATGCTCTAAGTTCATTGCTTATTTAAAAAAAATATTACGTGTTACTATATTTTATAAAATAAGTCTTGTGAAAGGGCTAGGTAATCAAAATTGAGTGAAAAGGGAGAGATTAACACTTAACACAAATAAATTTGGATAAATGAAATGACGAAGAAGGCTGATGATGCATAGATCTTAGTTTATACCAGATAGTTGACGACTCCTGATCGTAAAGCATCAACTATTATTCAAACAATCAGTGCTCTAATATTTTAGGTAGATATAACGTGTGCGTCAGAATGGCTGGTTGTCTTTGAGGGATCGCGTCAGGCTGGTGACTAAAAATTGCTACCTATTTGCTACTTTTTACTACCTATAGTCAATTAATTGCTACCTAACTTTGATACAAAATAAAGGGACTTCAAAATGACCAGCCATTCTGATATCAGGATAGCTGCTCAACTCTCCGTTTGTGCCAACTATTCAAATTCGTGTTATTATTTTCACTTGAGTAATTACTACCTGATTGCTACCCTCACGTCTTTCAATGTCCACCTGGTTAGCTTTAACAAGTAAAAAGTTATGATGATTTAAATTTTTTACGGGAAATTTTACAGGCAACTTTATAATACTGTTATAGGCTTGTAGCGAGATCTATTAATATCTAAGTACACTACAATAATTATTATAAAAAAACAACCTTTGTCACATTAAAATTGTACCACACCGCCCAGAAAATTAAAGTTGTTCATAATAAAAAACCCTAAAAAATTAATTCATCAAATTTTACCCAACAGCAAAAAGGAAGAGTATCCCACTGTATATCGACTTCATTATGATCCCCGTACACGATTCAAATGTAATATATCTCGCGACGAAGTTCCACTGCGTTTGCATATAGCATTGTATTAGACAGTTATAAACTTTGATAGCTTTGCCAGTTCTGTACGCAGTCACACAATGCTTAAAGTTGGACGTAGTAGCAGACGCAATCTCAGGAACAAGCCGACATGGCTCCTGTTTCCGTAAATTTCAGCCGCGGCCGCTGAAATTAGCTTTGTTTTGTATGTATACCAAGACTGTATAGCGATTTGATTAAAGTCAAGTTTATGTTGTTGGTTTTTGTAATATTATTTGATTTTATATTTGTCTTTATTATATTGGGGTGTTATTACTCAATATAAAGTCAGACAAATTGGCTGCTGTACTAATAATCTGGTCAAAGGTGCCACCAAATAATAGGGGTGAAAGTATGAAATTGTCGTTTTATTGTATTAGGTACTTCGAATTGACATAGAACCTTCATGGTTTGAGATTTTTGAGTGAAACTTTTTCACATGGTACCTATGAAGTTCTTCTTTGAAAAAAATGTGCAATATACGATTATCGACTTTCAGTTGTTTTTTTTATTCAGTATAGCTTTCTCCGATATGTTCAAGCAATAACGGTAGATGTCTACTGTGCTGAACTCCGAACAATGATATCAAAACTAGCAGTGAAACAGCCCCGACTCATGAATCGATCTTCACCATTATTGCTCCATGATAACACGAGACCTCATACAGCACGAGAAACCGTTTTAACTTTACTAGAACTGCAATTAGAAACCATTCGTCACCCTCCGTATTCGACAGACCTTGCTCCAACGGACTACCATTATTTTCGTGATTTGGATAATTTTCTACGTGATAAAAAGTTTTCTTATCAGGAGGCAGTAGAAAATGCTTTCACACAGCTAGTCGAATCTAGATCACCAGAGTTCTATCGCAAAGGCATAAATGACCTTCCTATTAGATGGCAGCAATGTATAGATAATAATGGTAATTATTTTGATTAAATAAATATGTTGAATTAATAAAAAACTAATTTCAATTTTTCAGTACAAATCGGCAATTTCATACTTTAACCCCTAATACTAAAGACATTGCATGTTTGGACATCCGTCACCTACTTTGCTGCCTGTCGTGCACAACCTCTTGTACATTCCAGATAGAGTCATAGAGCTATACAGATTTCTAAGCACTCTGGTACAAAAAAAAAGAGTCTATCAACACTTAAAGAAAAAGAAGTAAGGTGATAAACAATTTCCTTGACTGTATTAAGCAAGAATTGCGAAACATAAGAGACAGTGGGCAGGGCACATTGCTCGCAGAACGGATGGCCGTTGGGGTCGAAAAGTTCTGGAATCGTGACCGCGAGCCGGAAATCGATGCTTTGGAAGGCCTCCCACTAGATGACCTGGTTAAGGTTGCGGGAACCCGCTGGATGCGCACGGGATCGGTCAATGTGGCGACGCCTGGGGAAGGCCGATGTCCAGCAGTGGACGTCTTTCGGCTGAAATGATGATGATGAATGATTAAGCAAGAACAATCTTATACTAAAAAAAAAATATTCATGACGACAGATTATTCAGCCCTTGGCCATAATATTATCTCTCTCTGCATTAAGCCTCTTCCTTTTTCCTATCAGCCGAGAATAGTTACGAAAGTTTCTAAGACAAATAGAATATAAAGCAGTTTCTCGCGTGTGCGCCGCCTATCAATCATCTAGAATGATGTTTACGAAGTGCCCCAAGTCTATCCAAATATTTTTTGCGAAAGGAATTGCCACTAGGGATCCTTGTTAAAGAAAATTAATAGAAATTATGTTTCTTCACCTTGAAGTTATTTTCGCCAGTTAACGTTATTTTGAGTTGTCGCACTCCTGGGCTAAGGGTTCTTCTGCCCATTCCCACAATTTCTGTCAGTGTTGTGCTCCATCTCGCCAATTCACGAGGAAGCGTCCCGCTATCTCATCTTACAATTTATATCAGCTAAAAACAGGACTAGGCACAGGGCTAGACATGTTTCCTACATATTAGATGAATCATGGGCTAATTAGCCCCAAGTCCTGGCGAACCGTTCTAACGGTCTAACGTTATCGTGGTAGACCAGAATGACGATGAGACGGGAATGCTATGCAGAAGAGGTTTGTCAATTCTTGGTAAAGAATGGAAATACTGAGTGCGGAGAACATAAGTAAGACCTTAAGTAAGATACTGAAGATACGTCTGTTTAATGATATTTCAATATTTATCGATGGATACTGATCAACGAGTAACGATATAGTGGTCAAGCGCGAGCCTATAGACAATAAAAAAGAAGAATGTGAGGACCGGTCGATGTGGCCAGGCTTGAGGGAGGCTGGTGATATAGCTAGTCAACAACTTTCGGTTGAAATTTAGTAGATATAGTACATTACTGCAGAATCCAGTAAGTAAGCCTTCCTGGCAAAGTATGAGTTAAATATATATACGAGGCCAGGATGGCTTTCTTACTGGTTGAGGCTTGTATAATGCTTTTCTCAAAAATTCAAGAAAGTTTAACAACAATATTAGGGCAATTACAGATAGATATTGTGATCGATTTACTGGAGGAATTTATATTTGTTTGTTGTACGTCTTGATTAACGGACTCAAAAATATATCTATCTCATAAAATGTCATACCAAAAAGAGAGATAGATATATATTTGGAGCCTCCCTCCTATAACCATGTTATAATGGCTAAACTCTAATCTGTGTCTGGCTGGTACTAATGACCTACTGTCTAGAGATGGGTGTTTTTAGTTTTTTGCACAAACGGTTATGTAACAGATATATACAGTTTTCATATCGATATCGAAAACGGTTTTCGGATATCGATACCATTTAGTACCATTTGCATAAGTTAAAATGTTATTTAGATGATCAAAGTAACAACGAACGCGAAATAATATTTAGAAAGAGAGGTAGCGCATATGGTTCCAATCGTTTGTGAAGTTTGCGTTTTGTTCGTAGTTCGTACGTTTCCGCATTGTTACGGTTTTCAGTTTTGACTTATTCATTCTCGCACGCTAATAAGATTTTTATTAGATACAGTTTTTGTAATATCGGTTATTTTGATATAGTTATCGATATGATATGATATCTAACACATATCCGATATAAGTAACGTTTTGATATATCGAAGCAATCCCTACTACTGTCCAGTAAGTTATTTAAAAACTTACTTACTGGACAGTAGGAGATTCCAAATTTAAAATCTCGCTTCTTACTGGACAGTTTTGAATAAGTCTCCGGTAGAGTTCACTCTCTGGATACTTTTTAGAGATAAGTTATGACAACATTACATACCATTTTTGAGAAAAATAATATTTCCATTACTGTACGGAACTCTTATGAAGTTGGCAACTTCTCTATTACTTGTAAGTAAGCCAACGCCATACCTCTCGGGGCTTTGTTTAGTTTCTTTTAGTCTAATTCACTTTCGCTCGTCCCTTGGCAAACATTCATCATAATAATATTCTTGCAGGTACTTATAATTAAATTGTAAGAGAAGCAAAAAAAATATTAGGTAGCAGAATTAAATTAGTTGGCTCTAATAATATTTTGTAGATATGTAACTTTTTTGTTGTCAAATCTAATTTGTCGGGTAAATAAACATGAAATGCTTAATTAGTAAAAGTACCTAGCATAAATACTGTTCTTTGTTGACTGTAAACAATTGAATATATAATATCAATAACATAATTCACACCTTGTACAGCACCATTTGAATGCTAGAGAATCCAATCGCGCTAGCAAAGTGCGGGATGTAGCTAAAATTAAATTTTTGCACACCATATTTATTGGTCGAATGTAAAGGGACCATCATAGATTCAGAAGAACCATCATACTTTTTAAACGTTCATTCTGGCAAATGAATTTGAATTTAGAACTCGCGAGATTCGCGGCAAAAAATTCGAAGAAAATGGGCGCAGACACACGTTACCACCACCAGTCTTACAATGAGATAACGCGTTACCGAGTTGTTGGGTTTTGAAAATCAGATACGCAGTCGTTTCTTGTTAAATACTTATTCAGCTGTATCCGTGTGACTAGAAACCGACCTCAAAATAGGTGGGTAAATTCTAGGCAGATTGCTTGTGACTTAAGGATTATTTTTTCAGGATTTTTATAATAGAGACAAAAACCTCGTTTCTTATGAAATAAAAACATGTAATAATGTCAAAATGCTATGTGTCTTTAAGAGCAGTGATGGCCCAATGGCAACGGGCCACCCGACTTACTTGTAGGTGGTGGGTTTGAACCAAGGCAGGCGCATTACTTTGTGTAAAATATTTCATCACCACTGCTCTAAAAACGGTAAAGGAAAACTTCGTGAGGAAACTAAACCTATGTCCTAGAACAAAAAATTCGAAGACATGTGACATCAACCAAGCCACACTGGGCCCGCTTGGTGAATTGCCCATTCCATCTCTCACAAAGAGGAGCCCTGTGTCCCAAAAGTGGGAGTGTTAAAATGTTGATGATGATGTGTCAAAACAGTTGTTTATTACTGAGTAGAAAAATTATAGATTGTTAAATATTGCCTCGTTGACAAGTAGTGATAGTTTATGCCTAGATACTTTGGGCATGATATTGATATTTTTCTTATTTATTATATGCTTTATTGTACACCATAAAAAACATTAATAAAAATAAACTTAAGTCTAATACACATACAATGGGTGGCCTTATCACTTGCCGCGATCTCTTCCATGCAATCTGGTATGGACAGTAATTGCTTGGACATGAAATGGGGCGGTCATTGGTGTAACAATAACATTGCTAAAATTATATACAACAATCTCAGATACTACAATAGATACACAGATAAATACATAAGCGATGTAACAGATACTTAAATACATACATACCCACTTAATATATAGGCAAAAAAAAAGTATTGAAAATGTATTGTACAAAGTAACTAGATACTAAAGTAAACTTTACAAAATTAAAATTAAACTAACTACTGACACTATATACAAAAGAAAGGTACACATAGGCGTCGAAGTACTCCTCCACATCGCTGTCATCCGAGAACGTGCCCAGAAGACTGGCAGCATTGCCACGTTGAATGGCGATGCTGATTCTTTGCGAAAAGAAAGAGCCAGCCCTCTGGTCACGCACAGTGTCGATCAGTCGGCGAGAGATCTCCTTAAAAAGGAGATGTGCACTTGGGCCCCATGACCCAAGCGTTTCGACCCCAAACGGCTCAAAACTGTAATTACCAATTAGGTTACAGTATTTGCGCCGCTTGAGGGCCTCAGCAGCCGCAGCAGCAGCGCCAGCACAGCCCGCCGAACTAGGAATATGAGATGGCGCAATGGTGTCGACACAGGTTGCGTCCCACACCAGAGGCCTACCCACCTTCCACGGCACCAATTTCATACCATCTGGTCTCTTCCTATCGTCACGTACCAAGCCGTTAGGTTCTAATACAGCTGGTACGCCGGCGGTGACAAGGGCTCGACGAATAATGTCATTGATGCTGGCGTGCCGTACTATGCGTCCTGCGCTCTTGCAACAAGACAGGCCATGGTATCCAAGGATATAGATACTTAATTCCATATTCAATTTGATAAAAATCCCCGGACGTAGATGTAACTAGGTACATAGATCCAAATTAGGATGATGATTTTGCTACGCCCTACTTGACGATTTTTTCATTTAAGTATACATATCATGTATAACTTTACAGGTCACAATGACATCTAAGGCGTTATACAAAAAAAAACTAAAAATAAACTAACAAAAAAAAAGGCAGAAAAAAACATATCTATTCACACACACACACATCACATTTACATCAGATAACAACAATAGAAGAAAATATTAAAATACAATAAAAATACCTTTTTTTGAACACGCTTTTTAGCTTACCATGCGCATGCGCTAAGGCTTAGCACACGCACTGCGATATTTATTCGCGAGAATTTTTTCCGCCCATTCTGCGACCTATGAAATTGTATGAAGCTGCTCGCATTGCGGTAAAAAAATCGTGCGGCAATAATACCGCATGAAAGCCGTGTTTTGCAACTGAATCCACAGCACCGTGGCGCAAATTTAATTCGCGCGAATATTTTGAGCTCTATAATCAGGTAGAAAGAGACAAAAATCACAGTGCGTGCTAAGCCTAAAGCTGGCTTTGTCACAGACAATTTAAAATTGGAATCAAATCTTTTTATAATAGGTACTAAAATGACATTACAAAAAAAATATTGATGGAAACTCCTTAGTGATTAACTTCTTGGATTTGTCCTGTATCGTAATAGAAAAATAGTAGTTTATAATACTTTTGCATAATAAGGGGTATTAAAACATGAGTGTGAGTTTAAAAACCGAGCCGTAGGCGAGTATTTTAATAGTATTCATACGAATGTTTTAATACCTAGTTATGTGCAGTTTCATACACTAATTTATCTACACTCATACATTTTGGGATTGAACCTACTTAATCTTTTTATTTGCATTTTCCATGCCATAAAGTCGTGATAAATGCATCATATAATAATCTCGACTTTGCTGGTAAGAGATTATAAGTAATTTCCTTCGCCGCATATAAAATATTTGGCGGCGTCAAATTTTCTTCACATTCACTAATATCAGACATTTTAAGCAAGAATTTAAAATAGTCAAGAAATTCAGTACAGCGAAACCTGCAAAGCGTATGAATGGCGCCAAAACCCAGCACATCACCGCATTATCTGCGCATGCGCTAAGGCTTAGTACACGCACTGCGATTTTTATTCGCGTGAATTTTTTCCGCCCATTCTGCGACCTATGGAATTGTATGAAGCTGCTCGCATTGCGGTAAAAAAATCGTGCGGCAATAATACCGCATGAAATCCGTGTTTTGCAACAGAATCCACAGCGCCGCGGCGCGAATTTAATTCGCGCGAATATTTTGAGCTCTATGAACAGGTAGAAAGAGACAAAATTCGCGCGAATAAAAATCGCAGTGCGTGCTAAGCCTAAAGCGGGCATTGTCACAGACAATTTAAAATTGGAATAATTTTTTTTTATAATAGGTACTAAAATGGCATTACAAAAAAATATTGATGGAAACTCCTTAGAAATTAACTTCTTGGACTTGTCCTGTATCGTAATAGAAAAACAAAATTTTTATAGCATTATTTTGTTAGAGAAATAGTGTTATAATGAGATTCTATTTTTAAATTTCGGTATTGTGTTTATAAAGTATGTCAATATAAACTCGGTTTGAAGTTTACAATTCTAATATTACGATAAGATAGTAGATAAAAATGTTTTTCTTCCAACTATGCTTTAATTTCAGCACAATCACACTAAAAACTCAGTACAAAGCGAGTCTTTAATGCTCTAGAGCAATAAAAATGTATGAAATTTCATTATTGCACAGTTTTTTTTTTTATCGCACCAAAAGGTGCCAACCTCAGTGGATTAGCTCTATTCAGCCAGCCGATATCAAAACTTTTTTTTTTTACGTACGTATTATTCGTTTCTATCCTACTTGTTCCAAATTTAAAAAATGATTGCTGCTAACTCTGATTTAAAAATGAAAGAAATTTTAAAAAGTGATTTTCGACATCGCCGCGCCCATCTACTTCCCGTGATAACGACTTCATTGTAACAAATCAGCCAGGCCCATCTACCTCGTCTGATAATATTATTCAGTCCCAAGTTAAACAAACAAATATAAATTTGCCCAATAAAACTCTTAACCTTACGTTTAATAATTGCTCAAGTATAACTTTTAATTTCAATAATTAAACTTCTATTTTAACTGTTTGATATGAGTTTCTTTTATCTACTATTCCTATAGGTAATAGTTGAAAGAAAAGCAGATTATGCACCTCGCTTTAAGTAATTTATATAGCCCTCGTGCCTGTTAGATTAGAGCCCTCGCTTACGCTCGGGCTCTAAATCAGGCACTCGGTGCAATAATAAATTAATTTGTGCTCGATGCAATAATCTACTATTATAGCATTATTTTGTTAGAGATATAGTGTTTTAATGAGATTCTATTTTTAAATTTCGGTATTGTGTTTATAAAGTATGTCAATATAAACTCGGTTTGAAGTTTATAATTCGAATATTACGATATGAGAGTATATAAAGCTTGTAACAAAATTAGTCGCACGAACGCTGTACATTTATTATGTTAAAGTGTAATAATGACACTTATAACCCGATACTTCAGTGCATTTTCCTAACTATTGTAAGGTATAAAGGTTTTATCAGTAATGTAAATTTAGTTGATTTGTAAGTTTTTTATTCGTCGTGGTACATAATGATATTGGCAGTTGGTGTTTGCCACTCATCATAAAAATACTTTCTTCAAAATCACAATCACCATTAGATGATCTTTTTCATGTAAATACACGCATTATAAAGGCCTTTTTCTCGTCAAATATCGACAAATACATAATTATAGTCAAAATTGTACTCGTAAATATGCTTATATTTCTGTCTTTTCTTTTTTTAGGTAAGTCTGAAGATGATGGGCAGATAGGAACCACCAAACATCACAGATGTATAGTCATTCATGCAAAGTTGAAAACTATTTCGCATCCCTGAATTCAAATTGGCTCCTGTCCCATACTCTTCAAACTGAAACACAGACCTTGCATAGTTCACGAAATATTCATACTGATTGGAAATTAGGTTGTGTCTCTGTATGTAAGTACAAAGATGTAGGCTGTATGTGATAATCTAACAACCTATCAAGACTTACTATTAGGAACAGAACCATCCTCCCCGAAACCAGTTACGTTAGTACGCGTTACGCGTCTCATTATATTAGAACGTGACTTCAAATTGTGTTCGTATCTTCTGCCAACCTGGTAGCTGGGACAGCTATGGGAGTTAGGGGAATAAATATTTGGTGATTTTTCAACAGAAATATAGTTTGAGGGTATGTAATGTAAGATCATCATTGTGCCGACAGAAAAAATAGTCTGGTTTGAAGGCAAACAACGTTGACCAAAATTTTAAGTTTATTTTGTGAGACAGCTATCTTATTTCCAACTTTTGCATCTATATATCCTTTTCTACTTCATCGTTATCAATGATTTCAAATTAAAAGTATTTTGACCAAAGTTCAGCCACGTCGACAACGTTAGCTTTCGTAAAGGTCTATAGAGACCTACGAATCTACTCATAATATATTAGTGATCTAGGACATAGCACGTTGATATCATGAGGAAAAATTGCTTACTAGACCCCTAATCTATAAGTACGAGTATTAGGTACTTTTGTGACCAGAGAAATTACTTCTGAATTTTTTAGTTACAATATTGTTTACAAGACTGTATTAGTTGGATAGAATAGATCAAGAATTTATCATCTAAGAAATTATTTATGATTTACTGTTGAAAGAACTGGCAACATGAAATTGCGGGTAGTTGCTGCGCCACTAACGAGGTAAGTTAATAAGTTGTCAATGCGTTTACTTTGAAGGTCTCTAACACAAATAATAGCTAACTATAGCTTTACTCTAAACAGTGTCAGCAACAGAGCGTTGGAGAGGAATCTGTTGTGTCATCGCAACTAGTTTACAAACTGTTCGGAGTTTAGAGAATTTCTACTGGTTTGGCTATTTGCAAGAATACATAGCATAAGCTAAAATGCTAGTTTAAAATAATGTTGCACCTGAAATACTGATCTTATTTTTATGATCCAGCTTTGAAGTTTATGACAGGGTATAAAATTTGATTTTTTGTGTCTGCTAACTCATATGAACATGGTTTGCTAACAAATGGTCTTAATAATCATAATCATTTACCGTCTTATTAATAAACGTGGACTAAGGTAAGAATAACTTTATTCCAAGCATTAGGTTGGTACTAAAAAAAATCCGTATTAATAAACACGGAATAAGGAGGGATTATACTAATCTGACACTAGTCTCGGACTAAAAGTTAAACCATAGTGCCAGCTAGTTTAAGGTCGAAATAAGAGTAGTGTAACTATGGCAACCACAATTTTTTTAATTTTTTTGCGTCGCCCTATTCGGGCAGGCTAAGGTCTTAGACCATACCGCTTCGTGTTCAGTGCATAATATCCTTCTTGAATTCTTTAGTATGCATTAGAATGCGGATGCAACAGATTCTAATGTTTTTTGGAGTATTTGGCAGCAAATTGTATCAAGTCAGCCTTCCCAGTAAGCCTTCCCAGTAAGCTTTGCGGGAGGTAGTCAATACTACAGTAAAATTCTCCGCTCCACTATCCCGAGATCGCTTCTGTCAATGTTTTCACAGATTGACCAGTTGCGTAGACAGTTGAGACATAAAACTACACCAATTTAATATCACAATATCCACTAGGAATCAATTTGCAAATAATATTAACAGCCGCTGAACTACACTCGAAAAAATCCCGCCAAAAACTCTCGCAACCACAATTATTACATAGACTCTGATTTTTTATTTCGTAGATGTGGAACATTAAAAAAAAATAAGGTCTTTGGCAGCTGTTTAGCTTTAGTCAAAGAAATTACAAATTAATTAATTAATTAATCATCAATTTATGTAATTTTTAAGTTTAAAGGTAATACGATAATTTGAATAGGAGGGATCCTTCACCTTTACTGTCAAATCTCTATGGCAGATGTCATTTTGTTTTTTTTTTCTACATAATGTCTTCAACTTGCTTATTTTTCATTCACTAGTTCATTCTTTTTACTTTTAAATTCAACTGGGTTGCCAGAGCTTACGCGTAAATCCAAGACTAAGAAATGAATAGTTAGTCCGAGGTTATTCCATGTTTATTAATAACATTGCTAGAGCTATGTTAATCCTTAGTTACTCCGGGATTAGCTAGTCCAAGAGTAACTTCGGAGTAAGCTGGGAATACGCCATTTTTATTAATAAGACTGTTATTGTCTTATGAACTGTAATGACAGTTAATAATTTTATGTGCCCTAGATATGGGACAGTTAATACCTATAGTGACCTGCGAATCCTTTTGCCTCTTTTTTAGGTACACAAACTGAGGGACGCCGAACAGCAGGACCCATCCACCGACCCACCCATGGACCGACTCCATCCATTGAGACCAAGAAAGAGAAGAAAATTATATACACCTACGTTATATTTAAATGATTGCTAAGGTACGTACTACAATATAACTACAGCAGCGTTTTATAATGCGTTTTTTTATGCGTTTTCTATATTCTCGCGCTTGAACTTTTTTTTTTTTTATTTGTGGTGGGTTTGCTCTTGACTCTAGTCTAGGTCTTGGTCTCTAGTCTAGGTTTGGGGTGGTATGGGATCTACCTCCTAGCGGTCCACCCCGGGCAACGGCACCACGGGCTTGCCTGTGGTACGGCTGAAAGATCCCACTTAAGCGGTGGAAGGCTCCGCAAGGGGCCGCCTGGCTCGCGACCACCATCCCACCGGAGTCCGGCGCCAAGCAGCTTGCTGTATTCCGTCGGTGTGTGGGAGTGCCAGTGCCTTTGGGGGAGAAGGAGGTTGTCAGTTGCGCTGTTCAGAACCGGTCTTGGTCTCTGAGAATAACTTGCCAGGTAGCTCATTCTGGAGGGTAGCGGGATCCGAAGCACGGTTCAAGCCGTTGGCCGACTGCAGTCATTAGGGGGCCCAAGTAGCGTGCCAGCCACGTGCCAAAGGCTGCCCCGCCAACTCGCGAAAAATCCCGGTATGCTCCACCGTGCCAGCTGGCGACTGGATGGGAGGACCCGGTGGCCATATCCGGGGGGTTCGGGCGTCCCCGCAGTCTCCAAATGAGTTCCCCATAGGTTGAGTTAGTTTTAGTGGTCCACTTGGTTATCTGAGCAGCGCCTCGACAGTTCAACTTTTTCCCCAGCAACTATAGCAAAATCAATGACCAAAGCAAAGAAGAGAAATAAGGTTAAACAACGGCTGCACTTCCTCCCACTTAAAGTGCACCTCATTAACATCAGGGGGTTGCACTCCAACCTTGATCCGGTCCACCATCACCTAGAGACCGAGAAGCCGCACCTGTTTTTCCTAACGGAGACGAAGATAAACAACTCCGTCTGACGTGGCGTACCTCAACTACCCGGGTTACTCTTTTGAACACAAGTTCAAGAAGCAGGCTGGGGTCTGTGTGTACGTCCGCGATGACATCTGTTGTCGTCGTCTCCGTTGCTTTGAGAAATCGAGTTTTTCTGCCATATGGCTACTTGTAGACACAGGCGTGGAGAAATCTAGATAGATTTCTCCACGCCTGCGTAGATACGTCGGCGTATACCGATCACATAGCGGTGACCAGGAGTCAACAGCGCTCTTTGATAGCCTTGTAGAGTCAACTGATGTAGCCCAGCAACGATACCCAACAGCGAAGCTTGTTTTTCTGGGGGACTTCAACGCCCATTATAAGGAGTGGCTGTTCCCGTACCAGAAAACCGACCATGCTGGGTTGGAGGCGCGCAAGTTTGCTTTAACGCTAGATCTTACCCAGCTGGTGAATGTGGCAACGCAGGTACCGGATGTAGACGGCCATACACCCAATTGTCTGGACCTCCTGCTGACAACTGATCCGGGTAGTCATTCAGTATCGGTCTCAGCCCCGCTGGGAACGTCTGACCACTGTCTGGTGAAATCCGTTTCGACCTGCTCTCCTCCAGATGAGAGTCCTAGAGGCACGAGGCGAGTATGGCGATACGAGTCAGCAGACTGGGATGAGATGCGGCACTTTTTTGCGTCATATCCTTGGCGGCATGTGTGCTTCTCCTCGGATGACCCCTCGTGCTGTGCTGACGTGGTTGCGGACGTGATTCGGCAGGGAATGGAGTATTTTATTCCATTCTCCGACATCCCGCTCGGTCACAAATCCTGGCCTTGGTATAATGCAGAATGCGCCCACGCTGAGGCCCGAAAAGAGTCTGCCTACCAAGCCTTGGTCAAGGCCCGCGAACGCAAAATTAGAGCGCGTAGGGTTCGCGCGAGGAAAAGAGCCTTTAATTCTGCCGCCAAGCTCTACAAGCAGGTTCTGCGTCGGGCACGTTTTGACCATATTGGACGTTTCGGGGCCAAGCTAGCATCGCACCCCCCGGGTAGTAAACAGTTCTAGTCTCTGTCTAAAGCGGTTGAAACTAATTTCTGTCGACCCACTTTACCTCCAATGCTGAAACCTGAAGGGTCGCTGGCTCACTCTGCAAGTGAGAAAGCAAATTTATTTGCATCTCTCTTTGTAAGCAATTCACGTCTGGATGCTGGCTCTAAGCAACCACCTAAAATACCTCAATGTGACTCTTCGATGCCGGAGATCGCAGTTCACACTAAAGAGGTTCGGAGAGTACTGTGCAGCCTAGACGTGAACATGGCCAGCGGGCCTGACGGCATTCCAGCGAGAGTATTGAGGCAGTGTGCGCCTGAACTGTCTCCTGTATTGACACGCTTGTTCCGCCTCTCTCTTAAAAAAAGAAAGGTGCCGAAATCCTGGAAGCTTGCAAATGTACAACCAGTACACAAGAAGGGCGACCGTGCAGACCCTGCCCACTACCGTCCGATAGCCATTACCGCCATACAATGTAAGGTTATGGAAAGGGTACTGAACAGTAAGTTGCTGACCTACCTTGAAGACAATGAGCTCCTTAGTGACCGTCAATATGGCTTTCGCTGGGGACAGTCAACTGGCGATCTTCTTGTGTTTGTGTCGCACTGCTGGGGCGAAGCCATCGAGAAACACGGCGAAGCACTTGCCGTATCGCTCGATATCTCGAAGGCCTTTGACAGGGTCTGGCACGCTAGTCTACTCAGCAAGCTTCCTGCTTATGGCATCCCAGCCGGTTTTTGTAGCTGGATATCAGACTTCCTCAGTGAACGGTCGATCCGAGTAGTCGTTGACGGCTGCTCCTCTGACTTTAAGGCTATTAATGCCGGTGTTCCTCAGGGGTCTGTTCTCTCTGCAACTCTTTTCCTGCTGCACATCAATGACCTACTTCTGCCTGGTATTGTTGGGTACGCAGATGACAGTACTGTTTCAGAGAGATACTTGTCCAGCGCAAAAACCGGCGGGGATGAAGTTCGTTCCTTGAGAGAGGCTATGGTGGAGCGTACTGATTTGACCTTAAGTCTTGTCTCCCGTTGGGGTGATGACAATCTGGTCTCTTTTAACGCCACCAAAACACAGGCATGTCTTTTTACCGCAAAGAGGACTCATTTCATCCAAACGCCTACTTTTCGGGGTGCATCTGTTCCTGTAACTGATCGGCTCGAGCTCCTTGGCATGGAGTTGACATCCAGTCTCAACTTCGGCGCCACCATCGAGTACAAAGCCCAAATTGCGGCAAAGAAACTGGGCGTCCTAAACAGAGTGAAGCGATACTTTATGCCTGGACAGCTATTAACTCTTTACAAAGCGCAAGTCCGATCCTGCATGGAGTATTGCAGCCACCTCTGGGATGGATCAGCTAAATATCAGCTTGCCGCGCTTGACTCGGTGGAACGCAGAGCCAAGAGACTAATTGGCTACGTCAAACTGGTGGATGCCAAGCTTCACAGCTTAGCTCATCCCACCGGCCCCTTCTACCATCGGACATCTAGACGCACTGCAAGTTACCATCCTCACCTAGTTGCTATTCCACCAATTCGCACCAAGCGCTTCCAAACATCCTTCATAATGCGCACAGCAAAAGAGTGGAACTCACTGCCTGCGTCTGTGTTTCCGAACGCATACAACCCGAATTTCTTCAAAGTTGGAGTGAACAGGCTTCTTCTGGGTAAGCTCACTCCATCGTCGTCTTTGTCTCTGTCACCTCTGACCTAGACTAGAGTCAAGAGTAATCCCATCTCGAACAAAAAAAAAAAATAAAGGTCAGAGGTGACAGAGACAGAGTCGACGATGGAGTGAGCTTACCCAGAAGAAGCCTGTTCACTCTAACTTTGAAGAGATTCGGGTTGAATGCGTTCAGAAACACAGACGCAGGTAGTGAGTTCCATTCATTCGCTGTGCGCATTACCACAACCTCTATCTCACCTGATGGTAAGCGACGATGTGGTGGAAGGTTAAACACGCTTGCCTAGAAATCAGGAAATACTACAGATCCGTAGGTATAAGTATGATTTATAAATATGCTTTACTGCTAATTACTGTATTATTTTTACATAAACACAAAAATAATGGACTAGTGCCACTTGGAAAGTTTATCACCTTGGATATGCGATTAATGGAAAAAAAGTTTACCTACACATTATTACACATGTCCTGAACATGACATGCATAGATATCAATATTTTACATGAGTCCAGGGGGGTGACCATAAGCTCTTAGAGCGGTATCAATTTGATATCGAGTAAGTGACAGATGTATACAAGTCAGATACATCTATCCCTTATTCGATCTCAAATTGATGCCGCTCTAAGAGCTTATGGTCACCCCCCAGATCCAGGTTGCCTGGAAGAGATCGCGGAATGCGATAAGGCCGCCCGTTGCATATTTTTTTTTAGTTTTAGTTTACTTGTTTTTCTGTATTTTCTGGTGTACAATAAAGTACATGTTCGTGGTGGATATCCCACCCATACGCACAAAGCGTTTTGAAAATACTTTCATTGTGCGTACAGCTAAGGAGTGGAATTTCCTGCCGGCGTCTTTGTTTCCTGATAGCTACAACCTAGGGGTCTTCAAGTCAATAGTGAATAGGTTGCTTCTAGGCAAGCGTGCTTCACCTTCGACCACATCATCACTTAACATCAGGCGAGATAGTGGTCAAACGCAAGCCTATCAAATAAAATAAAAAATAGTATAAAAATATATTATATGAGTCAATAATAAAAATAACTACATATAGGAAAACGAAACCGATCCATAACTTGGAAAGCACGTTAAGCAGTTGGTTCCCTCTGTCAGATCTTTGACAGTCGTTACGGGGCCTACCTATGGATTATAGGTAGGAGAAGTTCCAGAAGTCTAAACATCAGTCTTGTCGAGGAATAACCTGTTGATTACCAATTGGGTTGTGAAAGTCAGATATGCATCGCTCCATGTAAAATATTTGTATTCGTAGCTTAATAAACTGGAGTCCAACCAAAACATAATTGTGATAAAGCAAGGCAGATGATAACAATGGTGTAAGATCACCATGAGAGCAATGGTGACCCAGTAGTAACGGCTGCAACTTACAGGTTGTGGGTTCGTTTGACTTTACTTTTTGTAAATGAATTCATCACCACTGCTCTCAAAACGGTGAAGGGAAACATCGTGGGGAAGCCGGCATGTTCTAGACCAAATATTAGAAGTCATGTGACATTCACCAACCAGCACTGAGCCCACGTGGTGGATTACGGCCCACTCCCTTTCACAGAGAAGAAGCCTGTGTCCTAGCAGAGGGAACATTAGTAAAGGATGATGATGCCATTTTCCATGGCAAACATGACGTTCTATTATTTTGTATCCTAACATCTCTTCATGCTGACAATTTCTTATGTATCTAAGTATGTATGGTACTCATGTTTGAGCAAAAAAAAATGATTTGCTTAGATTTGATAATGATGATGATGAAGATCATCAGTATAAACCAACCAAAAAAAAACCGGCCAAGTGCGAGTCGGACTCGCGCACGAAGGGTTCCGTACCATTATCGCAAAAAACAACAAACAAATTACGTTTATTGTATGGGAGCCCCACTTAAGAGCGGACTCTAGTCAACAAGAATTTGAAAAATAGGTATTTGAAGAAACTATTGCCGTCGCGCAGCGCCCGACCAAGCGAGCTATCAATGTGTGAACGAGTAATGTATTTGTGTGTGTAAGAGCGCGCCGCAGCGGCCGGCCGACTGCACGGTGCACGCGCCCGAGCCGCGAGTACCGAGCCGCTTTACACTTTACGAAAAAATTTAAAGAGTTGATTAATTTTGGAGAAAGGTAGTTTTTTTTTTAATGCCTTCCGCCAGAAATAATTGATGGTCGTATACCACGAAATTTACCTGCAAGTGAAAGGATTGAAATTACGATAGATAAATGCACATTTTTACACGACTGTCCAAAAGAGGAGAGTTATGTTATGTTTATAGCGCTCATGTATGTTTGTGAGATTCTTTATTCCACCATAACTTCTAAACAGCTTAACCAGTATCAATTTATGTGGTATCTTTAGAAGCGTAACGTTATTAAAAAATAAAAATAAAAAATTATATTTCATAAAAAATTTACTACCTATTCTATCATCGTCTAGCTAGTCTAGAGCTTACTTAGTATAAATATATAATAATATATAACAGTAGTATTAAATAATCATTTGTTCCCTAATAACATACCAAAAGAAATTAAATAAATATAACAGTACTATTCAATATCCCATAGAAAACTTATAAAATAAATTGTTTTTGCAAAAATATCGTTTTATTACTAAAAGAGCTATGATATAAAAAATAAATCATTAAAAATAATTAAAAACACGCCTGCCTTGCAGTCGGGGGATCGATCCTTGGATCAGTTTTTTACAGGTCCCCCGACTTCGTTGAAAAGATTGGTTTTCAGTTGAGCCCATTCAACACAAAATTAATTTCGCTTGTTTTTAATTTTTTTGTTCAATTTTTTCATTCACTTTTCGACAAGCTGCCTTGTCAAAAAGTGCTTTTCTATACTAATATTATAAAGAGGAAAGATTATTTTGTTTGTTTGTTTGTACTGAATAGGCTCCGAAACTACTGGACCGATTTGAAAAATTCTTTCTCCATTAGAAAGCTACATTATTCCTGAGTGACAGGCAATTTTTTAATCCCGAAAATGGGTCCTGTGGGGTGGTCCACGGGAGCGAAGCCGCGGGCAACAGCTAGTAATTAATAAGCGTGTTTTTAATTATTTTTAATAATTTTAACTTAAAATTCTATATTTTAATTTAAATACCCACAAACCCCACTTCTCCAAAATTCATAAATCATTTTTATAAGTATCTGCTTTATAAGAAATCAAAATTTAGTTTGCATGATACTGGGTGTAAGACCAACCGAAATAATGCAAATCAGCAGACAGGACGTAAGATGAGCGAACGAATCAGTACATCAGATCCATCATTTTGAGGACCGGATCACCCGCGTCCGTAGGAAAATAAGCGTTTTGAATCCCTACACGTGGACCCCGGATGGTGCTAATCATGTGACATACTGGTGGTAGGTTTCGACCGAAGGGCTTGTGACCACATAGCGGGCAAAGACATACTGCCAAGTGGCCTAGCCGTGATCCGGTTACGATGCCCGGTGCAGCCATTAGAGGAGTTGGGTCGAGATAGCTGTTCCACTGATGGAAGGCCGGCCAGACTCACGCTGTTATGGACGTATCGGGAGACTGGTCGCAGAGGGCAGTGAGCAAGTACGCAGCCACTTTAAAAAATAAGATGCAATATACCATTCGTATTATGAATTTGTAAATTTATATTGAAATTTTAAAGTAACGTTTCATTTGAAAGTCATTGCACCGAAAAAGGTCAAATACCATTTCTAGAACCTTTGGAAAAAATAAATTTATTATATTTATATTATACAGCGAGCGTCTTTTGTTCACTAAAAAGAGCCAATTCCAACCAACTCCATCTTTCCGAGGTGTAACCGTGCCGATAACCGACCATATTAAGCTTCTTGGCGTATGCTGCTAAGAAGTTGAGACGGTACTTCACGCCAGAACAGGTGCTTAAGTTGTATCAAGCGCAAGTTCGATCTTGCATGGAGTACTGTTCTCATCTCTGGGACGAATCTGCCAAATACCAGCTTCATGCACTAGATTTGATCGAAAAACGGGTCAGGAGGGTCATCGGCAATGAGATCGAGTCAAAGCTCCAGAGCCTTGAACATCGTCGCAGAGTTGCCAGCTTGTCGGATTTATATCGGATGCATTTCGGGGATTTTGCGATGGAATTGCATGATCTAATTCCATATAGCCCGTTTCATCATCGGACATCATTCATCTACAAGACGTACGGCGATGCGCCATCGATACAAGGTGGATATCCCGCCCAAAGGCACTAAACATTTTGCGTACAGCAAGGAGTGGAATTCCTTGCGTCTGTGTTGCCCGATAGCTACAACCTCGGGGTCGTTAAGTCAAGAGTGAAGTTACTTCTGGGCAAGTTTGCTACACCGTAGACCACATCATCGCTTACCATCAGGTGAGATAGTGGTCAAGAGCGAGCCTATCTATAATAACAAAAATCAGCGATTTCTTTTCAACAACATTTGTTAGTTCGTTCGGTTGGTCTGTACCGAGCATTATTCTGGATCCTGGCTTAATTTTCTTAACAACTTTTGATCGTGTATTTGCAACTGCACTTGCCAGATTTTATGCATGCCTAAGTTAATCATTCGACAAGTGCCTTCAACTATAATAAATAATACTCACAATCACACGATTTATTAAATAAAATCATTGTTTAGTGTAAATATCGACATCGGTGTATATCACTAGAGTATCGATAAAAATGTCGACAACTGCCACTTCCCTATTAGTGTACGTGTAAGCCTTACCCTCCCTCACCTCCAACCTCCACCCGTAAAGTGCGAAAGGGACAACTGCAGCTCAGGCTGATTTTACCTACAAAAACCTTGACCAAAAGGCGTTTCGTATTCCGCTGTTTTCTTCTTCAAAACTGGCCTGATCTTAAAAATTCTTATATCAAAATTTAGAGGAAAAGTATATCTATGCTTCTGTCATTTTCTTTTTTGTTAAAAAGTTATCAATTTTGTCTGAAAGTCGTCTGAACATGGCGGTAGAAACGGGCATTTTTTTCGGGTTTTTGGATTGTCATATTTCTTTTAGTGATTATGTTTTCGAAAAAAGGAAATGATAGGGGCACGTATGAATTAGACCTTGATTTTATGGGAAAAAATCATTGCTCTGGAGGCATTATCCACGAAGAAAACAGCGGAATGTTTTTGTATGGAGAAAGGCCCAATAGAGTACCCTCTTAAATATTTATTTTATTCTGTTTTAGTATTTGTTGTTATAGCGGCAACAGAAATACATCATCTGTGAAATTTCAACTGTATAGCTATCACGGTTCATGAGATACAGTGCCTGGTGACCGACGGACAGACAGACAGACGGACCGCGGAGTGTTAGTAATAGGGTCCCATTTTTACCCTTTGGGTACATAACCCTAAAAAACGTATTTCAAGTTGTTAAACCGCACTTGGAGAAAATTGCCTAGAGAGTCCTGTCTATGAGCCTTAGCAAAGGCATTCTGGCATCTCAACTATCAAGAAACTTTTTTAGTATACCTAAATGAGACCTCACCTACTCTTTATAGGACCTCAAGCCACTCCACGGAATCGCTGTTCTCGTGTTTAAAAGGGTAAAAATGTTGATGGCAAAAATGTAACGAAATATTTCAAACTTTCTAAACAGTTCCTTGAAAAAAAATTGTAAGGGAATTTTTCGGTCCCATCGACTTTTTAAAACTCTAAGGGACCTTTTTATCTCGATACAATGGTCCTATTTATTTTTTGCTGTCGCAAGTATTTGAAAGTATTTCTGTGTTGTATTTAGAAGTGTATACTAAAACATTGTTTAGGAATTCGACCGGATTTACAGAAAATTTTTGCAGTAAAGGCTTAGAAAATAATATTTTTTAAGAATACACTGTTTTCATAAGGCTTTCACAATACAATATTATGAGAATAATTTTATAGTAATGGATATAAATAAATAAATGATTATAAATTTACCCTGCCTTTTTAATCGCTGTAATTCCTTCGTTCAAACTCGAGCAAAAGTTAACTTAAAATTTCTTCTACATCAATTTTTAAATAAGATTTGATTAAAACACTTATATTAAGACATTTTTCCTTACTTAAAAATACTCCTTTTATAATAAAAATGAGGTCGGATTTAGTACAATTTTTGTGAGTAACATGGCTTAATGGGAAATCTGAACATTATTGATTTTTAAGATTACCAAGGAAAGTTAAAAAGTTTTACAATAAAATAATATTACATTATATCGCGTGTTTCATCCATTTACTCTTAATAAGTTCTCACTCGCCTAAACATGTTGAAAATAATGTAATTCATTGTCTCCTGTGGTAGTCTATATCATTCTTCTACGATGGCGCTTCGTAGTTCACCCACATTGACCGGTGTTGGAAGTATGATCTTTTAGCAGGTCCCAAACGTGTTCTATCGCCATATACATACCAGGTGAGCTCGCCGGCACCGCCTAAACTGCGTTATTGACATTATTATATAGGATGGAGTTGAAAAATAGGTACAGAGCCGAGCATTTTCCTGGATTAAAATTAAGTGACAACTGATAAAGGGGCTAATGATACCACATTTTATTCTCAAATAACACTTATATAGCGACGGGGCTCAAAATAAACATTCGGAAAACCCACGAAATGAGAACTGGTGTGAAGAACCACACACCGTTGCTGATTGGCACAGAGGCAGTGGCACGCGTCCACAAATTTACTTACCTCGGGAGCGTCGTGTCAGAGACTGGGGGTAGTGAAGAGGACATCGCTTCACGGATCGCCAAAGCCAACCATGGAAACTGACCCGAAGGATTAAAATCTTCGGGTCCAATGTCAAATCCGATTTATTAATCCGTATTTATTGTATAATCAAATCGAATTTATTTATAGCTTATATTTAGGTCTTGCATTCAAATCGATTTTACTATCGTAATTGCACCTACCACTATTTGTTTCTCCATCACCCAAAGGTTGACTGGTAGAAAATGCCTAGGGCATTAAGTCCGCCTCTGTACATTTATGTGCTTAAAGTATTAAATAAATAAATAAATCCGTGCTGCTCTACGGGTGTGAAACGTGGAAGGTCACAAAGGACATCCCACGCCAAATACAAGTCTTCATCAACCGCTGTCTTCGTCGCATTCTCGGAATTTACTGGCCCGAGACCATCTCCAATGTAGAGCTGTTGGAGAAATGCCACGAGAGCCCGAACGACCGCCAGATCAAGCGGTGACAGACGGACAGACAGACAGACAGACGGATCGCGGAGTCTAAGTAATAGGGACCCGTTTTTCCTAAAAAATAATGTAAAACGAGATAATAAGTTAACAAAATGTTAACAAGCATCTAGAAATCTAGAAGGCCTACAGTGTTCACAAATTCACAAAACAATCGGTAAAAGACTCTATACAGAGGTAAAAAAAAAATAAAAAAAGTTTAACAAGACAAAATTTAACATGTGGCACAAATGTTGTTATCAGTGCTGTAACTATTCATAGCAAAAAGTCTAATTAAAATAAGAAAAAAAAAAGAAAAATGAGATTGAGAATAGTTAGAGACATCCACATATCTGTGCCGTTTATGAGTTACCAAGGAAGCCGCATGCGCAGAACGAGCTTAAGCCAAAATTTTTATCTTCAACGTAGTCCTTGATTTTATAATACGCCTTTTAATAAGGACACGTTTGATGTAGTTTTTGAACTTTCCATCGGTCAGTTCTATAACTGACTTTGGCAACTTGTTATAAAAGCTTATACTGTTTATAAGAAGACTTGCTAGTTTTTGTTAATCTGAATTTGGGTATTACAATTTTGTGCTTACTGCGTGTTTAAATACACTATACACTATTATCACAGCTATTATGGAAGTCACTTTTAGTTTTGAAAAGCCCTCGATTTTTGCGGACATACAAACAATATTGTTCCTCTACCATATGCCGCTGTAGTTTATAAAAATTACAGATTAAGATGTTCTTGTTCATGTTTATACATTCATTGCCATCCATCAATTCGAATTAAATTAATTCCACACTCATCAATTAACAATATTTCATCCCATTAGTCCGAGGACCAAAGTGGATATTGCCGAGCAAAAGTTATTCCTTTTCAAAGGTGGTGCACCTCAATTTTTGGACCTTCGGCGGAGACGAACGAACTAAAACCAGCTTTTTTCAACATTCTTCTTACCGGAAACTTATTGTCTGTTGCAGCTCAAACTTCCTCCAGCTCATTTCTGGCTTAAATGGTCTTTAAGGGGCGTTTTGCAAGAGCAAAATAAATTAAACTATTATTTCTGTTAAGGTTACACTAGTCGAAAATTCTTTCATACAAACGTAGTCTAGGGATTATTCCACAGTTTGACGATGTACGTTCAAAATAAAAAGTGATATCAATTTGTCTCATCATTATCTAGCCCTGTATGGAAGCAAAAAAGTAAAAACAGAAGATATTAGAAAGTTATGAGCGTCGAAAGTTCCACATTTCGACACTAATTTTAACGCATTTTTGGGCGCATATAAATACCATAAGAAGACGGAAAATTGCAAAACGGCCTCCATACAGGAATAGATTAGTAGTTAAACAATGCAAATAATTTTATTTTGAACAGATAGATTTAATCGTTTTTTCATGATATCTTGACTGCCAAAGGTCTGAATTTCGCGCGCTCGGTTTCGTCCTAAATCATTATCCATTTCGCTACAAATTTGCAAAAGTGTGTATTCCTACGCGAACTAGCTTCCTACTGCTCATCACAGCATCTATCTCTTCCGCACCTGTTTTCGGTTGATATAAAATGCATTTTAACCCCGCGCACAAAATAGTTCGTGCCGTCGACTAGTGTACCCTTAAAAGTACGAGTTTTCTGCCTTGTCCTGTTATTCTCACTAGCATTAGTCTCTCTGAATCATTATAAACTGCAATAAATGGTTGAAACAGGTAAACGATGAATTATGCACAGCACTCTGTAGGTTTGATCATTTCTTCTCATCTCAAGTGCCCTGACCCTCTCAGTTTGGGCAAAGTTGGGCAAAATGATGTCCTTAACTTCGAATAAGTTCTAAACATTAAAAATTAAACAAATAACACAATATTTTAATGAAAAATTTACGAAATTTTAAAACAAAACTATAAAGTGGCAATAAGCAAAATTCTCTCCATATATGATGTAAGTTCGCATAACATTAAAATAATCGCTTTAAAAGAGAAGTTCAATTGTTTTATGAATTGGGAATAATTGTTTTTTTTTCTAAAACAAAAAAAAAACACCCTGCAAAGGTAAAAAAAGTTTTGCGAGAATCATTTCTTGTGCTGCTAATTTTGTCAGTGTGTGTATATCTATACTATATAATAATAATAATAATAATAAATCTTTATTTCTCCATAAATGCATAACATTATTATGATCTAAAAATTGCTTAAGCTAGTGTTCCAGAGTGAAAAACCCTGACTTCTAAACTAGGTTTATATACCTGTATCGTAGAAGCCAGTGTACCTTCAATGTGATGTGCTTAAAGAAAATAGGACACACATTATACACAATAATCCATTAGGGCATTAAGTTCAAGAGAAACAAAATAAAAAATAAAAGTAATAATAATAAAAATAAAAGCATTAAATGAAAGTGTAGTGTATGTCTCTTGGTGTATTTGTCTGGAGTTATGTGTGTGTGGGTGTTTGAGAGTGTGTGTATGTTTGAGAAAGAGTGTGCGTGACTGCGAGTGTAAGTATGAGCGAGTGTGCGAGCTTATGCGAAAGTATAATAAATTATTATCATAATTTAACTTTCAAAAAAGAAAAACCTCCACTATTTATTTATATGACAAATATTTCCCAAAAGAAGATCCTCAGTATTTCGATAAGTTAGTTTTAGAAGATATGCCTGTAACTTGGATTTCAACTGATATTTATTATCGGGATAAATTTTTAGCACTTTATTGAGCTGGTTGTAAAGTTTCGTGCTGGTGACATAATAGTGTCTTTTGGCAAACGAAGTTCTATGCGACTCCTGAGAAAAAACCGTGTATTTAATTCTGCCTGTTGGCTCTGAGGACGGACGAGTATGGTGCTTACGGAGCATTGACTGGAGGACATACAGCTGCCTGACAGTTAAAACATTAGATTCCGCATATAGCTGTACTGTGGAATATCTTAGCGGACGAGAGAGCAGAACCTTCAGAACAGCTCTATGTGCTCGTTCAAGTCGGATAAAATGGCTCTCAGTAGCTCCACCCCAGATTGGAATACAATAAGCTAAGATCGATTGGCATAAAGCAAAATAAACCATCCTCAAAGTATCCCTATCAGCAGACTTGCGTAATTTTTTAAAAACGTAAATCAGTTTTCGAGTTCTACCAGAAAGTACATCCAGGTGTTTATGCCAATTGAGATGTTGGTCAATATGTACGCCTAGGTATTTGACACTAGTGGACTGAGATACTGCAAGACAATCACAAATGGTGGAAGGCGTACATATGTGGGCTCTAAGATTAAGGGAAGGTGAAGGGCATAAATTTGACCTTATAGCAAATGGCATATAAACCGTTTTACTGACGTTAAGAGTGAGTAGGTTGTTACTCAACCATTCCATTACATATGTAAGCGCATTCTCGGCATTCTGATAGCACTGGGCCCAGTCTACTCCATCTATAAGCAGGGAAGTATCATCGGCGTATGTAATGATTTTACAATTTTGAATGGGAAGTTTACAGAGATCATTTATATAGATAAGGAATAGAGTGGGACCCAATATGCTACCTTGAGGCACACCGTATATAATGGGAAGCTCTTCACTCACATTTTGCCCAATTTTAACCACCTGAGTGCGATTCCTCAGGTAGTCCCTAAAGATATCTAGCACCAAGCCTCGAATTCCAATGCCCTCCATCTTATTCAGTAAGGCCGGCGCAGAAACAGTATCAAAGGCCTTAGATAAATCAAGAAAGATACCAAGACACTTTCGCTTGTTGTCAACAGTCCTAACTGCGTAGTCAGACAGAGCCATGATAGCATCTTCAGTACTCATACCCTTCCGAAAACCAAATTGGTTGGGGGCTAAAATATTATTTACATCGAGGAAACTGACGAGACACTTGTTTAAAATTCGTTCCAAGATCTTTGACATGGCCGAAAGAACCGAGATAGGTCTGTAGTTATTAATGTCGTCTCGGCGACCGGCCTTATGAACTGGGTGAACTACGGCTTTTTTAAAGACTACTGGGAAGACACCAGATGAAATGGCAAGATTACAGACATGTGTAATGACTGGGACCAATACACTTCTCGTGGACTTGATGATGTTAATGGGAATGCCGTCCCAACCGGTAGCGGAGTCTGACTTTAGACTCAGAATGATGTCTTCAACATCCATTTCCGTAGACTCAAGGAGAACCATAGAGCCACTTGAATTTGTTGGCGAAATTGAATGCGTGGCGGACACAGGTTTTATTTTAGTGGCAAGGCTTTCACCAATACCAGCAAAGTAGTTATTGACCTGATTAAGAGAGGACCCTGGAGTGTCAGAAAGATGTAACAGTTCAATAGGGGGAGGACAGTGTGAACGAAGGTCAGATACTTTTTTCACCACATCCCAAGTTGCTCTAATATTATTTTTTGCCTTAGAAAATTCTTCCTTTTCATACGCTAGCTTAAGTTTCCTTAATAATGAGTTGCAGAAGTTACGGTAGCGAGTATACGTTATTCTTAGAATTTCACTATTAGCATGTTTTTTTAATTCGACGTGCATGCGGTCACGGTTCCGGATACAGCGTAACAGGCCAGGAGTTATCCACGGCTTAAGAGATCTATGTTTCCTGGGGACTGTATATTCATGTGTGTTATTCTTTATGATAGAAGATAGACCACCTATTAGGTCTTCCGCCGCTCTATTTGGATCAAACACCGCCAAGATAGGAGACCAGTCTTTACTATTGATAGTTTCTACAACTGCATTGTGGTTAATTTTACATTTAGTACGGGGTAAATTACGATACTTATTGTTAGTTTGCAAAAATAGTAGCAGAGGTTCGTGATCAGTTACAGACGACTCAATGACAATAGCTGTGGCTGATAAATTCGTTTTTAAGAGGATGTGATCCAAACAATTGGAGATACGTGTGGGAAACAGGTGAGCAGGGAGAAGCCCGTGCGCAGCAGCACATGATAAATACTCGTCCGAGTGCGTATCGTTGTTGCCAATCTTGATATCGATATTAATATCTCCAATCAAGACAACAGTCTGTGTGGATGGGATGAGCACACTATCCAAACTTTCAATGAAATTGTTGATGTTTTTATAGGAAGGGGAGCGATACAGAGCAACAATTGAAACGCTGTCTATATTACAGATAAGACAATTGGCATCAACAAAATCGGGTTCTATAACATCGTGTTTCATAGAAGATTTAATATACACAGCGCATCCATCATTTTGATTGAAAGTATTTTTCGTAAAATAGGAAGTATAACCATCTAAAGGTGGTAGGTGACTTATTTTACTTAACCAACATTCGGACAAGACAATAACATCACACTGAAAGCCCAGAAGTTCCATTAGCACAGAGATTTCGCCAAAGTTTTTATTTATACTCCGAATGTTAAGATGCAGTACTTTCAACCCCCTGTTTGGATTTTTAATATACCGTATGCAGCTTTCCGGTTGACATTTATAAGATTTAGCTACAGATAGTGAGTCTAATTCGTGGTCTACTTTATTTAGGTTAGCCATTTATAAAAAAAATAAAAAAATATAAGATAACCCAAAACTTGTCACAGAAAGAACAGAAATCATGAGAATAAGGCAATTTATAGTTAATGATGCGATTGGACTAGGATTATGCAAAATTGATTGAGATGTGTTATAAATTATGTTTGAGGAATGAACAATATACGCATGCTCAGTAATTACAAAACGCACAAGTGTTGAAAATAGGGAAGACTTACGTGTGTATTTGTGTGTGTGAAAATCTAAACTTAGGCTACAAAATACAGTATAAAAATTGAGGAAACTTATCATTAATATAATAATCAAGAGTCATTGATTCACATCCAATTCACGCAGGGTCTGTTCCGTTTTAATAAGGATTTGTTTAGCGCCTTCAATTTTACGCAGAAATACGTTCCCATTATTGGTCCAGCAGAACTTGAATTCTTTCAGCTTAGCAAATTCCCTTGCAGCAAAGAACAGCCTTCTAGAACTCGGTGGAAGATATTCGGCAACATAAATTGGGCGTCGGTCCCCATCCATACCTATGTTCTTGGTACTCAAGCGCTCTTCCCTAGGATAATTCTTGTTGAAGTCACGTACTGATATGAGGAGTTGGGATTTGGTTTGGACGCTGGTAAATTCTGTGACAATCGGTCTGCAAGAAGATCCCGGTTTGCCTGGGAGCCTGTATATGTCACGTATATACGTGGAGTTTACGGGTACGTTAACTGCCGCTCCTACTTTAATAATAATATCAGTCAATTCAGCCGCAGACTCCTTCTCTTTCACGTGCGGAATATTGCGTATCTCGACAATAGATGATCGTGTTGACTTCTGGAGATCTTGGATTTTTTCATCTAGAGTTTGAATTTGATCTCTGTACACTTTTTTATCCTTTTGTAGGACATCGATCTGTTTCAACATGTCATCATATTGTCTGTTAATAAATCCGACAGTCTTCTCAATTTCCATATTTGAATTATGGATAGCAGTGTTTTGGAGTTTTAATTCTGCTATTTCGGACACCAATTTCATCATAGATGAGCTTTGTTCATCCAAAAATGCCTTGAGATGAGATTCCTGTTCTTTTTTCCACGTCGCAAGCATCTGCATAATCTCATGTTTAAAGTCCTGCAGTTCGTTAGTCGGAGATAACTCGTCGCGAGGACGCTTGTGTCGTGTAGAAATGTTTACATTCTCGATTTGGCCACTGTATACTGATTGTGGAATATCCGAGTCAGACGAAACTTGAACCAACTTTTTGTTTAACGTGGACGAAGCCGGTGGGGACTTCTGCACGCGAGGCATCACACAGCGCAGGGTGACGGAATGTAAACCGAAGCGCTCGGTGATAAATGCGAAAGTTCTCGTAGCACGAAAGCTGCGCACGCGTCACAAGGACAAGATAAGCGAGCACTTGATGTCGAGCGGGACAGCAATTATGGCGACCGTCTCTGTCTTGCACGGGGGCGTGGCCAGCTAGCGAAGCATTAGCGGCTTAGAAATTAAACGAAAACAGTGAACCAATTTGATAGAAAATTAGCCCCATTAAACTTAATCCCAACGGTTAGAATCGCGTATGCACACTATATTATAATTATTAGAACCGATAACACGTCCACTCTCGGCAAAGGTAACGGGCGAAGGGGCAAAAGGAAAGATTTTTTTGTTTGTTTGTACCGAATAGGCTCCGAAACTACTGGACCGATTTGAAAAATTCTTTCACCAATAAAAAGCTTCATTATTCCTGACATAGGCTATTTTTAATCCCGAAATTGGGTCCTGTAGGGTGGTCCACGGGAGCGAAGCCGCGGGCAACAGCTAGTACGTGATAATTTCCATGAAAAATAACCATAATTAAGTAGGTACCTGAAAACATGAATTTAAAAAATAATTTAGTTTTATTACTGTCTCGAATTAGAATAGTAATTAACAAAGAGAACTACCGTCCAGTTTGCGTTCTACAGAGTTCCAGGGGTAAGGCACCAACCATGGAGTATGACAAAGACAAGCTAACCTAATGAATAAACATAATTAATTTGGCCTTGAACACTTCGATTAGTAAGCGAATTAATTGTTTACGGCCTTTTTTAGTTGGTAACAGGAAAAGAAAAATAACTGAAATTTTATATTATATAACAGATGTTAATCTTACAATAGTTCACAACAAGAACGGTTTAAACTTGAACTGTTGCGAACTTCAACATAGTTGAGAGGATAGTGTTTTTTCTCTTTTTTATTAAGGTTCCGTAGCCAAATGGCAAAAAACGGAACCCTTATGGATTTTTTTTTCATCAAACCCATACGTGTGAGGTATCTATGAATAGGTCTTCAAAAATGATATTGAGATTTGTAATATTTTTTTTTAACTGTATAGTTTGCGCGAGGGACACTTTCAAAGTGGTAAAAGTACTATTATTTAAGATTTATTGTACACTGACAACCCTAAATTCCAACCCTAAAAGGTTGTCTGTAAGAGATTGCCCTGTGCGATAAGACCGCTCATTGTAGGTACACAATTTTTTATGATTTTTTGTCCTGTATATATATATATTTTTGGTGTACAATAAAGAATATAATAAATAAATAAATAAAATGTGTCTTCTAAAACTTCTGCCCCCTGTAACTTCTAAAGTAAGAGAATGACAAATCAAAAAAAAACATTTTATGTAAACTTCCACCGAAAATTAGTTTGAACGAGATCTAGTAAGGATCTCATTCAAACCAATTTTCGGTGGTAGTTTTTTTTTAATACGTCATAAATCGTAAACCGCAATTTACCAAGTGCGGAACCCTTCGTGCGCGAGTCTGACTCGCACGTGGCCGGTTTTTTTTTAAACTTTGTCCCTCTCTAGGAATTTCTCCGGTACGTTATCTATAACCATTCATACTGCGGCGTAGCCTCACTTTAGCAAATGTCCCATGACGTCTGCGTTCGCATTTCGGTGGTCATTACACTGTTACACAAAGATTAATGACGTCATCGTGTCTACTTGTGCCACACAATCACGGCTATCACAGTTGTTATTGTGATCCACGTTTGTAGGTTCAAATTAAACCTATTGCCCGGCTGAGCAATGTTATTTAACTACATAAAATTTATTTATTATGATTACTTGAGTTTGTTTATGTATTGATCTATTAAATATATATATGTATTATATATATACATTTTAAACTCAATTTCATCATAAACCTGTAACAATCCAGATTTTTTTTATGAAAAACCTAAACTAGTTGGTCTATGAACGGGAGCTTAGGGCACCCCGACACGGACAGGTTAGGTTCGAAGGACATGACGGGAGCTGAAATGAGCGAGCAAAGCGAGCGAACTCAGCGCCCGTTATCTCCTTCGTGTTAGGTTACTTTAGACCCTGCATTCAGAGATAGGAGCCCCGCAGCGGGGCTCCGTCGCCTCTCTTGCCTAGATACTAATCGTACTTGCACATGTCGGCCGCGCTGAGCAGGGGGCGCAGTCACTGACAAGCAAGCGTGAGCGGGGTGCAAACAAGAACTTGACATGTTTTTTATCATTTCACTGAATCATCAATTTAGGGATTTGTTCAAATCACTAGATTTGTTTTGGGAAATGATAAAATCGTGTTGTTTTTTTTAACATCCACCGTGATTTGATCAAATCCCTTAAGGAATTGACCAAATCCCTGATTTTATTAATATCCCTGTATATATTCTATCGAAAACGTCGCGATAACGGTTGGTAAAATGACAAAAAATAAAGATTTTTTTTTGCGTATATTTTTTTTTCCAATTTGTTACTTTTTCTTATTTTTTATGGGTGCCAGCGTTATTTTATATAATTAAGACATCGCTAGATATGTCTTGACCGCCCAAGTGTTCTTACTTAATTAGTGAAGTATGGAGGTCCAATATTTTTTTCTTTCCAAACCTTCCACCATCGAGTGAGGTATCAAAAGGTGAAAAACCCATTGGTGATTACAAAAATATATAGCACTTTAATGTTTAAAAGTAATTCGAATAAAAATTAATAAAAAGTTGTAAATAAAAAAGTTAGTAAATAACCTTTTCCTTGCGGTCGGGTAATAAAAAACCCGATTGGTTCAGAGGCGAACGAGAAAGATGTAAACAGTAAGAAAGTCATGCTGAGTAGTCGGCAGATACATATTTACAAGCTACAGCTGACCAAAACCATATTGTATCCTCCAATCGGATTTTTTTATTTTTCCTTTTTTTTTCCAGCAATGTTGTGGTTGGCTTCCAGATTAACCACAGTCTTTACTTGTACCAAAGCTCACCAATAGGTTGACGTCTATCAAATCAACATCGAGCAATGTTACGATCGGACTATAGGTGTGGTTACAGTCCTACATAATGTAAACTGTTTCCATCTCTTTGTGTTCTGAATAGTCACTGATTTTAAATATCCTCAACCCAAAACATTCAACGTGACTGGGTTTTTTCAAGTTCCTAAACAACTTACCATTCACAAGTATTTATCATGTATCTTATTAGTATCTGCATATGTAATTTCTCGGATTTACTTGCAAATTTGTTACAGCGAAAGTATGTTTACCTAACTTTTAATGATCTGCATTATTGAACAGCCACAGCAACAGCTGTACAGCAGTCTAATTGCGTAAGTGAATTCGGCAAGGCGAAAGATTTGACCTCATTAATCGACCAATCCCGTGCGAGATGAAAGACGCATTGTGGATTTCCGTCTATGTGATTGGTCGATTGATGGGGACAAATCCTTTGATTGCCGAATTCACTTACTCAATTAGGCTGCAGGTCTACTATGGATAGAAAAACTAAAACAACTACACAGCGTTTTAATCTCCACAAAAAAACGACATAGTACCACTCCGCCTATGTACCACTATTATACATGCAGTTTAAATAAATGTTTGACCGTACCGACAAAACAATCTTACTGCGTCAATAACAGTACATAGAAATAAAACCGTACTAAAACTTCATACGCGGGACTATGCAATCAACAAACTTTTTACTACCCGACCTGCGCTAGACAAAGCTGCAGTTAAAAACTTTTTACACTGTAAAAATCAATGAAAATGTTCAGTGGATATAGATGCCTCAAATTCATTCAACGGTGGTATCTCACGTGAAAAAAACATTTGAACCAAACTGCGCTCGACTCTGCGGAAATAATATCCATTGTGCTAAGCCATAGGCAATATTTTTACAGGCGAATGAAACAATAAAAGACTTTATATTGGTTGTTTACCTATATAATCATTGTCGTAGAAAATGCAATCAGTTCGCCCCATTGCACTAAATAAATTAAATTTTATAGGAATTAATACCTATGCTTTTCATAATATAACATCACGCTTTTGTGCCCGAAGGGCAGTGAATCTATAGAACGCCCTCATTTCGCCTGTTATGCCAGATAGAAAAACCTAATAACCCTTGCTCGACCCGGAAATTGAACCCGGTATCTCATGTTCAATAAGCTTGCGGCCGCTATACCAACGAGGCAGTTTTTATTTAATAAATGCCTACAGTATATTTTTTTTTGTAGAATAAAACACCAATATAATTGGCCCAAATTATTTGTTAATACAATAAGGTTCGCGGAATTGTTATTTGATTTATGTCAACAAATTGGTTACATGTTTTTGAAACTCGAGTTTAAATTTTAATTACAATAATAGAATGTGGCATACACAGACGTGAATCTCACTAGATGACGCGAAAGTATGTTCTGAGCGTGTCAAAAAAGGAAGTCAAAGGAAAGTAATTTGGCTTTTCTTTGCTTCATTAAGGCGCAGGCCACACAGAAATGGCGTCGGGCGCGGACATGGCACGGTCGGCTTCCTATTCCATTCAAATTTAAAACAAAATGAGTGCAAACGACATACAGTGAGTTCCAAATTGCACTTTATTTCTATGCATTTTGCGCCCGACGCCATTTCTGTGTGGCCTGCGCCGCGTTCTCGGCAACGGATAACCGAAATCTAGAAAAATGTCTAGTTATGCCGTATTGAGCTGTAAAAACTCTACAATAAAGTTAGCCGAGACAATGGAAACATTTTCTTTCAACGGAAAGTAAGTTCTTAAATTATGTGTGAAAAAATTGCTCAGTTGATTTTAATACAGTACGATCCGATTCGATTTTTTTTTCTTGGATTTCTTTGTTTTGCGTTATCTAGTTAGATTTGTGTCTGTGGTGACACAACTCAGGTGATATATTTTTTTTGTTGCTTTGACCCAATAATTTGAAATGTTTTTCTTTTCATGGAATATAACACGAATTGATTGCTGATGGTATAAAAATAACAGCTTCTTATCATTTTTAAGTGCATGTGTTATAAAAAACAAATATTATCATCCGAAGTACTTACTTGAAGCTACTGATAACGACAAAAATAAATCTCGCACAATTATTTGCTAATCACCTAATTAAATAACATGCAACGTCAAAATGGCCGCGGTAAACGGTTTAAGGCTATTAGAAGATGCGTTAATAAATACTGGTGTCCAATAAATCTAGTAAAGTAGAGACGTTACGGCGTACGTGAGCGTCGCAGCCAGAATTTAAACGGGAATAAGAAGTTAAGGGGGCATGTTACTACGGTTAAATTAGGATGTCTCTGTACATGGAGCCCCATGTACAAAGACATCCTACGTGGTGTAACTACCCATCCTACATTATAGTAAGACCTATATTGACCTCAAAGTTAAGCAACATTTTTCGAGGATGGTTGAACATTCACAACAGGTCTCAGAAAGCCGTTGCTTTCGACTGTCCTTTGTAGATTTTGGAAAATCGTCGAGTAGTCAGTAGCCCAAAAAATCTAACACCACCAGTCTTGCCAGGGTGTAAGTACTACCCAGTACTGGGTTATGGACGCCAGACATAGACACTTAGACAGGCGCTCCATGTAAGATACCTGTATTCAGTTGCACCGAGCGCTCAACCACTATGCCCACCGTGTCGTCGTCAGGTATTTGTTGCTGTTTGTTTGAGCCTAAAATGTTAGGCTCAACAAACAAGCAAGGTTTTATTAATGGATTGACAAGCTGAGCATCGGTTTAACAAATGGTAAAGTGCTTATGTATACCAACTGCAACAAACGTGGTTGGGGAAGATAAAGTTGGTAACTATACAACAATTTAAAGTTCACTTAAAGACTGGAACCAATTCTTAAGGGTACACTAGTCGAAAATTCTTCCATACAAACGTAGTCTAGGGATTATTCCACTGTTTGACAATGTGATAGATTAGTAGTTCAAGAATGCAAATAATTCTATTTTGAATAGATACGTTTAGTCGTTTTTTCATGATATCCAGACTCCCAAAGGTCTGATTATAAAATTTCGCGCGCTCGGTTTCGTCCTAAATCATTATCCATTTCGCTACAGTGTGTATTCGTACCCGAACTAGCTTCCTAGTGCTTCCGCACGTGTTGTCGGTTGATATAAAATGTATTTTAACCCCGTGCACAAAATAGTTCGTGCCGTTGCGGCGTCGACTAGTGTACTCGTAATCTTAATATTGGTGATTTCAAGATATTTTGACTGCTTCATAAAATTTTTTAGTCACCGTGTCTTTTATCAAAAACTAAGGTGGAATAATTAAATCCGCGGTGTTGTGGTTTTAGTGTTGCGGATACAATGATAGGGCAGTCATGATACCGTTGCTTTTAACCGCATTGCTGCACTCTCATTAGTACCGGCATTTATCTTCTGACTCTGAGGTTTTGTTGTAGAGTCCCATTTGTCCTGGTAAACAACCAGAACTTTAGAATGTGTAGAATTGATGAGTAAATAAATTTACTCACGCTCGCCCATGTGGGTAAGCAGAAGCTATATGTAGAACACTAGCTGCTTCGTTCATGTTTATACATTCGGTCAAGCACACATGACGACTTTTCAGAAGAAACTTCACCAATAAGTTTTCATACTAGGTGTGTTTCTAACATATTGGTTTCCGTTTTTTAGCTATTCGATCGCGATCGAATCATAAATGTAGAGATCCGCAAGAGAACCAGGGTTACCGACATAGCCCGAAGAATTGCCAAACTTAAGTGGCACATTGCTCGCAGAACGGATGGTCGAAGGGGCAGGAAAATTCTGGAGTGGCGACCGCGAACCGGAAGACGTTGCGTTGGAAGGCCTCCCATCAAGTGGACCGATGACCTGGTGAAGTTTGCGGGGATCCGCTGGTTGCGAGTCGCACGGGACCGGTCAATGTGGCGACGCTTGGGGGAGGCCTATGTCCAGCAGTCTTTCGGCTGATAAGATGATAATGATTCCGAATCTGCAATCAAAATTATGAACACAAGAAAGCAGAAAATATGCGTCTCCCATAGCACACAACTTGGTATTTATTTATTGACTAGCCTCTGCCAGTGGCTTCACCCGCATGAAAAGTGAATTATCATCCCAAGGGAACATTATAGCGGGACAAAAAGTAGCCGATGTGCTATTTCAAATTAAATTCTATCTTTGTGCCAAATTTTATCCAGATTCGTTCAGGTGTACTTACTTTGTTTTATTTTTTTCGATAGGCTCGCGTTTGACCACTATCTCGCCTGATGGGAAGTGATGATGTGGTCGACGGTGAAGCAGGCTCACCTAGAAGTAACCTATTCACTCTTGACTTAAAGACCCCAAGGTTGTAGCTATCAGGAAACAAAGACTCGGTCAGGGAATTGCACTCCGTAGCTGTGGGTACAATTCGCAAGTACGCGTCGGTGTTTGAGAAAAATAAAATTATTGTTGTTATATTATAAATATCCATCCAAACTTTTGCATTTTTCTTTTTTTACACTGTTACAGAATCGACAGAGTACCGAGTCGCCTTGACTACTAGTCTTGTTAGAATCGAAACTTTTCATACACAACAAGCGTGTCAGTGTTACCAGAATTTGAAATCCCGTGACAACTCTGATCATGGTTATAACAGCTGATACTTGTGCTCAGCACAGTTACGTGGATACCAATTTTATTTTCAACTGCGTATCTAGTCACTAGAATTAGGTACCGCACCGGAATTCCGTGCTCTGTGGTTATATATCTTCTTGACTGACCTCAAAACCAGCATGTCGCAAAAGTTCGCTAAGTATTAATATAAAGCAAAGACGTAAGAAGCTCCATGCATCTTCTGGTGCACAATGTGCTTCTCCGTCTTAAGAAGAGCCGTGAGGAATGACTACTTTAGCTGAAAGTTAACTTTTATAAATCTCTTTAGTACTATAACTTTGAAAGACGTCCAGCAAAAACTACAGTTGTGCATCTACATTGAAGTTAGTTATTTAATAACGATCATCTTATGGTGATTAAGGTTTTCAGTAAAGTATTATTTATGTTAATATAAGTGAATAATTCAACCGACTTACAAATAAAAACACTACAAAGTGAAAAAAAAATAACGAAGTCGGTGTTCTTGTTTTTGTTTCTCTGTTTTTGACACCGACTTTTTAGTGTTTTTTAAGGCAGTCGCGTCGGTTGTATTATTTTTAAAAACGTTTTTATTTTTCACTTTTTAGTTGTGGTACATATCTATAATGCCCACAGTTATGCCAGAATAGATTACCCGAATAACATGAAACTTTAACACAACACAACCGGTGAAATCAGAGTATACCAGGGTGAACGGTACACATTTGCTCCCTTTAGAGCGTACCGGCGTGATGTTATGTTATGAAATGGTGTAAACAACAAACAGACATGCGATTACAGCAATGCCGATAGATTTGAAAGAAAGAAAGAAAGAAAAAATATAAATTACCCCGTGCGAGACCAAAAAGGCTCCTATCTCAGCATGAGCAACGATCTCAGCATTTGCCGTCATTTATTGAAAAGTTCTGTTGTATATCTGCAAAGTTCTTCATCAGATCTTGATCAATCACAATCAAAATTTAAATGGATCCACAATAAAATAAAAAAAGAATCATTAAAATCGGTTCACCTAGTAAAAAGTTCTGAGGTAACATACATAAAAAAATTCAGTCGAAGTGAGAACCTCCTTCTTTTTGAAGTCGGTTAAAACGCACAGAACCTATCGATGTGGCATCACTTGGGGTAGGCACAATGTTCAGCATTGAAATTCTTTCGACTGTAATGATGATGATGTTGATTAGTGACAAACAACAATTACCAAAGTTATCGCAGTTTGTGTCACGGTGCATAACAAGTTAAAATGTTTAATAAACATTAACAAACAATAGAATTTGATTGGTGCGAAAAAACGTGTTCGTTTACTATAAACGATAATAATAATGTTGGGGAAATATACTGTAGCTCTTTTGTTATAAGCTCATTATGACATTGATATTGCGCTTTTTAGGGTTCCGTACCCAAAGGGTAAAAACGGGACCCTATTACTAAGACTCCGCGATCCGTCTGTCTGTCTGTCCGTCTGTCACCAGGCTGTATCTCATGAACCATGATAGCTAGACAGCTGAAATTTTCACAGATGATGTATTTCTGTTGCCGCTATAACAACAAATACTATAAACAGAATTAAATAAATATTTAAATGGGGCTCCCATACAACAAACGAGATTTTTGCCGTTTTTTTCGACGATGGTACGGAACCCTTCGTGCGCGAGTCCGACTCGCACTGGGCCGGTTTTTTAAACATAATAAATATTCCAGATGCATAGATACGCTGTTGACACTGATCATAGTAATCACTTCTTGTTTTATTACCAATTATCTTATTTATATTTATTGGTTCCTGGATATTCAGTTCATATTTCATTGGGCATCACAAACGAAATATAGTAGTATAAAAGTAATTTATTGATATATGGTTCTGATTTAGTAAGTAAGTAAGTAAGTAAGTAAGTAATCATTTATTTGCACAAACATGATTTACTATGGCATTAATCACATTAATGTGAGTCAATCAAGAATGTCAAAAAAAAATATAAAATTATCATATACAGGTTGACATTTTTAAGTGGGCCAAATTCGAAACTATGAGGGAAAGCTATAAATACTGAAAGGAATCTCGGGGCCGTTTTGATGAAAACTAAAACGGCATTATGAGAGGATGAATGATAGGCGACTAACGAAAGGTATTTACAAGGCAGACGTGAATGGAAACGCCGGGAGGGGACGCCCTAGGAAGACATACATAGACCTTATAGGTGATGTTCTTCAGAAAGGCAAGGTGCGCAGTACTTATAACCGGCGTGTGTGTATGACAAGATGTATGAATGTGAGTGAAGCAAAAGAAGTTTGTAAGGATCGTAGCAGGTGGCGTTCTGTAGTTTCTGCCTACCCCCATGGGAAAAAGGCGTGAGTTTATGTATGTATGTATGTAAAACGGCATTATGGTATTTTTGAAAATTTTATATTCGCCAGGAAATGAACCTGTTGATTTTGAAAAATTAAACACGCTGATTATTACACGATCCGATAGTGTCGATAATAACGATCAAATTCTGGAAAGAAATGACACTCGGAAAACTTAAGGCAGTACGTCATTTTTTTTTTTAATGGTCAGACGAAAAATAAAGTCCTCTGAAAACGTTTGATTTTTATTATTTTAAACATTTCGGTATTTTTCCCCATCAATTTTGAATCAAATAAACACATATATGCAATCAAAGACCACATTATTCTCTTTAGTTTAAAACTATTTTGGTTAATGTCCACCACTCTTCGCTAAGCGGTTCAGATTATGCTCAATGACCAAAATCTGAAAACAGAAAAATCGACCAAGTGCGAGTCATAAAACTTGTGCAATTAGTGTTCCGTACAAATCGTACAATAATAATTGATCGATGCTTTTTATGGCGATTATTGAATGTCGATTCCAAATAGAATAGAATAGAATTTATTTATCCATCTTAGATACAGTACACCAGTAGTAAACATTAAAACATGGTTATAACTAAAGTACTTACATAGTTTCTAAGTTTTTAATGTACACTCACTAAGTTTATAATGTAGGTACACTTGCAGTAGTACACAGTAAGAACAAAACTTAGATAAGTATTATAAAGTGTAACAAAATAACATTGCAACCATGTAAATAAACTTGCTTACTAGTAACTTAAACGAATGATAAATGTCCATTGACGGTATATAATAAATAAAGTTCTTTACCTTCCGCGCTAGTTAAAACTGTGTTAAAATACTCCCCATTTGGAATATTGATATATAAAAAACGGCTTTTGCTCCCGTGGCCTATCCTGAAACTGAAACCGCATATTTTTCAGAGCAAAAGCTTTAATGTAATTTTCTATCAATGAAATTTTGGAAGCGAATCAGCACTTCCTAAAACTAACATTTTCAAATAAACCAACTCGTGTAAATACTTCAATCTCATCTTATCTCTTGATTTCTGCGTCCGTGCGTTCTGTCGTTTGTTAATGGTTTCTACAAATGATCATTGAGCGGACATCGGTCAATTTTTTTTAAATTTTTTTTTAAAGTTAACCTATCGAAAATATTGGTGCAGTGGTGGCCCAATGGTAACGGCCGTGACTTACAAGTTATAGGACGTGGGTTCGAACCTAAGTAGGTACTTTACATTGTGTAAATTATTTCATCACCATTGCTCTTAAAACGGTGAAGAAAACATCATGAGGAAACCGACATGCGACGTCCTAGAACCAAAAAGTCGAAGACATGTGACATCTACCAACCCACTTAGGGCCCGCGGGGTGGATTGCGGCCCATTCCTTCTCAAAGAGAGGAGACCTGTGTCCCAGCAGTGGGAACATTAAAAGGCTGATGATGATGATCGAAAATATTATTTATATTAATTGCTGTAATTATTTTTTAGATGGGTATCAAACTGTAGACGATCGATCTGAGCACTCAAGTGCGCGCGGCCATGTCGGCTTTCGAGATATTCAACGTGCCCTACGAGAAGATAGAACTGAAACTAGTGGCCACTTTGTATTACAAGCTTTATATAACCTTGCTTTCGTATGCGTGTCCGGCAACTCATAATCGACTTTTGATGTAAAGCATTTGATTTCGCTCAAACTTAACGTACTTACATAATGTAACTTTGGAAAAAAATAATTACATGATGGAGCTGGAAGGTGGCTTTATAACTATACTCGTAGCAACTCCTCAACCAGACAACATAGCACTATCGTGTTGTCATCGCCAACAATCCGCGAGCAGCGAGTAGACCTAGAATCTGATACGAGTTGGCGAGCAGCGTGAAGCGAGTGATTTCTGCGACGCCGACGGGTGGTTACTCGCACCACTCGCTCGGGCGGTCAGTCCTGCACGCATTGGTTGGTTGGTTTCTCAGCGTGAGTTTTGACCGCCAAGCAAGCTTTGCAGTTTTGACAGCTCTTGACGCTGTGACAAACTCGTGGTGAGAGAGTACTCGCCGGCAGTGTGAACACCCAGCGATCAATTATTAATATATGTGTCTCGTTTATTGACATGGGGTCTGTATCTTTGTTCGATCCTTCAGCGAGAAAATAGTCGATAGCTAACCGCTTCGTTGCCGCTCCGTTAATACTTATTTATTTTTGCTGAAAAATAACATCTAGTTTTATTTTCAGTAAATAACACAAAAATAGTTACAGACAAATCCAGTGCATTCGATACCTTGGGAAAGACTTAGTATCCAAGTTCCATCCATTTTGAAGTTTTTAAGGGTGTGGGGGAGAGTGGCCTAGGGAGTATCCCCGTTATATTATGCCCAAAATGTCTGGACATAAACCATCATTAGTTGTGATGGGCACCCAAGCAATAGAATTACGGTGGATTGTAATTTTTATACTCAGTAATAAACAACTGTTTTGAAAATAACAATCATGTTTTATTGCATCAAATTAATATGAGATTTATGTCTTTTCTTCATAAAATCCGAAAAATAATTTGTTTTATTTCATCACAAATGAGATGTTTGTCTCTGCTTCATAAACTCCCCGAAAAAATGTGTATCTCCAACTACGAGACATACTAGTTGTAGTACTTGTACATATTCAGTGTTTATTTGACATATCAATTACGGTATAAAAACGTTCACATAGTACCAACATACAATTTGGGCATTACGCAGACAATTCCCACAAGAAAAAAGTAAATTTCCCAGAAATACAAATTTAATATGGCTAAGATAATAACATTATACAAGTTATTTAACACCAAATATTATACTCATACATAATCTAAAACTTATTTTAGAAAATAACATTGATACTCGCAAAAATTAGGTACAGTGGCGTGCAAAAACACAAAAATACAAGTTTAATTAGATCGCTATATTTATAACATGGCTAAGATAATAACATTATACGAGTATTAACACCAAATATTAAACTCATACATAATCTAAACTTATTTTAGAAAATAACATTGATACTCGCGAAAATAAGGTACGGCGGCGTGCAAAAAGACAAAAATACAAGTTTAATAAGATCGCTATATATATAATATGGCTAAGATAATAACATTATACAAGTAATTTAACACCAAATATTATACTCATACATAATCTAAAACTTATTTTAGAAAAAAACATTGATACTCGAGAAAATTAGGTACAGTGGCGTGCAAAAAGAGGTACCTAGCTATGTACTAATGATTTGCTCATATAAGATTGAATTCATGTGTTGTTGCGAAAAGAGCTGTGATTCAGATTTGAAGAGTATGGGTCCCAATATAAAAAGGTACGCGTGACATAGGTTTCTGGATGACTAAACATCTGAAATGTCCCTGGCGATTGCTGACTGTCCATAACCTTTAGTCACTTACCTACGAGTACTGTTATGATTATGTTATGTTTGAATATTTCAGAGAAATTCGCCTTTGAAATGCGCAGGATGTCTACATATTTATGCACGACACTGTACACGTCGCAATTCGCAAGCCTTATTTCGGGCCAACCTTGTATCCGATTTTACGTCTAGAAATGGCTTTTGTACAACTTATATTTTCTTATATAGAATAATTTTCGGGATTGTCGAAAGGGAAAACGCTTTAGGATGTTTTGGGGCCCCACGTCTCAGGGTTCAGAGGGACCCCGGCATGCAAACTTCCCCGTGACCTTTGATATTGCCCAACAACTTTGTTATAAGTTGTTGCTGGATCGATTTCCCAGTGTGCCCAAGATTTGTAAAGGAGTGAAAATTTAAATTGATTCATAAATCATGCAAAGTTATAAAGTTAATTTTACTGGATGGCATATAAACTTGAAGGTCCTACCGATAATTGCCCACAAAAAATATATTTCGTACTATAATATACCTACCTAAAGATAATAATTGTGTTTCTTTCGGAATTGAAGTGAGAACTTCAACAATCATTGGCTTCTTCAATGGCTCGACGTGATTCGATTTATATAACACCGATAAACGATTTTTAATAAGCGTAATTGCAAGTACGTTCACATAAGCCCTTAGTGCGAGTTTTTACTCACGCAGAATTGCGTTAAGGTAAACGTCAATTTGTATTGAAATTGCATAAGCGCCGTCTGGTGACGGTGAGGAGAAATCTCTTTTTTTGTATACATTTTGAAATAAGAGAACGTTTACGTTATCACGAGTGAGTACGTTAAAAAACTCGGAATATGCACAATGGACGCAATTTGGTCGAATGTTCTTAGAAAATACGTGCACGATATCACCTGTCAAGGAATTTTAAATTGCGTCGCGCCATCTGGAAGGTCTCTGACATTCTGACGAAAAAACAAATAAAAGTCTAGCGTCGTCGTTAAGTTGCTACTGCTTTTTATTTTTCTTTGTGCTAAATTCGAAGTGTTGACTTATTTAAATAGGTTAGCATAATGCTCGTGCATCAAGCTAATTTATATCGTGCATGGTTCTTTTAAATATTCACAAAGTTCCCTAATAATTTACTTACTTTTTTATATCCATTACCTTAACATAACATTTAGCTTGTAGGTTTAAAATACTTAATTGCTTTTTAGCCTACTGAAAACTGGTTCCTTTACCTGTATTTATTTTTGAGTTAACTTATGTTTTTAACTTCGGTCATTTGCAATCTATTTTAAGGTGTGCCCACTCAAAATGTGTAGGGACTTTTCAATATTTTATTATTGGTATCTTTGTATAGTATAATAATACAATACAACTTGAATATTTATACGAACAAAACTGTATACAAAAACAAGTTTCAAGAAAAAATATTTTTAAGATGTGCCTACTCAAAATAATTATGTGGCTATTCCCTATTTTTTATTATACCTATATAGGTATAGATATAGTATAGACAAATACCTTTGTTAACAAAAAAATACAACTTGTAATATGCTTACGAACATTCTGTCAAAAGACAGTGTCAAGAAATAAAAAAAATAACAAGGTCAAAGGTACCAGCACAATTCTGGTCCACACATTCTATTTTTTTATAGTCTATAGGCTCGCGTTTGACCGATGGTGTGGTCTACAGTGAAGCACGCTTGCCTAGAAGAATCCTATTCACTCTTGATTAAAGACCCCAAGGACATAAATTTCTCAGTAGGCAGTTGTCTTCAGATAATGTACTTCGGAGTACAAAGGGCGATTAAAACAATGTAAATTAAACACTGGTCCATTTATCTGTCCCTTCTTGGAAAACATGGCACTTCTCTCTATTTGAATTATTTATTGAAAATCTCACTCTGAAAGAGATTAACCCGATTTTTACACTCGTTGTCTGCTAATTGTTTAAGCTTTATTGTTGAAGAGATATTTAAGTGATGTACGTTTAAATTGGAGAAATAATATCTGAAAGGTCGACAATAAATCATATGCCTGTAATAAATTGTCGTGAAAACTTCATGTAAAATAGTGGTACATAGGCGGACTTAATGACTAAATGCATAAGGATTGGTAGTTGCAGCTTCTCTGAATATACTGTCCATTTCTTAATGCTGCAAAAACCAATGAACGTTTTTTTTTCAGACCCCCGCAGAGACACTAGAGAAAAAGAAATACACAAAAAAAGAAATTGGCAAAAATCCCGTGTGGAACCAAAAAGTATAGAGAAAATGAAAGTAAAGCCGCCGCCCATTACTAATGTTCATTAAGTCCCTGTTTACCTATTTTAATATTTATTACCATCATGACGCGCGCTCGTTTGAACTCGTCTTAGTACATTGGGATGACTGTTGTTCTTAAACACCTTCCTTTCTTACACGTAGAAGCTTCAGGGGATGCTTTAAAATAGTTTCAAACTAGCGGAAACCATGGAGGGACTCCGCCGTATAAATTACCTGATTTATTTTACTACCTCAATGAATTTCATTACTATCTCTAATGGCTGGAGTGGCCTTTGCTAGTGGTCGTTATAATACGTCCTTTATTTCAAACAAAGGGTGTTTTATACCCGGGTTATATTTCAACTCCGCGTGTATCCGGTTTATCATTGTTCTTGCTAAGCGAATTTGGAAAGTGGTGTAGCGTCAGCACGCATTAGCAACATTAATTAATAACTTAGACCTGGGCTGGGAAGGTGTTAGGTGAATTATATAAGAAGGTAGGTAACCTGTACTATAGCAATGGTACAACCAAGCCATTTTGAATTTTTACCCATGAAGATTCTCAACGATGCGTTATTTAGTTTGTAATTATTATAAAAAAAAACTCTATCTTAGTTGAGAACCATAAAAAAGCGACTAAGGACAATCCCCGCTTAAGACTTATATTATTCAATAAGTTTGGCCTAAGCCAGACTAATTAAGCCTAAATATAGTATTTAGGCAAAATTTTATATCCTGACACGCGTAGGATAAACTGGATTAGCCAAACTAAGACAAACTAGTTTGACCTTAAATCGGGTTTGGCCAGTAACATACATAAATACCTACATATTAAAAAACTTGATAAAGATAAAATAATCAACAAGTAGCAAATAAAACAGAGCATTCCGCATTTGTCAGTACATTCAAAGGCTTTTTAGCCCACTTGGGAGGGCTTTGATTTATTTACTCGAATATGTGTACAAGGGGGAGAATGTGCCACTTGTACTTGGAATGTCCTAATACTAATTTACCTTACAAAGCGACAACGACTCGAGAAATTATTACATTTGGTAGGTATTATATCCATTTCGTACCGAATAGTAGATATGTAGTTAGAGATGGGCATTCAAATAGGTTGGAAGCCGATTACTGGTTTTATACACATCGCTAGCTGATCTATAATCTCTATTTATACAGAATAATTTATGTAACTAATACGCAATGCTAGTTTTCATTTCAAAATTATTTGACTTAGAATCAAATATATTGACATGATCTGTACTTACGTATGTAACAAAAAAAAACAAGAATATCGTACTGAAATTAACAATAGCTGCAGACACGTATCTATACTAATATTATAAAGAGGAAAGATTTTTTTGTCTGTTTGTACCGAATAGGCTCCGAAACTACTGGACCGATTTAAAAAAATCTTTCACCAATAGAAAACTACATTATTCCTGAGTGACATAGGCTATTTTTTAACCCCGAAAACCGGTCCACGGAAGCGAAGCCGCGGGCAACAGCTAGTGTTTAATATATGTAAAAACAATAGGGTTCTGTTAGATCTAACCTAACCGATAGTTTTTGTTTACAAAGAATTTATTACTCATTGAAATCCACAAACCCATATTTTACGAATGTTCTAAATTCGTTATGAAATAGTATATTATGCAACTAGTGAATAAAGGACGGTTTTAAAGCGAGGGCCATAGATGAATCACGAACAAGTGAAGGATTCTATCAACTGAATCATGACTGTAGGGAGTGATTCATGATGATTGAATCACGAGCATAGCGAGTGATTCAAGTGTTAGAATCCTGAGCGACGCGAGTGATTCATGGCCCTCGATATAAATCCGTTTTATTCAAGAGTTGCATACTATATTTTATACCATGACTACGAGAAAAAGAAAGATTTAAGCGATAATCACAAGGAAAAATACTAAATATTTTTTTTATTTTCCTTCATAATTTTAAAAAATGTGAAAACTTAAGGTTTTTCTAAATTAAAGCAGAGCTAGGTAACAGCAACTGTGTTTCAGGGACCAGTGACCACTTCCGTTACGTTACATAATTATAATTAATTAACACCAATGCAATTGATATTAGAATTACAATCCAAATAAGTATTCACTAAACATCCCAGACTAAAATCAAAATCATTATCAAAATCCTAAACATTAACAAACTGAAAGTCAAATACATAAAGGAGTTTGAAAGTCGAATATTCTTTGCACAAGGAGTTCGTATAGCATTGAGATGGACGTCGAATATATATTGTTGTGTTCTAAATTCAATGCTTTTTATTCACTGTTTTCAGTGAATAAAATAAGCTTTTTAGAGGGGGAATGGTATAAAATATTTTTAGCACCGAAATATTTTGCTTGTTCATTGGCATTCTGTGAAACAATGGTTACCTAGAACTAATCATTATTTTAGGTGAAAACGTATGTTTTCAGGTAACAAGGGCGGCTCCAAGTAGTTTCTGTGCTTACTTTGAATAAATAATATGCGTAAAAGCTTCGAAACTGCGCTAATATTTCCTCCTCCTTCAGCATTCACTCGTAAGGTGCAACTATACTGTAATGACTTAGATAAGCTGCTGAAAAATCGAGAGTGTAGTCGGCTGCCGCCTATAGTTGTACCGTGGAACAAAATTTCTTGTACCAAGATATAGTTTGCTTTAAAAGCAACAATATTTTTTGGAGTATAGTAGTAAACTAAGACAAAAACATAGATAGATATTGTTTTGTCTAAAACAGTGGAAATCAACCATTTAACTTTGACCCTTTTAAAAAACGACTTTCAGACGTAAATAACTATTTGATGAAGGTTGAAATGAATGGACCTATATAACTGAAAATTTTCCCTGCTTGTGTGTGTCAAGCAAATAAAAAGCCTCTTATCGGTTTTACATTAAACTAACATCATCGTTTTGCTCGTTTTTTTTCGAGTTTTTGTTACTCTTGTTTTTATTGTTTTGCGACACCGACTTCCGAAACGAAAGCTATTTCTGCACTTTTAGTGTTTTACTTTTGATGTCGGTTTATTTTTTGTGAAAAAGATTTTATGTCTCTCTTTTTAGTTGGTACACCATCACTAAAAATTGAGCAAGTTCTTTATTAAGATAATTATAGGGTTGACAAAATACCCATAATAACTCAATTAAAACATTCGTCCTGTTTGTCACTAAGGAGTTTGGTTGTATGTTTCATATCTTGAAAACTGCTAAACCGATTTTGATCAAATTTACACTATTCCCTAAGTTGGGAGAGACTTAGTCCAATAAATAAAGAATGATCACGATCCTATAACAAGTTTTGGAGAAATGCGTAGACAAACATACATTCTTACTTATACTTATGAAATTTGGCACAAATGCTCAGAAGTACATGATGCACATAGATAGAGTTAGTAATTTGTGAATATTGTGCAAATCCAACAATATTACATACATACGTATCGAATTGATAACTTCCTTTTTTTAAGTCTGTAAAAAACGCAGTGTCTGTGGTGACACTATTGACCACAAAAATTATTATTTAGTAATTACTCAACTGTTGCCTCATAACATTAAACACTAGTAATACAACGATTTAACAATTAGCGGAACTACTGACATTTTATCCCGAAAATAAGCTAGTTTAACTGAATTCAATAAACTCAGTGTATAAGGACAATATTTTATGAAAATGCATTTCAATTAACGAATAAAACTGACAAAAGTATGTAACGCTGTATTACGAATTTTGTGGACGATTGGACAACGACAAAAGGAATGCAGCTAAATTAAATGTGCAAATGTTTGTATTTCATTATGTCTGCGTGCTTTGCACATTTATGGAAATGTTTGCATGTCATTATGTCTGTGTGCTTTACAATGTTGTATTTAGTATTTGGCCCATCATTTTTTGTTCAATTTGCTATAAAAAAATAGTTTATAATGTTAATTTTTTCATTTACTTTAAATTAAGCCACGGACTATAGCTTTACTCGACTTGATCAGTAGATTGCATATTACTCGTTTGTAAGGAAGTAGCAAATCATTGTCATTTACAGCAATCGGAAGATGCTACACAGCGTACATTTTATTTCAAAAATATATTCTAAGAAGCTTCTAAAACTGAAACCTCGTAGGTTTGTTAAGTATGGACAAAGTGATTAATACGGAATTATTAATAATGTCCAGGCAATTTGAAAAATGCCCAATATGAGTAGGCAATTCCTTTTTTTTTAGAATCAATAGGCTCGCGTTTGACCACTATCTCGCCTGATGTTAAGCGATGACGTGGTCTACGGTGAAGCACGCTTGCCTAGAAGAAACCTATTCACTCTTGACTTTAATACTCCAAGGTTGTAGCTGTCAGGGAACAAAGACTCCCGATGGGAGTTCCATACCTTAGCTGTGCGCACAATGAAAGTATTAGCAAAACGCTTTGTGCGTATGCGAGGGATATCCACCATGTACCGATGGGCATGGCCGTACGTCTTGTAGTCCGATGATGGAAAGGGCTAGGCGGAAACAAATTGTGCAGTTCCGTCGCACTCTCCCCGAAATGAAACCGATAAAAAACCGACAGGCTGGCAACTCGGCGTCGGTGTTCGAGGCTCTGGAGCTTTGAGGTGACCAGTGCATCGTTGCCAATAAGCCTTTTGGCCCGTCTGTCAATCGATTCAAGTACATCAAGCTGGTATTTGGCAGATCCATCCCAGAGGTGAGAGCAGTATTTCATGCATGACCGAACTTGCGCTTTATACAAGTTGAGCAGCTGATCAAGCGTGAAGTACCGCCTCACCTTTGCAAGAATCCCCAACTTTTTTGCAGCTTTCGCCTCAATGAATGGACCGAAGTTGAGGATCGATGTCAACGTACCACCGAGAAGTTCGAGATGGTCCGTTAACGGCACGGTTACACCAAGGAAAGATGGAGCCGGGTGAAATTGGCACATTTTTACGGAAAAAAGACGCGCCTGGGTCTTAGCAGCATTGTAACTGACCAGATTGGTATCACCCCATTCGGAGACCGCCTTTAAGGACAGGTTCAAGCGTTCAACTATGGCCTCCCGGAGAGACCGAATCTAAGGCCCAGTAGCCCGAGCGCCGAACCCGTATCTCTCAGCAACAGTGCTGTCGTCTGCGTACCCAAAGGTGCCGAGTTTTAGCAGATCATTAATGTGCAGCAAAAATAATGTTGCCGAGAGCACTGACCCCTGAGGGACTCCGGCGTTGATATCTTACTGACCGGACGAGCAGCCAGCCACTAAGATAAAAACTATTGAAATAATTAAATTGACCGGACTTTCTGAATAATGCCGATCACTTATTGGGCAGGGTGTGGAATGTCCTCCGCCCTGGAGAGGGCGGAGGGGTCTGTCAGACTCGTACTGGCTAAAAACCACCCCGGTGTTCCATCTCACACCTACGCTGGGGGTCGCGGGAACAACGATACTTCCGCAACCCCCAGCTAGTGCCGGCCCGCCTCCGCGGGCCTCGATCTCGGGTTGGGGGGGAGTGAGGTATTTGCACCCCCCGCAACGTCTAAGAGGGGCGCGCGTGGAACACTACGCGCCTCCACCTCGGGTCCAGATGTGTGGTGGACGACGGACGTCCCCGAGTCCGTCGCCCTAGGCCCCATTTAGGGGATGAAATCACCCTCTCCCTCTCCGCAGCCTCCTTTTGCGAGACTACTGTTTCGCAGAAGGATACCACCGCGTCCCAGGACTCCTCGCTTCCAACCATAGACTTGACTACGGCCGGCAGCGACAGGTCACTACCTACTTCAGAGATGAGGGCACGGCGTGGCCCCTCCCAAGCGGCACACTCAGCCAGCGTATGCCACGCCGTGTCCTCCCGGCAGTCGACGCAGTGATGACACCGGGCGTCCGGCTCCCTGCTTATGCGACACAGGTACTGCCCGAAGCAACCATGCCCCGAGAGCACCTGCGTCATCCGAAACGACAGGGAGCCGTGCCTCCTCCCGAGCCAGCGCTCGAGCACTGGCCGGACCGCCTCGATGGTGTTGAGGCCGGCGGTAGGGCGTGAAAGCCTGTCCCGCCATTCCGCCATCAGAACCTGATTCAGCCCTTCGCCCCGCGCCCGCGCTTCCTCGCGCCACCGATACAGTGACGCGAGTACCTTCGCCTCCAGGTCCCAGGGCGGGGATCCGGCCAGTACACAAGCCACCTCGTAGGAGATCGTGCGATATCCCCTGATGACTCTGACGGCCATCGCTCTCTGCGGCTTCCGTAAAACAGCGATGCTGCCGGCCGTCAGGTCATTCGCCCAGATCGGGGCCCCATACAGGGCCATCGATCGCACGATCCCCACGTAGAGCCGCCTACAGGCGGCGCTCGGGCCCCCCAGATTGGGAAGCAGCGTTGACAGCGCCCCAGCCGCACCCAACAACTTGGGCGCCAGCCGCCGGAAGTGGGGGCCGAAATCCCATCGGCTGTCGAGCACCAATCCTAGGTACTTCATGGTAGACTAGACAGCGATTCGAGCCCCCCCGACGACGATGTGGGAATCGGGCGGTGGCGCCCGCCGGGGGCCATGAAAGACCATGGCCTCCGACTTGTTGAGGGCCACCTCCAAGCCAAGGCGCCGTATGCGGCTCACCACCTGTGAGACCGCAGCCGTCGCCAGCAACGTTACCTCCCTGTAAAAACTCCCCCGGGCGGTGACCAGTGTATCGTCCGCGTAACAAGTCAGGTCTACGCCCGGTTGGAGTTCGCCCCTCAGCACCCAGTCGTAGCCGATGTTCCACAGGGGCGGGCCCAAGACCGAGCCCTGTGGAACACCGCACGACATGCGGTGCTGGTTTCCGACGCCATCACGTCCCACGTAGGTGACACACCTCTCCGCCAAGTAAGCCCCGACGATGCGGCGGAGGTAGGGAGGCACTCGGTGATACCGAAGTGCCTCCCGAACACAACTCCAGGGCAGGGTGCTGAAGGCGTTGGAAATGTAAAAAGACACCGCCAACATCACCTAACCTATTTCACAACATTAAATAGCGCAATAATTTTCTATTAAAATTTGGTGATCAATTTACTATATTTGGTTTTATAGTACAATTTTAGGTAATAGAGGTTATGGTCACAAAGTTATGTTTGGTGGTCATTATATTTAGAGATAGAGAGATAGAGATAGAGATCATTTATTCCCTAGTACGATCGTCAGACTTACGTTTGATCACTATCTCACTTGAAGGTGTGCACTACTGAATCAGAAAGATCTGGAATGGACTACTTAGAAATAAAGTGTTGTTTATTTATTTAACAATTACGCACACACACATAATACACAAACAAGAAGAAGGAACAGTAAAGTAGGTACAAAGGTGATGCTAATGAGAGGATGGGTTATAAAATTGATAAGAAAACAAAACAACAGCTGGATTAAGAGATATTAGCAGTCTTAACAATAAGACTGAACAAGTGATATGGAAGTTTCAGATCAGAAGCTAAAAGGTTCACCAGACACCTCATTCTATGCAATACCGATAAAGCCATTCAATTGAATTCTAACAATACATATTCATATTAAAACCAGAACTATTTCCAGGAAGGCTAATTTAGCATACGAAGCTCACATGTCGACTAAAGTGGTTCCAGTACATTCTTACGAGTACATAAATACGTAGCCAAGTCGTGACTCACTCACAAAATTTATAACTCTCGTGTGCAGAGTTTTAAACACATCAGCTTAATTAATTCCTTTTTGAATCCGTAGTTCACTTCGCGAAGTTAAATTCGCTTTTCAGAATTTTTTTCACTTAATACATTCGGCGAGACTAGGCATTTTGATATTGTTACGTTTTCACGTCGCATATTTGTGGGCTTGAACTTTAATTTAAATAATTAACGTGTATGTTATGGTAATTTGTGTAGTTATTTTTGGGTTCGGTTTATATGTAATGCATCCTTATGCTAATATTATTTAACTTTCCTTTGCACCCACACAGTATGGTTGATGCTCATACAAAGGAGACGGATACGCTTGCATACAATTTTGGGCCTGGATGTAAAAAGATGAAATTGGTGTCAATTGATAGCTATATTATCAAACATTCACTGATTATTTTTCAGATTTTGGCAATCTGAGAGCCGAGATAAAAGAGATTAATGAAAAGTGAGGTTACGTAACAATCTATATATAACAGCCGATTTTTGAACTGCGATCGTTTTTTAACCGACTTACCAAAAAGGAGGAGGCCGAGGAGGGTCTATGTTAGACTTTTTTTTCTTTTTTTTGTGTCCAACCTGTGGGTCGCGACTCCCTGCGGGGTCACAAGAGGTCGCGAAAACTACCTCAGTAAAAAAAAAATAAGGTTTAAAAATATAAAACATCTCATGAAAATTCCAATGAGGCCAAACACGACAAGGATACGAGTACATTGTTTTATTTCGGAGTTCCATTGCCTACCTTCCCGCATCATCATCTGATCAGTTCAATGGTACCATTATCATCATTACCATTTATTTATGAGTAGGAATATGCTTCATCATAGTCGGTTATTCGAGATATCTTATACTCGTGACGTGATAAGGGTTTATCATTAAGAAGTTCCAGTGGCCATCTGTGGTCTTCTTCATAAGTTCCACTTCACAAACAAAGATTAATTCTGAGTGCAAATGATTGTTATGAAAAATATATAATACCAATACTATATGTATGCCCATAACAATTGAGGAGTTCACTTGATTTCCATGGGATCCCATCAGATTCTGACATAGTGTCAATGGGACAACTTCGGGAGACCCTTTCAAACCCAAAAAGATTTTTCAAAATCGTTCCACAATCTGCGGAGTAATTATGGAACAAACATAGTTACAAAAAATTAAAAATACATACAGTCGAATTGAGAACCTCATCATTTTTGAAGTCGGTTGAAAAAACCAAGTGTTGGGGTTCGCAAAATATTTTTTCATATTATGGGGGTCGTGTCATGAAAAAGGTTGAAAAACACTGGCATAGACTATACAGAGTGTCATGTCATGCATGTCAACGTCAAGTCAGAGTTAGCACAGACTAAAAATACAATAATCGATTAGTAAACGTGAATCGATTTATCTTAATTATGTAGATATTTAATTGGTTTAAACTGTTTAATACGTTAATTCTAATAGATTAAATTATTTTAATTGAATTAATCATCTGGTGAAAGCATTTTCTTAAATAGTATGAACTCTGTCACGTTAATCGATTATAATTTTTTGATATTCGATTTACTTCGTAATCTCCTTAACTTAATTTTTGGATTTCTCATTTTCCAGATTGTGAATTAAGCAGATTTTTCACATTTTGAATTAGAAAAGTATAACCCTTTTTTTAAACCATACCTCAACTTATTACATTCAGGCCCAGAAATCCCCGTCTCCTTTTTCATGTTGTCAGATAGCCTTCATATCACTACTTAATTTACTCTGATTCCTGTAAACTGCGTGCACTTAAGCGGTCACTTTTCTGCAGAAGATTTTTCTCAGATCTTCTTCTTCATGACACCATGCGATATCTAGTCAGATATGTAGCAGTTCAACACGGTTTTCCCTAGTATAAATGGAAGTCTGGACTCAAGTGTTCAACAAAATGGCAAAAGAACAAGAAACTTGCTAAAACTGTGTTAAATTAAATAAAACTAAATGGCGTACTCGAATTGCCCATACTTCAGCAATCGTTTAATAAATGGTTAATTAACAGCAACAAAGTCTGTACATGATTTAATCGAGTTACAAGCAGGTATAACCTAGCGTAGTGCTGTAATTCAGGACGTAAATCAATTAACTCAACCAATCGAAGTAGGTAAACAAACTACTGGACTGATACAGACTTCTCACAATGTAACAAAGCATTTACGGTACTTAATAGGAAAATATTAAAGAGTACTTTGCCACATAACATCACGCCTGTATTTCGGTTGGGCAGAGGTACAACCACGTTTGGCCAGTTATATTTAAGTTTTATGTAATTAGACCAGGGTCGATCATTTTTAAAAGAATAAAAATAATAGTAGGATAAAACCCATTGGAAAAAATTAAGGAATAATTATTTACGGGCTATCTGAGGTCGGGCAGTGGAAGGGGGTGAGTTTTTAAGAGTGAAAACGGTTTATCTCGATTTCCGGCAAAACTACAAGTCCTATGGAAAAAAGTTAAATGGCAAAGGTATTACATACCTACATAACTTTTGTATTTACACGTTTTTCACATAACCTAAAAATTTATGTGAAAAATCAGAAACACAAAAGCACAGCTGAATAATAACTCAAAAGTCACCTAGTCATTGTAAATAAAACATAAATAAAAGTGGTAGAATTTTAAGTACAAATAACTCAGTTACCTAGTCATAATTCAAATTCATTATCTTAAATAAAGTCAGGTAACTTACAGCAAATATTTGCACCTTTCATATTTTATTTATGACGGGGCGGGCCAAACTTTGATCAATACCGAGAATCCACTAACTAGATACCTGTTTATTAAATTATATCTGATCATCTCAAACGTTCTGTGAAAATTCTTTAAATTAGCTCATTTTACATTCGAAAGATATTGCCCGAACTTAACATTGCACGCACGTCTAAGGCTGGCTGCCACAGATAAATAAGTTAAGGACGCCGATATTTCACTCCAAACCAATATCGTAAAAGGCGAGAAAGAAAATGCTTAAAACTTCGCCCTCCCTTGTTAGTTCTGAAGCGAGAAACCAACATTTCTACCACGTCTTAAAACGTTACCCACAAAGTATTTCTGACCACCATAAAGACCTTCAAAGGTCATCCATAAATTACAAATATAAATTACGTAAACGTCAACCTGCCGTGCGTCTGAACAGGTGACCCCGACTTTTTATCATCACCGCAAGAGCTTTAAACATAAAAATACTGTAGACAATTTTTCAACGACGCAGACCCATGAATTTCAAATACGTTTTTACAGATAAGGGCCATTGTTGATATAAAATACGATTACGCAGTGTAGCCACGCGAGCACAGGCATCCCCGACCGTAAAAATTACAATACAACAAAGCAAGAGGTACAAATCATGGAAATACAAAGTTTGTATTAATGATGGTACTTACCTTTGGTTTTTTACGATGAAAAATTATTTTATTGCTCCGTCCAAGTTTTATGCTCTGTAAAATCTAGTTTTGATATTAAAACAATTATTAAGATTCGTTAAATCTTCGGACGTAGGCACACAGATATAGAAGTCACTGCAGCAATAACCGTAATTTCACCTATTAACCCGTCAGCAGTGACATGAAATGGCTTTAAACAGGTTTAAACAGTGGGCTCACTACACGATAAACTAGACATAAGGTACGGCTGACTATATCTTCATATATTAAGAACAAAGTAACTCTTCCTACTTTCTTGTGTCATAGATAAAAGCGTTAAAAGCCTCGCCTACTCGCGTTCATTAAGAGCTCTTAGTGTTTCACGGTAAAAAATGAGGTAAGTTCGCGAGTATATTCTAGCGAGTTAATTACTCGACAACAAGGGATCATGAACAAAACTAACAGCAAAATTATCTCAGAAGCACCTGCCGTGTACACGTCATGAGAGTCATAATAGCTGAAGAATTAAGACGAATCTGGCAATTTAACTCGTAAGTCGACTTGGAAACATTTGGCACGGAGAGAAAAGCTCAACACAAAATTCCGAATGCCTTTATTATATTAAGCTACCTCGTTCGCGTTATGCCGTCTTTTGTCCATGATATTCTACTTCGCCAGATAATTTGAAAGTGCTAAATAATTCATTTGATGTTTAATAATATTTAGGACTTCGCTGCTTTCATCTCGAGGTTAATAAAGGGATAACTTTGCGATGAAACAACTTCTTAATCAGATTTGGATCATCGTTATGTCCGGAAATATTATTGTCAGCGATGTTTGGTTCGTGATTTGAGTCAAGGATTCATTTTGACAAATTATTACTGCGCACTTTAAAACTGGCAGCTTTCAAATTTGCTCTAAGTTTTCGGCAATTCTACAACCATTATGGTTTGAAGCAAGTCCGTATACCTACTATAACATAGTCTATAATACCAAGACAAATAACATTCAAATCCAAACAATAGTACGTTGTCATTGTTAATAAGTCATTAATACGCCATAAACAGGGTCATGATAACCCGGTCGAGTTAACCCATCGCTGCTGTCCTCACTAGACTGTCCCTAAGTTACGGACATAAATCTGACTTAACGGCCCAGTGGGACAGTGTTTGTACATTATTGGGTTAAGACCGGATACCACGTAACAAGTGGAAAATAACGTTATGGATTCCTTGGGTGAAATATAGACTGGTTGGAAGATGTCTAGTATTCAAGAAATATCTGTACCTACATAGTTTGGCATATGTAGTAGGTAGGCATATTTATTTATTTGTGTTATATGTCTACACTATAAATAATACCAGGAAGGTTCCCAAGTGACGTGAGCACTAAGAAAATATTTTTGGAATTGGGGTTAAAAGTATCTATGAAAAATCGATTTCCAAAGTACTTAAAAAAATTAATATATATACTTTTATTATGCGCACAGCTAAGGAGTGGAATTTCTTGCCCGATTCTGTGTTTCCCGATAGCTACAGTCTAGGGGTCTTTAAGTCAAGAGTGAATGGGTTTTTTCTAGGCAAGCGTGCTTCACCGTCGACCACATCATCGCTTACCATCAGGTGAGATAGTAGTCAAGCGCAGGCCTGTAGATAATAAAAAAAAAACAAATAGTAATCTTAATAAATGATAAAGGTTGTCATTATTAGTTTTTCGAAACTTCCCCCAAAAAATTATGATTTATACAATGTTAAAGTTTTTTTGTTGTTGGGTTAATAAAATTGGAAACTTGGTACAAATACCAACCTAAGTAAACAATAAAGGTTGTTATAATTAGATTTTCGAAACTTCCCCCAAAATACGATTTAGCGGGTGTTAAAGTTTTATGGACAATTTTATGTCTCGGGTTAATAAACTTGAAACTTAATAAGTATCAACCTATGTAAACAATAATAAGACATCATGTCATTATAAGTTTTTCGAAACTACCCCTTAGCTAAGAATCTTACTGGACAGGGTTTCGTTTTGATGTAGGGGTCTAGGGGAGCACTAAGCAGGAATTTTCGGAAATCCTACCATTATGGGGGTGAAAGGGGCATTGGGGATAAAGTAAATAATCAAAATTTATATCAAACGTTCTTTAAAGCCACCTCCAGATAGGAATAAGGTGTGTTGAAGTTTTTTTGAAGAATCTTACTGCGCAATCTGACTAACATAAACGAAAAATAAAAAAGAGAAGAAAAAAGTGAATAACATATTTGGGTTGTTCAAAAATATCCTGAACGGGGCAAAAAGGGGTTTTTAAGTTATTAGGGGAGGATTTAATTTTGTGTCGGTAACCTAAAATGTATTATTATTTAAGTCCCAACGAATCGTCCCAACTCAATAAACCCTATATATCTACGATTCCCAATTTTTTATTGATTTAAAAATAGATTATTTTTGGTCACCTTCACTAACTGCACATAAGAAAGTCATTTATAGGATAAACGAAATCACGCGAAAGAAACGAAATCGCGGGCGGAGTGCTAGCAATATTATAAAGAGGAAATATTTGTTTGTTTGCAAGTTTGTTTGTAATGGATAAACTCATAAACTAATTAACTGATTGAAAAATCTTTCACCTATGGAAAGCTCTGTCCAGCGGGATAGGCCACGGGATCGAAGCCGCGTGTAATAAGCTTGTTAGTGAATATAATTAGTAAACTAATTAAATACAAAGGTTATCTTAAAGGTAGTTAAGCTCTGGGAATAACTTTTGGAACCGATTACGAAAATTATTTACTTATAGGAAACCGAGTGTCATATATAATCCGAAAAAAATAACTGCTGCTATGACCACGGGATCGAAACCTCATGAAAATTAAGTATAATTAAAAAACTGGCCAAATGCGTGCCGGACGTCGCACATTTAGGGTTCCGTACCAAAGAAAAAAATTGGTTGTCTGTAAAGTCGGTTTACGGACGATAGTTTAACGTGACAACGTCATAACAAAACATTGATGAAATGATTGCATACTTAACGATACAATTAACGTCATTGTAACGTTAAAATTATAACGTTACAATGAGCGTAACGTTACATTGATCGTAACGTTACAATGAGTCATCCTTTTTCGTGCGTGCAGCCGGCGTTCATCGATTTATTAGACGTTGTCACGTAAAAAAATATTTATCAATATATTGGTATTTGTTAGTAAAATATACGTAATAATAAATGTCATCACCAAATTTCAAGTTCATAGATCAATGGGAAGTTAAAAATTGGTTGTCTGTAAAGTCGGTTTACGGACGATAAAACTATCGCCGTGTAACGTGACAACTTCATAACAAAAAGATGCGGTGCAAGCCGAACCCTCAAGCCGATCGTGCCTTTCGCTCACTCGTGTAGCGCTCTCGCTCCAATTGTAACGTTACAATGAGCGTAACGGGACAATGAACGTAACGGGACTTTGAGCCATCCTTTTTCTTGCGTGCAGCGGGCGTTCATCGATTTATTAGACGTTATCACGTCATAAATTCTTCAGAATAAAATTGTGTGGCAGACGACAAACAGACAGACGAACGGACACGTGTTTGACAGCAATAGGGCTCCGATTGGAACCTTTGGGTATGGAAACCTAAAAAGAGGAAATAAAACGTTAATATTATAGCGACGTTAGCAACTAGTAATTAGTGTTTTCGCCTTCGGGAAACTTTATAAACTTCAGTTTATTACCGGTAATAGTCTCCGAAGTAATTTTATATTAGGTAGCTCTCAGTCTTAATTAGGGTAATAAAAAACTTTGACGGGAAGGATCGGTCCTGTCGTTAATTGCCAATTTTTCAATTACCACTCAAAGGTAGCGTGGCTTCAATTTAATACTTAATATTTTATAAAATATATTACGAGAAATTATACCCTTAAATGACGGATTGAACAATTTACTAATAAACTTGCTTTCCATGATTATAACTCAACAAAACACTTAATATGGGCAAGGACATAATAATTACAAAATAATTTGACAGTGAGTCGTTATATAAACAAAAGTAGGTAATTCATTGTTTCCTAAATACGGAGTTGGTTATTAAACAACACGTGCCGTCGTCGTTAGGTCACGCGAGCTCAATATTAGGATTTAGCTTACCTACTTGGCGTGATGCCCTTCAAGTTATTTTCATTGCCGCCAACCTTTAGTAGCAAAGTATTGATTAGATAATACAACTGATAAGGAAAGTGTTTACACCTTTCAACAGCACGTTTGGTGCTGTCGAGTGCTTTCGGAGATACGAGCTGAGGGTTTGATTCCAGCAGCATTTCCAGGTAATCTTGTGGTATTGTCAAATTCATGGTCAAAATTTTGCACCCAATATCCATAAGTAAATGACAATGTCACTGACACGTTTGGTTTAAATGGTAAGTTTAGATACTGCCATCTCTAGAGGTAGACGGTATGGACGTGGGTTTGATTTTGGCACTAAACATATTTCTATGGTATGCTCTCCGTTGAGAAAAATCTCTTATTCTAGAATAATCTCAATTCGTTCACTTATTTTAGAACACCGTATTTCGTAAAATAATATCTATCTTTTATCAATGTAAAAAAAAGTTCTCATCCATTTCAGAATATCAGCGCAGTGATTACTTGCGGTAACAATTTGATATCGAGTAAGTGACAGATGTATACAAGTCAGATACATCTGTCCCTTATTCGATCTCAAATTGATACCGCTCTAAGAGCTTATGGTCACCCCCCTGTTCAATAGTATTTTTATTTCATTCGTATTTTGGTCGTGGTATTAGTGTTTTTGATTCATGTAATAGCTTCTGCCCGCGGCTCCGCTCGCGTAAAAAGTGTTTTATCATCCCAAGTGCATACAAACTATCCTTTGTCCTTCCCAGGGTCTCATACTATTACCATGCCAAATTTATTTAAAATCGGCCTTGCACCTTGCAGTTTCGGACTCTATAAGGAACATACATACTTTCTCTTTTATATATACCTATAGATAGACAAGCTGTTCCCCGCGGATTCGCTGCCGTGAACCACCCCACGCGAACCGTTTTCGGGATAAAAAAAATAGCCTATCTTACTCAGGAATAATGTAGCTTACTATTGGATAAAGAATTTTTTAAATCGGTCCAGTAGTTTTGGAGCCTATTCGGTACAAACAAACAAACAAAAAATCTATCCTCTTTATAATATTATTATAGTATACTATAGATTGCTTCTGTACATGACGTATTTTATTTTAATAAAAGGATTACTAGCGTAAAAACGCTGTCCTGAGCTACTAGGTAAAATTGAATGTAGGTATTATACTTGAACTAAACACATCAACACGGTCTAGGGATATTTCATACTCAATTAAATAACTCGAAAAGTACTGGCCGCATTGGAATCTTTTATACACCGATTTGTTTGTAATTTATCTCAGACTAATTCCAAATTCAAATTTTTGAAAATTCTTTTGTTTCGGTGGCATAAAAATGTCTGGACGTGTAGGAGAGGGAATTTTCATTTGTGCGAAATTTAGAAAACAATACGAATTACGTTTAGTTACAGTTTTTTTTCATTTTTAAACGAAAGATAAAGTTAAAATTGAGGTATTGTATCCATGCAACGCCAAAATTTGACGAGGGCGGAGATGTTACGAGCTGTGGGAATGCTGGAAGCTGGGTCTGTTCAGCGTAATGTTGCTGAGGCCATAGGGACCCACCAAAATGTAATTTCAAGATTGTGGACACGCTATCGTGCCACAGGTGAAGTATCGGAGAGGCACCGGGGGCCAAGTCGCATCACTACCCCCAGACAAGACCGATTTTTGCAAATTACTGCGCGAGCTCAACCAAATGCAACGGCGACTCAATTGGTCCAAAGGCTGCGAGTGGAACACCAAGTGCTTGTGAGTGACCAAACTGTAAGAAGGTGACTGCATGAAAGCAATCTACGCTCTCGTAGACCACTCCGGGTCCCACCTTTACGGAGAGGCAATCGTGGACGACGATTAGAATGGGTTTGGAACCACGTGGACTGGGGCCGTGAGCAATGGTCCAATGTGCTGTTCACGGATGAATTCAGGTTCGGCTTCCATCCAGATTCACGAAGGACGCGTGTTTGGCGAGTTTCTGGACGATGAAGCCGTCTTCAGAACCCTCAGGAAGTTCACCCATACCAAGGAGTAACAATTATGGTTTGGGCAGGAATTCGTCTTGGAGGACGGACGGATCTCGTTTGGGTGCGGGGCAATATGACGGCAGAACGTTACGTCCAACAGGTGCTGGGGCCCGTAATCTTAACCCACAGAACACAAATGGGGCAAGATTTCCTGCTCATGCACGACAATGCCCGGGCACACACGGCGGGAACGGTAGCAGCTTGGTTACATACACACAATGTTAGGGCCTTAGACTGGCCTGCTCAATCGCCAGATCTAAATCCCATTGGGCATGCGTGGGATATGCTGCAAAGAAGAGCACTGAAGGAAGTTCCTGAAAATCTGGCTACAGAAGATCAACTTTTTGCGCACCTCAGAAGGACATGGGACAATATTCCGCAGCAAGACATTGACAACCTTGTTCTGAGCATGCCGAATCGTTGCCGATGTGTTATGAACATCATGGGCGCTTTCTCAGACTACTTACTTCAATACATAAACACAAATTAAATGATGTTTCTATTTTTTTCAGTTTTTACTCATAAATTAAAAGTTAATTCATATACGGTTTCCGTCTATGCTTCATTTTTTTTCCATTAAAGCCTGAAATTTTAATCGAAGTACCTTAACCATTATTAAAAAATGGTAGAATATTAAATAACGTATCTTTTAAATCTATACATGTGACATAAATAATTAACACATTGATAGTAATTCGCTTTTTTAAAAATATCCCTAGACCGTGTTGATGTGTGTATATTAAGACAGATCTTCAAATAATAAAAAATGTTGCATTTGTTTATAGTGAAATATTATATCGGAGAATAAAAATGTAACAATAACCCAATAGTCAACACATCGTATTATATTGTTGAGCAAAAAGTCGTGCATTGTAATCCCACTCGAAACTACTCGTTGAAAAAAACATTCTATAAACTTAACTTGAATTAAACTAACTAAAATATTTAATTCCAAACATTACCTATGTATAACATTTACTTTCACAAAACAAACACGTTGTGGTTTCAGCAAATAATTTGGTAGAAGACCTCAGACACAAACATGTAATACACAATGTCAACTACAGGTAACTAAGTAATTTAGATTGATATGTGGACTGAAAACCGTCTAGACTAGAATTGGTTTAGGCCTAGACACGGCCTTTTTATTCTAAAATTCATAAAGGGTAATGGAGGGCCGCAGCATATAGTAAATACTAATAAAGACTGTTTAATTAATGATGATATACAATGGAAAATGATGACTTAAGATGCGAGTTTTAGAAACTTTCACGTTTCTGATAATAACTAGCTGATCCCCGCGGGTTTGCTCCCGTCAATTGGCTACCTATCTACCCTACCCTATCTAACCACCTGCACTAAATATCAACCTCCCTCCCCTACCTTACTCTATATACCCACCTAGCCTACCTACCTACCTACGCTAACCTACCTACCTACCTACCCTACCTACCCATCTACCCTACCTACGAACCTACAAACCCTACCCTACCTACCTACCTTCCAATTTGTTAAACTGTTTTTTTTAATGTGAATTAATACTACGATACGGATGTAACGAACTTTTGTTTCTACAGGCGATCTAATTAAATTTTAGAACACATAGTAAGTTAGTATAGTTAAGTCACATTATGACTTAACTATGATAGTTAAGTCCATAAATACCCTCGCGGACCTTTTCGTAGGTAATAATGAGTAATTCAATTATGTACTACATAATTTTTATGTATTATCAATAGTTTTCTCAGCGCACGCCAAATAATGAATTTCATATGCAAATGTTTGCTATTGCAGCTCCCAAAGACAAAAAAGCGCCGGGACCAGACCAGTTGACAGCAGAGATAATCAAGGCGATGGACTGATCGAGTATGGACGCTCTACTTAAAATTTGTAATGGCCGGATGATTGGGCAAGATCAGTAATTTTACCGCTGCATAAGAAAGGCTCCACGGCAAAATGCGACAACTACAGAACCCTGGCCCTTATATCCCACGCCAGTAAAGTGTTACTACATGTCATAAATAAAAGGCTCCGTCATTACTTAGACTGGCAAATTCTACAAGAACAGGCTGGTTTCATCAAAGGTAAAGGGACTCGCGATAAAATTCTGAACATTCGCCAACTAATTGAGAAGTCCTACGAATTTAGCACCTCTATCATCATGTGTTTTATTGACTAGAGCAAGGCTTTTGACTGCGTGATTTGGTCGGCTCTGTGGAAGATCCTGGATGAACTTGGAGTACCCGAACATCTGGTGGCTCTCATCCAATCTCTTTATCGGACCAATAAGTATGTGGTAAAGGGTGACAAAACAATGTCTGGGCCTTTCAACTTCGCCAAGGGTGTAAAGCAGGGTTGCATTCTGTTTCCCATTCTTTTTGACATTTATGGAGAGTACATCATCAGACGAACTTGTGAAGACTGCGAGGTTGGGGTCACAATAGGTGGCACCAAATTAACTAACCTCCATTATGCAGATGACACTACACTTCTAGCTTCGAATGAAACCGAGATGATACGAGTAGACCTCCTTTTATTAATGCCTATTTATGTTCCCACTGCAGGGACACAGACCTCCTCTCTGTGAGAGAGGGAACGGGCTAATCCACCACGCGGGCCCAGTGCGGGTTGGTGGATGTCACATGTCTTCAAATTTTTGGTTCTAGGACATGTCGGTTTCCTCACGATGTTTTCCTTCACCGTTTTTAGAGCAGTGGAGATGAAATTATTTACACAAAGTAAAGAGCCTGCCTGGGTTCGAACCCACGACCTACGACACGAAGTTCGGGGCCGTTACCACTAGGCCACCACTGCTCTACTGCCTCCTTTATAGACCTCCTTAACAGAAGGGAAACAATCAGTTTGAAGCTAGGCCTCAGAATAAATCATGCCAAAACCAAACCAATGGTGGTGGACCGCGCATACGTTCTCCAATTTACAGGTGCTCTGGCGCTGGAAACGGTAAGCGACTTCATCTACCTAGGTGCAAGTATCAGCAACACGGGGTCCAGTGAGAAGGATATAAGGAGGCGTATAGGGATGGCTAAAAATGCAATGTCCCAATTGCAGAAAATATGGAGAGACCGAAATATTTCACGTAAGACGAAAGTGAAATTGGTCATTTCCCTAGTGTTCTCAATCTTCAGTTACGGGACCGAAACGTGGACTTTAAAGAAAGCTGACTGTGACCGCATAGATGCGTTTGAGCTTTGGTGCTGGAGAAAGATGATGCAAATCCCTTGGACAGCCTTTCGCACCAACGACTCCATGCTCCACGAACTGAATATCAAGATCAGACTGTACACGATCTGCCTATGTAGGATATTGGAGTTCTTTGGTCACATCGCCAGAAAGGATGGAAACAACCTAGAACAGCTGATGGTTACTGGCAAGATTTAAGGGAAACGTCCTAGAGGTCGCAGTCCAATAAGATGGTCAACCAAGTCCGCAAAAAGTTGAACACCAAACTGCAAAATGCTCTCCCCGACGCAAAAGACAGGCATAGATGGCGCAAATTAGTGAAGGAAAAGTTGCTTCCACGACGACAGGGGAATCACGACCCTCAGTAATGAGGAACACGACGCGAGTAGGAGGATCCAAATGGTAAAAACGGGACCCTATTACTAAGATTCCACGATCCGTCTGTCTGTCTGTCTGTATGTCTGTCCGTCTGTCACCAGGCTTGTTCTCATGAACCATTATAGCTAGACAGTTGAAATTTTTACAGATGATGTATTTCTGTTGCCGCTATAACAGCAAATACTAGAAACAGAATAAAATAAATATTTAAGTGGGGCTCCTATCCAACAAACGTGATATTTTTGCCGTTTTTGCGATAGTGGTACGGAACCCTTCGTGCGCTAGTCTGTAAGTACAGTCTAATATCGATTTAAAGTAAGAACATTAGACGACGTAATCATTACCCTAGAATCCCGGAGTATCGGTCACTTAATCCCCACATTCCGCAGCCGCTGGACAAAAAGCGATGTAAGCAATAGCGCCTAATGCATCCTAACTAAGTGTATAATGTGCAATACTAAGGCAGTAACGCCTTAATGTAGGCACTAAAGCTGTTTGCATTATGTGAAGAGCAAAAGTTAGTATGCGAACGTGCACATAATACTCTTGACTCTGACTTTTGGAGTATGCTGAACTTTAAATGAGATTCTTGGAATGTTTGTAAGAGGACACTTTACGGTTGTATTATTCCACTTGCAACCCAAACCCACGACCAAAAATGTAATCACGGCACCGACCCCGCAATCTACACGAAATTTTCTACCAGATTTTTCAGTTCGTCGAAAATTTTTCTTGTGAAATGATGGAGAATAATGAAGGATCATAAAAGTACTATCAATAGTTGAGCGATCTTTTTTTAATTTTTTATATCAAATGAAAATAGATTGGATAGATTTTGTCAATCCGATTACCAAAAGCTTTTTGATGGATTGCATTGCAGGGATTTTGGAGCAAATCAAATCCATTGTTCATCAACTTACTGTCATAAAAAAATTATATTAAAACTGATTACATTGAATTTAATATTTTAGCATGACTAGGTTTACGATAGATTTTAAAGATGGATATTTTGTTAATAACTTTTTAATGGCTCCAAGAGGAATAATCCCACTGTTACCGTTTCTGAGTCTCAAAATTTATTCGTATATTTGCTCACTTCACTTCTACCATGCACTGAGTGCCATTTCAGTTTCTTGTTATAAAAATTGCCTTTTTCTTTTATTCTTTATGGAGAAACAATGGCGGATTTTGTGGCTAAGCTTAAAATACTTTTAAATATAATTATACCTACGGCATTGAGAAGATTATAGATGTTTAATAAACTAAGACTCATTTTAAAGAATATCAGTAATGTAATAAAGAATATCTATTCCTATTATTTTTCCCATAAGAAGTTTAAGGTATATAAATCGACGACTTTATTTATTGCCATAGAGTCTCAAGAATTTAGTAAGAATGTGTGAATGTTCCAAACCTTTCGTACCCTTGATTTATTTGAGCTACTTTATTGAATTTTATACTGAAATGAACGATTGAAAATATTTTAACTAGTTGTCCCACGCGGCTTCGCTCCCGTCAACTGGCTACCTACCTACCCTACATACATGAATGTTGCGTAACTTTAACCGCTTACACAGCGCACGCAACGGAAGCTCTCAAAAAGGAATATTTTTTGCCAGTTTTTGCAACATTTTTCATTTATGCTCCGCTTTTATTGGTCGTAGCGTGATGTTATATAGCCTATAATCTTTCTCGGTAAATGGACTATACAGAATTTTTCAATTCCAACCATGAGTTCCTGAGATTAGCGCGTTCAAACAAACAAACAAACTCTTCAGCTTTATAATATTAGTATAGATAATATTATATTATATTAGTATAGATTTTAAATGTAATTTTATTTCTTTATTAGAATGTCTATTATAAAAACACACCTGAACCAGAAAATTGCTCTAAAGCCAAAAATATGCACGTAATCGTCACTGCATTAACCTCAGGCGAGGTTCTGTTGTAAAAATTTCACAAGATAAATCGTGTGTCATCGCGTGGGCCACATATCAATCACTACGGGCGACAATCCATTTTCTGAACAACTGACACGTATCTAAAACTAATATTTTACACTGTACCCAATCAATAGGAACGATAAACGTAACGTTGGAGCCATTGTTTGTATCGGGCTTCTGTTTTGGCATTGGCAAATCAGAATTGAAATATTAGTTAACGTTCTAGGTTGGTAATAGTTTGGTCCTATAAATAACATCAATAAATATAATCTCTTATAATATATAAAAACTATCTCTCTATATGTATAATAATTAAGTATAATTATTTTTACCATCCGTAACTCTCATAGCTGTGTGTTTAAGCCACCTCATAAATAACATATTATGGAATTTAACACCTTATTCGAATATTCAGTTTGGCCTAAGGAGACGGTATCAAAATGGGGATGTGAACTGCCTTTTTTTCATGATAGGTGGACGCATCGTCGCTATGGATATTGAAAGCTGTCAAATCCATACATTTTGTAACCTATCATTCAGTGTGTTTAAATTTTCTCGAAATATGCCTCTGTGTGCTCTACCAGGATGTACCAACCCCGGTGTTCATTTATTGCCCAAAGATACAACACTAAAAAAATACTGGGAAAAGGCTATACATTATGTTATTTACCTGTCAAAGTAACTCTGATTATATTGCTTGGTAATCTTCGGCGATATAGTGGAGCTATTAACGTATTGATAAAGTTCTACAGCAGGAATGTCATTTGCTTAGCCTTCAGAAGCTTGTGGGCTTTGATTGCCGAAAATAAAATAAAACTCCTAACTTAAAACGTAAAGAATACCAACACGTTAAAGTAATGCCCTCTTATTTTTCGTAAATTTTCCTACCATGAGTGAAGTAATAATTAACTGTTTATGAAAATAAAAATATCCAAACGTAGAACATATCAATATTTTACTATATAAAAGTCTGCCTCTCAATAAGATCGGTTTTCTTGCCAGTTATTTTTACTCCTCATTTTTTAGTTCGTCTTTCAATTCCTTAAGCTTCCAGGGACAATACATAATATCAATAACGATGGAATACCAGTTTAAACACAAAAAACGTGATGTAAACAAAACAAAAACTTTTTTTACAGCAGCCATTGCGCCGCCAGCGACATCTGCACTAAGCTTTGCGTTCACATCCCCATTGACCCAAAAATCGATATTCTTTCTGTATAAATATGCAGTGCTTTTGTGCTCTTCTATCTGTATTATTTATTTTCTCTGTTAAGTATTTTGTGTGTACGTAAATAAATAAAGTATGCATGAAAAATCATTATCTACTAAGGATTTTCCATTGCTTTTATGATGTCGGATGTTAGTTTTATTTATTTATTTAATAATTAAAGCACATAAACGTACAGAGGCGGACTTAATGCCTTAGGCATTTTCTACAAGTCAACCTTTGGTTGATCCGGCCTGGCTATTTTCCTATCTTTGAGTGAAGCAATCGCAACTGTGACTTCAGGAGGGTGACCATAAGCTCTTAGAGCAAGGTTATTTCGAGTGTGTGTAAGTGATAGATATATATGACTTGTATACATCTGTCCCAGTATAGAAAGTTGCAGAGTTCTGTGGTCCCATGACTTTGACAAATGCGGTAGTGTATGATTGTGGGGATTCCTATAAAGGCCCTCGCAATACTTTCGCCATCTTTCTGCAACTGCGTCTTGGCGTGGCCAATTTTATGTCTATTAGACATAAAATTAATTAGGACATAAAGGATGTTTTTGGGGAATTTGTTTTATGAACTTTGGAGTTTACTTGTTTTATTAATTACATAGGACAGAAAAGTTTCGTTTCTCGTTTGGCAAGATGCGATGTGGTACAAATATTACAAACGTTTCTCTCTAACCGCCACAATAATTGCGCCTTGCCAAAAGCTGAAGGCAATGTCTTTGTAGCACATGGTGCTAATAGACAGTCAGCAGGTGAGCCTTAACATCCTCCCACCCGTTGAAAGGCTTGTGTTTCAACAGTAATTCTTCAGTAGTGGGTAGGACAGAAAAGTTTCGTTTCTCGTTTGGCAAGATGCGATGTGGTACAAATATTACAAACGTTTCTCTCTGACCGCCACAATAATTGCGCCTTGCCAAAAGCTGAAGGCAATGTCTTTGTAGCACATGGTGCTAATAGACAGTCAGCAGGTGAGCCTTAACATCCTCCCACCCGTTGAAAGGCTTGTCTTTCAACAGTAAATCTTCAGTAGTGGGACTAGTGGGTAGCGGACACAGCTTGATAATAGGCCGATGTAAAACGCTGTAAAGTAGTTTTCAAATCAGCCACTATCGAAACGCCAACCGGACCGGGGAATAATCTAATAACCCGTCCATGGCGCCAACACAATGGAGGTAAATGTTCTTCATGGATAAGCACGAGGTGTCCAATATGTATGGCTTTTGCGTTCATCTTCCACTTCAGTCGTTGTTGTATTTCGTGTATATTATATTAACGCTGCCAGCGTAACCAGAAATGCTGATGAATTTGATGCAGTCAAGCGTATCGTTGCAGGTGACTTTCTTCGAAGTTTTTCAAGCTAAGTTCAGGCAGTGCCTTCAGAGGTCTTCCAGTGAGGTAGTGCCCTGGGGAAAAAGGAAGGTAGTCATCAGGAGATGAGGACAAAGGACACAAGGGATGAATCTTCAAACACCTTGTGAGTGTTTGTTTCTGTCTGTGCTTGTTATCCTGTCTGTATCCTTATGTATCTATTTGTATTATGATTCTTGTTACTTGAAATAAACCTTTTTATTTTATTTATTTATTTAAAACTTGAAGTCGCGTTCCGTTCTCGTCCTCGACTATCCAAGTTTTAGGTTTGAACTGTTTCGAGAGGATTTTGACTTTTTAAAGAGATCTGTGTAAAATATACCTGAAAACCAATAATAGCTTCAAACAACTCAGAATCTCAGGATAACAGACTGTAAATTATCTGATTAAATTAGCTTCGATGGTACTTGGAATTCTCGTTGGAATTTTACCGATTTTATTAACGTAGGTCCTTTAAAGTTTTGCTGCTGTTTCACACATACAATTTTAGTTGTCTGAATTTTAATGAAGCAAAAGGAATGTATAAGTGAAATACTACAGGATAGATATTTCTTTTGTAAATTGCACTTTTAAACTTCATTTTTTTTGCCATTTTAAAGAAGATGAGGCCGGAAAGATAGTGGCAGGTGTCGTTCTGTACTTGCTGTCTATTCCGATGGACAATGATGGAATATGTTGGAATCCTCCTATATGAACATAATTTCGTTTTACATAGATAACAATTAGTTATTGGATATTAATGTTGAACAGCTAATAAACTATCCAGATTTAGAAATTTTACGTTCATTAGGGATTTACAATGCCATAAAAAAATAATGTGTACACTTAAATATTTCAAAGAATGAAATACCTTTGTACCCAGACTGTCAATTAGATAAATAAGTACAAAATGTTAGGTATTTGCTTGTGTGTTACTTATTGTTAAGATTATATTCGAATTTGCCAATTAACTTAACTACGAATACATGGCGAACCATTTTAGAAATTAATTCTCTAATTGTATTATATTACTAGTTCTTGTACGCGACTTCGTCCGTGTCAGACTCATATTTTTTTACATTTCTTTTTAGTTTTCCCACACGAACTGTGATTTTGAAGAAATTTTCCGCAAAAGCCGTTGTTACTCCTTATAACATCCGCTATCTATCAGTGAAAGTCCAGTCAAAATCGGTTGAGCCGTTTCGAAAATAACCCTGAATAAACAGACAGACAGACTGATGGAGAGACAAAAAAAATGGCGTATTTGTTACTGTACCGTACATGCATTCAATGAAACTTTGTTGTTTTGATATTGATACATACTAGACACTTCAATTTTATTTATTTGTATAGATATACCGGAAGACGATACGTTGGAAGGGCTCCCACTAGGTGGACCAATGACCTGGTTAAGGTTGCGGGAAGGCGCTGGATGCGAGACGCACGGGATCGGTCAATGTGGCGACGCCTGGGGGAGGCCTATGTCCAGCAGTGGACGTATTTCGGCTGAAATGATGATGATGATGTATAGATATAGATGTATAGATGCTAATTGAATTAGAGCATGTTCATTAATCATGATTTTGTAGCAAACATTTTTTTTTTACGAAAATTTTCGATATAGTTTTTGGCACTAAAAACATGAATCTGATAAATTGATAAGTTTAATATGTTTGAAAGAAATGGTATCTCCTAGGTAACAATCAAGTTTAAATTCCTTGAAGTCATTTGAATTGGAACCTTGGTATAACTTTTGTGTGTCTTTATTGCTCTTGTTATATTATTTATTTCTAAACTTCCTCTCTGTTTTGTAATTTTACAGATTTTAAAAACGTACACTTACTCATACAATCCATATTATTTACAAGATATGATAATGATGAGGTATTACTGAGACAAATGATCTGACAACACCATTAGGAGGTTTCTCATCATCGTACGGGACTCTAAAAGTACTCGTCTCTTATTACTCGTGTATATAAAATTATAGTCATCTCCATCGGCGTTCTTTTATGTATGAATATCGTCTTACATTTGAGGTAATGGTGCGTAAGTGATATCTTCATGTTTCTTGACGCGTCACTTAAATATTATTTTCTTTTTTTTTCAGTACAATACAACTACGAAATGACCGTTTTATGATTTGAAGAGGAACATTAGTAGTTTGCGCCCGAAAATAGACCGATTTCAAGATGATGTAGGTACTTTATACGTCTGAAAGATATTTCAAGAGTCCTTCGTTTGTTCCAGAGGTCACATGTGCTGATACTGGAGATTCATGGATTTAATTGCGACTTAAGAAAATATGTTATTCAATTTTTCCTTCAGGTATTTTTCAGTAGTACCCCGATGTATGAGACAGAAAGATAAATTGGTGGACAAATGTGGGTATACCATGAGTCTTTAATATCTTCGAACATCCAGGTGAGGTAATGTATGAGAAAAGTAACACGATTTCTTACAAAACTGTTCTAAAAGATTCTGTTCAGATTTCCAAATCGTGTTTAGATCAAGAGCTCAGAAACTAGCTTTTGGAGTTTTACTTGTCGCAATTCTTTAAATTCTGCGGTTGGGAAACTTAAAGTTCCTAGCCTGTTGATAGCATCAAAATATACGATTTTGCACGCTTTTTTTGGTTAAGCTGTAACGTCACCCCGATAAAATAGTTTTAATACAGCTTATTATAATTTTATGCTCTAATAAATATGACATTGATGATATAGGTTATGAGTAGAACTTGGCATGACTGAACTTCCTATGAGCACTGGGGCAGAGGGCGTCCGCAGATGTCCTCCATCGTGGTCGGTTTTGAGCTTCACGCTTCACCTCGCTTCACGTCATTACAATACTCACCGCTTCTGCCAACACGGTATGATGCCAGGTTTGACTGGGACGGCCACGCTTTCTTTTCTCTTGGGGATTCCAGTCCAAAGCTTGTTTGAGTATGTTGTCGGGGCCCCTTCGGAGCGTGTGGCCAGTCCATCTCCACTTATGACGCTTGATCTGACGGTCGATCGGGCTTTTGTGGCATTTCTCCAACAGCTGTACGTTAGAGATGGTCTCGGGCCAGTAAATTCCAAAAATGCGACGAAAACAGCGGTTAACGAAGACTTGGATTTGGCGTGAGATGTCCTTTGTGACCTTCCACGTTATGAACCCGTAAAGCAGCACGGATTTCACTTTAGACCCGAATATCTTGAGTTTAATCCTTCGGGTCAGTTTCCGCGATTGCCGAACAGTTCTCAGCTGTGCGAAGGTAGCTAGACAATTCGTGAAGCGATGTCCTCTTCAGTACCCACTCCCGAGGTATTTAAACTAGTGGGCTCGTTTCATTGCCTCTATGCCAGTCAGCAACGGTGAGTGATTCTTTACTCCAGTTGTCATCGCCTGGGTTTCGGCGTGGGTATGACTCAACAGGCATAGGTCATCGGCGTAGTCCAAGTCTTCAGACGTTGGATAATCCCCACCCTCTGCCGCAGCGCCTGTTTTCAGAGATGCAAAGCATAATTTCGTCAAGAATGACTTGAAGAGGAGCGGCGACAGGAGGCAGCCCTGGCGGACACCCGCGTGTGCTGTTACGTCATCCGAGATGAGGCCGTCCTGATTTAAGATAACTCATGCCGGCCTCATCAACTACTACTACTACAAGGATAATTCTTGAAAATACTCTTTCTTTTTAAAAAAAAACACGTTGCCCCACACTAGGAATTTCTTTCTGTATTGTGGGTGCGTTTACAAACATATAAACTCACATACACAACACCCAGAGCCGGCACAACTATCTGTAGATCATGCAAATATTTGTTCTGTGCGGGAATCAACTCTACTCCCTAACAAACTGACGATTTTCGGCTGCACTCCAATTTCTAGTAGGCGGGACCAGATGCTAAATCACTTCAGCGTATCAAAAGCCTTTTCGAAGTCGACAAAGATTACATATACCTCCCACTGCCATTCTGATACCTTTTCCAGTATGAAACGGAGAGTACATGGGCAGATCAACACAACAAAGGTTCAATAAATAATTTGATGAAAAAATTAACCAGAACAATATTTGAGGAAAAAATAAGTGACAGCTTGCGGCGAACGCACGACACATTTTTATAACAGCCATACACTTACATAAAAATCTCAAAACCACACAACTTTGTTAGTCCGACACGTCGCAGTCGTCATACACGACAATAAACAAAACACAACCGTTGTAAACAACACAAAGCTTAATGTGGACGTAAGCTTCGTGACAATAGTTTATGCCACAGACCACAGAACCGCCTCGGCGGCAAATTATTGTCATCATAATCATCATTATTTTAGCCACTGCTGGAAATAGGTTCTTCCCAAGCGTCGCGTCGCCACTTCTACGATCCTGGTCTCGTATCCAGCAGATTCCAGTGGTCTTCACAAGGTCATTGGTAGGCGTTCCTTACTTTAAAATCTTTCAATTGCATCGATAACGATGACCGTAACTGTTTACTCATAAAAACCGACGACTAATGTGAATTTAACAATGCCTGCGACATCAAATGGCGGTCAGTGGGCCGAGTGCAAGTTTTTATTCACGCTGGATCATGTTAACGTAAACATCCATCATCATCATCATCAACAGCCTTTTTTTCTTTTTTTTAATGTTCCCACTGCTGGGACTCAGGCCTCCTCTAATAGGGGAGTAGGCTATAATCCACCACGCGAGCCCAATGCGGATTGGTAGATGTCACATGTCTTCGAATGTTTGGTTCTAGAACCAAAAATTCGAAGACATGTGACATCTACCAAGTTTCCTCACTAATAGAAATTGTCATATGAGATCGTTTCCGTTAACGTGATTGAGCAGGAGTAAAATCTCGGCATAAGCCCGCAGCTGACATTCTTACAGAAATAAAACTACGGTAATGAAAAGCCGTATCAGTTGCCTCTAGTCGCTTTCATACCCTGTGGTCCGTCGCTTTTATAGCACTGTATGGGACACTTTGATTCCTTCCATATGTTTACCGACCAAGCGACTACAGCAACTTGTACATGCGTATTATGTGTCAAACATCGTTATTTACCTTCAATAACTTGTGTAAAGTTTTCACTCATATTGCTGCACTGACTTTGTTTTACAGTTCCATAAGCAAAAGGTGCCAATAGGAACTCTATCTAAGTATATGCTGACGGCGTATATCACATGACTGTTTCTTTCTCTACGACCGCAGTTGTTAGCCAATTGAATTTTGAATGGAGATAACTGGTGAGATAATGGTAAGACAAATGGAGCAATATTGTGAGTATTACGATGGTATCCTAGTGAAGGTAAAAGGAAAAGAGGTAGACCGCAAAAAAGATGGTATAACGACATATGACAAGTGGCAGGCGTCACATGGAACAGAGTGGCTCAAGAAAGACATGAGTGGAAAAGGTTGGAGGAGGCCTTTGTCGACTGGCAAACAGATCTACAAAAAATAAGTGGAATTCAAATAAGAGACTACATTAATATTTACATTAAATTTAAGTTTTCTAAGTATTTTAATCATGTATTTGTAATATGGATCTGAATAAAAGGCTATTTATGATTATTATTATATGATCGCTACCATATACTTTCAGCTAGCCTGAACCTTCATCTCACTAATTCTGGAGGAACCCATACAAGCCATTTTGAAATTTTCTACTCGGTCTTGTGGCAAAAATGATAATACAGGCTGCGTCAAATAATCTATTAAATGCGCGAGTCCAATACGCACTTGCCCAGATTTTTTTTTGTAATCAGTGATATTTCTGCATATGTTTTATTTGTTTCTTTCTCTGTCGTCTATACTGAGAGTCGAGAAGTTAATAAAAGGAAATGCTATAGATGTTTCGTTGCAAAGATAATTTTGTTGCAATTATTGTTGGTAGAATGTAAAGGGAAACTTGCTGGGCATCGACTAGCTTAGCAGATGTATTTCCTTCACTATTCGTAGTATACCCGAGACAAATTCCGAGAGAAATCTCAGTTTACATAGATTTCTCTATATCTATTGTAAGATGTAAGTTCAACTCGATAAAATGAATTTTGAGACTATTGAGATACATGAAATTTTTTAAGCCAGTTATTGTTATTGTTGAGGCCCGCTCCTCTCAACACCGTCGCGCGCCGTGACGACAATCGACACACCGTCACGACACTACGACAGTCAGCTGCTGCACACCTCCACGCACGGCTGCGCTCGCGCATAATAATTATCTTATTTCCTTTGTTTATCTTTTCAAACGACCGTTGTATATTATTGAATATTTCTTCTTTCATTTCTTCTCTTATTATACAGTCCACTCTCTTTTATTTTCTCTACCACGACCTATCGTCACAATCAGTTATTAATGTTGTAATATACATGAAACCAGGACATACCATAATACTAGCATGTATACAGTATTTCCTGATAGCTACAAGAGTAAATAGGCTACGCTTCATCGTCGGTCAAATCATCGCTTACTATCGAGATGGTGTTCAAACACGATCCTATCAATAGATTATAAAAAATATTTAAACTTGACCTACCTCAGCCCTTGCTGTTTATCCTTTTATGATTTAACTAAATTATTATGTACGACATCTATACTAATATTATAGAGGAAAGATTTTTTTGTTTGTTTGTACCGAATAGGCTCCGAAACTACTGGACCGATTTAAAAAATTCTTTCACCAATTGAAAGCTACATTATTCCTGAGTGATATAGGCTATTTTTTATCCCGAAAATGGGTCCTGTGGGGTGGTCCACGGGAGCGAAGCCGCGGGCAACATCTAGTTGAAAATAACATGATTCTACAAACACTCTTAATCATAATCAAACACAATTTTCATACGTCAGAAAATCCGAAACCATTACAGATCACCTCAAAATCGGTGTTCTCTCCCTCGAATTTCGCTTACACACAATTTGTTACCTAATAAGCGGGTGCCTCCACCGCCTAGTAAGACTCCGACTGCGAAATCCTCTTAGCATTGAAATAGACATTTAGGACTATTTGGTCTTCTTCCACGGTTCCAATGTAAACGCTTTGTACCAATAGCAAACAAAAGATTTCAAGAAAATGTCATTGGTGGCGGAATTTAATGCTGTGATGATTTTTTACGCGTTTGTTAATTTTGTTGTGTTAAATGTGTCATGGTTCCATGTGAATAGTTCCGTTCCATTAAATCATTTATAAATACTTTATTATACACTAAGACAAAGGCAATACATAAAAGAAACATTAAAATAAGAAACATACAATTGGCAGCCTTATCGCATATCGCGATCTCTTCCAGGCAACTTAGGTTGTTCTTATTAAAAATAATTTTCTATATATTAAGTAATATTGTTAAGTATCATTTATAAATAAAAAGGCTATTAACTGTAGAAATATTTAATCAGTATCATTATCCTCTTTGTGAGTTGAGTCAATAGTAAGTTTGCTCTTTCATTTAATAGTTTTACTAAATGAATTTAATTTTACTGCAAGAAAATTAATCTTAGAACGTTATCATATCTTTATACTAAAACCTACGTTACATTTCACTACACAGACACTATAGCAGTGACTATGCTTGAACTCGTAAAATATTTAAAAAAAACACAACATGAACAAGTAAATTGAGTAGGTACACAATTCGTCCCCAAACTGTCGGGCGAAATCAAAAGTACGACGTAGCTGAAAACCAGATGACGTCACGAGAACTTATTTCGTAAACATGTGAAGGTTAGACGGCTCGTTTACATATGCAGCATATTTTACATAAAGCCGAATGCCCGCGCCCCGCTATGTACGGATATTTCAGCCCTTTGGCAACCCAGTCAATGTCGTAATCACGAAGCAAATTCAACGGAATACATTTTTATGGTACCCATAATATTAGTGAGCAAAATTACAAAATTATGGTATCCACGTTCAAGTTCGCAATAATACCTACCTACTGAAGCTCCATTTAAAGGTTTTATATTGAATTTATGTTTGATACTTTAGTAGAAATTATGAGTACTCCGCAGTGCGGTACGTTCGTGGGAAGGAATAATCTCAGACCTGTCACCGCATTCGTTCTTATTATGAGCTTATTGCTTTCGGTAGTTTCCCAGTAGGCAATATCTAGTCACACCGGGGCCATATAAGGAGACGTAATAAATTGTGCCATGGTTCCGTTAATGAACATTTATTGAGTGAGTTTCGTGTGTGGGCATTGTTTTGGCTATGTTAATGTGCTAGCGTGTATATTGCCTGTGTACGGTTGAAAATTTATAGATTCCTGTAGTCTTGTAAACTTTTATTATCAACAAATGAAATTCTTCGTGCATATAGCATGAAGAAGTCAATCCACCGTAATAATATAATCTGAACATCAAAACAATGTTCAATGCTTTGATGTTCAGCTTGCTTTGTATATTCTACCATTATTTCGCATTTACGCAATACTTACCACTCTGCCACCCACACAAACATCAAGTTTGCCTTCTCAAATCCCGTAACTCGGAGTATGGGGCAGTTTATGTGAGAATATATAGCGAACTATCTAAAATCCATCTCGTATTTGCTCAAGTGCATTGCTCCACACATCTTGCTTATCTGTGAAAATATTGCTCTCTTGCGGATTCCGGGAATAACGTAGCCTGTAGGTACTCTCGTTGCAGTCACACCGATCAGATTGACTGTGGACCCGATACTGCTGAATGATATGCTATTTGCTTTAAATTGTGGAATTGAGTTATGTTCTCGATTCGTAAGTTGGCAGGGACAGACTGAAATTCACCAGTATTTGTAATGTTGTGTAAAATTTATTGTTACGAGTATATCTCTACCACCTTGCGGGTAGATTTCTATCTGATCTGACCTAGATTTAGGTATGTTTGTCCTAATTTAGTGTACTAAGAAATTTTTAAATGTGGTACGTCGTTTAAAGTCTGCAATGAGCAAATGTACAACTTAATAACTTATTGTTCATACTTAATAATCAAGTGGTTCTATGAAATATCTAGGTGTAGTTCTTACAAGCACTAAGCGCCTGTGCGTTTTGTTGTTCATGAGAACACATAAAATCAAAACTCGAACAAAAATCATCGGCCAAGTGCGTGTTGGATTTCGTACATTTAGGGATCCGTACCAAATGTAGAATATATTTGTATCTGTATTTGTTTGTGTGTTTGTGTATTTGTATACGTATAATAAACATTACCAAAAAATTTCAAGTTCATTGGTCAATGGGTAGTTGAAAAATTATTTGGAACAAAAAAATTTGACAGACGACGTAAAGACAGACGGACAGACGGGCACGTGAGTGACAGCAATAGTGTCCCGTTTGGACCCTTCGGGGATGGAACCCTAAAAATGTCACTAACCAAAGATCAAAATGCTAGTAGGTACAATCTACGAAACACATGCAAAAATAAGCTTTGTCACTAAGTTGATTCGACCATGAATAAATCAAACCGTCATTTCGCTTATCGTAAAATGGATTAGCAGCCAGGGTGCAACGTACTCCATAAACTGATATTATGTTTCTACCCTGCCCTGCTCTATGATCGGTCTTTGTAGCCCTTTGTCACGGGTCGGATACACCAAGACATGTGTCGCGGTATATGTATCCGGGCGCATGTTAATCAGTTGGTTTACACATACACATTAACAGGAACCTATGTCGATATAGTTGTGTATCATTCATTGTCAGAAACAAAATTAAAATTATTATATGTAAATAAAAAAATAAAAAACTGCTTATTAACACGGTTTTATAAGCTTGGTATGTATGTATGTATCTATGTATCAATGTAACGGAATCTTTGAACGTGATTTTCACCCCTTCAAAACGTCGGATTGATTTGAAACTTTGCACACTTATCAAGGACCGATGACAATGCAATAATTTTGTCAAAGTCTAAGTCAAAGTCAAATATATTTATTCAACTAGGCCAAAAAGCGGCACTTTTGAACGTCAAACAACCTCTACCGTGCGCGTTTAAATAGTTTGTCCCATTAGCTTTACCAAGATCTTCAGGATTAGCGACTTTTTAGTTCAATTTACCATTAAAATGTGTTTTCGTTGCTTAAAAGACCATAATTTTGGTTTGTTTTGCATACATTTTTGGTTGGAACAAAACGCTTAAATATAATAATAATAATGTTACTTCCATGTAATATTCTCGTGATCTTCTTCTTGAGAAACTCAAGCCATCTCACAGCTAGACGCACATCAAAATGAGTTATATCATTCATACAAGTAAAAGTAGCAGCAACTTATCCAAGATTCACATTCATATATGTATATATGACATCGTTAACATATTTAGGAGTTACCTCGGGTAAGACATGAAGTTTCTTGAGGCACGTTCGAATTGAGCTCATTTACATAATATCAAATGGATATAAACCAGTGGGTTCATAGCTAAACAAATTATCTGTAATATGCTCCATAATTAAGTTTAAGTGATTTTGTAATAGGTGTCTGAGTTTATTTTGTAATCAGATGTAAAAAATTCGGCTTTATTCCGGTTGGATTACCCGTATTTGATACCCTGGGGATCAGTTTTATTTTATAATATTTTCTATTCCGGTCTGATCCACCGTGCAGAGGGGTATCCATATAAATTCAAATATTTTATTCCGGTCTGATACGCTAGTTATCTATTAACCTTTTTTTGGGACTGTCAGCAACATAACATACGTACAGGGTTTATTGAAATACATATTATTAGTATCTTCGTTACTCTTATTGTAATGGAAACGTGTATGTTTGTATTGAAGAACAACGGTGTCACCGCACCCGGTTTGACCTCTTTTTATAATAATTTTTATCTGCAAAAGTATGGATGTGCATTGTGCTACATTGTTGTCGGCTCGGCTATTTTCTAACGATTTCGAAGTAGCCAATCAGAGACAAGTGAAGTTTTGTTAACTAAAGACAGTATACAGAAGAACAAAATAGAAAGTATACAGAAGAACCTCGACAAAACATAAGTGTTAAAAATGCGCCAAGTTTGACGAAGAAGAGTTGAGATTTGAAGAGTTAAATTTTTGAGATTTGAAGAGTTTAAGAGTTTAATTTGAAGAGTTGTGACAAGTTTAATAGCCTTTCATTAAACAAAGCTACAATGTACAATTTCGCCTATGGACTAAAAGTAATTTATTATGTTCTTAGATATTGAATTTTTTACTTGTCATGTTGATAAATTTTATGACCTTAAGCATCTTTATGTAATTTCAGGCTTCCTTACTTTACATATGCTAGGAATATAACCATTGCCGACAATACAACCAATAAGCTAAAGGAATAAAATAATAACTGGTAAACAAAACCTAACACGACGGGTAACAAACGAAATTGTAACCGATAAGTGGTACCAACATATAACTGATCAACTTCTCACTGGGAAAATTGAATTTGGTCACTGTAGTAAATTAATTGGTAAAATTAAATAAATGAACTATTTTTTTTATTGGTTTTCATTCATATGACAAAAATATTGTTCGTACCCAGGCAGGCGCTTTAATTTGTGTGAATTATTTCATCACCACTGCTCTCAAAACGGTGAAGGAAAACATCGTGAGGAAACCGGCCTCTTAGAACCAAAAATTTTAAGACATGTCCACTGACACACACATCCACCAACATGCACTGGGCCCACGAAATGAGGCCTGCACGTACAACGGACCAAATGCGAGTCTAAGTGCGGAAAAGGGGTCTATCTATTATATCCTATCCTGTCAAAAAGAGCAAGGGAAGCAGGGCGGAATGTCAAAGTTTATAGTGGATCAGACAAGAATTAAAAAATAATAATAACCAGCAAAATAATAATATCAGTTCAGGGATCCGACCGGAATAAATCACAATTCAATACAATTATCTCAGCTACAAATATTCCAAAATAATTCGTTCAAAGAATAGTGTCTGGGTGCTCAATGGAAAACATTTTACATTTTTCCTTTGTATGGATAATTAAAGAAGATTGAAATATTTTTTACGTTAAAAAAAATAAAGTGAATATTTAAGAACAAAAATAATTAATCATCCACAAATTTCTCATATCATAACCTCATATTTTTATCCCAAGCAGATTCCATTTAGGGGTCTTCCCATGTCTATCCTTACCCGAGAATCAGCGCTATAAAATAAAATTGGAATACTTCCCAAATTACACACTTTAACACCGCCGACAGACATAAATTGAAACACCAAAGTAGAGAGCATTTCAAAAGCATAAATTTTATTAAATAACACTAGTAGATATCTATGACCTAAATCAGATTGCGTCCTGAGAATGAATTTCGTCGAGTCAGAGAGAACTCAAGCTGAATTATCGGCACCTTGCCGCTCCGTTCCGACTCATTTGGTAGCGTTTGCACTTTACCTTCAATACGAATCGCTGTAATTTTCATTAGTAACGATGACTCTTGAGTATTTTCACCAACTCTCAAAGATCTATAGAAATATAATCAAGTGAAAGAAATATTTCCGCAGATACTGAATGAGCCTAATAGAAGATGAAAGGAAGAAATGTGGTGATACTTTTATTTGAACTAGGTAAAAGGAGGTCGTTTTCTGATTTTTGGAATCAGCATTATTTGTATGGTATGGAACTTACTTATTTATTATAAGAAAAGAAAAGCCAGGCTACGAAAATAGCAGGTAGTGAAGTTCTCTCTTCAAATAATACAATTTCTATTTTATCGCGAGAAAATACAAAGACAGATATTTATCCGTCTAAGTTCTCTCTCACAGAAATATCACGATCTCGTTTTATACGTTCTAAGAGATCCTTAAAGTTGTTCCGAGTCGTGGAGGGTTGTGCATGTGATTTGTATTTGTAATAGCATCCACTGCTCCAGATTCTAGTGTGGGAATGCAAAAAGGTATAGTTTTATGGCTTAGAAACAAAATTTATGGCAGACAACTTCCACAATTGCCGTATTAACGTATATTGTGATAATAAATCCGTTGTGGTGCTGATAAAATATAGCTACTAGGATAAAAGTAACGTATTATCACGTCGCACAGTTAATCTTAGCATTAACCTCATACCAGCTCTCTTATATTCCTGCGACCCACTTAAAACTTTATCCATTTCGAATAACATCCTTTTAAAACAAAACTTATGAATTACTTTTCGTGTATTTAGTTTGAGAAAGCAGAAAGCTAAGTTTGGTGGTAGTGATGAATCAGAATGATGAAATAAATAGTAGATATTATATTTCTAGAGTTAATGAAACAAGATGAATGAGTGACTATATATGAAACAGTATACTGTAGTACGATATCATTCGGTAAACGACTAATATGGACGTGTATTTAGGTACCCATTTTGACAATGACCATGAGAAGCAAAAACTGAGTTTACTAAAACATTGTTTGTTTAATTACAAACAAACAATGTTTTAACAACGAACAAAGGGTTATAAATTACAAATATTAATACTAAAACTACCTTTAGAAATGTATTCAGCAGATCTTTGTTTTCAGAAATTCTTACAAGGCTACATTGGACTTAGAAGACTACGATTACAATGAAAATAATGACCAACTTAGGATACTTCGTGAAATTCTCATCATTGTTCTTTTACTGTTAAAATAATAATATTGTAAATTAGTTTTCAGAGGATAGTGAAGCTTAACTAGCATTGAAATAGTTCAATTTAACACTACAGTATTTGGTTCAATTGTTCGTGTCACTAATGTATTCAATTGGCAAATAGGTACCCTATTGAATACTATAGTATAATTTTAGATGATAATGTTTTTTTTTATAATCTTATCATGCGAATAAATTCTACACATTTTCATTTTCTTTCTTCATTTTTAAATTTTAATATTATAGCTTTACGGTTAGTGAAAAAGTCGTGGAACAACCAGCGGTCTCCACCTCTCCCGGATAAGCTTATAAAACGGTGAATATGAAAATTTCCCTACTCTCCAAATAAAAAGCTAAGAGTTTATAAACGATTACGTCATAACGGTTGAAAAATGACTTTTGAAATCCGGCCACTTCAACGTCGCTCCACTCAAGATGAATTGTTAAAAATTGACGTCGAGATTAGGAATGATTTTTATTGTTATGCCTTTTACTCCGTGGGTTTGTGGCTTCAAGTTTTAGAGTTTTACCAGTAATTTTGAATTTATTGTTCTTTAAATATCGATGGGTTTAGCTTCAGTTTGAAAGGCGGGCGAGCGATACTTTGATTTTATCGGATGACATAATTATCGCATATTATGTTGTGAGATTGGTTTGGTCCAGCCGTGGAAATTTGAGGGATGATGTACCACGACCCTTATGACTTATTTATGTTTTTAAACAGTGCACTTTTTTATATTCTGTGGCATTGGTTTTATTTTGTGTGACTCATGATGATAAGTTTTAAACTTTTAACACTCCCTTTTGCTGGCAGCTTGCTGAAATGTGACCTTATTTCCATGACACTTTTTAACCCGCTGACTATAACAATTTTTTTTTTTTAATCTTGAGAATGTTTTCTACATTATAATATTATGATGGCTTTTTCAAAGAAGTATAATTTACTTATTTTTCAATCAAATAAACACAAAAAAACTTAAGTGTAGGTAGGGGAATTGGTAAGAAGAAGCCTTTCTGTATCAGGACCAGCAAGTTTTACTTGGTCAAGTCGTATGCGGGCTCCATCGGTAACTATGTGCCGACTATTGTTTCTGTTTGCTTTGTTAATAGTAATTAGGAAGGCTACTCGATCCGTTCTGTGCTGGCGTTTATTAGGAGCTACATCATTGTTAGTGTCGGCATAGAAAATAATGGGTTAGGGTTTTAAAATTACGGTCGTTCCGTAGTCAAGTCTACTGAAAATTTTAATTTTGGTATTCTTGAAAAACACCAGTCCAACCGGATTCAGCTGAGTATCAGTGTTTTACATTGAGCGACTGCCTATCTGACCTCCACAACCCAGTAACTGGGTAACACGACAGATACTCCTTGGCAAAACTGGTTTCAGATTTCAGGCTTCAAACTACCCGTAAATACTGTCAAAGATCTTCAAATCACAGCCGGGACCAACGGCTTAAAGTGCTTTCCAAGACACGGAGTAAATTCGCTTTGTAAGATGGTCACCCATCCATGGACCGACCTCGGTAAGCGTTGCATAACATTAAACCCGAATCTCTTCAAAGTTAGAGTGAACAGGCTTCTTCTGGGTAAGCTCACTCCATCGTGGACTCTGTCTCTGTCACCTATGACCTAGACTAGAGTCAAGAGCAAACTCGAGCCGTGCGGCAGTTATTATTTCGCCATGAGCTCCTCTTCTATTAAGATATTGTAATAGTCATTTATTTATTCAAGTTATAGGAATATAGATATAGTCAAGCCTTCCTGTATCAGCACCAGCAAGTTTCACTTGGTCAAGTCGTATGCGGGCTCGATCGGTAACTATGTGCCGACTACTGTTTCTTGTTGCGTTGTTAATAGTAAATAGGAAGGCTACTCGATCCGTTCTGTACTGTCGTTTATTGGGAGGTTCATCAATATTAGTGACGGGGTAAAGAGGGTTTGTGTTTTGGACTTAACAAATTCTATTATCGCACGAGTCCATTTAATTAATATTTCACAACTGAAAATAACTTCAAATTCAAATGGATGGATCATAGATTCATAAGATTTTGTGTTGGTTACTGGTAGATCTGCTATGTCCCACCGTTGAGGCATACAAAATGCATAATATCAGTCTAGTTAAAATATAATACATCAAATTGTCATACAATACAAATTAAAATGAAATTATCATAATATTTAATGTCAAAAATAGTAAAAACAATTAAATAGTGTCACTTTACAGTTTGTGAGTAATAGTTTAAAATTCATGCTTATGCTTCATGTTTTTTGTAATAAATCGGCTGTTTCAGTGTCTTGTCATTTAGAAATTCTATAATAGAGTAATTCTTGAGTTTTTTTATAAAGGCATTAATTAATATTGCTCATAGTTCTGAAAAACGGCGCACAGCTAAGGAGTGGAATTCCGTTCCGGGGTATTTGATAGCTACAACCTTGGTGTCTTTAAGTCAAGAGTGAATAGGTTTCTTCTAGGCAAGCGTGCTTCACCGTAGACCACGTCATCGCTTAACATCAGGCGAGATAGTGGTCAAACGCGAGCCTATAGATTATAAAAATAAAAGATTATTACAGATACGTGGGCCCATACAAAAGATGCTTTGGTGCAAGAGCTTTGTTTTAGAAAGAAAGAAAGAAAACATTGATTGCCAACTGTACATGAACAAAAACACAAATTAGCTCAGAGGCACAATATTATATCAGTATAGCAAAATTAGCGGGCTCAGCATATGCTGAGTAGTGTAAAGCATGGCTATTACGCTGGTCATCGCTGATTTACAGCCCGCCCCCTTTTTACAGGTAACTGTGCGCAGCATGTCTTTGTGTCTGGTCCTAGTACAAAACTCAAATAAGTTAGGGTTTGATTTAATGAACATTACAGTTTCATATATGTATACACTAGGGAGAGTTAATATTTTTAAGTTAATTAAGTGTGGCCTGCACGAAACCGTTTGGCGTATACTTTACCGGTAAATAATATAATACTATCGCCAGCAAATAAAGTCATATTATAATGGTGAATTGTAACTGTTGGCATGTCATTTATATAAATTAGAAAAAATGGTGGGCCTAGAATGCTGCCCTGAAAGCACCGGAAAGGATATTTCCAATCTCAGAAGCGACTGTTTCTTCAGTTCTGCTAGTTCTTTAACTAAAGAGACCATCTAAAGAGAATTCTACCATCTGTTTTCTATCACTAAGATATGATTCAATTAATTTGTATACGTTACGTCTTACACTAAATGCATATAATTTATTCAAGAGTATTTTATGATTGACTCGATCAAATGCTTTTAACATGTCCATGTACAGTGCTATGACTTACGACCTAGTATCCATATATAGAAGGACTCTGTGTGAAAAGTTAAACATTGCTGTATTAACAGATTTATTTTTCCTGAAACTGTACTGACATGGGGTAGACATGTTATTATTTTATTATATATATTTTTTTCGAATATTTTTGAGAAAATGGTTAATAAAGCAACTGGCCTGCTGTAGTTACTAATTGAATATTAGTTATCTTTTTTGTGTGCCGGTTTCACTACTGACAATTATAATTTATCTGGAAAATACGATTTTCTATGCACAAGTTCATAATATAACTTAAAGGAGCGGCAATTAAAGTTGCTACATCCTTAACGACCTTAGTGGTATATCGTCATAGCCTGCGCCATTTGCGTTCCGCAAAGAAGAAATAATTTTTTGAATGTTTGGAGGAATTGAGGGAGGCATAAATATTGATTTAGTGTTAAATGTCAAGTTAGAAGAATGATATCGTGTTGAGTCAGAAAAAATTGTATTATTTTTAACAATGACAGCAAAATAGTCAGTAAAGGTATTTGCCATAGTATTTGGATCAGTAATTACCTCGTCATTGATTATTTGTTTCTCAATGCCTTCAGTAGGATAATTATATTTATATTTAGCGTCATTAATTACTATCTACGTTGCTTTAGATTTATTAACGGCAGTGTTCATAAAATAATTGAGATCTATTTATCAGTGAAATGATTGTATGCTATTTTTTGCGTCAGCTTTAAACTTCGTTTTATTTTCGTTGTTTGAGTTTTTCCTATATTGCCAGAGATATTCGCGTTTATGCTTACATTTTTATTCCTTTTGATAACCACTTAGGTCTTGAAATATTTTTATTGCGTTTTTTTTAATAAGAAAATGTACGTTATATATTATGCTGAATATAATAATATCATGGCATGAATTGTACGCACTGTTAGGGTCTGTAGACTCGTATGCACTGTGATACGAGATTCGACTTAAATTCTTACTCAGCAAATAAACATCTATTTTCTTTAGTGAAACTACGTTTAAATACATACCAAAATGCAATTGGACTACACTTTTTTACTGGACATTTCATTATTTGTGCAGTATGGTTGGATAGTACAAAATCTCTGATTTCGCCTTTGCATCCCGTAATGTTATGAGCTATGTTGTCAATACAGGTATTACTAGCGCTGCGTGTTACCTGATTAAACTGAAGGGTAATATTAAAGTTTTACAGAAGTTCCACAGAACTCCGTAGACATTTTTGAATTGTTTGTAATATCATGCTGAAATCTCCACCGATAATTATATTAATTAAAGCTTACCCAACATTTTACTTCAAATTAAAAAGAAAAGTATTTATTGTTCCGATTATTTTGTTCGGCAGTCTGTAGATAAATAAAATATAAATTATGTGGTCAATTAGTTCAATTAGCAGAGCATTCAATAATATTTAAAATATACATTTTTTTAATATCATCAAGTCTTCTAAATCGTAGTCCATTCTTAATTAAAATACATGATGAAATGATCCCAATATAAAGAAAGATCAGTAAGTAATCCTCGTCGCTTTTCCTCATGTTATTTTCCGTAATTCACAATATGTCCACCTTTATACCATCTGTAGCCGTGTATTCATCTAAGCTCACTGTTAACATATCCGATTTATTTATCAAATTATGAATATTTTGATGCATGATAGTTATACAATTATTGACGAAATAAATTATCACAGCTTGAGACTTTTTTTGTTTAAATAACAGAATTTTGGTTATTTGTTTCATATGATAGGGAGTTGTCATTTTGTGTTCTATCGGCGTTGTATTGTATTATTTGTTTGATGCCACAGTTTGTCTTTAAGTTATGACATATTTGCGTATTTAGGCCTAAAGATTTGTAAGCAATTGTTAATATTTTGTTAGTGTTGTTTGTGCTCATTATGCAGATTCTCCGAGATGGTGTTTTTTTCGGTCAATATATTGTCTACACATCACACAGATGTCTGCACCCAAGTTTTGACACATTTTAATGTAGATAACTATTTGGTACCTGAGTAGGCTCGATAAATGCATCTAGTTTCCGACAATCTGTTTGCGTCTCCATATTCTTGAAGAGGGTAGAGTTCTGAGAGAAGAAATTTGATGTTTGCGTCTCGTTATTCTTGAGGATGGGAGAGTTCTTATGGCAGTTAAGTTGTGTTTTACATATTTCATTATTAGTTGATGATCCTGGGCATTTGAGGGAAAGTTTAATTCTTGCGTTTGGGAGTTATACTGGTTTTGTCAGGCGTTGAGCATAGTTTTTTTTTAAAGTTATTTGTTTTTATCATATTTTGCATATCTAATCTAATCTCAGCCTTAAGACGAAAACTCTCATTATTTAAATTTTCAATCTCTTGATGCGCGCTCATTATTTGCAAAGTAAGACTTGTTGTATTTTCTTCAGTGAGACTATTTAAAATCCCACTGTTATCATGCAAGCTGTCTTGTAAACTCATCATAGTGGCGTCCAGTATAGTGTTTTCGCTACTCACATTTGTTATATCAGTTAATGCGCTGGTTCTAGAAGGTTTACGATAAGTGATGTTATTGTAGCTAGAATCCATTTTTATTTATTTATTGTATTAACATATATTTAAATATTATTCTATAAAAATAAAATAAAAAACATTTATAAATACAAAAATAGTAGCCCACCGGTATCGGGAATAGGGTCCAATCTACTGGTGGTCAGGGCTCCTGAGAGAGGAACCTCCTAACTATATGCGCCGTGTCCAGACTCCAGAAGTACCGCTTTCTGGATCAAGCCCTTGATCCAGCTGCCTGGACCAAGGGCATCCTTATTTATTTTATCATTATTACCGCCGTGTCCTCTAGCGATCTGACGATTCCTTATTTTGCGTACTTCTATTTTGTTAAGTAAATAAATGGTTTATCAAATTCGAATCTTCACAAAAACTAAGTTTGAAGCCTATTGGGGTTTGAACTATCGCCAAGTCGTTTATATGTGGTTCGAGATACTCTGTTGTACCGCGCAAGGCAAAGATGACATAGTAAAATCTCTTTAAATACTCAATAATATTCTTCTTAAACAGATTTAGTGAACTATTAGTGAACACTTGTAATTGGCCTTATTTTATTTTAAAGACTAAGTATTTTTTGTTGTTAGCTGTAGGTTTTCCAAATAAAATAAAATAAACTAGACAAAACGGTGGGAAATTACTCATTCACTTGGAAATTTTTCGTTGTCAAACAGGTCGTCACTTTATTTTTATTTAGAATTTCTTTATGTTCATCACTTTTATCAGTTTTAGGCTTGTTATTGTGCTTTTGCTTTAATAGTTTTTACCTTATTTATACAAGGTGGACCGATGACCTGGTGAAGGTTGCGGGGATCCGCTGGTTGCGGGACGCACGAGACCGGTCAATGTGGCGACGCTTGGGGGAGGCCTATGTCCAGCAGTGGACGTCTTTCGGCTGATATGATGATGATGATATGATGACCGTGTTTATGTAGTTACATACTTTGACGATGTTTAAATACTTATTCATAATTTTTTTAACATTTTTCTCTGTTTTTTATGGTTTTTACAATATCTTATAATGTTCACTAGACGAAAACTTTCCGCTTTTTGCCATGTTTGAATGGTTCTCCTTGTTTTTCTTTCAGTATAAGGCTGACACTAATACATATTAAACTTGTTATTTATCGAATTGTTTAAAAAAAGCTCTCAAAAACGGTGACTCACTATTATTTGTAAATTTTTGAACACAGACTCGATTTGATCGTGTATCTCGCGTCCGTCGGGTAACTTTATGGTAACCAAATTTTTGATTACGTCTTACTAATTCTAATGATCTGTGTGGCCACTAAGCGAAACCATTTCTTTAGAAATGGATTTGTTTGGTGGCCAAGATATTTATATTAAAACGCACTTATTGCTGCAAAGTGGTTTGTAAAGTAGGTTATTAATTGAAGTTATTCTATTAAATTAGCAGGATTTTATCCTTTCAACACAATATTTTTACATATAAAGAAAACATGTTACGAAAATTTCGCCCTGAATTCTCCTCAGTCAATTTTTTTACTCAAATATTGGATATTCTGTTAATATCTCAATTAACCTTTTTGATATATAGACATAGTCCTCAGACTTCCGAATCGTGGGAATACCTTCACAAACTCCTTAAAGATAGCCTACACCGCACAGCTGAAGGACACCCTTTGTACGTTTCTTTGGATTGCATGTCTTCATTAATTAACTGCCTCCTTTGATCTAGCTAGATACCCAAACGACAAACACTATTGCTGTATTGAACGTCGGTAGATACATATGCTCCTACATAATTTATTGCGGTAACTGAAAATTTATATTACTAACCATACAGTTCATGGGAACTATTTCTTTCCTAGTTTATTTATGTAGACTTCATGCACAAAGGTACATAGGCGGACTTAATGCCTTAGACAGGTGTCTCTGTTAAACCCTTCTATTCAAACCAGCGTGAAGTGTAATTACTAACCCATTTATATCGATCATATAGCTGTAACCAAAATACAGGCTAATGTATAATTATTACACTGACCTAATATATCTTAATGACCTCACCAGTGTTCCATTGTGTGTTGATTATTAAAGTTACGATGTACCATGTGGCATGTACTATCGCATTCTCCCAGACATTAGTGCGACCACAAATCATCAATAGATTGGATACATTTATCATGTTGTTGTGAAGGGATGCATCTTACAATATACTGGATATGTGTTACGATTATTGTGGTATTTATGGTATTTAAAGTAGTTGAGAAGTTAGATTTCAAATGAAGTTTAATGATTAAGTAATTTGTTGTAGAAAGCAAAATTAGATTAATGATTATATAAACACTAGCTTCTGCCCGCGGCTTCGCCCGCATATATAGTGGTTTATCATCCCAAGGGAATAAAAACTATCCTATGTCCTTCACAGGGTATCAAACTATCTCAATGCAAATTTCATCTAAATCGGTTCAGTAGATCCAGAGATTACCCCCTACAACCACACAAACTTTACCTCTTATAATATCATTATAGATTATTATAAATGCGAAAGTTTGGATGAATGGATGTTTCAGAATGGCTGAATCTAGATAAAATTTGGCACAGATAGATAGATAGATAAATCATTTATTTAGTGCACACAAAAGACACAACACAACACACAAAATCTTAATAAAATTATTACAATTGTCATGTAGGTATGTTTAAAAACAAAGTGCCAACATAAAAAGAAAAAGGAAACTGAAACAAAAGTAAAAATGACATCAGTAACATTAATTTTGACAATCAAAACAATCATAACACAGTGCGGTGTGCGTCTCAAGGTTGCACCAAATGGGAGTCCAGCTCAGCACGTGTCAGACAAATATACCTGACGCTGATATTCTGCTGGATCCCTGCAGTGACAAATGGTCGCCAAGCAGTCGTGATATGTTGGTGTTGTAACAGTGTTATGCTTAGAGTAATTCACGTAAGTATACCCGCAACTTTAATTTAGTACTTAAAATAAAAAAATAAAAATGTTTTTCTTTGCAGTAGAAAAAGTTTCAGTTCTTAGGCGTGTTGAATATTTCAGAGATAGATTATAGTTTGGAACAGCACAAAGACTTGTTATCTCAGTAGTATGTTCACAAGGGATGTTTCTTTTTATTTGATGGATATATAGATAGATGGATATGGATATATCATTCAAGTTTGGAGATATGCGGAACAGGGTGTAAAGTCCCACAAACCTCCATAGAAAAGGCAGGATCCTCAAAGGTAGGGTTCGGGCAACTGCCCAACTGTTATTGTCAGACTGTTGTATGTGTCCAAATCACGCCGAAAACTATGTTTTCGCGATGCAGAATTTGTGTGAGGTCATGTCATTAGTTAGTTGTAGGTCGTGGGTTCGAGCCCAGGCATGCACTTTACTTTGTGTAAATTATTTCATCATCACTGCTATTAAAACGGCGAAGGAAACCATCGTGAGGAAACCGGCATGCCCTAGAACCAAAAATTCGAAGACATGTGACATCCACCAACCCGCACTGCGCCCGCGTGGTGGATTACTGTCCATTCCCTCTAACAGAGAGGAGGCCTGTGTCCCAGCAGTGGGAACATTAATAGGCTGATGATGTGATGATGTGATGTCATTAGTTCGTAAGTGGCGGCGTTGGTGCCGCTACATCACTCCCCTCCGGAGACTGGAGGTCGATAGCTGGCTGCTGAGTCGTCCGTACATCTCGTGATGCGTGCCAGGACAGTGGAAGGTAATGTAATCATCCAATGACTTCACCCAGAGCGGGAGAAGTCATTGGATGATTTCCCACCCAAAAAAAATAAATAAAAGGACAGTGGAAGGTGGGTTCCCGGGAGTCGGAACTGGAAGTCGCAGAGTTCGCGGTGAGTCGAACCTGTATGCGGTTGTACCCCAGTGAGACGGGGTGATGATATCCTAGTGAGTCGCGCTGTCACTGCGCTGATGTTCATGTTCGAGGGACTTCTTCCGAACGAACCTCTTCCGCGTCTGACTTTCGTCTTGCTTCTTTTCCGATTGCTCTTCCGTCAGTATTTCTTTCTCTTTTGTGTCATTATTTGCGCTCATCTCAAAGGCGCTCTCAGAGACGCTCATCGTTTCTTCGGTGAGACATATGACACTATAGTGATATCAAATTCTCCAAAAATATCCGGAGACTTTGAACATTCAGCATTTTGAGGTTCAGCAAGTTTGCGCCGTTTTGCACACAAAGAAAGTTTTTAGGCACCTACGTCAAAAAACGTACTATATTAGATGATGCCTACGTCATAAGAGGAATAGGTGTGCGAATTTTAGGTTTCTAGCCCTAAAGGTTTGGCCTGTGCGTTTGTTTAAAACTTTAATCCCCTATTTTAACCTCTTAGGGGTAGAATTTTGGAAAACGCTGAACCTAACTCATTATTTTTGCGTACTCAATTCGAAATTGCATGCAAATATGTCCAAGGAATAAAAAGTTTCATACAAACTTTAATTCCATATTTCACACCCTTGGGGGTTGAATTTTGAAAAATCCTTCCTTAGTGGATGCCCACGTCATAAGAGGAATACGTGTGCGAAATTTTATGTTTCTAGCCCTAAGGGTTTGGCCTGTGCGTTGATACATTAGTCAATCACTTTTGCCTTTTATATATATAGATAAATTGGGTGTCATTTTCACACTGTTAAACCGTGAACAGGCAATAGTTACACGCGCCAACAACAGCATTACAGCGTCAGCGACATACTTTTGGTCCTCGCACCGGCAACACCGTCACACCGTCAGCGCTAAGTGACCTACTACGATCTTCACTTCATCGGCTCAATACACTACAATGTGTACTCGTATTGACCACAATTTTTTTATATAATTAAGTTAATTACTGTAATAAATTAGTCATCAAGGTGGAGACTAGTTTGATTCATCTCTGCGTTCCTCTTACTGTGGCCAAGACCTCCGTAGCCTTCAACGATCCTGTGAATCTGTGGGATCGGCAGTGAGAAAAAAAAAGCCTGTGTACATTACCAAATTCCGTCTGTTACCGTACTAGGTCTCCTTGTCATGCCTGGAGGTGGCCCTCAACAAGTCTTCAAGTCATGGTCTTTCATGGCCCCCGGCGGGCGCCGCTGACTGTAGGCGGCTCTACGTGTGGATCGTGCGATCGATGGCCCTGTATGGGGTCCCGATCTGGTAAACTGACCTGACGGCCGGTTGCATCGCTGTTATGCGGAAGCCGCAGAGAGCAATGGTCCGAGTCAGAGGTCAGAGTCATCAGGGGGTGTTGCACGATCTCCTACTGCCCGGCTTACGTACTGGCCGGATGATGCGAAACAGTCATCTCGCAGAAGGAAGCTGCGGAGAGGGAGAGGGAGATTTCATCCGCTCACCCGATCTGCAACAGACGCGCCGGGCGTTGGTGGAGGGCGCACGCCGCCCTCTGCCAGGCCCCCCTAAAAGGATCCAGGGGTGACGAACTCGGGGACATCCGTCACCCCCTACACATCAGGACCCAAGGTGGTGGCGCGTAGTGTTCCACGTGCGCCCCTCTTACAAGTCGCGGGGCGGGGAGGGGGGGGGTCTAACACCTCACTTTAGCTTTCATGTGAGGAAAAAAATAACAACATAATCAGCATTGAATTTATTATTGTTATACTTGATCTTTTCCCTAATTAATACATATATATAATAATTAAAAATATAAATCTTTAAAAAAAAAAGTGCTTGAAAAATCGATTAGTACTTGGCGGTCACATTCGAAAGTAAGATATTATAAAGCTTGTAAAAATCACACCATACCTTTTTTTATTTTAGTAAATATTTTTTCTCATCTTCGAAGTGCGTAGTAATTTTCATAATTAAGCATACCTAGTGTATGTTTGTCTTCTCCATAACATTACTCTCTGTCTCATTCAACAGTTTGGATCGATACGTATCTAATGAGCCACAGAAGTAACTATTTAGCAGTTTCTGCACTGTTAGCGTTAGCAATTACACGAATGGAATCGTCTGATAACAGACTTAATTGAATGTGTACCTGCTTTTGTAAACGCTTTTAGGGTTCCGAATCCCAAGGGGAAAAACCGGACCCTATTACTAAGACTCCACAGTCCGTCTATCTGTTTGTCACCTGGCCGTATTTCATGAACCGTGATAGCTAGATACTTGAAATTTTCAGCGATGATGATGATGATGTTGCCGCTATAACAACAAATACTAAAAACAGAATAAAATAAATATTTAAGTGGGGCTCCCATACAACAAACGTGATATTTTTGCCGTATTTTGCGATAGTGGTAAATAAATACCGGCCAAGTGCGAGTGAGACTCGACAGTCTCACTCGCACTTGGCCGGTATTTATTTACGGATATAGAAACATCCGTAAATAAATACCGGCCAAATGTAAGTTTTTGCGATTTTTACGAAATGAGTTTCATAAAAATCTGCTATCAAAAGGGGGAAGGGAAGAACTTCATGCTGCACGCTGTCAACGTAAAAAGTGCAGAGGCTCTAAAAAAGTGGAATTTTATCAGCGATGTTGATTGTCTAAATGTCAAAAGTGACATTTTGATAGTGCTTAGCATTTCCGTACATTTTTGAAATTTTATGAATTGCTGTTAATGTCACCTTTAGACTATATTTCGTCCAGCTCTTAATTTAACATACTTTGACAGCTCAAAAACTTATCATTAGCGTTACCGATTCGGTTTTATACAAAAATTGGCTTTATTTACAATGAAATTTAATCCAATTCAACACATGGGTATTTTATTTTTTATCGATATTTTGTATTGTTTTATAAACATACCCAGACGTTTAAATGACTATGTTTTATGTATTAAAATGAACTGTTACATGTTGTATAACTTTTATCTAATATAAATGTTTATGTATTGTAAATTTTAATTCATCGGAATGTCGGAGCTACAGAGCACGATGCTTCACTATTGTAAACGTCCATGAAGTATTGCATTTTTATTAAATATTCACATACTTTATTGGCCTATTTATAATTATGGAAATTCAGCGTGCTTATGTTAAATGTAAAATTAAAGGTTTGGCGAAATATAGAGCCTCTGAACACTGAAATGTTGAATGTTTGTTTATTTATTTAACACATAATAAACAGACACATAGAAGGAAAAGAAAATAGGTACAAAGTTTCTTATTTCTTACCGACTTTTAAAAAAAGGAGGTAATCGATTCGAAACGTATATATCTAATATTGTTGGAACTGCTCAATATTAACATACATATGTTACTCCATGAAGTGTTCTACTCCAAGAAAAGTTTAGAAACACGTGTGCCAAATTTCATAAGTTTATTTATGTATGTATGTTTGTCCACGCATTTTGCCGAAACTACTTATTGGATCGTGATCAATCTTTTTGTGGTGGATTGAGTATCTCTCAACTTAGGGAATAGTAAATAGGGAATAAATTTCATCAAAATCGGTCCAGCAGTTGCCAAGATGTGGAGCATACAAACACACTCCTTACCGAGACACAGCACGTATGTGTAAATTGATTTTTAATGGATATTTTGTCAATCAAGTAGTAGTATAAAACTTGCTGATTTTTAGTGATGGTGTACTAAAACTAAAAAAAGGGATATAAAAACTAAAGTAATTTTGCACGTTTTAGTGTTTTGCTTTTGAAGTCGGTTTTTTTTGAAAAAGTTATTTTTTTTTTCATTTTGTTCTGCGTCCCGTTGGTCACGTGAACAGTCAACTGTACCTACCTAATTTATTCGATAATAGAAATCAGAAATCTATTTCAATCTAAAAAATGCCACAAAGTAAATAAAGTAAGAGTTCTTAATGACCACTATAACGTTGGCAAGAGAGCTATTAAAAATATTTTTTTATGACTCTTGAACAAAATTGCTCATATTGGAAGTACTTTGACGTAAATCATTGCTATCGTTAAGCAGACCATGCTGTTTTATAGCCGGGCTACTTACCTATAGCCCTGGCCTATATGGTCAGTTCTTCATGAAAATCACCATCATTTCAGTCGAAGACATCCACTGCTGTACATAGGTCCCCAAACGGCGCCCCATCGCCCAGTCCTGTGTTTTTGGCATTCTATTGAACTCTGGTGCTAATTAAGGCGCAGATACCCTTGAGTACCCGATTTTAAAATGAGAATCACGTCTAAACGGCTTGTGTTATTTTTTTTTGAAAAAATATATGTTACATTAGACCATTTTTAAAATAATTTGATCTGAGAAAATTTTGAGATTTATTCGTATAACATAGTGTAATTAATTTGTAAAGTTATGTCTAACGGACAAAAACACGACAATCGCACCAAAACCGCTGGGCGTATTTTAATGAAATTGACACCATCTCAAAGACAATTTAATTATCTACATTTTGATCTGAGGCTTTTTTTTTTAAAGTCTTAGAATAGGAAAGTACAAAAAACTACTAAATTTTGGGTCGCGCGGGTGTGAAACGAGTGCGCGTTTTGTTCCCTCAAGGTCGTTGGCGTTAGTCGTCGTCTTAATTTCTATTTTCAATGCAGTTTATTATTATTTGGCCCTAAGAAGGGATGTTGGCTCATGGCTTTGAGGAGATCCGTTTGAGTTTATCATCATGATGTGAGGATTAGGCAGTTACGCAATAAGATAGATACGCAATTAAGATTAACGCCACACCAGACATCCACAAGAAGCAGTAAAAGTAATTGAAAATGTGAAAACCGCAGTTTGCTGGACTAAATGCTCGCCCAAGAATCACTACATCGCCCTGATCACATCTAACAGATACCAGGGAACAAAAAATTATCTTGTTAGTAGTTCTGAGAATCTAATACAAATTACCAACCTAACTTAATATAGGAAGAACGCAGCTGCTATGTGGTACCTGTATGCAGCGTTTTCATAGAGCAAAACTTGAATGGTCTTTCACTACACATGCAATGAAATTTTTTGGCATCGCATAATTGTGTTTGATGTGTCAGTTGAAGAACTCGGTATATATTTTTATTTATTTATGGCAGAATGGCAAGAAGAAATCCTAATGGTGAGAATTTGTCTCTCTGTTGGACTGTTTTAAGAAGCCCCACGGCTGATTTCTCGGACCAATAGAATATTATGAAGAAACACCTTTGTTTGCACGTTATTTTCTTTTTGTGTTTTTTTTTTCCTAATGTTCCTAACAAGTAAAAGTTATGTTACATTTAGTCTTAGCCAGGTTTCTTAGCAAAACAGAGAAACCTGCTAAGATCTTAAGCCTAATATGTATTTTATATAAAGAAACAGTACATTAAGCTGTAATAATGTGCTATAAGTGTTTTCTGCGGCGTGTGACTACTTAGCGGGCACTTAGTCCGGTAATCCGGATTAGTTTCGTAAAGACATCGTGCTCAAAGTATTATTAAGATAACGTTACCAGTACCTACGGGCTCGGACCTTGATATATGATGAAACATAAATGGTTTATGATACTAGTAGTTTCTTAAAATTATGTTGACAGTCGAGGCATTAGACAAGTCAGATTCTATCATCGAACGCGTGGCGATAGCGATTGGAAATATGTTAAAAAAAATATGGAAACGTCAAACTCTATCGAAATGTCACGTGATCAAGCTCTAGAGCCTCTGGATCCAGACAAAGTGACATGTTGTCGGCGAAGGCGATTATCGTAATGACAAAATGTTTGGGATTGACCTTGAAGACATTTCGATAGCGCATGTCATAGAATGTCACTTTGTCTAGATGTTCTGAACCATACAAATATAGTATTATGAACAGGCCGTGGGACTTCTTAAATACGGAACCTTTGGAGTTTGACATTCAGTCCAACAGAGAGACAAATTCTCACCATAAAAACATAATAAATACAACAATGTAAAAAAAAATGTAAATGTATTATAATTTATAATACATTTTATAAATTATAATGAATTTTACAAAACTTTTAATTAATCTTAATGTACTTTTTATTTTTTTGGATTTTTCAAGACATTTTATTAAATTTTATTGACATTAATTTTAAATCATAAATACATAAATTAATTATTCGTTTTAGATTTTTGTACTTCAATTTCGACATGATGTGTATGTGTTGTATGTGTATCTAATTTTAAGTGACTAACATAGTATATAAGTATTTGTACTTACTAACAACTATGGATTTCATATCTGAGATAAATAAATAATAATAAAGGTTTTATTGCCATTCCTGCACAGAACCCTAAAAACACACTCATACCGAGTTCTTCAATCACACTAATATCACATCACATCAAACTTCACACTAATATTATAAATAACACTAATATTAGAATGTTTTCTGAGAGGCCTGACTCTGAGATGCTGGGGAGAGTCATCCAGCTTCACGTGATGAGATGACACTATTACAATAAGTTGACTAACATAGTTTTAAGACCTTTGTTACTAACAACTATGGACAGGTAATTGGTCTGCAATAAATGGATAAATAATAATAATAAAGGCGAAAGTCAAAGTGTGTATGTATGTTTTTATACTTGTTCAAGTTCAAACGGCTGGACGGATCTGAATTAAATTTGGCGCAGAGATAGATTATAGTCTGGAATAGCACATAAGAATATGGGAATATGTTCCCTTAGGATAATTTTCGACATTCACGCGGGCGAAGCCGCTGGCAGAAGCTAGTTACACTATAGCATATCTAGCATCAAACATAGGATCTTATCCAAAATATCAAAATGCCAATGTATTATTCACATCATCATCATCACCTATTAATGTTCCCACTGCTGGGACATAGGCACCCTCTCATAGAGAAATGAGAGGAAATGGGCCGTAATCCACCACGCGGGCCCAGTGCGTTATGGTGGATGTCACATGTCTTCGATTTTTTTGTACTAGGACATGCCGGTTTCCTCACGATGTTTTCCTTCACCGTTTTGAGAGCAGTTGTGATGAAATAATTTACACAAAGTAAAGCGCCTGCTTGGGCTCGAACCAACGACCTACAACTGATAAGTCACAGCCGATACCACTGCGCCACCACTGCTCTGTAATGTACTATTATGCCACGGCATTATTATTAGTTTGATAAAAGTTATGCGAAAACAATATTATGCCTAGAGGGGGATTCCCCAAATATCTGTACTCTGAACTCATATTTCTTATTTTTATTGTAGTACACAGAGAAACGAATACGCTCAAACACAGTGACAGATGTTTTTTGTACAAAATTGTGTTCTACGGTGGCATTATGTTAAGCCTACTGACAAAGCTTTTATTCTGTTCTATGTCAATAAAGTCGCGGAGCTAGGCTGTTCAATTGCACAAAGCTTAAGGTTACACTAGTCGAAAATTCTTCCATACAAACGTAGTCTAGGGATTATTTTACTGTTTGACGATGTCTGTCCAAAATTAAAAGTGATATCAATTTGTCTCATCATTATCTAGCCCTGTATGGAAGCAAAAAAGTAAAAAAAGTAAATATTTGAAAGTTACGATCGTCGAAAGTTCCACATTTCGACACTAATTTTACCGCTTTTTTGGACGCGAATAAATATCATAAGAAGAAGGAAAATTGCAAAACAGTCTCCATACAGGGATAGATTAGTAGTTCAACAATGAAAATAATTTTATTTTGAGCAGATAGATTTAGTCGTTTTTTCATGATGTCTAGACTGCCAAAAGTCTGTTTATAAAATTTCGCGCTCTCGGTTTCGTCCTAAATCATTATCCATTTCGCTACAAATTTGCAAAAGTGTGTATTCGTACGCGAACTAGCTTCCTACTGCTCATCACAGCATCTATCTTTTCCGCACGTGTTGTCGGTTGATATAAAATGCATTTTAATCCCGCGCACAAAATAGTTCGTGCCGTTGACTAGTGTAACCTTAAGCTGTGAACGTAAAAGAATAACAGGTAAGTAATAAGGACATCATCAAGTTCCAAAAATAACATGATACAGAGATAATACCACTTTTAAATATAACAAGATCCTACTTACAATACGTTATGACTTTGACAGCCGCTGTCAAAGTTGGATCTGATAAATCATGCCGAAAAATATACACAGTGAATAAATGTGTTGAGGGCAGGGTAATGATGATCGATTGTAGGGGAACTTTAAACGTGATTTGTTGGAAAATAATTGGCGAAATAAGACGTGGTTAATGAGACGGATCGTTAGAATGGAAACGTTTTGCAGTTCCCGATAAATATTCGATCTTAAAATCTTTTATTCGTCGGTTTTTATTGTACTTAAGTATTTGTTTTGTCGAAAATTGTATTTTGCCATTCAGTAAACGTTTATTTTCATTCGATTTTAGGCGTAGGACCTGTTTTAATATTTGGGATTAGTTGTTTCTAACATATCTTTTGCGTAGCAACTGTTTTAATAGTTTGGGTTAGTTGTGTCATATCATTCAGTTGATATCATACAAATTCTTATCATTAATTATTTTATTCAGTTGATATGCCTCTTTGCCTTTTTGGAACTTAGGACTTATGAAAAACGTTTGATTTTAGGTAGTATATTTGTTGGGTGGTCAGATTGGGGACTCTGTCCGCCCGCCATGTGTCTTCAGGAAAAACGGCAGCACAGTGATCATGTGCTACCGTGCACAGCGACGCTTAGGGGATATGCTTCTTTCATCCTCCCCAGGGATGTTCCCTAACAGGCGATGCACAGAGGGGGTTCCGGAGTGGTCTTTTAAGAGGTGACGGGTGGTATTAGTGAGATACAATCTCACACTTCCTGGTTTTTTCCTCTAAAGTCCAGACGCCTTTTGAATGAATAACAGGTAAAAAAAAAAATTGTAGATATGCCTGCCACATGGAAATCTGTAGAGCTATTCTTTAAAAATCACACCGTGAAAATTTTGCCGAAGTGAACAATAAGTGAGCTGGATATAATATGTCTCCGACTAATCAAAGTGGAGTGCCACTGACTTCAAGCTAATTTCGACTAAGTTTTTACGGGATAATCTTTACAGAATAGACCGGGTGAATAGAGAAACAGGCTCTAATAAGAATAATAGTTCTAACTAAGAAATACAAGTGCTTACATAAAAATTTCTTCGCAAATTGATAGGAACATGCAAGTTACCGCCCAACTTCAGAACGCAGTCTTGTTTTAAATAGAGTTTCTCTGTACAAAGAGGAAACATTATAAATGTAAAACGAATTCTTCAAAACATTGTTTCAGTTCAACTCGAGTAAAGTTACGCAAGTTCAGTTTAAGATAAGGTTGTATTAGTTAAGGCATCTCTTAGACTAAGAAAGTTCACAATGCAATAGCATAACCAACATGCTTATGTATAAATAGATAGATAGAATTTACTTTTAAGTATAATACATTCATGGTGTACCATCAACGTGTATTTCTGCGAGGACTAAAGTAGAGATGCATCGTAGACCATGTGCAGATGATGATCACCTGGGTGATATTAGTGAGGTAAAAATTTCGCACGCCACGGACCTTTCCCCAAAAGCCCGGTCACCTTTTGAAGGTTTCTCTCCGAAAACAAAAAAATACAAAAATAAATAGTTCAAACTAGGGCAGGCCTATTGACACTGAAAAAGAACTGGTCATTTGGCCCGTATTCCAGATGCTCATGCTCGACTCAAACTCAAAATTTTACACATCTACCCATCAACTGCCAACAAATCATAACTCTCGAGTTTGAAATAAGATTCTTCAGCTTGACATTTATGTGTACTTAATAGAGCAACATCCCAGACGCCCCAGATGTTTGTAAATCTTTATAGACAAAAATAATGTGTGGTAGGTATTGAGTAGTTTTAGTATGTACTTCGAACGGCCGACGGCCAGTTAGAAAACGGTAAATGGTAAATAGTATTCAACGCGTAATTAGTAAATACAATAGTCTCAGAGCTGGTCGTCACATTGAGTGAGGTCCTACTCACAAGGCTGAAATTTGATCACAGTTTCGTTAATGGTGGTAAAAAATGAAAATAAAAGTCCAAGTTAGCAAATACATTGTGTGTACAGTCAAAGTAAATACCAACACGACTCAATTCCACTGCGTTTGTGTTTTGAGATTTCGGTAACGTTTGGGGCGTCTGGGATATTTGACTTCAGCACGTTAATGTCAAAAAACACAAACCAACCAATCACAACTGTCTATTTTGAGTTTAGCATGAGTCAATACTGCCGACTGGATCAACGAGGCAGTCGATGCTAAAGTATAGTTAAAAACCAAGCTTCATGTAACTAAGGTTTTGTACGTATCTTACTGATACAAGAAATGTGAAAGTTTGGATGGATATGTGTGTGAATGTATGTTTGTTACTCAATCACGCCGAACGGATCTAGATGAATTTGACACAGAGTTAGATTCAATCAATCAATCTGCCTTTTTTCAACTATATTGGGGTCTTACCGGATTCAGCTGATTACCAGTGTTTGACATGGAGCGACTGCCTATCTGACCTCCACAGCCCAGCTAACACGGTACCCCTTGGCAAGACTGGTGTCAGATCTCAAGCTTCTGACTACCCGTACCGACTATCAAAGATCTTCAAATGATAGCCGGGACCAACGGCTTAACATGCTTGCCGAGGCACGGAGAAAACTCGGTATGTTGAAATGGTCATCCATCCACGGAACGACCTCGTAAAGCGTTGCTTATCCTTGAGAATCGACCAGTGCGGCTGTTATTATTTAGCCACGAGCTCTTATAGTCTGGAAATAGCACATATGCTGAAACACTTTTGACGCGGGCAAAGCCGCTGGCAGGCGCTAGTTTACAATACTTTTGTAGTTCTTTATCAAAACACTAATCATAGAACGATCTGTATTTCAAACACGTATCTCGGCACTAACGCTGATGCATCTAAAAGGAATAAAAATATGCACCCACCGATTTGCTCCACATAACCGAAATATGAATTTTTATTTCGCGATTTCTGATATTCTCCATAATTTTAGTGGAGAATATTCAACACACAAATTCGTTGGCACATTTCAAGTAAATCTGGGTTTAGTAAACATTATTTGTAATTGGATTTCACGCTTCAGTTTATTTATATGCAAGTGAGATGCATTGCTTCCATTTATTTAAATATGAAATGTAATATAAAAGCAGGAAAGATATGAATAAGTGGTTTAGTTACCTATTCAATTAGTTAGCTAATTTCAATTAATATTGCTAGAAAATATCAAGCTTTATTTAGTACTAGCTGTTGCCCGCGGCTTCGCTCCCGTGGACCCGTTTTCAGGATTAAAAAATAACCTATGTTACTCGGGAATAATGTAGCTTTCCAGATGTGAAATTTTTTTTTAAATCGGTCCAGGAGTTTCGGAGCCTATTCAGTACAAACAAACAAACAAAAAATCTCTCCTCTTTAAAATATTAGTATAGATTGTAATTATAATTATAACTGTATTATATTATATTAAGTATAGAAGTGAAATTTTGGTGCTGTACATACAAATGAACGTTACATAGTACATTATGCCCTACTCTATTTAAAGTCTGGCATCTTGAATAATTAAGCGTTATAATTTTATATAAAGTTATTAAAAACTTAGTTTATTCGTAATAATATGTATGTTATAATTATCACAAATAGCAATTTCGTAGCACTTCGTAGCACTCCGTAGCACTTCGTAGCACCATCGTAGACCTAGCGTAGCGTCTTCAGTATGATATCAAATGCAACTTATATACGCCTTTTCATGTAAATCCAAGAATCTTTTGCAAAAGTAAACAAAACAGAGCCTCACTATAAAGTATCCTGTAACACAGGACGCTATGAAACAGTGTTAAAGCGTCACGTTATCCGATTTCCGAAGAACGAAGGAAAGCAAGTGAAATATAAAACAAAATGCAATATTTAGCACAATATAGCTCTTAATCTAAGTAAAACGGCATCCTCTAAAGAATAAAACGTTCTAGAATACGATAGTGTTTGAAACATCCTTTTGAAACAGTAGTCACAGTAGAAACTAGAACTATTTTCTGGTATTACAGAGGAAATGCAATTACTGCTGTTATGTAACAAGACGTGGCTTCTTTATATTCTAAGTATCGGTTTAAGAATGTCGCATTCTGTGCGAAGAAATAAGGACGGCTTTATTGGCACTTAGAAAGTGCAAAGTGTTGTAGTACATTGCATTTACGATTATGACTTATGTTTTACGAGTGTCGGAACTAAAAACTTTAAAATGTAAGGGATAGAAGTGTGGTTGTGGGCGTAATGTTTTTATCGTTAAAATATGTTGCCTACATTTGTAGAGGTAAATTCAGTCATATTATGAGATTTTTCATCGATTCGGAAAGATTTGAATCAGATCCTACAAACTATTCATTTGGATCAATCAATCAATCAAAAATATTTATTTGCTAGAATTTGGTACATAAGGTGTTACAGTAAATTTAGTTTCAGCATATCCTGCCATAACATGGCGTGCAAAATTATTGTCAATTAGTGATGTCACTTAATCCAACTTACATACGAGTATTCCAGACTCTATTGACTTGTCTTCCAAATACTTCTCAATGCTATAATATCTCTTAAATAATAATAGTTTGAAAAGTATTTTTTTAAACATGATCAGCGGTAGGTCTTGAAAAATATTAGGTAAATGATTGTAAAGAATAATCGACATGCAGTATACATTTTTGTTAAATAATTTTAATTTTATTCATGGCATCTGAAGTCCATCTTTATGCCGTATTCAGCTATTTGGCCTGTCAGTGTTAGTTGCAAATAAATCTCGCAGTGTGATAAACGTTATTAGGTATGTACGAGTAAGTTAACCTAATCAGCGTGGTGCAGTGGTGGGCTAGTGGTAGCACCTCCAAATTATGACTCAGAGAAAGTACTTTTATTTGCCAAATTTATTGAATTGCCATTGCACTCAAAACTTTAAGGGAAAATATCGTAAAGGACCTAGACCCAAATATTCGAATTAAATAATGGATGTTAATTTTGCCTCATTTGTGTAAGTACGAACCCACTCCAGGCCCGCATGGTGGCTTAAGGCCCACTCCCTGATACAGAGAGGAGGCCTGCATCACAGCATTGGGAACGTTATTGGCTGATTATGCTAATTATGCATGTTGAGAGTTTTGTTTGATTTCGAAATTCAAATATGACCACAGCATAAATGTGAGTAATTCAGTAAAGTTAAATTATTGTAGAATTTAACGAATTACCACAATGAAAGCGTAGTACTTCAATATATTAATCAAAATGTGAGTCCAATTAGGACCATAGGGGCAATGGAGAGGGCTATGCTCAGAGTTTCCTTGCGTGATGGAATCAGCAATGTGAAGATCCGCAAGAGAACCAGGGTTACCGACATAGCCCGAAGAATTGCCAACTTAAGTGGCAGTGGGCAGGGCACATTGCTCGCAGAACGGATGGCCGATGGGGAAGAAAGGTTCTGGAGTGGCGATCGCGAACCGGAAGGTGTTGCGTTGGAAGGCCTCCCACCAGATGGACCGATGACCTGGTGAAGGTTGCGGGAATCCGCTGGTTGCGAGACGCACGGGACCGGTTAATGTGGCGATGCTTGGGGGAGGATTTTTATTTAAGAGAACAACGTTTTTATTTAAGAGGCCTATGTCCAGCAGTGGACGTCTTTCGGCTGATATGATAATGATGAGTCCAAATATAGCTCAAAACAGTTACTGAATCATCAATTTGTAACTAAAGCGCTATTTTGCAATAGGTTTTCTGAACAATATAATTTTCAGCATTCTTTATAAAAATAGAAAATAATTGGATATACGGATTTCGATAAGGATGTCTGTGGACGCAGTTGCGATTTTTATGAAACCTTTACAAATTCTGATTTAGGGTTACATCGTATGAGCTAAGAAACCCTAAATATTCTACTTGTGACCTCATAACATACACATTACTCGTGCCTTGTTTTGTTAACCGACTTTATAAAAGGAGGAGGATCAATCATGGATAAAATATATTATTATTTACCAAGATGCAATCTAATAAACTAGTTAATGGTATTTTTGACTAAGACTCAGATTTTTTATCCGTATTTATCTGAGCCATTAGTTAAACAAGATAACAAATGGATTCGAATTTCGGTTATACGCGTTTATTCAACTGTTAGTCTAACAATAGGTCAAATAAATAAATCATCCAATTTATTTGACCCATTTCTGATGGTATACTAATATTATAAATGTGAGAGTTAGGGTGAATGGATGTGTGTGTAGATGTATGTTTCACGATAGAACGGCTGAATGGATCTGGATGAAATTTGGCACAGAGATAGATTATAGTCTGGAATAGCACATAGGCTACTTGTCATCCCGGTATAATGTAATGTGTTATAAATATAATGTGTCCCTGGGATAAAAATAACAATTGAATAAAATTAACTTCTTTTCTCTAGCTAGTCTAAAATAAACTCCCAACCAACAACATTGGTCCATTATCACAAAGTTATCGACGTGTGCCCTGCACTTTGTAAATGTCTGACATTAATGCATTAATAATATAATTACAAACAGCAGCCCCTCTTTGTCCCGGTCCATTAGAAAGACGTCATTCAGCCATTACGCTAAGATGAATGACCCGCCATTCAAAGTGTAATGCACTGTTAATTTTTAGAGCCGCGGTCCTGAGTGCTGGTCATATCTGTCGGTATTGTACTCAGTTTTAGCCCTCTTGAGTTTTGCGGGGAAAGTGTGCAAGTTGGTAAAAAATATTTAATTTTTGATTACTATGGCGTACTGTGTTATTTTGGGTTAGAAATTGACCGCGTTGTTTCATTAGTTTATGTAAATTGTGAAAATAATCTGTCAAACATAAAAATAATCACCGAAATCAGTTAGGATATGGTTATTATAAATAAATGAATGTGAAGCCATTCAAAGTGTAATGCACTTTTAATTTTTAGAGCCGAGGTTCTAAGTGCTGGTCATATCTGTCCGTATTTGACTCAGGTTTAGCCCTCTTGAGTTTTTTGGGGAAAGCGAGAAAGTTGGTGAACAATGTTTACTTTTTGATTACTATGGTGTACTGTGTGGTGATTGGTTGGAAGTTTACCCCATTATTTAATTAGTTTCTTTATAAAATAGGTGAACACAAAAACTGGAATCAATTCGGGAAAATAAACTTTAAAAAAAAACACTTAAGTCAGTTAATAGGTAATTAGTGAAAATATCACTGAACATACACACAAAATGAAATGTATTCATATTCAGAACCTCTTTTTTTTTTACGTCAGTTAAAATTAGAAAAAGACGTCGTCAGTAGCGTAAAGTCTGATAATTCACAAACTGCAATCACCACAAGTCTTCATTCTAATAAAAAGCTAATCAATTAATTGGCTGCAAAGGGTATGCATTCCACCATAGAATACACTAACATCGAGCAGAGGGATTCCCGTCTAAGTGTCAAAACTAGTCAGAACTAACCACAAACGTTTGCTTTCACGAAACCACATCGAAACGTTCCTCTAGCTAACACAGTAGCTTTACTTCTGCCCCACCAAACCCTAACCAAGCCTCGTTTGTACGATGCCAGTGTTTAGGAGAGTGCGGTTTTGTTTTGTTTATATAATTATGACAACGTACATAATTTAATATCACACCGGTGTTCCATGAAGCGAACCTTCGTATCAGTCCCCTTTGTTCTTGCCATCATGGATATTTTGGGATAAAGGGGATATTGCTATTTGTCTTTTATAGCTACGTATGTCTCACACAACGGAAATATGACAGCATTGGGATGTCATAGCAGGGGCTAAAAGTAGGGTTTATACCATGCATAGATCCTGTTGATATCCTGACGCAAGGATGGAGATATAACAGTTGAAGCTGAACCTGTCTGGCTGTTTAGCTAGTCTAATCTAACACGGCCGTGTAAATACTTGACACTCTGGTGTCGTCATATGCTCTGGCACAATCGAAGGTGCGCCCGAGTTCAGGGAGATTTGAGGTTATCCCTGACAAGCGTGCTGACGGAGCCGGATTCTGGTGGTTCAGAGGTTACAGTGTGGCCACTTTTCTATTGGAAGGCACCACCATTTCAGAAAACTCGTGGCGAGGTTGCGTCGCCAGCTCCAAGTAACGATAGCGCCGCCGTTTTCATTACGGAGTGTGCCCGTAGGCCACGTGATCGTGTGAATTACAGAGAAAGATCTCTGTAATTCACACGATCTGTAATTTTTTTCCATATGTAATTTGATGCCAAGGGTTTTTTGTTCCGTCTTTTGCCGAAGTTGCCAAGTGACATTGCAACTGCGAGAGATCAAAGTATACTTAGTGTTAACCGTGCTACTGAACATTTTGATAAGGTCAATTCAGTGTAATCAGACCAGTTGTTATAGATTTAAAGTCTGGGTTGTGTCTCTGCAATGGGTGCTTTTCCCAAGTGTTATGTTTCTTGTATATGAGCACAACCATAGAAGGTCTTTTATTATTCGATTGAGCTAGAAATTATTAAGCGTTCATCTCACGAACTATCACAAGCGACTCTGAGCTTGTTGTATGATGTCTCATCTCTGTATTCCCTAACACATCTTGTTACGGAGATAGGGTGTGTTAGAGTCAATACCAATAACTGATAAAGATTTGGAAAGATCTAGATGTTAAGTGGCTCGCCACGCTTTTGTATATGTACCTGTGTGATTGTTTATTACAATAAACCTTGTAATGTGTAATGAAATATTTGTTTAATTGGACCCTTCCCTAGTAAAATATACCCTATAAATTTACTTAGGCACGGTCGATCTGTAAAGCGGGTAACAGTTAGCAAAAAATATAACTGCCATCCACAATGTGTGACATATAACTTAAATAATAGACGGTTGCTGATTAGATGATCCCTAAGCGGATGACTTGGAGCTTTTGTCAATGAAATACCTATCAAATCATTACCAATTAAAGTCATTACTCGGTTCCAGTCATAGAACTACTCCACGTCAGCGTGTAAACGGTGCTTCACTGGTCTTCAGTTCACATTGTTTTTGTTGATGTCGGATGTGTAAGTACGACAGGGCGGCGTGTTGGCAGGAAACTGACGTCAGTTCAGCACGCGTAAGTCTCGCTTGACACACCTATGTAATGTGCTAAGCAGCTAAACAGGATAGCATGTGGGCCACTTCCTCTACTCAATTTACTGGTGTTTGAGTGATTTATTTCAGCTAGCTAAGTCAGCGGCTTGGGTTCCCAGAGGCGGCTTAGTTAACTCTGACACCAGAGGTGGCCACATCCTCAAACGAAATGAAGAAAAAGTTACAGCTTTCTATTTGTCTCTCTGTATTAAGCAATAAAGGCTACAACATACTAAGCTGTTTCCAAGATATTAAAATGTCACGTTAAATTTATCTTATCCGACTTCGCAGTATTTTCTATTTCTAGATGAAAGTTTATTCCACTTATTGCCATTTATCCTCGGCGAGCTAAATGAGCCTAAAGCTTTCCTGTCACAGACAATTTATGTGTACGCTATCGGGAACGAGTACGCCCGCGTTTTCGCTCCGCATTTCAAGGACAGTGCAAGATTAATTCTATCTATATTTGTACAGGGCTGTTTCTTCAAATTTTCTTTATTCATTTGATATTATTTCAAAAACGAGAATTTAATATCTCTGAGCAAACTCAATTTGAAGCGCTCATAATACATTTATCAAACCATTAAGAAAAAATACAATAAAAGTGCATGACTGGCACTCCATTTTTGAGTAATGTACAAAGGATAAGTGGCTAAACAGAAAAAGAAATACAAAGTGAAATGTAAAAATATATCTTAGATTTTAGCGAGGTCTTGAGCCGATTTCCTTCATTGTCTTATTTTTAATAAAGCTTTAAAAATGATTAAAAAATACAACAAAGGAAAGAAAACCCGCTCTCATCGTTCAAGATTTGTAAATATGCAAAGTGTTCGGGCGAAACTAATTTGTTTTCCTCGGGATGAAATTAAAAAGTATGACAAGAGATACAAATTGCTTCGCCCTCAATTTGTTCGTGTCCCGACTTCAGCATTTTGTTTGTTTTTATAAAAGCTCATTTATTAGTGAAACCGCAGTGCTATGCTTTATGAATTTCCGTTTTGTGATTTCGGGTGAAACAAACAAGCAATAAACTTAATTCTGCTATTGAAAACGAAGTGGGAAATTAGATTTTGTTAGCAGATAAGTCGTGTCGTGTTGTTCACGTTTATCTGATTAATGTATAATTGAGTACTAGCAAGTTTAACCCCTTTGTATTAGTTTGTTTTCGTGTATGTTAGTTAAAGTTCCCGTTCTTGGCCTTCGGCCTGGCCTAGTAACATTAGGCTGACATTCAGCGCGGGGTTGCCATAAACAATTTAAAATGAAACCGCTTTGTGCTGGAGTGTAGGAGTGCGGTTACAATAAAATGCATCTATTGGTAGCTCGGGTGAAATATTGATGTTATCTATTTGGATCGCTGTATGTATCTTTTGTAACCTAGGTAAGTTAAGTAAAGCAAAATATAGACGATGCCAAACGAAGATGGATTTGTCATTGATAAAATAGTACGGGGATTTAACTAAACCTCTTATCTGGGAACACGGTAGTGTGCCCGACAAGGCGATTTATTATATTTCATCCAGTGATTGTCTGTATGAAACATCTTGACAAAATTACTTAACCATGACACTAAAAACAATAAATTGAGAAACATACGTGGCGAGGCGTTAACTGTCATCTGCAGTTTTTCACTAAAAGTTAATAAGTATATATAAGCTGGCGGCACAATGTTAGATATTTATTCGTCCCCTAACACCCTGTACTGCCATAAATCTGTGGCGTCGTGAATATAGTTTGCATTATTATGCAAAGTCAAGTGAGACCGTGGTGTGTGAATAAGAAAACGCTGTGACAGATGCTTTTAAGAACAAACTTGGCGTTTTTTGTGTCTTGTATTGTAAGTTTTTTAGTTTTTAGTTTCCATTTGCTTTTTTTTAATCACGGTGGTTGGTGTACATCCCACCAAACACCCATGGCCCCACCGACAAGGAGACGACTGCGGACATAGCCCGCCAAATAGGCGCGCTATCACCGCAGTCTCCTTTACAAACCTCGTCCTGTCCCCTTGTAATCTGGTGTACAATAAAGTTTATTTTAATAAGAACAATACGATGATGTCAGGTCTTTTTTTGTCTAGTATGTGTAATGTGATCCCCAATCCCTACGCCAACGTGCGGATTTTGAATAAATTTAAATATTTTTATAGTTTTAACAACTGGCCCTTAGCAAGCGTGCTGATTAATTCTCATGAATTGTATACTGCATGCCTTTGCGCTGTAGTGGCACAGTAAAAGACTGGTACCTTTTACAATCATTATTTACGGGCTAATGTATAAAATGCTAACATATTGAAGGTCCCAACCACCATCACTATAAATCCATATTAGACTGTTTTGTGGCCAAAATCGTCGAATATGTGTCTCATACATTTTGATGTCCAAAACTCTATCAGGTGACTAACAACCTATATCCTACTGATCTGTTTCGAAATTGATGTTAATCGGAATATGGATCCAATTAAAAAGCTTACAGTGAAATAGAATACTCTCTAGGGATCAAAACAAACAAACAAAAACAAAACAAAAATAAATTTTATTGTACAAAAACAGTAACACAAGTTAATTGTATACTAAACATTTGTACAAAAGGTGGTCAGAATCAGGTTGAACAGCTGGCTCCTGAACTAAGTAAAAAGATACTTGTGTCTCAGCAGTCAAAGTTCCTCGTAGCCATTGAATAGTATAACTTAAATGTTAGTGACTCAGTAATTACATAATAATATTTTATTGATCACATGCACCTTGATATTTTCAAAATTACAAGAATAGTCTCCAAGACCACTACCAACAAAACCAATGAGACACACAATCTGCTCATTAGTATAATTATATTATTTTATGTATGTACTTTCGTCAATGCATGCCATTCGCAAAATCGATTACTGTACCTATCAAATTACAGAAGATATCCCAACCATACAAAAGATACCCCGATGATCACCCCATGAGTAAACAATCATCAAACCTGGACTCAATAACAAATTCACTCACTAATGATTGAAGACTACAAAGTCCCGTTAATACATTGTGTCCTGGAACGTATTATTATACACTATATCCAATCTTCATCAGATTTCAGAAACAGTCAATCAAGAGTAGATTAAATGACTAGTACATTAGCATTCTTGGTTCTGAACAAAGTTCGTCTGTGGACTAATATTTCAACTAGGGATGTACCTAAAATAAACTCGCATCCGCCTCCGAAAATTTGAAACTGCAAAAAACTGTACCTGTTTTTAGTCGCCTTGTAATTCAGTTCTAATAAAGAAAGTTTGAAAGTTTTGTTTCAATGTATTAATTTAAATGAATGTATCACATGACATCATCACATCATCAGCCTATTAATGTTCCCACTGCTGGGACACAGGCCTCCTCTCTGTGAGAAGGAATGGGCCGTTATCTACCACGCGGGCCCAGTGCGTGTTAGTGGATGTCACATGTCTTCGAATTATTGGTTCTAGGACATGTCGTTTTCCTTCACCGTTTTGAGAGCAGTGGTGATGAAATAATTTACACAAAGTAAAGCGCCTGCCTGAGCTCGAACCCACGACCTACAACTTGTAAGTCGCGGCCGATACCACTGGGCCACCACTGCTCTGTGATGAATGAATGTATGATGATTTGTAACTATGAATTTGTAATTGTAAATAAATTTTATATCTCGAACTTTCATGTTTTGCCCCCATATCACTGCAGCTGAGAAACGATTTAGTAGAGGATGGTTTATTTCTAGAGTCACAAAAAATCACCTAATGGGATCCAACCTTTTTCTTTTTTTTTGGGTGGGAAATCATCCAATGACTTCTCCCGCTCTGGGTGAAGCGGGAGGGCATGTCAGACTTTTACTGACTAAAACTCACCCGTGTTCCTTCAGTTGCTTGTGCCAGGGCCGCGGTAACTCTCTTTCAAATTTATCCGCAACCCAGACAGGCATCGGCCCAGCGGACCCCGTCACTTTTGCTGACATCTCTTTGAGGCGCGCGTGGAACACTACGCACCGTAAACTCGGGCTTGGTCCTTATCGGACGGCGAGCTACCCATTACTCTCCGTCCGCAAGCCCGCGCCTACGGTGGCCGGGAATCGGCTCGCGACTCCCGACGCCCGGAGCGTCTTCTGCGGTGCCTAGGGGCGTGAGGGCGTCTCCTTTGCGTCTCCCTCACTCGTTCCGCCTCCTCCTTTGCGAGCATTACTGCTTCGCAGAAGGAGGAGACAGCTTCCCATGCCCTCTCGCTCCGTACCATGGCCTGGACCAGGGCCGGACGCGAGAGGTCGCCACCGCCGATCGCCTCCATGAGGACACGGCGGTGCTCCGCCCAAGCAGGGCAGATCTCCATCGTATGCTCCGCCGTGTCCTCCGAGCGGTCCACACAATGGTGTCACCCGGGCGTTTCCTCCCGCCTTATCTTGAACAGGAACTTCCCGAAACAGCCGTGTCCGGTGAGGACCTGTGTCAGGCGGAAGGTGAGGGCGCCGTGACGCCTCTCAAGCCAAATGGGATCCCACCTAATAGGTTGTTAATTTAATTGCGATTTTGTGTTTTTTGCTGTTTCTTTTGTGTGCACTAAATAAACGTTTTATCTATCTACCTAAACAGTGAGAACGTCACAAAAGTGTTTTGTGAAAAGCGTATATGGATTGCACCTTCTAAAATTTGATTACCAATAGATTGATTTTTTGTTTTTAAGTATCTATGTCAATTTAAGTTTGTTGTCTCTATTTTTCCAACACCGCCTCCGCCTTCGCTAATATGGTCTCCGTTCCAACCCTAATTTCAACATAGGAACGTCATCATTAGTTACCGGGCACAAATTTTGCAGACTTCTTCTGAATAGGTCGTTTCAACAGTGAAAAGTAGGTGGCAGCGATTTTAATAAAGGTTTTGAAGATTTGTGGAAAGAACATATTTCAGTTTTATTTTCATTATTACTGAAATTATCATCCTTGTAATAATGTAGGTTTTATGAAATGGTATGTGTGGGTTTTATTTGTTGTGTATTTTTTTTACTAATTTTAGTTAGTCTGACATGTTATCACCTATCTACGTGGTAGTCGCCTTTCAGTCAATAAGGCTATAGCTTCAACGTGTGTGGTCTGCCTTAATTGAGAAATTATCAGTTCACCATACAGACTTCCAACCCCTTTCCGCCTACTTTTGTAAAATTTTGACAAATCGTTTAGAATTTATGAGGTAACAGATTATCATACATACACACATACCGGTCAAAAACATAACCCTCCCTTTTGTTTCGCCGTAGTCAGGTAAAAAGTAAAGGGCAGTCAAACAGGCACTACTAGAGATCTGTAATTATTGCCTTAGATCTTTCTGTATCTTATTGACGCAAATAAATGATTTTTGATTTAGATCTTACGAGGCAACGCATGTTTATAAAAATTATTCTAAAACTATTAATAGAACACAATTTCTATAAAAAAAAAAAACAAAAAACCCGACTGCTTGAAAAGCGAACTAAAAAGATGTAAACAAGGAGAAAATCATGCTGTGCAGTCGGAGGATACATATTTGTGAGCTGGCTGACCAAAACCAGGTGTATCCTCCTACTGCACAGCATCATTTTTTCCTTGTTTACATTTTTATAGTTCGCTTTTCAAGCAGTCGGGTTTTTTGATTTTTTGAATATTTTTTTTATTTATAACTTTTTAGTTATTTGTTTTTTTGAATTAGGTACATTTAACCCGCACTGGGCCCGCGTGGTGTATTACGGCCCATGCTCTCTCACAGAGGAGGCCTGTGTCCCAGCAGTGGGAACATTAATAGGCTGATGATGTGATGTGTGATGTGAAACATATAAGTGTTGATTTTGATACCCCATACGACGCGTTGCGATGAAAAAAAAATTTGGCTCCCCACAATATGGCCCCCAAAAGCCGCCACATTCCTATTTTCCAATTTTAATGTAGCCAGTGACAACGTAGGTTTAAGACGAATCGATTGACGATAGACTGATAAACTCATTACTCTCCTTCGGCTCTTGGGTAAAAACAGTCACATGATTTCGATTTCATCGCATTTTCGTTCCGTCAACACATTACATATCCATCAAGCTTGACATAACTAGTTTTTAAATCAAACCACCGATACCTTGAACACAACAACATTTTATATAAAAAGCAATAGTTACATTAGTCCTTGACAAAAGTAATTAACCTATTCGAATGTTACACCTAGATTAAACGAATACACGAGGTTATAACTCAACATTTTGTTACAATGTACGCAATATAATGTAAAGGGAACCTAGCAGTTATTAAGGAAAACACGCGATTGGACGATTAGCCACTTATTAAATGCATGCTTAAGCCTATTCGATCGATGGGCGATCAATGGGACATGATTAATGTTATTTTGTCACGTGATGTATAAATTTTAATAAAAAAAACTGTATTGAATTAGTTATGTAGTTATTTTGGGTACAAATGACGGTAATTTGTCATGGGTTAAAAATAATATAAATTATTTTATTAGTCCTTTTTATGTAGATTTATTTTGACTGATGCCTTCCGCAGACTAATGGGACATGACAATGTGACAACGATGCGACGATGCGTTTTCAAGGATAATTTTCTCTAAAATTGCTTTACAGATTAGGTACAGAGAACCATTTCAATAAATCATTGTCGTCGTACCTGTCTGTGAGAGCCTTTGGGTATTTGTGGGTGTTAGAAACCCAATATTGTTGCTTCTGATATCATAAATAATTAAATAAATTATCATAGTAATATAAAAAATAATTGCATACAGTAAAGCTCGTAACAGTTTAAAAAACCAATTGGTTAAAACGCTAAACCTAAGTCAAAAACTTCGCTTGATTCTAGAATTTGTTGTTCCTACCGTTTGCACATTTGTCAACTAAACAGCACGCATCAGGTTTATTTATGCCTCGTAAAAGCCTGATTGATTACGCTGAAGCGCAGATTTGTACGCAAAATGGATGATAATACATCACCCAAATGCAATTCCGAAAGGGAATTCCCATCACGTGTATGGGAAACGAACCATAAAAGAGAATATTTTTTCTTAGGGAGGAGGTATTAAAACAAACACACACCTAGCTTCTGTTTTTTCTTACTCTATGTTTTATCTATTGTAGTTTCTAAGCTGTGACATTATTAAAACCATTTAAGTTTTTCTATATTTCGGTCTCTCGAAGTTTTTTACATTATTTTTTCATAATTCTATCAAAAGCTTTTGATATTAACATGTTTTGAAAAGAAACTATTGATATACAATTTTAATAGAAGGTTGATGTTTATTGAATGTATAAAATCAAATTTATTTCAAGAGCATTCAATATATACATATTTTTAAAACTTCAAATTCTACACTTAAACGTTTTAACATGTCTGAAGATACCGCCGACATCCCGTACTTGCGTGGGAAGACTGAAAGCGAAATTCAAATAAAGATTATTTACATTACAGTAGGAATGAAATTCTGCCATTTCCTTTGATACGCTGTAACAAGGAAAATTTCAAACGTGAAATTTTGACGCTGTGTTCATTTGAATCGGTATAAAAAAATGTGTTTAGAGGGTTTCTAAAACGTAAGAAAAAAAAACTTTTTTTACTTCGTAGAGGAAGAGTAAGAACAATAAAAGTAAATTGAAGTTGGATAGAATTTTCGCTTCGCGAGTTTTAGTGGCCGATTTGGCGTAACGAGTTTTTACCGCCTTTACAACTTCGCAAGTTTTCACAGCAAAGTTCACTAGCTACAGTTTTTGTACCGACTTGGACGATTGCAAGCCTGTCGAAGTTTGCTGTGTACATGCGACTGTATGAAACTTACTATTTCTGCTACTTTCTTAGAGTTTTCTTCGATAAGATCTTCGCCAATATCTCTGGAGCTCTCCATTATCAAGTCATTAGACTTCTATAGCTTGTTGTTAAGATAACAATTGTTTTGGGAATTTATTTATAAAGTACCTAGATGAAAACAAACAGAAGAAATATTGCCAGAGCTTTGTTTGACTGGGATCGCCTCCGACAGAGCTCTCTGACATTTAGACGTTGATTTTCTTTGTGTGTACAATTTTATCTAAATTGTTTTTCAAAACACTAACATAGAAATATTGTTTCATATTACGGGTACATTTGACGGAGGTACTTTCTTTTATTTCTGACAAACTGATTCACACTGAGCCGTAACACGTGTAAAGATTATAATATTTAACCGCACATTCCCGGTTGGTACCAATTTACACCATTTATTGGTACCAATTGGAACCAGCCGGAGAGATCAAGATGTTTTAATTTGCCTGGTCTCTTCTGAATGACTATCAAATTCATTCATAACTAGAAAGGAGATCTCTAATAATAATTATAAAGAAATAAACAACAAATTGGAACAAGTAATTTTATATACAGCTGCCACGATAAATATTGAAGTGGAGTGGAGTGAAAACAAGAACTTTAGTTTTCCCCATACTTCAATATTTATATTAAAATGATATCCATATTATGATGTGGCAATATCTTGTCTCGTTGTTTTAGTGGTTGCAAGAAGCTTTTCCTGAACGAGACCTGGGTTCACTTTCTGAGTTGGGCAAAGTGTGATAAGGTTTTACCAGCTTAAACCTAGAAGCGGCCCGGAGTGTGAATTTGAACTCAGTTGATGGCCAAAAACGTAAGCGAGACACTTAAGAGGAACCGGAGGCAGAGAACGCGGACTGAATAGCCTTTGTAAAAAGTCATAATTCGATATTTGGCTTTCGTCTCTTTCCTCCTCCAATATTGGACCAATTTTAAAGATATTCCATAAACTGGTTAAGTAAGATATATACTATGTCCCTATGTTTTCCTTTTTTCATTTATATTCGTCAAATTTGTACATTAAGCCTCTGTTGACAGCGGAATTTTGAGCATTTTTTGAGGGATCAAGTGCTTCTAAAGATAATGTATCATCAAAATGGAAAACATAGTGACATAGTATATATCTTTAATTTTCAGTTTATGGAATATCTTTTAAATTAGTTCAATATTGGAGGAGGGAAGAGACGAGAGCCAAACCTCGAATTATGACTTTTTACTAAGGAAATTCAGTCGGCGCTCTCTGCCCCCGTTTCCTATTAAGGTTACACTAGTCGACGGCACGAACTATTTAGTGCGCGGGGTTAAAAATACATTTTATATTAACCGACAACACGTGCGGAAGAGATAAATGCTGTGATGAGTAGTAGGAAGCTAGTTCGCGTACGAATACACACTTTTTCAATATTGTATCGAAATAGATAATGATTTAGGACGAAACCGAGCGCGCGAAATTTTATAATCAGACCTTTGGGAGTCTGGATATCATGAAAAAACGACTAAACGTATCTGTTCAAAATTAAATTATTTGCATTGTTGAACTACTAATCTATGCCTGTATGGTGGCCGTATTTCAATTTTCCGTCTTCTTATGGCATTTATTTGCGCCCAAAAATGCGTTAAAATTTGTGTCGAAAGGTGGAACTTTCGACGCTCATAACTTTCAAATATTTTATTTTTTTTACTTTTTTGCTTCCATACAGGGCTAGATAATGATGAGACAAATTGATATCACTTTTTATTTTGAACGTACATTGTCAAACAGTGGAATAATCCCTAGACTACGTTTGTATGGAAGAATTTTCGACTAGTGTACCCTTAAGGCGCCTCCCCGAGCAAAACGCCGCGCTAGCCGTTTTTGTGCAGTTTTTAAGAGCTATCTACTCGTTATTTAAAAAGAAATATCAATTCACACATCACATCACATCATCAGCCTATTAATGTTCCCACTGCTGGGACACAGGCCTCCTCTCTGTGAGAGGGACTGGGCCGTAATCCACCACGCGGGTCCAGTGCGGGTTGGTGGATGTCACATGTCTTCGAATTTTTGGTTCTAGGACATGCCGGTTTCCTCACGATGATTTCCTTCACCGTTTTGAGAGCAGTGGTGATGAAATAATTTACACAAAGTAAAGCGTCTACCTGGGCTCGAACCCACGACCTACAACTTGTAAGTCGCGGCCGATACCACTGGGCCACCACTGCCCTTCGTAGTAATATCAATTCATAAAAACATATAAAATTTTTACATAATATTGATTCTAAAATGGTAGTATACTTTTTTTTTTAAAGAAGCATATGTTTCACTAATCTCCTTCCAATAGAACCTTAAAATGAGAAATAATTATTGATAGCATGCATCTCCTCGTAAAGTGTTCATTAATAAATTGTTGTATTAACACTAATGGATAGGTAGACAATTTGATAACGAACATTTTGTAACTTTTTTTTTCAACAGACCAATATTCTTTAAGATTTGATTCTAAAATCTGGGCGTATTCACTACTTTAATTCATTCGCCACCAGTGTGCCGCTAGGCCACTAGGAATGCTTAAGATTTTTTGGTCAGGGTACGGCCTTAAGTATAACAGGTGAACTGTGTGGCTGTACTATAGGTGCATACTATAGGTAGCCGTAAATACGGGCGTGATTATTAAAAAAAAAAATACACGTTTGTATTTGTCTAAAATCTTTAGCGGCGTCACATACATACAGCCTCTAATGTTTTATTCCTTGTAATCTGCAGGAGTGACTCTTAAATATTCAGTTTGCCATGGTAAATACCTAAATCAGTGAGCCGGAAATATGTGCAGGTAAAGCCAAAATTGGACGAGTATCCAATGAGATTTATGTGCAAATAAATACAGTTCGAGTACTTCATGATGACAATGAACAGGGTATAATGACAAATATTTTCATCGCTTTTATTTATTGCCATCATTTTAAAAAATCATTTTGTCCGTAGTAAATGTAACAACGTAACTATCAAAATTCGTTTCACCGAAAATTTAATTTAATTTCAACTAAAACCTGAACCAATTAGGAAATAAATATAATCCCTCCTAATTTCCCAATTAATTAGCGAAACAACTACGAACATTGCCTAAAACTAGGAAATAAAACCAGTGACCCGTATTCGTGTTCAAAATCATCATTTAGTAACATCTAACGGTTAATGGTTGCACATAGTTTAAATTAGCATTACCGATATGTTTGTTATGCAATCGTACCGTAGGTGCGCCTATGTTCGGGCGATTCCATCTCGACTACTGTAGCATCGAGCTACACCACAAACTCCGGTAATTGGAAGCGCTGCGCTCGGATATTGCTTTTTGATGTTATGAAACAACAAATTTTCTGTAGAAATTTATTTTGGCATTTTAAATGAATGTAGGAGCTGCTTAATTGAGATTTTTGTAGTAGTTGAGAAATGTCTATGAAATCTTGAATGTGAAAAGTAAAGGTTTTTTTTTATTAGATTCGTTAAATGGAAACAAAGCTTAAAATTCACAGACCTTGGTAAAGTAGTATATATATGTAAGTAAAATGAAAATTTCAATACTTAGAACTTAAGATGCATTATTGGTCTTTGTGAAGTACAAAGTGAAGCTAGATATATAAAGAAGATATGTCTTTGTGAAAATTCTTGTTGCAATCAAAGTGCCATTGAAGTGAGAGGTCAACGGACTTAAATACCGAAGCAGAAACAATATATTGAGTGCGCATGTGCGTCGTTGTTAATCTATTAATTTGTATGTCGTTTTATTCTGTAAGTACTGATCCCATTACGAACATTATTTCATTTATACTAAAAAAAATATGTTCCGATCGCCACCAAACTTTACAGGATTATTTGCTGGGTCAATCAATATAGTGTCTGAAAATTTCATTAAAATCGGTCCAGCCGTTACGGAGTCAATATAGAACATACTTTCTCTTTTATAGGTTGGTTCTTTTTATATATAGATTCTATCGCTGTAAGTCATAGACTATTTTTTCTGCACAGTTTCGGTAAAAAAGGCTACGGAAGTGAATTCTGGGAAAAACGCTGGCATTGCAATGTACCATTTACAAGTAACTTTTGTCAAGGAGTCCGTCAGTCACAAAATTCTAGCGTTCTGCCGGTTCAACATATGGAGAATAACGGGCAAGAAACTACATGGACACACAATTTTAGTTATTGCAAAGCTCTTGTTATATCATCAACATCATTATTTCATCTAAAAGACATCCACGACCACATACTGGTCATGTGCGTCTCGAAGCTAGCGGATTCCCCCTGGCCATCATTTGCTTTGAATCCATGCCTTATGCGCAAAATCTGTGCCAATTCGACAGTGAGGGGTAAACAAGACTGTCCTCGTCCTATTTAAGCTTGCGTACTACAAAGTCTAGGCCGCACAGCTGGGACACTTGTGTCGCAATGTGTTGCATGTTGTCAATGCTGGATTGAATCTTTTGTGACATCATTGTTGGTGGTAAGGCATTAATGTGGCTAAGGATAAATTTGGTTCTAATTATCTGTGGCAATCACCAATCCGCATTGAGCAAGCGTTGTGAATAATGCTCGTGCCTTCGTTGCATGAGAGGAGGCATTTACTTAGCAGTTGGAAATTATAGACTGGTATTATTTTATCTGTGGCCGAACCACCCTGAACTTTTGAAATGTTTTCGTTCTAAATTCCTATTCCAATTTTTACTAATATAGGTACAGACTACAGACATAAATGTAACTAGCCCAAGCCCGATATCTACTTATTACTCGGTTTACCCATCTAATTGATACCAAACAGTAATTAGTACTACAAAATGGAACTACTCCACATATAACCAATATTATATGCTTGCTTATACACAGATTTCGGTTTCTGATTTTGAGTACTTTGGCGTAGCACAGTGAAAGTTTTATTAGTAATCCTAATAATCGGCCGCTAATCGGATGGTTCCATGTCTGGGTGAACTACTATTTTAATAATCCACTCTGATGACAATACATTTGGCATATTGACAATCGCCTTCACTTATTTAATGAAAATATGCCTAGAACCTCTGAACGAACTCGACAAGAAATTTTCTATCAGTACTAACAATTGCCAAAAATCTAAAATGTCTGAAATTTACCACGTGACATATAACAAGCGTAAGTCAATCCCATTAATATTGGACTGTTAGAAAATCATTTGTCTGTATCTTTTGATATTCCAAGTGCGACAACCACAGTCTGCACATCACATCACATCATCAGCCTATTAATGTTCCCACTGCTGGGACACAGGCCTCCTCTCTGTGAGAGGGAATGGGCCGTAATCCACCACGCGGGCCCAGTGCGGGTTGGTGGATGTCACATGTCTTCGAATTTTTATGTCTAGGACATGCCGGTTTCCTCACGATGTTTTCCTTCACCGTCTTGAGAGCAGTGGTGATGAAATAACTTACACAAAGTAAAGCGCCTGCCTGGGCTCGAACCCACGACCTACAACATGTAAGTCCGGGCCGATACCACTGGGCCACCACTGCTCCTCCACAGTCTGCAATATCCCTAATTCCCAATAAACAAAAATTAAAACAAAAGACAAACACAGTGGAATCCGTATTATGGCGTAGCTAGTAAAAGTTTTATTAGTAATCCTATTAGTCAGCCGCCAATCGGATGATTCCATGTCTGGGCGAACTATTATAAAACACCCTATTAGCATGGTCGAATAATCCTCTCTAATGAAATTGTAAACGAGGTGCGGTCAAACAAACTTGATACATATTTTATTATTTCGTTTTGATATTGGATTAACTTGACCCATACCTACTAATATTATAAATGTAAATGTAACTCTGTCTGACTATCTGTCTGTCTGTCTATCTAGCTGTTAAATTTTCACGCTTGAACCGATTAATTTTAAATTTGGTATGGACTGTGAAGATAGTTTAAGACCACAGATATAAATCTAACTAGATAACGCAAGTCCCTCCATCTGTATGAAACTAAAGCATGCCACTTTTGCACACACAATTTAAAAACAAATTCACTTACCAATAAAAGAAAACATTTCCAATTCCTCGGCTAACTATACAGTCTTTACAGCTCAACATGACAAAATTAGGCATTTTTATGGATTTCGGTGGATTTCGGTGAATGCTATATGAAAGCTCAAAGTACGATCATTGATCGTAATTTTACTCCGTTTTTTAAACGCGAAGTACGTACGATCGCGTCATCTAGTTGGGTTTATATCTGTGTTTGAGATCCTGGGAAGGACATAGAGTAAGAAGTTGTAATCCGGAGTCATCGTAAGGCCACCCGCTTACGACCTATACCTTAAAGAAAAAGAAAAACTAAAAAAAAAAAACATCAGTTGCATCACGCCTCATCTGATCAAGGGGCGTAGAAGTATGTATGGTGAACCAATAATTTCTCAATAAGCTATTTGACAACATTGAAAATATACTACATATTTTGGTCATCTTACCAGATAATAGCGTATTAAACATCATCATCATCATTATCATATCAGCCGAAAGACGTCCACTGCTGGACATAGGCCACCCCCAACGTCGCCACATTGACCGGTCCCGTGCGTCCAGCGGATCCCTGCAACCTTCACCAGTCATCGGTCCACCTGGTGGGAGGCCTTCCAACGCAACGTCTCCCAGTTCGCGGTCGCCACTCCAGAACCTTTTTGCCCCATCGGCCATCCGCTCTGCGAGCAATGTGCCCTGCCCACTGCCACTTAAGTTTGGCAATTCTTCGGGCTATGTCGGTAACCCTGGTTCTCTTACGAATCTCAACATTTCTGATTCGATCACGCAAGGAAACGCTGAGCATAGCCCTCTCCATTGCCCTTTGAGTGACTGTACGCTTTCTGATGAGGCCCATTGTAAGCGACCACGTCCCAGAGCCATATTTCATCACTGGCAACACACACTGGTCATAGACTTTTGTCTTGAGACACTGTGGTAAGTATTAAAACATATTTCACTTTATTTTGAACTAAAATAGGGATATCTTTTTCAAAATTTACGAAATAAAACATAATAATATTTGAAATTTTATCTGTGACAGGAATGTCCTATGATTCACTGACCTCTATTATACAAGTACGTATGTTAGAGGTCAGTGCCTATGATTGGTTACAACTCTGGTGACGTCACACACAAGTAATTATACTTCGTGCCTCGTCCTCGAGATTAGTTCCTGTAATTAATTATTATTATATACACATGTAGTAGGCGGCTATAGGCGACTGCGCAAATCACTAGTATTCAGTTTTTTTTTTTTTTTCTTGCCTGGCATCACTGTGTCAACTTGTCATTCGCTTCTTACATTAGGTCGACTGGAAATCAAGAAGCTGATACTGTATTGCAGAAGTCACATTCCGACGTAGAATGGGAACTAAAAGAAAATGCTTATGCATTGAGTTATAATGTACTTACGTAGTAGTATAACTCCAATGTGCTTATGACCAATTATTGAAAGAAAAATTTTGAACACCTGAAATTTACCTATTGCCAATTCACATTAACTATAAATATGATGTTAATGTGTAAAAATAATGGTTAAGGGCTTGTTCAGATTGCGAACACCTGCCCAAAAATACAATGTCACCTGGGACACATCCCAAATGCTGGAAGCCTTAGGAATTTGGTACCCAAATGAGATGTTGTCTCTAGAACTGTCAAAATTAAAATTAAAGCATAGTAACACAATCAATGCATATAACCATCAAAGTTTCAGACCTCATAAAATCTCTAATTTATGAACTAAATAATCAATCAATTCTTCAGACAAAGAACAGGAATAATTCCAGCTGAAACCTTGTAGCCTACATTAACAAAACCTCTAACCACTTTAGGCACTAAGAAACCGTACCACATAGTGTACTTTAAACACTAACAGTCTTAAGCCAGGTGTAACATGATCATTGATCAGATACTAAAAACAGCAGGCTGGAGTTGCAATTCAAGTAGATTTGGTAAATTTTATAACAGTTTCTTAGTGTAAAGCATAAAAATAATTTAGCAAGAAAAATCTTAAGATGTGATTAAACAAGTACATTTGGTAAATTTTATAACAGACCTTCAGTGTAAAGGATCAAAATGATTTAGCAAAATAAATCTTTAGCTGTGATTAAAGATATCTTATTTAACTTACATGTACTAATTATTACAACAACTAACAACTTTAACTTATAACGAAGGAGCATAAATGTATTGATAATGAAACTAAGAATAGTAATAAAAAAGCTAAAATGGATTTTGATAAGACAGTTATATTTATTATTATCTGAATGGTTAATCAAGAACTTTCTTTTTCAAATGACAACTATGATTGTTACTCTTTAAAATAACTTTAATATTGATAGCAAGCAGGCAATAAATATTCGGTTGAAAAGATAATTAAGAATTTATATAAACATTTTGGTTAAGAACCTATGTTACTTAATAGCAACTGTGATAGTATTTATAAAACTGAAATACTTAATGATAATAAATAGGCAAAAATATTTTGTTAATAAATATAATTAAGATGAGAATAGTAATTAAGAAAATTTCTGAATAAGAATCTTTGTTATTTAATGATAACTACAGTGATGCAACAATGATGGTCTATAAACATTATAACAATGATAATAAGAAAGTAAATAATATTTTTTTTTTAAAAACAGATAATTAAGAATATATAAACTGATTAAGAACCTGTGTGTAACCTATGGACAACCATGAATGATGGTTAGTCCACAAAAAAAAAAAAAAAAATATATATGGTTTTAAAGAAAGAAAGCTTTTACTTCAAAAACTCATCATATTTTATGCGATAATTCCAGAACTTAACTCTCAAAGTCTACATGTGTATATAATAATAATTAATTACAGGAACTAATCTCGAGGACGAGGCACGAAGTATAATTTATGATTAAACGAACTTACCCTAAGTGAAGTTCTATCAAAATTATACGAAGTGCCTCGTCCGAAGAGATTAGTGACACCCTCCCAACCCTAAGGTATAACCCAGAAGCGTTCTGGAAATATCTAAAACATCAGTAACTCTAAACTAAATGACAAGTTGACACAGTGATGCCAGGCAAGAAAAAAAAAAAAAAAAACTCTGAAAACTAGTGATTTGCGCAGTCGCCTATAGCCGCCTACTACATGTGTATATAATAATAATTAATTACAGGAACTAATCTCTTCGGACGAGGCACTTCGTATAATTTTGATAGAACTTCACTTAGGGTAAGTTCGTTTAATCATAAAATATAGCTGACTCGACTGATTAAAATTGTAGTTCGCGTTCTATGTTTTTGGGTGTTTTATTCGATCTTTGAGCTATTTCTGAAACAGTTTTGTATTAAATCTTATAACTAGCGGCATCAAAAAATGGAGTTAAATTTTGTGCGAGCCGAAAACAGCAACCTCCCTAAGATAGGCGGATTTATGGTTGCAGATTTCTTTATGAATAACGCTGAAAAAGAGCAGTGTGAGTACCACGTAGGAATTATTTATTTCGAAACCTTTATGTATGATTATCATTGAGAAGTTTAATATTACTTACATTAAAGTGATCTTCACACATAAAAACATTGGTATGAGCTAAAATGCTCCGTGGGTCTCCTCGAGCTAAATGTAACCACATTTTTCGTCTTTTGTGATTCGTTGGAACAGAAACAAACAGTTTCTGTGGACTACTTATACTCGTAGTCGTATTTGTACATTGTGGCACTACGCACCATTTATACACCATTTTGTCGAATAAATTTGAAGATAAATGCTAAACTTCACTTCAATTGCACTGTTTTATTACGGTTATTGACTTGTTTACTTATGTGTGATGTCACACATGTCATGTGAAGATTTAACATTGGTTTTTATTGATAATACAGTATCGCCGGGAAATATCAATGTAGTGTGCTTATTATATAATAAAGAATCGTTTTAAATGGTTTTCCAAAATGTTTGTAAATTTGTATGTTTGAATGTTTGTATGTTTGCTTGTTTGTATGTTTATATGTTTGTATGTTTGTATGTTTGTATGTTTGTATGTTTGTATGTTTGTATGTTTGTATGTTTGTATGTTTGTATGTTTGTATGTTTGTATGTTTGTATGTTTGTATGTTTGTATGTTTGTATGTTTGTATGTTTGTATGTTTGTATGTTTGTATGTTTGTATGTTTGTATGTTTGTATGTTTGTATGTTTGTATGTTTGTATGTTTGTATGTTTGTATGTTTGTATGTTTGTATGTTTGTATGTTTGTATGTTTGTATGTTTGTATGTTTGTATGTTTGTATGTTTGTATGTTTGTATGTTTGTATGTTTGTATGTTTGTATGTTTGTATGTTTGTATGTTTGTATGATTGTATGTTTGTATGTTTGTATGATTGTATGTTTGTATGTTTGTATGTTTGTATGTTTGTATGTTTGTATGTTTGTATGTTTGTATGTTTGTATGTTTGTATGTTTGTATGTTTGTATGTTTGTATGTTTGTATGTTTGTATGTTTGTATGTCTGTATGTCTGTATGTCTGTATGTCTGTATGTCTGTATGTCTGTATGTTTGTATGTTTGTGTGTTTGTGTGTTTGTATGTTTGTATGTTTGTATGTTTGTATGTTTGTATGTTTGCATGTTTGTATGTTTGCATGTTTGCATGTTTGTATGTTTGTTTGTTTGTACCTCATATCTTTCTAACCACTTGTAGAATTTTATAATTAAGACGTCGTTAGATAGGTCTTGCCCACCCAAGTGTTCTTAGATAACTGCCGCTTAAAAATGGAACATGACGGCTTTTGGGCGCCATATTATGGGGGCTGCAATACTTTTTTCTTCCAAACCCATCGAGTGGGGTACCAAAATGAAGGGTTTTAGAAGTGCTTACAAAAATATATACCACTTAAATGTTTAAAAGTCTTTCGCAATCAAAAGTATAACTAAAAAGTTGTAAACAAAAAAGTTAATTAAATCAAAAAACCCGACTGCAAAGATGTAAATAAGAAGAAAATCATGCTGTGCAGTCGGAGGATATTTATAGTTTTGGTCAGCCAGCTCGCGAATATGTTACATTAAGTAGGTACCTTGCTTTTGTATGTGTGTCCGGCAGTAGACTAGTAATCCTTATATAGTTGTAACTTAGTCTACTTATGTACCTTTAGAAATATTGAAATGATATTGTATTATGGGGCTGGTCTCACGATGAAGCCGGATGGTGGGTGGGTATAACAACTCCTCAACGAGACAAGATAGCACCATAGTGTTTCGTGTTTGGGCTCTTCGGCTATGTGACAAGACTGTGATATATTAGTACCTGATCAAAAAGCTTCTTATAAAAAAACTTAGAATTTCTTTTCAGACCGCGCATTTAGAACGCAAAATTGATCAAAAGAGGAAGGCTTGATTCAAGAGAGAATGAAACGGACATTTTTAGTTCTTCGAAAATGCTCTAGATTGGATCATAAAGTGCACCTTTGTGTAGGTTTAGTTTCGTACTTAGTGTATTTTCGTTTTAAAGGCAAATGAAGTATAGTCTTTTGCATTTTTAACCGACTTTCGAAAAAGGAGGAGGTTCTATGTTCGACTTCTTGTTTTTTTTTTCGTATACACCGATATCTCCGTCAATTGCGGACCGATTTTGAAAATTCTTTTATTGTGTGAAAGAGTATGTTCCGAAATTGGTCCCATTTTAATTTGGTGAAGATCTGATGAAGAACTTCGAAGATATACAACAGAACTCTTCAATAAATAACGGAAAATCTCTCGGAACTGCTGCAATCGCATGTCTGTTTATTGTTTATACCATTTCATAACATAACATCACGCCAGTATGCTCTTAAGGGGTAAGCAGATCTCTCATTTGATCGGTTTTGTTCAAGTTTCATGATGTTCGGGTAATCTATTCTGGCGTTATAGGAAACTTACTAAACAACTTGCCTATTAGGTAGGTACAACTAAAAAGTGAAAAATAAAAAACTATTTTACAAAAAAAATCTACCGACTTCCAAATAAGAAAACTACAAAGCGAAAAATAACTTTATTTTTGGAAGTCGGTGTCTTTCGTAGGTACCATTTTTTGCGTTACGGAAGTCGGTAGTATTTTTTTTTTAAAAAGTTTTTTTAATTGAAGATTTCCTGACAGAAAAATGCATTCAAAACAATTATCTGCCTACTGAAGTTTCATTCTGAAAATTTATTTTCAACAACTAAAACAACAATTACACTTAACGAAACATTTCTAACACAACTTAAAAAGTAGAGTATCCATTGTCAATAACATTTTGGCAGAAACTAATAAAAAACCGGCCAAGTGCGAGTCGGACTCGCGCACGAGGGGTATCCGTACCTACGCAAAAATGGCTAAATATTCACGTTTGTTGTATGGGAGTCCCACTTAAATATTTATTTTATGTTTTTTTTTGTATTTGTTGCTATAGATAGATAGATAGATAAATCATTTATTTAGTGCACACAAAAGACACAACACAACACACACAATCTTAATTTTAATTCTATAGCGGCAACATAAATACATCATCTGTGAAAATTTCACTTTTTCAACATCACTGTCTAGCTATAACGGTTCATGAGAAACAGCCTGGTGTCAGACAGACAGACGGACCGTGGAGTCTTAGTAACAGGGTCCCGTTTTTATCCTTTGGGTACGGATCCCTAAAAAGTGACAGGCATCATCACTAATTCCCTAGTAAATTACGTTATTTTTACGTAAGTTATTTGGGTATTGAGATAGCTACTCTGTATGGAACGAGGCCAGGCTGGCGATTGTGTTTCACTCAATAACAAGCTGACCCCGTCTGACCTCACTCTAAATGTAATTTGAGACGATGCGCTAAATTCAATTCCAAGCTTTTATTTGCATATTTCCTTTATACAATAGAGACAGTTCTCGCTGAATAAAACCTTAATTATTTTTCTTTTAGTAATGTAACTTGATCGGAGCGGTCCCGGGTAGGAATTGACCGCCTCAGGCCCTTTTCATACGGCCAATCTGTTGGGTAGTGGTGTCGGGTATCGCGTACCCGGCAAGTAATTTAGGTGTGAATAAATTGGGTGAAAACACGTGAAAGGTGCTGAAATGATGTCCATTTGTACAAGCTCAACATTGTAGAGTACAATGACCACACACTACACATCTAACTGCCTCACTTAAAGCATTCGCCTGTAATGTAAAGTTACAGAGTCGGGAGAACCGAGCATTACAGTGCGCAACCTGTAATGTTACAGATTCGAGCATTATATTGGGAAAGAAGAGAACCGAGCGTTAAAGTGCACAACTTGATGATACAATGTGTAATATTTTGATACAACTTTTTATTCCAACGACCGCTTCGCCTGACATTGTGGAATTAACAAACAAACAAACACTCAAAATAGAATTTCATTTTTGATTACAGGCGAATGCGTTCGTCAGTCAGGAAGGTAGTATTATAATTTAAGGTTACACTAGTCGATAATTCTTCCATACAAACGTAGTCTAGGGATTACTCCACTGTTTGACGATAAACGTTCAAAATAAAAAATGATATCAATTTGTCTCATCATTATCTCTCCTTGTATGGAAGCAGAAAAGTAAAAAAGAAAAATATTTGAAAGTTATGAGCGTCAAAAGTTCCATATTTCAACACAAATTTTAACTCATCTTTGTGCGGCAATAAATACCGTATGAAGAAGGAAAATTAAAAAACGACCACCATACAGGGATAGATTTGTAGTTCAACAATGCAAATAATTTTATTTTGAAAATATACATTAGTTTTTTCATGATATCTAGACTCCCAAAGGTCTGTTTATAAAATTTCACTCGCTCGTTTTCATCCTAAATCATCATCCATTTCGCTACAAACTTGCAAAAGTGCTAATTCGTACGCAAACTAGATTCTTACTGCTCATCACAGCATCTATCTCTTTCGCACGAGTTGTCGGATGAGATAGCAGGCATTTTAACCGCGCGCACAAAATAGTTCGTGCCGTCGACTAGTGTAACCTTAATGCTCAAAATCGATTCTGAAATGTTACATTACAGGTGAATGAATAGATACCTTGCATGTTTCGTTGTCACTAGCCAAAAGACCTAAGAACGTGTCTACTTACGTCATTTAAAACTGTCAGTAGGCCTACATTTAATTTAAAACACAAGGCAAAACACAAGAAGCGGCAACTTTTATCAAAACACTACATGCAACAAAATTTACACGCTTTCGTTTGTCAATGCACGGCTCATAGCGATAACGTTCCATTATGAAAAACATTAGCAGTTTACTTAGAAAGCTTTCCATTACTTAGAAAAACGTCGTATAAAATTGTCACAGATAATTTTATAACAAAGGTAAGTGTATGTCTTTGTTTCCGAGTTATTCCCCATTACTTGTAACTAATAGCTTGAAGGACCGAGCAAGCGACGTCGTACGTTCCTTATTAAGATTCATTGGCAGTAGTTACTGCGAACTTTCCGTGTTAACCTGGGCTAGGGTTAATGATTTTAATTAATTATAGCTCTTATCTCGACTGCAGTGTTCTGTACTCTCTTATTCAATATTTAACTGTGTATTAAGGTAATAACTGGCTTTAGGGACAACGACTTTACTGAAATGAGAGAGTTTTAAGCACTGTTTGCTTGTTTGGTTTATTTTATGATGATTCTGTTGTTTAAATGTAATGGAATTCGCTTTTCCCTAGGTTTTCGTGAATAGCTACGATTGTTGGAGGTTTGTTCTTCAAAATATGTTATTTTTTATCTTCATTTAGATAGGTAGATTTACTTTTTTTAAAGGTTCTTTATTTTCATATTACACAAAACGTCAATCATTTTATATCCTATCTACCTTTTCATGTAGTTTCTGCTCTTTTTATTTGCCATTTTACCTAAAGATAGCCGTCGCCGTCGTTTACACAAAACTATCGTGTATTCGAGTTATTTTTATTTTTTGTTTAAAAGAATTCAAGTTAGTATTCGAGCAAGTTGCCAAAGAAAAAGCACTGAATATGTTTATTTTCGCAGCTTTGATCATTCGTCTGGCATTTTCCAAGTTCTTTATTTTACCACAACTACTCGTATTTACGTAGATAAACGGTACAATAGTAGTCAAAATTGTTGACTACTGAAATAAGTACAAGTAGTCAGTATCGAAGGACAAAATCCACGCCCCTTTGACAGTTACTTTAGCCAATCCTTTTAAAAAAAACTCCAGGAGTATACAACTCATTGGCGCTTCATATTATGAAGAAGACAATATTATTGTTTCCACGTACTAGTGTCGAAAGTGTTCATCAACATCATCATAATTTTTCATAATCTTACAAAAAATTTATAAACAAAATTCAGAACTTTTTACAAAAAGTACAATCATTGACGGAAATAATAATTAAGTCAATACATTTTATTTTGCCACTGAGCAGTAATGCGACTTCAAAGACGTATTAAGAACGTTCACATTCACAAGTGAATTCTCTAACTGACCTATTCTAAGTAGCCCATACTGTCCACTGCAGGGCAAAAGCCACACCCACACCACAGCAGCCCACTTTACAGCAGAATGCCTTACTTTCAGTAGGTATTGAACTCAATCCGCCATCTTCGCTTCTTAGTCCCAGTTTTTTGATCCTTAGTTAACTCAACCAATGGTTAAATATACTAACCATTTCAAATTTCGGTAAAATGCGATTTTTCATCAATTGCCAGCCCCACAAAATCACAAGATCACATTGGTTGGAGAATTAATTATTTGATCATTTCTTAGACTAAGTATCACACTTATATTATAAAGGCGAATGTTTGTGAGTGAGTGTGTGTGTTTGTATGTTTGTTGCTTCTTCACGCTCAAACGGCTGGACGGTTCTGGATGAAATTTGGCACGCAGATAGATCATAGTCTGGAATAGCATATAGGATACTTTTATCCTGGGAATATGATTGCTTGGGACGATTTTGGGACGACATTCACGCGGGCGAAGCCGCTGGCAGAAGCTAGTTGGTGAATAAACGCGTTTTACCCAAATTTGAAACCATTGGTTAGCATATTTTACCATTGGTAGAGGAACTACGGATCAAAAAACTGGACCTTAGTAAGCTGTTATGAAACATCCTAGATGAAGAGGAATGTCATTATTATAACTATAAAACTCTGGTCACTGCTACATACAACAAATCTGCTAGCATTTTGCCAAATATGGAGTCGGTTTTTAGTCTAACCAGACGCAGGTAAGTACCAGTGTTTTACCTGGAACAACTGCCTTTACGACCTCCACTACCGGGTAACATGGGTATAGACGATAGTTCAACTCATCTATGCGCGCGGCGCTATGTGTGGGTGGTTATTTGCGCGGACTACGACTGTCGCGTTACTACCACACAAATGCATAATAAATCATCATCATCATCAATGCATATAATAAATCTGTATATAAGTAATTTTTGTACATCGAAAATATTGCCAATAAAGAATAGCCAGGGTGATAAAAACCAACAGAACCTATTTCCGGCATTTTAGGAATTTTTGTCTGTTTGTTTGTTTATTTGTGCACGCCTCACGTGAAATGTACGAAACCAATGAAGATAACTTTTATAATTGTGCGTAACTTGAAGAATTACTTAGTTTTTGTTTCATCGCAATCGGTTTACTCTATCAAAAGTTAGATGAATTTAAAGTGTTCATGAAGTAAACTGATCACAACACACCCAATTCAGATACTCGGACAGTTACTGAATATTCGATAGATGGCGATGGCTTACTATTCGATAGATGTAGAACTTGATATTCGATAGATGGCGTTGTGCATTTGAAGTCATTTTCTGAATGGCGATGTTAAAATTCTCCGCGAAAGAATGATGACTATAGAAAAAAAATTGGTAAGTAGGTAAGTCGGGTAGGCAGGAAGATAAGTAGGGTAGGGTTGGCAGACAGATGACAGGAGCGATGCCGCGGGCACAGCTAGTGTATAATAATTACAAGCGCACGCACACATGGCGCCGCGCGCACACATGAGTTTAATTACCCCATGCCTGATGTTGAAATTTCTGGTTTCTGACTACATATTGCGAGTATCAAAGATTTACAAATGACAGCCGACTGATACAAAGGAGTCTTAGTATGCAAAGAATTTTCACCCATCCACGGACCGACCTCGGCAAGCGTTGCTTATTAAGACCGACCCATGCGAATGTTATTAATTCATGTCCAATTCCTGTGGCTCCTCAAAAAAGTATATAAACAAAAATGAGTTAAAATATTATGGTATCGGGACCCCCAGCATGACGCGTATTTCTCCCGACTTTGCTGCTGAACAACGATAAAAGTCTTAAAGCCATGTCTATTTAAGGAGACATCTTTAAGCGGATATGTTGTACGATTTCTTATTTCTCATATTCGACCAAAATTGAGGTTCCGAATTGTTGTTTCGTTACAAAAATACAAGAGCAGTGGTGGCCCAGTGGTATCGGTCGCGACTTACAACTTGTAGGTCGTGGGTTCGAGCCCAGACAGGCGCTTTACTTTGTGTAAATTATTTCATCACCACTATTCTCAAAACGGTGAAGGAAAACATCGTGAGGAAATCTGCATGTCCTAGAACCAAAAATTCGAAGACATGTGACATTCACCTACCCGCACTGGGCCCGCGTGGTGGATTATGGCCCAACCCCTCTCACAGAGAGGAGGCCTGTGTAAAAGGCTGATGATGTGATGAACAAAAATACATTGCTTCTATAGCAATATCTTAAACTTAAATATGACAAATATAGAGTTTTAAACAAAATATATAGCTTTTCTTTTGACTTAAGTTTGTAATTTTAGACCAGGGGGGTGACCATAAGCTCTTAGAGCGGTATCAATTTGAGTTCGAATAAGGGACAGATGTATATGACTTGTATACATCTGTCACTTACTCGATCTCAAATTGATACCGCTCTAAGAGCTTATGGTCACCCCCCTGATATCCCACGCCAAATAGTGTATTCTAATGTTATCATTAAATTAACCAACTTGCCAAAAAGAAGGAGGTTCTGTGTTCGACTTTATGTTTGTTTTTTTAAGTATGTTCACCGATTACTACGTCAATTATGAACCGATTTTGAAAGTTATTTTTTTTTTAAAGTTTATACTCTCGAGGTGGTCCCGTTTTTACCAAGTCGGGATCTGATGAGGGGATCCCATGGAAATCGAGAGAACTCTTCAAATAATTGCACGCACGATACAGAAAGAAATTGCTAGTGTGGGGCAACGTTTTTTTTTAAAAAAGAAAAAATAAGAAAAGAAAAGAAAAAGAATGTTATAGGCATACATACTGCGATTTTCATCAACATGGCAAGCATTTGCATTCAGAAAGTATCATTTGGTGAAGTGGAACTGATGATGAAGACCATAGATGGCCAAAGGTACTTCTCAATGTTAAGTATGTTTTGGGTATAAGATATCCCGAATAGTTAAATGTATGTGATGAAGCAAATTTAAATAAATGTTGTAATGAAAATGGTACTATCGAACAGCTCTGGTGATGAAACCGGAAGTTAGGCACCGGAACTCCGTAATAAAACAATGTATCCCAGTCGTGTTTAGGCTTTTCGGATTTGTTATGAGATTTTCATGGCAATTTAAGGTACTAAAACTAAAAAGATAAAATTAAAAACATTTTAACAAAAAAACTAAACCGACTTCCAAAACAAAACGCTACGAAGCGATACATAACTTTCTTTTCGGAAGTTGGTGTCAAGAAAGAACGAAAAAAAAATAGGTACCAAAGATGCCAACTTCCGAAAAGAAAGTTATTTATCGCTTTGTAGCGTTTTGTTTTGAAAGACGGTTTAGTTTTTTTTTTTGTTAAAATGTAAAAAGAACCCCTAAATTACAGATGTCTAAGGCATTAAGTCCACCTCTGTACATTTGTGTGCTTAAAGTATTAAATAAATAAATAAATGTCTTATTTATTTGTAAAAAGAAAACATAGCCATTGTTTTGAAAGAAGATTTTTTTTTAAGTTTTGTAGCTGGTGGGGTTCTGTAGTTTCTGCTTACCCTTTAGGAAAAACCATGACTTTATGTGTACTTAAAATAATCTTAAATTGAAAGTACTTAAGAGGAAACGGAGGCAGAGAGCGCCGACTGAATTTCCTTAGTAAACTGAAAATTAAAGATATATACTATGTCCCTATGTTTTCCTTTTTGATGATACATTATCTATAGAAGCACTAGAGCCTTCAAAAAATGCTCAAAATTGCGCTGTCAACAGAGGCTTAGTGTACAAATTTGACAAATATAAATGAAATAAGGAAAACATAGGGACATAGAGTAAATATTATCTTACTTTACCAGTTTATGGAATATCTTTTAAATTGGTTCAATATTGGAGGAGGAAAGAGACGAGAGCCAAACCTCGAATTATGACTTTTTACTAAGGAAATTCAGTCGGCGCTCTCTGCCCATATTTCCTCTTAATATAACTGAAGCAAAGAGTATTCTATCTACAATCTCATAAACCTTTAATCCACACCCGCCACTTTTAAAGTCAAACATTGGATTGGATTGCACTGAATTATTTTGCAGTAATTATAAATGTGTTAAACTCATTAGGGACCATACACACGATAATATCCCAAAATGTTATTAATAATTAAAATTAAAACGAAAATCAGTATTTTCAATCACAACAATGGTTAATTTTTATGAATATTGTAATTGCATTAACATCAATATTACGCATGTACGGTATTGTACGCTGGTTGGACGCTGTACTGACGTGTACGCCGAGTTTAATGTGTCCGCGTAACGTTTATTTGGCGTATACGTAATATGCAACAAGCGTAGAAGGCAGCGTAGCATTCACGAGGCGTATGCGTGATACGCAGTAAGCGTGCAAGCCGTCTATGTATTGGGTAAAATTCACAGGGTTTCCAGAATTATTACCTTCTCTAAAGTCAGGTATACAAAACTTTTGGGCATATAATAATTTAGTAATAGCCAGTTTGTAAAAGCCAGAACTCCAGCCAGTAACTCTGCTCAATCAGCGGTGGGTGATGCTGAAATGTTCAACTATGTGCAAAAACAACTCGGTGCAACTCTATTCAAGGCCCCGACAAACTACCTAACTTAGGCCTATACGTCATTTAGTACAACACTTTCACATCACATGGGTGGAATATTACGTTCCACAAACACATGTCCATTACAATGTTATTGTATGTGTAGACCAAGTATAGTGTGGCGGCATTATTTATAATGCCCAGACAATTTGAAAAATGCCCATTAGGAGAAGGCAATATGCCAAAAACTTTTTTTTATCGTTGATAGGCTTGCGCTTGACCACTATCTCACCCACAGAACAAAAAAAACGCCTACCACAATAGAAGTCGCAAGTGGGCGGGGCCCGCGTACCCCGAGCTTTGCACAGTTCTGCATATGTTTCCTGCCGCGCACACACTACGCACATCAATCTTGGTTCAACCGTCAAGGTGACAAAAACTTGAAAAAAAAATACAAAAATGCCTTATTGTGCTGTTTTAGAATGTAAACACGATAGCAGAACCAAAAATGTATCAAATGTAGGTATATCTTACCATCGGCAAGTCTTAATTTATTTTATTTCGATAAAAATGTAAAAACAATATTTTATTAAACAAGACAAGTAAAAGTTGATTTTATGATGTTAAACTTAAGGTCTACTTTCTTTAAAACTCAAACATTGTTCTCGATGATTCCAACTATGCACATGTCACATTCAGCTACTCAATTAGAGATTACCAATATCGATAATGAGTTATCGATACTTTAAACTTACAATATTCGAAAAAATCTTCTTACGCGCGAAAAACTTAACCCTTTCCTTGTAGCCGTGCAAAAATAAAGATTACGACGAATTGAGAACCTCCTCCTTTTTTTGAAGTCGGTTAAATAGACAACAGCCTTCAAAATCAACAAAGTGTAATAATAATAACACATGAACATAGAACCTCCTTCTTTTTTTAAGTCAGTTAAAAACTGGCTTATGTGTTAGTCTGAAATTTAAGATCTACTGGTGTATAGACCTAAATTTCATCAGTTCATTAAGGAAGTTAGTCAAGCTAATCATAATAAGAGTGTAGCCGCAGGCGAAAGCGTAAGCTTCCCATATCAGTAGGACGTATCGCATTTGTAGTGTAGTCTATCGCATCATCAATCATCAATACATATAATAAATCTGTAGAAAAGTATTTTTTGTACATCTAAAATATTGCCAAAAAAATAGCCAGTGTGTTAAAGGAAAACCAACAGAACCTATTTCCGGCATTTTTGGAATTTTTGTCTATTTATTTGTGCACGCTTCACGTGACATGTACGAAACCAATGTAAATAACTTTTATACATAAACATTGTGCGTACCTTGAAGAATTACTTAGTTTTTGTGTCATCGCAATCGGTTCACTCTATCAAAAGTTAGATGAATTTAAAGTGTTCAAGAAGTAAAATTATCACAACACACGCAATTCAGATACTCGGAGAGTTGAACTCGATATTCGATAGATGGCGTTGTGAATTTGAAGTCATTTTCTGAATCACGGTGTTAAGATTCTTCGCGAAAGATTGATGACTATAGAAACAAATATGGTCGGTAGGTAAGTAGGGTAGGCAGGAAGGTAAGTAGGGTAGGGTTGGCAAACAGATGACGGGAGCGAAGCCGCGGTCACAGCTTGTAATTAATAATAGTACACCAAAGACTACGTATACGTACAGTACTGTCTTTCCTTTCATTTTTTAAATCCATGGAAAGATTGTCTTGAAGAGATCGCTTTTAGCGATAAGGCCGCCCATTGTGCCACCCAGTGTAATGTTTTCTTCGTCTATACTTTCTGTAACTTACATGGTGTACATAATAAAGAGTATTGTATTCTATAATTCTATTGATAGAACAAAAACACTAAGATACGCCCATCTTTGTATCAACAGAATCATTTTCAAAATCGGATCAGTAGTTTACCATAAAATATCTTAATAATACTTTCTATAAATCGTAAGTATTGGAATAAATTTATATAAAAACTTGATTACAAACATAATAATATTTATCGACTCTAGTTATTGGGCGCACGGTTGGCGCAGTGGTTGAGCGATTGACTGCTGCGCTGCGTGTCGCGGGTTCGATTCCCGCATGGAAAAAATGTTTGTATGATATACAAATAGTTGTTCCGGCTCTGGGAGTTTGTGTATGTGAAATGATATGTTTGTAAACGCACCCACGATACAGGAGAAATTCCTAGAGTGGGGCAACGTTTTTTTTTTTAACTAAACTGTATTTTGTTTGAAAATAATACGGAATGTCGATAAATAAGTCAACGACCGTGGTACATCACTACAGAAGGACGAGTAGTAATGACCTCATTTCGCAAATATAAATCTTATCGGTAACGAAATACGGCTTTAAATTAAATGAATTTATTATAGTGACATCTAGTGGCGGGTAGCGTAACTTGCTCATTAAACTATTACGTGTGCGCTTTAAACGAAAAAAGTAATAAATACTCAAAAAGAGTAGACAATAAACCAACTCTATTGTCATAAAGCTGTGGTTTATTTTCAAATAAGCGACGACTGACATATTTTCTACTTTCATCTAAAAATTAAACTACCAATCACACCAAAGATTTCTTAGTGTTATGAAATACAATTAATCTGTATATGTGTGAGTTTGGGTACGCTGGTTCGGATACTAATAAAGCTATATGCGATTTCTACTGTCTTCTCTGTTCTGTGATCTCACCTGATGGTAAGCGATAATGTGGTCGAAGGTGTAGCACGCTTGCCTAGAAGTAACCTATTCACTCTTGACTTAAATACCCCGAGATTTTAGCTAACGGGAAAAACAGATTCCGGCAGGGAATGCCACTCCTTAGCTGTACGCATTATGAAAGTATTTCCAAAACGTTTATTGCGTATGGGTGGGATGTCTACCATGTATCGATGACGCATCGCCGTACGTCTTGTAGTCCGATGATGAAACGGGCTTGGCGGAATCGGTTCATGCAATTCCATTGCACACTCCCCGAAATGCAACCGATAAAAGACCGACAAGCTGGCAACTCGGCGTCTATGTTCAAGGCTCTGGAGCTTTGACTCAACCAGTGCCTCATTGACAATGAGCCTCTCGGCCCGTTTTTCGATCGACTCTAGTGCATCAAACTGATATTTGGCAGATCCGTCCCAGAGAAGAGAACAATACTCCATGCAAGATCGAACTTGCGCTTGGTACAACTTAAGCAGCTGCTCTGGCGTGAAGTATCGTCTCACCTTCGCAAGGATCTCCAACTTTTTGGCAGCCAGTTGAGCCTTTGCCTCAATGTATGGGCCAAAATTGAGTGTCGATGTCAAAGTTACACCAAGAAGCTCAAGATGGTCCGTTATCGGCACGGTTACACCTCGGAAAGTCTGAGCCGGAGGAAATTGGCTCTTTTTGAATTGAAACTGTTGAAATTATTAAATTGACCGGGCTTATTCCCAACACTTATTGGATAGGGTAATAATACGATGTTTTTTATTAAATTGTTTTATTGTCGACATTGATTATAATAATAATATAGAATCCATATGATAGGTAAATAACATTACTATAGCAACAAAGACGACGGAGCCCAGTTGCGCTCCCGCGCACCATCCTATATCTGTCTGCTGGGTCTATAGTAACCTAACATGAAGGAGATGACATAGAAAAAGATGATGAACCTAACCTATCTGGGTCGGGATGCCCTAAGCTTCCGAGATCGGTTCGCTCGCTCTTGTATTAATTCGTTTAAAATAACGCAAATAAAAACTGTATCGCAAAAAATTAACCGACTGTCTTTCGTCCCTAATTTTTTTATCGTGACACCAAGTTCCGAAACGAAAGTTATTTTGCACTTTTTAGTGTTTTTTTTTAAAGTCAGTTCATTTTATTTGCGAAAAAGTTTTATTTCTCTCTTTTCAGTTTTGGTTCATCATCACTACATTGAACAAGTTCCATAGTTAAGGTACCTAAAGGATTGAAAAAATACCCATAATAACTCAATTTACACATTCGTGCTGTTTGTCGCTTAAGAGTTCGGTTGTATGATCCATATCTTGAAAACTACCGAATTGATTTTGATGAAACTTGCACGATGACCTAAAAAATAATGACTCTGATCAAATTATTAGTTTCAGAGAAATAAGTGGACAAAGATACATACATAAAAACATATATACATGTAACGGATCCATGCTAACGACGTACGGCTGTCGGTATTTGTTATATACGAAAACCTTCTTCAGAATGTAACGAATACTTTTCTGAAAACCGCATGAAAATCGGTGCAGCCAAACGCGAGGAAATCGCGTGCAAACATACAGGTCAAACTGAGAACCCCCTTTTGAAGTCGGTTAAAAATAGCAGATATTTCATGGTAACCGAATATTTAAATAAGAACCGTACTAATGGACCGAACTATCGAATTGACCAACAATTACGTAGCAATATTCATAATGACCAAACAATGTGTTAAATAATTAATTTTAAATCAGTATTCATTACGTTGCCCGATTTGACTTATTTCATGTTGCCTGAGCATTATACCTAGTGCCTTGTTTAATCACTTGGTCCATGACATATTATTGACTTCAATAGAAACTGATCTCCGAGTTTGTATTGGCATTATTTCTCAAAATAGATAGCTGGTAAATAACCATCACATCTTTTAAATTGACATAAAAAACATAAAAGTGTTGTTTTTAACTAAATTATAACTAGCTAACATAATTAATCATTTTAAACGCCGGACGCTAGATGAAGCCAGAAGGCAGTGTAGATATCTCCTAACTCAAAACTTTTAAAAATAAATATTGTACCAATATTAATCAATTACCAACAATTTTCAAATAACTACAATAACCCGTATTTTCAAATGAAAACTGAAGACTGAAAATAGACGCAAAACTGAATCTTTCATTAAATATTTCTGAGAATCATGAGTCATATGTCTGTTCCGACTCTTCATTACAAATTTATTTGATAGTACATTGAGTAATAAATTAAGCTTTGCGTCGCCTTTGCAAACAAAATCCTTTCTTAACAAGTCTTTCTTAAAGTAAATCATGCTACCGATCGACTAGTGCTATTTTTAATGCAGTTTGGTCCTGCTTTCATTATTGATTTGTATTTTAGTGTCACATTACCCAATAAGAACTGCAGTTTATAAGCAAACTGAAGATCTGCTTTGATTTTCAGTTACAGAATTATGCCTTGCGAACTTTTACTACTAGTAACAAAACAGTTTTGTTATTTCTAGTAGTATTTGTTGTTAGTTAGAAAAAAAGGTCGCGAGCCCCAATTACTTTTTTCAGTGATACGTGCTTTTACAGTACGCTGGTCAGTCTCAGTATTTTATATGTCACCTGAACCTAATCTATTATAAAGAGATGAAATTAATAGTAATATAAATTAATAATTAATTATTTGTTGATAATTATTTTTCTAATAGAAAACTGCAATATCGTTGAGTGCTACTTTACGCTTGTATCCCGGAAAAAGCTACGGTTTCTGTGGGTTAAGTTACATGAGCGAAGCCGTGGGAAGAGCAAGTAATTAAAAAAGCTATTAAATTTATTTGTTAATTGCAATGACTCTCTGCACTTAGTTACTGTTTGACCCAAAACTTACAGTGACTTAATAATTATCATTATTACATAAGATAGTAATCGTTTACCAAACATACATTCAAACATACCAAACACAGACAGACAAATCAAACGCTTGGGATTGAGCTACTCCAATTAATATTGTTTTTTTGTTTGGTTTTCTTGCAATGACAATAATATTTACTTTTTAAACGATAATATTTTATTTTAAACATTGTGAATGTAGAGCATTTTTTTTTGTTTTTAATTTTAATTTAGCTTAGTTTTTAATCGTGGTCTGGCAGTTTGAGTAGTTTATGCGGCCTACCCGAATGCCCTTTCTTTGGTATTGTTCGTCGAATCGTTGAGCTCCTTAAATTCTGAATTGAGCTGCTCGGTTATTGACAAATGCGTGCACTGACTGAACAGGTTCACTCAATCTGGCTGGTTCTTTCCTCAAAAGACCATTTCAGACATCAGTCTACATGGTCTTCACGTGATCTAACCATGATTTTGACTGGACTTTACAAGAGGCTGAGACCTCTGAGTTTGTTTCGGCCTTTGTTCTCAGAGTAGTCAGATAGGAAACGCCGACCTCATCTAGTTTAAAAAAAAAAATGATTGACTTGTAAAAGTGTTTGTACAAACCAACTTACAGAAAATAAATCATTTATCATTTAAAACTATGTGGAGGTTACTACTACATAACTATAGCAATCACTCGATCTAGTTCATAACCCAACATATCTGAAAGGCAGACCGATTAGGCGAACTATTGATAATAATGAGTGAAAACTGTAAATCAGACCCTTTAACTGAACCCTTTGACCAATCAGCTTTCCTGACGGATTACCAATCAATTAGTAGATGTATGCAATCCAATTGAGTCGCTATTTGTATTCTATCCTTCCCCGTTGCGTAGACCCATGCGGTATGGCTAAATCCAATCCGATTTCGCCGACAATGGCCTTTTATTTATAGCATTTTAGGCGATTGGATTTTCAGATAATTATACCATAATGTGTACGCGGAATACGATTGTTTATAGCGGTTTTAGCGAGATAAGTGAGAGATTAAGCTGTTTATCTGGTTTAGTATGATTAGAATGCCCAATCGTTTGAGATTCAATTTGGCTGTTTAAGGTCTTGCCGTAAAAAGGTGGAGATAGAATCTTCGAATGAGGGTTTTAAGGAATGAAACGTTGCAATTTTCTGTATTTGCTCTGCAATGATGTCTTATTATTAAAATAAGTTAAGATTTGCTTTTGAGGCGTTTCTATATTCGTAATTTAAAACATCATCATCATCTTCCTGCCCTTGTCCCATGTTACTTGGGGTCGGCGCAACACGTTTTCTTCTTCCATACCGTCCTGTCCCCCGTCACGCCATCACTGACTCCCTTTTCTTTCATATCACTCCTCTCACAGTACATCCATCTTTTCTTTGGCCGTCTCCTCCCTCTTATTATTATTTTTTTTTTTTTTACTTTTCTGTCACTGGCGCCACTTTCAAACTTCCTCTAATGTACTCATTTCTCACTTTATCCATTTTCTTCACTCCGCACATCCATATCAACATTCTCATCTCTGCTACATGCAATCTCTTTTCATCCATCCGTAATTTAAAACAGCAATGAGATTTTTTTAAGCAAAACGTACCCGCTTACCTCATAAAATAAATGTATGCCTATTGAATGCATACAAAGGTATTATGTTCCGGGCACAAATAGCAAACATACATCACAAATGTACAATAGTGCAAACATGACTTAACCAAATTATTGCACATTGAAAAACGCATACGAAAAGGTTTAGGTAAAAACATACAAGTAACAACATTAAATTGTACCTACAACAACACCAGCATTGCCAGCTCAAAAATATATGCCAACTAGCTAACAAAGAAAAATATCAGCGAATGTACTCGACAGGAAAGTGGCGAGTGTATTATGTTAGTACGGCCGAGCTTGCATGTACAGTCGATCGTTAAAGTGAGACCGGACATATCCTGTTATAAAGAACGCTTTCAATTGCAAATGGATCGTGGGGCCAGAGAGACGCCGAATTTATGACCCTGGATGGCAAACGAGCACGTTATTTGGAGTCCGATGGAGGAAAAAATAGGGATAAAGGAATTGAGCCATTCATTTTTCATAGTTTTATTTATGTAAGTCCATTCGTAGCGGAGTTACGATTCTATAAAATGTTAAGGGCCATTTTGTTGTCGGCGGTCGAAACTTGCGGTCAGGGTTGTACAATTTTAATTTGCGTAGTCCATTGGTTTTTGTGTTTGTGTATTTTTGGTGAACATTGTGATTTATAGTTTTTTGTTATTCAGTGAGCAGGTAATTAAAATAAAATATAATAATAGGGTTTTTCTGAGTGTGAGCTTGTTATCCGGAGTGTTTTGGGACGTATCTGAAGACTGAAGAGGTGTACGTGCAGTCGTGCATCTACTATTGTGTGCGCATTATTGTGTCACTGACTTTACAGCCACCTTCGACTATTTGTAATATCACATACACAACTTTAGTAGGTACTGTTTAAATAATTCAGGACGGTCAGCTATATAAATTTGGGTTTTTATTCACCAATAGTGGCAAAAAATATAGGCTCCTGAATAAACCGCGGGTCAACTTGGAGATAGGGTACCTATTTTTTTTTAAACTCTATACCGGTAACTATCGCGTATATAAATAAAATATAATATAAATTTCTCTATTTTGAGACCATTTTGTATTTATTATCTTTATTATTTTTTGTAATTAATTGCCACGTAGAGCTAGCAGGGCTTGTATACATAAAAACTAAGTGTAATGTTTGGGAAGACACAGGCTGCGCGTCTAGTTTGGGACCCGTTGCTAAATTGTTATGGGCATTGTTAGTTTTAATTTCTTACCACACGTGTATTGTCATCATGTTATACCTGTGCACGTTAAATAAATTAAATTGAATTTGAGGTACCGAATCACAATGTATATTAGTACAGCTCACACATAAAAAATACCATAAAATGACTTAGCTAACTGCTTGTAACAAAACGAGAGCGCGATCTATTTTGACGTCAACGCCATCTAGGGAATCAAGAGTTAAACTTTCTTAAATTTTAAGTGTTACATAGATACATACCAAGCTAATAAATAAAATAAATTGTAGTTCTAAAAACTAAAAAACACGCTTTAATGGTAAGGATAATGGGACAAGCTGTTTAAATTATTGCATTGTCATCGGTCCTTGATAAGTGTGCAAAGTTTCAAATCAATCCAACGTTTTGAAGTGGGTGAAAATCACGTTCAAAGATTCCGTTACATTGATACATAGATACATACATACCAAGCTAAATAAAAGCGTGTTAATAAATGAAAGAGTGTTAAAAACTCTAGTTCTTACTATCATTTCGATAGGAAATATCGTTACTTTTTAAATTAAGTTGTGATTTGTACGAACGCCTTTTCAATGTGCGCCAAAAAGTGTTCTGAACAAATAGCTAGTCCTACAAAAGGGAAGTGATTAAGCTTCCCTAATTCGGTTTATACCTTAATTTATCTTGTATTCTGCCTAGCCTTTGCCCAACTATATTGAGGTCGGCTTCCAGTCTTACCTGATTCAGCTGAGTACCAGTGTTTTACATGGAGCGACTGCCTATCTGATCTCCATAACCTAGTAACTGGGTAACACAATGCCCATTGGCTAGACTGGTATCAGATCTCAGGCTTCTGACTACCCGTAACGACTGACAAAGATCTTCAAATGACAGCCGGGACCAACGGCTTAACGTGCTTTCTGAAGGACGGAGTCATTTCGGTGTGTTGAAAACCTTAATTTATCTCTTAAATGCTTTAATAATATATAATAATAATAAATATTGTTATTTTATATGTAATTATTTTGTAAAAATATTTAAAAATGTAAGAAATAAGAATGAAATTAAATAAAGGACAATAAATATTATAGAGCTGAAAAGTTTGTCTGTTTGAACGCGCTAATCTTAGGAACTACTTACTGGTTGGAGTTGAATATTTTTTTTTGTGTTGGATAGCCTATTTATCGAGGAAGGTTATATAACATCACGCTACGACCAAAAGGAGCGGAGCATAAATGAAAAATGTAGCAAAAACGGGAAAAAAATCCTTTATGAGAGCTTTCGTTGCGTGCGCTGCTTAAACGGTTTAAGTTACGCAACAATCATGTACGTAGGATAGGTAGGGTAGGGTAGGTAGGGTAGATGGGTAGGTAGGTAGCCAGCTGACGGGAGCGAAGCCGCGTGGGACAGCTAGTGCTTTAATAAAAAAGCTCGTATGCATCAGAACTACCAGCATATTGATAAAAACTTTACACGCCAAGTTAATCCAGATAAATAAAATCAATCCAATAATCCATTCTCATGACTCGAACAAAAAAAAATAAAAAAATCATGGCGAATATTACAAACGACAACAGATTTTTATAGATATATAAAACACTAGCTGACGCTCGCGGCTTCACCTGCGTGGTATTATTACTTCTCCCAATATCTTTAAAATTATAGCCTATGTGTTATTCTGATGTATAAGCTATATTACTAAAAGGTTTCACTAAAATCCGTGCAGTAGTTATTGCGTGAAAGAGTAACTAACATCCTTGCATCCATCCTCACAAACGTTTACGTCTATAATACTCGTAGTAGCGTAAGCGGCCGTGCATAGTAATAAGATATAGTAGGATTAGGTTTTTCACGCGGCTTTGCTCATGTAACCTATCCCACTGTGGAAAGTAGCCTATGCCTGTCAGCAATAGCAATTTCAATTAGCGAAACTAGATTACTTTAAACAGACATACAATTTTACATCTTTCAAATATTAGGTGACTAGATTCTGCCAGCGGCTTCAAGTCGAAAAATATCCCTGGGATTAAAAGTATCCTATATGCTGTTTCTCATCATCATCAGCCTATTAATGTTCCCACTGCTGGGACACAGACCTCCTCACTGTGAGAGGGGGTGGGCCGAATCCACCACGCGGGCCCAGTGCGTGTTAGTGGATGTCACATGTCTTCGAATTTTTGGTTCTAGGACATGCCAGTTTCCTCGCTATGTTTTCCTTCACCGGTTTTGAGAGCAGTGGTGATGAAATAATTTACACAAAGTAAAGTTCGAACCCACGACCTACAACTTTACTAGTCGCGGCCGATACCACTGGACCACCACTGCACTCCACCTCTGATCCTGACTATAATCTATTTCTGTGCCAAATTTTATCCAGGTCCGTCCAGCCGTTTGAGCGCGAAGAAGTAACAAACATACAAACACACACACTCACAAACTTTCACCTTTATAATATTAGCGAGGTGCATACAGTGCACCCCATGTTAATTATAGTGCGCGCGGAACTAGTTGGCCGCGCCTTAGGTATGTGAGCGGTGGGATGGAGAGGCTAGGGCGCCAGTAAAACCCGGCATGACCCATTGACAATGGGTGTGATGACCCATTGACTCATTGGTATTGTAATTGTCCATTGTCCTACCCTCACCCCTGCCGCCACCTAAGGCGCGGCCAACTAGTTCCGCGCGCACTATAATATAGTCAACTAGCTTCTGCCAGCGGCTTCACCCGCGTGAAAGTCGAATATTATCCCGAAGGAAAATATTACCGGGATAAAAATAACAATAATCGATCTCTGTGCCAAATTTCATCCAGATCCGTCCAGCCGTTTGAGCGTGAAGAAGTAACAAACATACAAACTCACACACACACAGACTTTCGCCTTTATAATATTAGTGTGATTCCGATGACTCGGACAAAAGAACAAAAAATCACAAAAGACAACAGATTTTTATAGAATCGAATGTAGAGTATAAACAAGCAATAAAAATCGTATCAGTAATGTAACTGTGATCTATAAAATATTCAACTGTCGATCCGAACACTAATTGGATGGCTAACGAGATATGTTCAGAAGTGGGTACTCTGTGGTGCTTCTCTCTCAGCAGTTTTGTTTCAATATTGGATGTTTTTAGGTTGTGATGTTTAGAACTGGTATCGTTGAAGTATTTGTATTGTTTTGAATCATGGATCGGAACTATGGAAATAATGTCTGAGAGTTTTAGTTTGGGTAAAGTTCTTTCATTTAATATGGTTTTAATATTATCTGAGATGAAGATATCCACAAGTGAACCGAAGGTTACCGACATTGCCCAAAGATTTGTCAAAATTAATTGGCAGTGCGTAGAGCACATAACTCGCAGAACGAATGTTTGATGGGTACTGAAAGTCGCAGCGTTGGAAGACCTCCAACAAGGTGGACCGGTGACGTGGTGATCTGCAAGGATCCGCTGCTTGCGAGACGCACAGAATGGGTTGATGAAGTGACACTTAGTGGATGTTCAGCAATGGACGTTTTTTTAGCTGAATTACTGATGATGTTAATGTACACATTCTTGACCTTCGGTATCCAATTATGTAATACTCAATTATGTACGAATTTAAAAGCCAGCTATTTTGGTAATGAGAATTTATACATCCTAAAAATATCAACAGCGTTAACCGTTGCTATAATTAAGTAGGGTTTATCATCGGATAATCTATTATTAGCCCGTCAACGAATAAAGTTGGCCGTGTCCCTTGAAACGACCGTCACATTGAACGGTCAAAAAATTTAACAAACATTTTTCGGTTAAAACAATCAACTTGTTATAATAAAGTAGTGTTTCAAACAAACTTAAGCTCACACGAACGGGTCGACTCAAAAGCCTAACTAGATTTACAAATTAAACTTTTATCCGATCAAAAAGTGGAAATTACTGGAAATTTCTCTGATGGCTAAAATGTTTAAAATAGCGTTTGAATTAAGCTAGCCACTTCATTAATCTCAGGTTAGCGGAGGACTGACGTATCTCTAATGGACAGGGACAAAAATACGCCCCGGTAATTAATGAACATAGGTACTGATTGAAAAAAGGTACGCTTGAAATATCTTCCTGCAATTATGTTAGAGTTCCCTCGTCGTATAAAGTGGTGCAATTTATTTACTTAGCGTTTCACGTCTCACGAGGTTTTACAAAGTTTATAGAGGATACCTTATTACGGTGGTTTGATGATTTCCAGCCGCCCGAACAAGCCGGATTCCGAAAAGGCTTTAGCACCGTAGACCACATACATACGCTGCGGCAGATTATACAGAAGACCGAAGAGTACAACCTGCCTCTCTGTTTAGCGTTTGTGGACTACGAGAAAGCCTTCGATCCGATTGAGACTTGGGCTGTACTGCAGTCTCTCCAACGGTGCCAGATCGACTAACGGTACATTGAGGTGTTGAAGTGTTTGTACAGAAATGCCACCATGTCAGTCCGTCTTCAGGATCAGACCTCGAAACCTTCTCCAGCGTGGCGTGAGACAGAAAGACGTCATTTCTCCGATCTGTTCATTGCTGCGCTGGAGAATATATTCAAGGTTCTGGACTGGAGGGGCCTAGGCATCAACGTTAATGGCGAGTACATCACTCACCTTCAGTTTGCCCATGGAGAGCCTCAGTACAATGCTCGATGACCTCAGTAGAGCTTCCGAAAGAGTGGTTCTGAAAATGAACATGGACAAAACCAAGGTGATGTTAAATGCTCATGTTGCACCCACTCCTACCAAGGTTGGAGACTTTACACTCGAAGTTGTGGACAACTATGTCTACCTGGGACAAACGATCCAGTTGGGTCGGGCCAACTTCGACAAAGAGGTCAACCGTCGAATTCGACTCGGCTGGGCAGCGTTCGGGAAGTTTCGCGGTGTCTTCTCGTCCAACTTACCACAGTGCCTCAAGACAAAAGTCTATGACCAGTGTGTGTTGCCAGTGATGACATATGGCTCTGAGACGTGGTCGCTTACAATAGGCCTCATCAGAAAACTTACAGTCATTACTAGCTAACTCTGTCCGTGTCATTCCAGTAGCGTTGGTATGCTACTGGACCCGTGCATTTTTACGGGCCAAAAAAGCCATAACCCTCGACAATTGTGTAGTTTTCTATCAGTTTTACATAGATTATCTTTTACAAATATTCATCATCATCAGCTATTTAATGTCCCCACTGCTGGGACACAGGCCTCTTCTCTGTGAGAGGCAATGGGCCGTAATTTTGCCGTTTGGGACCAGTGGTGATGAATTATTTTTCACAAAGTAAAGCGCCAGCCTGGGTTCGAACCCACGACCTACAACTTGTAAGTCGTGCCATTACCACTGGACCACCACTGCTCTCGGCCACCACTAAGCTGCTCTCGGCCACCACTGCTCTCTAAATATTATTAACAAACAATTTGCCCGTTTGTAACATAACACCAACATTATACACTTAGTTCGCAATACACGTTTTGACTTTGACTTTAAAGATTTAATAAAACCATTCAGGTTCGATGGTCAGTTGTAATTATTTATTTTATTAAAAAGTTCAATACTCTTTACCACGTAGGTACCTACCTGGGTACGTATCACTGGTGATTCGAGTTCAAAACCCTGCTGCTATGCACATACAAGGTAGTTTAGTGTCAATTTTTATTTTAGTACCAATACAGCTTCACTCGATGTTTTTGTTCCGACACCATTTTTCAGAACAAATTGTGAATTGTGTGGGTATTGGTATCGATATTGTGAATGAACACGATTTTTTGAGATTGAACTTTTTATAGGACACTAGTTATTGGCCGCGATTTTGCCCGCATGAAAATTGTTTCACTATCCCAAGATTTCATACTAGTTACTAGGTTATAAAATGTCATAGGTCCCTAATCCAGTTATGGTCTATCCGTGAACAACTGCTCAACTCAATCCGTCTGGCAGTTTAGACATAAAAATGTAACCGACATATAGACAGAGGTACAGGCAAGCATATTATAAGTTGGGGGATTACATCTGATAAAAATGCTTGGCTCAATGCTGGTCCTGCTCCGCAACCACTAGGGCACACGAACAAGTGATGAACAGAAAAGTTTTGAAGTATTGTTGGACCTGCTGAAGACTGTATGAATATATTTGTATTGTATAAACTCAATTTATTTTAGTATTATATAACTGCACAGCACAACATGTCATGCTCTCTCTAATTTATCTCTCGCACGCACATGTGTTGGATCATTCGGTTCCCTTCATGATGGTTGAGCTGAGTGGTGCCGATCCATGGGTCATGTTCGTGAACGGGTGCCATCAGTTTGAATTGGTCACAATTTTGCTGCCTGTTATTGTATGTTTTGTTACTCTAGAAGCTTTTACGTGCACGTCTTTTTACTTTGTTCTCACATATGTATTTTTTCAACAAGAATTTTGTAACCAAAAAAATTTTAATTAAAACTGATGGAAAAGAGTGTCCGTGGAGTTTCTTGCAAATTTTTCTCCATTGAGACCTACTGACGTTTGCAAATTTGCAACTTAAGTCATCTTTTTTTTTTGTTTGACAATTCGAAAGTACCTCTAAGGTTTATTTGAAAATAAAATATTATGAATTTCGTACTGCCACGAGTAGCGCAAAGGGTGTTCTACATTTTTTTTGACGACTTACGTACGCCTGTTAATACCACAGTAGATCGATATTAATCTTCAAAGACGAGATCAAAGCGAAACACATTTTACTCAAGAAACATTTACTGTGCACATTTTACAGAAATTCACTAAGCTTACAGAGAGAAAATTATTTATGGTTACAGGTTAAAGTTAACCTTCTGGATGTAATGAATATTAAATGGTCTTTTATAAGATAACCCATTCCTGCGCAAGGGCATCTCTCGTTTTTTCCAATGTTCTTTATGTTTTGCCTTCTCCTGTCAATTCATCAGGAACGAGTACAATTCATCACACCAGCGTTTCTTGGGCCTGCCTAGACTATGCAGCCCATCTTCAGGGACCCACCGTGTGGTGATCTATACCCATATGTCTTCATGCATCACGTAGGTATGATATGACCCGAACAATGCCTCCTCAACACCGCAGACTTGTCGTCTAAATACATTATATAAAAAACATAAAATATTACCAGACACTGTGCTAAAACTATAATTTAATATTGAATCGTATAAGTAATAAGTATAATAAGAGGCGCTTGTGGCTAAATAATAACAGCCGCACGGGTCGATCGATCGGTCCGTGGATGGGTGACCATTTCAACATGCCGAGTTTCCTCCGTGCCTCGGAAAGCACGTTAAGCCGTTGGTCCCGGCTGTCATTTGAAGATCTTTGTACGTCGTTACGGGTAGTCAGAAGCTTGAGATCTGACACCATTCTTGCCAAGGGGTACCGTGTTACCCAGTTACTGGGTTGTGGAGGTCAGATAGGCAGTCGCTCCATGTAAAACACTGGTACTCAGCTGAATCCGGTAATACTGGAAGCCGACCCCAATATAGTTGGGAAAAGGCTAGGCAGATGATGATAAGTAATAAGTATTATCATTAACCATTCTGATTTGACTAAGGTCAGTTTTCTGCTGAAACTCACGAAAAACCTCCTTATTTTCCATGTATAAAGTTACATATTATGTTAATGTATATGTTTTTATTTACTGCGAATCCTTTTATCCCGGAGTGCTAGTAAAACACTTGAGGCCGCATTTATTTCTCGGCATCCTGAAGCCATAGAGGATAATGTTTGGGCGAGAAACATTGATGTATATTGTGCTTCAGTAACTACACATATTGTGTTGGTTTATTTTGCAGGCAGTGTACCAACTGATTTCGACAAAATGGCAGTCAATTCAAATTCAAAAAGCTTCTGTTCAACCTAGTACGAATAAATAATTGTTTTTTCGATCGATGTTGTTTGGTTTGGGCTGAAAAAGACTGATAGTTGTAGGCCATTATTTAATAAATATAAACTTCTTACTTTGCCTTGTATGTACTGCTGTCCCGTATATGTAACGGGACAGCAGTATTCGCAAAGTCAAACTTGCATCTGTTTCAAACACTGAGATCGAAACGTTGCAATAGAGAGATATGTGCGATTCCACACAAGACTGCATTATACTCAAAGAGCTTTTTAGGAATGGCGCCCAAGTTATACAATAAGTTGACCATTACAATAAGAGATCTTGACAGCATAAACCACTTCAAAAAGGCTCTTCTTGATCTATTGGGCGAAAAAGCTTATTGTACAGTCAATGAGTACCTAGAAGACAAATTGTAATCTTATGACATTTTATTAATTAATTTTTAATGTATTATTATTTCTTACCAACTTTTTAGTTCCGAGGCGTCTGTTTTATTTGTTAACTAAAAATTTTGTGTATAATAACATTCATCATCATCATCAGCCTTTTTAATGTTCCCTGCTGGGATACAGGCATCCTCTCTGTGAGAGACCATACTAACATTACCTAAAATGAAAAAAAAATCTTAAGGTTACACTAGTCAACGGCACGAACTATTTTGTGCGCGGGGTTAAAATGCATTTAATATCAAACGACAACACGTGCGGAAGAGATTGATGCTGTGATGAGCAGTAGGAAGCTAGTTCGCGTACGAATACACACTTTTGCAATTTGTAGCGAAATGGATAATGAATTAGGACGAAACCGAGCGCGCGAAATTTTATAAACTTTGGGAGTCTGGATATCATGAAAAAACGAATAAACGTATCTGTTCAAAATAAAATTATTGAACTACTAATCTATCTCTGTATGGTGGCTGTTTTACAATTTTTCGTCTTCTTATGATATTTATTCGCGCCCAAAAATGCGTTAAAATTAGTGTCGAAATGTGGAACTTTCGACGCTCATAACTTTCATATATTTACTGTTTTAAATTTTTTGTTTCCATACAGGGCTAGATAATGATGAGACAAATTGATATTACTTTTTATTTTGAACGTACATTGTCAAACAGTGGAATAATCCCTAGACTACGTTTGTATGGAAGAATTTTCGACTAGTGTAACCTGAACATTGTCATCAAATGTTATGTTTAGAAAATGTTTCTTGATATTTGTAAACATTTTTGACACCAGAGCGTGGGAGCACCTAATACAATAAACATACAGTTTTATGTAGTTGTACGATATCATCCCCCCTTTCTATATCTTTCTTTCTTCAGCCATAGAGGATAATGTTTTGGCGGGAACATTGATGTATGGAATACAAAATTTGGCAATCAGTGTACCAAATGATTCAGAAAAAATAGCGGTCCATTCAGCTTCTTTTCAGCTCCATTATGGTGACTAAATCTTTCTTGTCGAGCAGTCTCTATATTAAATGTAGTTTTATGTTAAATGGATGAATGGCAACAAGTTTTCTTTTAAGCGGTATACCAAGAATGAGAAATCAATATATTTCTCTTCATATGTCTTAATTAATCAACAATTAAAGTGAAAGGCATAATCAGGTGCTATTCTATTTATTTATCCCAAAATGACCCGATCTTCCTACTATTCACTGTTTTTCACCTCCATGGCAGCCTTTAATTCTTCTTGACTTGAATAAATCAACCCCCATTTTCTAAAACTAACCTCCGTTTTATTGTATTCCTTTAATGTACAGGTATTAATTACTGTCTGGAATAGGATTGTGGGTTATTATTATAGCAGACAAAAGGTTTAGAAAGTGCTATTCACGGTAAGTACACTCAATAAACTAAGACCTGAGAATTGTATGAATACAAGAAGAGAGCAAATTATCTTGATATTTATTTAGGTTTTCATGGTAGAGAACTATGAAGGCTGAAGTATCCATTATCGTAAGGATAGTCATGAAATGATGTTGATGAGTAATTTTCTGTAATACACTCGTCTATACTTATTGTTAGACTAAATTGACTTTTACGTTAACACTACTGTCAAAATAACTGTTCGTAATGAACGTTTTTACTAGTATACCTACGCGCAATGTGTTAAGAACTTAATATCTTCTCATTAAGAAATCTGCGTCTTCCTCGTTGACAATATTTTCAAAAGAAATACTTCTTTGTTGCCCGCTATGTGCACTTCATCATCATTATCATGTCAGCCGAAAGAGGTTCACTGCTGGACATAAGCCTGTCGCCAAGTTTCGCCACGTCGATCGGTCCTGTGTGTCTCGCATCCAGCAGATTCCAGCAGATGCCCGCAGTCTTAACCAGGTCATACGGTGCCTCCCGTACTTGCCTCAATTACTATAAATACAGTTGAAAATTCTTTATTTCTCAAAGATTACAAATCACTTACGAGGAGAAATAAAATATAAAACAAAACTTAAGCAATTTAAAGTACAGATGCGCATAGACGGTAGGTATTCTAAAAAAATAAGAAAATTACATTTCTGGGTTAGTGGGTAATTTGAATTAACTTTGTCATTCGTGTTAACTAATACGGGCGACAGCTTTTGAACAGATAAATGGAACGGTTTACATGGAGTGAGTACGATAATAATATTGGACTCGGAAAGATTTACTTTTTTTGTGATGCCTTTGAAAACATGTTGTTTTAATAACTTTTTGAAAAGAGATATTTTGACTTAGTATCTTTTATATGTTTAGGTACAGAGTTGTGGATCTGTGCTCCTTGATACAAAATACACTTTTTACCGTAATTAGTTCGCGGTTTATATAGTTGTATATCATGTGCTAGCCTAGAGCTGCAGATATTTGATTGTATGTTGTGAATTTTATTTGTGTATGTATGTTTTTGTTTAAGATTTTTCGTATTAAAATACTTAATAATAAATATTAAATAATTTTACTTTTTTATTTTCAAATAATATTTTTTTTATTTAATATACAGTATTAATCTTCTTTATTGTGAATTGTTTAACATATTTTCTTTTTATTCCCCTCTACACACGTTGTCTACATATTTTTTTTTTGCAACTCTCCTCTCGCAGGTATGCTGGAAGAGATTTCGTTAGAAATAAGCATACCTTTGTACCTATTTTCTGTTCCTTCTTTTTGTCTATGTATTATGTGTGTGTACATTAATGGTTAAATAAATAAATAAATTTTGTCTTATTATAAATTTGGATAGTTGGAGTTAAATAAATGTAGTGGCAGAGGAATTTTATTATTCTATTGTGCGCTCTTTGTAATTTATCAAGATGTGTTTTAGCAGCTGATCCCCATACTTCTATGAAGTAATCAAAGTGAGGTTTGATGACCAATGAATTATAGATGGTGTAACGTACTTATAAGGGAAGAAATCTTAAAACTCCTCGAAGGGCATCCGTAAGACAGCTTATTTTTGACCGTAGGTTTTCAATATTTGGTGTCCCAATGGACACCACATATTTATTATAACTGCAATCAGTTGATTATCTAATGTAAGATCTAGATATTTCTCCTTGTTCACCTTGGTCAATACAGAACCATTTATAAGTAAAGGTTGATGATTGTAAAGCTTTTTGTTTTCCGCTGAAAATATTATGTAATTAGTTTTTGACGCGTTTACAGTTAGTAAGTTACTCAAAAACACTAGAATATTGAGATCATCTTGTGCTTCTCGAATCACGGATTCTGTTGAATGACCAAAGTAAAACAGGCATGTAAACGCAAATACTCGTAATTAAACTTAAGCCAACACTCAAAACATAACACGAATTCTCAACACCAACTATAAACAAAAAATCACTATAAAACAAATTTCAACCATCACTTAAATATTTGATACCCAATTTTAAAATTTTATCATCGCATAACAATAACGAGCTTGCATAAATAAAACGGCACTCGTATGCCAACTAATTGTTTATTAATGTGGCACAATTTTGTCAGATAATTAATCACTGGCAGCACCTGGTTACAATGAAGCGGATGACACATCGCATGTTACTAGATTAATCGTCCGGTCATTTGGTGACCGGAGATACGGAGTGCGAGGAAGCGATGATGGCCGTTGCGGGGCTAAGGATGTGCTGTAATAATCGGATTATTAAATGACTAGCTGTGCCCGCGGCTTCGCTCCCATCAACTGCCTACCCTACTTATTAATATTGTTTATTGTACACAAAATAAGCATATTTAAATACAAAAGAAAAACACTTACCTAGCTTCCTATCCCCTATACCACAGATAATATAATACTAGAGTACAGATACCCAATCCCATACAAGGAAATGTCACCTCCTTAAGTCGGGCTATTGGTCGGGCTATTTTTTGTTTCTCCATATTTTTAAAACGCAACAGCACCAGTGACTCATTAATAGCCCGAGACTGTGGTTTTCTAACGCCATCTAGTAGTTTGCCTAGATACTAAATCATATGGCAATTTGAGTGAGGAATCGCATTATGTACTCAGAGACGTTATTTGCCAGTTGTCCTTGAACGCTTACTTCGTATTCGTATTAATAACATTAGGTATGATCGGGACAGACTCCGCTCAGACCGCGGTAACTTCTTAAATCTAAGTGTTACCGCGTCGCATTGTGTAGCGAATTTCACAATATTCACGAATATTCCAAATCAATCATAACTAAAGAATTCCTTGTAGAATTAAATGTAGGTAGGTAGCTTGCTTCCGTGGCACGGCAACGGAATGACATGAAGTAGGTACCTACTTCATATCATTTTATTATTCACTATAAGGGTTATCCTTTTTTATTTTAGGTAGGTAAGTACCTACTTAGAAAGAACAGGATGATTTAGATAATTACATTATTCCATTTATTTATTGTATTTACATATTTTTACATGTTTAAATATCATTCTATAAAAAATAAAATAAAAAATACATTTAAAAATACAAATATAGTAGCCCACCGGTATCGGGAACAGGGTCCAAGCTACCGGTGGTCAGGGCTCCTAAGAGAGGAACCTCCTAACGATACGAGCCGTGTCCAGGAGTACCGCTTTCTGGATGAAGCCCTTGATCCAGCTGCCCAACGAGAGAGATATGTTCGTCGAGGTTCTTGGCTATTATACCATTGGCCGTCACTTACATTTATTTTTATTATTTTAGATTTTTACAAAAATGAAATTACTTTTAATACTTTAGTTAGGTACGTAGCGTACTTGAACTAATTTGATGTAGACTAGATTGAGATGACATCGGTTGACATCTGTCGGGCATGTCACCGCCCGGGTGAATCGATCCGCCACATTATCTCTGGATGTTCTCGTCTAGCTAACGAAGAGTATTTGCATAGGCACAACCTTGAAGCCAGGATCATCCACCAGCAACTTGCTCTGAAATACACTCTTGTGGCATCGGAGGTACCGTACTACAGGTATGTGCCCGACCCAGTTCTCGAAAATGGAAATATCACATTGTACTGGGATTGGTCCATCATCACTGACAAGACTATTATCGCTTACAAGCCTGATATAGTGGTGGTGGACCGAATCGAGAGGCGTGGAATGATTGTTGATGTATACCGACCCGCATGACGGCAACATCGTGAAAGCCGAGAAAGATAAACAAATCAAGTATCTTGACTTGGCTCGCGAGGTTGTCGACATATGGGATGTGGACACAGCGATCATTGTACCGATAGTCGTGTCAGCCAATGGCTTAATAGCCACGAGCCTCGACCAACATCTTAGAAGGCTCTCGTTAGGCAGCTGGGTCAAGGGCCTGATCCAGAAAGCAGTACTGCTGGACACGGCTCGTATAGTTAGGAGGTTCCTTTCTCTGGAGCCCTGACCGCCGGTAACTTGGACCCTGTTCCCGATACCGGTGGGCCTCTATGTTTTATATTTTTAAATGTTTTTGTTTTTTAATTTATTTTATAAAAATATTTAAAAATGTAAATAATAAGAAAACAGATAAATAAAGGAAATAATAATAATAAATAATTTATTTGTAACATTCAAATTAACAATTTTCTCTTAATCTAAGTTGACCACTGACAAAAAAGTGAGTATCTAATAATGAACATGCTTAAGAGATTACGGTGACTGCTGTACTAGTATAAACTGTGTCACAGTCGACATCGCCTTCCTCCCAGTGTACTTTTAAATATTACAAAATCATTGTTTAAGACAAAAAACAAAAAAAAAAACGTATATAATTTGTATCTCTATTTTTTTTAAATGAAAATAAGAAAATAAACAAAAATCGGTTATGTAAGTACCTGTGTGTTTGTGTGGTGTGTTGTGTAGTGTGATGTGTTGGTGAGTGTGTGGATGCAATTATTACTATTAATTATTTACTATTTCCTCCGTTTCTGAATAGTCCAACTGTCACGTATGACATTCTTGCACTTGCTGGCAGTTAGAGGAAAGATGTCGTGATGATAAACAATAACTATCTTACAAAATGATTCTTACGATGGATATATAGTATAGGACAAATTGTGAAAAACGCCATCTATTGCAAAGAACTCAAAACAAAACGAAAAGTCGATAGCAGCTAATTTAATATACAAAGTCTTCACTTATCTTTTTCGTTCAAAAAACCTGATTAATGAGTGTAAATGGATAAATTAACATTAAAGAAGCAAGTTTTGATTTTTACTAAACTTATTTCAGCCTTAATATGCTGTTTAACATGTTTAAGTGATTGTTACTTTCACATTTGTTACCTATGCTGTCATCTATGATATTTTTTTTACACTAATTATAATTTGTTTGAATTGAAACCCCATGCCTATACCTACCCTACTTATCTAACTACCCTACTTACCTACCTATACCTACCCTACTTATAACTACCATACTTACCTACTTAACTATACCTACCAATCTTTTTTCTGGAATCATTCTGCCACGGCGAATCTTAACACCGCCATTCAGAAAATGACGTCAAATGCACAGTTGAACTCCATATTCGATGGATGGCCCATCGAATATGGAGTTCAACTGTCCGAGTATCTGAATTGCGTGTGTTGTGATCACAGACATTAATCTAACTAGATAACGCAAATCCCTCCATCTGTAAGAAAACCAAGAGTGCCACTTTTTCACACACAGTTTAAAAATAAATTTGCTTACCAATGAAAGAAAACATTTCCAATGGCTCGGCCAACTTTTTCTATAGTCTTTAAAAAAAAAAAAAAAAACATTTATTTGCGTAAATAAGGTACAGAAGGTTGGTAAAATGTACAAAATTGTTCTCTTAATCTGCCTTTAATTTCGGCGTGCAAACATAAAATAAAGTTTAATGATCATAATCATGCAGTCACTAAACAGATGAGCCCATTAAGATTGTATTAGTGAATTAAATAAATTTACAGCTCAATATGGCATAAAAATGCATTTTTCAAGATTTCGGTAGATGTCCGATGCCGATAATGCTTAATGAAAAGCTCAAATTACGATCATTGATCATAATTTAACTCCGTTTTTTGACACGCGAAGTAATCGTGTCATCTAGTTAGATCATCTAGTGTTTTACTTCTTGAACGCTTTAAATTCATCTAACTTTTGAATTATGATGAAACAAAAACTAAGTACAAGTTACGCACAATTTTTATGTATAAGAGTTATCTGAATTGGTTTCGTACATTTTACGTGATTACGCGAGAGATTAGAGACACAAATGCCAAAAATGCTTGAAACGGGTTATGTTGGTTAGCCTTTAACAACCTGGTTATTTTTTTAGAAACACTATCGATGTAGAATCACGACTGTCAATTTTGAGTTGAGCATGAGTTAATGCTGCTCGAATACCAGCTTTAACCGCTAAATAGGAAACATGTATTTTTTTCTCAATGAAAATAACTTTGCGCTCATTTAGGTTAAAATTATTTGTTGGAGAACCAAATTAGCGTGCTAACTTGGAAGCTTTTTTTCAATAATTACAAAACTCAATACTATGCAATTTATACAGGGTGTTTTTTAAACTGAGACAGAACGAGGATATCCGAATCCGTATGAAATACAATTGATTGAATACAGTTTCTTAAAAATTATAAATACTCATTTCTATGAACAACTGTAAAATGTATTATAATCATTATCATCATCATCAAGCTTTTAAAGTTCCCACTGCTGGGACACAGGCCTTCTCTCTGTGAAAGAGAATGGGCCGTAGTCCACAACGCGGGCCCGGTGCGGGTTGGTGGATAGTGCGGGTAAAATGTATTATGCCAAAATGGTTTTCAGGAAAGTCAAGTTCATAGAATGTCAAACTGAAGAATCATGTGCCAAACTAAAACCAATTACGGGTGCAAATTTTTAGTTTGAGTTGAGCATGAGTCAATGCGGTTGGATATGGGCATGAATCGGGAGTTTGAACTAAGCAAACTTAGAGTTTAAATAGATCATAATTTCTCTAGAATTTGCAGCCGATAGTATGGTTAATTTATCTAAGGACTGAAATCCATTAAAGGTGTTTAAATTACAAAGGTAGATATCGGAAATGAAAAGGTTTATTACTGTCTGCTTCTTATAACAAATTCAGACAGGAATGTCTTTCCAACACTAAATTCGATTTCATTGAGTTCATCGTCCGCAGATTACTCTGATTCTTCTCCCAGACGTGAAAGATGAAATATAATTACGCTTACTTAAATTTTATTAAAACAAAGGCGCAAACCACATTTCTCTTCGAAATTATTGTTTGACTTATTTCATCACATTGTAAGGTAGTCTCCTTTGTTCTAAAACACGCTTTCCGCGGCATCTTATTAAATTTTAAATTAATGCCTACTATAAATTGCAAGCAATTGTTTTTGTGAAATGTCGAAAATATAACTTTTTGTTCAACAGTTTCGAAATGTTGTTAATTTTTATGCATTTCAATTTAGTTTTCGTGAATATGTTGTGATATAACTATTGTTGGTGAATTAACGGATTAATTACACTGGAATAATTATTTTGTGGTGCTTGTGAAATAGCTTTAATGTTCCGTTTTGTTTGTGTTGTTTGATAGAGACTAAACGTTAACGATACGTTATGCTTTTTAGAAAGTTTACTTAACAATGCAACCGTTTTGTAGAGCATGGCTTTAATATATAATTCGCCATTAGTCCCAGTCAGTGGATAGGGGCGGCTGGCAGAGAGTGGGTGTTATTGCGGTGGCGTGTGGCCGGCAAAAGTTTGTGTTATTCGCACTACCAACTACTAGCCACTAGAAAAACACACCACTTTAAACTTTCCCCACGTTATTGTGCTGAGTTATCAACTTCTGAATATGCAGCCGAGCAGCGCAATACCAACCTTTTTTAGAGATCCTCGGCTTTTAATTAAGTTAATGTAATAATTTATTGCTGGTTTATGTTAATTTTTGAGTTCTGCGCTTTTTAATAGAGTCCTGCAATGAAAGATCATTTCTTGTCGGGCAAGGTTAGGTACGTTCTGAATTAAATATTTAATAAATGAATTAAATATTATTAAACATGCGCTTATAATTTAGAATAAAACTACTTTTGAATTTATTTTTTTAATATTAAATATACATGTTTCAATGAAATGCGAGAAGAATTGCAAATTTTGACATATTGACTGTACCTAACAGTCCCTGTGTTTGTATGGGTAACTTATAACTAAGTTCAAATTAATTCTGCGATTTCTTGAAATATCTAAAACGTTGCCATTATTCAACCTTGACATTTTCCTGTTGGTAAGTTTAAGTAACGTCAGAGGAATTCTTTGAACTCCACTGCCTCATATCTTGTGACTTTTTGAAGGTCACGCCAGTTCTCTTAAGTAACATCGTTTTCCTTGAAGAGGTCATGACGTATGGGACTTTAAGATCAAAGTAAATACCAACGACGTCATCATTTTGATTACGATTTCAGTGTATTAATTTGAATATACCTACGAACAATATTGTAAAAGTTGTTTACGAATACGAAACGCTATGGGAGAACAACGAAATAAACACAGAAAAAAACAAAAACTTTTATTGATTTCTTACTACAAAGGTTTGCACTTGTTTTATTATTAGACAGCTTTTAACACGTTTGCTGCCGTAATTATTGAAACAATTAAAAAGTCATCATGTCCCGCGAGTCATCATGTCCTAAATGCTAAATGATGTGCTAAATGATGTTAGGAAAAAACAAAATAAAACACTTACCTTAATATATGTTAATGTACTCTATAAGTTTTTCCGTTATTTTCTCCCTTACGGAGTCAGGACCACTGAGACAGTACAGGGCTCCTCCAAATAGACACAGTTAAAGTCTTATAATTTTTTAAAGCAATGTCAAAAATTTGTCCAAATGTTTCTACATTTTGACTAGTTTTATTTAAGTTTCTAACATTTAGCGACTAACATGTGGATTTGAGAGATCCTTTAGGATAAATTAATATTGGGTAAATAGTGTTTGTTTATCAGATTCGTGAACGGGTGACGGCCGTTTTACTTTCTGATAAGTGATAACATTTTTGAATCAACTATTTAAATATGTTATCAAAAAGTAAAACTGTCGTCTACAGACATTACGAATCTGATAACCATACATTATTTCGTAATGCACAATTTAAACCAACACTCACATACACAAACACTCAGATGCAGCAGCAACTACCCTACCCAAACAAATATTTATTAACTGCGCCACGATACAGGAATCACTTTGGACTTCATTCATTCAACTCCATTGTGAGATTACTTTGATGTATCTTGTTGGGCAAAGCGGTAGATCAGAAGTTTGTGCGAAACGTATGTTTATCTACAAAAGTTATTAGCTTTGGGATATTGGAATATGATGTATCTAGGAGTTCTGAAATTGTTATCTGCATTGGATTACAATCAGTTTAAGTAAGAACGAAGTATATGGAAAAATCTGTGGTCAGCACTTCATCAGTCATCATTTAAAAAGGGGAAGGATAATATCGCGAGGAACCAGACCTGTCAAAAAAAACGAAGGTATATGGGCATGTAACACACGACACGTGAAAGACAAGGGATTCAATGATAGCGTCACGGTTAACAAGAAAGAATGGAAAACAAAAACATGCTGCGCCGATTCCAAAGTTCATGGGACAAGGGCAGGAAGAACATAATGATGGTGATGTTGTGACATTCACAAGCCCGTAACTGTTATGCGTATTGGGTTACTGCTCATCAACCAATTTTCAATCATCAATACATATAATAAAATCTGTAGAAAAGTAATTTTTGTACATCGAAAATATTTCCAAAAAAATAGCCAGGGTGTTAAAGTATAACCAACAGAACCCATTTTCAAAATTTTTTGAATTTTTGTCTGTTTATCTGTTTGTCTGTTTATTTGTGCACGCATCACGTGAAATGTACGAAACCAATGTAGATAACTAGTATGCATAAAAGTTGTGCGTAATTTGAAGAATAACTTAGTTTTTGTTTCATCACAATCGGTTCACTCTCATCTAAAGTTAGATGAATTTTAAGTGTTCAAGAAGTAAAATTATCACAACACACGCAATTCAGACACTCGGACAGTTAAACTCGATATTCGATAGATGGCGTTGTGCATTTAAAATCATTTTCTGAATGGTGGTGTTAAGATTCTCCGCGAAAGAATGATTACTATACAAAAAAAAATTGGTAGGTTGGTAAGTAGCGTGTGTGTAGTGTAGTGGCAGACAGATGACGGGAGCGAAGCCGCGGGCACAGCTAGTTCTTCATAAATAGAGGAGATCTGATGCAGTGGTTTGGTTACATTACAGGCTGTTAGTATCTAACTAGTGGTAGGTAAAAAACAAGTTTTTTTCTAAAGTTTCATCTTTACGTAACTACTACAAAACTAGACCATTTTCAGAAATCTAGGGTGCACATGTGAGACAAAGGTGCTTGAGAGAATTAACAACTAATATTGAACAAACTCGGGTGCAAATCAGCGCGGTATAAAGTTTGTTCACGATGTTGCCGATACAAAGAGTGAAGCAATACAGGGAAAAAAGGAACAAACTTTTCAATTCGAATGGCCCACAATAAACAGTGGCATGTGGGGTATAAATAACTGTTACGTTTAAAGTATATTATTTTTGCTCTAATGAAAATGGTGTGGCAGTTTCATGTCTCGATTCAAATATTGTTGGTTCGCTAAACAACTGTCGAATAGATTTGTTTTTTTTTTTTACTGAACTAGGTATCGGAAAAACGTGATCGATGCTCGTCAATATTGTCGATGATTGAAATAACGAAAAATAATAATTTTATAATAACGTCTGTACTTGATGGGAATCGATAAGATTTAAAAAATACCTCAACTAATTTGAGGTCGAAGTTGAGAGACCCCAAATCATGATAAACAATCCGTTAGCAATCTTGAACGGAACGCATAACGCTGCGGTATGCATTGCCGGATACATAATCGTATGAAAAACGTCAAGAATAGTCTTCTGTTCCATCGCAGATTGCGTCAGCGGTGAAGAGACTATCTGTGTCCGGCACGGCATCATACCGAATACCACAGCGTAGTGCATTTCGATCAAAAGACTAAAGCTTTAGTAATTACTTACCTCTAGAAATTTACACGTTTTTCTATTTTCATAGAGCTAAGGACTAGAGCTAGATAGTGAACAGGTTCATATTTAGATCAAACATTAATTTAACCTTCATTTAATGACAAATTTCAACACTTATCATCTAAAATCATTTATAACCATTATTTGAAACATTAACAATGCTTCATATCGCAATGGACTCCTTTCTTTTAGAGAGATCATGTCCCCAAAATAACTGTAGGGTTGTTAAAAGTTCCTATCCGGAAATCATAACTTACTAATATTATAAATGCGAAAGTTTGGATGGATGTGTGTATGTTTACTCAATCACGCCAGAACGGCTGAACGGATCTGGATGAAATTTGGCACAGAGATAGTTTAAAGTCAGGAATAGCAACAATATAGATAACATAGGATATTTTTTATCTCGGCAACATGTCGGGATAATTTTCAACTTTCAAGCGAGCGAAGCCGCTGGCAAAAGCAGGTGTTCAGTTATACTTTTTCCAGTATAATTGAGTCATTAGATTAACATAACCTAGCGAAAGCTATATATCATCATCATCATATCAGCCGAAAGACGTCCACTGCTGGACATAGCCCTCCCCCAAGCGTCGCCACATTGACCGGTCTCGTACGTCCTGCAACCAGCGGATCCCCGCAAACTTCACCGGGTCATCGGTCCACCTGGTGGGAGGCCTTCCAACGCAACATCTTTTGGATCGCGGTCGCCACTCCAGAACCTTTTTGCCCCATCGGCCATCCGTTCTGCCCTGCCCACTGCCACTTAAGTTTGGTAATTCTACGGGCTATGTCGGTAACCCTGGTTCTCTTGCGGATCTCTAAATTTCTGATTCGATTACGCAACGAAACTCCGAGCATAGCCCTCTCCATTGCCCTTTGGGTGACTTTAAGCTTTCTGATGAGGCCCATTGTAAGCGACCACGTCTCAGAGCCATATATCATCACTGGCAACACACACTGGTCATAGAATATAGTATAGTATAATGTAATGTGTATATATTATATCAGCGCAGCGTCATTTCTTTTTTGGATATTGCTGCATATGCTGAGATAGGAGCCTTTTTGGTCTCGCACGAGGTTTTTATTTTTGATATAGTATTATTTAATTTTATGGTTTTTCTCGTGTCGTGTAAAATATTTTTCTTTCTTTCTTTCATATAGTTTCAGCTTACATTTACTGGCATTTACTGGCATTTACTGGCGATAATAGGTTAGTACTATTTATGCAAACAGCATGCTATAAAAATTACCTAGTGGAATCTATGTGTGCATATGCAGTCATTAATAGCTAAGAGTATTCGCAATTCCATAAAAGTCACTGCCAATCTTAAAGATTGACAATAATCGTTTGTCTTATCCATATACATTTTTTACTTTCACAATAGCTGCTTTCCCGAAACACCAGCCCATAAATCCTATCCTCCCATACAACCCTACGGGTGTCACCTACATCCGATTGCACGGAGCCTCGTATGTACTGTGCATTCTGTAGTGCGGAGCGAGTCGGGGGAGCCTGGCTAATTATCTGTCACGACTGATTTTAACGTGATGTGCCTATCATTGTCGGTGTGAACTTGCTTCTCTAATTTTGAGAAACATCAGAGTACACGGAATAAAATTTAAGCTACGCTACTGCAAGTGTTTTTGTATGTGACTGCTTTTTTACGGTTTCCTCGGAGTATTAGTGTGTAGTTAATTAGGATCTGCATATTAAAATTCATTTTGACGGACCTCCCTTCGACTCAGTCGCCATAAAAACGGATCCTGGGACCGTGCATTCAGTAGTGTGGAGTGAGTCGGGGAAGGCTGGCTAATTATCTATCACGATTGATTTCAATGTGATGTGTCCATCATTGTCGGTATGAACTCTGCTACTCCAATTTTGACCCATTGAGTCAACAAAATTCTAAGTAGCGTAAATTACATTTTATCTGTAACAGTATGTTTTCGTCTGAAAACCCACAAAGTGACATTCCGCCAGTAATGAAATTTAACTTAAGCTACTAAAATTTCACATGAGGCTAGTGCCATTCTCTTCTCGACAAAGGCGATGGTTAAAAAGCCAAAATAAAGGAGGTTCACTATGTGACAAACACATTTCAATAGCGTTTGACATACAATCTATCCATTGCATAATCCATTCAATATAACATCCATATATTTAATTCTATCGCGATGCTTTCACTGATAGATGTCAGTCGTGTGACCATATATGGTCACACTAGGATATTTTCAATTTAGACCTTTCGTGTCGTATTGCGCACGCTCTGTTGATTTTTTTCATACAATGTATGAATATATTCTCGTCCTGCAGTAGGTGCGCGGCACTGGCGCCGCACTGCACTCTTGGTGTATAATTTGTATGAAAAAAATCAACAAGACGTGAAAGAAAAGAAAGAAAAATATTAATTTGTGACCCGCACAGCAGACACGAGAAATAAGCAATAAATTAAACTAACATAAAACCACGTGCGAGACCAAAAAGGCTCCTATTGCTCGCACTCAACGTGCGCAGTACGACACCCGTACCGCTGTGGTGCCGCAGCAGTCCAACACGAAACGTAAACGTGTATTCCTAGTGTGGGGCAACGTTTTTTAAAAAAATTAAATGAAATGAATGAATGATTGAAAGAGCCCTAATACTTTTTGATTTTTCTACATTTGTTTTCGCTGAGAGATTGTCACTTTGCGTAGTTTAGAGCCTCATCTATTTACTTTTCATAACAAAAAAATAATTCGCTTCGCACAGTGATGACCTTAATTATTTACCCAGTGATTACAGAGACTTTTCGATGGATAGACTCACATCTGAACATTGTTTCAACGCTTGGTAAGTGGTGACGCGATCTACATCGGTGCACTCTTGTCTAGAATGTAAACAAATTCAGAAAACCTCAAACAAATATACATTTCTAATTTCTCCAAATGTAGGATTTTTTAGAGCTGATAACACACATGAGTATGTTTTATCTCTATCACACAGAGTGTTAGCAAGGGAGATGGAATGGAAATAGGTTTCTGTGGTTAGCCAGCTCCTGACGCGCTTGAGGTTTTGCATCTGTGACGTCAGTGTGCTGTTTCGTGTTGCTTCAGTCCATTTGTCAATTAATCACTGTGTGGGATATTATTGTGGGGATTTCGGATGTAGTCTATCATTAAGTAAGTTGAGCGTAAGTTAAGCAACTAAAGCCCGTATTCCGCAGTATGACTCATGCTCAATCCCAACTCTATAACTCATATTGAAAGTTATAGCTTGTTATAAATTGACATTAACGTGCCCGTTTACGTGTTTAAATCCCGTTGATAGTCGATCCGGCACATGAAACAGTATCGAGTTGTTAAGATAATATAAAAAGAAACCGATTTCCAAAGCGTAACACTAAAAATTACAACAATAATTTTCGTTTCGGAAGTCGGTATTGCAAAATGATAAAAGAAGAGGTACCAAAGATACTAACCAAAACTTAACGGTGTATGTCAAGCTGAAGAATGAAAGAATTGGAATTGAGCATGAGTCATGTTGCGGAATACGGGCCAAGTCCAAACTTCCAGTCGCTCCACGCTGAATTTAGCTGCATCTGTTCAGACTGGACACACCTCAAAATGTGGCAATCAATAATGATCAAACGCGAGCCTATTTTAAATAAAACCTTTCATTCAAGACACAGGATTTTCTTAGTTCGAAGGTCAGGCCCAACTCAGATTTTTCTTGTTGTGATGAATTTTGACGGATTGAGTATTTTCTTCTAAGAATTCTCAAGTTGTGTGAGTCACAGAGCACACTTATTATTTTTAATGGCGAAATAAAAACCGATCAGAAAGGCTCCTTTTGCTTTAAGATTACCTATTCTTTTTTTTTTAAATCCATTCAGACATTAAACCCAGGACATTTTCATTCGCTTACTTCCTTTGATACTGTGCAGAAATAACGTGGTAAGGTAATTATGTCCATTTGATTTAACTTTGAATATAAAGGTATTTTCATTCGCAGAAAACAACTTTAAACCATTTAATACAATACTTTTGTTTGTCAATTCTGTACTACATCTAATATTTGGAGTGCCATTTTAAGCAAGAATCGCCGTTATTAGGACACACGCTCACTTTAAACGAGACAATGGCTAGGTTTTCAGTCCACAGTCCCCGAAAAGCAATCATGGTGTACATCACAAAATGTACCGCAAAATTGCAATACCTATGTACTTCTGTTGTAAGTACTTATAATTATTCCCATTGTGTTTCTACTACTGTCAACGTATCGGTTTGTTTTGGTGCAAATTATTTACAACATTTCATAAACAATGTTAGAATGTGTGCTGTGTTTGTGTTACATACAGGCTGTGTTTTTATAGTAATATTGATTATTATTTAGGTCGTTTTTTTTTAGCAATTAAGTATGTATCTAATAGGACTGGTGAATAAGATTATATAAACGTAGATAAATAATAGTTTTGCAAAACCCACTAACCTTTCTGGCCGATGGGCAGAAAGGTTCTGGAGTGGTGACCGCGAACCGGAAGACGTTGCGTTGGAAGGCCTCCCACCAGGTGGACCGATGACCTGGTGAAGGTAGCAGGGATCCGCTGGTTACGAAACGTGCGGGACCGGTCAATGTGGCGATGCTTATGTCCAGCAGTGGACGTCTTTCGGCTGATATGATGGTGATGAAAACGCACTAAGTCCACTCTCGACCAACTAAACTTAAAATGCAGTCTCTCCACGATTTCACGGTCTTCAGCGATGAAGAACATGAATAAAATAAAGATACACAAGAAGAAATGCAAAAAGTATTCCTTGTTCTTTTATTATACACAAAGCATACATGATATACTTACAGTCACTGATAGATGCTATCTACAAAGACAAGCTTAATTCAAAGTTTTCGTCGAAACAAATCTTTGGGTTATACAGAGTAGGGGACACAATAGGGGATAGGTTCCAGTGTACAATGTCCTAATTACTTAATGCTCTTATTATATAACACTAATATTATAAAGGCGAATGTTTGTGAGTGTGTGTGTGTGTTTGTTTGTATGCTTGTTACTTCTTCAAGCTAAAAAGGCTGGATAAATCTGGATGAAATTTGGCACAGAGCACATAGGATTTTTTACTCCGGGAATATGTTCCCTCGGGATAATTTTAGACAATAACACGGGCGAAGCCGCTGGCAGAAGCTAGTCAAAATATAAACCTACATGGTATGTTTTCAATTTCGAATAAAAGAAGTACAGTACAACTATTTTCTTAATATCCCTCGGCTAACTTCGTGTTTCGTCAGTCGTCGGCTTTATATCAGTTGCCCTTTGCACTTGGTGTAGACCGGACGCTCTCAATCAACTTGGAAGTATATAGAATTGTTAATACGCTTTTAACTTAATGTAATTTATTTAAAAATGGGAGGAAAGCTGCTAAAAGAAAATAGTTTTACAGCTCTATATAGTTCCCACGGAAATCAAAACAAAACAACAATAAATAAGGTACTTAGTTCTGAATTCAAATTATTATACACGATAAATCTAATCATTGATGGACATGGAAATTAGCATTCGTTTGAGTTCGGAAAGGCAATGATTGCCAAGGGACATTAAGAAAATTTATGTACTGTACTTACATTTGCCTTGAATAGCCGCATTAGTATATATGCTGAAAAACTACAAAACTATCCTCAAGTAACGATCAATTTAGATAGGAATTTATGTAATTTTTGTAAGGCAAAGAATCACTAGAATAAAATATACTCACAAAAATCTATCAGAAATGCAACGATATCCAACACAACAAAATCCATTACCAATCAAATTTTATTCTGTTCCAACTGACCCAATTTACGTAACTTAAAACCAATGATTACTGTTACTAGTGACCGCTAAAATTACATGGCTGACTGTGTGACTGCTTAAATCCAACTGACGGGTGATAAATTTATCAAGGGGTCGATGATCCAATCACGAAGGATCAGTTGTTGACATGGGGCAGACGATGGGGTCTTACACCCTGAGTTATTGCATGGAGCCATGGTGCCTCTGTGCTATTATTAAAACGGAAGCTTCATTTATCTCTGAGACTTGCGGTTCCTACGGGTTTATCACGGTTATGTGTGGTATATTTTGAGTTATTTTGGTTACAAGTGCCCTCATAGGGCGCCTATTGGAAGCCTACTTATTTTCAGAATACTCCCGTGGTTTATACCAGACAAACTTTTTACAACCTTCATATTAAATTAATTTGTTCGTATCTGTGTCCGGCCACTAGTAATAATTTTTCAAGCACTTTCTGGCATCCTAATAAGCTAAAATTTTGCATATATTTGATAGTCTATGGTCTGGTTTTATTGGTTGAATCCTCAACAGCTAGCTAGTGACACTCGAAAGGTTAAGACGAATCATCAAATCGGCCAACGCGTTAGTCTTACGAGCATCAGTTACAGTCTTTTTATTTGCTAGTATATTCATTATTATCTAAACTCATTTTATTTGCTTGTACTTTGGTCACCCTGCAGACTTTATTTATCCAAGCATGGTTGGGCAAATCATCAAACGTTAAACTTTGAACGATTTAGCGGATATTAGACAGGAAAATCAAGAAATGCCGGCGTATCGTGATGTGCCCAGGCAGATCTCGGTCGGCCCAGTTCAACGATTGGCTTACGACATGTACATAATTATAAGTTATATAACTCTAACTATACTTATCGAGTTAGTCTGATGACAATCTCCATAGTACCTTTGTAATACCATAGCACATATAATATAATACTAGTATACAGATGCCTAATCCCATACAAAGAAACCGTGCCGACGTAACTAGCGTTTTTCATATCAGATGGAAAACGTTAGTCACGTCGGTACGCATCTGATCACCATCTATAGATATACGTGGAACGGAACCGAATGCGATCGATATACAAAAAATAAGCAGTACAGTATGGGATGAGACACCATTGATGATTGTAACTTTCAATAAATCAAATAAAATAATCTTAGTAATCGGATCAGGATTATCAAACAGTGGCTGCCTGAAGACGGGTGTCATTACCGAGCCAGGCCTAAGAAACGCTGGCGTGAAGATTTGGACTCTTTTTTTGATGGACTGTTGAGTGAGACAACATAGGCTAATTTTAAAAAAATCGAATCAGTACTTCTAGACATAGATCTGTTACAAACATACGATTTAACATCTTCATAATATAAATTCAGAAAATTGTTTTCTCTAAAACCTTACCGCTTAGTAATTTTCTTCTCATTTTAATTAACGATCCAACTTGTAATAAACTTTATTTTCATTGCATTATCATTCATGGAAGCGTTTGTAATTGCTATATTAAATGTAAGTACAATAGAACATAACACAATTACGTGTGGATAGCTAAAGAAAATGTTACAGGTTACATTATATTGATGGGTAAAGGTTATCGCCCACATAATTCACTGTAGGTAATTCCGCGTATCGTAGTTATTTGAAACTTACAAGAACAAAGGAATAGTCGATTTTGTTATACTCGTAAGTACAAATAAACACGTGTAAAACTTATCCAATTATTATGCTCTAGACAAAGTGATATTCTATCATCAATGGCGATTGTCGAAATGCCAAAATGTAAGGGAATAATCACGTGACATTTCAATAGTGCTTGGGAATCTCTTATTTTTTTTACATTTAAGCACCACCCAACCAACGCAACCACTGCTCGAAATTAGATGCGGTTTTCAGAGTTGTATTATTGCTAGCCTAACTTAAAATAAGTCACATGTTTTATCTTGAAATACCGCCTAGAAGTCGAGTTTCTATAAAATTGTGTTTTCCTTGACTGGTTCAGTACGGAGAAGTCGGAATCCTTAAGAGATACCAGGAAACTGTCTCAGGCATCTTAGGTGCTTTATTGTAAGAACGATACTAAACGTATTTTTTGAGTTAAAGCAAATTTTTGGATTTGTTGTCTCATTTTATTTATCGACTGGTTTGTACATTATTAAAATTAACAGCCGGTGGATCTCGTGAGGGAAGCCGCGGGCACAGCTAGTAGATATTAAAAGTGAGCAAAAAATATTGAAACATGTAATCTAATAATATTAAATTATTATGTAAAGCGAAGTCAGATACACTCTGTTATTACATCCCGCTCAATAAAATAATATTATTATTCTCAGTAAACGTTCACGCATCATTGATTTCTTGTCGAGTCTATATTTGGTTAAGATAATCTCTCCCTTCGTGTAACCTTTTCATTAGTAAACCCTTCACATATTGTAAGGGTATCAGATATATTATCAGCGACTGAAGGTCTAATACCAATCAGATCGATATTTATTATACCCGCACAGCCCCTTTACCACTTATAACAAGTAATTACAGTGTACGTCATTAATTTTCTAAGAGATTCGAGATATTGTTACCTATTTGTTTTGAAAGAAATGTTTTATGTTTATGATTCAGTCACATCACATCACATCATCAGCCTATTATTGTTCCCACTGCTGGGAAACAGGCCTCCTCTCTATGAGAGGGGATGGGCCTTAATCTACCACGCGGGTCCAGTGCGGGTTGGTGGATGTCACATGTCTTCGAATTTTTGGTTCTAGGACATACCGGTTTCCTCACGATGTTTTCTTTCACCGTTTTTGAGAGCAGTGGTGATGAAATAATTTACACAAAGTAAAGCGCGCCTGCCTGGGTTCGAACCCACGACCTACAACTTGTAAGTCGCGGCCGATACCACTGGGCCACCGCTGCTCTTGATGATTCAGTCAAATAATTTAAATGTATATTTACCTACTACTTATATGAAAAGGACTTTATTTAAAAATAATTCAGTGGTCGCAAACATATGTTACTTTAACACAATGTATGCTTTTAAATGTCGGTTATGCCTGTGTACGCTTACAATTTTACTAACGATAAACTAGGAACCAAATAATATAAAATGACAAAGTGAAATTCTATCATAGATAAATATTACCAAAAAAAAAACATGTATGCATTATTATTTATTCTTGATCACCAATTATAACATCATTTCAGATTGATCCAATTTGATATTAAAGGTCACAAACACACAAAATTACATAAACTACTACAATAATCTAGCAGCAAACTTGCACACAGTAAAATAATAATAACTATTAATATATCAATAAATTAAATTGACCATGCCAAAGTCTTAAAGCTTCAGAATTCTTTCATGAATCATTTGAGCCTTTCTTGGCAGGTTTTGCTCAAATATGTCTTCCGACACTGTGATATCGTTAATAATAAGCGCGATTCGTGAGATAGGGTCAAACTTGAGGAGTTTAGTCCTAGCCGCTGGCATGTCTAACTGCAGCGGCAGCAGCGCTTCTAGCACCTGCTGGTGGTGCAGCAACCCTAGTAGTATGCTCGCCAGATACTTGACCAGTGCGACATTTGTTCTTACTGCTATCATGGTGCTCCCGACTATGCCCAGGACGAACAGACTCGGGTATATCAGGTGATAAAAGAGATATACCCCGTACTGTTTATATTAAAGAAACTTTTTATTTTTCCAACGTGATCCTGAAAAGTGATGTTCTAAGTAAAATGCGCATAACTTTGTACAGGTGAACTGATTTACATCAAACATAGCTAAGATCACTCTCGATAAAGTCCTTTCAAACAAAAAAACTTAAATCAAAATCGGCTGACCCATATAGGAGCTATGATGCATACAGCAACTTACATACGTCAAACTTATAACACCTCTCTTATTCCGTCGGGTGTTAATATTACAATAAATGTATGAGATTACATTTTGGCATTTCTACCATCGTCATCGCTATCATCTAATTACACTATTTGTGGAGTCTATGAGCTACTGAAATATGACGAGGTCAATCTTACACTTTTGCCAATCATTATAGCTGATCTAATAGAACTTTGATTAGAGCTCTAGCAGCAAATTCATCACTATATTGTATATAGTGATAAATTTGCTGCTAGAGCGAGAGATATAAATGTATCCACCTTAAACGCCCACTGTTGGACATTTCCGCTAACTCCTTGGCGGCGGTAGTGCGAGACTGCATCACAGCCCTCTACATACAAGGTGGTAGACCTACCATATGCCGATAACCTAATTCGCAGCGTCATAGTTTGTCATGTAGTAATGCAAAATGTACTTATTTCAATTATGTTTTACTAGCTTCTGCCAGCGGCTTTGCCCGCGTGGAATTTGAAAATTATCTGTGCCACATTTCATCCAGATCCGACCCCGTTCTGGCGTGAAGAAGTAACAAACATACACACTCATAAACTTTCGTTTTTATAGTATTAGTGTGATTTATTATTATTGTAATTATCTATATAAAAACATAATTTTTATTTGGATGTTTTTCTTTTTCTTTTCCTTTTTCGTTTTCTTTTTATGTTTCTTTTTCACTTTATTTTTCTGATTCTTTATCATTTTCATTTCATTTAACTCCAATAACCACCATAAACTATAAGTCATTATATTAAACTATCATCATAATCACCAAACTTGTCGTCATATATATCCCCATTGGCCCAATTCAAATGAATAATAGTAGAATTTACCCCATTTAGTAGATATATCTTCATGGGCTATGCACAGTATTCCTCAGTGAGTTACTTTCCATTTACTCTTGGATCCAGTAAATGTATTTTGGTGAATTTCCTCGGTTGCTAAACAAACTTTTGGACGTTCCAAACATTGTTGTTTCGTCTCTGAGGACCGCACTTTTTTGAAACAATAAAAGCTAAAACTTGTAAATAATGGGATTACTCTTCTCCTCTTATAATAATACTAACACGAATTTGAAAGGAGCCAAAGACTTTGTATTGTGTCTTGAATATGTTAAGCCCATCTTTGTAAGAAGTTGATACGTGTACTCCTTTAGGGAATTTAGGCGTATGTTTTATTTCTATTCCAGGAAAACCTACTTAGAATCCTAACAATAGTATCAATTTGAAAGTCTGCACTTTGGCGTTAGAATGTTTGTACGTCAATCAGCGCTCAATGTATGCACGGATTTGGATGAAACTCGGCTCACGGGTAGACCATAACTTAGAAGTATTACCATAACTTACACTTTCATCCTGGTAGTATGTTCCTTTAGATTTTTTTTACGAGTGAATATACTTTTCAAGCGGGCAATGCCGCTTGCAGAAGATATTATTCAATAAATTAGATAATGATTTTGGCAAAGTTATCATTACTAAAATATAATAAGCGTGCTTCATCGTCGACCACATCATCGCTTAATAAAAAATAAAAAAATGTTAAATGAAGACACATTTGATACTGTTTTTTTATTCACAGTTTACAATTAAAATATACGAGTATTTAAGTTACACAATCATCCCACGAATAAATTGCACACAGAATAAAGTTTTTAATCAAAGCAAAACCAATAAAACGTTACCATTAATGTTTGCTTTCATTTTACTTTCTCTATTATTTATTTTGGTATCATTTCATTGAAATCGCCAAATATGTAGTCATGCTACTAACAAATCTAAAAACAATATTAATAGATACCTAGAATTACGCAGAATAAAAAGTAATTTTATTGACTTCGGTTTTATTACTATCATTTATTTATGCAGATAATAAAAAAAAACATACGTTATATCTGGAAAACATTCATTTTATATGTATTAATATGTCTAAAGCATTCCCACAGATGTGGTAGACCGCTATTAGTATACAATTTAATTGTCTTCGTGAGGTTTTTTTATCAGAACCACAACATTAATTTACAGTCGGTAATAACTGTTACCTGACCCACCCTAAAAACGAACGAATTTGAACCCTCTGCTTGTAACATTAAGGAATATTTAATTTGTGTGAGTTTACGCACTTCTCGTCTAACAAATACAATAATAATACAGATACGCTTTCTCGATCAAGAATTAGATCTTTATAACATTAGCTTTAGGATATTTATATTTATGCGATTTTGATTTTTATGCTGTAAGACAAGTAAAAGTTTATCAGATTATTGTAATATAATTAATGTTATTGCTACAATAGCTTATTTTAATTATTATAATATTCAAGTAGATTTGGTCTCGTGGTTCGTGTATAAGACTGAGACGAACAAGATGCGAGTTCAAATCCTGCGTCGAGGATATATTGTTTTGCTTTCAATTTAGAATCTATTCAATAAAGTATTTATTGCATTATTGTAAAGAACCATAGACAAACACATTCTTCAAATATTGAATTTCTAAATTGGTAATATTTTCGCCTAACACGTAATAAGTGAGTAGTTGAAAGACAAATATGCGTATTCATTATAGAACTGATAGTCAAATGTTACTAAGGTTATCAGCCAGTCTACGCCCGATTGCAGTGACTACGCACGAACATTTTTACTTTGCCTTACTAAAATGCGAAAAACAATGTCTGTATAATATTTTTTTATTTCTGTTTTATAATTTTACTATCACATCTCAATTGCAAAATAATCTATTTGCACGAGGATAATGTTGGCATCAGAGAGATTGCTAGGAGACTTAATAATATCGCAGTAAGTGTATTTTTCTAATTTTATTCTACCTATTCCTCATGCCGTCACGTAAGAAAAGATATTTTTTATATCAAATTTACATAACTGTATTCAATAATATTTCTAGTTCGATAAGCTCATACGTATCGAATAACACTTAGCTACTGCTAATTGCAGAAGGTTCAAAATCGTCTAACTTATAGTGGTTCAGCTAACGGCAGGGTGGGTAAGGTAATAGCTATTACGGACTGTACATAAAGTGTTTTCCACAATAGGAAAATTTTACTTCTCTACGGCATTTTACTTTCTACTATTATTTTAGTAACAATAAGAACCTTATTATTAGAACAGTAACTACAACAATAAGATAAATAATAAGTACAAGGTAGACAAATACTTATAAAAATATTGTATTTTGAGGTACAATAGATGAGCAATTACGCTAGTAAGGACTATCAATCCTCAACGTAAGCAATTAATAACAAGCTGTAATTACCGTAATAATAATTACACCTTAATAATTTCCTCTTTAAATAATAATTCTGAATTATTGTGATCCACGTTAGCCAACTGATTTGTTATAGTTATAAATATCCATCTGCGTACGCTGAGCTGACCACACACAAAGCTATATTTTATGATTGATGGCCCCATTAACTGTGTGGCTTGCTGTATTTAGGCACAAAATGCCAGCAATAAATTTCAATTTTTTATACTACAAATTTATTATGAGGGAACAAAAATTTTCGACTATTTAGATAGCCGCACGCAGTGTAAAACATCAGAGTGACGTCAAATAAAAGGAAGGGGGAAATAAAACGAAGTCAATTCTGAAATAAGTGGAACACATCTTTCAGTCCCGAGGGATCTATCGGCGTATCGACAGGGGATCCCGTTCAGTCAAGTTTATTGGCAGAATTTCAATGCTTTGTCGTCTGCGATGTAATGGCAATTTATAACTGAACGAAACGCGCGATTTGGTACGAATTTTCTAAAGGGAAAGGATGAGATCAACATTTCAATAGCTATCTAATCAACATTACCGGTATGTGAAATTCGTCGGGAAATTGATTGTTCAATGTGGAGATAATAATTTCACGGACGACTCGGTTTACATAGCTGTTATTTATAGAAGTTATTACGACGTTATTCATGAAGTTACAAAGGAAAGATTGTCAGACTTTCAGATCATTAGGCTGATACGGTAATGTTTCAAAAGACTTGTATTTCACTGAATGGTTTTCATAAAATTGAAATGTAAATACTGTTCTCTTTCACTGAACAAACGTCCAAGCTCTCTTTGTCTGAAATGTTTCGTTATACCTGCATTAACACAATACTTGTTCACTAAGGTTTTCTTAGTTTGTAAAAACAGAGTGACTGGTACGCTTCTCATTTGTGTGAAGCTATACATAAATATACGTACTTATATGTGTACATAGTCTTATTCTCGATTTCAGTGGTCTCTTCAAATGAATGGAAAACACTTTTAAGCCCTTGTATGGAACGCGGATCTAAGCGAGACACAATTGCTTTTCATACATGGGGTTAAATATGTTGGCGACAGTAGGTGGCCACGTTAATTGCAGCGTCAGTTGTGTTCATCAGGTTCTGTCAAGGTAAGGTAATGTATGCACTTGGGGCACTCTAGCTTGTGAGCCGTATTCTGCACAGTCTACTTACATTGGGTATCAGATGGGTCTATAAAAACCCATCAGTGTTCATAAACGAAGCAATAACTTTATTATGTCGATGGCAAAACGGAAAAAAAAAGCCGCGTATGGGTTCGATCTTTAACTGCCTCGAAGCCAAAGTGAGGTCAATTTATAAATGAGTGGGGGACATCACTCACCCAGACGTGGTCGCGGGGCACGAACGCTTGATATATTGCCCCGGTTTCACCTCCTTGACGTTTTTTTGAAAACGCTATTCCCAGTAATGGATAGTCGCGGATTCAAAGTAATTTGATCGAAGCCCAAAAAGTTCACCAATGATTGGCTTTTAATGGTTTTCAATTTAACTTTTCGGATGCGATGTGAACTTTGATAACTTAATTTTAAATAAGTACCGACCGCCAGGAAGCATGAAGAGGCTTAAAGGTTATTGGGCTAGTTTTTAAATTAATAAAACAACCGGCAATTTTCTCGAACTGTCTGCCTTTTCAACAAAAATATAGTAATACCCACAAATTCCTAACACCACGGCAAAACACACGTAAAAATATAACCCCAACACACACCCACAGAAACATGGAAGTAAAAGGCCCGAAAAGGCCCCTATTACCGGCATCGGCACTTTGGGAACAGCCATCGCACCTCTTAGTGTAGATTAAAAACATAAATAGCAGTGGCATACTGTGGCCCAGGTTCTGCTAACTACGCCTCCTTATCGAGTAACCACGCAAGTTAAGAGCACAACCCGGTACCGGCGACACGCAATACAGCGATTAAAATACTTTTTGTTCTTAAACACAGCCTTTCTAATTGTTTGCTGATGGTTTTAATATGGAAACGGCTTTTGTTTAGGTTTGGAAGAATAAGGTAGAGATAGAATTAGTAAAATATATATTTATACAAATTCTGCCTCGCAAGCACTATTTGTCCGATTTTTGATCGGATAGTGTTCTTACGTTTTACCGTCTAGAATTTCTCATTTGCAGCCTTGAGCCTGCACTTTTGGCAACAGACTCACACCCTATTATACAGTAGTTAAACATACCTGGCAAGCAATTTTATTTATTTAAAAAAAACTGGCCAAGTGCGAGTCGGACTCGCGCACCAAGGGTTCCGTACCACTATCGCAAAAAAACGATAAAAAAATCACGTTTGTTGTATGGGAGCCCCGCTTAAATATTTAATTTATTCTATTTTTAGATTTTTTTTTACAGTGGCAACAGAAATACACCATATGTGAAAATTTCAACGGTCTAGCTATCACGGTTCATGAGATACAGCCTGGTGCCAGACGGACAAACAGACAGACAGACGGATCATGGAGTCTTAGTAATAGGGTCTCTTTTTACCCCTTTTTGTACGGAACCCTAAAAAAGCTTTTTAAAAAAATCAGCTCAATAGAACACGGGGAAGTGGGTCAAATTTAATTTGCAGGCTTTGATTAGTAGTATTACAACAGCTGAGAGATTATAGACACTGGGAAAGGTGTAATTAAACTATGGCTTTTAAAAATTTGCAAGCTTTGATTAGTGGTATCACAACAGCTGAGAGATTATAGACACTGGGAAAGGTGTAATTAAACTAAATCTTGTAAAAATTTGCAAGCTTTGATTAGTGGTATCACAACAGCTGAGAGATTATAGACACTGGGAAAGGTGTAATTAAACTATGGCTTGTAAAAATTTGCAAGTTTTGATTAGTGGTATCACAACAGCTGAGAGATTATAGACACTGGGAAAGGTGTAATTAAACTATGGCTTGTAAAAATTTGCAAGTTTTGATTAGTGGTATCACAACAGCTGAGAGATTATAGACACTGGGAAAGGTGTAATTAAACTATGGCTTGTAAAAATTTGCAAGCTTTGATTAGTGGTATCACAACAGCTGAGAGATTATAGACACTGGGAAAGGTGTAATTAAACTATAGCTTGTAAAAATTTGCAAGCTTTGATTAGTGGTATCACAACAGCTGAGAGATTATAGACACTGGGAAAGGTGTAATTAAACTATGGCTTGTAAAAATTTGCAAGTTTTGATTAGTGGTATCACAACAGCTGAGAGATTATAGACACTGGGAAAGGTGTAATTAAACTATAGCTTGTAAAAATTTGCAAGCTTTGATTAGTGGTATCACAACAGCTGAGAGATTATAGACACTGGGAAAGGTGTAATTAAACTATGGCTTGTAAAAATTTGCAAGTTTTGATTAGTGGTATCACAACAGCTGAGAGATTATAGACACTGGGAAAGGTGTAATTAAACTATGGCTTGTAAAAATTTGCAAGTTTTGATTAGTGGTATCACAACAGCTGAGAGATTATAGACACTGGGAAAGGTGTAATTAAACTAAATCTTGTAAAAATTTGCAAGCTTTGATTAGTGGTATCACAACAGCTGAGAGATTATAGACACTGGGAAAGGTGTAATTAAACTATGGCTTGTAAAAATTTGCAAGTTTTGATTAGTGGTATCACAACAGCTGAGAGATTATAGACACTGGGAAAGGTGTAATTAAACTAAATCTTGTAAAAATTTGCAAGCTTTGATTAGTGGTATCACAACAGCTGAGAGATTAAAGACACTGGGAAAGGTGTAATTAAACTATGGCTTGTAAAAATTTGCAAGCTTTGATTAGTGGTATCACAACAGCTGAGAGATTATAGACACTGGGAAAGGTGTAATTAAACTATGGCTTGTAAAAATTTGCAAGCTTTGATTAGTGGTATCACAACAGCTGAGAGATTATAGACACTGGGAAAGGTGTAATTAAACTATAGCTTGTAAAAATTTGCAAGTTTTGATTAGTGGTATCACAACAGCTGAGAGATTATAGACACTGGGAAAGGTGTAATTAAACTATGGCTTGTAAAAATTTGCAAGCTTTGATTAGTGGTATCACAACAGCTGAGAGATTATAGACACTGGGAAAGGTGTAATTAAACTATAGCTTGTAAAAATTTGCAAGCTTTGATTAGTGGTATCACAACAGCTGAGAGATTATAGACACTGGGAAAGGTGTAATTAAACTATGGCTTGTAAAAATTTGCAAGTTTTGATTAGTGGTATCACAACAGCTGAGAGATTATAGACACTGGGAAAGGTGTAATTAAACTATGGCTTGTAAAAATTTGCAAGTTTTGATTAGTGGTATCACAACAGCTGAGAGATTATAGACACTGGGAAAGGTGTAATTAAACTATAGCTTGTAAAAATTTGCAAGCTTTGATTAGTGGTATCACAACAGCTGAGAGATTATAGACACTGGGAAAGGTGTAATTAAACTATGGCTTGTAAAAATTTGCAAGCTTTGATTAGTGGTATCACAACAGCTGAGAGATTATAGACACTGGGAAAGGTGTAATTAAACTATGGCTTGTAAAAATTTGCAAGCTTTGATTAGTGGTATCACAACAGCTGAGAGATTATAGACACTGGGAAAGGTGTAATTAAACTATAGCTTGTAAAAATTTGCAAGCTTTGATTAGTGGTATCACAACAGCTGAGAGATTATAGACACTGGGAAAGGTGTAATTAAACTATGGCTTGTAAAAATTTGCAAGTTTTGATTAGTGGTATCACAACAGCTGAGAGATTATAGACACTGGGAAAGGTGTAATTAAACTATGGCTTGTAAAAATTTGCAAGTTTTGATTAGTGGTATCACAACAGCTGAGAGATTATAGACACTGGGAAAGGTGTAATTAAACTATAGCTTGTAAAAATTTGCAAGCTTTGATTAGTGGTATCACAACAGCTGAGAGATTATAGACACTGGGAAAGGTGTAATTAAACTATGGCTTGTAAAAATTTGCAAGCTTTGATTAGTGGTATCACAACAGCTGAGAGATTATAGACACTGGGAAAGGTGTAATTAAACTATGGCTTGTAAAAATTTGCAAGCTTTGATTAGTGGTATCACAACAGCTGAGAGATTATAGACACTGGGAAAGGTGTAATTAAACTATAGCTTGTAAAAATTTGCAAGTTTTGATTAGTGGTATCACAACAGCTGAGAGATTATAGACACTGGGAAAGGTGTAATTAAACTATGGCTTGTAAAAATTTGCAAGCTTTGATTAGTGGTATCACAACAGCTGAGAGATTATAGACACTGGGAAAGGTGTAATTAAACTATAGCTTGTAAAAATTTGCAAGCTTTGATTAGTGGTATCACAACAGCTGAGAGATTATAGACACTGGGAAAGGTGTAATTAAACTATGGCTTGTAAAAATTTGCAAGTTTTGATTAGTGGTATCACAACAGCTGAGAGATTATAGACACTGGGAAAGGTGTAATTAAACTATAGCTTGTAAAAATTTGCAAGCTTTGATTAGTGGTATCACAACAGCTGAGAGATTATAGACACTGGGAAAGGTGTAATTAAACTATGGCTTGTAAAAATTTGCAAGTTTTGATTAGTGGTATCACAACAGCTGAGAGATTATAGACACTGGGAAAGGTGTAATTAAACTATGGCTTGTAAAAATTTGCAAGTTTTGATTAGTGGTATCACAACAGCTGAGAGATTATAGACACTGGGAAAGGTGTAATTAAACTATGGCTTGTAAAAATTTGCAAGCTTTGATTAGTGGTATCACAACAGCTGAGAGATTATAGACACTGGGAAAGGTGTAATTAAACTATAGCTTGTAAAAATTTGCAAGCTTTGATTAGTGGTATCACAACAGCTGAGAGATTATAGACACTGGGAAAGGTGTAATTAAACTATGGCTTGTAAAAATTTGCAAGTTTTGATTAGTGGTATCACAACAGCTGAGAGATTATAGACACTGGGAAAGGTGTAATTAAACTATAGCTTGTAAAAATTTGCAAGCTTTGATTAGTGGTATCACAACAGCTGAGAGATTATAGACACTGGGAAAGGTGTAATTAAACTATGGCTTGTAAAAATTTGCAAGTTTTGATTAGTGGTATCACAACAGCTGAGAGATTATAGACACTGGGAAAGGTGTAATTAAACTATGGCTTGTAAAAATTTGCAAGTTTTGATTAGTGGTATCACAACAGCTGAGAGATTATAGACACTGGGAAAGGTGTAATTAAACTAAATCTTGTAAAAATTTGCAAGCTTTGATTAGTGGTATCACAACAGCTGAGAGATTATAGACACTGGGAAAGGTGTAATTAAACTATGGCTTGTAAAAATTTGCAAGTTTTGATTAGTGGTATCACAACAGCTGAGAGATTATAGACACTGGGAAAGGTGTAATTAAACTAAATCTTGTAAAAATTTGCAAGCTTTGATTAGTGGTATCACAACAGCTGAGAGATTAAAGACACTGGGAAAGGTGTAATTAAACTATGGCTTGTAAAAATTTGCAAGCTTTGATTAGTGGTATCACAACAGCTGAGAGATTATAGACACTGGGAAAGGTGTAATTAAACTATGGCTTGTAAAAATTTGCAAGCTTTGATTAGTGGTATCACAACAGCTGAGAGATTATAGACACTGGGAAAGGTGTAATTAAACTATAGCTTGTAAAAATTTGCAAGCTTTGATTAGTGGTATCACAACAGCTGAGAGATTATAGACACTGGGAAAGGTGTAATTAAACTATGGCTTGTAAAAATTTGCAAGTTTTGATTAGTGGTATCACAACAGCTGAGAGATTATAGACACTGGGAAAGGTGTAATTAAACTATGGCTTGTAAAAATTTGCAAGCTTTGATTAGTGGTATCACAACAGCTGAGAGATTATAGACACTGAGAAAGGTGTAATTAAACTATGGCTTGTAAAAATTTGCAAGCTTTGATTAGTGGTATCACAACAGCTGAGAGATTATAGACACTGGGAAAGGTGTAATTAAACTATAGCTTGTAAAAATTTGCAAGCTTTGATTAGTGGTATCACAACAGCTGAGAGATTATAGACACTGGGAAAGGTGTAATTAAACTATAGCTTGTAAAAATTTGCAAGCTTTGATTAGTGGTATCACAACAGCTGAGAGATTATAGACACTGGGAAAGGTGTAATTAAACTATAGCTTGTAAAAATTTGCAAGCTTTGATTAGTGGTATCACAACAGCTGAGAGATTATAGACACTGGGAAAGGTGTAATTAAACTATAGCTTGTAAAAATTTGCAAGCTTTGATTAGTGGTATCACAACAGCTGAGAGATTATAGACACTGGGAAAGGTGTAATTAAACTATAGCTTGTAAAAATTTGCAAGCTTTGATTAGTGGTATCACAACAGCTGAGAGATTATAGACACTGGGAAAGGTGTAATTAAACTATAGCTTGTAAAAATTTGCAAGCTTTGATTAGTGGTATCACAACAGCTGAGAGATTATAGACACTGGGAAAGGTGTAATTAAACTATAGCTTGTAAAAATTTGCAAGCTTTGATTAGTGGTATCACAACAGCTGAGAGATTATAGACACTGGGAAAGGTGTAATTCAATTATAGCTTGTAAAAATTTGCAAGCTTTTATTTATTTCTTATTCAAAATGGCCCTAAAACAAATTTTAATTTCATGCTTAAATAGAGAGACTTTGACAAATATGGGCAAAGAATTTCTAATTAAAAAAAAAAAAAAACTATTTAAAAGTGTTATTGAATTATAGTCATGTTATAATAGTCACTTTGTATACATAACATATCATCCTGCACGTATTCGTGTATTCCACAAAGGGTTGGGCACTTGTTATCTTTAACAAACACCAAGACCTTACACAAAATACAGAACACAAAACAAGTGAACTACGTAATTCGCAGACCACGTAACTCCATACCTCCACCTCTATTCCTACCGCAATCGCAAAGGCGTGAAGCTATGTTAAACATCCTTTTGTTTGCTCAGCAACATCAAATGTATAAGCTTTTAGATATTCTGTTATATGATATCAGCTGTCACAACCCCTCCTTACGACTGACGAGGGATAATAACTAGGTAGTATTAGTAACACTTTTGTGTTTATGTACAAGGGATAATATACGTGTTAGTTTTCTGGGGAGAAAGATGATAAGATCGACAGTTGAGTGAACATTTTGAAAGGTAGGTAATTGGCATTTTTGGGTGCAACTAAGCCAGTCGACGTCTACCGACAGATCGTTCTAATCAATCTGCTTGATGAGTTTCCTGTCGTGGAGAGAGTAATCATAGTCTATTGTATTTGCTTATGGAGGTGTAAAGTCCACCAACCTCCATTTAAAAGGGAGGATCTGCCAATCAGAAGGGTGTTGCGTCTGGTCTGGGCAAGTGCATAACGGTTGCTGTCGAACTGTTATATATGCCCAAATCGAGCCGAAAACTTTGCTGGCGCGGTGCAGGATTTTGATATTTTTAGTTCGTATGTGGCGTCATAGATGTCGCTACAAACGATCGATCAGATCTCGGTCGATCAGTCGACGACCGACGTTTTGTCGATCGGAATCTGTGAACTATTCAAAACTACCACTACATTTATTGATCAATTTTGATGATCCGTTGGTGCAGTAAGGTAAGGTAAACGAACATAATGCAATAAATAAAGGTTAGCCAATCGACTTTATGTGCTACGATCGCGTAGCCGTAGTCGTAGAAATGCTACGCCGTAGGCTTTGCGTAGCAGATTTTATGGAATAGTGTTTCGTTTATTTTTAAACTTTTCGCTACTGAAAATGTTCATCGGTTCCAACCATTCTTAACGACGGGATAGTACGATTAATCAGTAGGCTTGGCAGAAGGATTAGTGTCGAAAATACGGTTTTGTTTTTCAAGTTCTGCTTCTGCATAGGTTACACGTTTTTAGATAACTTTAAGTGGATAAATAATAAAAAATAAAAAGTGAAATTTATGGTACGAAATTCAAAGCTCTTCTTAAAAGATTTCTTAATAGCTCACAGATTTAAAATAACAACAAAAGGAGCGGAACCAGAAAACAGTCAAAAGCTTGTTTCGGATTCCTTTTTTTTATTATAGCTCATTGAACAGTAAGTAGGTGGAGCTTTTTCTTAGTAAACAGATTTTATTTTAGTAAGTTCCTTTTTGCTGTAATCCAAGAAACATTGGCAATCATAAAGTAATAAAAAATAAACAAAATCTCATTCATATTTCTCTCCATTTCAAGCACTATCACGAGAATAGTAACCCTCTAGCTTAATTCAAAGTCAACTCCTTACACAAGTCTGTCGTTTCAAGTCGTTACGAGTTTTTCGCAAAAAAATATTTCTCTATTATAATTCCACTTTCAAAAGTGCGGCCACGTTAACATGAAAGCTTTACTTCGACACACGTTGTGTTAAAAAAAGCCATAGAACTTCGATATGTCACACTGGCCACTGGTAAAGTTGGCTTTGTCAAACCTTTCCACAGAAACCGAAAACATGTATAGAACTCAACTGCACATTTTTTGTCTGGAGGGTCAGACTGGCGGTCAAGTAAAAACATGCGAAATAGTAAAGTGATCGTGCGACCAGTTGTTGTCTTTTTCTATACTTCTGATTGCCCCACGTCATAGGCTATCAATGTCACCTTAGTTACTGTCACTGCGATTATAGCGAACTTTAAGAAAAGAGACTGGTATTGACCGCATATTCGCTTAGTCCCTGTGTACAGATTAGTTCATTTTTTTATAGACACACTAAAATAATACAAACCGAACATATCAGTGAGTGACACCATGTACTCTTAAAATTTTGACAGCTTAACGCACGCTGGTCGCAACCACACAGATTCAAAATTATTTGCTCAATTAGCGGTCTGTGACAATTCTGACCTTGAATTTGAGAGCTGAAACTTGTGCTAAAAGTTGTTTACATTGTGTTGGCACAAATATTATAAGTAATGGCGTCTCTAGCCGCTGCCGGTACGGCGATTCCATGCTCTGTAAAAAACTTTCCGTTTGGCAAACCCATTTAGACGACGGGGCTATTTGCGGGCTAAACTAAAATATCCATACATTATAATTCTATGGTTTATTTCACTCGAAAGGCATGAAAGAGGGCTTGCTTCAGACGTGTTCGACATTGAGTGTGTACAAAGTTTCCGCTTGGCGAAACACATTTGTACAAGTTGGTGATTCGGTAAGGTTGTTCGTTGGAGGAAATTACTGAATAAATTCGATTGACTCCGGTACTCGACGCGACCTATTGGCGGCTGATCGACGGTTCGCGTGCTCGACGCCTTACAACCATCTTTGGAAATACTAAACAAGTTTTTTTATTAAATAAGTGAAACTGGCACACGACCGGCACATAGGTACTGCAAATAACCTTTCGTAAATGTTATAGTTAATACGCTGCAGTGTAATTTGCATGTTGTTATTAAACGAATACAATTTGAGGGAATAAAAGTAAACGTTTCTTTTGACTGCTTTTAATCTAGTTGGGTAATGTTTTGCTTGATTTATACTCAATGATGCTAACGGCGTTTCTAATCGTTGGTTGTTGTGAGATATAAAACGTATAATTTTTGTAGAAATATGGTGGCGTTTTCCATACAGCTTATGCCGAGTTAAGGTCTATCCACACATATCAAGGCCGTGCCCGGGACGTGGACGGACCGTGCCCCGTCAGGAGCTCAAAAAAATATCGGTGTGTACATTTAAAATTAACTCGTTCACACACGTCCGTGCACGGGCCGTGCACGGGCCAGTGACGAAGCTTCAATGCCTGGGCCCGGCCCTGTGACGTCCCGGGCAAGGGCCTGATATGTGTAGATAGACCTTTGCTAATTAAATCATACCCACCACTGATACCCCAATGTCAAAAAAATAAAAGAATGAAAATGCAATCTCAATGGGCTTTGAATTTCGTATTCTTAACTCAATTACCTTTTCATGAATTAATAAACAATCGGTACACGTGGATCTTAATACTTCGTACCTACTATAAAGTTTCCCACTCACTTCTTAAAAGAGGTTAATCAAAAGAAAACTTTATTAAAAGTCGCTCCAAGTCTTTGGCACCACTTTGTATTTTATTCACTGTTTTTTTTTTACCTCGGGTTGAATCTCAATTACCGGTTACTAAGAAAATGTGTCGTGCAAACTCAATTAGGCTTTTTGTCGCCGCTTTCCTCCATTTATAAATATCTGAGGTTCGTAGGTACTAATTAAAAGAGAGAAACTTGAGGATGAATTTGAATGAGAACGTTTGTTTTTTTTTTTGTTTTTTATCGCGTCTGTTGGAATGAGACGTTTATTTGCTGAGAAGTGGAGATAAAATGTTTATTGCGATAAGTGTCGTAATTTTTACGTTTGTTTTTATAATAGCATTGTTTTAGATCTAATGTCTCTCTAATACGCAGATTAAATAATGGTTTCTTGAAGCCAGTTTAGTCCAGAAATCGCTTGCATACCAAGGTTCGTACTGTGACAACTCAACGCCAGCATAATTCTAGTGTGAAAAAAGAATAACGCTATTCGCCTATTATAGTTCCGTCTGTCTGTCACAATGGAACAATTATGGTTTTAAGGCGCCAGACGTCCCTGATATCAAAATTAAGCTGCAAGTGTGTAAGTGGTCAATGCTGATATAGGTATTTACAATTTAATTCTATTACGGCTTTGATATTTTTATTTTTGTTTTCCTGAACAACCGAATTAAAAACAACTGGAGAATTAGTTAAGTATTCCTTCAATAGGTACACACCTCTGTCAAACCCGTCGAAAAATACAAGCTTGATGTTACAAAAACTGCCACCTACATACATGTTTAATAGCTATGCATAGGTCAAATGGATTTATTGTGAAAACATTTTGAAAAAAGTCAATTCAAAAAATCAAAAACCCGGCTGCTTAAGAAGCGAACTAAAAAGACGTAAACAAGAAGAAAATCATGCTGTGCTGTCGGAGGATACATATACGCGAGCTGGCTGACCAAAACCCGTCAAAATTCTTGTCATCATTCATGACTAAATGTCATGAATGATGACAAGAATGTTTACGTCTATTTAGTTCTCTACTTAGCAGTTGGTTTTATTTTTATTTTTGAACTTACTTTTTATTTACGTAATAACTTTTTAGTTAACATTTTTTTTTTCAAATGAGGTACATTTAAACATTTAAGTGTTATATATTTTTAAATACACTTTCAAGGCTAAGACGAATCATCTAAATCGGCTTATCTAGAACGCCACATATGAACAAACATACATACATTCATAGACTGATAAACACATTACCCTCCTTCGGCAGTCGGGTTAAAAGGTGGTCACATTTTTAACCTTTATCAACAGATAAAGAAAATAAGATAACCATAATACACCTGTTATAATAACTATAACATATTCTCTCAATTATCATATAAAACGAATCATGAGGTAAAACAAAGGGCATATCGTACCGAATTAAATTTCCATGTAAATAAATAAGCTTTAAGCAATTTTTCCTGGATTGTGAATTTACTTTAATTGACCTTTATGGGTTCGTCATGACCAGATGCTCGTTATTCCTTTCAACTGGTTATTATGAACTAAAAATGGGCAAAAAGCGTATAAAACAATGCTTCCGACGGCTAGGTATCATAATCCAATTATTCTACTAACATAATAATTTTTGAATGTAAAAAAGTATGTAGGTTTCTTTTTATTTAAAAGTTGAACTGATCTGGAGGAACACGAGCAGCCTCATAACCTTGATTAAAATCTAATATTAATACCACCCTGCAATGCAAAGGACTCTTCTCATTCAGAGAAGGACATAGGATATTTTTTCCCAGTAGTAAGTTCACGTGAGAGAGTTTCGACATTCGCGTTAGATGGTACAACTTCAAGAGAAATGTTCATTACTGAATTTTAAGTACCATATAACTATGCATACCTATACAAAATCTACTATAAACAACACAAATGCACTGCGTAAGCCATGACTGTTTATATATAGCGATAGATACAAAACATATATTCATAGCTTTACTCCTGAACGAATTTTGCTTTAATGCATATAGCTGGAAGAGTCAAGAGCTTTAAAATTCAGCTGAAAAACAGTTAACACTTTAACTACCCGACTGCTGTAGGAGGGCATTGGGTGATGTGTTTATCAGTCTATGTATCTATACTTATATAATATTATAAAGCTTAAGAGTTTGTTTGTTTGTTTGAACGCGCTCATCTCAGAAACTACTGAATGGAATTGAAAAATAATTTTGTGTTGGATAGTCCATTTATCGAGGAAGGTTATAGGCTATACAACATCACGCTACGACTAATGGGAGAAGAGCATAAATGAAAAATGTTGCAAAAACGGGCAAGATTATTCCTTTTTGAGATCTTCCGTTGCGTGCACTGCGTAAACTGTTTACGTTACGCAAATATCATGTACGATGGAATTGTTCCTCTTTAAAAGGTCTTAAAAATGTCTGTGACAACATATGTCTATCTTTTAAAATAGTCTCACCATAACCTTTTTTATGGTCATCAAATTTGTTCATTTGTCAAGGAGTTTTATCAACATCTTTACTAATATTATAAAGCTGAAGAGTTTGTTTGTTTGTCTGTTTGTAGGGTAGGTATGTAGTGGTAGGTAGATAGATAGCCAGTTGACGGTAGCGAAGCCGCGGGGGTCAGCTAGTTTAATATATACTAGCGGATCCCTCGCGGTTTCACCCGCGTATTGCTCGTTCCCGTGGGAATACAGGGATAAAAAAGTAACCTAAAAAGCAACCTAAAAAGTAGCCTACGACACCCAGGGATAGGGTTGCTTCCCAACGGTGTAAGTATTTTTGTATTCGGTCCAGCCGTTTCGGAGTCTATAAGGAACATAAATACATACTTTCTCTTATATATATATAGATAGATAGATAGGTAGATATACTTTATTGTACACCACTTAAATAATTACAAAACAAAACATTTATAGAGATAAGTGTACAATGGGCGGTCTTATCATACAGGGCAATCGCTTACAGACAACCTTTGTCTATGTACGTATGTATGTTTGTTCCTATGTGGCGTTCTAGAGATTAAACACGTTGGCCGATTTTGATGATTCTTACGATAATCGATTCGTCTTAGCTTTGGAAAATAGAAAATAGAAAAATGGCGGATTTTGGGCGCCATATTGTGCGAGCTCAATTGTTTTTCATCCAAAGCCAATTTGAACGATTTTGTTTGGCTATCGAAATAAAGAGTTTCAAAAATTTAACACTTATACATTTAAATGTAGCCAATTCGAAAAAAAAATGTTAACTAAAAAGTTATAAATAAAAAGAACAAAAATCCCGACGGCTTAAGAAGCGAACTAAATAGACGTAAACACGAAGAAAATCATGCTGTGCAGTCGGAGAATACATCTGGTCAGCCAGCTCGCGAATATGTGTCTCTATTAGTAACAGGCACACGCTGCGCGGGGCTCCTATTTCTGTCTGCAGGGTCTAAAGTAACCTAACATGAAGGTGATGACAGGAGCTGAGTTCACTCGCTTTGTTAACTCCCTTCAGCTCCCGTCATCTCCTTCGAGCCTAACATATCCGTATCCGATGCCCTAATGACCAGACAATGTGATAAATATAAAAGTTTAAATCAGTATCAGTTTAAATCAAACACTAAATTGTATTGCTTTTGTTTTCTGGGTTGTGGACCTGGTGATTTGTAATACAGGCATTCCTATGCCTAACTCAGACACCCAGCTTTTTAACCGACTTTCGAAAAAGAAGGAGGACTTCTTGTATGTTTTTTTGTTTTTTTTTATGTATGTTCACCGATATCTCCGTCAATTGTGGACCGATTTTGAAAATATTTTTTTTGTTTGAAAGAGTATGTGCCGAAATTGGTCCCATTTTAATTTGGTGGAGATCTGATGAAGAACTTCGAAGATATACAACAGAACTCTTCAATAAATAACGGCAAATCTCTTGGGACTGCTGCAATAGCATGTCTGTTTATTGTTTATACCATTTCATAACATAACATCACGCCAGTGCGGTCTTAAGGAGTAAGCAGATCTCTCATTTGATCGGTTTTGTTCAAGTTTCATGCTATTCGAGTAATCTATTCTGGCGTTATAGGAAACTTACTAAACAACTTGCCTATTAGGTAGGTACAACTAAAAAGTGAAAAATTAAAAAAAACGTTTTTACAAAAAAATACCACCGACTTCCAAATAGGAAAACTACAAAGTGAAAAATAACTTATTTTTGGAAGTCGGTGTCCAAAACGCAAAAAAATGCTACCTACGAATACACCGACTTCCAAAAATTAGTTATTTTTCACTTTGTAGTTTTCTTATTTGGTAGTCGGTGGTATTTTTTTGTAAAAACGTTTTTTTTTACAATACCTAAGTAACTTTTAATGTCTGTTTTTGTGAGGAAAAATTAACGATTTATTATTATTATTAGTATTCATTACCTTGCCCAATTTGACTCTACTAGATTCATAATGCCCGGGCATTATACATGGTGCCCTGATTAATGACTTGGTCCATGACATACATATCACAGGTAGGCAGGAATTTCACATACTTCATCGATTTAATTGGATAGCAATCCATTGACGACCGGCAGCTATTTTTACCAAAGCATTCCTTTCAACCCTTCAATGGAGCATTAAAAAATTCATGCTTTGATTGAATTATTCAATTAATAAGGTAATAGCCCAAAGGCTACTTATCAACGAGTGGAAATTTATATTTCGAATCACGCCTGTGTTTTGCAATGAAAATCTACGTGAAACTCCGTTAGGGCTTGACATAACCTAAAGTGAGGTCGTTGTCAGGCTAAAAAAATATGAAGCTTTTTATCGATTAATTCAAAAATGAGTTGAGTTATTACAAAAAATTCAAACAAACAAGTTCTGCATAAGATGATGATTCATTATTGTTAGTAATTTTATCGACGTACGTTGGCAAGTTATACATGCACATAATAAAAAAATATAACTTGAAAGTAACACATAACTTTGTCGTTCATTTATATCGAGATGTTTTTTCTGAAATCATCATCATCATCATATCAGCCGAAAGACGTCCACTGCTGGACATAGGCCTCTCCTTTTCTGAAATGTGTTTCGGTAATTAAAGTTTTCAGAAACATAGTTAATATTTACTCATATTTGTATGCAGCCTCAAATTAAATTGATCTTGCTATTTTTTTTTTACAAAACAAGATTGACAAGCGAGTTTGAAGCTTGTAGAAAACTAGATTAAAATGTTTTGAAAAACGGAAAGCTTTTTATTGGCAAATTAGTGGTTATTATAATTATTCGTGTTATCTAAAATAGGCAATAAATAAATAAATATTGAATTATTTCGTGCACTAAAAATTGCTAATAATAACCATTGATAGCAAAACCAACAAAGAATGGCCATAAGGAAAATAAGTGGGAAGCTTTTTAAAATGCAAAAACACTCTGTGAAAAGATGAGACGGTGATGAAGCGATACGTACATTCAGTTACGGTCTGTAATTATATTGAGGAGGGTAGACCATTTTACGGGGAAATTAAACGAAAACACTCCGCCCCTGCCGTTCGCTTCCTGAACATTTGCTACAGAAAAATAGGGATAAAATACATAAGCTTTCTATATTCTTCGAGTGTTTTTTCCTTTAATAATACTGGCGTGAACCAAATGTGAGCTTTGGTAGCGAAATTATGATAATTCTGTGTTTTGTAATCACATTAAAAAAACGTATTAACGCTTGCTTTTTGAGTTAATTTTACTGAATAGAACACATATTTGGACTTGGAATTGAAATAAGAAAAAAAAATATACATGTTGTTTTCTCCTCTTAAAGTCTCTATAACAAAAAAAAAATTAAAACATAAAAAATCATAAAGCGGTATCAGGGAAAGTGTCCTTAGCTTCGAAAGTTTCAAGCCCCAAAACACATAGATTGAATTGCTTTCCTAAACACGTTATCAAGATTAAATCAATGTTCAGTAACAAAGTTTTACAGTGCAGGATCTCCAACAGGCTTATGCGTAAAAGCCCAACAGAGCTTCACCGACGCACTTTAGTACATGGATTACGTACCATTCGCCGTTTCATACGAACAAATCGTACATTTTGTCGGATTTTATACATTTATCCCTCTTAGTAATGTTTTTGCAGCTCCCGTGGCCGCACGAGCTAACTTGCATGGAGCATTAATAAATTCCTTTGACAGTTGAGAATTTGAAAATTATGCTAACTACACCCAGTGGTTTCTTCCTAATCCCATTTCAATGTTAAAATTATCTACTGAGCTGCATGAAATTAACATGGTGGCTTTAATAGTACTGAAGAGGCAGTATTTATTGCGTTAGGTCAGAGAAACAGTAATTCGAGCAATTTGTTTTAGAGTACTTACAATGTAACTGTACAAATTACAATTTATTTACTATTTTACGTACACAAACGAGCTAAGGGCGTACAATGCCATAGACATCAATCTACCAGTCAATCTTTGAGTGATGCAAAGACAATAAGACGTAAATTAATCTTATTATGACTTTGGCAATATCTTCTCCATCTTTAATAAATTCAAGACTACAATACCTGTCTGTTATGAAATAGACGCTGAAACCAATTAAAAATTAATAACATCAAACTTAATAACATTTTACAGTCTTAAATTATTAAAATTAAAGTCAGCAAGAAGCTTAATAAGTAGACACGTTAAGCCAAATTTAGGGTTTGGGTAAACAAGTCTCAATGTTTAATTAAAAATGAAAACAAAATTAAAAAGTCTGTAGACATTTTTATCGTCTCTGCTTGGCAATATTAAGTAAATATCAGTCAAGCATATTAAAAACTGTGTAATTTATTGATACATCCTACTGTCGCTCAAAGTAACTCTTGTTTTACTCGTATTTATGTTTTGCAAAGCTCAGGCCGGTTTCTGTAGTATCAAACCCTACTATATTCTCGATTTTTCAGATTTTTAGGCGTAAATTCGTTTGACGAATACTCAACTTCAATTTCTTAATTTAGAGATCAGGAGTTAAGAATATAATGAATTTTGCCACTTGAACTGAATTATTTATTTTATTTTATTTGGAAAACTTACAACTAATTATTACAATTATAATTTTCCGCTTAGTGTAAGTATAACATAGTGATAATTTTAGTGTCTTTAAAGTTTATATTACAAAAAATTGAATGAAGAACTTAAGTTAAACGATTGCGCCGATGTCTTAAGACAATAAAAAGAAGACATGAAAACGAAATTAAGTCCGGCCAGTCCGCTGATTAAACTGTGGAAGTGAGGCTCGGAGCACAAAGTAGGGAGAAAATGGAGTGATAATGCAAGGAACAACGGTGCGACTCGGAGGGGATAACTTCACAAACATTGTGACAGTCCCCTTTTCGGAAATACGCCGTGAATGTGACGTGATTCGTGCAGTGATAGTCACCCAAAAGGTTTAATGATAAAAACAAAGATGTTATCCTTAAATTGATCTATGTATTTATTTGGTAGCAATGCTATACGTTGTTCTTAAAATCATGAAATCTGTTGCGAATCATTGTACTGTTTAAAATTTTATGTTAAAGAAAACCCTTCTTTTAACCCGACTACGGCGAAGCATAAAGGAGGGTTATGTTTTTGACCAGTATGTATGTATCTATGTTCATCTGTTCTCTCATAGCTTCTAAACTATTTATCGTAATTTGACAAATGAGATGTCATGCTTGTCCGCTGGTTATAGGCTATTATGTGACGTCACATTAAATTGAATATGTCTACCTCTAGGGGGGACCCAAAGCTATGAACAATAAAAAAATCACCGCACCCCTTCATTTGTGATATCATTCAACAGGGATTTGAAAATGAAGGTAGGGTTTGGTACATCATATTTTTGTAAAGCGTACCGATACATATTCGCAAACTGGCTGACCCCCTGATCCTCCGACTGCACAGCATGATTTTTTCTTGTTTACAGCTTTTTAGTTCGCTTCTTAAGCAGGCGGGTTTTTGATTTATAAATTATCTTTTTTTATTTACAACTTTTTAGTTATCATTTTTTTTTAGAATGACTTTTAAACATATAAGTAGTTTATATTTTTGTAATCGCCTCTAAAAACCCTTCATTTTGATACCCCACTCCTTGGGTTTGGAAGAAAAAAAAAATTGCAACCCCTACAATATGGCGCCCAAAATCCGCCATGTTACTTTTTTTAAATTTAATACAAAAGTTTTACTGTTCCAAGTACATTTTATAAATTGGTCGACTATTACTCGTAAAGTTGTAAAGCCTGTTATGATTTTATTTTTTTATATTTTTACACGGTTCATAAGCATATGTTTACTCTGTTTTTCACAGCTAAGAACGTTATTTAAGTAATTTTTCAATAGCATTAGTACAAAATTTTTACTGTTCCAAGTACATTTTATAAGTTGGTCGACTATTACTCGTAAACTTGTAAAGCCTACTTAGCTGTGATAGTTTTCCTTTTAATTTCATTATATATACTAATTCCGTGATTTTTTTCATATAGCCAAGAGCAACCATTTAGCTGGCAGTGGGGGACACACTGGACTCTAACAAAAATTTGCAATTTAAAGCTTAATTTTACGCAAACGGATCTCTGAATCGAATAATGGTTTAACAAACCCATAATATTTTTGAATGGCCTATCCAACGATACCTCACATCATAGGATAGACGAGAAAAAAAAAACAACATCCCCAGTTTACGTATATAGGAGGAACTCCAAAAAAAATTTTTTTTCATGATTTAATTGTACCACTTTATCGGAATTATTAATATGTATATGCATGCCAAATTATAGCTATGCAAAATTATAATTACAGCTAAGCTGCGGACGGACACATGGACAGACCGTAACTGTAAGGGCTCCTTGTTTACTTCGGAACCCTAAATATAGACGTAACCGAAGGGTTAGCAAGGGTGCACCTATTAAAAGAACACTCATATTTCGACAATTATGATTAAGACGATAAAAGTCGCCAACGAAATTGAGGGGACAAAACGCGCACTAGTATCACACCCGCGCGACCCAAAATTCAGTAGATTTTTGTACTTAACCTAAAAAAATCTTAAGGTTACACTAGTCGACGGCACGAACTATTTTGAGCGCGGGGTTAAAATTCATGCTATATCAACCGACAACACATGCGGAAGAGATAGATGTTGTGATGAGCAGTAAGAAGCTAGTTCGCGTACGAATACACACTTGCAAATTTCTAGCGAAACGGTTGATGATTTAGGACGAAACCGAGCGCGCGTAATTTTATAAACTGCCTTTGGGAGTCTGGAAATCATGAAAAAACGACTAAACGTATCTCTTCAAAATAAAATTATCTGCATTTTTAAACTACTAATCTATCCCTGTATGGTGGCCGTTTTGCAATTTTACGTATTGTTATGGTATTTATTTGCGCCCAAAAATGCGTTAAAATTAGTGTCGAAATGTGGAACTTTCGACGCTCATAACTTTCAAATATATATTTTTTATACCTTTTTGTTTCCATACAGGGCTAGAAAATGATGAGAAAAATTGATATCATTTTTTATTTTGAACGTACATCGTCAAACAGTGGAGTAATCGCCAGACTTCGTTTGTATGGAAGTATAGTTGCTCGGAGGGTGTGTGAAGAAATGACAGGCGATTTCAAGTTGAAGATAGAAGTTTTAATAGAATAGGTTTACAGGCAGAAATATAAGAAAGAACAAGCATTAGGAAGGTACAGAATCAAGAATTAGAAGGAAACTGTGATATTAGATATACTAGGTTGCGAAACGTAATTATATTTTAAAACAATTAGCGCGTGCGTTCGCCGTCGGAGTAGGCTGACGACTGGTACTGATACTGATGACCGAGCGGTCGCGGTTTATTTACCCAGCACGGGCGCGGGGCGTGCGGGCGTCTCAGGTGCGCAGGCGCAGGCGGCGAGGTAAACACATCGCGCGGTCGGTGATGGTGCGAGCTACTTGCGCTCCAAACAGGTGCGTCCTCTGACCACGCACGGTGCCACATTACTCCCCCGCTTAGACCGCTACTGCGGGCGGTAATAATCTGGGAAGTGCACCCGTCGTCCGGACCTCGTCTTCCTCTCTTCTTCTTTCACTGGACCAGGGAGTGGAGCTGGTGCTGGTACTGGTGGCTCAGGAACCAGTGGTGGCTGATCGTCTGCTTCCTGCATGACGTAGGCCGGCTTCAGCCGATCAACACTGACGGTTACTTCTTTACCATGTATGTCGAGCTTGTAATACTTGGGTTGGCGCTGAATGACCTTGTACGGACCGGTGGTTCTAGCGGTCTCCGAACAAAGTCCTGCCGCAAGAATACATGTGATGATTCGCTGAGACTATGTGGTAAGTAGAATGGACCTTTTCTGTGACAGGATGCTGGCCTTGGCGTGAGGTTGGCCATGCGACTTTGTAAGCGCGTTGCAAGGTCAGTGACGTCAGATGTCTTGTAGTCCTCTGTTGGTGCGATGAATTGCCCTGGTTGTCGTAGTTGTTCACCGTAGACCAACTCTGCTGGTGATGCTTCGATGTCCGGCTTCCATGCACTTCGTTTCCCTAGAAGTATTAGTGGAAGAACTTCGGTCCATTGCGGAGTAGAGTGACACATGATGGCTGCTTTCATGTGCCGGTGTAGACGTTCCACCATGCCATTCGCAGAGGGGTGGTAGGCGGTTGTGCTGTAGTGGTGCGCACCAACCATGGTAGCAACGGCTCGGAAGGGGTGTGACTGGAACTGAGTGCCACGATCAGTTGTTATTTTGAGCGGAAAACCGAATCTGGCGATCCAGCCGGACACCAGCGCTGTTGCACAGGTCTCAGCCGTGATGTCTTTGATGGGGTACGCCTCGGGCCATCTGGTGAATCTGTCGATGACAGTGAGACAATACCTGTAATCATAAGAGATTGGTAAAGGGCCGACGATATCAAGGTGGATATGGGCGAACCTTGTTGTGACAGGAAATTGGGAAATAGGTGCAAGGGTATGCCGTGTCACTTTACTGCCTTGACACCTACGGGACCACTCTCTACATTTCTTGCGCATCCCAGGCCAAACATATCTCTGTGCCACCAGTCGCACTGTAGCTGTGTTTCCGGGGTGACTTAAGTTGTGCAGCGAATCGAACGCCTGCCGACGGAATTTCGGCGTAATATACGGTCGTGGCTGTATACCCGTAACGTCACAGTAATTCTCGATGTCTATATCGGGTACTCTAACCTTTTCGAGTCTAAACAGGGTTCCACTTTTAAGGAGACTTTGTAGTTCTGGAACGGTGTTCTGACATCGTGAAAACGCCTGGTAATCGATTCCTTTAGGAACTCGAACCTCCTCTATTCGGGACAATGTATCCGCGACAACGTTCTCGGGACCAGGTATATAGCGTATGTCCGTTGTGTACTGAGCTATGTAGTCGAAATACCCGTACTGTCTTGGTGAACAGTTCTCCCTTGGAGTTTTAAAAGCGTAAGTTAGCGGGCGATGGTCTGTGAAAACAACAAAGTGCCGGGCCTCCACCATGTAACGAAAATACCTGTTGGCTTCGTACACTGCCAGCAGTTCGCGGTCGTAGGGGCTGTATTTCTTTTGCGTTGGGCTAAGTTTCATAGAAAAAAAAACCAGTGGTTCCCATTGCTCACCATTTCGTTGCTGTAGCACGGCTCCTATTAATACATCTGATGCATCCGTTTTCATAGAAAGCTCGGCGTTAGTAAGCGGGTGAACCAAAAGCGTAGCGTTGGAAAGTGCTTTCTTACATTCGGAAAAAGCTTGTAGCTGTGTCTGCGTCATTTCAACCGGTTGGTTTTTCGTAGTTTTGTCTCCAGCCAGTATAGCGTTAAGCGGTGTCTGTTCCTTAGCTGCGTTTGGTATAAAGCGTTTATAAAAATTTACCATACCCAGAAATCTTCGTAGCTCTTTCACAGTTTGCGGTACTTGAAAGTCCTGGATAGCCTGTATCTTAGCGTCGAGTGGGCAGGTACCGGAAGCTGAAACACTGAAGCCGAGAAATGTTACCTCTGGCTGTCCCCAGACACACTTCGCTGAGTTCACCAATACCCCATACTCTCTTAGGCGAACTAGCAGTCGTCGCAGGTGCACTTTGTGCAGCTCTGGAGTGGGGGAAAAGCACAAAATATCGTCCAAATAACAGAAGCAAAACTCATCTAACCCAGCAAGTACCTCATCCATAAACCTCTGGAACGTCTGCGCTGCATTCCTCAAACCGAAGGTCATGTACGGGAATTCGAATAAGCCGAACGGTGTTGTTATCGCCGTCTTTGGTATGTGTGTTTCATAAATTGGTACCTGATTATACGCTTTGATCATATCTATTTTTGAAGATATAATTCTGCCAGAGAGCTGGTGCGTGAAATCCTGGATGTGTCTCACCGGGTACCTATCAGGAGTTGTGCGTACGTTGAGCGCGCGGTAGTCGCCGCACGGCCTCCATCCATCATCCTTCTTCCTGACCAAATGCAGGGCTGAAGACCATGGATTGTCTGATCGCCTGGCCTTGCCGTTGGCCAGCATGTCCTCGAACTCCTTTTTGGCTATCTTCAAACGGTCTGGATCTAGCCGCCTAGGCCTACTTGATACCGGGAGTCCAGGGGCAGTATTAATATAATGCACCGTATTGTGCCTAGGTTCACGCACGGTAACTGCAGGTCGGGTCACCTCCGGGTACTTACGGAGCAACTGTGAAACTCTGACTCGCCGGCTACAGTCTTGACAGACGCCACGTCATCTGGTATCCTCTGGTGTGATGCGGGTACGGAGAGGGAAGTGGCGGCATCTATCAGCCTATGGTTGCGGCAATCTATAATCAGATTATAAAACTTTAAGAAATCCATTCCTATAATCGGTTTTGATATGTCCGCTATGGTAAAATGCCACGGAAACACCCGGCGTAGTGCTAGATCCAAATGCAATTTTAGCGGGCCATACGTGTTGATGACCGTTGCGATGTACCGTTCGCAGCTGTTAGGCCGTATTTCGTGCTCGCGCAGGGCATCCCAACTGCTACAAAAATACGACCTGGATGGGTTCCGCAGTGGTAGGCCGCTACTTCCGACTACCCATGGAGTTTTCAAACGACCACTGACAGGGCTGCCGGCATTTATTTGCCTGCGAACCATAAGTGAAATGGTACCAGTAATGAGGGTGGTTTTCAGGTGGCTGTCGTGGTCGCGACTGAGACCTTTGCCTAGCATCCCTACTCCTAGATCGCTGGCGGGAGCGTTCATGACGCTGGATATGCATTACACTCACCTGCTGACTAAGTAATGCCACTTGCCTGGTTATCTCGCCCATTTGCATCTCCATACCTTCCATGAGGGTAGATGTCACAGGGGCCGCCGCACTCGCTTCGTGTTGGACAGCGGTCGGCGCATATCGTGGACCCTGTCCGCCAGGTCCACCATCTTTTCTATGGGTAAATCTTCTTGGGAAGCTACAATAGTCTGGACATTGTTCGGTAACCGGCTAGCCCACAACGTTTTTAAAAATTCTTCGGGTACCGCCGGCCTAGCCAAATGTTGCAGGTGCCTAAAAAAACTGGGACGGCTTCCGGTCGCCCAATTCTTCGTGCATTACCAGCTGTGCCACTCGCCGCTCCTGCGAGGCCGATAGTCGCTTGATCAGCTCCGTCTTCAGCTTTTCATACTTGTTCACCGCTGGAGGTTTGGCGATGATGTCCCTGACCTCCACCACGAAGCGATGATCCAACGAGCCGATGACATGGTAAAACTTTGTGGAGTCGGCGGTTATATTGGCGAGCGCGAACTGGCCCTCCAACTGAGCAAACCACAATCCGGGTTCTTCGGGCCAGAAAGGTGGTGCGCGTACTCCCACACGCAGGGCCTCAGGGCCGCACCCATCGCCTTTCGGGTCCGTCATCTTGATCACGTCGGGGTCACCAATTTATAGTTGCTCGGAAGGTGTGTGAAGAAATGATAGGCGATTTCAAGTTGAAGTTACAAGTTTTAATAGAATAGGTTTACAGGCAGAAATATAAGAAAGAACAAGCACTAGGAAGGTACAGAATCAATAATTAGAAGGAAACTGCGATATTAGATATACTAGGTTGCGAATTGTAATTATATTTTAAAACAAGTAGCGCGTGCGTTCGCCGTCGGAGTAGGCTGGCGACTGGTAATGATACTGATGACCGAGAGGTCGTGGTTTATTTACCCAGCGCTGGCGCGGGGCGTGCGGGCGTCTCAGGTGCGCGGGCGCAGGCGGCGAGGTAAACACATCGCGCGGTCGGCGATGGTGCGAGCTACCTGCGCTCTAAACAGGTGCGTCCGCTGACCACGGACGGTGCCACAGAAGAATGATCGACTAGTGTAACCTTAACGTAGATAATGAAATTGTCTTTGAGATGGTGAAACTTTCATTAAAATGCGCCCGGTGGTTTTGACCCGATTGTCGTGTTTTTGTCCGTGTTAGACATAACTTTACTAATTATTGACACTATGTTATAAGAATAAAACTCAAAATGTTCACTAATCAAATTATTAAGAAATAGGTCTATTGTAACATTATATTTTTTCCAAAAAAAAAACCAGCGGTTTAGACGTGATTCATTTTAGAATCAGCTACTGAGGGGTCTTCTGGCCTTAAATCTCTTGTAATGGACGGGGAAGGGAGTGCAGTCATTTGTAGAAGGATAAATAATTATGTGAGCACTCCATATCGTAATTTTCCTTGCCCAAAAGTTTGTATCAGCAAAAAGAGATAGACGCGCGATTCGTATTTTTCTTGAAACAGCTGTACGCAAAGTTTGTAATTATTATTTTACTGTTGTTTAATTTGTTGTTAAATAAACGAATCACTAAGTTTTACGTTAAAAAATGTATTATTGAATATAGCTTGCGGTATGTGATAGAACTTTACGAACCTGCTTAACACTTCGGTTAATACAGGCGTGATTTGTTATGTTATGTTAAGGCGCCTCCCCGAGCAAAACGCCGTGCTAGTCGTTTTTGTGCAGTTTTTAAGAGCTATCTACTTTTTATTTAAAAAGAAATATCTATTAATAAAAATACATTAAATATCTACATAATGTTGATTCTAAAATTGTAGTACACTTTTTTTTTAAAGAGGTATATGTTTCACTAATCTCCTTCAAACAAAACAATAAAAATGTGAAATAATTATTGATAGCATGTATCTCCTCGTAAAGTGTTCATTAATTATTTTTTATACTAACGCTAATGGGTAGACAATTTGATAACGAACATTTTTTAAGTTTTATTTTTTTCAAAAGACCACAATTGGATTTTATAAATAATAAAAATCTGGGCGGGCGTATTCTCTACCGTAATTCATGCGTAAACAATGCCGCTAGGCCAATAGGAATGCTCATATTGCATGCTGATTTTTTTGGTCAGGGTACGGCCTTAAATTAATAAATAATTTACAAATGCTTTTGACCGCAATGCAATTATCAACCATTTTAATATGTCATTACATTATGAAGATTATTATTTACATTTTACGCAGTCCTACTTATCACACTAATCACACTATCACACTAATATTATTAAGGCGAAAGTCTGTGAGTGTGTATGTTTGTTACTTCTTCACGCTTAAACAGCTGGATAGATCTGGATGAAATTTGTCACAGAGATAGGTTATAGTCAGGCTTAGCACATAGGATACTTATTATCCCGGCAATATGTTCCCTCGGGATAATTTTCGACATTCACGCGGGTGAAGCCGCTGGCAGAAATTAGTACTATGATAAACGCGAAAGTTTGAGAGGAGGGCTGAATGGATGGATGTTTGTTACTCTTTCACGCAAAAACTACTGAACGAATTTTGATGAAACTTTACAGTAATATAGCTTATACCTCAAAATAACACATAGGCTATAATTTATAAGATATGCGCAGAAAGTGAGTTACCGCGGCCCTTGCACAAGCAACTGAAGGAACAGGGGTGGGTTTTAGTCAGTAAGAGTGAGTTACCGCGGCCCTGACACAAGCAACTGAAGGAACAGGGGTGGGTTTTAGTTAGTAAAAGTGAGTTACCGTGGCCTTGGCACAAGCAACTGAAGGAACAGGGGTGGGTTTTAGTCAGTAAGAGTGAGTTACCGCGGCCCTGACACAAGCAACTGAAGGAACAGGGGTGGGTTTTAGTCAGTAAGAGTGAGTTACCGCGGCCCTGACACAAGCAACTGAAGGAACAGGAATGGGTTTTAGTTAGTAAAAGTGAGTTACCGCGGCCCTGACACAAGCAACTGACGGAACAGGGGTGGGTTTTAGTCAGTAAAAGTGAGTTACCGCGGCCCTGAAACAAGCAACTGACGGAACAGGGGTGGGTTTTAGTCAGTAAAAGTGAGTTACCGCGGCTCTGACACAAGCAACTGAAGGAACAGGGGTGGGTTTTAGTCAGTAAAAGTGAGTTACCGCGGCCCTGACACAAGCAACTGAAGGAACAGGAATGGGTTTTAGTTAGTAAAAGTGAGTTACCGCGGCCCTGACACAAGCAACTGACGGAACAGGGGTGGGTTTTAGTCAGTAAGAGTGAGTTACCGCGGCCCTGACACAAGCAACTGAAGGAACAGGAATGGGTTTTAGTTAGTAAAAGTGAGTTACCGCGGCCCTGACACAAGCAACTGACGGAACAGGGGTGGGTTTTAGTCAGTAAAAGTGAGTTACCGCGGCTCTGACACAAGCAACTGAAGGAACAGGGGTGGGTTTTAGTCAGTAAAAGTGAGTTACCGCGGCCCTGAAACAAGCAACTGAAGGAACAGGGATGGGTTTTAGTCAATAAAAGTCACACTCCCACTTCACGCAGAGCGGGAGAAGTCATTGGATGATTTCCCACCTAAAAAAAGGTAGTATTTCTATAAAATAAAATAGTTATTGCTGTTTGCTTATTCATGTTTTTGGTAAGTAGATACCTCTATTATAAACACATCAACACGGTCTAGGGATATTTCATACTGAATTAAATAACTCGAATGGTACCGGACGCATTGGAATCTTTTATACACCGATTTGTTTGTAATTTATCTCAGACTAATTCCAAATTCAAATTTTTGAAAATTCTTTTGTTTCGGTGGCATAAAAATGTCTTGATGTGTAGGAGAGGGAATTTTCATTTGTGCGAAATTTAGAAAACAATACGAATTACGTTTAGTTACAGTTTTTTTCATTTTTAAACGAAAGATAAAGTTAAAATTGAGGTATTGTAGCCATGCAAGCCAACATTTGACGAGGGCGGAGATGTTACGAGCTGTGGGAATGCTGGAAGCTGGGTCTGTTCAGCGTAATGTTGCTAAGGCCATAGGGACCCACCAAAATGTAATTTCAAGATTGTGGATACGCTATCGTGCCACAGGTGAAGTAGCGGAGAGGCACCGGGGGCCAAGTCACATCACTACCCCCAGACAAGACCGATTTTTGCAAATTACTGCGCGTGCTCAACCAAATGAAACGGCGACTCAATTGGTCCAAAGGCTGCCAGTGGAACACCAAGTGCTTGTGAGTGACCAAACTGTAAGAAGGCGACTGCATGAAAGCAATCTACGCTCTCATAGACCACTCCGGGTCCCACCTTTACGGAGAGGCAATCGTGGACGACGATTAGAATGGGTTCGGAACCACGTGGACTGGGGCCGTAAGCAATGGTCCAATGTGCTGTTCACGGATGAATCCAGGTTCGGCTTCCATCCAGATTCACGAAAGACGCGTATTTGGCGAGTTCCTGGACGATGGAGACGTCTTCAGAACCCTTAGGAAGTTCACCCATACCAAGGAGGAACAATTATGGTTTGGGCAGGAATTCGTCTTGGAGGACAGACGGATCTCGTTTGGGTGCGGGGCAATATGACGGCAGAACGATACGTCCAACAGGTGCTGGGGCCCGTAATCTTGCCCCACAGAACACAAATGGGGCAAGATTTCCTGCTCATGCACGACAATGCCCGGGCACACACGGTGAGAACGGTAGCAGCTTGGTTACATACACACAATGTTAGGGCCTTAGACTGGCCTGCTCAATGGCCAGATCTAAATCCCATTGAGCATGCGTGGGATATGCTGCAAAGAAGAGCTCTGAAGGAAGTTCCTGAAAATCTGGCTACAGAAGATCAACTTTTTGCGCACCTCAGAAGGACATGGGACAATATTCCGCAGCAAGACATTGACAACCTTGTTCTGAGCATGCCGAATCGTTGCCTATGTGTTATGAACATCATGGGCGCTTTCTCAGACTACTAACTTCAAGTTTATGAACACAAATTAAATGATTTTTCTATTTTTTTCAGTTTTTACTCATAAATTAAAAGTTAATTCATATACGGTTTCCGTCTATGCTTCATTTTTTTTCCATAAAATCCTGAAATTTTAATCGAAGTACCTTAACCATTATTAAAAAATGGTAGAATATTAAATAACGTATCTTTTAAATATATACATGTCATATAAATAATTAACACATTGATAGTAATTCTCTGTTTTAAAAATATCCCTAGACCGTGTTGATGTGTGTACATTACAAATAATAAATAATTATAATGAATATTAAAATTTTGAACAATAACACAAGAAAAAGCCAATTTTTGCGATTTCGTCCTATAATACTGCTGTTATGCGATTTCGGATTAACGTCCTACTTATTATTCTCTGAAGGAACTAAAGCCATCTTACAAACTCTTTAAGCAATCCTTTGTTTCAGGGAGTCTTGGGGTTCCATACTGAAAGTGTGCCAAAAGGACCTGTAACTAAGCCTTTAAATTCTGAATCTGAGCAGGGGTATATCACTGGAGTTGGAGGCTTATATTATTTTCAAAGAATTCGTATTCTTAGAGCTATCTATAAATAAAAAAAAAACAAAATAATATCTTATTCAAACGATTTGACGTAAGTTTTTGCACCCGCTCTTTTGTATGATGCAGAACCCCTAACTTCTTTTTTCTCTTGGATGCTTCTTACTCGTAATATAGTCAGCACCCCTTTTTAATTTCACATTTAATATAGTTTTTAAGAAAAAGCAAGAATGATGTTTTAATTAAAACTGAGTTTACATTTCAACAAACACTTTGAGGTAGAAAGAAGGCTTTAGTAATCATGAATCAGGTGTTTCATTAAAATATTAGGTTGAGCAATGCGGTTCAAGTGATAAGGGATGAGCGATCACTCTTTTTTGTGTCACAATATTTCGGACTGAGAATGATCTTTGTTTATTTTCGAGGTCGGCTGAAAAGTTATTGTTTTTTCTGTGAGCAGTTGTCTGACTTGATTGGAATATGGCATTGTTAGGATATTATTTATTTGTATTCCATTTATTCGAAAAAAAAAAATACAAATTACAATTATGACATTGCATATTACCTAATCTATTCATTCGAAGCATATACATGACAAAAAGTATTTATGAAGTTGTTTTGGGGACAGTACTCTGTTCTGTTTTTAAGTAGCTTATTTATTTTTTCTCTAGAACGGGAGCTACAAGTTTATGCCATGGTGAAAATTTGACCCATCAGCCATATTGGCAAATGTGCTTTGCCTAGGTAGTACCATAAACGTCCTTCATAGATGGACGCTCTTTTGATGAACTATAAAAATATACCTAAACATTATTATAGAGGTATCGCATAAAAATATTTTATTCGTACAAAACATAAAAAACCAATCGCTCCACCAAAGCCGAATTGTGTGCTTGCCAATATTTTTGTAGTTATATTCTATTTGAAAAACTGCAGCTGTTTAGGCTAGAGCGGAAATAAATTGTTGTGTGAGCGTTAAAAAACGAATATTTATTTAGTTGAACTAGTTCATGGGCCACTACAAATTGATGTGTACCATTTTATTAGGCATGGATACATTACAATAGCTGGGAATTTAGGTTGAGATGTGTCCGATGGGATTTTCTATCAGCAAAAATCATAAGCTTTCCTCTCTAATACAGCATGTCTAATCGGATGTATGTATACAACTTTGTTTTGCTACCAATTCGATTTGAGTCTAATTTTTTCTTTTATATAAGTTGTATGTTATATAACTTGTATTAGGATTAATGGGGCGTATACGGTTTTCCATCTCAAGGGGTGTTAGAAAGGGCTGTGTAGCGTCACCGTGGCTGTTCAACTTGTACATGGATAGTTGTCTGATAGGTTTGAAGAGCATGCCTTCTCTATGCAGATGATCAAATTCTACTTGCATCGTCAGCAGAACAGTTGTAAGACATGGTGACTGTGATGAATGGAGCTTTTAAAAGGTAATGGTGTTTGATAGAGAAGACGATGTATCGGAGTGTGAAGTGAAAATAAATGATGAGAGTGTGGAGCAAGTGAACGAGTTTGTATATCTGGGAAGTATGTTCACAAGGGATGGAAAGAATGAAGAGGATGTGGAAACGAGAGTGAATGCAGGGAATAAAGTGAATGGTGCTATACATGCGGTTGTGACCAGGAAATTGATATCTCCGGAAGCTCGAATCGCCGTTCACAACATCGTGCTGGTGCCTACACTTATGTATGGAAGTGAAAGTTGGGTATGACAAAAAAGACATAAAAGTAGGATAAATGAAGTAGAAATTTGAGGAATGAGGTAATAAGACAACGTTGTGGTTTCAAAGAAGATGTAGTGACTAAAATTGAAAAGAGTATGTTAAATGTTGGCCATGTTGAGAGGATGAATATAAGGCGACTAACGAAATGTATTTACAAGGCAGACGTGAATGGGACAGGTGACGGGTGGGGACGCCATTTTTTTTTTTTTTTTTTGGGCGGGAAATCATCCGATGACTTCTCCCGCTCTGGGTGAAGCGGGAGGGCATGTCAGACTTTTACTGACTAAAACCCACCCGTGTTCCTTCAGTTGCTTGTGCCAGGGGGGTGGGGACGCCCTAGGAAAACATACATGGACCTTATAGGTGATGTTCTTCAGAAAGGCCAGGAGCGCAATACTCATTACCGGCGCGGCGTGTCTGTATGACTAGATGTATGAATGTGAGTGAAGCAGAAGAAGTATGTAAGTATCGTAGCAGGTGGCGTTCTGTAGTTTCTGCCTACCCCCATGGGAAAAAGGTGTGAGTTTATGTATGTATGTTTTTCTGTTATTTGATATCCATATAGTATTTAGTTAAAGAATCGAAATTTCGTTTGTTATTTTTTTACTACGCCTTCAAAAGGTGAACTTGCTCAAATTCTTTTTTAATTCTACTATAAGGACTATAGTGGACACTTTCATGCTTCAAGAGTCTATTTTGGAATCTAGACTTAGCGATTTAGAATACGGCTGTCTGTAAATGCATGGCTTTTTAAATGTTATGAATATTTAGTAGATATTGATGACGTAGGTATATTGAGTTCTATATGTTACTATATAATTTAAATGAATTGAATTGTCAATCCATCCAAACAGGGTGGAATGCCAGTTCATTTCAAGTTCACTCCATCCAAGGTTTCTTGGTGAGATGTTTGTTTTTTTGTTTTGTTGTTTTGCTTTAGAGAGACACTGAAACAGAGGTATGTGAGACAACGCCGTTTCTAAACCTGTATGTGCCAGATGTTGTATATGATTATTATCACGCAGCTGTCAGCACAAACTTCAGTCCTTGCATGGCAATCACGTGAGTCAGCAAAAAGATTAGTAAGTCTTTTTCTGTGATTACTCTGCACAAAATTCCAAGAACACTAGGCTTTGAACATTAATGAAAATTGAATGAATGAACTTCAAAATGAATAGACAAATTCCATCAAAATTTTACACGTAGTCCAATTTTGCTAGTTCTTTGAATTTGATCTAGACTTTGTCAGCGTGACTGTTGACTTTACGACATTTTATTTGTTTGTATTTCACTTTTTTTGCAAGTAAAGCGCAGGATTTCTACGGTTTTTTTCCTACCCTGTCATGGTCTATTTTTCAGTGAAACCAACATACTGTCTTACTTAACTATGCGCCTTGCCTGACTATACGATTACAAACTAAATGTGTTCCATTCCCTTTCCTCTCGTAGTTTAAGTTGTTGCAAAATACCACCAGCCGGGGGACCAGCGTTATAAATTAAAAGAAGACCATTGGAAGGCCACCCTCCACTTTATAAAGCGGGAACGTTCATTTAAAAACTTCATTATAAGTTCACGGACGGCTTACCCCTGTACCACTGTACGATTTCTGGTTTCTTATTTTTCGGTTTTTTAGAGTAAACTAAAGGTAGTAATTAAGACTATTTTTTATCAAGAGTGTAACATCTTCTAAAATAATTGCGTCGTAATTCAACTTTTTCATCATATACTCGTATATATATTGTTGCCATTTGTTTGTTATAAATTCACAGAGATAACATAATTTTATGAGTAGGTGGTAGGAAAAATAAAATATGTAACAGGAAAAAATAAGCATAAGTTAGCGAAGTATTCAAAAAAAGTTTCACATGTGGATATCGCTTGAAAAGGTACGTGACGTCAAAATTACATCCTTATGATTGATCCCAACGAAGATTTAATATCGAACTCCAAGTCGGCGACAAACGGGCAAACAATTTCCTTCAGCAAAAGTTCTTAGTGAAGTCTCAAACAAAACGCTGAATACAAAATTTGTTATTATTCATACGAACATAAAGGGGAATTCGATATGCGCGAAACGTCTGTGGGGTCCCACTCATCTTTATTTGTTTTAGATTACTTTGGGTTCGTCTAAGTTAGGGAGTGCGGACCGTGAACACACGCGGACTTATAAGGGATTTGCCAATAACAAACTTACGCGGCGATGCTGAAAAATATAATCACCAAGTTTTTCAATTCGAATTTGTTGCTTTGAACAAGTTTTTATCTGTTTTCAGACATGAAGAAATTCTCTTAAACAAAGAAAATAACAAAGTAAAAGTATGGAAGTCCGCTGCTTATTATTATTGTTGTGTTTATATTGTTAAAGTCAATATTCTGTGTTTTATACAGTTACTACTTTGTCTTTCACAATGTACAATGTTTAAATTGAGAAAAGTAATAATATCTGTTACATAGTTACAGTACTTGGTACTTACTATTTAATTAAAGAAACAATGATTGCCCAATAACATGACAAGTATTATAAAAACTGTATTTTATTTTGGTAAATTATGCTTTTGCTCCATAGCAATTACAATAACAATGCAATGTGCTGATTCCAATTAACTTTTACCATTACAAAATCCTGCTCATACATAAAAATTCCCACAGTAATAAATAATTTACCTGGCTATTTGCGTGAAATTCACATTATATTATAACAGAAATGCCGCCATTTTATTTGAATATTTCATAGGCCGTCGCGAAGGCGCGCTCTGGTGATTACGGTAAAAGACCTACAGAAGCTATTGCTTGAAAATACGGGCTGACTTTTTTAAACATCAAGTAAATAAAAAAAAGACTACGTAAAAACACAGAGAACATTATATATACGGACACGCAAAGGGTACTGTTATGAATGGTATCCGAGGTCAGTCCAGAAAGCATAGGCTAGATGACCAGTAGCCTTATTGCGTAAGAGAATTCGGCAAGGCAAAGGGCAAAGAGTACGAACCATCGAACAAACATCGAAGAAACATGCGAGACGATAGACGCGGTGTGGATTGCCTTCGATGTGATTGGTGGATTGTTCATACTTTTTGCCCTTAGCCTCGCCGAATTCACAATGCAATAAGGCTGCAGAACGCACACCAATAGAGCTAGTTCGAGGAAGCACAAGAAAATATATGGAGAAGGATTTTGCCCAGCCGTCGGACATACTAGGCTAATAAAAAAACTGTTATCGATTACCTGAGGGCAAGATTTTTGTAAAACAAATATAAAACCTAGGTAAGTAAAAATCCAAATTCATTATTCTTCTACGTGGTTACGAACTCATTCACTGAACAAGCAAGCGCGGGACGCGAGGGTGTAGCAGAGGCTCTAGAAATACAAAGTGCTATCAGTGATGGTCAAATTGAAAAAATGTACGAGATTGATCACGTGACATTTCAATACATTTTTGTCATTTTACCAATCACTATCGGGATGCTTTCACTGTTATAATCTCACTTGCCGGCGCCCTGTGTCCACAAACGTGTAGTTTTTGACAACCTTGTAATGCCATATCTCAATATTTTATTGTTTACTAAATTATATAGGTACATGAGTACCTATGCCGGTGAAATTAATTTTGCCGGTGTATATATAATATACATCAAAAACCAATAAAAGAAAGAAAGAAAAAATATTTATTTGTGACCCGCACAGGAGACACGAGAACAACAACATCCTTACTTACATAAAAAATACTAACATATTTTTTAATGCTGAAAAAAATCCAGTCCGTATGTTTTAATCTCACATTTCATAGATATGAAGAAAAAAGCCTAGGCATAAAGTTAATGTTCATTTCTACAACCACCAACCGAGAGATGTTATAGTAGTTTCAAGATAATGATAACGTACAATCAATTTCATTTTTTGTACAAAAAAAGTTATCATCATACAAAGCCAGTTGTGTATAAGTTAGGGTACACACAGAATATCCTTATTTCCAGGATCGTTTCTAACGGATCCGTCGTTACTGGAACTGATGTGCACACCGCATTTACATTACCATTTTAACGGAACTTTCGCTATTGAGGTTAATGTTCACACCAACCAACTTTCTACAAGGATGGACGTCCAATAAAACGGATCAGTATTTTAATACTGTTGTGTGTGTGAACTCGCTCATACAGATACCTACGTCAGCACAGAATAAAAACATGAATAAAGTCATGACATGTGTGTGATTTCGCTCATACAACTGCATACGTTAGCGAATAAAAACGTAGACGTTAAAGCTGTCCTGTAAAACGGACCTCTGTGTGAACGAGCACTTACGAGGTGTGAAAAGACCTAATACTTAATTTTATGTAAATTAGAGTCAATGAAAAATACTGATAAGTACTACAATATTATGAATCCCAGTATGCAGACATAAAATTTATTTTTACGACAAAATTATATTAAAATTCCAAATGAAGCCTTTAAGTAATTAAATTATCTAGTCAACCAGCAGGTTCAAGTTTACATAAAATAATTAAAACTTTAAACTAACGCTTTAATTTGAACCTCATGGATTATGAATTTGGCAAATTTAATAATCTTAAGGTCATGTCGAATTTATTAGAGTACGTTATTTATTAAAACTAGTTGACGTGAAAAATATTATGAAACTAGCTTCTGCCAGTGGCTTCGCCCGCGTGAATGTATTCCAGACTATAATCTATCTCAGTGCCAAATTTCATCCAGATCGGTCCAGCCTTTTGAGCGTGAAGAAGTAACAAACATATAAACACACACACAAACTTTCGCCTTTATATTATTAGTGTGATGGAATAAACAGTAATAGACAATCGTAGGCAATCGATATCTTAATCCAGTCAAAATAGAGAAATTCCATTTATCTACCATTTTTGTTTGACCTTTTTTTACGATAACACTTGCCGTTTACAAGAAAACTTTGAATATATTTTTAGACTAGCTTCTGCCAGCGGCTTCGCCCGCGTGAAAGTCGAAAATTATCCCGAGGGAACATATTTTCGGAATAAAAAGAATCCTTTATGCTATTCCTGACTATAATCTATTTCTGTGCCAAATTTCATCCAGAAGACCTTACATCCGTTTGAGCGTGAAGAAGTAAAAAATATACAAACACACACACACAGACTCGCAAACCTTCAGCTTTATAATATTAGTGTGATGTGGGATCGATGGCGACTTTTGTCATTTCTTACCCCACTATTTTTATTTCGTTAGTGGACCACAGACTTCTACCAATTTTCAACACTATGCTAATATTTGTTGTATTTTTTTGTGTTTGCCCCACACTAGGAATAAATTAATGTAAAACCACCCCTAATTTCTTCTATTTAGTGCTCTTCAGATATTGTACATCATCTTAATCGGTAGAAGCACGCAAACACATTATTTTGACATTATTTTCTACACCATTAGCAGAGTCGTCTCAATCACCTTTCTATTAATTTGTATATGTATATATATATATATATAAAGGTATTTATTATAGTAAATATATATGTATGTTTATTTTAGCTACAATATATATACATATATATATTGTTATTCAATTTTATTTCAATATTTATTTAAATAATTATTTAATTTTTATGCACCTGCCATGTTAACTCTCCACCACCCTTGGTTGAATGGTAGGGAATACCTTAGGCATTAAGTCCGCCTATGTACTTGTATGTTGTATGAAGTTTTAAATAAACAAATAAATAACTTCTCACGACAGTAAATTTATTTTTTTGCAAACCTGCGCGAAATTAGCCATTCGAACAAATTATGTCACTGCTCTTCCTGTACCCACCATATCCAAAGCCTTTTAAATAGGTATATATCAACATCCTCAACCTCCCACAGGCCTCGTAAAATCCGTGTGCGTATTGTTGCTTAAACTACCCTCATACTGAAATATGTACGCCCAGTTCCCAATGCCACATATTCAAGAAACAAACGTAAAAATATCTGAGACACGAGATGGACTTTGCTTTATATGTTGCAGTTCAACTCGATATCAATTGATTTGGATTAAGCTCGTAAGAAGAATACGATAAAAAAATGTAGTGATGGAGACTGCCCACAGAAGAGAAACATTTAAACTTTGGAATAACTGGCCACTAATAATGAACAAGCCGCTGCGTGTCCTGTTTTCTATCGGTGACGCGAACCCATAAGTTTCCCCCCTACCAAAAAACAAACTCAAAGCGGCTAAAGAAGTTTGCTCTTCAAAATAATTTGTGTGAAACTTTATGGCTCAAACAATTCAATTAGAAAAAATATTTAAAACCCAAAGGAACCATGTTTTTTTGCGGTGTAAAAGTGTAGTTTTTTATCAGTGAAATAATTTTTCTAATAGGGTCGGTACTTTCAGAGAATACCACATTAAAAAAAAAAAAATATCCATTTTATTATTAACCGACTTCAAAAAAAGGAGGAGGTTCTAAATTCGTCGGTATCTGTTTTAGGGTTCCGTACACAAAGGGTAAAAACGGGACTCTATTACTAAGACTCCGCGGTCTGTCTGTCTGTCAGTCCGTCTGTCACCAGGCTGTATCTCATGAACCGTGATAGCTATACAGTTGATATTTTCGCAGATGATGATGTTGCTGCTATAACAACAAATACTAAAAACTGAATAAAATAAATATTTAAGTGGGGCTCCCATACAACAAAAGGAACCATTCGTGCGCGAGTCCGACTCGCACTTAGCCGGTTTTTTTATGTATGTTCCCCGATTACTCAAAGACGCCTGGACCCATTTGAAAATTCTTCTTTTGTTTGAATGGGTATACTTCACAGGTGGTCCCATGGTCATTAGGTCAAGATCTGATGATGAAATCCTAGAGAAATCGAGGGAACTCCTCAAATATTATAGGCACACTTATAGTGATTTTGGTATTTTCATCAACAATGTAATCATTTGCACTCAGAACTCCTTAATGCTAAGTACGTCAGGGGTATAAGATATCACGAATAGTTAACCGAATATGATGAAGCAAATTCTTATAATTAAATGGTATTGATGAAAATAGTACCATTGAAATGAACTCATGATGACGCCGGAAGGACTCGAACTCTGAAATAAAAAGATATATCCTTGTTGTGTTTTTTAATATTAGAATCTTCATGAGTTGTACTTTGGCCATAAATGATTTTCATGTGTGTTTCATTGGAGGTACCTACTAAAATTAAAAAAAACTTTTTAACAAAAAATCGAACCGACTTCCAAAACAAAACACTACAAAGCGAAAAATAATAGATTTTCCGAAGTTGGTGTAAAAAACGGAAAACAATGGGTTCAAAAGAAAGTTATTTTTCGCTTTCCAGTATTTTTATTTGGAAGTCGGTTTGATTTTTGTCAAAAAGTTTTTTATTATACCTTTTAGGGCGTCCCCACAAAACCACGATGCGGTACGATACGACGCGATATCTATATATATAATACGTGCGAACTCGCAGATATTTGCGATGCATTGCGAATTCGCAGTTGTATGTTGGGGAGCCCTTAGTTTAGTTAAATTCATAAAATAAAAAAGGAATAAATTAACAAAGATGTTTCTATTGAAGTAACATTTTCATTTGACAACCCTAAACTCTAAATTCACATGAAATCGATCGTCTAAACTTAAAGAAAGTATATAAAAATAAATTAATAATTATTATAGAGCTCTATTGCATTTTATTATTGCCTCGAGAGTGCTCCCAGATTAAATTACCATTAAAAATACTAAGCTGCTTAGGGAACTATTAAAAGCTAAATGAATATATTTTTCTTAGTAATTTTCATCATGGTGGTTTTGAAATAATTCTGACTATTTTAATTAAGTTATGAAACAAATTGATACAATTTTTAAGAAATAACGCTGACTTAAGAATAACTCTACTTTTAGTAGATTTGAAAGCCTTCAAAAAAACAAACCGACTTCCAAATCAAAACACTACAACGCGAAAAATAACTTTATTTTCCGAAATCGTTTCTTTTGTACCCATTGTTTTCCGTTATTCGACACCGACTTCGGAAAAGAAAGTAATTTTTCGCGTTGTTGTGTTTTGTTCTGGAAGTCGGTTTGTTTTTTTGGTAAAAAGTTTTTTATTTTCCTCTTTTTAGTTTTGGTAGGTACCTCCAATTAACATGAAAATCATTTTAAGCCAAAGAACACCTCATGACTCTTCCAATAAGCCCAAACACGACTAGGATATTACATTGTTTAATTCGGAGTTCCAGTGGCCATTGTGCTCTTCTTCATCAGTTCCACTTCACCAAATGATACTTTCTGAGTGCAAATGATTGATGCATTGCATTATTGATGAAAATACCAAAATTGCTATATGTATGCCTGTAATATTTGAGGAATTCTCTAGGATTCCATCATCAGAACCTAATTTCCTTATTATGGTACCACTCTTGGAATATCTCCTTTCCAACAAAAAAAGAATCATCAAAATCGGTTCATAAACGACGAAGTAAAGATCTATCCACACATATCAGGGTCGTGCCCGGGACGTGACAGGGCCGGGCCTAGTCATTAGAGATATGTCACTGGCCCGTGCACGGACGTGAGTGAACGAGTTCATATAAAATGTACACAACGATATTTTTTTGAGCCCCTGACGGGGCACAGTCCGTCCACGTCCCTGGCACGGCCCTGATATGTGTGGATAGACCTTTATCAGCGAACACACATAAAAAAAAAAAATATATATACGGTCGAATTGAGAAACCTCCTCCTTTTTGGACAAAGTAATTGATACCTATTATGTTGTCACCGTAAAATGCCAATAATGGGCTCCCAAAGATTTTTTCTATTCATGGCAAATACAGGCTAAACTTTTTGGGTTTCTATTACATAATATTATACCAAAAAAGTAATACGGATTGATGGTTATGGACAAAGCACTATTTAATATTTCACCATCAAGCAGTTATGTTCATAAATGTTTTACTAGGATATACGAACTGTGCCATCAACTTGCAGTAGTATTGGAATTAACACCTAAAACTTATAGGGGCATTATTTCAGAGTTATATGTTGCCTTTTTCGGCTGGCCTGCTTTTAACCGGATTAATGTTCTTGAAAAGAGAGATTAACTACTGGACATAGGCCTCCCCCAAATCCTGTCCGGCTCTGTGTGTAACCAGTATTGTACTTCTCGCATCTAGCTTACTCCCGCGGCATTCACGAGGTCATCAGTACACCTTGCGGAAGACCTTTTAATGCTGCGTTTTTTCGTATGTGGTTTTTCTTCATTTGCTTGCAAGTAGAGGAACTAGATTGTCTTTTGTCTATTTTTAAAAAAAATCTTAATCTATTGCTGAGTGTCAAAGGCTTTATCAATCTCAATAAGCATTTGATGGTTCGTGGAACAACGGCAACGGTTCCATGGGAGCTAAGCCGCGGGAAAATCACATCACATCACATCAAATCATCAGCCTATTAATGTTCCCACTGCTGGGGCACAGGCCTCCTCTCTGTAAGAGGGGATGGGCCGTAATCCACCACGCGGACCCAGTGCGGGTTGGTGGTCACATGTCTTCGAATGTTTGCTTGTTCTAGGACATGCCGGTTTCCTCACGATGTTTTTCTTCACTGTTTTTGAGAGCAGTGGTGATGAAATAATTTACACAAAGTAAAGGGCCTGCCTGGGTTCGAACCCACGACCTACAACTTGTAAGTCGCGGCCGATACCACTAAACCACCACAATAAAAAATACGGGAAAAAACTCATACTTAATATACTAGCTTATCCCCTCGGATTCGTTCCCGTGGCCCACCCCACAGCACCCGTTTTCGGGATAAAAAATTGTTAAAAAGTTTGAATGTTTGCATATCTGTGTAATAATTAATCGGATCGTAATATAAAAACTTTTTCACAAAAAATAAACCTACTTTGGAAGTCGGTTTATTTTTTGTGAAAAAGTTTTTATTACGTATAGATAACTCTTAACCTCTTCCCTGTCCAATGAGTCATATATGATTCACGTGATTGTTTAACTATTGTTTCTGCTGATATAAAGAAGTGGCTTCCAAGATGTTCATTATAATAGCGTCGTGTACGCCTTCTGTCAGAAACATTAAGTCCATTAAAAAGTTAACTTTGTATTATTCCCATTTTTCTAGGCAGCTCGGAACAAGACTCTGAACATAACGGCTAACGAGCTAAAGAACCCTATTTACCTGAGATAGCTAGCCGTATTATGTTGAGAAATATTATATCTAGTTAAATATTATTAGCCGGACAAATAGCCTTCTTTATTCAGGGATCGTACCTTTATTGGTCGTACAAAACCTATTACTCCAGATATATTTCATTTTCTTGACCATAGTTCATAAATTACTTACGTAATAATTCTGAATATATGAAATAAAACAGTTCAGTTTATTAAGAGGATATTTAAGTATATTTTTTCTGAATAAAGGCTCTGTTTTGCGCCAATCTCCCTGGAACAGTAAAGGAAAGATTTGTAGCGTAATTACCCAAAGCCAGACATAATAAAACCTTTTAATGAGACCCTCAAATCCCTCTCATGAAGTGTTAATTACTAAATATTTCGTAATAGAATACTAAAACCTAACCTTTTACAAAATGGGCGTAGAATGTATAATTTTCGCAAAAATCGCTTTGCCTTTAAGCCGTAGTTAAATTGTTTTAGTTTCAAATTACGTCTGAATATACAAACACATGAAACCCGTAGCTTTGATTAATAATCCACATTAATAATGAACAATGTATCTCAGTATCGATGCCCCGACCGCTAACTCCGACGTACACTAGCATTCGAACAACGCACCACAGAGACACGCACGCTAGCAGATCAGCTTTGAATAATAATCGGTGTCGTCACAAGAAGCTATTGGACTCCGAGGAGATCAGAATTATGCGACAAATGCGCCAACTGCTAAAGCGTTTTACGACCGAAATGACGCGCTGAATCGGATTTGGATCACGTCCTCTTGCGAAGACAGTTTGACGTGTTGCCGTCGACTTGCATAAATTTGCAAGATTAAGCAGGGCCTAGAGGCACCACTCACCCTAGATGCGGTCTGTACCTATTTACATAAATGTATTCCCTTTCTGGCAACGGACGTCTTTAACCACGAATATTTTCTACGGCCTTGACTGTCTGGGCGCTACGAGTAGGTAACTATCGCTCGGTTCATCCTCGTAGGTACCTGTTTGGCAATTAATGATGTGTCAGATAAATCATTCGTAGCTGTTAATTACAACGATCCATTTTCCTATAATTTCCTGGAGTGCAAAGAATGATATTTATAACTATAATTTTCGGCCATCGTTCGTTTTGTTTCTAGCAATATATCGAAAAATAATGTCGTGTTTAGTCTTGAAGTATTACAATCATCTCAAGTTGGACAGATCTCGAAATTATCTTCCTTGTGGCCCGGTGTACATGCTCACATTTGAACTCGTCGAATTTTGTGTTTATTGGCAGGCAGGCAACCCTGCCTACCTCTTCAGGGAATACAGTCATGGCTGTTATCTATGTATTTTCTCCAGTTAGATTAGGAGATATCCAAACAGTATCACGGCGTACGTGCTGGCTGAGTGACGTCATGCATAGCAATAGACTATAGACTATTGTGTGCCGAGATCAGGCGGGATAAAATTAAATAGGATAAGACGGTAATGCATCGCGTATATACGATAGATTCTGTATTATGTTGATTATGGTCTCTGAAAAGTTTCGAGCTCTACATAAGATGGAGAAAGGTACCCACACTGCCGTGCCGTTTCGTAAACAGACGATAATAGAGAACATTTGGGTTAAAAAAAAACAATAAAAGAACCGGCTAAGTGCGTGTCAGACTTCGCACATTTAGCGTTCCGTACCAAAGGAAAAATCAGATTTATCAACACATTGGTATTTGTTAGTAAAGTATACGTACGTATAAATTTGGTGATAATAAACGTAATCACCAAATTTCAAGTTCGTATGTCAATGAAAAGTTAAAAATAAATCTTCGGCTCAAACTTTATGACAGAAGGATAGACGGACGGACAGACAGACGGACAGACCGACAGACAAACGGACACGTAAGTGAGAGCAATAGGGCTCCGTTTGGATCCTACGCGTACGGAACCTTAAAAACGGTTATAATTTTGGTATTGTACTCTAGTTCTGACTCTCTAGTTTATTACTTATCCGTAAGAAACTAGAGTGTCAGAATTGGAGAAACTGTCAAAACCTAGTAGAATAACACGTTGCAGGAACGCATAACCAAAGCTGTAGTAATTTAACGTAGTTAGTATTAATCTACTGTAGTTTTTGCAATAACTATAAATTCTTGACTTATCTAGTTTGAGACACCTGTGAAATTTAAGGCTACATATTCTCTTTGTTTGTGACATATTATTTTTCTCGACAGTGGGTATATTTCTAACAGATTATTTGAAGAAGTTTTCTTTTTATATAAAAAATCGAACATAAGGCTTCAGTCACGTCAGGTTATTTTTTTTTGTGATACCTTAAGGCTAAGGACAACTTTGTACCTAGTTATTTTAATTTAATACATACCAGAAGCGAAACACTAAAAATAACAAACAAAATAATGATATTGTTACGGACGATTGGTGGACTGTATAATAATGTAAAATGAAAACACTTTATATAGTTACTCGTTGTTAATTTTATAATAGTTGCAAACTCAAATCACATATATCGTCTGTCACCAAAGCCTGACAAATAAAACATGACGAAAACATTGTCGGTACAAAAATAGCTAAAAGGTTTAATATATAAACAAAAAAGGTCTTACCAGCCAGTTGCCAACAGATATTATTGTATAATTCATAGTTATAAAACAAATTCACTATTCATATATATTTATATACATAGTTATCAAACGAAAAATCTACATTTTAACTTATTTGTTGTATCGATTTAACACACACATTTCGAATAAATAATGCCCTATTTATAGAAATCCACAACATTGTATTTAAGAGGACCCATTCAATTAGATTCTCTCAAGCAGATCCAGTGAATAATAAATCGCTTTTACTTCATTAAGCTCAACAAAAGAGATACATTTTTCTCCAAACGTATTAAAAGCACTCCGGGAAATATCCCAGACATTTACAAATTTTAATATTTAATTTTCAGAAGGTGAATTCTTTTCGTGAATATGAATTGACTCACGGAATTCTTATCGGACTGTGTCTGGGACCGACACGGCTTTTAATACGTGATCCGAATGCTTCCCAATTATGGGAGCTTAAGGAGTGAAGTCCGCTCGGGAACGGAGATGGTGCAAGAGTTGAAAGTAAAGCGACTTTTTCTTTATTTATTACTGTCACGAGTAAAATATTTGCTGTTTTTAGCCACCGACGGAAAAAGTGGGATGTTATAAGTTTGACGTGTGTTGCTGTGTATCTGTGTGTCTGTTTGTGGCATCATAGCGCCTAAACGGATGAACCGATTTTGATTTTTTGTTTGAAAGGTGACTTTGTCGAGAGTGTTCTTAGCTATGATTGATGAAAATCGGTATTCTCGGTAACTCTAATCGAGCAGCGAAGATCGCCGCTCCACCTAGCTCAAGATCATCCTACCATACGTTGTTCATACGTTTGTTCCACTCTAAAACACGTCTACCCCAACAATTGTCTTTTCAGGTTTCAGAGATAATACATGTTACACAGCAATTTAAACCCAACTGCCTTTGTATTGTACCACAACGTGATATAAAGTATGAAAATGTATTCAGTTCGCTCGACTAACAATCGGTGACAGATGCATTAGCTACGGGAATTCGGCTATTTATCGGTTACATTCACACCTCACTCGGCAAAATATCAAGTGTCATTTAATAAAGAAATTGTTTGTTGGAGATATTCTTAAGTAAAGAATATCATTAAATTTGCCCTCAAATGAATTGTGGTGTACATTTTTGTAATTTGTGTCATTACATACTATTCACTTTTAAGTATTGAAGTAACACATTGCATTTCATAACGTTTGGAATTTCGGGCTTTCACAAAAAACCTTGGTTAATGTTAAAAATGTAGGGAGGATGTACTCAGGTTTACATCCTTTTGTGTGGGATCCTTCTTGTCACAATCACGATGTTTTCTCGCATTTGTTTTGTATTAAATATAGACAGAACATACGAGTAATTCATTACTACATTACATGATTTAATGATAATTCTTTACTAACATAATTTAAGTCCTAATACAATCGTTAAGGATTTCAGTTTAAGCATACTTTATAGGCATGTCAGTACCTGTAGCAATAAAAGCTTTTCCTTTCTTTATAAACAAGAGAACAAAACAGCTCACTATCATTTTATATTCGAAATATTAGAACAAAGAGCAAAACAAACAATTTCCTTCCGAATTAAGATTTACTACGCCAAGTAAAATGATAACTAGAACACAATCCTCAGCTGAATACTGAAAACATGCCATTCCTGACCAGAATGCAAGATACAACTCTCCAGCATTCAAGAAAGTACGTAAAAGATTTATTGCAGTATCCCGTTTTAAAATGTTATATGTATTTTCTCTAAAGTTCAAGTATTGTCTTGAGGTAAGTATCATGAGTTTTCGAGTGATTTAGCCTTGTTTCATTGAAAGGCTTATTTGAATTCTAAAGTTGTTACAGAAAAGTTCTCAGGGATTTATAAGTTGCTGGTATGGTTTTAGTTTCACGAAGGTTTTTTGATATGAGTTTTACCTACCTACTTTCACCGGTAGCTTTCTGTACCTCGCGGATAAATTTGAAAGAGAGTTACCGCCGCCCTGGCACAAGCAACTGAAGGAACACGGGTGGGCAGTAAATGTCTGACACGCCTTTCTGCTTCACCCAGAGCGGGAGAAGTCATTGGATGATTTCCCAAGCCAAAAAAAAAAGCTTTCTGTACCTTCCAAACTGGAACCCAGCGGCAGATATTAGTTACACAACTATTTACAAAAAAAAAACAACATTAATTCTAAAAAGGTATAGAAAGTACAAAAAGATAAAAATCTGTAATAGGCTCATTAAATTGGCGATCATTCTGAAATTAGAATGATTTTGTATCGATAACATACAAAATTTAATCTCATTGACAAACAAAATTATAAGCCTACTAAATCACTTATTTGTATTGATAATAGAATTCTGAGAAGGATCAACGAATATATTGTGAAGCAATTTATTATGTTGATTTAAGCTCTCATGTTGAAGATTTTATATTATAATATGATTTAATCATTTATACGACTGTCCGGCCGACAGTGACACGGCAGTCCTCTTCCATGGAAATACATGGTCAGAGGTTGCCGCTCTTACAAAGGCCGGGCTGAGAACAGTTCTTGGATACCTTAACCTTAACTAGTGTTAGAAAATTAATAAGAAGAAAAGTAAGAAAATCGATTGTGTCGATAGACAATTCGATAGACAAGTCGATAGACAAGTCGACAGACAAGTCGATAGACAAGTCGATAGACAAGTCGATAGACAAGACGATAGACAAGACGATAGACAAGTCAATAGACAAGTCGGTAGACAAGTCGGTAGACAAGTCGGTAGACTAGTCGGTAGACTAGTCGGTAGACTAGTCGGTAGACTAGTCGGTAGACTAGTCGGTAGACTAGTCGTTAGAGAAATCGGTAGACAAGTCGATAGACAAGTCGATGGACAAGTCGATAGACAAGTCGGTAGACAAATCGGTAGACAAGTCGATAGACTAGTCGTTAGAGAAGTCGGTATACTAGTCGGTAGACTATTCGATAGACTAGTCGTTAGAGAAATCGGTAGACTAGTCGGTAGACCAGTCGTTAGACAAGTCGGTAGACAAGTCGTTAGACAAGTCGATAGACAAGTCGGAAGACAAATTGGTAGACTAGTCGATAGAGAAATCGTTAGAATAGTCGGTAGACTAGTCGGTAGACCAGTCGTTAGACAAGTCGGTAGTCAAGTCGGTAGACAAGTCGGTAGACTAGTCGGTAGACAAGTCGGTAGACAAGTCGGTAGACAAGTCGGTAGACAAGTCGGTAGACAAGTCGGTAGACAAGTCGGTAGACAAGTCGCTAGACAAGTCGGTAGACAAGTCGATAGGGACAAGGACAAGGACAAGGGAACTAACAACAAGGGGACATTAACATCATGACGGTTCCTTGTCAATATATTTATGAAAACATCATGTACGTGGGAAAGAATTTACATCTTTTTAGTAAAAACGGCGACAGACTTAATTATGTTACTAGAAATAGGGACCAATTAGTTCAACCAGGTTTCAGACTGGCTAAAGTAGCCTCATCTTTCATGGGGTACTGTACAAAATGTTACATTAAAATTCTTCCCCACATTCTTGAACTGAATGAGACGAAATTTAAAACTTGTATAAAACGCACACTATGCAGGCTGGCATATTATAAGTTGGGGGATTACATCACATCCACTAGGGCAAGTGATATGCAGAACATTATTGTTTTGAAGTATTGTTGGACCTTCTGAAGACTGTATAAATATATTTGTATTGTATAAACTTAATTATGTACCTAAATATTGTAAAACATTTTTTTTACAAGCTACTTTAATGACTCTACTCTATCGACTAATCTAACGACTAATCTATCGACTTGTCTATCGACTTGTCTATCGACTTGTCTATCGACTTGTCTATCGACTTGTCAATCGACTTGTCTATCGACTTGACTATCGACTTGTCTATCGAAATGCCTGCCGACTAATCTAACGACTAATCTAACGACTAATCTAACGACTTGTCTACCGACTTGTCTACCGACTTGTCTACCGACTTGTCTACCGACTTGTCTACCGACTTGTCTACCGACTTGTCTACCGAATTGTCTACCGACTTGTCTACCGACTTGTCTACCGACTTGTCTTACGACTTGTCTTACGACTTGTCTATCGACTTGTCTATCGACTTGTCTATCGACTTGTCTATCGACTTGTCTATCGACTTGTCTATCGACTTGTCTATCGACTTGTCTATCGACTTGTCTATCGACTTGTCTATCGACTTGTCTATCGACTTGTCTATCGACTTGTCTATCGACTTGTCTATCGACTTGTCTATCGACTTGTCTATCGACTTGTCTATCGACTTGTCTATCGACTTGTCTATCGACTTGTCTATCGACTTGTCTATCGACTTGTCTATCGACTTGTCTATCGACTTGTCTATCGACTTGTCTATCGACTTGTCTATCGATTTGTCTATCGACTTGTCTATCGACTTGACTATCGACTTGACTATCGAATTGTCTATCGACTTGTCTAACGACTTGTCTAACGACTTGTCTAACGACTTGTCTACCGACTTGACTACCGACTTGTCTACCGACTAGTCTACCGACTTGTCTATCGACTTATCTACCGACTTGTCCACCGACTTGTCTATCGACTTATCTATCGACTTGTCTACCGATTTGTCTAACGACTTGTCTACCGACTTGTCTACCGACTTGTCTACCGACTTGTCTACCGACTTGTCTAACGACCTGTCGAACGACTTGTCTAACGACTTGTCTATCGACTTGTCTATGGAAATGCCTGCCGACTAGTCTACCGACTTGTCTAACGATAAGACATGCCGGTTTCCTCAAGATGTTTTCCTTCACCGTTTTGAGAGCAGTGGTGATGAAATAATTTACACAAAGTAAAGCGCCTGCCTGGGTTCGAACCCACGAACTACTCGTACAACTTGGCGCACGGTTGGCGCAGTGGTTGAGCGATTGACTGCTGCGCTGCGTGTCGCGGGTTCGATTCCCGCACGAAACAATTATTTGTATGATCTACAAATAGTTGTTCCGGCTCTGGGTGTTTGTGTATGTGAGATTATATGTTTGTAAACGCACCCACGATACAGGAGAAATTCCTAGTGTGGGGCAACGTTTTTTAAAAGAAAAAAAACTTGTAAGTCGCGGCCGATACCACTGGCTATCGACTCGTCATTAAAGTTTCGTAAATCCTAACTTAAACCGTATATATCTACGATACACCATTTATTAGTGACATAACAGTAGCTTGTTTTTGGTCGCCTTCACTAACTGCACATAATAAAGTCTTCTGTACTTAGTTGAATAAAACACGAAATCATGGCGCGAAGTCGCGGGCGTAGCGCTAGTCCATAGACAAGAAACTTCCTTCTCTATCAAAATTATGAAAATACTGAAAATATACTAAAAGGTATAAAATAAAAATAAAATAAAGCCACTCAGGCCCATTCACACACGCAAATACACACAAACACACCACACCCACAATCACCTACACACACATGTTCATACTCACAAGCACACTTACGCATGACAGTAATTAATAAATTCATAATATTTTATAATACTTACAGCAATACTTACTTTTGCACCGCACCACACTTGTAATGGCAGCTCTAACACGATGCGGACGGAAGTAACTGGTGCTTATAGCACAGGAGTCCTCCTAGTTTAAGCCATGCACATGCACATGTTTTGTCTCTTGCCACTAACTTACAAAGTCTTATTTAAGGTACTACATTAATTGTTAATAGGTTTCAGTCTTGAACAATATAAATATTCTGTATTTTTGAACATTTTAAAAATTTACCAAAATCCAAATCGGCTAATAATTGAAATTGTATGACTAACATACATTATGGATCTTGGAGAGATTATATTAATGATTGAATTAAATAGGTTTTATGTAACAAATATGAAAGGGACCGCTTACCCCTTTTTCAAAAAGGAACTTTGGGATCAAAAATTTATAAAATAATTTTGTTTCTTGTTTTTACCCAAAATCTAGATACGGTTTAAGCCTTAGATGAAAGCAACAAAAGCCACACGTGAAAACCATGGTGAAAAAACTTACCAAAATTGCCCTTTATTACCCGAAAATAGATTGCCAAATAATTGCAATATCAATATATATCCTAAATATCGTCACAATATTAATATACTCGATAGACAGTAAACTATTTTCACTATTTTTCGAACTTAGCGCCATGTGTGAAGCCACACTTACGCTGTAACTCGACGTTTCCCAACAAAGTGACATAATTCAATGCAAAATTGACACTTTGACGTCGCATTGACAATGCTTTTTATGTCGGATAGAGCGGTAAGGCGGTTTTCTCACTATAACTTGGTAAATCAGTCGATTTTCTTAAATAAGTTGTCTTGACATTGGCAATCTTGGGTAGAAAAATACTTTAAATAATTCATCATCATCAGCCGTTTAATGTTCCCACTGCTGGGACGCAGGCCTCCTCTCTTTGAGAGGGAATGGGCCGTAATCCACCACCCGGGCCTAGTGCGGGTTGGTGGATGTCACATGTCTTCGAATGTTTAAATACCACTGTGAAAATGTAGAGCTATCAAAAAATATATCTTTCGTATTTGTTGTTTTTTTTTTCTTCTAAACTTCTCTTTTGTTTAAGTACCTGCTGTCGAATGCAAGTAGCATATACGATAAAGATATTTTGTTGCCTTTTCTGAATTTCGTATTCCTTCCAGGAAGAATGCCTATGAGTTCAATTTCCAAAAAATAACAATCCCGTTTCCCGGAAATGTTGTTGTAAACCGGTATATATATTCTTATATAATCATGTGAGTTATTGGAAATGAGTCACGGAATCAGCTCTTCTAAAATATATATTTGCTAACCTTTGTACAATTATTTCTTGGAACCAAAGTTTCATGACAAACAATTTATAATATTATATAATCGTAATTGTGCTCGTTAGTCTTGGTTGTATCTGCACTACACAACATAGAAAGCCATTATAATTAATTTTATTAGCTACTTGAAAATTATTCACAATTTATGTGTGTCTGCAAAATCAGCCTACGAGGGGAGGTCCAAAAGTTCGCGGAATATTTTACTTAAAATACATAATATTTCGCCAACTTTTGGTCCGCCCTATGTATGCTGTGCCCTCATCAGAGATATGAATATAACTCCTTTCTTATGGTTACATTCGTCGAAAATTCGTCCACACAAACGTAGTCTGAGGATTATACCACTGTTTGACGATGTACGATCAAAATAAAAAGTGATATCAATTTGTCTCATCATTATCTAGTCCTGTATGGAAGCAAAAAAGTAAAAAAATAAAATATTTGAAAGTTATGAGCGTCGAAAGTTCCACATTTCGACACTAATTTTAATGCATTTTTGGGCGCGAATAAATACCATAAGAAGACGTAAAATTGCAAAACGGCCTTCATACAGGGATAGATTAGTAGTTCAACAATGCAAATAATTTAATTTTGAACAGATAGATTTAGTGGTTTTTTCATGATATATAGATATGAAAAATTTAACATATATGAATCTTATATATAAAAAAGGTAAATTAAAATTCAATAAAGCTAACTGAAAAAAAAATTAACTGAAAAGTTATAAATAAAAAATAATAATTAAAAAGAACCCGACTGCTTAGTAAGCAAACTAAAAAAAGACTTAAACAATACATATTCGCGAGCTGGCTTACCAAACCAGAATTTCAAGGCATGTTTTTTTTTTTTTTGTTTATGGGTTTGCTCTTGACTCTAGTCTAGGTCAAAGGTTACAGAGACAGAGTCTACGATGGAGTGAGCTTACCCAGAAGAAGCCTGTTCACTCTAGCTTTGAAGAGATTCGGGTTGAATGCGTTCGGAAACACTGACGCAGGTAGCGAGTTCCATTCATTCGCTGATTATGATTTTTGTGATTTTCTTCTTGTATACGTCATTTTTAGTTTGCTTTTTAAGCAGTCGGGTTCTTTTTAATTATTATTTTTTATTTATAACTTTTCAGTTAACTTTTATTTTCGAATTATGTACATTTAAACATATAAGTGTTTTATATTTTTAAACGACCTCTTAAAACCCTTTATTTAATTAAACCCACACGATGGGTTTCGAAGTAAAAAAATAGGGCCCCCACAATATGGCACCCAAAATCCGGAATTTTTCTATTTTCCATTTTTAATGTAGCCAGCGATAATCGCAAGTTTAAGACGAATCGATTGACGTAAGAATCATCAAACCGGCCAATGCGTTTGGCTCTAGAACGCCACATAGGAACAAACATTCATAAAAGACTGATAAACACATAAGCGTCATTCGGCAGTCGGGGAAAAACATACAAGTATTATAGGTATAGAACAGACACGACAGAAAAAAAAAGATTATATTCGTTATAGAAAACTAAAATGTCGACTTTTTGAACATGCGGGCCCAAAATAGATACAGCTAGTTTACTTTTTGCACACGTATAATAATAAAAGTATTTTCAGAAAACTGCCAACATTCAGAATTGACGGAGATCGCATTCTCCAGAGACCTTTTACATAAGTCTAGTATTACATTCCAAATATTACGGATTCTTTCAAAAATACAAGCCCAGATTATTGCCCTGTTGCTTCTAGATAAGTATTATGTTTCGTATTATCTTCTGACTAGATTTTCGTGAATAATGTTGACGAAACCGTTCTAGGAATTTTGACTTCAAACACAAAATATCCGTTGGCTTGATAGAGAATTCGAAAAAACTACTTTTAATTTAAGGCAATTTATATTTCGTTACACAATAAAATATATTAGAGTTGAGTAATTTGAAATGTTTTTATAAAGTAAGATGATACATTTTCCTAGAATACTCCAATAGCTGTGCCCTGAAAATAGTATTGGATCTCAGAATTTCTCAAAAAACGTAGTGTACACTTACTGCGCCATATGTGCACACAGCTTTAGACAAGGGTACAGACGTCGACGTTGGTCCGACAGTTGCCGGAGAGGTTTTCAAATAATACTTATAAAACCTTTTAATACTGCACTTTCTTACCGTGGCAGGTGCAACGGATTTATCTCATAAGGATTTCGATATGAAATATTCTTCATGACAGTTTATGTAAAACCTCGAAGAAAATCACCATCTTCGGTATCTTTTCTCATCTCCTTAACCCATCACCACCTGGACCGATTCTTCTAACATCTGGACTTCTTGTATCCAGATGATTCCCGCAACCTTCATCAGAATATCGCAGGTCCAAATAAGTTTTAAATCTGAAACTCCAAACTAAAATGTAGGTACCTTAGGTGCACATTCACCTGCATATTCATGAATTTCAAAGCAACTTGTGCAGCTTGATGATCATTAAACTTGTATGGACATGAGTTCCACGGACTTTCAAAGTGACCGCCAGTAGTTTCTATACCTATTACCAAACTTTAGGTTTCAGTTACAGGGGAAATATTCATATTATTCTAACTATTAACTGTCAGCTACAGAGAAGTTTGCCTTACAACAATAAAGCTTGTTACATGTCCACAAACATTAGATTAAGTCGCTAATAAAGTGCCAGATTATCCAGCATAATAGACTGAAGGTAAAGCTGCTAAAATTTAATCAATCTCAAAAGTTAGCCGTTTGTACCCGACGGGTTTGCACCGCAAACACTGCTGAAGCTGTTGCAATGTTCTCCCTTGATGAATATATTGCACATTTGTTGCATATTGTGTTGAGTGTTGGGTGGACCCCACATAATACGTCACGTCTCGCTCCTGTTACCGCTAAGGCCTGCTCATAGAATGGAAACCTCTCCAATATTACGTACACAGTTGAACACTGGCTTGCTAGAAATGCCCATTGTGTAATACTCGTATAACGTTCGTCGGCTGTTACAGGAATACTGTTAAAGGTATCAGATTCTACTTCGTTTGTTTCCTCGAAACGTATGAATCTGATATCTGAAGAACGAACTTTGTAAGGTTTTCCAATAATTTCTGGTGAGCTATATATTATATGGTTTACCTTGGATGACAATTTTACTAATGCAACAGAAAAGTACGCCACATTTCATTTTAGCAGATACTCAAATAATAATTTTCGCGTAATCTTGGTGCGTGCGTTATTAACTTTTCGGCTTGAAAGGGGTGTTATTTCGGTTGAAATTATATTTAAAAATGGGGTGTATAATAGGACAGGCGTACGTACAATCTGTGAATCTCTGCGTGACCGTATGATCCTCAGATAAGTAGACCTATTATACCCCATTCCCTATTTCTGCAGTTGTCGGACCAAGTAAAAATAATTGGCATGCAACCTTTTTTATAGACTGTGATTTTTAGGGTTCCGTACCCAAAGGGTAAAAACGGGACCCTATTACTAAGACTCCACTGTCCGTCTGTCTGTCTGTCACCAGGCTGTATCTCATGAACTGTGATAGCTAGACAGTTGAAATTTTAACAGATGATGTATTTTTGTTGCCACCATAACAACAAATATTACAAACAGAATTAAATAATAAGTAGGGCAAACAACAAATACAATCGTGATTTTTTTGCGAAGATAGTAAGGAACCTTTCATGCGCGAGTCTGACTCGCACTTGGCCAGTTTTTTTTTAAACCTGCCCCTTTACCATGGCGTTTTAAATGAGAGGGACATCGTTATACAGAATTACAGAATGAATAGCACTATCCCGTTGTACAACGAAATCATGATGGCATTGGCTTGACATAATAGGTGGTCTGGTTATTATGCCAACACCAATTTTTTTAGGTATGAGCTGTGGACTGTCAAATGTTTTGCAGTGCCTTCATACAATATGTCCAGACTTGTATAACTAAAACATTAATGCCGTTAAATGCACCTAATTTTATCGATAAAATCACCCCACATGAGGCGTGCAATCACCACACCCCCAAAGATCAATAAAACAATTTTAGTATCTGTCTTACTTATTAAGATATCCACTTAGTCTAAAAACCATAACTTTGGACCTAGGTCTCATTAGAAGCGTACATTTAATGTTATTTTTACTACCACAGCATATGAAAAAAGTATTTTTGTATTGAGCCACAAAAGGCAATCTTTAAACAATGTTTTTTTGCATTTCCTAAACTTAAGCAAACTTTTAAGGAATTAACACATGCCGGTCATGGTTTTTATTGTTAGTTTTTTAGTTGTCCTACAGACTGACATAAGAATCTTAGTTCTAGAATTGTTCCCTTAAAATAACCTGGGTTTAATCTGGAGCACCATTTCAAACCACGCACGGGTGTATGCATGTACGCCCGAGACGGGCGGATCTGTTATCGTCGTCTCCGAAATCTTGAGGACTCTAGGTTTTAAAATTATCGACCCATGTGTCTACCGATCGCACAGTGGAGATCAGGAGACAACCAGGCTCACGGAACATCTGTGTGAGGCGGCTGATACGGCACAGCAGGTATCCTTCTGCCCGATTAGTGATATTGGGGTATTTCAATGCCCATCACCAGGAGTGGCTCTTCCCATACCAGTGCACTGATCATGCTGGAAAAGAGACGCGAAAGCTTGCACTTGCGGTAAATCTAGCCCAGCTGGTCCAGGGAGCTACGACGGTGCCGGATGTAGATTCCCACACAGCCAATTGCTTAGACTTTCTGTTGACAACAGATCCAGACCGCTACTGTGTGTCGGTATCTTCACCTTTGGGTAGCTCCGACCATTATCTGTTGAAGTCTGTATCCGTCTACTCCTCACCCGAACCCAGCCCAAGAGGCACTCGGCGGGTTTGGCGGTACAGGTCAGTATATTGGGATGACTTGCGTTCTTTCTTCGCTTCTTATCCTTGGCAGGCCACTTGCTTTTCTTCGGCTGATCCTTCTTCGTGCGCGGATGCCGTGACGGATGTGTTGCGTCAAGGAATGGAGTACTATTTTTTGACGTTGAAATGTCTAGCGTTGACCAGCCATGGTTTGACGCCGAGTGCAATCGAGCCAACACGCTTAAACATGAAGCATACCTGGCATGGGTCGACGCTCGGACGCACAGAGCTAACGACGTGAGCCAGCGGAAGAGAGCCTTCAATAGGGCTGCCAAGTCCTGCAAGAGGGTATTTTGAAGGGCTCGGTTTGACCACATAAGCCGTATTGGGACCAAACTTGCTTCCTACCCAGCCAGTAGTTAAGCGTTCCGGTCCCTGGCTAAGTCGGTTGAATCGAACTTCTACCGTCCCTCACTACCACTACTGCTGAAACCCGACAGAACGCTGGCTCATTCCGCTGAGGAGAAAGCAAACTTGTTTGCCTCTCTTTTTACGGATCCCTATCGTCTGGATTCCGGAGACGCGCAGCCCCCTCCTTCTCCTGACGGATGTGAGAAGAGTATGTCGGACATTTTCATCCATCAAAAGGACGTCCGTAGGGTGCTGCGCAACCTTGACGTGAACAAAGCTAGTGGCCCCGACGGGATACCGGCAAATGTTCTGAGAACTTATGCGCCTGAACTGTCACCGATCCTGACATGCCTGTTTTGCCTTTCATATGAGACTGGAAAAGTACCGAATACTTAGAAGCAAGCTAACGTTCAGCCTGTGACCAAAAAGGGCACTCAGGCTGACCCAGCCAACTACAGACCCATTTCAGTTAGTTAAGTCCATCCTCTGCAAGAGTATGGAACGGGTGCTGAACTCCAAGCGCTTGGCATACCTAGAAGCTAACGACATCTTCAGTGACCGCCAATATGGCTGCCGCCAAAATCGTTCAATTGGGGATGACTAGCGTATGCCATTCACATCAGAAGTGAGGCCATCGAGAGGCACGGGGACGCGCTTGCCGTCTCCTTCGACATCTCGAAGGCTTTTGACAGGGTCTGGCACGAAACCCTTATTGGTGAGCTTCCTTCATTCGGTCTGCCCAGTGGTCTGTGCGATTAGATCGCAGACCTCCTGAGGAACCGGTTTATACGAGTGGTTATTGATGGCTGCTCGTCTGACCAACTGGATATCAACGCCGGGGTCCCTCAGGGGTCGGTACTCTCAGCAACATTGTTCTTGCTGCACATAAATGATCTGCTTAAACCTTTGGGTATGCAGAAGACAGCACTGTTTGTGAGAGATACGTATCCGACGCGCGCTTTACTGGGCCTCAGATCCAGTCTCTTTGGGAGGCCATAGTTGGACGCTTCAATCTGTCCTTGAAGGCAGTCTCCAAGTGGGGCGATGCCAATCTGGTCAAGTTCAATACTGCTAAGACTCCTTCTAATTGGCTCCTTCTTTACGTGGTGTGACCGTGCCGATAACGGACCATCTTTAGCTTCCCCATCTTAACCCCTTAAGTGGTGTATATGTATCAAGTAAAAAATGTCTATATAGCGGCCTTAAAGTTTTATTACTAGAAGCCCGGACACATTGTATATATTTAAGACCCACTGGCGTTATGCTCCTGTGTTATCTTACTAACTCCAAGTTAGTAGTTAACCCGGTGTTATTTATGACATTTATGTATGACAAATATTTAACCTCGTGTTTTTTCTGTCATGAAATTATTATTTAAAACATATTTGATTTAAATATTTTCTCGGAACCCAAGTCTTATTTCTAAGGCTCATTCATCCGCTCTATATCCATAGTAGAGGCAGAAAAGCCAGTCGTCGTTGGCACGTGCCACATAGCCGGATGTTTATTGCATTGAGATTGCGGCATAACTTGGCCTGGTTATAATAAGTGAGAATGTGAGCTTCTTGGCGAGTTTAAGTGGGTCTAGTTAGATCAAGTTAATGATGGTGAATGTTTTGTATTAAGTGAGTGTTTGTTTTTGTTTATTTGGTGCTTACATTTTTAGCTTTGGTTTAGTTTTTCGAAACTATTTGAATCTCATACAAGCTTCTTATCAATTTGTTTTATATTAATACAAATTTATGTTGTGATATAGAACGAAAATCTTCGCGTTTACTCACCTCGAACTTTAAGACGACAAAAATGTTTTATTACATCTCATACTTCATCATTAGGGTTCCGTACCCAAAGGGTAAAAACGGGACCCTATTACTAAGACTCCGCGATCCGTCTGTCTGTCTGTCTGTCCGTCTGTAACCAGGCTGTATCTCGTGAACCGTGATAGCTAGACAGTTGAAATTTTCAGAGATGATGTATTTCTGTTGCCGCTATAACAAAAAATACTAAAAACAGAAGAAAATATATATTTAATCCCATACAACAAACGTGATTTTTTTGCCGTTTTTTGCTCGATATTAATAACGGCAACAGGTAGACGCTTGAAATATTCACGGAATATTTAGTTGTATATTCACTTCAAAAAATAATAATTATTAAATTAAAATAAAATAAATTGAGGGGGGCTCCCATACAACAAACGTGTTTCTTTTTGCTGTTTTTTGCTCGATATTAATAACGGAAACAGGTAGACGCTTGAAATATTCACAGTATATTTAGTTGTATATTTACTTCAAAAAATTGTAATGATTAAATTAAAATAAAATGAATTAAGGGGGGCTCCCATACAACAAACGTGATTTTTTTGCCGTTTTTTGCGATAATGGTACGGAACCCTTCGTGCGCGAGTCCGACTCGCACTTGGCCGGTTTTTTTAGTACGGCACTACTCATCCCATTTTGACAGTTTGGCTGCAGTTTCTACGTGCAATTAGAAAGAGTGTACCCTTACCCATACACTTCAAAGTATGATTGTGTAGTACTTAAATTAGCAGTTGAAAATGTTAAGGTTACACCACACTAGTCGAAAATTCTTCCAAACAAACGTAGTCTACGGATTATTCCACTGTTTGACAATGTGCGTTCAAAAAAAAAGTGACTTCAATTTGTCTCATTATAATCTAGCCCTGTATGGAAACAAAAAAGTATAAAAAGTAAATATTTGAAAGTTATGAGCGTCGAAAGTTTCGACACTAATTTTAACGCATTTTTGGGCGCGAATAAATACCATAAGAAGACGGAAAATTGCAAAATGGCCACCATACAGAGATAGATTAGTAATTCATCAATGCAAATAATTATATTTTGAACAGATACGTTTAGTAGTTTTTTCATGATATCCAGACTACCAAAGGTCTGTTTATAAAATTTCGCGCGCTCGGTTTCGTCCTACATCATTATCCATTTCGCTACAAATTTTCAAAAGTGTGTATTCGTAGGCGAACTAGATTTCTACTGCTCACCACAGCATCTATCTCTTCCGGACGTGTTGTCGGTTGATATAAAATGTATTTTAACCCTGCGCACAAAATAGATCGTGCCGTTGACCAGTGTAGCCTTAAGGATCAAACAAGATCCAAAGCTAACACCAATAGAAAATTGATCATCCGCCGATTAAAATAACCACGTAAATTACCTCCTGGTTCAGCAAGAATCATTTATTTTCGTCTATTAACTCCCGTTGAAAATTTGTAGCAGCAATTTGCTTGATTTTCTCTTACAAGTTACGGAACAGTATTTTTTTTCCACCCTCCTTTGCACAACAAAGGAACCGGGGAGTTTTTGTAAGCGGCAGCAAGCCACGACACAGGACTGGTTTTAATCCAGGATGTCGCTTTACGTGATGCCTGTGTCAATATAATTTAAAAGTGTACGTGCATGACGTCAATGTTTAAATGTTTGTTTGTTGAGTATATAAAGCTGAGTACGCACTACGTGAAAACATACGCGAGTTGGGGAAACATTATTTTTTCTGATACCTACCTCGTATGTCCTACGTTCTACATTGGTTTATCTAATTGGCACAGCTTAATTTCGCCAAGCCCGTCCTATTATCGGCCACCAAGACGTAAGGTGGAAAGAAGATAGTAGAAGAAGGATGGGCCATCGATCATCATCATCATTTCAGCCGAAAGACGTCCACTGCTGGACATAGGCCTCCCGCAGGCATCACATTAACCGATCCCGTGCGTCTCGCATCCAGCGCATTCCCGCAACCGTAACCAGGTCATCGATCCACCTGGTGGGAGGCCTTCCAACGCATCGTCGTCCGGTTCGCGGTCGCCATTCCAGAACTTTTCGACCCCATCGGCCATACGTTCTGTGAGCAATGTGCCCTGCCCACTGCCACTTAAGTCTCGCAATTCATACGATCTATGGGCCATCGATGCATGGTGAATATTTCACTCATACGAACACAAAATTTTGGGAAAACTTTCATCGAGCATACAGTTAAGAAGAGGACCTCCCTGCTAAAGACCATGTTGCCTGATAGCTTTAACCTAGAAATCTTTAAGTCAAGAGTGAATAGGATACTTCTAGGCAAGCGTGCTTTATCGTCGACCATCAAGTGAGTTAGTGGTCAAACGCGACCATAGCAATAATAATAAAAACCCGCCAAGTGCGAGTCGGACTCGCCCACGAAGGGTTCCGTACCCGGGGGGTGTTTATCGAAAAACGGCAAAAAAATCACGTTTGTTGTATGGGAGCCCCACTCAAATATTAATTTTATTCTGTTTTTAGTATTTGTTGTTATAGCGGCAACAGAAATACATCATCCGTGGAATTTCTAGCTATCACGGTTCATGAGATACAGCCTGGTGACAGACGGACAGACAGACAGACAGATGGATCGCGGAGTCTTAGTAATAGGGTCCCGTTTTTACCCTTTGGGTACGGAACCCTAAAAAAGCTTTATGATTTAAAAAGCTAGGCTTTTTTTATACCATCGTTCTCAGGCACATTGTGGTTATAAAGCCTGCATCCATTCACCCTTCCAGAAACTGCCAGGCATGATGTTCGTAATATGTTAGTATAATGAGGGTAACAGCTAACGAGTTTTGTTTTCAGGTCGATGTTTTGTTTACCAAGTATTGAAGCTGTAAGCGCAATTATTTGTAATCTGTGAGGCAATGCTTGGATTCTGTAATTATAAACTTAAGATAAATATGGGATGTTTAAGTAGTAGGTGGTACTCGTAATAGGTGTTTAAGTAGTTTGATATAGGTAATTATGTATACTTCAATAAGCAACACGAATTTGCTTTACACGTTTATTAAAACTTACGGGGTAGAAAATTGATTATCAAATAATATAGGACCCGCATTTTTTGCTTTCTATACTATATATAATATTATAAAAAGGAAAGATTTTTTTGTTTGTTTGTTTGTACCGAATAGGCTCCGAAACTACTGGACCGATTTAAAAAATTCTTTCTCCAATAGAAAGCTACGTTATTCCTGAGTGACATAGGTTATTTTTTTATCCCGAAAACGGGTCCTGTGGGGTGGCCCACGGGAGCGAAGCCGCGCGGAACAGCTAGTATCAAATAAATAAAAATAGACAAAGATAAAGCGCATCATAGTTCAGGAGTAGGGGCTTGCCACGTCACTTTGTCAGCATAAAGTATGGCACACGGTGACGGCACACGATATTTCGGTCAGTTTAACAACTGCAAATAAGTTAATAACATTTTTTTAAATGTAGATACAACAATTTTCAGATTTTTTCATAGCTCCAAGTGATTGCAGATCGAGCACATCATAATACTATTAATTTCAAGTTGATACCTCCAGGCGTTCCAGAGAAAAAGGTATCACACGGACAGACAGGCAGACAATGAAGTGATCCTATAAGGGTTCCTTTTTTCTTTTGAGCAACGGAACCCTAAAAAAATAAATTTATGTTAGCTGGGCAATACTACAGGTTTCACAGGTTGTCAGGGTAAAGTAGAGTTTGACAAATACTCAACTTCATATTCTTATATTCATATTCTTTATTGTACAAAAACATGCAAATAAAAATACAGTAGGACACCTTATGTACAAAAAGATGAGCTCTTACAGAAAACCTCAGAGTCACAGAAAAAAAAACCGGTATTAGTGTTTTGATTAAAATTAAAAAAATTCGAGTATTTAAATCCCAATGATTTTATATAATCATTGGGATTTCATGGAATCATTTAGTACATTAGAGGCATAGCGATTCAACTCCAACAGTGATATAAAACCTTAATTAGTAACATAATGATACTGGCATCTACATAGAGTAGTTAGTTCATATTCTAACAGCTTGCCAGTTATGCAATATTGCGCCAGTTACAAGCACCGACTTATTTCAGCTAGTTAATTATGACACTATACGAGTTTGTGGGTTTGGGACATCAAAATATACACAAATATGGGCTATTTTGGTTGTATTGTCAACAAACCCACAAGTTTCAATAATATAGGCATGTATAATTTGTTGAATAATTTTGTGAAGCGCAGTACTAGGGATGTAGACAAAAAATATCTTATTAGTCCATCAGTTAGATAACCTAAAATATTAGTCACGTATTTTTTCTTTTGCCACGTAAACAAACAATTACGACGATAAAGTGCGTTGAAATATCGTGTGACGTCACGGTGTGCTAAACTTTATACTGATAAAGTGTCGTCACAAGCCCCAACTCCTAAACTTTGATGCGCTTTATTTTTGTCAATATTTGTAGATAGAAAACATCTCTGTTAAGTAGCATTCTATTGTGGCCCACAATACTAAAAGATTTTTCCATCTACTCGAAAAGAAAAAGAAGCTAATATTGATGGAAAGATTTGTTTTCTGCCAGTTATCATCATCATCATCATTTCAGCTGAAATGTCCACCTTTGGACAAAGGCCTCCCCCAAGCGGGGACACAGTAACCGGTTCTGGGTTTCTTGCATCCAGTGGATTCTGGCGGCCTTTAGCAGGTTACCGGACCACCTTGTGTAAGTTCTTGAACACACTTTATGTCGGATGTCATATATTATCTTTCGTTGTATGATGAACTTATTAAATCAAATTTTAAACCTGATTCAATACCAACAATTGACCTAACTGAAGATTCTTTAATAAAACAGAGAAATTGTTCCAAAGTTAGTCATAACAAACTCAAAAAATATGCAAAACTAAATAAAATAATTAGAAATTGTAACAAGTTTAGGAAACAACACAAATTCTTTATTAAAAATATTCCACTCAGGAAAGAATGTGTTGACCTAGTTAATAAATTAAATAATTACCAAATTAAATTAGAAGACAGCAAAAATATCTATGAGATAGACACACACCGCTTACAGACAGAAATCCAGGTACTTGAGAACAGACTTAGTTCTCTTTACAATAAATATGTAAATTCAAAATTACAAATTAAAGAACACATTTTGGCCGCAAATGAGTTAGTGATGTGTCAATGTAACTGCCAGACAGTTTCAAATCAAATTGCAGTCCAGCCTGATGCTGCGGAGGACCCGGTCCAAGCTGAGAGGGTGTCTCAAGACACTGTCTTCGCACAAGACAGTTCTAATGTAGCACAAGATTTGCCTCAATTAGACCGGCCTGAAAGTGCTGGCTTTTCATCTAGTCATAGAAAAGAAGGTTTTCATTCGGTTATGTTTTCGGATGGTGTTGGAAAAGGTTTAGGTAAATTAATGAATGGCAATCAGAGTCATTCCACTTTTAATTATTGCATGCCCGGGTCATCATACAAGCAAATAATGGAATCTGTGACAAAGAATATATACAAACCAGATACCAAAATAACTGTTTTTGTAGGTAACAGTATAAAAGTAAAAAAAGATGACATCACTGAGTGTGTAAAAGAGATGTTAAAGTTAAATTACAATAAAATTATTTTGTGTGCCTTCCCTTACTTGGATAAATTGTCAAATAGACAAAATAATCACATTCACATGCTTAATAAGCATCTGCACTTTCTTGTGAGTCACTATAGTGATAAACTAGTTTTTTTTGACATCAACATTTTTGTTGGTAAATTAAAGTCGACAGGCGATACTTTGTATCTGCCTCTTAGGGTAAGACATCAAATAGCTCGGCTATTATCTTATACATTAAACTCAGACATAAGTAGTATGTCGAAGTATCCAGTTATTATTGATATTAGTAATAGTACTAATTTAAATATGGTCAATACCTTGAATAACGTTAGCAAAAATGCTATTAATATTTATTCTTTAAACTAGTTGATAGGACAAGGGAGGGTACCAATAACGGAGTAGTTACGAGTATATCCACCATCAAAAAGGTACCTTCTTGCTCGCAAAAATTTAATTTGAAAAAACGGTCTGAGCAGAATTCTCTGAAATTATTCCATCAGAATATTCAGGGTTTTTCTTCGAAGGAATTGGAAATCGAACTGATTTTAGAAAAATCTAAGTATGAAATTGTTTGTTTCACTGAGCATTGGCTGAAAGATTATGCAATGTTAATCAATTATGAAAATTATACTGTGGGCAGTTGTTTTAACAGAAATATTATGTTGCGTGGGGGTTCACTTATATTAATTAAAAATGGTATTAAATCAAAACCTCGTAAAGATATAGTAGACCTATCAGTTGAACATAGTGTTGAACTGTCCTGTGTTGAGCTGGATAAGCATGTCATAGTGTGCGTTTACAGACCCCCTAATTATAAGAACTACTCTATATTCGAGTCAGTGATGGAAGATGTTTTGGCAAAACTAGCAAAGGGTAATAAACTAATAATTGTCTGTGGTGACTTTAATATTAATATTCTAGAAGATAATTCAGACAGCAGTAGGTTAGTAAATCTCTTTAAATCATTTAATTTGTCACATGTGTTTATGGAACCAACCCGAACTACACTGACTTCTGCTACATGTATTGATAATGTTTTTTGTAGCTGCAACTACTTGGACAAGGCCATTATAAATTATCTGCCTTCGGATCATAGTGGGCTACTGGTAGCCTTTGAGTCCATTATGCTAATAAAACAAGTGCAGATTCAATCAAGACCAATAACATCCGGTAAATTAAATAAATTTAACAGCACTTTAATCAGTAAGTTAAGCAACCAGGACCTCACAGTGAATGATGGTAATATTTTGTATGATGAAGTTTTCTCAGTGGTTCAAAAAGAGTTCAATAACACTTTTAAGAAGAAAACTAAAACTATATGCCCTAAGTTTTTATTCAGTGACTGGGCGACTACAGGACTTAGAAAAAGTAGGGAAAGACTTTACGAGCTATATGGCCTTAAGCCCTGTATTAACACTGAAACGTTTAATAAGTATGTTGCTACTTACTCAAGAATTTTTAAAAATACTTGCAAGGCAGCTAAGGTCTTGTACATTAGCAATAAGGTTAAATTAGCAGAAAATAAAATCAAGACGGTTTGGAAGATTATAAACAATGAAACGAATAGGAATAAAAGAAATAGTAGTGATTACACGCTTGAGACCACACACGGACTTATTAGAGATAACAAAAAAGTTGCGCAAGAATTTGTTAATTTCTTTACCAACATCCCAATTAAAACTACTGAAACTTTAAATTCTTCGCCCTCGCTTGCTTTTGGATTATTAAACGCGAACGTTTCAGCCTGCCCGATTGTATTTAACTTTTCACATATAAACCCCATGACAGTAATAAAAGCTTTTAAGCAAATCAAGATCAAACCGACTGAAGATCTGTGGGGAATGTCCATCAAAGCTTGTACCTCCATAATTCAGACTATAGCGCCGTACTTAGCGTTGATTTTCAATTTGTGTGTGGATCAAGGCGTTTTTCCGGATCTAATGAAATATAGTAAGGTTATACCACTTTTTAAATCCGGGGACAGTAAAGACACAAATAATTATAGACCGGTATCCGTGTTGCCGGTTTTCAGCAAGGTTTTTGAGAGGATAATGCTAAATCAAATGCTCATTCATTTTAATACGAATAACATCTTGCATGATAGACAGTATGGTTTCACCAGAGGACGTTGTACAACTGACGCTGGTGTCGCTCTATTAAAACACATCTTTGATGCGTGGGAAGATTCGCAGGATGCCATAGGTATCTTCTGCGACCTGTCGAAGGCGTTTGATTGCGTTAATCATGAAACATTACTTCTGAAACTTGAGCATTACGGGCTAGGTCAATCAGCGTTAAGTTTGGTTAAATCTTATTTGAATGATAGACAGCAATTAGTTCAAATAAACGGTGTGAATTCGTCCGGGTTAAACGTTAAAATGGGTGTACCCCAGGGCTCAATTTTAGGTCCTTTCTTATTTTTAGTGTACATTAACGATTTACCCCGTTTATTGGAAAACAAACTTAACATGGTGTTATTTGCTGATGACACATCTTTAATTTTTAAAATAAATAGACGTACTTGTCAGGTTGACGACGTAAATAACGCGCTACGGCAGGTTCAGGATTGGTTCACTGCCAATAATTTAGTTTTAAATGGTAAAAAAACCAAGTGCGTAAAATTTTCCTTGCCGAATGTCAAAAGTACTGATTGTGACATTATATTAAACAAGGAGAAGCTAGAATTCGTCGATAAAACGGTTTTCCTGGGGATCACGCTAGACTCGGGGTTGCAATGGGGTCCTCATTTGGTATCCCTTGCGGGGCGGCTGAGTTCGGCGGCTTATGCTGTTGGAAAGATTCGTCGGTTAACGGATGTGGATACCGCCAGACTAGTCTATTTTAGTTATTTTCATAGTATAATGTCTTACGGTATCTTACTATGGGGAAGGGCTGCAGACATTGAGTCAATTTTTATTCTGCAAAAACGAGCCATCAGAGCGATATACAATCTTCGCCGGCGCGATTCTCTAAGGGAACTGTTTAAGGACATTAACATCATGACGGTTCCTTGTCAATATATTTATGAAAACATCATGTACGTGAGAAAGAATTTACATCTTTTTAGTAAAAACGGCGACAGACATGATTATGTTACTAGAAATAGGGACCAATTAGTTCAACCAGGTTTCAGACTGGCTAAAGTAGCCTCATCTTTCATGGGGTACTGTACAAAATGTTACAATAAAATTCCTCCTCACATTCTTGAACTGAATGAGACGAAATTTAAAACTTGCATAAAACGCACACTATGCAGGCTGGCATATTATAAGTTGGGGGATTACATCACTGATAAAAATGCTTGGCTAAATGCTAGTCCAGCTCCACAGCCACTAGGCCGCAAAAACAAGTGATATGCGGAACATTATTGTTTTGAATTATTGTTGGACCTTCTGAAGACTGTATAAGTATATTTGTAATTGTATAAACTCAATTTCATTCATCAAGGTATGTACTTATGTACCTAAATATTGTATTTTTTTTTTTTTAAAAGAGTAAGTATGGAGTTTCTTGTGCATTCTTCTCCATTACAAGCTACTTTCCGAATGCACGGTAGAATCAATTATTATTATTTTAACGTTCAAAAGTGCCGCTTGGTGGCCTACTTGAAATAAAATATCTTTGTCTTGTCTTGTCTTGTCTTTGTCTATCTTCTATCTAATATATAAAATTCTCGTGTCACAGTTTTCGTTGCCATACTCCTCCGAAACGGCTTGACCGATTTTGATGAAATTTTTTGTGCTTATCCGGTATCTATGAGAATCGGCCAACATCTATTTTTCATCCCAAAAAAAAAAAAAAAAAAAAATATGGTAGGATAGGTGTAGGGTAGGTGTAGGGTAGGTGTAGAGTAGGTGTAGGGTAGGTGTAGGGTAGGTGTAGGGTAGGTGTAGGGTAGGTGTAGGGTAGGTGTAGGGTAGGTGTAGGGTAGGTGTAGGGTAGGTGTAGGGTAGGTGTAGGGTAGGTGTAGGGTAGGTGTAGGGTAGGTGTAGGGTAGGTGTAGGGTAGGTGTAGGGTAGGTGTAGGGTAGGTGTAGGGTAGGTGTAGGGTAGGTGTAGGGTAGGTGTAGGGTAGGTGTAGGGTAGGTGTAGGGTAGGTGTAGGGTAGGTGTAGGGTAGGTGTAGGGTAGGTGTAGGGTAGGTGTAGGGTAGGTGTAGGTAGGGTAGGTGTAGGGTAGGTGTAGGGTAGGTGTAGGGTAGGTGTAGGGTAGGTGTAGGGTAGGTGTAGGGTAGGTGTAGGGTAGGTGTAGGGTAGGTGTAGGGTAGGTGTAGGGTAGGTGTAGGGTAGGTGTAGGGTAGGTGTAGGGTAGGTGTAGGGTAGGTGTAGGGTAGGTGTAGGGTAGGTGTAGGGTAGGTGTAGGGTAGGTGTAGGGTAGGTGTAGGGTAGGTGTAGGGTAGGTGTAGGGTAGGTGTAGGGTAGGTGTAGGGTAGGTGTAGGGTAGGTGTAGGGTAGGTGTAGGGTAGGTGTAGGGTAGGTGTAGGGTAGGTGTAGGGTAGGTGTAGGGTAGGTGTAGGGTAGGTGTAGGGTAGGTGTAGGGTAGGTGTAGGGTAGGTGTAGGGTAGGTGTAGGGTAGGTGTAGGGTAGGTGTAGGGTAGGTGTAGGGTAGGTGTAGGGTAGGTGTAGGGTAGGTGTAGGGTAGGTGTAGGGTAGGTGTAGGGTAGGTGTAGGGTAGGTGTAGGTAGGGTAGGTGTAGGGTAGGTGTAGGGTAGGTGTAGGGTAGGTGTAGGGTAGGTGTAGGGTAGGTGTAGGGTAGGTGTAGGGTAGGTGTAGGGTAGGTGTAGGGTAGGTGTAGGGTAGGTGTAGGGTAGTGTAGGGTAGGTGTAGGGTAGGTGTAGGGTAGGTGTAGGGTAGGTGTAGGGTAGGTGTAGGGTAGGTGTAGGGTAGGTGTAGGGTAGGTGTAGGGTAGGTGTAGGGTAGGTGTAGGGTAGGTGTAGGGTAGGTGTAGGGTAGGTGTAGGGTAGGTGTAGGGTAGGTGTAGGGTAGGTGTAGGGTAGGTGTAGGGTAGGTGTAGGGTAGGTGTAGGGTAGGTGTAGGGTAGGTGTAGGGTAGGTGTAGGGTAGGTGTAGGGTAGGTGTAGGGTAGGTGTAGGGTAGGTGTAGGGTAGGTGTAGGGTAGGTGTAGGGTAGGTGTAGGGTAGGTGTAGGGTAGGTGTAGGGTAGGTGTAGGGTAGGTGTAGGGTAGGTGTAGGGTAGGTGTAGGGTAGGTGTAGGGTAGGTGTAGGGTAGGTGTAGGGTAGGTGTAGGGTAGGTGTAGGGTAGGTGTAGGGTAGGTGTAGGGTAGGTGTAGGGTAGGTGTAGGGTAGGTGTAGGGTAGGTGTAGGGTAGGTGTAGGGTAGGTGTAGGGTAGGTGTAGGGTAGGTGTAGGGTAGGTGTAGGGTAGGTGTAGGGTAGGTGTAGGGTAGGTGTAGGGTAGGTGTAGGGTAGGTGTAGGGTAGGTGTAGGGTAGGTGTAGGGTAGGTGTAGGGTAGGTGTAGGGTAGGTGTAGGGTAGGTGTAGGGTAGGTGTAGGGTAGGTGTAGGGTAGGTGTAGGGTAGGTGTAGGGTAGGTGTAGGGTAGGTGTAGGGTAGGTGTAGGGTAGGGTAGGTGTAGGGTAGGTGTAGGGTAGGTGTAGGGTAGGTGTAGGGTAGGTGTAGGGTAGGGTAGGTGTAGGGTAGGTGTAGGGTAGGTGTAGGGTAGGTGTAGGGTAGGTGTAGGGTAGGTGTAGGGTAGGTGTAGGGTAGGTGTAGGGTAGGTGTAGGGTAGGTGTAGGGTAGGTGTAGGGTAGGTGTAGGGTAGGTGTAGGGTAGGTGTAGGGTAGGTGTAGGGTAGGTGTAGGGTAGGTGTAGGGTAGGTGTAGGGTAGGTGTAGGGTAGGTGTAGGGTAGGTGTAGGGTAGGTGTAGGGTAGGTGTAGGGTAGGTGTAGGGTAGGTGTAGGGTAGGTGTAGGGTAGGTGTAGGGTAGGTGTAGGGTAGGTGTAGGGTAGGTGTAGGGTAGGTGTAGGGTAGGTGTAGGGTAGGTGTAGGGTAGGTGTAGGGTAGGTGTAGGGTAGGTGCAGGGTAGGTGCAGGGTAGGTGTAGGGTAGGTGTAGGGTAGGTGTAGGGTAGGTGTAGGGTAGGTGTAGGGTAGGTGTAGGGTAGGGTGTAGGGTAGGTGTAGGGTAGGTGTAGGGTAGGTGTAGGGTAGGTGTAGGGTAGGTGTAGGGTAGGTGTAGGGTAGGTGAAGGGTAGGTGTAGGGTAGGTGTAGGGTAGGTGTAGGGTAGGTGTAGGGTAGGTGTAGGGTAGGTGTAGGGTAGGTGTAGGGTAGGTGTAGGGTAGGTGTAGGGTAGGTGTAGGGTAGGTGTAGGGTAGGTGTAGGGTAGGTGTAGGGTAGGTGTAGGGTAGGTGTAGGGTAGGTGTAGGGTAGGTGTAGGGTAGGTGTAGGGTAGGTGTAGGGTAGGTGTAGGGTAGGTGTAGGGTAGGTGTAGGGTAGGTGTAGGGTAGGTGTAGGGTAGGTGTAGGGTAGGTGTAGGGTAGGTGTAGGGTAGGTGTAGGGTAGGTGTAGGGTAGGTGTAGGGTAGGTGTAGGGTAGGTGTAGGGTAGGTGTAGGGTAGGTGTAGGGTAGGTGTAGGGTAGGTGTAGGGTAGGTGTAGGGTAGGTGTAGGGTAGGTGTAGGGTAGGTGTAGGGTAGGTGTAGGGTAGGTGTAGGGTAGGTGTAGGGTAGGTGTAGGGTAGGTGTAGGGTAGGTGTAGGGTAGGTGTAGGGTAGGTGTAGGGTAGGTGTAGGGTAGGTGTAGGGTAGGTGTAGGGTAGGTGTAGGGTAGGTGTAGGGTAGGTGTAGGGTAGGTGTAGGGTAGGTGTAGGGTAGGTGTAGGGTAGGTGTAGGGTAGGTGTAGGGTAGGTGTAGGGTAGGTGTAGGGTAGGTGTAGGGTAGGTGTAGGGTAGGTGTAGGGTAGGTGTAGGGTAGGTGTAGGGTAGGTGTAGGGTAGGTGTAGGGTAGGTGTAGGGTAGGTGTAGGGTATGTGTAGGGTAGGTGTAGGGTAGGTGTAGGGTAGGTGTAGGGTAGGTGTAGGGTAGGTGTAGGGTAGGTGTAGGGTAGGTGTAGGGTAGGTGTAGGGTAGGTGTAGGGTAGGTGTAGGGTAGGTGAATGTTTGGAGTTTTTATGGCAATACAAAGTTTGCCGGGTCAGCTAGTATACCTATAAGGTAGCAGTTTCGCAAAAATAAGCGAAGGAATAACAATAAAGATTTGCGCTATCAATTTAAGCAAGCAGGCCTAATATAGAGGGATATTAATTACCGTGTCAAAAATCTAATCGGCCAACAAGTTCTTATAACTTTTACAAAAAAAAAAGCACCGAATACGCATTTCACAAAAACAACGTATTTTGGACAACAAACACCTTGGCACGGATGTTAAATCGTCCATTGCTTGTCGCTTCCATGAACATACATCACTACGCGTCATATTATGCATCACGCATAGAGTTAACGGACGCGGACCGTCCGGCGGACAATCATGTCACGTCCGTATCACGTCCGTGTACGTCCTGTCTGCGTAAATCGGAATGCTGCGTGACAAATACTTTTAGTGCTTGTGTACGTTGAAACGCTGGGAGTGTGGGAGCGAGCGCGGTCATTTGTGTGTGGTAGTGGTAGGAACCGTGGGGTTTAATTCGATCTGAGTCCAATATAATCTTCTGTTTTCGCTAGACAGACCCATGACAATTTCTCCGACTACAATGATTTATGTTTACCACTTCGCAATGACCAGTCTGGTCTTTGGCATTAGTTTAAGAACTTGAACTAAACTGACGGCTTCCTCTGGTACTAGTTCGTGCTAACAAGCATTTTACAATTTAACTATCTGCCTATATACCTACTGCTTAAACCATGGCGCCTGAACATGCCTTCAGGTGCTTATTACAATTACTACAGTTTTCATCTGCATTTTTAAGAAAACCTCTACATATAACAGCAAACAACACTCACTCAACAATTACTCTGTTTGTTGTAAAACGGTATTTTGCTAGGAAATTATGTCGAAACCACTGTTGTTCATCATGTCTGTAATGTGAACTGCGTCCTGAAATACAGGCTCGGCCTAGCTCAGGCGCAGTCGCTCACATTCTATTCTTGTGCTTATATTTAATAGCTTTAATAATTCAAATTGTACAATTTTATAATTTTATGCATAAATAAATATTTTGAGAAATTTTCGTACAAACAAGATTCGCTCCCGTGGGGGGTGGTCCCCCACAGGACACATTTTCGGGATTCAAAAATAGCCTATGCCACTCAGGAATAATGTAGCTTTCTATTGGTGCAAGAATTTTATAAATCGGTCCGGTAGTTTTGGAGCCTATTCGGTACAAACAAACAAACAAAAAAATTTTCCTCTTTATAATATACTAGTTGTTCTCTGCGGCTTCGCTCCCGTGGGCCACCCCACAGGACCCGTTTTCGGGATTAAAAAATAGCCTATGTCACTCAGGACTTATCTGTAGCTTTCTATTGGTGAAAGAATTTTTCAAATCGGTCCAGTAGTTTCCGAGCCTATTCGGTACAAACAAACAAACAAACAAAAAAATCTTTCCTCTTTATAATATTAGTATAGATTAGAAGCAATCACAATAGCCTCTCGATATTAGGACGGCCTCCAGTCAATATGAATTTAAGCGGAAGTTACGGCATTATATATATATATACAGTTTCCATGCGTGATCGAATCAGATATGAAGACATCCACAGGATAACCATGGTTACCGATTTTTCGGCCTATGTCCGAAAAATTGCAAACTTAAGTGGCAGTGGGCAGGGCACATTGCTCGCAGAATGGATGGCCTATGGGGCAGTAAGGTTCTGGAGTGGCGACCGCGAACCGTATACTCAATTAAATAACTCGAAAAGTACTGGCCGCATTGGAATCTTTTATACACCGATTTGTTTGTAATTTATCTCAGACTAATTCCAAATTCAAATTTTTGAAAATTCTTTTGTTTCGGTGGCATAAAAATGTCTTGATGTGTAGGAGAGGGAATTTTCATTTGTGCGAAATTTAGAAAACAATACGAATTACGTTTAGTTACAGTTTTTTTTCATTTTTAAACGAAAGATAAAGTTAAAATTGAGGTATTGTAGCCATGCAACGCCAACATTTGACGAGGGCGGAGATGTTACGAGCTGTGGGAATGCTGGAAGCTGGGTCTGTTCAGCGTAATGTTGCTGAGGGCATAGGGACCCACCAAAATGTAATTTCAAGATTGTGGACACGCTATCGTGCCACAGGTGAAGTAGCGGAGAGGCACCGGGGGCCAAGTCGCATCACTACCCCCAGACAAGACCGATTTTATCAAATTACTGCGCGAGCTCAACCAAATGCAAAGGCTGCGAGTGGAACACCAAGTGCTTGTGAGTGACCAAACTGTAAGAAGGCGACTGCATGAAAGCAATCTACGCTCTCGTAGACCACTCCGGGTCCCACCTTTACGGAGAGGCAATCGTGGACGACGATTAGAATGGGTTCGGAACCACGTGGACTGGGGCCGTGAGCAATGGTCCAATGTGCTGTTCACGGATGAATCCAGGTTCGGCTTCCATCCAGATTCACGAAGGACGCGTGTTTGGCGAGTTTCTGGACGATGGAGCCGTCTTCAGAACCCTCAGGAAGTTCACCCATACCAAGGAGGAACAATTATGGTTTGGGCAGGAATTCGTCTTGGAGGACGGACGGATCTCGTTTGGGTGCGGGTCAATACCCGCCCATAGCCCGTAATCTTGCCCCACAGAACATAAATGGGGCAAGATTTCCTGCTCATGCACGACAATGCCCGGGCACACACGGCGATAACGGTAGCAGCTTGGTTACATACACACAATGTTAGGGCCTTAGACTGGCCTGCTCAATCGCCAGATCTAAATCCCATTGAGCATGCGTGGGATATGCTGCAAAGAAGAGCTCTGAAGGAAGTTTCTGAAAATCTGACTTTTTGCGCACCTCAGAAGGACATGGGACAATATTCCGCAGCAAGACATTGACAACCTTGTTCTGAGCATGCCGAATCGTTGCCGATGTGTTATGAACATCATGGGCGCTTTCTCAGACTACTAACTTCCAAGTTTATAAACACAAATTAAATGATTTTTCTATTTTTTTTCAGTTTTTACTCATAAATTAAAAGTTAATTCATATACGGTTTCCATCTACGCTTCATTTTTTTCCATAAAATCCTGAAATTTTAATCGAAGTACCTTAACCATTATTAAAAAATGGTAGAATATTAAATAACGTATCTTTTAAATATATACATGTCACATAAATAATTAACACATTGATAGTAATTCGCTTTTTTAAAAATATCCCTAGACCGTGTTGATGTGTTTATATATATATATATATGTATTTATTACGGGAAATATATATGTATGTTTATTTTAACTATATATATATTCTTCAATTTTAGTTTAATAATTAATTATATTTTTTATTTACCTGCCATTTTATCTCTCCACCACCCTTGGTTGACTGGTAAAGAATGAGGCATTAAATCAGCCTATGTATCTGTATGTTGCATGAAGCTTTAATAAATAAATAAATTACCGCTCATAGCAACTAATCCTACTACTTGTATTTTCCTTAAAGTTTAAAAAAATGTAAGGTTGTTACTATGTAGGTAACGACGCCAAGGTTGCTAACTCTGAATAATTAATAGATTTGATACCGTAGAATTTTACAGACTTATAACTTTTACTTTAAATCGTAACCTCGCTTTTACTTACCTTAATTAAGCAACAAATTACTTAATCATTTATTAATTAGCTTAAGGTTATTAAAGCTTGGTATAATTAAACCGTTATGAAATTAGGAGTCCATAGTAGTTGCCTCAGAATTCGTAGTTTTAAACTGTTCGCTTTGCTTTCCAAGGATCGTGTTGCATAAGTGAGTGTGGGCACAAAAAAGTAGATTAGTGCAGAAGTTAGACTTAAACAGCGGCTGCACCCCCTCCCCCCCAAAGTGCACCTCACCAACATTCGAGGTCTGCAATCAAATCTCTCTGTAGTCCACTACCACCTGGAGGCTGAGAAACCAGCGCTGTTTTTCTTACGGAGACGCAGATAGCGAGTCCGTCAGACGTGTCGTACTTATCTTACCCAGGGTTTACCCTGGAGTACAATTTTAAACCCCGCGCGGGTGTGTGTATGTACGCCCGTGACGATACTTGCTATCGGCGTCTCCGTAACCTTGAGGACTCCAGATTCTCAACGCTGTGGGCTTTAGTGGACACAAGTCTGGATAAAATTATCTACGCCTGTGTCTACCGTTCGCACAGCCGAGATCAGGAGACAACCAGGCTCACAGAGTACCTCAGTGAGGCTGCTAACGCGGCACAGCAGCGGTACCCTTCCGCCCAATTAGTGTTACTGGGGGACTTTAATGCCCACCACCAGGAGTGACTCTTCCTATACCAGAGCACTGACCATGCTGGACGGGAGATGCGTAAACTTTCGCTTGCACTAAACCTTACCCAGCTGGTCCAGGGAGCAACGAGGGTAAGTACCAGACGTTGACTCGCACACAGCCCATTGCTTGGACCTTCTGCTGACAACAGATCCAGACCAATACTCTGTGTCGATAACTTCACCTTTGGGTAGCTCCGACCACTGTCTGGTGAAGTCTGTGTCCGTCTACTCCCCGCCCGATCCCAGCCCAAGAGGCACCCGCCGGGTTTGGCGGTACAGGTCAGCAGATTGGAATGACTTGCGTTCTTTCTTCGCATCTTATCCTTGGCAGGCCACTTGCTTTTCTTCGGCTGATCCTTCGTCGTGCGCGGACGCCGCGACGGACGTGTTGCGTCAGGGAATGGAGTACTACATTCCGTTCTCTGACGTAACAATGTCCAGCGTTGACCGGCCATGGTTTGGCGCTGAATGTCATCGTGCCGACGCGCTTAAGCATGAGGCGTACCTGGCATGGGTCGACGCTCGATCTCGCAAAGCAAGTGATGTTGATCAGAAGAAAAGGGCCTTCAACAGGGCTGCCAAGTCCGCCAAGATGGTTTTGCGAAGGGCTCGGTTCGACCACATTGGCCGAATAGGGACCAAACTTGCTTCTCACCCAGCAGGTAGTAAAGCGTTTTGGTCCCTGGCTAAGTCGGTCGAGGCGAATTTCTGCCGTCCCTCACTACCACCACTGCTGAAACCCGACGGATCGCTGGCCCACTCCGCTGAAGAGAAGGCAAATTTATTTGCCTCTCTTTTTGCGGAATCTTCGCGTCTGAATCCTGGTGACGCGCAGCCCCCTGCTTTTCCTAATGGATGCGATACGAGAATGTCAGACATTCGCATCCATCAAAAGGACGTCCGTAGGGTGCTGCGCTACCTCGACGTGAACAAAGCTAGCGGCCCTGATGGTATACCAGCAATAGTTCTTAAAACCTGTGCACCTGAACTGTCTCCGATCTTGACTCGCCTATTTCGCCTTTTGTATGAGACTGGAAAAGTGCCGAATGCATGGAAGCAAGCTAACGTACATCCCGTGTCCAAGAAGGGTAGTCGAGCTGACCCGGCCAACTACAGCCCCATCTCAGTAACGTCCATACTCTGTAAGAGTATGGAGCGTGTACTTAACACAAAGCTCTTGGCATACCTAGAAACTAACGATATCCTTAGTGACCACCAATACGGCTTCCGCCGAAATCGGTCTACTGGGGATCTTCTAGCGTATGCCATTCACATATGGAGTGAGGCCATCGAGAGGCACGGGGAAGCGCTGCCGTCTCCCTCGACATCTCGAAGGCTTTTGATAGGGTCTGGCACGAAAGCCTTATTGGTAAGCTTCCTTCATTCGGTCCTGAGAGATCGGTCCATTCGAGTAGTTATCGATGGCTGCTCATACAAAAGATTTTAATTCCAAACTTTATAGCTGGCTCTGTGATAAATGTTTCTACTCCATCAGTGAATTTTAAATGACATGCATTGTAACTTTTTTTTAATTTTAATTTTTTTAATTTTAATTTTGGCACTTGTTTTGATTCAATTTTTACACGGATTTGACCTACATTTTTTATTTTATCTTTATTGTCTTGACATTTGTTTTATTTACTTTTTACACGGATTTGACATTGTTATTATTACTTTTTGCTATATTTAGACATTTGATTGATATTTTACATACATTTGACATTTAATATTTCTAATTTTGAATAACTTCAATGTTTTATTTAGGTATAATGACTTTTGTAATGATTTCCTGTAGATTAATTTCATTCATTGTTTTCAATCATTCATTATTTAACTCATTATTATTATTGAATTCATTAATTTTATTCAAGATTTGCACGCCATAGTATGTGGCAAACATGTTTGAACCTTTTATTTTTTTGTAATCTTGCATGCACTTTTTATTATTATTTGTTGTATGTATACACATGTTTATGCAAATAAATATATCTGAATCTGAATCTGAATTGGACCAATTGGATATGAATGCCGGGGTCCCTCAGGGGTTGGCCTCAGCAACATTATTCTTGCTGCACATTAACGATCTGCTAAAACCCGGCACCTTTGGGTATGCAGACGACAGCACTGTTGCTGAGAGATATTTGTCCAACGCACGGGCTACCGGGCCGCAGATTCAGTCTCTTCGTGAGGCCATGGTGGAGCGTTTGAACCTGTCCTTGCAGGCAGTCTCCGAATGGGGCGATGCCAATCTGGTCAGGTTTAATGCTACTAAAACCCAGGCGTGTCTTTTTTCCGCGAAAAAGAGACAATTTCACCCGGCTCCAACTTTCCGAGATCTGACCGTGCCAATAACGGACCATCTTGAGCTTCTTGGCGTAACTTTGACATTGACTCTGAATTTTGGGCCATACATTGAGGCAAAGGCTCAGCTGGCTGCCAAAAAGTTGGGGATCCTTGCGAAGGTGAGAAAGTACTTCACGCCGGAACAGCTGCTCAACTTGTATCAAGCGCAAGTTCGATCATGCATGGAGTACTGTTCTCATCTCTGGGATGGATCTGCCAAATACCAACCTGATGCACTGGAGTCGATCGAAAAGCGGGCCAAGAGGCTCATCGGCGATGAAGCACTGGTCAAGACAAAGCTCCAGAGCCTTGAACATCGTCGTCGAGTTGCCAGTTTGTCGGTTTTTCATCGGTTACACTTCGGCGAGTGTGCGATGGAATTGCAGGATCTAATTCCACCTAGCCCGTTTCATCATCGGACTACCAGACGGACGGCGATGCGTCATCGGTACATGGTGGACATCCCACCCATACGCACCAAACGTTTTGGGAACACTTTTATTCTGCGTACAGCTAAGGAGTGGAATTCCCTGCCGGAGTCTGTGTTTCCCAACAGCTACAATCTAGGGGTCTTTAAGTCAAGAGTGAATAGGTTATTTTCTAGGCAAGCGTGATTCACCGTCGACCACATCATCGCTTACCATCAGGTGAGATAGTGGTCAAGCGCGAGCCTAAAGGATATATATAAAAAAAAAGAAGTCTTTTATAATGTATATTTTTGACAAATGTGCCTATTTAAAAAAAATGGGTTTATAAACCTTAACTCTGAAAACTATATAGATATCAACATGCGCAAAACGCAAATCAATAAGTATTTTCATAGATAAACCGTAACAAAATTTAGGAGTGGGGTCAAGTGACGTCACTTCTAGGTAAAAAGTTAGCAAGTCGTCCATGTGAAATTTCAATGCACTTAACCGTCGATTTATGATAAAGTGACAAGAGAAAAATAGATGTTAAATTTTTTTTTGGTTATATCACTGACAAATTGAATAGATCTTTTCAGGAATTACCCTAGGTACTCGTATTGTAAAATTGTGGTACAAAAACCTACCAAAACAATGAAAGCAACAGTCAAAAAGTTTGGTTATTTTTTGTTGTTAGCACCAGATTTGACGATCTAAATACATATGTTTGCAATAATTCGTAATATTGGCACTGCGATATTCCAATGACAAACATGTGGGTCCCTGTCAGTACAATTTGATGCCCTGGGGAAAGCAAAGCTGGGACAGTGTACAGCCCAAAGCGTACAATCGATTTGTTTAAACATTTTATTTTTCGTGCGTGGATGATGTACCTGTTGTTATTCTCTAAATAAAAACTGTATCGATGTGTGAATTTATATGTCAAGTATTCGCATCTTCTGAGCATTCTGCTACGAGCATTTCAGCCATGTGGTTTCATTAAACTGAATATAAAAAACTCACTTGTTCCTTTTTTATTGTTCGCTAAGAAATAGTAATTCATCTGTTCAACGGTCTCTTTTGTGTGTTTACAATCCAAATGCTCGCGGTGTATATGCAGTTAAGGTAGAAGCGCACCTAGACGCACCAAAGGAGCCGCACGCGCCGCAGCCTAGCGATGCGTCTAGGGTCTCGTCTTTATTCCTATTATAAACGGTTTCTTAAGGCACAGTTACCCCTCGGTAGCTAATTTTAAAATGAGAATCACGTCTAAACGGCTATATGTATTTTTTTGATGCACATATATGTTACATTGGACCATTTTCTTGATAATTTGAGCTATGAACATTTTGAATTTTATTCGTATAACATAGTGTAATTATTTTGTAAAGTGGTCGCACCAAAACCGCCGGGTGTATTTTAATGAAATTTTTACCATCTCAAGTCAATTTAACTATCTACATTTTGATCGAAGGTTTTTTTTAAGTCATAGAACATTAAGGAAAGTACAAAAAAACTATAGAATTTTGGTTTGAGTGGTTGCGAAACGAGTGCGCGTTTAGTTCCCTCAAGGTTGTTGGCGATTCTTGCCGTCTTCAGTTTCATTTCCGATCACGGGCTTACGCGTTCGTGGCAGTGACGCATAACACACAGTGCTACTGACCTTCTTCTGAGAGTTTCTGTGATCGAAGTGAAACTTCAAGTCTTCTTCTCCTTTGTGTCAACTCAAAATACAGTCTCAACTATAACTATTCAGATTTCATCCGACCAATATGTTGCTGTTGGACAGTTTTGTCATTCGCCACGTTCAAATCCTGAAAAGAGCAGGTGGTCTGAAGGCTGTAAAGTAGGTGGGCTATATCCAGCGACGGGGCTCCTCACTAGTACTGTGTTTTGTATGGGTCTATGGTACTCCATTGTTGTTTGTACAGCGGCCAACCTAGGCCCGCAACCTGTTTAAGGGTTTCCAGATTGACCACTGCAGTTAGTGTCAAGAGGGCATACTCAAACTTCAAGTGACTTCATAGACTGGTTCTGCTGTACTTACCTGTTCAGTGGCAAGACTCTGTTTGCACAGCGCGGTAACCCGTTGCAAGTCAATGATCTTGGAACGCAACGCTCATTACACTAACGTACATAGTCCCTACGTACAAAACGGTTACGTGTGCTCTATAAAACGTATGGAAATCTCGACCCAACTAGTTTGGGTTATAGGAATTTCAACAGAAATTTGCTCCATAATTTACATTTCGACAAATATAGTTTTACTCTATAAAATGCTATTTCAATATTTGCTGTATAATATACTAGTTGATCCCCGCGGCTTCGCTCCACAGGACCCGTTTTCGGGATTAAAAAATAGACTGTGTCACTCAAGAATAAAGTAGCTTTCTATTGGTGAAAGAATTTTTAAAATCGGTCCAGTAGTTTCGGAGCCTATTCAGTACAAACAAACAAAAAATCTTTCCTCTTTAGAATATTGGTATAGATATAGATAGTTAAAAATAAACCTGTTCTTTATGTTATGCTAACAATTTTTACGTTTAGTTTTGGTAACGATCAAAAGCCATTCTGCAAATCGAACGAACGTCCACTGCTGAACAAAGGAGTGGACGTCTTTCAGGTAAACGTAATGATGATTTTTATTCATTTATTTAATACTTAATGCACACAAACGTACAGAGGCGGCCTTAGACATTTTCTGCCAGTCGACTTTCAGGTGTTGCAGACACAAAACCCTTTGGACCTTTCGGTGATTTTTCTACGAATCGATAATTAAGTCTTTGTGGAAATACTCACAGAAAATACTTATTTCTTCGACGGAATACTTCAAATACACAGACATAACTTGACATGTCCGTAAGGATTGAGGAGCCACTTTGCGTATCCTAATGAAAATAATATACTTATTTAGTAGTAGGTTAAGAAATTTTGTAGGTTCGATCCTCGATTTTGTAGTATAATACTTCAAAAGTTACATGAACATAAAGGTGGCTCCTCAATCTAAATGTTTGGATTTAGGAGCCAAGTCAGAACTAGAAACATCATGGATTAATATTTACCATCATTTGGTATGATTTTGTAGCATTTGCGAGTATTTAGTAGACAAAATCTGAGCTCGGTTGCATTAAAATCAAAAAGTTACCATACATTATATGTGGCTCCTCAGACCATACATACGACTCGTCAGTTTTCAATGAAGCAGTAGTTCAATTAATGCGCAATTTCTTCGTCATTTAGGAGTTAGTGTATTCGAATTTGTAGCATATGGACAAAGTAATTTAACTAAGTGAATTTAGTAAATAAACGCATTTTTGGCTCCTCAATCATTACGGACATAACTTGACAGGATTTAAAAATGAAACATACCTATTTAGTTATTCAACACACTTCAAGACACAAAAATCATTGCAGGCCTGGCTGTTGTGACAGAAAATCTTGTATCACAAGAGTCAGACCTCTCAATAACAGGTACTATATTACAGAAGCAAAAATTCAGTTTACCATGCAATGACACGTGAGTAAATAAAATTTGAAAGGTAGGGATACTATATCATTGAGTTTCCATATACCAAAGGAGAGCGCAATATGCTGACTTCATGTATTTTTATATCATTCTATGCAAACAAAACCTGCGACAACTTACACCGTGACACATCGCCGCGAGTAGGGCTCCATTAGTAACACGTCACAAAATACATACATCATTCTAAAACTTGATATAAATGATGAATGATATTATTATATGGGATAAATACTTTTGCAAGACAATATTCAATAAGCAAGTATTTCAATATTTCTAAAAAGAGACATGGGTCCTTATAAATGCAGACATCCATTACTTTCAAAGTTCAGCTATTCGAAACACAAAATAATTATGTCTGCAATGCCTGCAGGTTGATCATCCATCAGAATCATGACTATACGTAAATAGATTACTTTAGTTGTGTTGATGTTCTTATTTCTTCATGCACAAAGGTACAATGGCGGACTTAATGCCTTAGGCATCCTCTACCAGTCAACTAAGGGTGGTGAAGACATAACATGGCAGGTGCATTGTTTAAACCAACAAAACAAAAAACTATAATAATAAGTTGCTTAAATGTGTATGTTACATATATATTTAGTACATATAATACATACCTATAAATACATATATATTTATCAGTTATTGAAAATAAGTTTTCTCTCCGCCGAAAAAAAAACAGCAATTGCCGCTTGAAATCATACCGACTGGTGGCCGTCCTGATTTCGACAGGAAGCGCGTTCCAGAGAACGATGTGTTGTTGTGCTATATTTTTGAATAGCTACTAAGATTTGAAAGTCTGTAAGACAAGCCCCTGATTTTTGTAAAGAAACTACCGAAACGTCATAAATTAAACGCGAGTCTATTCATGCGATCAATCACAATAGCAAACACTTATTCGACTATCTCGGAAACATTCGTCAGAATAAATTATAGGCTGTTATTTTATTGACGAAAATGTTGTTCCGACAAGAAATACATTCAATACTCAATTTTGCTATAATGTTAATTCGTCTGACTCAGCTGTGAAAGAGGGGCTTTGCTCTTTTCCCTGCATAGCTCTGCCCCTGTCTAACAGTGAAATCATGATAGTTTTGACGCGTCAGCCTCTGAGCCAATGTATTTCTCAAGAATAGAAGAAAAATGCTTGTCTGCCTACCTGCCTAGCCTTTTCGCAAACTATGTTGTAGTCAGCTTCCAGTCTAAACGGATTCAGCTGAGTAGCAGTGTTTTACGTGGAGCGACTGCCTATCTGACCTCCACAACCCAGTAACTGGGTAACACGGTACCCCTTGGCAAGACTTGTGTCAGATCTCAGGCTTCTGACTACCCGTAACGACTGTCAAAGATATTCAAATGATAGCCTAGCGTGCTTTCAGAGCCACGGAAGAAACTCGCTATTTAAAGATCACATCCAAGGACCAGTGATGACCCAGTGAGAGCAGTGGTGGCCCAGTGGTATCGGCCGCGACTTACAAGTTGTAGGTCGTGGGTTCGAGCCCAGGCAGGCGCTTTACTTTGTGTAAATTATTTCATCATCACTGCTCTCAAAACGGTGAAGGAAAACATCTTGAGGAAACCGGCATGTCCTAGAACCAAAAATTCGAAGACATGTGACATCCACCAACCCGCACTGGGCCCGGTGGTGGATACGGCCCATTCCCTCTCACAGAGAGGAGGCCTGTGTCCCAGCAGTGGGAACATTAATAGGCTGATGATGTGTGATGTGATATGTATCCACGGACCGACCTCGGCAAGCTTTGCTTAACCTTGAAGATCGATCGGTGTGGCAGTTATTACATAGCCACTAGGGAAAATGCTTGTGAAGTAAATTAATCAATTCAACAACTTTTAAGCAAATATTTTACTCGAAAGACAAAGGCCTAAAAACCGAAACCCGAGGTCAAACCACAAAAATCTCCATAATTAATCTCCACACAACCCGAACATACTCGAACAGTGTCAGGTTCATGCGAAGTGAAAATTCCTTCTTCATCAACTTCGATTTTATCATTATATTGTGTATCTTTGACAGACTAGTGTACTTTTGATAGTATTACACTCTACTCGGCTTCATCATCATCATATCATCATATCAGCCGAAAGCAGTCCACTGCTGGGCATAGGCCTTCCCCAAGCGTCACCACATTGACCGGTCTCGGGCGTCCCGCAACTAACGGATCCCCGCAACCTTCACCAGATCATCGATCCACCTGGTGGGAGGCCTTCCAACGCATCGTCTTCCGGTTCGCGGTCGCCACTCCAGAACCTTTCTGCCCCATCGGCCATCCGTTCTGCGAGCAATGTGCCCTGCCCACTGCCACTTAAGTTTGGCAATTCTTCGGGCTATGTCGGTAACCCTGGTTCTCTTGCGGATCTACTCGGCTTAGTCGCCATGATAATGAGAAAAAAATTCAAGGAATGATAAAGTAAATAATAAATTATACTTAAATTTGATTGAGGGAGGCTCAGTTCTAGTCGAGAATTTGTCAAGTGGTGGCAATGATTTTGAGTAACAAATCCTATCCTATCCCATTGAGTCTATGTTTTAATAGCTATCACATACTAACTTGACTTATGTTATCAACAAACGTAAGCTAAATAAAGTTTTTTTTTAATACTTAATATGGTTACAAAGTACGTTCGACTTTGTCGTTTGATATTCGTGATGTACAGCTGTTAACTACATACAACATGTAAACCCAATTATTTCTTGCAAAAAATGCCATTACGGGCGCCAACGCCTTGGCATTCTAATTGAAATAGCGCGTGAAGATAAGACTGGAGTTCGTGGAACTAACTTAAGTAGGTTTTATTTTGCCCCGAAACTATGTTAATTGTGTAGAATTCCCGAATCAACAGTAATCTAGGTAGAGGAACGATATACACAAGTGGCCGGTAGACGATGGCAGTTAATTTATTACAAGCTTGCCCCACACTAGGAATTTCTTCCTGTATCGTGGGTGCGTTTACAAACATATAAACTCACATACATAACACCCAGAGCCGGAACAGTATCTGTAGGTCATACAAATATTTGTTCCGTGCGGGAATCGAACCCGCGACGCGCAGCGCAGCAGCCGATCGCTCAATCACTGCGCCAACCGTGCGCCCAAGTAGTACCTTGCTTTATAAATTGTGTGTGTGTTCGGTAACTAGTTATCCATTTTCCGATTATGCTGAAACTTGGTGTGCTTATGTGACTTTGAACCAATGAGATTTTAACAATAGAGGCGTCATACCGTCATACTCATTATAACGAAATAAGAACATGGTGATATTATACTCTAGCTACCTACATAGGACCTATGGAACTTCGAACTTTATTTCTATCACTGAGTAGGTTAAAAGATCACAGAGATATAGATAGGGCCCCGTACAAACGTATGTTCATGTCGCAGGACGGACTGAGTTCACTCAAGCTAGTTGCTAGCTTTTGTTTGTATTGCCGCGCAGGCGTCGGTAAAACGTATCGTAACACATTGAAATAATACTATGGTATTATGGAACGAGTCTCATGATGAAGCAGGAAGGTGGCCAAAGCAACTCCTCAGCCAGACAAGATAGAACCTTCGTGTTCGGGCTCATTAGATATGTATTGACAAGTGATATGATATTCAGTATCTTTTAGTTGAAAAAGCTTGTATAAAAAATATTGTATAATGAATACTTACTTATTTAAAAAAGCCTTTTTACAAAAAAATCTCGGAATCGGTGTTCCTATTTTCGTTTCTTTGTTTTTTGACAACAACTGCCGAATTTGAAGTTATTTTTTACTTTGTAGTGTTTTTATTTGGTAGTCGGTTGTATTTTTTTGTAAAAAGCTTTTTTATTTTACACTTTCACCTTAATGCCCAAAGTGATGCCAGACATGAACTAACATAAAACTTAAACAAAACTGGTGGAATGAGAGTATACCAGGGTGAACTTTTCACATCTGCTACCCCGTTTAGAGCGTACCAGTGTGATGTTATGTTATGAAATGGTGTAAGGAAACAATAAACAGATATGCGATTGCAGCTATTCCGAGTGATTTGCCGTCATTTATTGAAGAGTTCTGATTTATATCTCCGAAGTTCTTCATCAAAATCGGTTCACCTAGTAAAAAGTTCTGAAGTAACCCATATAAAAAGAAAAATACAGTCGAATTGATAATCCTCCTTTTTGGAAAGTCGGTTAGCAAGCAAATAACGCCCAAGATCTAAGAAGAACCATTGGCAACTCCCAAAAGGTAGACCGAAGACCAGGTGACCGAAGACCGCAGGCACCTGCTGGACGCGAAAAGCACTGGACCGATTCAGTGACGCTTAGGGTAGGCCTATATCCTGCAGTCTACGTTGTTCAGCTATCTATATATTTATTTATTTATTTTACTTTAACTTAACACGGCCAAAGGCCAATTACATTAGTTAAATACATGTTTATAAAAAAGCATTAAAATAAAAATAATAAAAACAAACAACAATGATAATATCCATAATTACACGGCATTCATACGCTCATCTCACAATACTCCAGACATACAGACAAAAACCGACATACCGAACATTTTCTTAAATAACGCCTGCTTGAATTGGTCAAATTGGGATGCTGCATTTATGGTGTGCCAAAGCAAGCACAAGCCCCCAAGAGAAAACTCTTCAAAGAGCATAGACCCATCTCAAGGATCCTCATATGTCAGCACATAGGATCAGCAAAATAACAAATCCATAAACGTGCTATTCTATAAAAATAAAACTATTTAGGAAAACTTCGTCATTATTTTCATATCTATCACAGGCAATGCCTCAGGTTGGCAACACTGAACCTTTGCCACTTAGTATGGCTCAAATTTACGATGAGCATCAACCATTTTATTTGTATTGTTTTAATGAGCAGTGTAGGTGTTTAAGCCTAATGGATGCCTTATAAACGTTATGATAAAAGTAATAGTACCTATTCATTAAGAACTTTGGATTTATTCGTGTTTGTAAAACATCCACACAAATAAATCTTAACAATATTTTGTTTTCAACGTTACAGGTTCAACAAATGACCATTAGTTAAGGTTGTGTTTGTATGCAGCACCAAAATGCACATTACTGATGAAAGCGCTGTAGTCGTGACAGTTAGGCCACCACACACTGGCGCGCTACAAATTGCCGCGCGATGCCGCGTGATGTACATATTCCTGTAACACAAGCCGGTGGACATGAACTCTTTATTAAGGCACGTGTAATTGCGCTGTTTTGGAATTGTTTTGGAATTTTATGTTTATTCATAGCACTCGTTATGTGTTTGTTCCAGTTGCGGTGTGGCAACTGGAACGCGGTGAGGCATTATGTAAGCTTTCTCAACTGAAACAAATGGAGTTTCAGAGATTATAATTCTAGTTTTAATTAAACAGATTCCATGTTATTGCTGAAATATTTTCTGACACATGTGTTAAGACCCATTATTTTATAATAACGCCTCATATACTGCTCCACAAACTTCCCTTCATGTAGCCATCAACAAAGTCAAACACAGTACCGACATTATTTAAATTGCCTCCTATTACAGCCGCGTCCGTGTCGCAGCAACCGCGTATATATGGAGGCACCCTTATACGAACGCGACTGTTGAAAGCGTGGGTTGACATAATAGGATAAAATGTTGCAGTGCAGAAGGCTCATTAATGACACCACAAGAGAAGGAAACTAAATTGATAGGAATAGTAAAAAGTGTTATTCGCAGTTGCGACATGCAGGCTTTTAGCCACGTTGCACTTAGTCGGGTTGTTCTTCCACCTGTGAGCTCATTTTCGTCAAGTAAGAGGTAAAGTGAGTCTTCTGTATTTAAATATTCCATGTCAATATTCAGAATTTCTCTCACGTATCACGGGACCGTTCCAGACAAAGCCAGATATCTGTCTACACTATAAATTTATTTTAAAAGCTAACTAGACTCCGTCAGTTTCTTGTTCGCGCGACGATTTGTAATAATTAATGTTGAGGGAATAATAATGTACCTATGTAAGTAAAATCTTGGGTTTGTCAACAATGTTTGTTAAGATATTTGATGTGTTTGTTTTAGAATGATTTCAATTATTCTGATCTTAATTAATGCTCCATTGAAGTGTTACATTTTTGTGACAGGTATTTGACTCCTGTCGGTAAAAGATGGACGTGTTCATCAAAAAAAAATCAAAATCTATGGGTGTGTTATAAGGTGTGACGAATGTATCTGTCTATGACATTAATAGCTCCGATTACGGTTGAACCGATTTTGATTTAATGGTTGAAAATCGCTTTATTTGAAAGGTGACTTCATCGAGAGTGTTCTTTAGCTATGTTTGATGAAAATCGGTTCCATTCAAAAGTTATGGTCACACATTGACCGATACTAATTGTAAAATGTGTCGTGTCGTAATTTTTTGAGTATTTTTATAGTCTGAATATAAAATCTAGGACCTTGGCAGGCGACCATCCTAGACAGTAGGTAATATATCAAATAAAAAGGTTCTACAATGTAAAAGTTTTCTTAGGTTTCAAAGGACAGATAAAAGGCTTTAGAAGGACTAAGCAAACAAAACTAGATACATTGTAATTTATAAGTTTGTTCTAGCGTTCTAGTAAAAATAATGTAAAGCCAAAACATTGTGTGAGAAAGTAAAAGCTTTGAACACATGAGCGCAATTGTTTAATTAAAACGTTGTTAGTGTAGTAATTACGTAATTAACTCTGAACCCTTAATTATTCTGAGTCGTTACAAACGTTAACAACACAAAGAAAGGTTATCTTGGAGAAATATGGCGGTATTGAGTTTATGAGTAAGAGCTTTGAAGGTCTTTACGTGAAAAACAATTATTTCTTTAATAAAATTTGAAATTCTGCTATCTTTCTAGCAAATTCGTGGATGGGTGACCATTGAATGCCTTTCAAATTGAAAAGAGTTATGATAAAATAACCTTTTTACAAAAAAAATACTACTGACTTCCAAATTAAAACACTACAAAGTTAAAAATAACTATCTTTTTGGAAGTCGGTGTTCATAACGAAAAAATATAGTCATGGTCAAAGACATCTACTTCCAAAAAGAAATTTATTTTTCACTTTGTAGTGTTTTTACTTCGAAATCCGTAGTATTTATTGGAAAAAATGTTTTTTTTTATTTTTCACTTTTTAGTTGTTTACCCGAATATCTAAAACTTTAACATACTCGGTGAAATGAGATTGTACTAAGGTAAACTGTACACATCTGCGTACCCCTTTAGAGCGTACTGGAGTGATGATATGTTATGAAATGGTATAAACAATAAACAGACATGCGATTGCAGCAATCCCGAGAGAAGAAAGATCTTCATCAGATCTTCACCAAATTAAAATGGGATCAATTTGGGAATATACTCCTTCAAACATACATTTTGAAAATGGGTCCATAATTGACGGATAAATCGGTGAACATGGACAAAAAAAAGAAAAACAAACATAATGTCGAACATAGAACCTCCTCCTTTTTGGAAAATAGTTTGAAATATTTTAAAATTGTTTAAAAAGAGAACGTGAAACTACTGGTTCTTGTAGTAATATTAAGGATATAGTATATATCTATTACCTCTCTCGCAGAGAGGAGGCCTGTGCCCCATCAGTGGGAACATTAATAGGCTGATAATGATTATGATGTATAATATCTGACTCTGAGTCTACTTACGAATAATTGGGAACAAGGTAAGGTATCAACAGTATGAGTATCTAAATTTATCAATTCGATTGTTTTAAATCTACTGGTTGAATCATTTTCATATTACTAATGAAAAATAATAACTTTTTCTTTGAAATATCAAATTATATGATAATCGAACAAGATAACGAACTTCTCATGTTCCCATAACTAAATTACCAGAACCAAAGGGCAACAAATCCAACAATCGAGAGAATGTTTGAAAACAAACGATTTTGCAGCGAACGGGTTCGAACTCGAGCCGGCGAACGCTGAAAACTTTATATTTGCCTAATTAACTACATTCAAGGGTCTCTTTCTTGATTAGATCACGTATCGGAAGGATCTGAACGGATCTGAGTCAATACGAACTTAGTTTTTATTGTTGTTTGACTCGCAATGAACTGGCGTTTCGACGATTGAAAATGAGTAGCGTATGTTTTGGTTATTAGTACCTACTAAACAAATCAACCTCTGAGTAATGTTTCGTCTTCTATTTTCGATCCTATATCCTAGATTCAGTCTGAGATTAGACGGGTCCTAGATTAGAATCTATATACGATCATGTATTTTATACCTTGCCAGTGCCTTGTTAAATGTCACCTGTAATTGTGTACTTTTTGCAAAATAAATATATTTTGTTATTATATTAAAGAATTGATTGGACTGCACAAAGAAGAAATTTATAGAAGGGGGTGTCTACTGAGATCTCGATTAATAGAGAAGTATAGAAGAAGACGTATATTTGGATAAGAGAGTATAATGGTGAATGGGAGCAGTGATGGCCCAGTGGTATCGGCCGCGACTTACAAGTTGTAGGTCGTGGGTTCGCGCCCAGGTAGGTGCTTTACTTTGTGTAAATTATTTCATCACCACTGCTCTCTAAACGGTGAATGAAAACATCGTGAGGAAACCGGCATGTCCTAGAACCAAAAATTCACAAACCCGCATTGGGCCCGCGTGGCGGATTACGGCCCATCCCCTCTCACAGAGAGGAGGCCTGTGTCCCAAGCAGTGGGAACATAAATAGGCTGATGATGTGATGTGTGAGAAGATGTAGGCCTAACTATACTACTACACAGTGCACAGGCCTATTGCGGCTTTTTGGTTATGATATGCATGTTTTCGAATTTGTGGGTCTAGAGAGACGTACAGGGAGGTATGTTCTTCTGATATGAAATAGGTTAAAAGAAACCTTTTTACTAGTGATATACCATCACTGTTATAAACCTATTGCGTTCGAATCTAGTACTTAGTGCTCATTTCTCCTAAGTTCCTTATTATTTCGAGTATTATAGGATTCGGTTATACAAGTGGATTCAGTCTGGTAACTATTTTGGTGTATAGACGGTACTTGGGAATTGTTAACTAAAGATAGTAATTAAGCGAAACTAGAACTATTAATACTCAGTTATTAGTGTAATGTCACATTTAATTAAACTAGGACGTCGGCTTCTGATTGATCGTTATGTCCAAGAATTGTTGGATACTAAGATGTGATTAGTATTGAATACATTTTGACCATATTGGCCACAGTATTTGACAAAGAAAATTCTTTCTGTTGTTATGTTTCAAATGCGAATACTATAAAGTTTGGAAATTTAAGCCAAAAGTGAAAAGGTTACTGCTTGGCAAGCGCGTTACACCGTCGACCACATCATCGCTTACCATCAGGTGAGATAGTGGTCAAGCGCGAGCCTATCTATAATAAAAAAAAATACATTGATATTTATTTTTGCTTTCTCTGAGTTTAATATTATTTATATCAAAGTATATGTACTAATAAATAAAGTATACACAAACTGATAATAATAATTTGCAAGAACATACTAAAAGCCCCAAAGAGGAAGAACTCCTTGAGCATCAAAAAGGCGTCCATATCGCTGTCCGTCGCTTTTGAAAGTTGATTTCTTGTATCGGAATGGCTGACAGTGGATTTTTACAGTTCAATTTGTATACCTATACTATGTGCCTATCTATACTTTTTTTGTTGTATTCAAGGAGATAAATATGTACATACACAGTATAAAATGCTTAATAACTACATATATATTATATACTTAAATCATAAACAACTAACTAAGCCTAAAAATGTACATGTCTAAAAAGGTAACATCTCAGACCAGCAAAGAGATTCCACTCATAATGTGCTGTTGTGATTATATCTCTTGTGTAATCTATGTTTATCTGCGGCTTTGAAACCTCTGCCAGAGCTTCCTTCACCCTAGAGCCCTATGAATAAATGAGGAAAACAAAAGTGCCTTGCACGTTCCCCTTTGAAGTCCTTTTAAAGACCTTCGCCATTAAACAACTCTATTTAAATACGGATAAACTAACCAGTTTTTCCTTACGTATACACGTGTCAAGGAAAATACTTACACGTGTTTAAATTAATACAACTGTCTGAAACCTGTAAAGTAAATAACTGATCACGCAATGAGAAGGGAATCATTTTGTTACGAATATAAAAAAAATGTAATGAAAATTAAATAAAGCTCAATTAGTTGCCTCAATTTGGGATTTTCCTTAGTTTTTATACGAGTATTTCTCATAAACTTTAGTTTACCTATAGCTGAATTCAGCAAGACTCGTTTTCAACAGAAATATGTACCTTGTAGGTACATAAAAAATAAACTACACTAAATTGGAATATTACAAAACGTTGTTTGACTCTACTGTATTCTAGCCCATTTTCATCCGCATTTTCAAATCCAACAAAAGAGAGCAAAAAAAAATCAATCAGCAACTTTGTTGTACGCAAAAAGTTAAGCCCGATTCACACTTATATTATCTATAGGCAGAATTTAGGTCAAATGTAAAACGAATTGCGGAACGCTGTACGTCAGTTAGAACCGCTGACGCGTCGTGAATGCGCCGTAATGAACTGATGTTACTCCATTCAAAGGGAACTTTTTCAACTAAACTTTAAATATACCTACAATTATTTTGCTACCGCTTCAATTGAAAAGGAGAATCGTAGAATTCTGTTGGAAATATTGTGGGTTGTTGTTGGTTTCAATAGATGTTTTTTTTGTGTTGCTAGTGGACTTTCTGAATTTTGTTGGTTCGTTATTTCGACTGAAATTCAATGAATAAGATGTGCATGAATTGAAGTCTTTGTGGTTTAACAACTTCTTAACTTCATTTCCTACTTTTTGACCACTATTTTGATATTTTCGGGCAAGTGAAGAATGTTGCATTGAAGCAAGATGCCGTTGTGCAGTTGTCTTCCTGTATTAGGAATGGTCTTAAAATATTAACACAAGATGTTTACAAAGTAAACTTTATAAAACTTTCGTATTCGCTTTTTTAGCTAAGAAAATTTGTAGGGCCCCGTTTTTACCCTTTGGGTACGGAAACCTAAAAAAGCATTTTCATAGAATCATATAACAACGATCATGTTTCTACTGAAAAGCAAAAGAAGTATGTAAGGATCGTAACAGGTGGGGTTCTGTAGCTTCTGCCTAACCCCATGGGAAAAATCCGTGAGTTTATGTATGTTTCTACTCAGCCGTAATAAAAACCCCAAAACATCCATACATCCCATACACAATTGTATAAGATAAAAATACAATAGCCCAAACAATATACCTTAGCATTCAATCGACGAGCACTATTGGCCCGATGCAAATGTATCGAGTCAAAAATCGATCACCGCGATTGACACTCGATTAACTATCTCTATTTAATTTAGTTCGCAATGAAAAAGCAGGGAATGGTCTACTTGCAATTGACGTGCACAATTGAGCGTTTAAATGTTACCTGTGTGTATGGTTGTCGGTATTTTTGGTTGGTGATTACTGGCTTGTCTGGTCTTGAAATCTTCTACTGGAATTCTTAGGCTGATCAACTTTATTTTCAATTCTATGCTATAGTCATTAACATAATTTTACAGCTACGATAATTGATAGGTGATAGAAATGTTCTAAGTTCAAAAAACAATGTGTTAATTTCAGTTTCAGCACCAACTACATTTTTACCCGGCTGCAAGGAAAAGTGTTATTAAAAGATTGTCCCATCTGTAAAATGAATGGACTGTAGAAAAAGGCCCCCAACGCATGCCCAAAGGGGTAAATTGGCATAACCATGTAGCGTGACAGATGTATAAATTCCAAATACCTAGTATTTAACAGACTGGAAGCTGCTCCTTATCCTGTGCCACCCATCCCTGACTCCTATGGCATATCATTCATATGTTGTTGTAGTACCGCAATGTTACCACCAATCGCAACGCTGCTATACAAACCAAGTTAGTCCCCCATTATAAGACGAAATAGAAGGTGATCTATATTTGATGGAACCACTAGGAACCTAACTTCATTGAAAGACTATTTACAGTTGTACCCGAGATAATTAAACTCCACACCAAGTACTCAGCAGTTTACTTGATGCAACTTGTCTAGGTAGGGATACTTAGGTATCTCCGGTCACCAACCGTACACTTGCATACTTGTTTTGCATTTGACATTTAATAAGTACGTCATCTGCATAGTATTTTAAATGTAAGACCGACATTCAGGGAAAACACGGTTGAAAAGCCAGTGAGGCAAACAAGAGCCCCGTTTGAATCCACACTAATGACGCGAAACTTTGCTTGCAGGAGTTAATATAGTGGGGCTGCATATTATTTATCGTTTGTTTTTATTATGAAGCCTGAACATTAATGAGATCAACGTGTCTCTAAATTAAATTTTGTAAGGAAGATGGAGCATAAGCCTACAGTGTTTTTCTCAAGCCTGATTTACATAATTTTGATTGTCTTCTGACACAGTGTTAGCCAATACACACTCATTGTGATACAGCGTAGACTTGAACAGATTCGTTTTATTGCTTCACGACACGACCTACATAAACTCACGCCTTTCTTTCACTATGGGGGTAGGCAGAAACTACAGAACGCCTCCTGTAATTATCTTTACCGTGCCTGTATTTTAAAGCGTGTCATGTCAATATTTGCGCCCGAGTAGTAGATACTGATATTTGAATAGAGTCATTTGATATCACTTTATTAGCCAAATAATGTATTCCCAATAATGCTCAATGACTGAATTGAGCACTATAGGTCAAATGGACCTGCTAACGTAACATATTCGCTATCGGATTACGTGTGCCGTTTGTAAGTCTAATCGCCACTACGGCTGCGTTTGACCACAGCGTGGGAGCGTTGGCGGCCTTATGTAATGTAGATCTAATGCAATTGTGATGCAATAGAAGCGGTGCAGGCATTGTGGGGTTAGAAGCAGGTCAGGCAGATGAGTTTGGAAGAAAAGCAGTGAATGTTGATAAACTTTGCGGTGTTTGCGGTTGTTCATATAACGGCTACAGATTTAGATACTACGGAAGTTGCGGCATTATTTTCTAAACGAATAGCAGAGTAGTCTCAATACGCGCTTTCCCATTAATTTATATATATATATATATATATTATTTTATATATAGTATTTATTATAGTACATATTTAAGTATGTTTATTTTAACTACATACTTTTGTACTCATTTTGCGTTTATAATATTATTATTTAATTTTTTATGCACCTGCTATGCTATCTCTTCACCGCCCATGGTTGACTGGTAGAGAATGCCTCAGGCATTAAGTCCGTCTATGTAATTTTATGTTGCATGAAGTTTTAATAAATAAATAAATACTCGTATCTAGGTACTGCCACATATTATTCATATAATTGTTTATACATAAACTCATGCCCTTTTCCCATAGGAGAGACAGAAACTACAGAACAACACCTGCCACGATCCATACATAGGTACTGCTTTTGCCTCATTTACATTCATACTTCATATATTACACTGAAAGTGGGTTGTACTATTTTTAGCCCCTGAAATATTGCCAATAAATTTTTAGTAATTCATGCAAGCCACCCCATAATAGTAAATCTCTCTCTAATGCTTTGTAAACCATTTTTTTACAGTTCTATATGCCATATCAAAAGCATTAACACCTTTACTCAACAATACTCCATATTGCAATCTTAAACCTAACTAGATTTGATAACAACGTATCAAAAATATTGGCCTAGCCACGCTCGATAAATTAGTCAAAGCAAATGAAATGGTATTGACGAATCAGCAGCTGACGTCGGCCCGGTGTTCAATTGTCAGAGACGCCATGATGAGATTGCGAACTGATTTAGCGCACAGGTTAGTGAAAACTGCGTTTCATGCTGAACTTAATGGAATAGTTCAAATTGATTTATTTTGAATGTGTACTCAGTTGTAATAATGCCTTTATCTACAAAACCATGCAGTTCTATTCTATATCACTTTCATTTGAGTATTTTTCATAATCATCCACCATTATTTATCATTACCTGAGCTTGGGCACTCCCTACCAAAAGGACTGACGATCTTGAAAAGCTAGCTTCCCAGCTAGACTGGATGCGGAAGGCGGAGGACCAAGTGTTGTGCTAGCAAAGCTTAAAAGCTACGCCACAACACTTGGTCTTTCGCCTAACTGCTGCTGCTGCTGGATTATATAACTCTTTTATGAGTTATATTATCCAGCAGCGGACTACGAGTAATTAGGCTGAGTTGTTGATTTGCCATGATTCCTATAAATTATTTTCTTTTTTACCTAATTAGGTTGGTTCTCATAAAATTTCACTACAATATTTTTTATGAAATAGCTAAAATAAAACAAAATTATTCATTATTGACACCTTGAAACATGTATCATTATGAGAGAAACCCAATTATATTAATAGTATAAGTAGATGAAATCATGTTCTAAATCGTAACAATTAACTTATTTGCGGTAAAGGGTAATGCGATACAATACCCTGTGGTTTACTGAAATATATATTTTATAGTTAATCATTATTTTTTGATATGATTAATTAATGATATTATTGTGCAAATGCGCATGACCTAATATAAGATTCATCTTTTGCTAGACTATGCTCGAAATCATATTAATTACTTACATGAGCTTTGTAAGTCACCCAAAGGGTAGGAGAGAGCTTTGCTTGGAGTTTCCTTGCGTGATCGATTCAGAAATGTAGTACCCGCTGGTTAGTTTGACAATCTTCGGGATTTGTGCCCGCAAAATTGCCAAACCTTCATGGCAGGGGGCAGAGTACATTGCTTGCAAAACGGATGGTAGGACGGATGGCCTCCCACTATGTAGACCAATGCATTACCCGTTTACGAATGCGGGCATCCACTAGATGCGAAACACAAGAAGATGCTATACACTTGGGAGGAGGTCGATATTCAGCCTTGGACATCTTTCGGCTGAAATGCTGCTGATGATGATATCATTTGTGTGAAGCTTTGTCCAAATAAATATGCTGCTCTGTTTCAGAGTACTTAAAAAACCTTTTGAGTGTCTATTAAAAAGTACAAACTGTTATAAAATGGGCCTAATTCGACTTGAATCTTGTTTAGCATAATTAAACCTAAAAGAAAATAAACTAGATATTTTATAAGGATCCCATAGCAACAAAATTCGGCTCTTAAAGGTCAAAGTACATAAATATTAGAGTTTGGTACAGTACAACTATTTTCTTAATGTCCCTCGGCAATCAACGCATTTCCGAATACAAACGAATGCTAATTTCCATGTCCATCAATTATTAGATCATGTATAATAATTTGAATTGAGAACTAAGTACTTCATTGTTGTTTGTTTTTCATCGGGGTGCACGAGAAGAGCCTCCCCGAGCGGCGTCTAGATCATAATAAAACGTCCGGCGCACCCTGGTAACAGCTGGCACTCGGTAACGCAGAGTCCAGCTGGCCAATCTTCTCACCACGATGATTCCCCAAAGGCTGCTACCAGAGCGAATTCAATCGGAATACCTAAGATCCAGTGAAAACTGCTCCCAGATCCGACGCCGTCGTCTGGCTGAACCCGTTCTGAACGTCATCTCGATAAATATTGTTGTTTTTTTTATTTCTGTTTGAAATGTAGATGATAGGATAGAGCTGTAAAAATAGCAGCTTTACTCCCATTTTTAAAATAAATTATATTATGTTTAAAGAGTATTAACAACTCTATACACTTCCAAGTTGATTGAGAGCGTCCGGTCTGCACCAAGTGCAAAGGGCAACTGATAGAAATCCAACGACTGACGAAACACGAAGTTTGCTGAGGGACATTAAAAAAATGTGTGTACTGTACTTCATTCATCTTTGAGCCCATTACTTTTATTTTAGACCCACATCTGCTCAACCTTAACCTCAAGGTTAAAATAAAATTCCTATCCAAATATGCCGAATATTTACATCGACAGTCGTTCAGCATCGACAGCATCATTACATAACCGGTCGTTCTTTGTTATACTCTGGTGTACAATAATAGTAGTCTATGCAATGGTCATATAATAGGGGTTATTAAAACACGAGCGTGGGTTTATCACATGAGGCGAAGCCGAATGTAATAATAATAACACGCGAGTGTTTTAATACCTTATTATATGCCGTTGCATACACTATGTTATCTTTACTCATACAGTTGAAATAAAACAAAAGTGGAAACGGTAAAAACATGTGGTATGGCGGACAATTTAGATTCTCATTGCGCATGACTGCGCAGCGCGCGCTATATACAATGACACTACTTTTCAACATTAAGTCAATGAGCCCATAAGCGCCAATAAATTAAAAAGTAAAAGTGTGCTTTATAAATGAAAAAGTTATTTTATGATGCAGTTGTTTGAAAATCGAAGGAAAATGCTGCACTGCAATGGTTTTTTTTATAATTTTACCTATCCACGAATATAAAGTACGTGTTTATACAATATTTTTTGAATTCATATTTGGAACATTACGTTGTGAGTTTAGATAAAGTATATTATATTTAAATAAGTATAAAACATGTCAGTATTGCCCGAAAAGTTAGATGTAAAGAACACCCACATTTTGCATTTTAGTTATGTTTAAGTATCATGTCTGTCTGTCAGTCTTACCATCCGAGAACAGCACCGAGTTGTCACAAAAAAAAAATCTGATAGAAAACTCAGTAAACGTAGTACTTTTTCGACCAGGGAACTTGTACTCTATAATATTAATAATATAATATCTTCGATGGTCTACTGGTCACAATCACGACCATTATCATGAGGACCAATTACAATATGTAATGGAGGTCCACAAAGGACTCATGTGCTGCTATCTATAAACGATATTATCAGCTATATCGCTTGAATTAATCTGGTCGCTAATTACGTTTCAATTTCATTGTACCAAAGAACCCTCCGATTGGTAATTAGCAAGTTGCTAAATGAGATCAAACAATACAGCGTATTAGCCACGGGTTGTTTCGGATGTTTGGATCTTTGGAATTCACATCATCACACAATATCAGCCTATTAATGTTCCCACTGCTGGGACACAGGCCTCCTCTCTGTGAGAGGGGATGGGCCGTAATCCACCACGCGGGCCCAGTGCGGGTTGGTGGATGTCACATGTATTCGAATTTTTGGTTTCAGGACATACAGGTTTCCTCACGATGTTTTCCTTCACCGTTTTTGAGAGCAGTGGTGATAAAAAGGATTTACACAAAGTAAAGCGCCTGCCTGGGTTCGAATCCACGACCTACAACTTGTAAGTCGCGGCCGATACCACTGGGCTACCACTGCACTGCTCTCTTTGCAATTACACTGAAAAAAATTTTTAGTTAACAGTTAACAATAATTATTGGGACTAGCGAACTTTGTCTTACTAGCAACAGAATCCAGTTTAGCTATTTAATTTTGAATTATTTTATTATGTATGTTTTCTAGTATGTTTTCTAATAACTAAGGTTTGGTGATATTTAAAGTTTCAAAACTTGTTCGGTTAAACCTTTTTGCAGCGTAAGTTTTTGAATCGTTTATATTTAATTGAAAGGTTCGCAGACTTTTTTTTCAGCTTATATTTTTAACTGTAAGTAGATCCACGGCTTTTAGCATTATTCAATATTTATTGTATTGAATAAAAATCTATCCACATTTACCATTTAAAAGCTCTCTTATTTATTCAATAACTTTAAAATATGTAACATTATATTTTGCTCTTAATAATCCGTTTACTTTTAGTATTTTTTGTAATCCTCTACTTACGTAGAATTAATGATTATATTACGTCAACTATTTATTGACCTTTTTCGAAGAACTGGGTTGGGCGTTTTCGAAGAACAATTTCTTCGAAAACGCGCAACCCAGCGGGAGCCTTAACCAACCAGTAAGAAAAAAAAAACAACCGCATCGGTCGCCAATCTCGCCCTAAATAAGGCATTAAGTGCGTAGTTTTTGTCAGCATACATACTATACGTTTGATTAAAGTAATAAATCGAGAGAGACACTACAAGACTGTTATCTGGCTTCTCGGCACGGAATTAAGCGACGATAGTACCCGGCTCCGTCGTAAATTGTCCCTCAAACTCACTCCTTTATTTAACATCGCAGTATAAGAGAAACCAACTAATTATGCTATTGTGGCTCCCTTTAGACAATTACCTTCAACTTTATTGTATTGAATGGTGTTAAGATTTTAGTGAATGGATTTTCTAGTCTAGTTTTAAGACAGATTTATTTTGGATTAAGGTTTGGAGATGAAGTCGGTTAAGACATTGCTTTGTGCTTTTATACGACAATATAACTTAGTAATGTTTTTTAGAACTTTTGCATTCTGATCTCAGCCTTAATCTGTCAGAAATACTTCTAATTTACCTATATTTCGATAAGTTTTTTGGCGTTGATTGGCGCTGAGATGAGATTGCTACTAAATTTGGAATGTTTTACTTGTTTAGTTTGTATGTCTACAGGCATGTTGTGGTGCATCCACATGAAAGCATAATGAACCAAGTATAGCGTCTACAATATTCTGTTTATCCATTTATTCGTCACACACCTAGTTCATACTTGACCTAATAAAATTCAGTATAACAGTGAGAATTGGGGAGCCTGGTGACCCGTAACACAGGTATGCAGTACCTTTTTCGGGCACCAGTCTCTCACAAATGATTATATATTTTCTTTTACATTAGTAAGCACTTCCTGTACCGAACTACAACATTTGGCATGATAAAAAATAAACAAATAAATTAACTTTGAGCTGATGGTTCCAATATAGTCTCTGGAGTGATTTAAAACAGTTAATTATTACCAAAGTAAAAAAAAAAAAATTAGTAAATTACTAAGTAAAAAGAAAAAGAATCTTGAAAAATCACACCTAAAGAGTTGTACTTCAAAGTGAAAAGTAGTCGTTAAAGTGTACTTGCGTACACTGATTTTACGAGCGATTTCAATTTTATGATCCTCTGTTACGCGACAGAATGTTTCTTTTGTTCCTTTAAATAATTGAATTTCTGAAGGAATTTTCTAGTAAGCATAAAATAGTGATAGGTGCGAGTATTCGGATTGGTATTTTTGTATTGTGTTCTCGGTTAAATTACCCATAAGGCTTTCACTTAATAACCTCACATTCCAAGTTGCATTCTAAAATATCTCGTCGGATAACAATCCGATTTTTAATGTCTGATGTCTGATTTTTTTATGAATAATCAAAATGCATTTTTTCCCAAGACATAATGAGATTGAGTTAAACGCACGTTCTTAAAAATACGGTAATTGAAGTCCATGCCATTTATCACATATAGTTAGATACAGTTGACATAAACAAAACTGTACTATTTTCGTTTTAGGGCCACTATCAAATATATTTTTTAAATATAGAAATAAACAAACAGACTTTTTTCGCATTCATATTATCGATTAAGCAGTTCGAAAAATAATGTGCCATACTATACAGGGATAAACGTAAATTAATTTTGGAGGTTAAACGTGGTGAAAAGACACTAGGAAAAATATAAAACTAAAACATTTAAAACCAAACTCTAACCCACCTCCGTCTGCCTCATCAAGATAAACTGCGACCTCTAAGTTTATTCGCAATAGGTATCAAATGACGCGCATGATGCGTATTTATTGTCCTTTTAGCGTCGGATCGCGATTCGCGGATCTCGTCACGAATAACGCTTATCCGTGGGATCCGAACTGGTTAACGTATGATATTGATACTGGAGAAGTTGTTATGGATTTGAGTTGAGAAGTAGCAGTTGGGCGTTTTGAGATGTTTTTGGTATACAAGTAAGCAGCTTATCATGGTAAGTGGTTATTCTTTTTTTTATTTGAGTGCACAATCAAGACCCATACTTTGTCTGACCAGAATGTGGCCACATTGACAGCACTGTCGTTGGCCTCGTTCAAGTGCCAGTGGTTATTAATGCCTATGTATATCTACAATACTTTAGGTATCGCAGATTATTTGTTAGCCTAGAGGAAATGTATGGAAACATGTAAAAAGACTGTTCCAGAGCCAGTAGCATTTCTATGTTCTCTGATTTAAAAGTTTTCTAGAAAATCTTTATTTTGGATACTTGGGTCTGAAAGTAATATAATATTAAAGTACACATAAAATCTTTTTTTTTATTTGAGATGGGTTTGCTCTTGACTTTAGTCTAGGTCAGAGGTGACAGAGACAGAGTCGACGATGGAGTGATCTTACCCAGAAAAGGCCTATTCACTCTAACTTTGAAGATATTCGGGTTGAATGCGTTCGGAAACACAGACGCAAGTAGTCAGTTCCACTCATTCGCTGAAGGATGTTTGGTAGCGCTTGGTGCGAATTGGTGGAATGGCAACCAGGTAAGGATGGTAATTTGCCATGCGTCTAGATTCCCGATAGTAGAAGAGGACCAGTGGGATGAGCTCGTAGAGTTCTTGAGCACACTCACCGAAGCACAGCCTGTAGAAGACCAACAAGCAGGCAACCCTGCAGCGATGAGCCAAGCTGTGAAGCTTGGCATCCACCAGCTCAACGTCGCCAATGAGCCTCTTAGCTCTGCGTTCCACCGCCGAGTCAAGCGCGGCAAGCTGATACTTTGCTGAGCCATCCCAAAGGTGGCTACCATGCTCGATGCAGGATCGGACTTGCACTTTGTAGAGAGTTAAAAGCTGTCCAGGCGTAAAGTATGGCTTCACTCTATTTAGGATGCCCAGTTTTGTGGCCGCAATTTGAGCTTTGTACTCAATGGAGGCGCCGAAGTTGAGACTGGATGTGAACTCCATGCCTAGGAGCTCGATCCTTGATCTTAGTGACTCTTACGTTTAATTAGATTGTTGTAATCCTACTAACATTATAAATAATTTTGTGAATATAGATGGATGGATGTTTGTTATACGCAAAACCTACTGAGGAAAATTTGGATGGAACTCAGATAATATAAATTATAACCCGGATTAACACATAACATACTTTTTTATCCAAGTAGTAGATTCCTGTGGGGTAACTTTCGAATCACACGCGGGTAGAGCTGCAGGCAGCAGCTAGTACAAAATTAAACTTTTCTTATGCATCTCAAATAGACAGTTAAAACCTTTAAAAAAACATAAAAATTCAAGGAACGGCGGGCGTTGCGACTATGCGTTCAGAGCACTAGCTACGCCGTAGCACGTTGAGCTACGCCGTAGCACGTTGAGCTAAGCCTTAGCGCATCGCGTAGCGTAAGGAGACGCGTGTAGGCGCAACCTTTTAAAAATGAGCATTTTATTCTTTGTTATCATGTTTCTAAAAGGGTTTTAAATACTTTCTTAAGATTATCCTCAAATGTCAAATTACTACCTTAAAGTTTTAGTTTTTTTTTTATGTTGGCGCTGTTTTTAACACGTTTTTATTAGCTTGTATGTATCTATGAATCTATGTATGTAACGGAATCTTTGAACGCGATTTTCAACCCCTTAAAACAGTTGGATTAATTTGAAACTTTGCACACTTATCAAGGACCGATGACAATGCAATAATTTTAATAGGTACTAGGATCTTCAGTATTAGCGATCGAACTAAAAAGTACAAATTAAATAATAGTTTAAAAACATCTTTTATAGACAACTAAACCAAATATTTTTGTTAATCAAAATATTCTTTTTTTTTAATTTAATTCAAATTTATTTAAAATTATTTTCAATTTTTTGTTTCATTTTCTATCAAAACGTGTTTTTTAGTTTTTTTTTTAAACTATTATTTATTTTTTACATGTTTTTCCTGTTACAATTAGTTTTAGGCAACGTGACAACCTTTCAACGGTGACTATTATCAAAAATTTCAAAAGGACATACCTATATACCTTTTGGAATTTACATGCGATACCAAAATATCACTTGGTCAATTCCGCATAATTTTGGACTTATGCAAATCGCTATTGCTGAGACAGACATTACCTTACGCGACTGTTCCTGCCACCAATGTTCCTGAGAAGCATGAAACTTTAATAAATAAATAATTTTTCTCTTTATCTATAGCTCATGGTAAGCAAATTACGCAAGAACGTACCCTGAATGTTCACTACATGTAACAGAGACCGCATCGCTTCACTAGTTACAGTCAATTGACGACGTAATCGGCTTTCAATTGGCCCATTAATCGGGTAATCGGCCTAACGTATAATCTGGACATCTCTAGTTGTTCATGTGTAACAGTTACCTAATGCCATGTTTATGATACCCGACACTACTTGATGCGAAATGATATTCTGTCAACGATAGTCAAAATGTCCAAATGTTTGTGATTGAAATCCGTGTTTCACGTGGCCAATCCCGAATATTTTGGATTTTGACAATCGCAACTTTTTCTTAGGATGCCACTGTACCTAAGCCTCAGGTAAATTACTATGAAACAGGTGCCTTAAGATACTGGTTTCCGAAAAGAGCTTTGTTTGAAACCCAGATTAACCTAAAAAGTTTATTCTTCATCACCACAATTTGTTATTTTGTAGCACTACTCAGCAACACAACAAAACAAACTTATACGACTACCTCCATATGCACATAGGGTCAAATTATATTAGCTAGCAAAACTCCACAGACGTGATGAGAATCGATACCGAATGAGAATAACTTAATAACATAACGTAGAGACAACCTTTATATTAAAACAAATCTGTCGCGATAAACAAACATGTTTATAAAATTTCAGTTTAATCAGACACAGGGAAATGGGTCAAAATGAATTTGCAAGATTTGTTGTTACAGACACCGGGACAAGTTAAAATAAAATAAAAGCTTGTATTAAATTAAAGACGCGACTATAGTGCGCGTGGAACTAGTTGGCCTCGCCTTAGGTGGCGACAGGGGTGAGGGGGCGGGTTAGGACAATGGACAATGACAATGTCAATGGGTCATCATACCCATTTTCAATGGGTCATACCGGGTTTTACTGGCGTCCCCGCCTCTCCGTCCCACCGCTCACATACCTAAGGCGCGGCCAACTAGTTCCGCGCGCACTATAATAACAACGAAGTGAGTAGTTAGCTCCTCACAGAGAGGAGGCCTGTGTCCCAGCAGTGGGAACATTAATAGGCTGATGATGTGATGATGTGATAATGTGAATAGTTAGCCTGTTAGTTTATGTAGGTTGAAATTCATCATCATCATCATCATATCAGCCGAAAGACGTCCACTGCTGGACAAAGGCCTCCCCCAAGCGTCGCCACATTGACCGGTCCCGTGCGTCCCGCAACCAGCGGATTCCTGCAACCTTCACCAGGTCATCGGTCCACCTGGTGGGAGGCCTTCCAACGCAACGTCTTCCGGTTCGCGGTCGCCACTCCAGAACCTTTCTGCCCCATCGGCCATCCGTTCTGCGAGCAATGTGCCCTGCCCACTGCCACTTAAGTTTGGCAATTCTTCGGGCTATGTCGGTAACCCTGGTTCTCTTACGGATCTCAACATTTCTGATTCGATCACGCAAGGAAACGCCGAGCATAGCCCTCTCCATTGCCCTTTGAGTGACTGTAAGCTTTCTGATAAGGCCCATTGTTAGCGACCACGTCTCTGAGCCATATGTCATCACTGGCAACACACACTGGTCATAGACTTTTGTCTTGAGACACTGTGGTAAGTTGGACGAGAAGACACCGCGCAACTTCCCGAACGCTGCCCAGCCGAGTCGGATTCGACGGTTGACCTCTTTCTCGAAGTTGGCCCTACCCAACTGGATCGTTTGTCCCAGGTAGACATAGTTGTCCACAACTTCGAGTGTAGAGTCTCCAACCTTGATAGGAATGGGTGTAACATGGGCATTCAACATCACCTTGGTTTTGTCCATGTTCATTTTCAGACCCACTCTTTCGGAAGCTCTACTGAGGTCATCGAGCATTGTACTGAGGCTCTCCATGGTCTCAGCCATGACCACTATGTCGTCGGCAAACCGAAGGTGAGTGATGTACTCGCCATTAACGTTGATGCCTAGGCCGCTCCAGTCCAGAACTTTGAATACATCCTCCAGTGCAGCAGTGAACAGTTTCGGAGAAATGACGTCTCCCTGTCGAAAAGGTTGAAATTATACATTTAGATATCGACTAGCTTCTGCCAGTGGCTTTGCCCACGTGAACGTCGAAAATTATCCCAAGGGAACATATTCCCGGTATAAAAAGTATCGTATGTGATATTCCAGACTATAATCTATCCCTGTGCCAAATTACATTCAGATCCTTTAAGCCGTTCTGGCATGATTGAGTAACAAACATACAATATCCATCCATCCAAACTTTTGCATTCAAAATATTAGAGTAGAGAAGTTTCTCTAGTTAATTTAACATGACCATATATAAGTTGTTGTTCTATGATGTAAAATAATAAAACCCTTTAAACTAACCCCTTAGCGTCATATATTGAAAGATTTCCCCATCGTCTCGACCAGCCGTGTGTATCCTAAACAAAGGTGTCAAGAGCGTTATCTAGCCGTCCCCAGAATTAACGGCGGAAGAGGCCTTCGCTCGGTTGCAATAAATTACGCCTCAAGTTGATCCCACTCAGCAGATAAATCAAATGTAAAGGACGGAATGGGAATTCGATGATGCCCCTGTTTATTTCGATTTAGCAAAGACCCTTGGCCCAATCCCGATTTGTGGATTTCCAACGTGAGTAGCGTTATCCAAGTTGTTCTTTATTGGGGTGCGTGCGACGACACGTGAGGTTTGATATCGTATAAAGAGTGCGAGGCGATAGAAAGGATCGATTTACGAAAATATAACTTTGTGGAATGGTTCTATTGAGAGGAACATTTTGGTGAAGTATCATATTTGTGTGTAAAAATAAGTGCTATTGAATGATTGTTGCTTAGAGACATTCTGCTACCACAAAACGTACTTGAAACATCCGCAATATGACACACAATACATTTTTTCGGCAAAACTTATCCGGATTGCCCGTAGTTAGTAAGTTGGCAACATTATTTACAATACTCACGTTGGCGTCCAAGCCGTTGGGAATTAAGCAATAACAGAACTACAGAATAAACACCGAAAGATAAGTACATACAATACACTGGGCCACATATTCTGGGGACGCGGTACTACTAAAAGTTTCCACATAAATCAGTGGGCTAACTTTATTCAAACGACTCTCCAGCGACATTCGTTCGGAATCCACGTCAAGCGAAACTTTGCGGAGTAGCTTCTTTGTAAGAGTGGCGGGAGTTACCGGGGTCCTCTTCGGCGAGTTGTTTCATGAACACGTATGTAACGACTATCGGACTACGGTGAACGTTTAGCAACAAACTGTTGCGTATCTTTACTGATATTTGCAAGAATAGTGTATAAATTTCTGCATACTGCATTAAAAAGTCAGAGGATCCTCAAAAGGGAGGATCCTCTGACTAGAAGAGTGTTGTTAGGAAGTTGCCCAATTATTCTTAATCAGCTGTTACTGATCACACCGATACCATCATGCAGGATTTGTGTGACGTCAGATCTAGTTTTTGTAGATCGTATGGTGTCTAGTTTTTCTATTTGGTGCTTATCCATACTAATATTTTAAATTCGACAATAACTCTGTCTGTCTATTACCTTTTCACGCCTAAACAAAATTGACTGTGTAAAAATGTAGGGCAGAGTAGGTAGAGTTGAGTAGGTAGGGTAGGTAGGTAGGTAGGTAGGCAAGTAGGGTAGGGTATTTAGGTAGGTAGGATAAAGAAGGGTAGGGTAGGTAGGTAGGTAGGATAGAGAAGGGTAGGGAGGTAGGTAGCCAGTTGACGGGAGCGAAGTCGCGGGGGTATCAAGTCAATTACAATTTGCAAGGGCGCTTGAAAGAACTTAGACGTTTTATTAATAACTCTAGTTAATCTTGTATTAAATCATGTTCTCAAAAGTACTTAAGGTTTCATTTGATTTGTTTTTAAAGTACTTGCCTACGTAGAAAATTATTAAGATAAAAATACCGATATTGCTCGCGAGCAAATTAAATTTAAAACCAACTAATAACTCCTCCGCATTTTTGCGATCGTCCATATTCTAGGAGACGTTACTTAAAGTTCCTATAAGTTTTCCGTCGGGGTTCGCACTTAACTACTTCATTAAAATTCATTTAGTAGTCGTCGGGTTTCCTGTGAAGCTGAGAAGCGATCACAGCCCTCTAATCTGGGTGGTGGAAACCCTGTGGGAACGGGCACATGTTCAATTAAATTTTATCTGCACGACTAGCGGATCCATATTGCGGTGCAACCGAAACTCGTAATCACAGTGCGTTGCTCTCCCGGAGTTAGAGTTGTGCAGTTTTATAGATTTTGATGAAGGTTATGCCAAAAAGGATTTCATTTGCGCCAGGCATGCCGAATACCATAAAAAAAATATATCGTTATTTAATTGTGTTGGTTGTTCACAGTGTGCATGTTATTGTGGCCAAGATACAAAGTTTCAGTTTATTTATTCAGAGCAGAGTAGTTTTCTCTCAATTAGCTGTTTTTGGTGTATTACCAGTATATGTCGTGGTGGCCCAGTGGCTAAGTCGTCGCCTGTCGTGCTAGAGGTCGTGAGTTTAAATCCGGGCAAGTACCAATGTGACTTTTTCAAATTCATAAGTACTTTTTAAGTCTATCTTGGACATCACAGGCAACGGTGAAGGAAAACATCGTGAGGAAACCTGGATTTGTATAGTTAATGTAAGTCTGAAATAGCGAAGTCAGAGGCCTGTGGGGTTTCCCAGAGGCGGCTCAATTAACTCTGACACCAGAGGTGGCCACACCTCACACGAAAAGAAGAAGAAGCAGATTTTGGTTGTGTGATAAAAAATTACAAAAGTTACAAACTAAGTTCCATAACCCAATATGGACACCAAGTAATCAGGATCAAAATCATCGCAAATTAAATTTAGATAACCTATTTCAAAGAACCCATCAAATTACCAGTCAGTATTAAGTCAACAAAAAAAAATTCAGCCATTTCCAAGAATTTAAATTACGAGCAAGTTTGTATTTGTATTTTATGATCTAGCAAGAGCTCGGCTTTCATTCAGGACTCACAGGTATTTCTAGTCTTGCCAAGAGGTATGTTGTCACCCAGTTACTAGGTTGTGGAGGACAGACAGGTAGTTAAAAGATTATTCTTAATTATTATTAATAATTCCATCTAAAATACCGGTACTCAGCTCATCATAAGTGAGAAAAATTTAGGCAGATTGACTTTGCAAAATTATGTATAAAAGCAACATTCATTACAGTTCCGTAGTCAACAAGGAACCCTTATAGCTTCGCCATGGCCGTCTGTCCGTCCGCAGCTTAGCTCAGAGACTCTTAGTACTAGAAAGCTATAATTTGGCATGGATAAACATATTAATCATGCAAAAAAAATAATGATAATATTTATTTAAGTTGCCCTCCTGTACACGTAAAGTGGGTTTGTTTTTTTCGTCTATCCCATCCCATGGTGTGGGCATCGTTGGATAGGCCATTCAAAAATATTACGGGTCTGTGAAAACCATTTTTCGATTCCGGATGCCGTTTGCGTAAAATTAAGTTTTAAATTGCTAATATTTGTTAGAGTCAAGTTTCCCCTCCGCCCCTGCCAGATATAAATGATTGCTTTTGGATATGTGAAAAAAAATCACGGCAATAGTATATAAAACGAAATTAAAAGAAAAACTATAACAGCTAAGTAGGCTGTATAAGTAGACGAGTAATAATCAACCAAAATATAAATTATACTTACAAAAAAAAAATTGTACAAATTCCATTAAAAATTTAATTAAAGCCCAGTATTTTGAGGTCAATGTTATACATCGCTTGCTCACGTGTCACTTGCGCTCAAGGTTTGTTTTATTGGTACTGAGTCTTTTCATCCTCCACGTCTACCATCTGATCATGATCCCGTCGTGATGGAAATGACAAAGCTGAGACTAAATCCGCTAATACCCAAATATCGGGTTATCAAATAAACTATTTTCATATATTATATTATATATTTTATATAGATTTTTGAGAGAGCCTCACAGATCATGTCAAATTATGTTCCATAACGTACAATCACTACGTAAACACTTCTGGTACACAGTAAGCGATCCTCAGATAATGGTCTCCGATATTTACTCAGCAGTAGAAACTTTCAGCTGCCTTTAAGATTCTTTCGACATAATCACCTTTAAAGATATAATCAGATCAAATGGCCCTAAACAGATTTCTTCAAACCCCAGTTTTGGTATATGTGCATTGGCAAAACTTAATATTGAATAGGTATTCGAACCCGCGATTTTACAGTGACACAGCTGGAGGTGAACACTGTGAAGCAGTATTGTCGAAGTAAACAATGTGAAGATAATAGCAAAAGTAGGCCCGATACGCACTTGGCTGGTTTTTTAACCGACTTCAAAAAAAGGAAGAGGTTCTCAATTCGTCAGAATATTTTTTTTTTATGTACGTTCGCTCGTGACAAATTATTAACAAAAACCTTCCTCGTTTCCCACTTTTTCTATTGGTGAAAACCGCATAAAAATCCGGTTCGTAGTTATTGAGTTTTTCTGGTACAGACGCGGAGGGGACTTTATTTTATAAAATGTAGTGATGAGCCTCATCATCAGACTTCAACAGTCCCTGCTGGACCAACGCCTCTCCAATAGCACGCCATTTATCTCGATTTACGGCAGCTTTCATCCAACTGCTACCAGCTACCTTGCGAAGATCGTCGCTCCACCTAGCCTGAGGCCGTCCTCAATGCTTTTCCCATTCGTGGATAAGCTTAGAGCAATGGTGGCCCAGTGGTATCGGCCGCGACTTACAAGTTGTAGGTCGTGGGTTCGAGCCCAGGCAGGCGCTTTACTTTGTGTAAATTATTTCATCATCACTGCTCTCAAAACTGTGAAGGAAAACATCGTGAGGAAACCGGCATGTCCTAGAACCAAACATTCGAAGACATGTGACATCCACCAACACGCACTGGGCCCGCGTGGTGGATTACGGCCCATTCCCTCTCACAGAGAGGAGGCCTGTGTCCCAGCAGTGGGAATATTGATAGGCTGATGATGATGAAGATGATGATGGATAAGCTTAGTTATAATGCTTAGCACTTAGGCTTATTTATAATGTAGTTTATTAGTAATTTTGGTCCAAAAGTTAATTCATTACAAAATATAATAAAAACATTATAACAAAAAAAATAAACCGACTTTCAAAGAAAAACACTACAAAGCGAAAAATATATTCTTTTTCGAAGTCGGTGTCGAAGAATTAAAAAATAGCTAACAAAGACACCGAATTTGGAAAACAAATTTATTTTTCGCTTTGTAGTATTTTGGTTTGGCAGTCTGTTTATTTTTTTTGTTAAAAGGTTATTAGATCCTCAAATTGCCAAGAATATCACTTATTGACAAAGTACTGCCTGTGGGGTACCCAGATGTGGCTTAATTAACTCTGACACCAGAGGTGGACACATCTTCACACGAAAAAGAAGATAATTTAATTTAATAAGTTATATATATAATCATAATTGCCGTATTTAATCCTAAACAGTTATTTCAGAATAAATGTACATAAAGAATTAGGTAGACTTTTAATAATTAACTAACCGATGTAGAAAAGGAGGAGGTTCTCAATTCGACATTGAAGTATATATTTTTTTTTGTACGCTTACCTGTTTATAGAGTGGTCACTCTCGATTTCAACAAATCTTGTTTTATTGCCAGGAGTAAAATTGTTCTCATTTAAAATTGAATAATAAAATCCACCCCTAAAAGTAGACAAAAAGGATTTATCGATTGTATATAGTGATCCAATTCCATTGAAATTAAGTAAATCAACGAAGATCAACCTAGTTACAATCATTCTACGCTTTAGGTTATACATTTTGTACCATTCTATCCAATGTTTAATAATTACTTACCAGACGGTTTAAAATCCTTTCCCATTGTTAACAAATTCATTGTGCCTACGTCATAGTAATTTACCTAATTGGGTCCTCCTCTATAATTTCGTTGGATCAATAATTTCGTTGGGAGTGCCAGTTTTTATTTACCAAAGCGTAATCTGATTTTCCAAATAAGTTGATAAGCCGAAGCTAGGGGCGTCCGTCGGGGTCACAAACAGGATTTTAATAAAAGTTAATTTATTCAATAAAAGCCTCTGAGGATCTGTGCCCGTGTTCTGTATGAAATTGGAATTTGCTTTCGTTTAGATCCCGTCAATTGATGTCGAATAGTTGGAAATATACACTTGGGACCACATCTGGGTATGTGAAAAATCTTTGAAAGAACCCCAAACATGATAATCTTTTTTGTACAGTATTAAAAATGTGTGTTTTCAGTACCGTTAGTATGTAACGTAGATGATGTAAAAAGTAGTTAGATGTTATCGAGTGCCACAACGGACTAATAACAGTTTTGAACACAGATGTACACGAGTCTTGGGTAATATCTTGAGAAATATAGGACAACAATTTTATTTGGTTTTTGTATTTTTCTCTACATTTGTGATTATATGGTTGGTTCACCTAGTCATGTAGTCTATGCAGATGCGTGGTAATACTCACCATAGGTCAAAAAGACAGCGTAAGTGATCATCATCTATCTCGGAACGCTTCTAATACCAAGTTATTTTCAAAATTAATTTTAACCTATAAAAGCGAAGCAGTTTCCATTCCAAATATTATCTAATACCTATCAATACAATAATTTTATTAAATGGATATCCTTAAATGACAAGAAACTTCATAGATAATCAAGGAAATGGCTTTATTAAGGAAATATCCGGTTGAATAAAGAACCTATTTTGAAACAGAATTGTGTTGAAGTCATCAATGGTACCATCACATCACACATCATCAGCCTATTAATGTTCCCACTGCTAAGACACAGGCCTCCTCTCTGCGAGAGGGAATGGGCCATTATCCACCACGCGGGCCCAGTGCGGGCTGGTGGATGTCACATGTCTTCGAATTTTTGGTTCTAGGACATGCCGGTTTCCTCACGATGTTTTCCTTCACCGTTTTGAGAGCAGTGGTGATAAAATTATTTACACAAAGTAAAGTGCCTGCCTGGGCTTGAACCCACGACCTACAACTTGTAAGTCGCGACCACTGGGCCACCACTGGTCTCAAATGGTAACGGTACTATAAAGAGTGTTTATTATTATAAGACTTCAACGTTGAGATTTGACATAAAAAGCTATAAAAGCAAATTTATGCCAGAGCAAACTACTTAATTATCTAAAAATTCAAATAAATTCAAATGGCACACATTCCCATTCATAGACATACATAATCAAACAACAATTATAAAAACCTCACTGACAGCCAACAATGTAACATTGCTACTACATTTATTACTCGAAAAGTACGTCAAGAAGTCACGTGCAACAGCTGGCATGATCGTAATTTTAACACAGAAAAGGTTTTTAAAACACATGGAATTTTAAATAAGTCACCGAAAGTTTCTCCGGCAGTTCACAGATAACAAAGAGTAAGTACGCAGCCGCGAGGTCTAGCTGCAATGCCTACTGATTTATTTGAAAAGTTACCTCTTAAAAGTATTCCTAAGAAAGTAAAAGAAGAAGCCATATTTGGCCAGTCGCAAAACGCTCGACGTTCAAATGTTTGGAAATGGAAACTCCTCGAGAAAGTTATTTTTAAATTGTACCTTTCGTGGCGAGAGGTTTCTACATTTATGACTTTCGTTCTAGCCAGAGTTTTACTATAAATATTTTGATGACAGGTATTTTAAAAGAAAAGTTACAATTCTAGAAGCACTATACGCAATTGGAAAGTGACCGAATAAGACGAGAATGTCTCATAATTTTAATAACAAGACACTACTTTAACAAGCACTATAATAATATCTCAAGCAACTACACCGACAAATTCCGGGGAGCTGTCGTAAATTATATTTCACTCCGGCTTCGTAACAAGGAAAAATGTCTCAAAGATAGAGTAGGGAGTAATTTAACTGTGTACTTAACCTCGGAGTGCTCACTCAGTACGTTTAGAGGGGGACGAGTTTGAGCATGTATTGTTTCTCCATGTTTTGTTAAGTGTCATAGTCATCATGCCCCACACTACTCCCCCGCAGTACGTCGTTGAAATTGCTCTAAGCATGATCGCGATTTGCCAATGCAGTCCGATGGTATTCGAAACACCGAAAAGGGATTATCTCTGAAGTCGATATACGCGTATCGAGCATCGTTCCAATTGTACTAACATCGCTGAGATACGTTATATTTTGTGCTGAAATGCAATATGGTTTCGTTGATATTGGAGCTAACAATCGCTCGGATCTTGCTGAAGATTAATCACTACTGTGTTTATTTCAAAACTAGCGTACAAAATTCATGTTGATTTTATTTACGCATTGTTTTATTATACATCGAGATAACAAGTTAGCGCCATTTTGAAATAACCCGACCGACCGAATATACAGCTGTCTCAAGAAGTTTGTTCCTCATTTCTAAGTTGTGAACTAAATACTAAGTATTTATCTAACCGAGACAAAGTGGACGTTATCGCTCCTTGCCGTGGCAGAAATGTTCCTTTTGAACAACCTTGAACTTTCCGCCCTGAGCTGCCAACCAGTAGGTACCATAATTCTTCTTTGGATAGAGGTGTGCCACTATTCTAAGTAAGCTTATTCCACATATTGAATATATTATAGCCGTGGCAGAACTCGATTCTTATAAATCTTTTACAGATAATAACTTAGGTCTTGCTGCGGCTTTTTTGGTCTGGCATTGTCGCGATCTAATTTAGAACTGTGGGGGTTATAGAAGGTTATACGCATAGATGTATATTTTACGTGCGACTTTGTATAATGTATTTTATTCGACATTAGGATGGAATCTTGGAAAAATCTAGATTAATAATTCTGAGAAACGACAGACATTCCTTCTTGGATCGTTCTTAAGCACGAGTATACTGACAATCCCAAACCACTGCAACTCCTAAAAGCCAGAATCAACAGTGGCGACCACCAGAAAAGCGCCGAGGTAGTGAAGCTCGACGAAGCAACGAGCACGAGCAAGCAAGCACGAGGATAGAAGCAATAAGGAATATAGCGACGAAATTATTTGAAGATGTGTATTATTCTCTTTCATCGACAAAACATAAGAAAGTATCACATCCCTATCGGAAATGCAATCCGACGGAGCTACTTACGACATCCACGATGTCGTGTTGCTGCCAGCTTTGCACCTATGACTACAATATCTTCGGATTAATCTCGCTCATACAACTGCTGCGATTCGCGGTAACACACCACATTCTCGACAATTCTAGTAAATTGGGGCTCCCTGCAATATTAAGCGCGAATGCGTTTCATGAGAATTTAATATTGTAAATTGGTTTGATGAAAACTTTTATAAATGGTTCTTAATATTGACGTCTTGGAATGACTCAAACTGTATAATGTTATTATCAAGTATTTTTAATGATGCCAACAATTAGTGTAACCAATAGTCAAAAGAATCATACATCCATCCATACTAACATTATTATTATTAGGAAATAACTCTGTCAGTCTGTTACCTTTTCACGCTTAAACCGCTAAAACAATTTAGATGAAATTTGGTATGGAGGTAATTTGAGACCCTGGAAAGAACATACAAAGTTTTTATCGTGGTAGTGTAATATGTTGTGGTAGCCCAGTGGGTATATAAGACCTCGCATCTCGTGCTTGAGGTCGTGGGTTCAAATCCGGGAAAGGACCAATGTGACTTTTTCAAATGTATATGTACTTTCTAAGTTTATCTTGGACATCACAGGCAACGGTGAAGGAAAACATCGTGAGGAACCTGGACTTACATAGTTAATGTAAATCTGAAATGGGGTTCTGGGATTCCCAGAGGCGGCTTAATGAACTCTGACACCAGAGGTGGCCACAATCCTCACACGAAAAGAAGAAGATCCTGGAAGTGTGTTCCCTTAGGATGATAAAGCACTTTTTACGCGGGCAGAAGTTAGTAATTAATACATTGTTAGTTATTTTAAGCTTTTTATGGAACAGATTTACTTGAAAGGGCTCGGTTGGGTATAATTATATCTTCGTCGATACTGAGACCAAAATGTATCGGTTACATGTAAGCTTTTCATAGAAACGTAATGTAATAAGTATTATTTCAAATATCACTACTGGCTAGGGCTTACATGAAATATTGTATTGTATTTCGTTTATTCCTGTTTCTTTGGGAAACTTTTAAGGAACTACTCACGTTTAAAGATGTGTTCAACCTATGATGCAACAGCATCAATAGACGTATGTACCAAAGTACTTGATAGCATGGGCGAGGTAAGCTAGTGAACTCATGGCTTCGAAATATCGGATTTCTTGAATTATTTTAGAACGGGCATCCACAGGTCAGGTTCATAACTCCTACATAGTCTTCGTGTTAGGTTCCGTTCATGACTGTGTTGTGTTGTGGTTAAGAATTCGCCTATATTTGTATTTTCTAATTTTATCTTGGACATCGCTGACAACGGTGATAGAAAACATCGAGAAGAAACCTGGACTTATAGTTAGTATTTGTAAGTTTGTGCTCCATTGATATGATTGCTGCAAGGTGTTCCAGTGTGAGGTTAAACAATAAATAATAATAATGACTGAATTTTTAAAGCGAACCATATCTATCATTATTTTATTTTTATGTTTAAAAAAAATTGCACCGGTCTCGGTGTCTGTATTTAATCAAAGCTTCTAAGTTGTTGACCCATTTCCTGGTGTTCGACTGAGCTGAAGTTTTGCACTTACGTTTTATTCTCGTCACAATGCAATTTTTAATACAAAGGCTTGTTAAAAAAAAAGTTTGTTTATTTCTGAACAAATTTTTCCTTTGAACGAATTCTGCGGAATGCCCTACGAAATCAAAGGAATATTTTCTTTGATATTCAGTCAGTTAAGCCTAGATACTGAGAAGTGCCAACGTTTTAAATGACAATTTCTACCGAAGTAAGAATTAAATTATTCAAAAAAATCTACTGTGTTTACCTTAGGTATATTTTTTCAGCTTCTCTTACGTAAAGCTTTCGCAAATCGTATTTATTATTAGAAAACCTTTTAACTTCGTCGAGAGCCTACTTTGCCTAACCTTTTTATTTCTTTACTTACCATATAATTGTATATTCATGACATGAGACGTATGCTAAGATACGTTTAGTGATGCTGCACTGATGACATCATGTATCAGAAGCATAAAAGCATTGTGATAAAGTAGGTAAATAATAAATAAAATATTTATGTTATCAATGATGCTCGTTTATATTAACCCTAGGAAACACCTTAATAATAGAGACACCTAAGGTCCAGTTCTTTTATCTGTAGTTAACTCAACCAATACTTAAATATGCGTTTCTAATTTCGATAAAGTGTGTTTTTCATCAATTGTTAGCATCACATAATTATATTGTCAAATAAGTTGAAGAGTAAATTTTTTGATCATTTATTATACTAACAGTTGGTGAAAAACGCGTTTTACCGAAATTTTAAAACCACTGATTAGCAAATTTAACCATTGGTTATGTTAACTACGGACCAAAAATAGGGCCTGGATAAAATGCAGTGTTGGATTTTCAACTCTCGGCACTGAGTCAAATGTTTAAAATCCATCAGTGCCCTTATATTTATTTAGGTATTCATTTCGGTGTCATCTAGTGTTAATGAAAATGGGCACCAAAATAAAAAAAAATACCCACCTTTGTAATAAAACTTACTTTCGATTCTACTGCATTTAAATCAAAGTTTTGAGCCATTTGAAAATATTTTTAAACGAATCATTTGAGTGGCACTATTTCACAATCTTTTCATTTTTATAGCACTGTAGTTACTTCGTTACACCATCGATTTGATGTATAATGCAAGCTATTACGCTGGACGGAACGTGGTACATTTAGCAGGTAGCGCTCGCTTTGTGATTACTGATTACATGTGGTCATCACTACTTGTACTTGTACTATACTGCACGTATATAGATTGATTTGATGATATACAAAGCTATCAGAGACTCTAGACAAGTGGCATTCAATGTCAGCGAAGGCGATAGCACAGATAATATAATACAGATGCGTCATCCCATACAAAGAAACCGTGCCGACGTAACTAGCATTTTTAATCTGATTAACCATGTTATTTTTGTAAGTACATCAATCGAGTTCGGCAATAGGTGGTGTTAGCAGCGACTTGCAAGTAAATAAAAGGATTTACTAGGTTCGTGAATATGTTTTCTTTAAATACAGTGAAGGTTCGTTTTATAGTATTTTCTTGCTCGTTTTTACAGATTTTTTGCACCAAAATGTGTTACAATGCAAATATTGACAATCAGTGGAATGTTTCATAAATTTAAAATTGCGCCATCTATTGGCATCGATATTAAATGATCCATTCAAATAATCTTTGAAATGTGAATTAAGAGCCCAATATGCTATCATTTTGTACTTAGGAGAGTTGGTTAAACAAGAACATACAATTTTTATGTTTAATTCCAGAAAATGTTAATTTTACACACAATTCGATAGAATTGAACATGTCGCGCCATCTAATGAAGTTTATTTGAACCAATTTTTTTTCAGCAATGAGACCCCGTGGCGATAGTCTAAATTTCAAAATGTAAAGGATTGATCACGTGATTTTTCGATATCGCTTGTCAATCCCATATAATTTTGCCTTTTTGACAATCTATTGCTATCGCCGAGCTTTCGATAATAGAATGTCTCTCGTCTAGGGCCTCTGGTCCAAAGTAATTATACCAATTGGTGATTTTGATAAGGTGCTGACAACAGTTAGTATGAGCTTTGATATGAATTCATGTTTATAGATTTAAAGGGTGTCATATAAGTGGTCGTATGGTATAGTTGTCGGCACGTAACTTGGCAAGAGTCTTTAGATGCGCACAAGTTGTTTTTAGGGTTCCGTACCCAAAGGGTAAAAACGGGACCCTATTACTAAGACTCCGCGATCCATCTGTCTGTCTGTCTGTACGTCTGTCACCAGGCTGTATCTCACGAACCGTGATAGCTAGACAGTTGAAATTTTCACAGATGATGTATTTCTGTTGCCGCTACAACAACCAATACTAAAAACAGAATAAAATAATATTTTAGAGGGGCTCCCATACAACAAACGTGTTTTTTTGTTAATGGTTGCGCTTTTTCAAACGTTTCTTGCGTTAATGGTACAGAACCCTTCTTGTGCGAGTCCGACTCGCACTTGGCCGGTTTTTTTAGGTCTCTTTGTTTACCAAGTGGGACGTGGGGTACGTTTAGCACTGTTCCGAGCGCGCAATTGGTTGGTCAGTTGACACAAGGATCGACTGACCAATCGCGTCGCGTCCACGTTCTATTCGTTCTACGCCAAAACCTTGCTAAGTTACGTACCAACATCTATAAGAGACATGGCTTACGGAACTGATGGCCGATTGAGCCGAAAGGATGTGGACTGGCATCCGCGTATAAAGTTAAGCGTTAGTAGGTATCCCACATGGTTGATCGATGTCCTGGTGAAGGTTACGTAAAAACGCTGGATGCGAGAAGCACAGGACTGGTCGATATTGCAACACCTAGGAGAAGCCTACGTCCAGTATACGCCTTTTGGCTGGAATGATGACGCAAATTTAATACAAAGTTAATTTGTCCGAATACCTATTGAAATCATAAAATGACTGTCATTCTTAATCAGTCGTAATCGCTATGGCGCGCTTTACATACTGCTTTCCAATGCATTTTCCGGTGTATGCCTATAGCAGCTTTTTTATTTCTATAAAAATATTGGTACCTACCCCAACTACTACGTATTGTCTCAACTTATGGCTCCCGTAAAACCCTGCCGCTAAGCATTTTCATAGAAATTGAAATGCAGTTAAAGCCATTCTTATAAAAACGCCTTGTCGCTTTGTCACGTCACACCTGTCTACTGAGAGCCTGGCTTCGACTAATTTGTTTCTTGGTTCAATGACAAAGTTTGTTAGGATGGGCAGTAAACCTCAGACACTATTATGTTAATTCAGATAAAAGCTTAAAAAAAATCTAGATATAAAAAAGCTGGAACACAAGGGCGTTCTAGGCTAGCTATCTCAGCTCAGTTCTAACCGCATTTAAGTCGAATTTAATGAAGAGTATCTGCGCCCGCAGATTTCCAGTGAACCTCACATCAATGTTGTAATCCTCCTACCATTATGGACTTACAGAAACGATTTCAATGAAAAATTACGTGAGCCATAAAGTAATAATATGCAATCGAAACATAAATTAAGTTGGAATACGTTGCTTGTATTTCAATTTTTCATTATGAGAAATCATCAGTGAAATATGGAAAGGAATTAAGCAGATGGTTTCAATATTTTTTCTGCCGAAAAATTATTTAAAATATGTGTTTGCTTTCAAAATATGTATGCAGGGACAGTGTCAGTAACTGGCAAGTTCGTTTTCTAAGGTATTTTAATACGTGAAGTTCACACCCAGGTGATCCTTGTCTGTAACCTGCAAGATCGAATCAGGTACAGTCAGCATAATGGGCAAATGAAAATAATATATTCATCTATTTTCTGAGGCAACAAATTTTTGTTGTAAGCCAGTGTCGTTTAAGATTGGTTATAAATGTAAACTTACTATTATAAAGCATAAAATAGTTTTTTTATATGTTTGTAAAAGGTAATCTCTGGAAATACTGATCAAATTACGATGGAAATTTAATTTTTGTCCCGGTAAATTAACGGATCCTGTGGAAAGGAGCACGCGAGCGAAGCCGTGAGAAAAAGCTATACAGATACACCGCTATCAATTACGACATAGTTAGCAATCACTTCATTAGCTAATCCCTCTCATAAATAACAAACCATTCAAACAACTAAACAGACATTTCAAACGCACAAACAGATCAACATGCCTAAGCCTGTCTTCATTCCGCCGTTTTAAATACTCAGATTGAATGTGTGAGGCATTACTACTGTCATTTTGTAATCGGTATCACGACAATCAAAGAACAAGCCAATAAAAATGCGTATTACTGGCAGGGAATCCATTGCGCGGCTGACGTGGGCGCAGATACGGTAAATTATGTGTCGTGGGGATAACACTGATTCGGTGTACGCGGCTAGTTTAGCTGATTGTACTTTTTTGTAAGATTTTGCAATTAGAATTTGGTTTTGTTTATCGTTATGAAAAATTTACGAATAATTGTATTTTGCCTGACATGTCCGCCCTGGCAGTCACAATTTGAATTTTCACTCTGCAGCACTAGACTTGCTTGAAGGATATAAACAGACCTAGCAAAGTTGTGGGACAAAACGATTATATTATACCGATACATTGCAGACATTGTTTGTAAGCAGTTCATTACTTCATCAGCTAATCCCTGCCATAAGCAACAACACATTCGAAACAACTAAACTGACTTGTCAAACGCACAAACAGATCAACATGTCTAAACCTGTCTTCATGCCGCCATTTTAACGAGTCAGTCGGATTGTGTGAGGCATTACCACTGTCATTTTGTAGTCGGTATCACAACAATCAAAGAGCGACCCAATTACAACGCATATTACTGGCTGGGAATTCATTGCAGTGTTTACTTGTTGGCGTGCGCGCGGATACGGTAAATTATGTGTCTCGGGGAGGCCACTGATTCGGTGCACGCGACTAATTAGCCGACTGTACTATTTTGTAAGTTTTAAAAAATTGATTATTGTATAATTTATTATGCACTATAATTGCCGTCCGCGAGGTTTTTTTTTTATTATTATCTTTATAAATTGTAGTCTACATATTATTTTGTTGGAAAAGCTCATCATCATCATCATATCAGCCGAAAGACGTCCACTGCTGGATATAGGCCGCCCCCAAGTGTCGCCACATTGACCGGTCCCGTGCGTATCGCAACCAGCGGATCCCCGCAACCTTCACCAGGTCATCGGTCCACCTGGTGGGAGGCCTTCCAACGCAGCGTCTTCCGGTTCGCGGTCGCCACTCCAGAACCTTTTTGCCCCATCGGCCATCCGTTCTGCGAGCAATGTGCCCTGCCCACTGCCACTTAAGTTTGGCAATTCTTCGGGCTATGTCAGTAACCGTAACTGGTTCAGTTGGAAAAGCTGCATAACTGTAAAGTTCCATCAAAAACCATTCAGAAGTTTTTACGTGAAAGAGTTACAAATATCCATTCTTAGAAACTATCACATTTATGGTGGGTAGTGGGATAGGATTGGCCACGACGAAAAGGGACTGTTATTTCCAAAATATTTAAATTACTTAAAAATTAATTAAACACTAAAATAAAATAAGAACAAAATGCCTGAAAAAGCTTTAATTACAGCATTATGAGTACTTTTAAAGCTGCACATAGTCCTAATAAAAGAAATCTCAGTGTTTTTCAACTTCTAAAGTTCCCCTTCCAAAAGAGGGAAGTAAATGACTGAATCGTGTACACTGTGCTTACTTATAGCCCTAAAGGGATTTTCAGGTGTCATTTGCACGTAGGTTCGTATTCTTATTGTGAGAAAAGTAGCCGTTTAATTTAATTTAAAGAGCAAAAAAGTAATTCCGTGCTTCCTTTTGCAAGAGCATAATACGCATTATATAAAAATCTTCTTCCTTATACCTTGTAGATGACAAACATACTTATCTTAGTTGAATACCCTGCCAGGCCCAGTATTCACGTTCTCACGTGAACAGGCTGTTGCCCCTTGTACATGCGGTGCAAGACGGAAGGTGGGCCATGGTCTGCGGAGAGACGCCGCACAAATACCCAAGATCGGAACCATACGAGGACCTATTAGACCAGGGTCGATACTTTTTTTAAAGGAAATACAATATAGTAGGATAAAACCCATTGGAAAAGGAAGAGAAAATAACAAAAATGAAAGGAAAAATAATTTACGGGCGATCTGAGGTCGGGAAGTGCAAGGGGGTGAGTTTTTAAGGGTAGAAAACGGTTTATCTCGATTTCCGGCAAAATTACAAGTCCTGCAGGTAATGCTGCAGTTTAATCGTACAATAAAAATAACTCATAATCTCTTCTCTCATTGCGACATCACTAAACTTTATAAAATACAATACCAAAATTATAACAGAAACTAGTATTTGCTTGGTGCGCGAGCTGCAAGCAGCTCGCGTGTTGTTGTCCCTACACCTACCCTACACCTACCCTACACCTACCCTACACCTACCCTACACCTACCCTATACCTACCATACACCTACCCTACACCTACCTACACCTACCCTACACCAACCCTACACCTACCCTACACCTACGCTACACCTACCCTTCACCTACCCTACATCTACCCTACACCTACCCTACACCTACCCTACACCTACCCTACACCTACCCTACACCTACCCTACACTTTGTTCCAAAAATCATAACCCTAATGTTTGCATTCGTCGCCAGGCACTGAGTTTCGCTTCACCCACTCAACCTTCGTTACGCTATGGAGGTCACCGGCTCGCTTCGCTCGCCACCTCCCCCCTGCGCTGCACTCGGTCTCGTAGGTTCGCTCCATTCGGGGTCCTTACGCTGCCTGGTCCACTCCCACCGGACAGGTTTCGACGACCGATATTAGGTAGGGGAGGTTGGGGAGAAGAGGGATGAAGGGAGGGAGAGTCTTCGTTCTCGAGTCGAAACTCCCCGTTTTGAAAAATGATTCTGACTCAAGCATTGCCCCTTTATATGAATCTGAAAAAAGAAATGTGCCAAGTCTCTCAACTGCCGAGATCCGCTCAAAGGGGGGGAGAAGGGGGGCCAGGGGGTCAACTTTGAAAAATGGTTTTTACTTTTACGAGCCGCCTCTAAACGAATCCGTAAAAAAAACACGAAAAAAAGATTCGCCAAAACGGTGAGGGGAGGGGGTGAAGGGGGGCAAGGGGGTCAACTTTGAAAAATGGTTTGTTTGTGACTATAGCTTTGCCCCTTTATATGAATCTGAAAAAAGAAATGTTCCAAGTCTCTCAACTTCCAAGATCTGCTTAAAGGGGGGGAGAAGGGGGGCGAGGGGGTCAACTTTGAAAAATGGTCTTTACTTTTCCGAGCTTCCTCTAAACGAATCCGTAAAAAACAAAAAATACGGGTATCTTAGTTTCCGAGAAACGATAGAGAGGGGGAGGAGGGGGGGGGGAAAAGGGGGGAAAAGGGGGGTATTATGCCGGTTATTATATGATACATAATAAATTAAGAAGGCAAGGCCATATCTTACCTTTTTACCCGATTTCAAAAAGGAGGAGTTTCTCAATTTGTCTGTTTTTCATGTGTCACCTCATAACTATTAATTTACTACGTGAACCGATTTTCATGATTCTTTTTTTTATTTTAGAGCAGTTACTTCTCATGTGGTCCCATTTATAATTTGGTGAAGATCTGATAAATAACTTTGGGGATATACAACAGAACTCTTCAATAAACAACGGCAAATCTTTCGGGATTGCTACAATCCCATGTCTCTTTATTGTTTACGCCGTTTCATAACACAACATCACGCCGGTACGCTCTAAAAGGGTACGCACACTTTGTACACTCCTTGTACACTCTCATTTCACCGTTAATGTTCCAGTTTTATGTTATTAGGATAATCTATTCTGGCATAACTTTGTGAATTAAAGGTATCTTACTATAGAACTTCCTCATTATGTACCACAACTAAAAACTGAAATATAAATACGTTTTTTACAAAAATAATCAAACTACTTAAAAAAAACTCTACAAAGTGAAAAATAACTTCAATTTCGGAAGTCGGCGTTTGGTTTTTTATTACCGACTTCAAAAAAGGAGGTTATCAATTCGACACGTTTTACGTAATATTGTTGGAATTGTACAATATTCACATATATTACTCTGTATGGGCTTCTAAACATTTGTGCCAAATTTCATAAGTGTATGTTTGTTTATATGTATGTATCTTTGTACGGGACGGACGTGATCGCCTGAACTATTTGGAGGTTGTAAGGCTCCTGCTCAAAGCGCGTTGACGCCCCTGCACCTATAGTTTTTTCTTGCTGGAAAATCAGGAGCCCTGGAGTCTGTTGTGGTCCGCTCTGTATTTGTTGGTGAAGGTCTGACGTTCAGCAAACGAAACACTGAATTCTTTTTAATGCTGTGCGATGTTCTTTAAAATTGGATTTTGACTTGTTAAAAATATGGCTACGAAATGAACGCCGCGCATGCGTCCTATTAAACCACCAAACTTGACCGTAACGAGCGCCTTGAATTTGCGCACGCGCCGATCTTTATTTACAAAGTTTTTAAACCTAGATCTTAGCTAGAAATCGACAGAACCTCCCCTTTCCCTGAAGGTATCACGAAGTGTGATACCTTGTTGGAAGCGCCTCGGAACGGCCTTTCCAACGAATTCTTGACCAGGTTCCCAACTGATATCCCTGGAGAGATTCTCCAGGAAGAATGAGGAATGAGAGGATTTGCCGTCGATTTTGGGACTTATCGGCTATTATTTCCTAGACTATACATTTTAGGGCTAGATACTTATATGGGTCTTGTAGCCCTTCTATGAGGCTATAGAGTGCCACCTCTTCTATGCTTATTTTTTTTTTTTTTTTATTTGTAATGGGTTTGCTCTTGACTCTAGTCTAGGTCATAGGTGACAGAGACAGAGTCTACGATGGAGTGAGCTTACCCAGAAGTAGCCTGTTCATTCTAACTTTGAAGAGATTCGGGTTGAATGCGTTCGGAAACACAGACGCAGGCAGTGAGTTCCACTCATTCGCTGTGCGCATTATAAAGGATGTTTGGAAGCGCTTGGTTCGAATTGGTGGAATGGCAACAAGGTAAGGATGATAACTTGCAGTGCGTCTAGATGTCCGATGGTAGAAGGGGGCTGTTGGGATGAGGTCGTGGAGTTCCTGAGCACACTCACCGAAGTACAGTCTGTAGAAGACCGACAAGCAGGCAACTTTGCGGCGATGAGCAAAGCTGTGAAGCTTGGCGTCCACCAGTTCCACGTTGCCAATGAGCCTCTTGGCTCTGCGTTCCACTGAGTCAAGCGCGACAAGCTGATACTTAGCTGAACCATCCCAAAGGTGGCTGCAATACTCCATGCAGGATCGGACTTGTGCTTTGTATAGGGTTAAAAGCTGTCCAGGCGTAAAGTATCGCTTCACTTTATTTAGGATGCCCAGTTTTTTGGCCGCGATTTGGGCTTTGTTCTCAATGGAGGAGCCGAAGTTGAGACTGGATGTCAACTCCATGCCTAGGAGCTCGAGCCGATCAGTCACAGGAACAGACGCACCCCGAAAAGTAGGCGTTTGATCGAACAGACTCCTTTTGGCGGTAAAAAGACACGCCTGTGTTTTGGTGGCGTTAAAAGAGACCAGATTGTCATCACCCCACTGGGAGACAAGGCTTAAGGTCAAATCTGTCCGCTCAACCATAGCCTCCCTCAAGGAACGAACTTCATCCATGCTGGTTTTTGCGCTGGACAAGTATCTCTCTGAAACAGTACTGTCATCTGCGTACCCAACAATACCAGGCTGAAGTAGGTCATTGATGTGCAGCAGGAAAAGAGTTGCAGAGAGAACAGACCCCTGAGGAACTCCGGCATCAATAGCCATAAGGTCTGAGGAGCAGCCGTCAATGACTACTCGGATCGACCGTTCGCTAGGGAAGTCTGATATCCAGCTACAAAAACCAGCGGGGATGCCATAAGCAGGAAGCTTACTGAGCAGACTCGCGTGCCAGACTCTGTCGAAGGCCTTCGAGATATCAAGCGATACAGCAAGTGCTTCGCCGTGTCTCTCGATGGCTTCGCCCCAGCAGTGCGTGACATACACAAGAAGATCGCCAGTTGACCGTCCCCGGCGAAAGCCATATTGACGGTCACTGAGGAGATTGTTGTCTTCAAGGTAGGTCAGCAACTTTCTGTTCAGTACCCTTTCCATAACTTTGCACAGAATAGAGGTAATGGCGATCGGACGGTAATTGGCAGGGTCTGCACGGTTGCCTTTTTTGGGCACTGGTTGCACATTTGCAAGCTTCCAGGATTTCGGCACCGTCCCTTTTACAAGAGAGAGGCGGAACAAGCGAGTCAACACAGGAGACAATTCTGGCGCACACTGCCTCAGCACTCTCGCTGGAATGCCGTCAGGTCCGCTGGCCTTGTTCACGTCTAGACTGCACAATACTCTCCGGACCTCTTTAGTGTGCACAGCGATCTCCGGCATCGAAGAGTCACAATGAGGTACAGTAGGTGGTTGCTTGGAGCCAGCGTCCAGACGTGAATTGCTAGCAAAAAGAGATGCAAATAAATTTGCTTTGTCACTTGCAGAGTGAGCCAGCGACCCATCAGGTTTCAGCATCGGAGGTAAAGTGGGCCGACAGAAATTCGTTTCAACCGCTTTAGACAGGGACCAAAACTGTTTACTACCCGGAGGGTGCGATGCCAGCTTGGCCCCAATACGTCCAATATGGTCAAAACGTGCCCGACGCAGAACCCGCTTGCAGAACTTGGCGGCAGAATTAAAGGCTCTTTTCCTCGCGCGAACCCTACGCGCTCTAACTTTGCGGTCGCGGGCCCCGACCCAGGCTTGGTAAGCAGACTCTTTTCGGGCCTCAGCATGGGCGCATTCTGCATTATACCAAGGTCGGGTTTTGTGACCGAGTGGAATGTCGGAGAATGGAATGAAATATTCCATTCCCTGCCGAATCACATCCGCAACCGCGTCTGCACAGCTCGAGGGGCTACCCGAGGAGAAGCACACATGCCGCCAAGGATAAGACGCAAAAAAGTGCCGCATCTCGTCCCAGTCTGCTGACTCGTATCGCCATACTCGCCTCGTGCCTCTAGGGCTCTCATCTGGAGGGGAGCAAGTCGAAACGGATTTCACCAGACAGTGGTCAGACGATCCCAGCGGGGCTGAGACCGACACCGAATGACTGTCCGGATCAGTTGTCAGTAGAAGATCTAAGCAGTTGGGTGTATGGCCGTCAACATCCGGTACCCGCGTTGCCACATTCACCAGCTGGGTTAGATCTAGGGATAGAGAAAACTTGCGCGCCTCTAACCCGGCATGGTCAGTTTTCCGGTATGGGTACAACCATTCTTTATGATGGGCGTTAAAGTCCCCCAGAAAATTAAGCTTCGCTGTTGGGTACCGTTGCTGGGCTATGTCAGCCGACTCCACGAGGCAATTAAAAAGCGCTGTCGTCTCCTGGTCACCTGAGTGCGATCGGTAGACGCCGATGTAAAGAGACTTCTCCACGCCAGTGTCCACAAGTAGCCATATGGCAGAAAAGCCCGATTTCTCAAAGCAACGGAGACGACGACAACAAATGTCATCGCGGACGTACACACAGACCCCAGCTTGCTTCTTGAATTTGTGTTCAAGAGAGTAACCCGGGTAGTTGAGGTACGCCACGTCCGACGGGGTTGTTATCTTCGTCTCCGTTAGAAAAAACAGGTGCGGCTTCTCGGTCTCGAGGTGGTGGTGGACCGGATCGAGATTAGAGTGCAACCCCCTGATGTTAGTGAGGTGCACTTTTAGTGGGAGGAAGTGCAGCCGTTGTTTCACCTTATTCTTATTTTTTCTGGTCATTGTGTTAGAGTATGGTGGGGAAGAAGTCGAACTGTCGAGGCGCTGCTCAGTGAACCAAGTGGAAAACTGGAGCTAACCCAACCTATGGGGAACTCATTTGGAGACTGCGGGGACGCCCGAACCCCCCCGGATATGGCCACCGGGTCCTCCCATCCAGTCGCCAGCTGGCACGGTGGAGCATACCGGGATTTTTCGCGAGTTGGCGGGGCAGCCTTTGGCACGTGGCTGGCGTGCTACTTGGGCCCCCTACTGACTGCGGTCGGCCAACGGCTGGCACCGTGCTTCGGATCCCGCTACCCTCCAAAATGAGTTACCCGGCCAGTTTTGCCCAGAGACCAAGACCGGTTCTGAACAGCGCAACTGACATCCTCCTTCTCCCCCAAAGGCACTGGCAGTCCCACACACCGGCGGAACACAGTAAGCTGCTTGGCGCCGGACTCCGGTGGGATGGTGGTCGCGAGCCAGGCGGCCCCTTGCGGAGCCTACCACCGCTTAAGTGGGATCGTTCAGCCGTACCACAGGCAAGCCTGTGGTGCCGTTGCCCGGGATGGACCGCTAGGAGGTAGATCCCATACCCACCCCAAAATACATATTATATTTACATCTTCCAGGCGCTCAGCCGTCTGGAAGTGCTAGACTTAACGAAAAGTACTAACTTTGCACATAAAAGGCTATATTCTACTTAAACTATCCGAGGGATCCTCACCGATTTAGTACCATCCGGTAGCTCTCGCGACAAGCTACCCCATGACACCACGCCGGTGGGTGTAACCCTAACCCTCGAAGTAGAATTGACCCTTATGTGGTTGTTGCAACATGAAAGCTGTGGAACCTTGTAGTCTTTCAACAAGGTTATCTCCCCAACCGCCAGAGCTAGGCTCCTTGCCGAAGTGCGGTTGGGAGGCCAGAGAACTGGGTCATCATATGATGGTACCATGATAGGTATACCACCAGCCCTTCTGGTACTTAAGGTGCCGAGAAGCGGCCGAAACAGGGAAACGTGTGCGTTTTCCACAGCTTTAATGAGCCTAGGTCATCAAGCGAGCCACATGTTGGCTGCGTGTGATGACCAAATCCTGGCGCCTGTCTGCAGGCTGCCAAAGGTAATGCCTCTGATGGCATATCAGCTACCCTTCAGGCACCAGGTGTGTCTGAAGGCGGTGAGCCTGCCGACTGGCGCATAGAAATGTCTATTATTGTTTATACAAGCACATTATCTCAAGTAAACAGTGTTTAAGTACTAGAGTTACATAAGCGCCACTCAACTATAGGGCTTAGGCAGAAGTCTAGGCTATCTGAAAGCACTAGATTGGTAAAAAAACAGTTTTCTTATTGTTTACTTGAGGGAAATGTGTGTGTATTCACCTTTCTAGGGTGAAGTTCTACTATCCCTGGCTATGTACCGTTATTGTGTATAGTTTCCCGGTCATAGCTCCAGGGTAGGACACCTAGGTTATGTGTCCTGACAGACTAATGTGTGTTAGGTAAATAATACAATTGACGCGTGTATGCATCGTACACGAACCTGCTTTTTTGAGGGTTTCATGAAGATAATTAAACAATTTAATTTATCTTAGCTACTACATAGGATACCTAAACATTTAACACATAACGTTAGTACATAGCCCGCTATCAATTTTGTTCTAGCGCGCATTTAGTATAAATATCAAATGCTGCCCCCCAGCGGATCACTTGGAACTAAACTATCGTGCCAGACGCACATCTCTGATGATTTTGAATTTAGGTTTTTACTATGATAACCGCAATCAATATTTTTGTTGATGCTTTTAAACTATTAAGGTTGCTTTATCACCACAGCACCCTGTCACCCATTAATAAACCCCAAAATCATTATCTGAGTTCCCCAAAAATGTGAATGAAAATCTAATATTCACGAATCTATAAATATGACCGCGCCATGCGAAATTTGTTTCACTCTTCGCCAGCCGTCGCCCTGCGCGGACGTCTCGCTGCTCGCCGCCTCCCCGCTCGCCCCGCTGCGAGCCCCCACTCATCGCTCCGTCTCGCTCCTGCGTGACGTCACTGCGGCCGACGCGTCTTCGCTCGCCGCCCCACCGCTGCGCGCCCCGCGCACCGCCCCCGCCTCGCCGCACCCCTGCGTGTCGTCGCTGCGGCCGCCGCGTCGCGTTTTAAATCCACATCTTGTGGTCCTTGGCGGATACCTAACGGTGCTAACGAAGCCAAGTGGGGTGTCGACCCAAGCACCCGCCAAGCCCCTTCAGGGCTCGGCAGTCATTGGATTCGGGAGCAGGATCGTTGGCCTTGGTAGATAGCCTAGCCAACCCCTGCTTCGTTCCACAGCATTCACCTAGCACGGTCGGGTGTGTCTACCCCGACGTGCTAGACTTTCGGTACACAGAGGTGGGTGGCCCACCTTCAGTGGGTTTACCGGTACCTTAGGGCCCCTGTCACACAGTAAGATTGGTGCAGGGTAACAAGCTTAGGGCTCACCAGGGACACACCTCCCAGTCTCACCCGACTGGGAGGGTAGGCTTACACATCCCCGGGCATACCCACCCGGGGAAGACTCCCTACCGGCTTCACCGGAAATATATCTTCGAAAATGTCGCTCGCGGCAATTATCGAACTCCTTCACGAGATTCTCGAGAAGGAAGGTCTTAGTAAGAAATACGACCATGCCGTAAATGAGGCTTTAGCCTCTTTTATACCCGCTTCGTGCCCGACCGAGCTCCCTGGACCTAGCAAGGCCCCCGTGCCGAGCGTGGCTCAGGACTCGCAAAGGTTGTCCTCCTCTCCAAACAGGTCTACTTCAAGACCTAATTCTTCTACCCCGCCCCAGAGTGATGCTCAGGTAATCCAGCCTGTTGCACAACCTTGTAGCGATCCAATCCCATCCAAACCCACGTCTCCGGCCATCGTGCCTGGATCATGGAGGGACCCCAAAGCCATTAAAGAGCTAGAGGACTATCGAGCACGCAAGGCCGCCGAGTCCAAATCAAGAAGAGATCCCCCAGCCACCAAACAATACCAAGACTACAAGGCGCGCATTGCCTCCTTGCACAAGTCCTTGGATGAACGTAGATCCAATAAGTCCAAAAAGTCCATTAATCAGTTCAATATATGGGCTGATGAGGATGACTCTCCCATGGAGGATGGAGCAACCCTTAGCACTGACGAAGAATGGGAAGCTGTAGCTAACCAGGATGAGTCAGTTGCTGATAACCCATCAGACCCAGATATCCCCGACAAATCAGACGACTATGACACCGTCTCCACTTCTGACGGTGATGACTCCATAGTCTGTTCTGGAGGTAAAAGGAGAAAGAGGAAAAGTCCCAACCATGCTACCAAGGCCAAAAAGGCGGTAAAGAATCCCTCTCCAGTTTTGCCAGCGGCTTCGCCTGCCAGGCAACCCACCCCCACTCCCGCCGCCACTGCCGCTTCACAGCGGACAAGCCGCCCACAAAGCCCGATGGAAACAAATACCACTAGGAAGTTTCCTCCCCCTCCTCCCATATATCTCCAAGACAAGGGGAAATGGAACGATGTGTCCAACGCTTGTGTTGAGCGGAAAATCAACTACACCAAGGCTACTGCATGCCAACTAGGCATCAGGATTCAAGTCCCCACGTCCCGTGATTTTCGAGATCTTACTCGCTATCTAAAAGACAGGAACATTTCGTTCCACACATACTCCCTTCCGGAGGAAAAGCCCCTCCGTGTGGTTATTCGGCGTATACCGAAAGAAATCTCTACGGAAGATGTCCGTAAGGATTTAATAGCCCAGAAAGTCCCAGTCACAGAGGTCCACCGGCTGCACAAAGCTAGAGGTGGACAACTGTATGACATTGTCATGGTTACTTGCAGCCCGACTGAGGGTCGCAATCCCATTTTTAATATCAAAACCGTTTGCTCCCTGTCGGGCATTTCGGTTGAGAAACCGTACCGCCCCCACCTAGTTGGTCAGTGCCATAACTGCCAACTATACGGCCATTCTCAGGCAAATTGCTATGCTACCCCTAGGTGCGTAAAGTGCCTGGGTGAGCATAACACGAAGGACTGTACACGTCCAAAAGACCGCTCAGAATGCACGGAGCCTCCCAGCTGCGTGCTCTGTGGCCAGATAGGACACCCTGCTAACTACCGGGGTTGTCCAAAAGCTCCCAAACTTGCGCCTAAAATGGCCAAGCGTTTCAACAAACTCCAAGCGCCTTATGCGCCCTTGTCCCAACCCCCCCGTCTAGCCCCTCAGAGGACTTCACCTTGGGGTAAACTGAACCACCAAAGAGTGGCCCCTCAGTCTTACTCCCAGCCCATGCCAGCGCTGCTGGATCAACCCATAGCAGCGCCCATTCCAGCGCCCATTCCAGCGCCCAATTTAACCCCAGGCCCAGTAGCCACTGCTGCCCCCACGACCGCACAAAGCCGGAAGGTGGCTTCCACCACCACCGACGCTAAGCGCCCGCCCCCTGTCGCCCCTTCTGGGCACAAGCCATATCTGTGCGTGGCTGTAAATATCATCAGCGCGTACTCCATTTGGATGACCCCTCAGGCCCGTGCTCTGGATGCAGAAATCCGGAATGCAGGCCCTCTTGACCCAGTTTCATGCAGTGCCATCTTCTCGAGGTACGAATGCATCACTAGGGAACTAGATAGACTCGTCTACAAAGACGGTCAATGGGTTCGTAACTAGTACGAACATTTCGACAACAGAACACAATATCAGCCGTATTCGTTCCGCCCTCGCCGCCGAGGCCCGTCGCGACGTCCCTATAAATTATGAAGCCAGCCCGCGAACGCTGTGCTATAGTTAAAGTAGCTAGTTTACAATTGGAGTTTCTTGTCCGTTCTTCTCCACGTAGGCTTTTCCGAACGGATGGTAGAATCACTTTATTAGATCCAGCCTTAGCTGTCCCCCCAAGTGACGCCCTGAGCCGAGGTGTCGACCCCAACTGGGGTAGCCCTCAGCGTGTCGCTTTAGGTTTAGCTTTTTGAAGCCTGGCTGGAGGCTAACTAGATTAGTCTCCACAGGGAAGCCCGCTTAAGCAGTAGTCGGTCCCTTTGACTGAACTGCGAGACGCCACGTATTAAAAAAAAAAAAAAAAAAAAAAAAAAAAAAAAAAAAAAAACGAAATTTGTTTTGTAAGCGATGGCGCGTTGAGGCAGGCAGACGTATGTAAACACGTAATGTAAATATTACATTACTACATAAGCTATAACGTTCCTATATACGTTATCGTATGCGGCGTGATGCACCGTCGCGAACAATCTTTGTCCATGTATGTCTCCGAAACTAGTAATCGGATCTTGTTAATTATTTTCTTTTTGTTTAGATTATGTATCTCTTAACTTAGCGAATAGTATAAGTTTCATCAAAATCGGTACAGCAGTTTTCAAGATATGGAATATACAACCGAACTCCTTAGCGACAAACAACACAAATGTGTAAATTAAGTTATAATGGATATTTTGTCAATCCTTTAGGTACCTTACTATACTTTGCTCACTTTTAGTGACAGGGCACTAAAAATTAGTAGAGAGAAATAAAAACTTTTTCACAAAAAATTAACCGACTTCTAAAACAAAACACTTAAATGTGCAAACATAACTTTCATTATGGAAGCCGGTGTTGAAAAACGATAAAACCAAGAGGTACCACAGACACCAACTTCTGAAACGAAAGTTATTATTCCACATTTTAGTGTTTTGTTTTAGAAGTCGGTTAATTTTTGGTGAAAAAGTTTTTTGTTTCTTCGTTTTTTGACACGGACAATTTTTTAATTTTTTTTTTGTAAAAAAGTTTTGAAACATTTTTGAATAATCATATTTTTGTGGTGCTGGTTAATCTGACTAGCTATGTTGTAGTCGCCTTCCAGCCCTTCCAGCCTAACCGAACGCAGTTGAGTACCAGTCAGTCAAAACTACAGTGCTCCTATTTTGTGGCCAATCCGCTTAGTTTAGATATTGAGAAGATGAAAATAGAGAAGTGGCGGCAAATACCCTACACTTGTACCCTGAATCTAGCAACAGTATCATGATCAAAGTACTAAGTAATATCTAAAAGTAAGTAAAAATAACAAATGTTAACTTTTTAAAGCGGCTTTTTGGGTATCAAACTAGTCCACAGATGATTGCCCACTCCTTTATCGAAACCGCGAACAAATCAACATGCGCTCAGCAAACGTCTGCGGTTGTTTATCAGCTGGCTGATTTGAAGCCGCAAATCACAGGCTAAATCTACGTCTAGCATCTTCTAGTGAGCGGTTGAATACAGCAAATAAGGGTTGGATCACATCTAGATGTGAAGCGATGATGCTTGATTGGGCCATTAGAATCGCGCTGCGCGGCACGGTGCCTAGACACCTCTCACTGAAATGTACCTTTAATTATAGTAAATAAAGTTCAAAATTGTATCGTTATCATATGCAGTACTCATCTAGTCGTTTCTCGTTATGAACTGAACCTTCGTCACCAAAACCCAACCAGTGCAAGCTCACCTTGCAAGACATACCGCAGACTACGCACTGTATGCTTAGTATGAACGCTCAATACACAATAGTATCGGGCGCTTACTCTTGGCAAACAGTCGTCCGCAAACTGTTTGCATGTGCGACCGCGGCCTAACTTTGTATTGAGAGGAGGTTCCCCAACAGACGCTTGCATGGTAGTAATGAAGACTTCCTGCTATAATAAGTATGATTATATAAATAACCATGCGTTTGGGAAAGGGGTATGCTCGGAGTCTCTATATGGGATCGAATACGAAACAAGGTGATCCGGCAGAGAATCAAAGTTGTCGACATAAATCACAGAATAAGCACGCTGAAGTGGTAATAGGCCGGCCATATACCTAAGTCGTAGAACCGATGACCATTGGGGTAGATGTGTTATTGAGTGTGGAGACCGTGAACTGGTAAATGTAGGACGGCCTCAGGCTAGGTGGAGCGACGATCGTCGCAGGGTGGCTGGTAGCAGCTGGATGAAAGTTGCTGAAAATCGAGGCAAATTGCGTGCAATTGGACAGGCCTATATCCAGCAGCGGACTGCTGTAGGCTGATGATTCATCATCATCGTCATCAACCTTTTAATGTTATTGTTGCTGATGATTATGATGATGATAATGATGTTCTACCAAATACTTACAAAGCCGTACCAACAGGAACCTCGGCACACAACAACAGCTTATGATGTACTGACTTCAGGCGCTTAGGCCTCTCTGTGAGATTGAATGGGCCGTAACTACTACTCGAGCCTAATGCATGCTGGACGTTGTGACTTGTGTCCGAAATTTCGCTTCATAAAGAGCGCGTATGCGAGACGGACAGGACCGATCGTTGTGGTGATGCTTGGGGAAGGCTTACGTCCAGCTGTTTACGTCTTTTGGCTTTAATGATGATGATGATGATGATGAAGGGTGCGGTCCCATCGAGAAATATGAGCTAGTTTTCTATACATCTAAACTAGTGAACTTATTACCATTGCCATTATATTACTATTGTTTTCTAACCTTGTAGTTTGAATTGCAGTGTAGCCCTTCTATAAAAAATACTACGATTTAATAGCTCCAATTTGCACCCGCCCTTAGGTGACGATTTCCTCACGAAGTTTTCTATAGCCTTTAAAAAAACATATCACACAACTGATACAGAAAATTAATTGCCTCCAGTTTATTACCTCAGCTAGAAAGTATGGGTGTAAAACTGCATGTTTTTTAACTACCGCAGTCACTACGTCAGTTTTATTGCAGGAAACCTCAGAAGTACATATTAATTAGTTCATTACTACCACATTGCGTGTGTGTTCGAACATGCTTACCGATAAAATCATAGGTTCATTAATTACCTTTATAGCTCGTTAACCAGTCGCACTAATAAGAAACGAAGTGGAACTTTACTGCGTTATCCGAGACGTGGAGAAACTAATGTTACTACTTCCTCTCTAGTGGCACAAAACAAAATTAGTCCTCGGGTAACGTGCCAATGATTCCTTTGTAAAAAAGAGATAATGCTATTCGTTTTGTACAGCTTTTCTTTCAATTTACAAGTCCGTGATTAGACCTGTCATACTGTATGCAGTATGACAGATTTAATCACAGACTTGTATATATACTTCTTATATACTTACTTTATATTTCAATTTTGTTGATATGCGTAGAATGATATCCATAGGATCAGAATGTTGGGCTGTGGAAAAGATGGATGATATAAACTTTTTTTGCCTAAAATTTTTTTATTTTACCGTTTTTAATTGTACCTAACTAACAGGCAAGTTGTTTAGTAAGTACCTTTAACGCCAGAATACATTACCCGAATAACATGAAACTTGAACATAATCGGTGAAATGAGAGATCTGCGTACCTCTTTCGAGCGTACTGGCTTTATGTTATGTTATGAAATGGTATAAACAATAAACAGACATGCGATGCAATAATCCTGAGAGATTTGCCGTTATTTATTGAAGAGTTCTATTGTATATCTTCGAAGTTATTCATTAGATCTTCACCAAATTAAAATGGGACCAAATTCAGAATATGTTCTTTCAAATAAAAAAAGAATTTTCAAAATCGGTCTACAATTGACGGAGATATCGGTGAACATAAACAAAAAAAAAACACAAGAAATTGAACATAGAACCTCCTTCTTTTTGGTAAGTCGGTTAAAAAGAGATTGCATGTAGCAGAGAAATGAGAGAGAGTATGAAAATGTTGAGATGCGCGGTTGGCTGTGCGGCGTGACGAGAACGCATAAAGTGAGAAATGAGTATATTAGAGGCAGTTTGAAAGTGGCACCAGTGACAGAAAAGATGAAAGAAAACCCTTTGTCCTGGTATGGTCATGATGAAACGCATTTTACTAAAAGAATTATGAATATGAATGTTAGTGGATGGAGAGGGAGAGAACAGCCAAAGAAAAGATGGATGGACTGTTTGAGGATTGATATGAATGAAAAGAAAGTCAGTGATAGCGTGACAGGTCGGTATGGAAGAAGAAAACGTGTTGCGCCGATCCCAAGAAAAATGGGATAAGGACAGGAAGATGATGATGTCTTTGTCAAAACGGAATCACGAAAAAATGGGCACGTATAATAGGTCCTAAAGGCACGCATATTATCGTTTTAACAGTATGTATTGAATAACTGATAACAGAATTATCTACCATTGTTGGATGTTGATGTTTAAAAGCAGTGGTCGCGCAGTGGTTACGGCCCCGACTTACGAGTTGTAGGTCGTCTGTTCGAACCCGAGCAGGCGCATTTCTTTGTGTAATTTATATCATTACCACTGCTCTGAAAACGGTGAAGGAAAACATCGTGAGGAAACTGGGCATGTTCTAGAACCAAAAATTCGAAGACATGTGACTTCTACCAATCCGCACTGGGCCCGCGTGGTGGATTATAGCCCACTCCCTCTATAACAGGAGGCCTGAGTCCCAGCAGTGGGAACATTAAAACAAGCTGTTGATGTTGTTGGATGTTATACTAAAAATAAACAAATATAAGCTTTTTTTCAACATCATATTTTAGACACGTTGGGTGGCACTCTTTACAGGGTAAAATTTTCTAATAACTAACGCTGAATGCTGTTGACTTATGAGTTTGTTTTTGTTATTGTTTTATCTTCATTAGAAATACCCATCACTTCTACGCAGTATTTGCTAACTAATTTGATTTGACCCTGCATACAAAGCAGGATCGAAATTATAGTTATTGTTCATAAAACAAATGATTTCAAACTATAAATAAAGTATTGTTTTCTTCACGAAGAATGAATTCGGTCAATGGACTTAAAAGGTTTAATTAAAAATCGAATTAACAAAAATGAATTATGATATGAAGGTTACTTTCGAACGTACTATCCCATAATATTTTTAAATCTTGACATATTCTAATCAGTACAATAAGTAACCTCAGGATATACAGTAGCAAATACATCAACAAGGGAAATAAACTTGGATTTGTACTAGAATATCATCCCGTACGTACAGGGAAAGGGTATGGTAGTTAAATTATGATTAACTGGATGCAATCTGCATCCGTCTGCATTAGAATCGATGATCCGTGGCCTTCTCTCTCAGGACAGGTGTGTTTATCATCGAAGTTTGGTATTCTGATATCTACGTACAGTATCTGGGTGTTACACCAGTACTCTAAATAAATACTTCTACTCGACTCAACCCCGACTCAGCCTGCCTCAATCAATTTGACAGTATATAGCTTCTTATTAATTATTGATATTAATGTTCTCAGAGGAGTGAAGGAAGGTTTTCTTCAAAAGGACTCAGAATATGATTGTCAAAATGACTGACATCTAGTTTTAGAAAAAGACACAGTTTTTTGTGATAGAAAGAAGAAGAAAAAGTTTGAAATTGCCACAAAAGACAGGGTCTGGCACGCTAGTCTACTCAGCAAGCTTCCTGCTTATGGCATCCAAGCCGGTTTTTGTAGCTGGATATCAGACTTCCTCAGTGAACGGTCGATCTGAGTAGTCGTTGACGGCTGCTCCTCTGACCTTAAGGCTATTAATGCCGGAGTTCCTCAGGGGTCTGTTCTCTCTGCAACTCTTTTCCTGCTGCACATCAATGACCTACTTCTGCCTGGTATTGTTGGGTACGCAGATGACAGTACTGTTTCAGAGAGATACTTGTCCAGCGCAAAAACCGGTGGGGATGAAGTTCGTTCCTTGAGAGAGGCTTTGATGGAGCGTACTGATTTGACCTTAAGTCTTGTCTCCCATTAGGGTGATGGTCTCTTTTAACGCCACCAAAACACAGGCATGTCATTTTACCGCAAAGAGGACTCATTTCATCCAAACGCCTACTTTTCGGGGTGCATCTGTTCCTGTAACTGATCGGCTCGAGCTCCTTGGCATGGAGTTGACATCCAGTCTCAATTTCGGCGCCTCCATCGAGTACAAAGCCCAAATTACGGCAAAGAAACTGGGCATCCTAAACAGAGTGAAGCAATACTTTATGCCTCGACAGCTATTAACTCTTTCACAGCGCAAGTCCGATCCTGCATGGAGTATTGCTGCCACCTCTGGGATGGCTCAGCTAAATATCAGCTTGCCGCGCTTGACTCGGTGGAACGCAGAGCTAAGAGACTAATTGGCGACGTCAAACTGGTGGATGCCAACCTTCAAAGCTAGGCTCATCGCCGTAAGGTTGCCTGCTTGTCGGTCTTCTACAGACTGTATTTTGGCGAGTGTGCTCATGAACTCCACGACCTCATCCCACCGGCCCTCTTCTACCATCGGACATCTAGACGCACTGCAAATTACCATCCTCATCTAGTTGCTATTCCACCAATTCGCACCAAGCGCTTCCAAACATCCTTCATAATGTGCACAGCAAAAGATTGGAACTCACTGCCTGCGTCTGTACTTCCGAACGCATACAACGCGAATCTCTTCAAAGTTAGAGTGAACAGGCTTCTTCTGGGTAAGCTCACGCCATCGTCGACTTTGTCTCTGTCACCTCTGACCTAGACTAGAGCAAACCCATCACAAATAAAAAAAAACAAAACGACATACAAACATTACATTACAAGAACAGTGATAGTAGATTTACACAGACGTAATGCTCTACTCAGTAAAACTTGAAAAAATACATTTTGTCATAATTTTTGACCGGGGTAAGTACTAAGAAGAATAATATTATAATTATGCATCGCACCTTTACCTCGTTGTAATATCATGCGCTATGAGTACGAGTTCATGTCAAAATGTTTTCTTATCCTAATTTCTGAGAAACTTATTCAAAATTACGAGTGTATTAATCCCATAATTTATTTTCCATAAGTACTCTTAATACTGTGCCTTGTGCCTGGGCACCGCAATAATATTTTCCAGATAAAGACACTGCCCAACAATCTAGTGTATGGCAAAATTTGCATGAAGATAACATCCTTCTGGATCAATAATTAAATGAAAAGGAACGTTGTTACTGGTTTAAGACGACGACTAACGCCAACGACCTTGAGGGAACAAAACGCGCACTCGTTTCACACCCGCGCGACCCAAAATTTAGTAGTTTCTTGTACTTTACTTATTATTCTATAACTTTTAAAAAAAAGCCTCAGATCTAAATGTAGATAATTAAATTGTCTTTTAGATGGTACCGATTTCATTAAAATACGCCATCGGTTTTAGTGTGATTGTCGTGTTTTTGTCCTTTTTAGACATAACTTTACAAATTTATTACACTAAGTTATACGAATAAAACTCAAAAATTGCTCAGATCAAATTATTAAGAAAATAGTCTAATAAAACATTTTTTTTTTTCAAAAAATTAAGACTAGCCATTTTGACGTGATTCTCATTTGAAAATCAGCTACTCAAGGGAATCGGCGCCTTATGACAATATTAACAAAGTGTGGTCTGAAATGAAGACTGCAGTATAAAATACTTAAAAGAAGTATAAGTATGGAGAACCGTCAGCTAGTGTGGGATAGCAAGAAAGCTCTCAAAGGCACAGGGATAACAATCTCGGAGTTTTTAACACAAGCTAGGCACCACTTGTTTGTAGCTGCTCGTAAACATTTCGGCTTGCTTAATTGCTGGTCCATGGAGGGCAGAATTGTGCTTATTTGCCCAGACAAATCCCGAAGAAAGATTGAGACGGCAGGCGAACTTCGTGATTTAATGGTCAAATTCCCGTCCTGCTCAGTCGACACCGGGGGCACTGCGCGATCTGGGGAACTTGGATCTCCTGTGGTCGCAACTTCGGCTGCGCCCGCTAAGAACATAAGGAAGACGCGTCTGCGCAAGTAACACTTAAATTGTTGTTTACATTTTCAGTCCATATATTACTCCTGAATTTGGTCGTTTTGCACTGGCGATTCACCGTTTTGATTCTCAGGCCGGTAGTTCATAAAGTTATTTTTCATTTATCATCTTTAAAATGTTAATTTATTTAACATACCCGGTGTTTTGTTTTTTATTTTACAATGTTTATAGCTTGACAGAATGAATGAGAAGTTGTGGCACTGACAGTTGGCATCTGTCAGTTGACATCTGTCAGTTCGTCGCATTGCGTTTTGTTATTGCTTTTTTATTTAATTTTTCATTCATTTCGACTTATGAATCGATTGTTATCTAGGCTTGTCGAATAGCGTTATTCTTTTTCTAGTTATTATTTTATCTTATTTGAGTGTATTTTTTTATTTAATTCTGGTTGTAAAATTTCTGCCAATATACCAGCGAGTTGGGGTGGTTTTTTAATTGATAGGAAATCTTTAATAGCGTTTTAGGTACTTACATAGATTTAGTCATATTTTTTTTTATATTTATTTGTATTACTATTTAAGTTTATTTATATATTATTATGAATGATCTAGCTGATTTTAATGACAGCTTCTTCTCATGCTCTTCTTCTGATAGTTTTGCTAGTGCGGATAGTGACCAATCCTTGCCACTAACTTTACAGGATAAAATATCTTCTCTCTTCTCTAATGATCCTAAAAATCTGCATATTGTGCACATAAACGCCCAGAGTGTTCCTGGTCACTATTCTGAACTTCTGGCATCCTTTAGCAGTGCTAGCCTGGATGCTATATTGATATCGGAATCATTTCTGAAGCCTTCTCTCCCATCTACTAATTATTCACTCCCCGGCTTCGTTTTGATCCGCAATGATAGGACTGGCAAAGGTGGAGGCGGTGTGGCTGTGTACCTGCGGGCTGACTTACCCTACAGGGTAGTTAGTTCATCTCCTTCGCATTACTCTGAATCGGCTGAATACTTGTTTATTGAAGTATGTGTTCATCACACAAAAGTTTTACTTGCAGTGCTCTACAGCCCTAACCTTCACATTAATTACTTCAATTCTCTTGAATCCACTCTCAGCGATCTATGCCCCATGTATGAGCACATTATTTTAATGGGTGACTTCAATACTTGCTTGATTAAAAATGACTCTCGCTCCCTTAAACTCCTTTCACTCTTGTCTTCGTTCAATCTTCAAGTTTTGCCTCTCTCTGCTACTCACTATTTTCCCAATTGTACGCCTTCTTTACTTGATCTTATGATTGTTTCCTCTCCTAATAATGTTTCTGCCCATGGCCAGCTTACTGCTACTTTCTCTTACCACGACCTTGTTTATCTATCTTATCGTATCCGTGTTCCCAAGCGTAAGCCCCAGTTCTTATATCTTCGTAACTATAAGGGCATAAACCTGGAGGCATTGCGGCGTGATGCCGGTAATCTCGATTGGTCAGCTCTGGTAGAGACCGACGACATCGATGCCAAGGTCGAGTGCCTTAATGTAACCATTCTCAACTTGTATGACCAGCATGCCCCTATTCGACGAGTCAAAGTGCGGCATAATCCTGCACCATGGATTACTCCACAAATTAAAGAGCATATGGCTCGTAGGGACAAAGCCAAGAGCAGGTATAAGCGCAGACCTTCAGACCTGAATCTCGCTTATTACAAATCGTTACGTAATCGCTGCAGTCATCTGTGCCAGGATGCTAAGAGGCGCTACTTCCATGAACAACTCAATAACCGCAGTTCTTCCGATATATGGAGATTCCTTAAGTCTGTAGGCATAGGCAAATCGCCTACCAACCAGTGCAAGGATGTGAACCTTAATGATCTCAACAATCATTTCTCTCGTCTTCCTTTTTCTCTTGATAAGTGTGTCAAGGCAGCAACTTTGGAGCAACTTTCCAGTTTGCCGGTGCCACAATGTCCGTCCTTCAACCTTAGCGATGTTACCGAGGATGACGTTAAGAAGTCTGTTTTGGCAATAACTTCTTCAGCAGTCGGTAACGATAAGTTATGTTCCAGAATGATTACTCTTATCCTCCCATCATTGCTTCCTGTTCTAACTCACATTTTCAATCACTCGTTTACCTCTTGTTCTTTTCCGACGGTCTGGAAGCAGGCTCACATCATACCCTTACCTAAAACCAACAATCCTTCTTTATTAACTCACTTTAGACCTATTTCTATTCTTCCATTTCTCTCTAAAGTCTTCGAACACTTAGTCCATAGACAAGTATCATATTTCTTGACGTCAAACTCTTTAATATCTCCCTTTCAATCCGGTTTTCGTTCGGGTCACAGCACTGTTTCTGCACTTATAAAAGTGACTGACGATGTCCGCTGGGCTATGGAGAATAAGTCCCTTACTGTACTTGTATTGCTTGACTTTAGCAGTGCCTTCAACTCAGTGGATTTCGACATTTTACTCGGTGTGCTGGAAACCATCAATTTCTCTTCTTCCGCTTTAGCATGGTTCAATTCTTATCTTCGGGGACGTTCTCAGTGTGTTCGCCTTGATGAGTCCTTCTCTGATTGGTGTAGCCTCACTGAGGGGGTTCCTCAGGGTAGCGTTCTCTCGCCTCTTCTTTTTTCAATCTTCATTAACTTTGTCACCAGAGTAATCTCATCTAGTTTCCATCTTTACGCAGATGACTTGCAGCTATATCGACATTTTACTTCAGACGACGCTGGTTCTGCTATTGCGGCCATGAATCGAGACCTGGCATGTATCAGCTCTTGGGCTAAGTCATTTGGGCTACAAATTAACCCAAGTAAATCACAGGCCATGGTCATAGGCAGCAAATTCGTTCGCAATGCGGCTAACGTTACTTCTTTGATGCCTCTATATCTTGACGGTGTTCGTATAGAATTTTCCGAAACCGCAAAGGATCTGGGGGTAATCATTGACTCCAATCTTTCGTGGCATGCTCAGGTCAACGAAGTCAGTCGTAAGGTTCATTTTTCATTCCATTCGCTGAGGTGCCTTCAGAGTCTGTTGCCCTTAAAGACAAAAATTTCTTTGGCGCAAACACTAATTCAGCCGATTATTGATTATGCCGACGCCTGCTACTTGGATGCCACAGAGGAGCTATTAAATAAGCTTGAGCGCCTGCAAAACTTGTGCATTCGCTTTGTTTATGGTCTACGTAAGTATGATCATGTTTCTCACCTTCGCAAGGAACTCAAGTGGCTCCCAATCCGTCTTCGCAGGAACACTCGGATTTTATGTCTCCTCTTCAACATCTTACACAACCCTTCTTATCCTTCCTACCTGCGTGAGCGATTTTCTTACGCTCGCCCTAGAGACGCATTATGTAGGTCACATCTTAGATCCCTCCTTAAATCCCATCCTCATAAAACCAGCTATTATTCCTATTCCTTCTCTGTCCACGCTGTGAGATTGTGGAACTCACTTCCGCCTAGCATCAGAGATCTAGATACTATCTCGCTTTTTAAAAAACGCTTAAAAGAGCATTATCTTTCCTCTCAAATCTGAGCTTTATGTATTTATATTTAGTATCTATATATTTTAGAGTTATGTATTTATTTAAGTATATATCACTTACACTATATGTGTATGTATTTTATATCTTAGTTTAGTCGTTCACTTTTCTTCTCTTCCTGTTCTCACACACTATTTGTCTACATTTCTTCTTCATTTCTCCTTTTCGCGGGTCTGCTGGTAGAAATTTCTTAAGAAATAAGCAGTACCTTTGTACTCCTATGTCATGATGTGTTTTCTGTATGTATTTTCTGTGTGTACATTAATAATAAAATAAATAAATAAATAAATAAATAAATATAATATACAGTCATGGGACTGCTGACAGAAGTGAAAACTTAAAACACAGTTATTCGGTCACACGTCACATTAGAATGTCGCGGACGCGAACCGATATCTGCCAAAATTCGTTCAACACATTTTAAATAAGTTTGCCCTTCAAAAAGGGGATGACCAGAGAGAAAGCTTACATTATCTTAACAGTTTAAATAATAGTAATAATTCATTTATTTTCAGACACACTAGTCCATAATATTACAGCCATTAAGCATTACTTAAAAATTGATCATTCATTCGAAATTAAAATAAAATTTCATTCATTAGCATAAGATTAGGAAAAAAAGACATGAAATCATTAAACTTAAATCCATCCAAGTAAAAATGTAATTATTTTGTAAATCAGTTTAGTTTGTACATAACAACATATGTTTGATCCCAAACTAAGCAGGGCTTTTATCTTGGGGTCCAAATAATAATTATACCGGCTAAAAAAGTGTTTTATCATCCCAAAGGAACATTATACCGGGATAAAAAGTAGCTTAAGTGCTATTCCAGACTATAATATATCTCTGTGCCAAATTTCATCCAGATCTGTTCAGCTGTTCAAGCGTGATTGAGTATCAAACATACATCCATCTATCCAAACTTTCGCATTTATAACATTATAAGTAAAATCTACCCAATAGCACATTCTAGCTCATTTTAGCTATGAATATTTTGAGTTATGCATTTTCAGGCACTTCTTTACGTCACTAAATATTTTGTAATTTAACTTATCAAACTTCTTAAACTTTCAAATGATCTGAACATACACAGGAAATCCCCGCCTTGTCATGCTCGAAATGGTTTCCTTTAAAGTTATCACCTGTTTTCAGAAAATTTCATTCATATTTCAACATAGTAACGAATTTTATCGTTCCAATTCTCCAAATTCAAATACCGAATGAAGTTTATCTTAAGGTTACCAGTTCAGAAACTTTAACAAAGTTTTATATCGGTGACCGACTAGAAAAAAAGTTTTAATCTGAATAAACTTTTTCCATTCAACTTGCCCGTTAGTACAGATTTTCTTTTAAAAGTGCTTAACAACCCGTAATTAATTTTCAGAGCTGAACTTGAATCGAAGACGCTAAGTTAACTTTTTAATGTTGGTAATAATAAAATTGTTTGTGTAGCTATAAACATAGAGCATAAACAAAAATATTTGAGTCGAACCTTTTACAGTACAACTATTTTCTTAATATTCCTCGGCAATCATCGCATTTCCGAATACAAACGAATGCTAATTTCCATGTCCATTAGATTTATCGTTTGTAATAATTTGAGTTGAGAACTAAGTACTTTATTGTTGTTTTGTTTTGATTGTCGTGTGAACTATATAGAGATGTAAAATTATTTACATTGCTTGCGACTTTAGCAGCTTTCCTCCCATTTTAAAAATAAATAACATTATGTTAAAAGAGTATTAACAATCCCATAAACTACCAAGTTGATTGAGAGCGTCCGGTCTGCACCAAGTGCAAAGGGAAACTGATAGAAAGCCGACGACTGATGAAACACGAAGTTTGCCGAGGGACATTAAGAAAATAGTTGTAATGTACTTAGGTGGAGTTCACGGTCTCATTATATTTTTTTATCCTTATCACAATTTATTTGGAGTCAGCGCAATGTGGAGTTCTTATCTTCGTCATCCCGTTTGTCACTCCATTTTTAGCAACATCATCTATTTATGATGTTGCTAAAAATGGAGTGACACCATTCATAGTTTATTTGATCTTCCAGCATAAAGAAAGTGTTGTGACAGCACCCACACTGAACTGTTTAAGGAACAGATTGGGCAGATTAGATATATCCAAGCTATCTGAACACACTCATCAGCTAACTAGCTGCAAGCGTGTCATAGGTAAAAACCATAAATAATATTAACATTCATCACGAAACCTCATTCCTCCACATTACATTCTCATACCATAACAACCTATTTTCAAACAAATTTTCAGTCACCGGTTCTACTTTCAGCGTCACGGTCGTTCATGATTCGGAATTTAGCTAGAACTAAACGCCAAACAGTCAAAATATCTACCCACACAACATATGCACGATTTTCAACAAGTTAACTTTGTGGTATCACACACAAGCGCTCCACAAGTGGAAAAGCCTACAAGTCCTTTCAATATGTTGAATGCGCTTTTGTTTTGTAGTGTAACCAATAGAACTCTTCTGTTACAAGTAAGCGAGGCGCGGGTTGCGGGTTGCGGGTTGCGGTCTGTCCTGTGGGAAATTTAACCGACGGTGCGCCGCGTCGCCCGTCAACCCGATACCAAAGTGCTCGTTTATTGTGCTTAAAAATAAACTACGTCAAAATAGTGGCTTTAACTATACTTATAGGATGTATTGATTTTCTGAGGAAGAAGTTGGTTTTGTGTTTGGTTGCGGATAAAATGGGACGGCCGCTTCCTATTTTTATGTTGCAATTTTTTTATCTATCTATCTAATATAATAACTTTAAACAAGCAATTCTTGTATATATATATAGAAGAAAGAGAAAGAGAGAAATTTAGTATGCAGGGGTTTCGGGGGCGATAAATCGATCTAGCTAGGTTTCATTTTTAGAAAACGTCCTTTTTCTATTTTCACCCGAGCAGTGCTCAGTCACCCAGGTACTATTATTTAATCTGATTATTTGTCCCAGCAGTGGTGGCCTAGTGGTATCGGCCGCGATTTACAAGTTGTAGGTCGTGGGTTCGAGCCCAGGCAGGCGCTTTACTTTGTGTAAATTATTTCATCACCACTGCTCTCAAAACGGTGAAGGAAAACATCGTGAGGAAACCGGTATGTCCTAGAACCAAAAATTCGAAGACATGTGACATCCACCAACCCGCACTGGGCCCGCGTGGTGGACCACGGCTCATTCCCTCTCACAGAGAGGAGGCTTGTGTCCCAGCAGTGGTAACATTAATAGGCTGATGATGTGATGTGATTCGTCCAAGGTTTCGATTAGCTACATGAAAGTGTCTTGGACCTTATTATTTGTATTAAAGTCACTATTTTCATTGCACCGCATTTTTTCGCAACCCCAAGTGTGATGGTCCTGAGGCTCTAGTCAATTGGCATTCGATGTCAGCGAAGGCGATAGTTGGCATGTCAAAATGTAAGGGATTGATCACGTGACATATTGATTGCGTTTGACATTCATAAACGTTTTTGTCATTTTTTCAAACGCTATCGCCAAACTTTCGATAGTCGAATTTCACTTGTCAAGACAAGTGACTATCATCGAAAGCGTGGCGAAAGTGATTGTCAATAAAAAAAGTTAATTAAAAAAATCAACAACCCGACTGCTTAAAAAGCAAACTAAAAAGACGTAAACAAGAAAAAAACATGATGTGCAGTCGGAGGATACATATTCATGAGCTGGCTGACCAACACCAGATATATCCTATTTTTAATTAACTTATTTTATTTAAAAAAATTTGTAATTTTTTTTTAGAATAAGGTAAATTTAAACTTAGAAGTGGTATATATTTTTGAAATCACCTCTTAAAACAAACACACGATGAACACGATGGGTTGGGAAGAAAAATAAAAAATTTCCCCCCAAAATGGCGCCCAAAATCTGCCATTTTGGGGCGCCTTTTCCAATTTTAATGTAGCCAGTGTCACTCGCAGGGTTAAGACGAATCGATTGACGTAAGAATCATCAAAATCGGCCAACGTGTTTGGAACAACGTGTTGGTCTTTAGAACGCCACATAGGAAAAGACATACCTACATATATACATACATAGACTGATAAACACATTACCCTACTTCGGCAGTCGGGTAAAAAGGCAAAATTGTATGGAATTAACAAGCGATATCGAAAATTCACGTGATCAATCCCTTACATTTTGACATTTCAACTTTCGCCTTCGCTGACATCGAATGCCAATTGTCTAGAGCCTCAGGGCCTCTGGACACCGCTAAAACTGTTTATTTACTCGTACTCATATGCTTATTTTTGGCTAGGCTTTAGAGGAAAAATTGTGACTATACCTAAGAATAGCAAATGTTACCGAGTACTTAATAACTTTTATATTCTTACATTTATAAATAAAGTATGCATTACAAGAAAAGTTTTCTAATTATTTCATAGATTTAATTTTCTAACTTGAAATCAGTTTCGTAAACTCCTAATCCCTCTCCAAATTAGAATAAACATATTCTAATACAAATAACTAAATATAAAAATATATTCACCTATAGAATGAACTCGTCTATCACCCTTTTGTTTGTTGAATTGAACGTAAACGCTAACGCCCACGTTCACGTCTAGATTAAGATGTTAACGCCTGCTAAATGCCGGAAAGCTTACTGTTGACAGTCACCATTACTTATTGGACTCATTAAGTACTGAGAACATTTAAATAAGAGACAATGCGTAGGAGATTTGCTTTCTTTAATGTGTTGAGAAAACTTGGGTGTGAATTATTTGATGTTTGTATATTATATATGTCGCAGGGATATAACAACACGATTTTATCATTTCCCTAAACAAATCTAGTGATTTGAACAAATCCCTAAATTGATGATTCAGTGAAATTATAAAAAAAACATTTCCAGTTCTTGTTTGCGTCGCGCTTGCGCTTGCTTGTCAGTGACCGCGCCCCCTGCTCGGCGCGGCCGATAGGTGCAAGTACGATTCGTATTTTTAAGCAACAGAGTCGACGGAGCACCGCTGTGCGGGGCTCCTATTTCTGAATGCAGGTTCTAAAGTAACCTAACACGAAGGAGATGACCTGTCCATGTCGGGGTGTCCTAAGCTCCCGAGCTCGCTTCGCTCGCTCTTGGACTGATTCATTGACCAACTAGTTCAGGTTTTTTTAATCAAAAATCTGAATTGTTACAGGTTTATGATGAAATTGAGTTTAAAATGTGTCATCTGCCGGTTTTTCATCAAAAACCTAATTTATGAATAACCTAATTGATTAATATATACATCTTAATTGTTCTCACAATTTTATTTCATTTACACATTGAATAGTATTTCATTTTCCACGAAAATAGATGACTGATTATATTTCTGACGGTTAAAAAATTGTCATTATTTGTACAATTTACCTACACTATGAACAAGTCACCAGATTATATTAACACCATAAGTTCAATTTTGCGTAATTATAAACTCTCATATTGTGAACTAATCATTTTAAACACAAAACCTATAATATACTCGATAGTTTACAATATATCCATCTCTTGTCTAGCTTTCTTCTCGACAAGACACGGATATGCTGTAAACTCTTTACTTTACAATCACACATATTATGAAACTAATCTGTTTGCAATAAACTGCTGACTTCTACGACGACAGCAAACCTGATTTGTCATTGTTTAGTTCGTGCACTCTAGAAGTCGTTTAACATCTTTAACTTTTGGACTCATGGACGATAAGAACGATACCCAGGGAGCGATGAACCCTTATCGTGAAAACATCTCTTTAAAATTGTACACTTGGACATTGCTGCCCATGCGCTAGATTTAACGCTCAATATCGGTGCAACCTCACGGGAATAACCGTGGTAGTGGTATTTTTTTATCTGTATCCCATAACATTTTATTCGATTCACATTCTAGGCTGCTCATGAACCCGCAGTATACCTAAGTTCTTGTCCTTTATTTTAATAAAAGTCCTGCAAGTCAATTTGAAGTTTGATCCAAATCCGTAGAGTTGATAACGCATTATCGAGTTATAAACACACAAACTGACTCACTTTTCATAAAATTCAAAGTCGTGTAGTTTTCATTTCAATTGACTCATCATCATCATCATCATCATCATTTCAGCCGAAAGACGTCCACTGCTGGACATAGGCCTCCCCCAGGCGTCGCCACATTGACCGATCCCGTGCGTCTCGCATCCAGCGCCTTCCCGCAACCTTAACCAGGTCATCGGTCCACCTAGTGGGAGGCCTTCCAACGTATCGTCTTCCGGTTCGCGGTCGCCATTCCAGAACTTTTCTGCCCCATCGGCCATCCGTTCTGCGAGCAATGTGCCCTGCCCACTGCCACTTTAGTTCCAAGTTGCCAATTGACTCTATAACCCTCAAAACACCTCTAACAATAACAAGTAACGGTATAAATATCCAAAAACACTAGCCACAACCAATGATAGCATCAAATAATAAATCAAACATAATACTGGGTCTCACCCTGATATAATTAATACATGTTCATATAACAAATTGTTTTCACTTCCTCCACAGAGGACTAAAAGGCATACATAAATTGTGGCCTTAATCATTTGACTGCAAAAGCCCTTATAGTTAGTATGAGGTAATTTTGTGATATTACGAAGGTAAAATAATTTACGAGTATTTGACCGCAGTGTGGAAGGTGAGATAAACAATAACATGGTACTGCAAATAAAATCTGATTCGTAATGGAATTGTCTGTTGCATCTATGCTTTTAATAATGCAAGTTCTCTGAGAAAATTGTAATAGAAAACTAGGAAGTTTTACTGAAAACGTACGCTGATTCCATGCTGGTCAGGTTCAGTATTCAGTTATTATTTTTTGCGATTATACCTACTGTGATGTTCATTTAGTGTTTGCTCAGTATTCGTTATGAAGTGGTTATTTTAACGTATATGTTAACTGATTTTGAACTTCTTAACTGTTGTAAATATAATGATAACTTATTTTCTAGACAAATGTATTTCAATGTTAGCGATTATGATGTTCGAAATGTCAAAATGTCAGGCACTGAACTGAGTTTTCGATATCGCTTGTCAATCTCATACATTTTTGACATTTTTCCAATCGCTATCGCGACGCTTTCAACGATTGAATGACACTTGTCTAGAGCCTAAGATTTACTTTCGAATTGACTGTCAGTTTGTTGTAGATAATTTAATAGCATTGAAATACATATAAATTGACATCAGTCTTGATCTATACCAACTGATACATTTTAGGGCTCTTTCAATTTAGACATTTGGTGTTACAGTTCCATGATTAAGACCTCTTTCAATTTAGATGTTTGGTGTCGGACTGTTACAGCGCTGCGGCGGCCGTGCACGCACAACAGCATGGCAGCAGGACGAGTATGTGCGTGCAGAAATGGTATGTAAAAATCAACAGGTCGTGAGCAGTACGACACACCCACTGCTGCGGCGCTGCAGCAGTCCGCCACCAAACGTCTAAATTGAAATTCTCAATTCTCAAATCTTTATTGGGTTCCATAATGTATACAGTTGTTAGGGTAATTATTAATTTAGTCACAATTATGGACCCTGTCGGGCACAGCATTGATAAGTAGGAGAGAGGAGAAAAAACACTGAGTGTTTAATGTGATAAATTATATAATTGGTTAAGTATTAGTAAGTTACACAGTTCTATTACTAAAGAAATTGAAATTAAGAATTATAATTATTGTTTCTAAATTATATACTGCGTATTTATTATCTATTTAGTAACATAGTACAAATTATTATTTTTTATAATATTATATTTATTTTATTTTATTACGTAATTAATATTTATTGTTCTTAAGGTAAGTAATTTATTGGGCACTTCATATTTACATAAAAATAAAAAATATATTTTGTATTATGGGTCGGCAGGCATATCTATAATAGTGAAAGAGCTCTTAATCATTGAACTCTAGCACTATTCATAATTTATACGTTTAAGATGAAAGGCGTAGAAGTGCACTGCTGCACGTTTCAGACGTAAGTTTCTCGCAAGCGTCACTACATCGTCCGGTCCAGTGCTTCTTACATCCAGCGGACTCTCTTGGATCATTGTCTCCATCAACTTTTTATGTAGACTTTTTACAGCTCAATAGAGCACAATTATTTATTATTCTAAATTTCGATTGATTTCCGATGCCGATAGTGATAAATAAAATAGTGTCAGATGAAGAGCATTGACTTTTGATAGGCAAAGTAGTTCTCTAGTAAGGAATTGTGTGTTATGTAAGTAATTGAATTGTTTAATTTTAAATGTGTGTCTGTTGTTTCGATACCACTAACTTTGTTATTATTTGTATGCTTTCGAGTAAAATGTAGCGAACTGACCACCTTATTATAACATCATATTGTATTGAAACCTACATTTACGAATAAATATGATTTGATTTGATCTAGTTAGATTTATGTTTGTGGTCATAATAATCTTTATAAATGCGGCCTTATAATCAAAAGGTCTCTACTACAAGCTTTATCTCACTTTAAACTCCACATAAGTTAAATATTTACCTAAGTTTACCTCCACATAATATCCCATATGTTAATGAAGTCTTGAAATGTTTTGAATTCAAACTAGCTACAGAATTGTTTTGAATAAAATTTCTCGTGAGTTTCAAATGAAAACAAAGAGAACATTTCCGTTTACGTACATTATATTGAATTAATTTTGTTATTTAGTTATTATGTTCGTCGTGGACAAATTCCAAATAACATGCAGTTAGTTTGTCTTTCTATATTTGGTGCATAATGTGGTCTAGGCTATGTTTTTGTACCAGTCAAAACTAATTTAGTGTTCCGACATATAAAAATCATGCTTTAAAAAAAAAAACATTTGGTTACCTACTTGTTTATTTTTCTTGTTTATTTGGGAGACACATTCTAATAGATCAATGTTTTGGCACCTGCAAGGCGTAGTTTAAGGAGGCTCAGGTTTTTTTTTACAGTCTATAGGCTCGCGCTTGACCACTATCTCACCTGATGGTAAACGATGATGTCGTCGGCGTTAAAGCACGCTTGTCTAGAAGAAACCTATTCACTCTTGATTTAAAGACCCCTAGATTGTAGCTATCCGGCAACACAGACTCTGACAGGGAATTCCACTCCTTAGCTGTACGCATAATAAAAGTATTCCCAAAACGTTTAGTGCTTATGGGTGGGTTGTCCACCTTGTACCGGTGTTGCATCGCCGTACGTCTGGTAATCCGATAACGAAATGGGCTACGTGGAATTAGATCACGCAATTTTATTGTACACTCCCCGAAATGTAACCGATACCAAATTATAATTTAATTTAATTTAATTTTTAATTTAATTTATTTAGGTAACCAACAGCGATACTTAAAAATATTTTACAAAATATGCGTTTAACAATTTGTATAGCCAATTATAGGTTGCTCTGTGTAAATGGGATAAATGTTTAAAACATGCGAACGAACTAATGCCACAAAGGACATGGCTAAACAACTGCCCTTAGCATGAATAGAAATCGTTCACTAGCTCGTAACATTCAAATATTCATGAATGAATTATTACAGTTTTATTATTGTTCTAGAACATTCGCGAATTAATCAAATAATTAAAAGTTTTTTCATGTTTTTGTTTGACATGAAGAACATAAGATTCAGTTCTACGAAAAATTTTAGTCAATAAACCTACTTTTAAAGACATTTGAGTAAGTCGAAACGAACAGTATTCATTATTATTTATTTTTGTACCTATCGCAATACATCTCAAATATTCATTAATGAATTATTACAGTTTTATTATTCTTCTAGAACTTTCGTGAATTAATCAAATAATTAAAAGTGTTTTCATGTTTTTGCTTGACAAGAAGAACATAAGATTCCGTTTTACGAAAAATTGTAGTCAATAAACCTACTTTTAAAGACATTTGCGTAAATTGAAACGAACAGTATTTATTATTATTTATTTTTGTACCTTTCGCTATACATCTCAAAACCTTAGAGATAGAACCTTAGATGTTGATTTCTTTAATTGAATTTATCTGTTTTCTAGAGATTATTGGCAAAATCTGGAAAGAAACGGCACTTCTAGATTACATTTGAATCGATAAGAACCAAATAAAAAAAATACATGTTGGGGGTGTCGTGGAAACTCACTTTGAACGAAGTTCCTTTCGCCGGGTATTATGTATTAATACAGAGCCAACTAGTATGGCCTTAAGTTTCAATAGCGTATTGATACATCATGAGAAGCATAAACTGTGGTGTAGCCACAAATGGCAGGTCTTCAAATGACAGCTGGGACCAACGGCAACGGCACGAAGGAACCACGGAATGACCTCGGCTAGCGTTGCTTAACCTTAAGCTGTTATTATTAAACCACGAGCTCCTCTAAATGCCTTAATAAAGTATCATAGCAAAATCTTATTATTTTACAAGTTTGTATACCTATTAATGCAGGAGTTTCTACGATTTTATTTTCAGGATTGTGAAGATATAAAATGTTCCAGTAACTTTTTTCATACGAAATACTAATATTCAGCTATTCAGCATTACATATTACTAGTTGAAATGTTTATATATTGCTAGGGCAGTCGTCCATACCTTATTTAGCCATGTCCTTTAAATTAAAAGATGCAATACAATCCAAAAATGTACACAAGGTTAAGTTAAATTACAATTTTGAAATGTTAAAGTCAAATAAGGTTGAATAAATAGAAGACAGGAGAAGATAGAAGATCGGTTGACTGTCTCTCATCTCCATCTAAAGCCTTTACTATTCGTTTTTTGAATGTTGGTTTATTACAGTTAAATATATCAACTTCTGAGAATTCCGAGTTATAAATTCGAGCAATACGAGTCAGTACACAGTTCTTGGCATAGTTAGTGGAGTGCCGAGGAACGTGTAACATTGGCGTGCGACGAGTGCGCCGTAGGGGAGTGTTAAAAGTTATCTGTGCGACCAACTCTGGGCAATCAAGGCGTCCATTGAGTATGTCATAGAGCAGACACATGCCCATCACTTTACGCCTTTCTACGAGTGTTAGCAGACCATATGTTCGACAGCTATCTTCGTAAGACATTGGAGGTTTACGAAGGCGATAGTTAAGATGGTTAATATTTTTTTTTGTATCTTTTCTATTTGGTTCTTATAAATTATGTATTGTCCCCAAAATACAAAATTTATAAGAACTTTATACCCTTAGACCTTACCTTTAGAGTTTTAATTACGCAATAAATAAAATACGCACAAAATAAACAGATTTAAGAGCCCCAATGTTTTTAAATACCTTACATGATCTAAGAACAAATCCTAGGTTCTTATAAGCTTTTGTGCTAATAAGGTTATGTGGTCTGAGAACATTAATTTACTATCAAACATAACTCCTAAATCCCTAACTATTATAAAAACAAAAAACCCGACTTATAAAAAGTAATTAACTGAAAAGAGAAAAACAAGTATGATTAAATATTATGAGGTGCCAGCGATGACAAACGAAGTTTTGGTAGGTTTCTCTATAATTTTATGTGTCCCCGCCTGCAGCATCCAAAGGTGTCTGGTGGAGAATACCCGGAAGGAAACAGTTTAGGCAGTGGTGTCTCATCCCATACAAAGAAACTGTCCCGACGTACTGTACTGATTATTCTAATTTATCTATCAATATCAATTGATTATTAGATGGTGATTTATCTATCGCCGTGGAACGGAACCGAACGCGATCGATTTACTAAAAATAATCGGTATAATCTGATGAAAAACGCAAGTTACTTGACACGGTTTCTTTGTATGGGATGAGGCATCTGTATTCTAGTATTATATTATTTGTAATTTAGGCTTTTATAAAAAAAGGTTTTGGCTAAAAGTACTGATTACAAACGATCCAGTTGGGTAGGGCCAACTTCGAGAAAGAGGTCAACCGTCGTATCCGACTCGGCTGGGCAGCGTTCGGGAAGTTGTGCGGTATCTTCTCGTCCAACCGCAGTGTCTCAAGATAAAAGTCTATGACCAGTGTGTGTTGCCAGTGATGATATATGGCTCTGAGACGTGATTGCTTACAATGGGCCTCATCAGAAAGCTTACAGTCACTCAAAGGGCAATGGAGAGGGCTATGCTCGGTGTTTCCTTGCGTGATCGAATCAGAAATGTTGAGATCCGTAAGAGAACCAGGGTTAGCGACTAAGCCCGAAGAATTGCTAAACTTAAGTGGCAATGGGCAGGACACATTGCTCGCAGAATGGATGGCCGATGGGGCAGAATGGTTCTGGAGTGGCGACCGCGAACTGGAAGACGTTGCGTTGGAAGGCCTCCCACTAGGTGGACCGATGACCTGGTGAAGGTTGCAGGGATCCGCTGGTTGCGAGACGCACGGGACCGGTCACTGTGGCGACGCTTGGGAGAGGCCTATGTCCAGCAGTGGACGTCTTTCGGCTGATATGATGATGACTGATTACTTCCACTGATACAAAGCAATACTTTATTAGTGTCATAGGCTACTTTGTATCCCCAAAAATGGGGGTGTGAGTAAGGGACAGATGTAGATGACTTGTATATATCTGTCCCTTTTTCACAGTCGCCCCATGACAGTTTTGACACGTCAGTCGGGGCAGGTCCACGTCAGGTTAGCCACTGGAAGAAGGTAGTGCATAATAAAATGCAATATAAACGAGCCTTACAAAGCGTATACAAAATATTTATAGCTCTGTCAAAAAAAAACATAGACAAAAATTATTGCAAGAATTTTGAAGCATCTAAGTAAAGGCACGTGTAACAAACTGCCAACATGTAAATTACTATAACTACTTGTGTAGCAACTAATAAAATTATCGCTCAAAGGGCTTACAGTCAACGTTCAAAGGCCAATCTGACTTTATGAAGCGTTCCTAACTCGACTTAGTTATAAGAGACTTGGGAAGACTAATTTATTTATGTCAGCATGTGAAATCCTTGACCATTTACAGAACATTTTAGATAGACCATTGAAATTTTAGCTAAAATTTACTAATCTGTAGATAGAGAGAAACCGAATATGAGCCAATACCTCTTTTTAGTAGGTCGTTGTGACATAAGTTACACAAACGGCCTGTGATTCGGGCCATCAGAATTGTAGAAGAAGACAACAACTGATCGCACGATCTCTTTGTCTCTCGTACTTTTTTGACTGTATTCACTTCTATAACTCTATAGTTGTCGCTAAAATAATGTTACTTTCTCTAGAGCGTAAGGAGGAGGTCGGGCAGTAGGATATTCAATTATATTTTTATTTTTTTAACTACCTTTTCTTTGTAGCTTTTTATTTTATCGTATGTGATTTTAATGGTGATTTTGAAGACCCTAAATAAAACCAAATACACCGTGTGATGAATGGAGATTAAGTTTTTTTTTGCCATGTTCAGTCGGTATTAGGTACGAGATACCTTGTGATAACTATTTTGGAACCATTCAAGTAATTGCACTAAGACTGGAGAATATACCAACGTATAAGTACATCTTAATAAATAAAATAAAATATGTACATCTTCGGCTTTGACTTTACGTCTTCCAACATGAGTAAATGCCGTCCTAGGCAAGATTTAAAAGCAATGGCTCTTATTGGCTTTAGAAAAATTTTCATCAAAATAATCATTCCGAGATAAGTTATGTATACAAATAATATTATATTTAATTGAAATCGACGTATATCTTTTTATGCCATTTGATAATAAACATAACTATACACTTAACTTTCGCTCGATGAGAAAATATTGCTTAGAGATATTGTAAATGTATTTACAATCCATAATCAAAGCTTTTCCATTGTAAGAAATTATCTCTTTTACTCAGAACCCCCCTGGTCTCACCAGGGGGGTGACCATAAGCTCTTAGGGCGGTATCAATTTGAGATCGAGTAAGTGACAGATGTATACAAGTCATATACATCTGTCCCTTATTCGATCTCAAATTGATACCGCTCTAAGAGCTTATGGTCACACCCCAGGTGAGAATAATGTGAAAAAAAGTAGTCTCTGTTTTGGAAATTAAATTATAAGTGTTTAAACAACACAGGATCTGGATTGTAATTATGTTTATCTTTTAAACTGGGCTCACTTTTTACGCTACGGTAACCCGCTATAGTAACAACTAGTAGTCGAAAATAATCAAAAAACCCATAAACCTATGTTTCACAATAATTCGATTGGATCAGATCAGATCACACCATCAAAAATATCCACAGACAATATCTACTAAACGGAAAACCCAACCCCAAAATACTTGTAAAAAAAGGTTAGAAAGGTAATGACATAAAAGAAATGAAGTCTCCTTAATTTAATTTCGGTCCCAACAGGCGTGTTAATGGGTTAATACACATCCAATCAGACGGAACCAATTATCAGCGAAAGCTTTAGAGGTGTAGTCATCCATTCAATCGGATAGTTGACTAATCAGTAATAAATGAAGCGTCAAGACTCTCCCATAAGAGAATTAGAAAGAAAATAATAGACTTTGTGAGCGACATAATTAATCAGGAAGTAATAGGTTGGGAGTAACTACATTATTAATGGAATATCCCTCTTTTATAAAGGATTTTCTCTCGCGACAAATCTTATCATGTATCCACTTATTACTCGCTTATTAATTAAGTGTGTGGCATGAATAAAATATGAAGGACCCCGTTAATGAAATTTGTGCATGCGCTGAATAATTTGTTATAATAAACTCTTGTATAAATCTTTGTGGAGTTCGAACACGTTGTTGTTAAATCACTTTGGGAACAGTTTTGTAATTGTTATTAACTTGTTGTCATTTGAGAAGGGTTAATTAATACGTGTGGTATGGAATGTAATAGGTATCCTGTTTAATAATAAAGGGTGTTCGGTGATCTCTATTCTCTGGAACTTTTAATAATTCTTTTTGATTAATTTTTAATCATTCTTTAAAATTATTGTAGGTTTGCGATAGAATCTTCAATGGACGAAAACAAGAGATGATCAATACCGATCTACGAGTTCAAGAAGTATTGACTAACTAAAAACTGAGAATGCATTTTTAAACTATGCAAATATAAGCTAAGAATCAAACTAAACGTAACTTGCATACTTAAGGGAACACTAGTCGACGGCACGAACTATTTTGTGCGCGGGGTTAAAATGTATTTTATATCAACCGACAACACGTGCGGAAGAGATAGATGCTGTGATGAGCAGTAGGAAGCTAGTTCACGTACGAATACACACTTTTGCAAATTTGTATTGAAATGGATAATGATTTAGGACGAAACCAAGCGCGCGAAATTTTATAAACAGACCTTTGGCAGTCTAGATATCATGAAAAAACGACTAAACGTATCTGTTCAAAATAAAATTATTTGCATTGTTGAACTACTAATCTATCCCTGTATTGAGGCCGTTTTGCAATTTTCCGTCTTCTTATGGTACTTATTTGCGCCCAAAAATGTGTTAAAATTAGTGTCGAAATGGGGAACTTTCGACGCTCATAACTTTCAAATATTTTCTTTTTTGCTTCCATACAGGGCTAGATAATGATGAGACAAATTGATATCACTTTTTATTTTGAACGTACATTGTCAAACAGTGGAATAATCCCTAGACTACGTTTGTATGGAAGAATTTTCGAGTAGTGTAACCTTAAATCATATAAAAAAGAAACAAAAATCCTTCCTGAATATTATTTTTAAAATCTCTGTGTTCATAACGGATGCCGCACTCGTTTGTTTTTCAAAAGTTTTATTTTTATGAATATCAGAAGGAATTAAATAAAATCAGTGATATGACGACGGCCGAGACCAATCAACAGACATGAAACCGAGTTCATGTATTTATACATATTTGCTATTTGAAATATTGCAGTATTTTTTAACTTAAACTGTACGTATTTATGTAAATACACATACTAGGTGGACCGATGACCTGGTTAAGACTGAGGGAATCCAGTGGTTGCAAGACGCACAGGTCCGGCAAATGTGGATGAGCGTAAATACTCGATATATCGATGACTGAAAGATATTTTACCTGAAAGTTATGTGTTCCAGAAGAACATCGAATCTACTAAACATAACATTGGTTCAGCTAACTCCTATTATCTACTATATTTTTTTATTTATTTTAGCGTGGAGAAATGCTCATGCATACTGCGCTATCATGTGGAGATAGCGCAGTTATGTGGGACTTTAACCCACTAAAACTTCACGGTTTCCTCCTGTGCCGCTTAGGGCGGGAACACGGGCACGCGTTAGCACTCACCGCGAACCCACCGTGGCTGTCCATCTAATCGGACCCTAATCCGGGGATCCGAACCCTCATCACCAGCGCATCAGAACGCGTTGCACGCCGTGACCACCCCAGTGACCAAACCAGCACATGGCCACCAGACGACCCCGTGTGTGGCCCTTGGTCCCCCTGGACGGGTCAGGACAGTGGCCCCACCATCTAACACTTTTCGGCGGCAGGGTATAGGGAGAGCGGACAATGCTATACCAACACTCGTCATCCCCTGCGGCCCCACCGCGTCCGCCATCAGACGGTGGCGGCCCCGTGCAGGCAGCGGAGGATAGGGAGAGCGGCGCAACGTAATACCGGCGGTCGTCGGTGTAACGGTAAAAACCCTGACGATCGGCCCCTCCTCGGGGTCTTCTTCGCTTCACCGTGACCTATAGATGACCAAGTCACGGCTACCCACCGGGGGGGGACTTAGACTATCCTTGGGATCATCACTATCACTATCATTAGATATTATAAAATAAAAACCCCAGCCGCGTCTGTACGCGATGAACTCAAAAACTACTGAACGGATTTTCATGCGGTTTTCACCAATAGCAAGAGTGAGAAACGAGAAAAGTTTTTGTGTATAATTTATCAGGGGCGAAGCCGGGGCGGGCCGCTAGCCACTACATATTATAAAATAAAGTCCCCTGCCGCGTCTGCACGCGATAAACTTAAAAAGTACTGAACGGATTTTCATACGATTTTTACCAATAGAAAGAGCGAGAAACGAAGAAAGTGCGAGCGAAGCAGGGGCGGGTCACGTTAGTTCATTTAGTTCTAAAAGGAATTTTATTATTCACTATCTATTACCACTGGTTTCAAACGCGTGAAAGTCAATTAACTCTTAAGAAAGTACAACCGGTATTAACATCATAATTATGTAATCTAGGCCATGGTTAAAATTTCATTCAACTCCATGCAGCCACTGTGGCGTAATTAATTTACAAAAGATCCAAATATTCAAAAAGCTGTTTTTTCATGTTCTCATATGCATTCACATAACACGACATAAAGGAATAATTGGCGGCGCAATTCTTAAATTATCTTCACCCATAATTAAAATTACATGTCAACAATCAGATACACATTTCCCCATTACTAAGCAAAGACAAGCCAATATGTGCCACATGAGGAAATTCATTTGAGAATCCTGAAGGGGTTCAAAGACACATTTAACGATCTTGCAAGTCGTAAGAAGCTCTCATTGCAAACAAGTAACAATATAAAACAAGCTTACAGCCACTGAAGTATTTTCACTTAGCATCATACTATTTCTAACGTTGACATAAGGTCGTAAATGCAACGGCACAAATAATGGGATTCCGAGCACAATCGTAAAGTAACTAGAAATAGAACAGTTCTGAAATATACGGGAATAAAGGAGTTTCAAGTTTTCAATGAAACGCGATAATGGGGAGATAGGATGAAATGCGACTGTCTATATGGGTTTCCGAGGCTTTATGTAGTTTATACGGAAAAGCCAGGTAGACAGTGTAGTTTTAAAGAATAGAAACTGTTATTTTTATCACGGTAAAGGTCCAATTAAAATTAAGTGCAGCACGCTTGCTCTGAGACGTCTATTAACTATAATGAAGCATTATTAAAGTATTCTGTCCCCCTCAGAAGCTCCGGTCCGGTGTTTGACCCACCGTTACCCACTCGGAGCATGATAAATGATCCGAACTGACATAAAACAATATGAAGGTGATAAATGTTCGCGATAATTATTCGACCAACTAACACATAAGCACGTTGAACCTTGAAAAGTGTCCTTTAAAATGTGTTGATTTTACCTATAAATAACATAGTATATATACCTATATATGTCATGGACGTAGTGATTAATCAGGGCACTATGTATAATGACCGGGCATTACGGATCTGGTCAAGTCAAATCGGGCAATGCAATGAATACTGATTTAAACTTCAATATTTATCACACTGTCTGGTCATTATGGACAAAGCGTTTTGCTAATACTTTCATTGTGCTTACAGCTAAGGAGTGGAATTCCCTTCCGGGGTCTTTGTTCCCTGATAGCTACAACCTTTGGGTCTTTAAGTCAAGAGTGAATAGGTTTCTTCTAGGCAAGCGTGCTTCACCGTAGACCACGTCATCGCTTAACATCAGGCGAGATAGTGGTCAAACGCGAGCCTATAGATTATAAAAAAAAAAAAAAATTGTTGCGTAATAGTTAGGAAATTCAATAATTATGGTCAATGAATTAGTCCAAGAGCGAGCGAAGCGAGCTCGGGAACTTATGGCACCCTGACACGGATAGGTTAGGTTCGAAGGAGATGATTGGAGCTGAAGTGAGCACTCAACTTCCGTCATCTCCTTCATTTTAGGTTACTTTAGACCCTGCAGACAGAAATAGGAACTGGGAATCGAATCCAATACCTCATGTTCAGCAATAGCATGTTAAGGCAGTTACCTAAAATGACCGCACAATTTGTTTTTTACCGACTTCAAAAAAAGGAGGAGGTTCTCAATTTGTCGGCATCTTTTTTTTTCCCTCGATTACTCAAAGACGACTGGACCGATTTAAAAAATCTTTCTTTGGTTGAAAGGGTCTACTTCACAAGTAGTGCTATGGTCATCAGGTCAGAATCTGATGAAAGGATCCTAGTGAAATCAAGGGAACTCCTCAATTATTATAGGCATACATATAGCGATTTTGGTATTTTCACCAACAATGTAATCATTTGCACTCAGTGAGTATCATTTGGTGTAATGGAACTAATGAAGAAGACCACAGATGGCCAATGGCACTCCTTAATGCTAAGTATGTCATGGGTATCAGATATCTCGAATAGTTAACCGACTATGATGAAGGAAAAACTTATAAAATAAATGGTGCTGATGCAAATGGTACCATCGAACTGATTTGATGATGAAGCCGGAAGATAGACACTGGAACTCCAAAATAATACAATGTATCCTAGTCGTGTTTGGGCTTATTGGAATCGTCGCGAGATGTTCTTTGGCTATAAATTATTTTCATTTCATCTTGAGGTACCTACCAAAACTTAAATGAGAAAATAAAAAACTTTTTACCAAAAATCTTGAAAGCTTATTTTTCAACACACTTGCATTAAGTGGAAATGAATTAAATGAATTATCTCTGCCTAATTTCACCGCAATTAGGCAGATAATGATACCTGTTATCAAACTGTGAGATTTTCATTGCTAATATTCACAAGTGAGTTATAGAGTTTTTTATTTAATTTATTGGTTGAGTTGCTTTGTTCGTAAAAAAGTTTCGATACAAAAAAGATCGTGCTCAATAGTACAAATAAATTAATGTACCTATTGCTTGCTCATTTCATGCAACTTCGTATTTAAATTGATAGTTTCAACTTGTACGTGCTTAATAAATAAAACTTTCACTCAAATATAAATGTTATTTGCTCTGTAATTAAGAAAAATTTAAATTCCCTATTTTGTACGTGGCTAAAACACTATCCACGAAAAGCCAAAAAAAAAAAAACCTCATTCTTACAAACATTTTCACAACTCGTTTTACTGTTGAAAATGAATTTTTAGTATTATTTTCTACACAAGTGTGTTGAAAATCGTCGTATGATACCCGTGTGTATTGATGATTACCGTCCTCGGCTCTCTTAAGACCCTCACCTACGGCTCGGGTCTCAATGGCGCCTCAGCGGTAATCACCAACATTGCACACTTGTACCATAATGTACTATTATTCACTGAAAACAGTGAATAAAAAGAACTTTTAATCAATGTTTTGGTGTTTGAATTTAGAACACACCAATATAATATTCGACCTCCATCTCAGTGCTATACAACCACCGTGCGCAAAGAACACTCGACTTTCAAACTCCTTTATCGATTTAATTTTGAGTTTGTTTATACTTAGGATTAAATTGATTAATAATGATTTTGATTTTAGTCTAGGATGTTTCGTGTATACTTATTTGGATTGTTATTCTAGTATTAATTGCATTAGTGTTTAATTAATTATAATTATGTAACGTAACGGAGGTGGTCCCACAGCATCAATTTACAAAAAATGTGAAACCCTGAGGTTTCACATTTTGTGTAAATTTTAAAGGTATTATACACTTTATTTATTATTATTACTTGTGCTTTTCGCTTAAATCTTTCTTTTTCTAGAAGTCATGGTATAATAGTACATTATGGTACAAGTGTGCAATGTTGGTGATTACCGCTGAGGCGCCATTGAGACCCGAGCCGTAGGTGAGGGTCTTAAGAGAGCCGAGGACGGTAATCATCAATACACACGGGTATCATACGACGTTTTTCAACACATTTGTGTTACAAAAAAATCATTTTCAATAGTAAAAACGAGTTGTGAATTTTTTTGCACAAGGGCGGGCAAAATTAATCAGTTTTCCTATGCGCGCGCATTTAACAATGGCGATCGGCCATAGACTAAAAGCATGAGATTTTTTTTTTTTGGCTTTTCGTGGATAGTGTTTTAGCCACGTACAAAATAGTGAATTTAAGTTTTTCTTAATTACAGAGCAAATAAAATTTGTATTTGAGTGAGTTTTATTTATTAAGCACATACAAGTTGAAATTATCTATTTAAATACGAAGTTGCATGAAATGAGCAAGCAATAGGTACATTAATTTATTTGTACTATTGAGCACGATCTTTTTTGTATCGAAACTTTTTTAAGAACAAAGCAACTCAACCAATAAATTAAAAATAAAACTCTAGAACTCACTTGTGAATAATAGCAATGAAAAAGTCACAGTTTGATAACAGGTATCATTATGTGCCTAATTGCGGTGAAATTAAAGCCACTTTATGAGCAAGTGTGTTGAAAAATATAGTATGCAACTCTTGAATAAAACGGATTTATATCGAGAGCCATGAATCACTCGCGTCGCTCAGGATTCTAACACTTCGCTATGCTCGTGATTCGTCTATGGCCCTCGCTTTAAATTCGTCCTTTATTCACTAGTTGCATAATATGGGTTTGTTGAACAATTAAATGGAACGCTAACCACGAAATTGTTTCATGTTTATGAAGCATTCGATATAAATATTCTCTTATACAGACTGTTTAGTGTTTACCCATGAATCAATTTATATTTGTGATGCTTTCAATATACTATTTTCTTTATAGAGTAAATAGTAGGGTAAATGAACTAGATATTCACAGAAATTATATATGTATTTCGAAAACAACAACAATACAAGTTAAAACTGAACACAAACTTAGCATCAACATTATAAAGTCGTTTCAAGCTTGAACTCACCGACAACCTCAACTAGCGGTGTCAATATTTATCAAAGATCGCAACCAATATTTCGAAGTTTGACGGCAAATCTAATTCGCGTCTGAAGACGCCACTGACGGCTGGTAATGGTGTTCTCGCTCGTTAGCTCTCCCTTGCCACGAACTCTATAAGTAATCCAATTTCATTGCTAGTTCCGACAAATTTGCGGTCCGTTGAATCTATGCCGCACGCCCGGCAATGGGCTACCATGCTCCGACCGACGATGGATTATCACCCGTCTCTCTCTCACTTTAAAGGTATGAAAAGGATGTAGCGTGGTGATTAAAGAGGTCGTTTTCTGGTACGATATGTGTGTAAGTTCCTGGAGTCCGTCCAACACAAACATGCTTTTGTTAATCTGCTTAATGTAGCCAGCCGCGACGTGCGCGAACGGATCAAAAACGTTTGATACCCAAAACAGATTTAGGACTAAGTGTGATTTCCGTAAATTGAATGAAGAGTGGAGGCAGGTGGTTTATTCATGAGGGGTGCCGTTCGTGTGCCGCGTTACAGAAATCGCTAATTTCATTCCGAATCAGTTTTAAATTATTTTGCATTTGAAACAAACGTGAATTTTATTTTGATGCATTGGATTAGGCAGTGCGTTTTTTTTTATTGTTCTTTCAATTACTGCCTTCGTTTCATTTCATTCTTCGATCATGTTGTGGCCACCAACAATATCAATGTTTCGATTTTATGAACCCACTAAATTCTTTTCAATAAAAAGTTTTCTGCAATTGTTTAATTCTATAAAAGTTTGTGTTGAGCTCGATTCCAGTTATTTGCAGCTGCAGTCAGCATGTTTCAATATATTGGTCCACAGAAAATAAATAAAACCGTTAGTTGGCATAACACAATGAAACTGCGTTGTATGCGCTACGCTATACAGGACCGCGCTTCAATAAAGGTTTTTAATCTATTTCAATAAGAGAATTTGATATTGTCATATTTTTAACAAAATCATTCAGGATGATACTTGGAAATGTTCATAACAGTACGTTGTACCATTGTGTATAAGTTTTAATTGTTTGTGTCCAGAAAACGGAATATTTTGAATTATCATCATTATTATTTACAGCCGAAAGATATCCACTACTGGACATAGTCTCCTGCAAGCGTCTCCACATCAACTGAATATAACTTTCTCAAATCCAACAGAATCCCTAGGACTTTTGTGAATGCCAAACGGAATATAAGCAGTCCATAATAAAATATCCATACCATTTCTATCTGTTGTTACCTTTTCACGTCTGCAACTGCTGGACGGATTTGAATGAAACATGGCACACGACCATGACCAGAATTCTGACTTAATAAAAAAAAATGTTTTCTCTCCACAAAGGTTGACTTACAATCTACTTTAAACTATGTAGTACCACATGTTAGAAGCTCCTTTGCGGGAGACTGGAGTCCGTACTAAGGAAACCCTGTGTGAACCCAGAGCGGGAAAAGTCATTGGATGATTTACCAACAAAAAAAAAGGCCCTCCCCTGAAGTATAATTTCCTTTTGTTATTGCATTATATATAAGCCGCTGACAGAAATTGATATAACTATAAATCAAGAAATATTATATAGTAATAAAAACGCATACCTTTAAAAAATACCAGGACTGTTTTCGTTTGTTCAATTCAGCCATCCACCAACACAAATGCTCTAATTCTCTCGAATCTATATTTCTCTCATCTCACCAACATAGATACAAAGTTCTAGATGGCTTAATATATCTAAGTACTCAATCAGGCACGTGGAAATTGAAGGATTACGTCAATGGCGCGTGAAACTCAGAGATTAACCTATTCGCACGAGTGACTGAATTATAATACCGCCTTGTGTACTGGAAGCTAGAAACTAGTTATTTTGTCTGATTATGTATAGAATTAGTTACCTTCTGTTTGATACCTTAATACTTCTAGGTATTAATTCCACGGAATTTTGCTTGTAATCTGATCCACGATTACGCAAATTCCTGCGAAGTATGTGGCATTTCAGTGAAGTCTCGTCAACATCATCTATAGCCCATCTTTGTCGACTGCTCTTATGGCCATCATAAATTTATGAAGATAGAAGTCGACGCATTTAAAATTACTGCAGTCAAAAAGTTACAAAAGAAGAAGAAAGCATTGGCCGTTATTTTATTGTATCTTAAAAAGTCTTGGCAAATAATAATTATTGCTTCGATGAAAAAACTAAGCATATAGCTATAATTGACCTTTATAAGCAATTATTATCTATAATATTATATATAATTGTTAAGTCAAACACAACAAAAACTGTTTCATCACCTGCCAATTACAAAAAATCTTTATTGGTTATTTATTAAAAAGAAACTGTTAATATTTTTATATACGCAGTAGAGACACGAAATACGGATGACACAGTGAGGTGATAAAAGATTGCACACTAATGTTCAACATTATAAGGATCGTAAAACAAGGGGTTATGGTCGACACGGAACCATCGGCGTCACTACCAACTTTATCACGTAATAAACATACCCACTCAAATGATGCCATAGAATAGTTTTTGATTAAGTTATGTTGACGTCCCATGCACGACAAGTTTATATTTGTAGTTAACAAGGTCTAAGTACTGATAATAATACTTTGAGTACAAGTGGCGGCTCGAAAATAATCCGGAAATGCTGATATAATGCATGTTACAGAGTTATTGCCGCTCTTCTCAGTCGTGAAATCTCTTAGGAAGGTAAATTCGATTTTATTCAAGAAACTCATTGGAATTATTAGTGGTACAAGGAAGAGTAGAAAGGCCAACGTTTTCGCGGCTGATCAGAAACAAAATGGGCAGCAGGGTTGATAAAAATCATGATTTTATTAAAAACATCAAAACAATCGGCTTTATTTGATTTAAATCAGATTTATTTGATTTAAATCAGATTTATTTGATTTAAATCAGATTTACTTGATTTAAATCGGATTTTTTTACATTCTTATCTTTTTTAATTTTGAAGTGAGTTATTAATAAAAAAACACGTGTTTTTTTAATAACAATTATTGATAAAGTTAACAAAAAAATTTTTATTAAATAAATTGTTTTTTTTTTAAACAGCACAGTTCCACATGTATTTGGCTTAAGTTACAAAAAAAACCTAGCAAAAAACAAAAAGTTTTTCTAAAACCAAATCACTTTTTAAAAAACACACTGTCATTTTAATGAACAAGGCTAGTGGCAAATAGTAATTAGTTTTTTTCAAAATGAAGATTAATTTGTCTGCCTTCTCGTGCCTAATCTATTTCTTATTTTGCTCTGCACCAAATTGAATGCCGAAAATATGCTTTCGACCTCAGCGGAAGGAGCAACTGTACATAGCAGTTGCTTGATTATATCCAATTCTTCTTCGGTTATACATTTTGTCAGATTATTTATTGCTCACCCACCAATCAGTAGGGGTAGTTTTCTGTATGACTTGTATATCGAATAATACTCCCGTGAAAGGCTCAAGTTTTGCATTCAAACGAATAATGCTACTCATTAAACTGATTCCAGTTCTCCATAATTTACTTGCAAGGCTTTCATCAAGTATTGATTTAAATCATTCATTTTTCAAAAAAGTCACTTGATTTTAATCGCGATTTAAATCACTGATTTAAATCGTATCATCGTATCATATCAACCCTGATGGGCAGACCACTTTAAATCCACTGGTGGCACTGCGTGTACAGATGGAGAAGTCTCAAAAAAGCCACAATCAACCTAATAGACGATCCATGACGACGACCACTCCACCAAGAGTGTACGACTAAGAAGAAATTTTAAGAAACTAACACATAAAATCATATCGAACTACGAGGAAAACGATAAGGAAGGGATAGCTCAAAGGTAAAAAAAATACAAATGCCCTATATCATACAATAAGGAAATCCAAAATGCAAACCTACAACCAACTTAAGAATAATAAAGAAAGAGCCTTTTCCTAAAGATTATACGAATTCCAGGATATGACTTGCTGTTGCTAACTTGAAAAGTAGGTAACTTGTTCTTAGAAAATCACCGTAAGTATCATGGTACTCGTACATGCCTTTGAAGTTCACTTGGCTTACTTGCTCCTACAGTGAAAATGTTGCCAAGATTTTTAACAGAAATAATCTTAGTAAGAAGTTGAAACATTATTTATTTAACAATCAATCACACAAATCAATGTACACACGTTTTAATAAGCAGAAAAGAAGAAAAGAAAAAAAGTACAACGGTGAGGTAATTGAAGAGAACACTTCTTTAGCCGCGTTGAGCGATTTTTGGTAGGGGCAAAACTTATGGGTTCGCGTCAGGAACATGCTAACGTGACAGCGTCTTCGACATGCTAATGTGACGTGTGATGGTTTTATTCTTTTTTTCATACAAAACACATGTTATTCCATAATCTCAAGTAGGTATTCAATTCTGTCGGCAGTCCCCACGATAACTAGGCATTTAAAAAAATCTAATATCGATCCTAGTAGAAGGAACCTAGCTTAAAGACCCCGATGTTGTAGCTATCGGGAAACACAGACTCTCGCAGGGCGTTCCACTCCTTAGCTGTATGCATAGTGAAAGTACCATTCATCATCATCATTTCAGCCGAAAGACGTCCACTGCTGGACATAGGCCTACCCCAGGCGTGGCCACATTGACCAAGCATGGAAAGTATACGTTAATTTCAAAGTACCATTACTGAACCCTAAACAGAACAAGCCGAAGCAATTTATAAAGGTTCTTTCATTTTATATCAGGGCAAATGAACCTATTTAAAGCCAATTAACAGTATATCAACTAATTTTAATTTACCACTCCCAGATTGGACGATCGGCGTCCATCATTATGAATTCGTGAGCGGCACCCCTCAAATTAGGACTGCGAGACACTCCGTAACGTTCACGTGACCAAGGGTTCTAAGCTCAGTAGGACACGCAATAGAAATAACAATTCTACCCACAGTTTACACATAAAACTAATAGAGATATATATTTTCTGTTTTATTATCACAGACATAATTAATTGTCTGCAAGGTTTGTTAGTAATAGATTTACTTTAGTTGATGAATTCCGCAAATAAACGATGAAGAATGACTCAACGGTTTGGTTTATTTTTAGACGCAACAAAGCGTAGCGAAATGCTACGCTTGCCTACGCGTCTACGCTACAAAGCTACGAGCTACGAATTCAACGGTTGACATCGGAACGAAAAATAAAGCCTTTTATTTCTGTTTCAATGTATTTATTTACCTCTCACGCCACATTCTAACCTCATACGTCACCCAGAGGCCCAAACGTTACTGAAAACTAAATCTCCAAATTATTTCAGTATTACGCAAGCTTACCTTCTTCACGGGGCCTTATGAGGGTAAAGCTGACGGAGCTAAAGGAGCGTTTTGCTCTTTCCGGTTTTGGGTACGTTGGGATGACTGAAAGGGACTGTCCCGTCGTTTAAGGGACATCTGGCGACATTAGTAATGCCCTAATAGGGCCCTCGCGTGACCCCCGACGCTTCAATTAACAAAATGGATAATCGTGAGCGCGACAAGGCGACAAACTTATATACTGTGATTTATTAACGCCTAGCGCTACAAATGCGGACTGCCTAAATTAGATTTGCATGATTGACGAGCTAAATAGCGCAGTGACGAAGGCGGTTTTGTTTGCTTCAGGTGATGCGACCATCTGATCATCATCAAAGAACGTAAATATCTTATACAGATACACAAGACTCGTCCTTAAAAGAAAAAAATCTTAAACTAAACAACTTAAAGCAATTGAGGTATAAATACAAGTAGCTGTCTAGAAAAGTAATCAAAACTCAAAACTACCCAGCAGTTTTAAAGGTTACGCTCTAAGATACTACAAACTCTCTGCGAGTTCAAAGTGAACTAATAATAAACCCGTAACTCCACACGTCATAGTTCGTAACATCTTAAGCAAGTACGACACAGAGTCCAAACTCAGTCAAATACAACATTAATACTCCTCTTTACTTGTTTACTTGGAAACGTTCTCGAACAACCACTATAATCCAATTACACCGTGCCTCAAGGCTTTCGTTCCACGTCCTGTAAAGTCATCGCAAACGAACACAACACACAAAGGACTGCGAAAATAAACAAACAAGCGAAAATGTTACCGCTTTAGCTGTCGAAAGCAGCCGCTTGCACAATGCACGACAAGGGACGATGAAAAGTACCGTAGTCGCATTGCAAATTAGCGTTTTCGACCACTCAGCCCGAAAGCCGGCTGTCCGTCCGCTTGCCACACCATTTGCTCTCCAACAATTTCGCTGCACGCACACCAGCTTAACTAAAATTCGTTCATTAATCAGCTTCGCATTGTAAAAGCACACTGATCGCTTATAAAGCTCCGCGTTTTGAATTCTGCGTTCTATTTGCCTGTGTTTGGGCGGACTTGCCGCATAACGGGAGCGACGATGACTGATACTGATATTACAACAAATTATGTTTGCTTTAACAACGTTCACCCTGCCTTATGGAATTTTAATTAACTATGACAGGTTTTCATTAGGTTTAGAGGAAATTAACGTTGAATTTAGTGACACCTCTTAACGGGACAAACAAATGTTTACCTTGAGATACTTGGCAGCCCTGAGGCAGGATATTCGTGAACTGTTGTACCTCTAAACAGTGTAACGTAACGATGGGGCTCTCAACGCTCGCCTTTAACTTAATGCGTTTGACGTCTGCCACTGACAAGTTTAAAGTTGAATTTAATTTATCTCGGCAAATAGCACCCCAGTAAATACAACAAGAAGGATGAGCGCATACCTAGTTTGAGAGGCACGGTTTTAACAATTTTAGTACAGTTTAACCCAATGAAATTTGTATTACTCTCTACCCATTGATTGTTGATGTAACTATCTGTAATTTTTTATGAATGAACATATATAACACATATAATTAAGTTTTAATTTGGACCTTAAGTTGTAACTTTGGATAATTATTGATATAATTTAGACTAGGCTGGATTATTAGGCAAAGACTTCTGGTTCTCGAATTCAAATTCATTTATTTATTGTTTGTCACAGGTGAAAAGGTAGTTCTTACAATCAGTATTTTTGTATCACTGTAGCATACCCATGGGGTGTACTATATTTATATGTATGTCAATATTATTGGCTGTGTTAAAAATAATTAATAGTAATACAATTAGCCTCCTACATTGCTGGTTGTTATACATTGCATTGATTGTTTCGTCAACTTCTTTTACATTAATTATTAGATATACATGATAAAATTATAGTCATACATTTAGTTTCATAAGTCAAAAAAAATATAAAAACAAATTTAACATGTCGAAGATTCTTAGATTCGTTTGAATCGGTCTAGAACTTTAATAACAAAATAGTGACTGTTCTACTCAAATATAAAGAAAATTTGTCTATAAAATATTTACATTTGATAAAGAATTCAAAAGAAAAAATCTCATACACTTTCGCTAGCATTTGCAAATCCTAGAATATCCTTCAAAATTGCATATAAGATGCAAACGGTAAGTACGTTGTAAAACATAAATTCGCACGGGACAACAGCGAGATGCTGGGGACGATCGCATTTTCTTCCCATCGTACGGATATAGCCCGGTTTATACAGACAAGCAACATTTTCATTTATAATCCCTCTATTCTCTAAACTGTCATATTCTTCACAAATACCGCTTCTTCGACATCCATCGAGGTTGCGACCCACAAAAATAAGAAACGACAAAAGAAATACAATCACAGTAAGTGCACTTTTAAAGCTGTGCGGTTGCTTATATCTGAAGATGTCTTCTAAATGCTTCTAACATTTTTCTGTTGAAATACCTCTACCCTTTCATTCCAGATTGCGAGCGTCATATAGCAAATGTGAGTGTATCATTCATTCATACATCTTCATCCATACGGTAGTAGCGTTTCTGGATGACTCAGACAATTCATAAAATTATTTATTTGGGATTGCTGTGGTTCAACTCTATTTGTCATAAAAATATTTTATGATTATATGTGGATGCAGTGTGACTAAATAATGGTACCTCATAAAATGATGAATGGCTCGCTTTTTCATCTAAATCACGTATAGCAATAAATATGTATTGCGATAGGTTAGCAAAAAATATCATAATATTGACGGCTTTTATAAATTACGGCTTAGACTACGGACTAGACGCAGAATCCATTCCAGAAATAAGGTTGTCACAGCAGATACGAGAAAAAAATCAAATTTCACAGAAAAAATGGTGCCTATAACTTGTCGATTCTATCTGGCAGCGGATTCGGAATAGATCTGATATTCGAATATATCGCTAATGCGAGCTTTCCATCTCACGGTTGGACGAACGATGCATATTTGATTTGTTTCCAATTTACACTGTGTGCGTATAGCGTCGGAGCGTGCCACAAAAAATATTGGTCGGATCATGTACGACTTGCATTTTATAACGGTACAGTTATCGTATGGCCAACGTCTATAGAGAACGCATTAATTATAAATGTGATTGAAAGCTCAACGATAAATTATTGCAGTTTCATTTGTTTATACTGTAATAACTTTTCCGCTGCATTTCGTTTCCTGACGGCCATATATTTTGTTCTGACAACTTTGTTGTTATCAATTCCAGTTACACATATATTGGAAGGTATGCACGTATGTTTGTATTTTTTGTATGGACAATGAATGCCGTTCGTTAAAAAAATTCTCGAAATGAGTGACTGAGTTTGCAACTATGCGTTTTGTTTTTATGCGATGAATAATGTTTATTGAAACTGTATGAAACTTTAAGTTTGTATTGGCAAAGCTGACTTTTAGATAAGTGTATTTTATATGTACTAGTTTAATAGTTTATTTTACCTTTCATCGCCTCCACTTGCAAATGCAACCAAAATAGTCATTGCATATTTAACCATAAGCAAACGTTCATGATGAAACTTAATGTCTGCATAGGCGGTGCTAACGGCTGAAACAGTTTCGTACCCTGTATATACTCGTATAACGTACAAATACATTTACACGGGAAATGGGAGAGATGCCGACGAAATAGCCTCACGATCCGTTTTGGTCGTGAATGCAAATTAATCTCTCTAGCCGCTCGCCAATCGCCTGTACTGTCTTCTGACTCTGAATACCAAATACTACTACTAATACCACTACTAATTTGTAGTGAGACGGTCTAAGAATATTGATATTGGACGGTATTTAATGCAAATTTTGTGGAGCTATATTTGTCTTTATTTAGTTGAGAATGTTTAAAAGGATGAGAACTGAAGGATGTTAATAATACTTGTAATTTATTTTATTTTTATTTACTTATTGGCCTACCTACAATTGCTACACTAATAATAACCTTATAATACAAGCAATAATATAAACTAAGTGTACAATATGATGCGATAGACACAGCATGCACAAACAAAATTATATCAGACAGTAATTACAATAATAGTGCAGAAATAACACTCATGAACAGTGAAGTCTTTAGAAATCAATACACTCGAAAATATGTTTTTTATGTCGGCAGATACAAAAAAGAAAATAAAAAAACAGTACGGTGATTAATTATTTTTTGTGGACTTGACGCTTGAGTTTTTGAAGTGACGTGCAACAAATATCAATTCCTTCGTCGCTATAGTCTGGGGATGTGGGAGTTGGATCCTGATACAGTTTTGCGGAATGGGGGACGTAATAGTTTGATAGGGTGACGCGGATAATTGTAGGGTATAATACCCTCTCTTCGTTTTTCAAGTGAAGTCAAGCTAAAATTTTAAGACGTTTTGCGTAGCTCCGAAGTTTTTGGCTAATCCCGCAGAATAGACAAGATGGTTTAAAAACCTTTTCTGTATCCGCTCTAACCTAAGACTATGTGTCGCATAGTGCGGACGCCACGCAACCACGCAGTATTCCAATATGGTACGGACGAGACAGTTGAAAAGGTAAATTTTAGTTTTGGGCTTGAAAAAACATTTGGCATTCCACAATACAAATCCGAGTGTTTTGGAGGCATTTTTTATAAGTCCATGTGAGGAATAAATGTTAGCTTGCGATCTAGAAGGACTCCCAAGTCTCTGATAACTTCGATGTAATCTGTTAATCTCCAACTTCTTAGCCTGTAACTGGCCCACTGCAGGAAAAAAACATCAAAGAAGGCAGAAGAGCATCAATCACCGCGCTTGCTCGAAGCATCAGGTACCTACAAGTAACCAAATGTATTTTGAGGTTTAATCAAACATACGATCAACAGTCAAGTCAGTCTCTGCAGCAAAATAGTTCCGTCAATATATTGGACTGCAAGTAACAATCGATTCTATCGTAATAAATGGAACATTTCAATAAAAAAAACCCCTGCTCTAAGCAGTGAATAAAGAAAGGGCCTTCCAAAGTAAATATGACGATAATAAAACCAACATAAAGTAAGTTACGAAAACGCAAGTCTTGACAAACGAAGCAAATTCTTACATCTTATTTGCTTAGAGAAGAAAACATTACTTAGTTTGGTACACAAGTTTGTAAACTCATAATAGATTTCAACGTGGATGTTGAACTATTATAATTAGGTTTTCCTATGCAAAACAAAGGGTTATGCGAAGTTTGTATAGAACTTGTTTGGGAGCATCTTGAAATAAGTCTGTAGGGGTTGCGACGTGCATACATATCTTAAAGTGTTTTGCATGCTCTAAAATTGTAGAAGCATGTCGCTTGCTTTACTATTTTGCCCAAATTCGGGTTCTTTTGTTTATTATGCTTTAGGCACTATACCTAAGTATTTGTGTTCTTTACATTACAGATGGGTTTATATGCCAGTGAAAATCTACAAGGTAATTTTTAATTATAATTCATCTATACTATTACTAATACTAATTACTAATTTACTAATATAATATTATAAAGAGGAAGGATTGTTTTGTTTGTTTGTGCCGAATAGGCTCCGAAACTACTGGACCGATTTGAAAAATTATTTTTCTGGTGTCAGATCTCAGGCTTCGACTACCCGTAACGACTGTCAAAGATCTTCAAATGACAGCCGGGCCCAACAGCTTAGGAGGAAACTCGGTATGTTGAAAATGGTCACCCATCCACGGACTGACCTCGTCAAGCGTTGCTTAACCTTGAAGATCGACCCGTGCGGCTTTTATTATTTAGCCACGAGCTCCTCTGTGTATGAATACTATTGTATTTAAATATATAACGTTTATATTCATAGAACATTTATTTACACTAATTAGTGAAATTAAATTGAGTAGTCATGTCATATCGATTTGATGAATTACTTATGATTGAGCCTTACCTACAACACTATGCGCCATGCATGCAACATTTAAAAAAAATAAGGTCATTGGCAGCCGTCAGTTTAGTCTACGAAATAAAAAATCACAGTATAGGTACTTTCATCTCCTGAAATATTGACATTAAAATCTTTTAGTGTAGGCTTTCAGTCGCACAATCTACCGTTTTTCTCAAACTATTTCAATAAAAACGTCGAACTTTAAGCCAAAAAGATTGAGTAAAATCGTCCAAAATGATGTTACAAAATATTCACTCGATTTTATCTTATAAAATATATTCTCACGGAAAATCACGACTTTGCCTTCAAAATCTCCCACAAACGTAGTCTGATATCTGTAATTGCAGCAGAACTATTTCACTGGGCACTTATTCTCGCATATCTAGGCGACAGATCGAGACGTTTCGCCGAGCGAATGTGTTTGCTGTGTCAAGATCTCCGACGCTTACATATATGTATGCAGTCACTTAGGTTCCGTACGTTCATTTATACTGGTAACGATGTACTTTGGGGGTAAATTATATGCAGATGGGTTACTTGCAGGTGAAAATGATATGTGAAGTCAATATTTACAATTATTATGGATTACTTGATGATAATAAGCCATTAACTGCCTCTGATGATGACATAACGTGGCTGGAGGTGGATCAATATGTTGCCCAATTTCTCACAGGACATGGTAACTTTAAAAGTAAATTATTTTCTTTCAAGCTCGTTGCCTCGCCTTTACGTCAATGTTCTACATCTGACTGCGAATATGTACAATCTGCAAATCATATCTTATGGGAGTGTATTCTTTGGCAGAGTGAACGTAATATTATGATATTGGATAATGTTCAGGCTGCATCTAGAGTTATTTACTATACGGACCTTGTGGAAACTAGAACCCATTCTTTCAAGCGTTTTTGCCATACCTATTATTGGAATAAAAGCTCACAATGTTAGGACTCATTAAAATGAATGATAATTTTTATCCGCTAGGCAACTGGACGTATCCCAGTTGTAAACCACCCTTTGTGCCTATTGGCCTTGTTTGTTCTGTCTCCAGCTTGATATGGAGGGAAGTGGAAATTTGTATATTTCATACTCCTCCGTTATTCTTTTCTGATTAATCTCGTTGCGGGATCCAATACAGTTAAACTCATTATCCGGGACTTCGTCGTACTTCAGTGCCTCGGCGCTTTTCTGGTGGTCACCACTGTTGATTCTGGCTTTCAACAGTTGCAACTCATTCTCGGGAGGACTGAATTACACAACGCACGTGGAATCTGATCGAAGATAGAATGAATCTTCATCTGAGACTGCTTGAGACCCATAACAACGTCATACGAGCAGACCTTAACACGCGGTACCGTCAGAAACTCAAGGAAATCTATCGAAGTACCCGCAAAGATAGGAGACGGTGGGCTGATGGTATTGCTGATCGTGCTCAACAAGCTGCAAACTCCGGCAACTTGAAAGAGTTGTACAATGCTACCAAAACCTTGGCAGGTAACAGCAAGTCGAAGAAGAAGCCGCTAAAGTTCAAAGATGGTCAGCTCATTGTGACATCAGAAGGCTATTTCGCTGGCGTGAACACTTTGAAGAGGACCTCCGTTTGTCAGCTACATCGACGCCTGACGCGCTGCAAGTCAGTTCCCCACCATCCCAGCTTCTCAACATTAACACGGAACCACCGTCAGCCTCTGAAGTTGCGGAGGCAGTCCGCTCTTTGAAGACAGGCAAAGCACCAGGACTCGACCTGATAACTGCGGTAATGCTACAAGCCGACTTACCCACCGCAGTCGACGTCCTGACACCGCTCATTGTTAAGATCTGGATCGCCGAAGAACTCCCGGACGAATGGAACAAAGGGCTTCTTATAACTGTTCCTAAGAAAGGTGATCTTGGCCAGTGCGATAACTGGAGAGGTATAACGTTGCTCTCGATTCCCTCTCAGGTTTTTCCAAGATCATTCTGGATAGATTGTCGAAGGCCGTGGATCCTCTTCTACGCAAGGAGCAGGCTGGTTTCCGCTCGAACTGCTCCTGTACGGACCAGATCAACACTCTCCGTATCATACTGGAACAGGCATCAGAATGGCAGAGGAAGATTTATGTAACCTTTGTAGACTTCGAAAAGGCCTTTGATACGCTGAAGTGGTCTAGTATCTGGTCCCGCCTACTGGACATTGGAGTGCCGCCGAAAATAGTCCGTCTTTTGCAACGTATTTACAAGAAATACTCCTGTAAGGTTACTCATAACGGCCTCATATCGGATGACGTAACAGTGCATGCGGGTCTCCGCCAAGGCTGCCTCCTGTCGCCGCTCCTCTTCCTAGTCGTTCTTGATGGAATTATGCTTCGCATCTATGATAACAGGCGCTGCGGCATAGAGTGGGGATTATCCAACGGGCCGTGAAGACTTGGATTACGCCGATGACCTATGCCTGCTGAGTCATACCCACGTCGATATGCAAGCAAAGCTAAACGATCTACGTCAGGAAGCGGCAAAAACGGGGCTCAAAATATACATCCGGAAGACCCAAGAAATGAGATCTGGTGTGAAGAACCACTCACCGTTGCTGATTGGCACAGAGGCAGTGGAACGCGTCCACAAATTTACTTACCTCGGGAGTGTCGTGTCAGAGTCTGGGGATAGTGAAGAGGACATCGCTTCACGGATCGCCAAAGCCCGAGCAACCTTCGCGCAGCTGAGACCTGTTTGGCAATCGCAGAAACTGACCCGAAGGATCAAACTCAAAATCTTCGGGTCCAATGTCAAATCCGTGCTGCTTTACGGGTGCGAAACGTGGAAGGTCACAAAGGACATCTCACGCCAAATCTTCGTCAACCGCTGTCTTCGTCGCATTCTCGGAATTTACTGGCCCGATATCATCTCCAATGTAGAGCTGCTGGAGAAATGCCACGAGAGCCCGATCGACTGCCATATCAAGCGTCGCAAGTGGAGATGAATTGGTCACACGCTCCGAAGGGGTCCCGACCACATACCCAAGCAAGCTTTGGACTGGAATCCCCAAAGGAAAAGAAAGCGTGGCCGTCCCCGTCAAACCTGGCGTCCCACCGTGTTGGCAGAAGTGACGAGCATCGGAATGACATGGAAAGAGGTGAAGCGTAAAGCTCAAGACCGATCGCGTTGGAGTACATCTGTGGACGCCCTCTGCCCCATCTAGGAGTTATAGGACATTAAGTCAAGTAAGTCATGTTAACTGAAAATTTGTTTTTGTCCGTCAGGTAGATTAATCAAAAACTAAAAATTAAACCAACTTCTAAAGCAAAACACTACAAGCGAAAAATAACTTTGTTTTTCGAAGTCGGTGTCTTTGGTTCTTATTGTTTTTCGTTTTTCAACACCGATTTTTTTTTCACTTTGTCGTGTTTGCCTTTAAAAGTAGTTTTTTTTTGTGAAAACTCTTTTATTTCACTCTTTTTAGTTTAGGCATCATAGTCGCTTATCTATTAGAGATATCTTATATCCATTGACATAATTATTAAGGAGTTCTAGTGGCCATCCGTGGTCTTCTTTATCAGTTCCATTTCACCAAATCATACTTTCAAATGTGCAAATGCTTGCATTCCAGGATTTTCCGTTTACTTTACTTGTCATCCCGATGGCGGAGCTCATGCTGGCACTGCAATAATCATCAAGAACAGTGTTAAGCATTGCCTCTTTGAGCCTACTACGACCCCCTATCTTCAAGCCACAACTGTAAGGGTGGAGGATCGCACAGGACCCCTTATTCTCTCCGCAATATACTGTCCACCACGCCACACTATAAAAGAGAATATGTTCACTGATTTCTTTAAATCACTGGGCAACCGATTCATTGCTGGTGGCGACTGGAACGCAAAGCATTTCTATTGGGGATCAAGACTGACAGTTACTAGAGGTCGAGAACTAAAAAAGAGTATTGAAGCTAATCACTTGCTAACTATGTCAACTGGTGAGCCCACGTACTGGCCAACAGACAGCAACAAAACACCCGACCTCTTAGACTTTTTCATTACAAAGGGTATCAGCGAACATAACACATTCATAAAGTCAAGTCTCGACGGCAGCTCTGATCACTCACCTGTCCTGCTTATGGTCAGCTCAGTGGTCATACCCAGTGCCACTCACAACGACTATCTTTATAATCACAAAACTGATTGGCAGTCCTTTCGAGAGTTCCTGGAAGCAAACATTAACCTCAATATGTCACTCAAAACTAAAGAGGAAGTAGACGATGCGTGTCTCTATATCACAAATCTTATCCAAGTGGCAGCCTGGACAAGTACTCCTGAGTTAGACGAATTACCGCGTGGTGCACCGGTCCCTCAAGCTGTCAGGGAAAAGATTGCTGAGAAACGTCGCCTTCGCAGAATTTGGCAGACGACACACAGACGCACGGATAAAACTAAATTGAATCGAGCTACCAAAGAACTCAAAGAACTTCTGGCTAATGCTGCAAATGAATCGCTCAAATATAGATTGTCGAAAATTTCTCCAAATGCAAGCGGGACTCATAATCTCTGGAAGGCAGCGAAGTACCTTCCGCAGCCCCAACAGTGTTCGCCGCCAATTAAGACCGGCAACACATGGGCACGAACTGACCAAGAGAAATCTCAAGCTGTCGCCACATACCTGGAGGGAGTATTTCAACCCAATGATGCGGATGGCCCTGAAGACCCAGAAATTGACCAAGTCCTTCAGCAGGATCTGCAGCTACACCTGCCGATAAGTCCTACCTCGCCAAGGGAAATAGCTAAAGAAATAGCGAAAATGAATCCCAACAAGGCTCCTGGATTCGACCTCATCACCCCAAAGCTACTAAAAGAGCTCCCTAAAAAGTGTGTTGTCTTCTTGACCATCCTTATCAATGCCACACTGAGAACCTCACACGTGCCTGCACTCTGGAAAACATCTGAGATTGTTATGATCCACAAGCCTGGTAAGCCGCCGAACGAAGTCTCGTCTTATCGCCCTATTAGCCTAACACCTGTGTTGTCAAAGTTGTGGGAAAAGATCATCCTTGCACGACTATCCATTTGCCTAGACAAGGACCGTATAATACCTGACCACCAATTTGGCTTTCGGAAGCATCATTCAACCATAGAGCAAGTACATAGAGTCTATAGTACAGTGAGACAATGCCTGGAAAATAAACAATACTGCTCGGCTGCTTTTCTCGACGTTCAGCAAGCTTTTGACCGTGTTTGGCATAAAGGTCTACTTTGTAAAATTAAAATGTACCTTCCACACGGTTATTACTTGCTGATGGACTCTTATTTCAGTGACAGAATGTTTCAAGTCAAGCTCCGCGACGCAAGATCTTCTGTTTTCAAATGCAGAGCCGGAGTACCACAGGGCTCCGTACTTGGTCCTATCCTGTACAACATTTTTACCAGTGATCTACCACAGTCTCCTGGAACATCTGTAGCAACCTTTGCCGATGACGCGGCCTTTCTTAGTTGCAACAGCGACCCAGCAGAAGCAAGCAGACTGCTACAAACGGAGCTTAATGCCACCAACGCTTGGCTTGCAAAATGGCGCATAAAAGCTAGTGCCCCAAAGTCTCACCATATCACATTTACTTTAAGACGTGACACCTGTCCCCCGGTCAAATTAGGCTGCAATAGACTACCACAATCAAACTGCGTCAAATATCTTGGATTTCATCTGGACCGAAGGATGACATGGAAAGAACGCACAAAAACAAAGCGCAACGAAATCAACCTAAGATTTATAAACCTACTGTGGCTCCTCGGTAGACAGTCTACTTTATCTCTATCCAACAAGCACAAAGTATACTGCTCTATAATAAAACCGATCTGGACATATGGAATCCAACTGTGGTCGACAGCTAGCAAGTCCAACATTATGTGTCTCCAAAGGGCCCAGAATAATATTCTAAGGGTAATTTCATCGGCACCCTGGTATGCTCGTAATTCGGAAATACATGCGTACCTAGAAATCCCAACCATCTTAGAGGAAGCTGAGCGATATGCAGCCGGGTTTGGTTGTAGTTACAAGGACCGTTTAACAAGACACCAAAACCCGTTATCCAGCGAGCTCCTGCAGCCAAATCTGATAAAGAGACTCAAGAGAGCCGACGTGCTGCCTCACTAAGGGGAGATAGAGCAGTGGCTCTAAATCTTCAAACCTCAAGCTCCTACAACTTACCTGATTATAGTCTTCAAGACTGATCGCAGGTTCTTCAAAAAAAAAAAAAAAATGTTATTGAAAATTCCAAAATCACTTCATGTCTGCCTTTAATATTTGAAGAGTTCCCTCGATTTCCATGGGATCCCAACATCAGATTCTGATTTGGTGACAATGGGTCCAACCTCGAGGAATACCCTTTAAAAAAAAATTTTTTAACGAACATACATAAAAAAAGAAACCCACGAATTGAGAACCTCCTCTTTTTTGGCAAGTCTAATAATAATAAAAATATTGGACAAGTATTTTTTGTTTTGACACGTAAACATAAAGTCTAGACGAAATAATGCGTTGAAATATCGTGTGACGACACGCCGCTAGTACACTTTATACTGACATAGTGACGTCACAAGCCCACAGTCCTGAACTTTGATGCGCTTTTTCTTCGTCATTTTTATTGATTTGGAAAAGCAAATAATGCGCGACCAATATTATTTGATAATCTCACTGACGGACTAGAAAAAATAATACGGGCATAGAAATATCATTTTTATACCCAGGAAACAACCTTATTATAAACATTAAAATAAAAACCAGCCAAGTGCGAGTCGGACTCGCTCACGAAGGGTTCCGTACCATTATCGCAAAACATGGCAAGAAAAACACGTTTGTTGTATGGGAGCCCCACTTAAATATTAATTTTGTTCTGTTTTTAGTCTTTGTTGTTATAGCGGCAACAGAAATACATCATCTGTGAAATTTTCAACTGTCTAGCGGTTCATGAGATTCAGCCTGGTGACAGTCCGACAGAGAGACAGACAGACAGACGGACCGCGGAGTCTTAGTAATAGGGTCCCGTTTTTACCCTTTGGGTACGGAACCCTAAAAACTGATAAAACTATTATAACATTAAAATAAATCTTGGTATTTCCTATAAATTAATTAATTATATTCTTTATTTGTACACCATTAAAACCTACAGGACAAACATTAAAATTAAAATAGTCAATATCTTAATTAAACATACATCTAATATATATACTCGTATTCGTACCTACCACGAGTAACTTCGTCCAAAATTATTTGTTCATACGTGTACCAGATTTATCTGTCTTCAGGTACTTATAATTTTAATTTGAAATGCAAGGGGGTGAAGATCGCCTTTGTACATAAGCTGTCCTTTTGTGTGTGTATTTATGTATTTTTTGTGTAAAATAAAGAATAAGAAAACTCTCTGAATCTTTTCAATAATTGTCATTATCAAATATGGTCGGTCGCAAGACCTCTTTATATGAATAAAATTAACATCTGTTTTTCTCCCTGAGTTTGGCTTTGTTGCTAAATAAAACTAACACAATTAGATGATAAGTAAAATGTGGAAAAGTATCTGCTAAACTTCAGTTTGTCTCTAATCATTTTGAAACTATTTTTTATACGATTATGTTAATAATTTTGCGTAGGAGTTATTAAATTTTCGTCTGTAGCTAGAGGCATTAGACAAAATTAAAAAAAAATATTCGAAACATGAGGATTTTCAGAAACAGGTTAAACTTTTTTCGTCAGCCTTTTTAACATAATTATTCGTGTTCATTAATTTGTAATCTAACTATCTAATCTAAACGAGCCTATAAACGAGCAATTCTTGTATATATATATTATCTGTATCTCCGAAACGGCTCTAAAGATTTTCATGAAATTTAGTATGTAGGGCCTTTCGAGAGCGATAAATCGATCTAGCTAGGTTTCATTTTTAGAAAACGTCGTTTTCTTTATGTTCACCCGAGAAGAGCTCGGTCGCCCAGGTAATTATATATTTATTACAGGATTTGAATGCATACCGCCAGGACTGGTTCGAGGAGGCCCGGTAGAAAAGTTCCTGGAAGGACTTGAGAAGGCCCTTAGCCCAACAGTGGGACAGTAAGGCTAATAAAAAAACGTTATCGTGGGATAGCTAATTCAGCAAATTTTCAGATATCAAATAACATTTTATCCAAACACGATAAAACGATACACTACTTCTAAAGGTATAATAATCAAACATAATATTGCCAGCGTTGCGATTCAGCGCGCTGTCAGTGGTCTTGCCAAACAATTTACGTGTATGAATGGGGAAGGTTATCCGAGAGATTTGTTGGCGAAACGGGGCGTCTCAGCCCTCGATGTTTCGCCTTTTCAGCTAAAGTGACGAAACATGTCTCGCGGCATACCAGCCACTGTTTACATTACCCTCACGTACGCTCTCGCGACTGACGACGGCGATATTCCAAAATAATGTGTGATTCCACGAATAAATTTATTGAGACGAGAGGCAAAACCAATAGTTGCATTGACAACGAAGGCACAGAGTCTGCCAGTTTATTCATGGAACGTTCTTTGTGTCAGGTTTTTAAAGTAAACAGAAAGGCGTCCAGCTTTTTATTTTTACTACTTATTAATGTTACGGCAACATTGACATTACAGAATTCTAAAATTCTTTTAGCATCTGCAGTGTAAAGCTGCTTGTGTACAATTACTTTCAGTTTTAATTAAACGCTCGCTTGTAAAGGCACGTGGGCGCTAATCATTACCCAATGCGAGCAATTCTTGTTTGCATTATTAGCTCGATCGGCGGCGCTGCTAAGGAAGAGGCGCTTCGCCGTACACTAAGCAACAGATTATCTCACAACAATTTTCCGCTTAGACTACGCAGCCTTTCAGCCAGAATTTCCGTTAAACATATTTTAATGAAAGGTAATTTATTCAATAAAATCTCTTTGTCGGAATGCCATCGTAACGAACGGAAAATGGAATATTGATGCCGTCGAAATTGATTTTAATTTTCCCTTTTTTAAGCATGCATTTTGCCTTATCCCTCAAAATATAAATAGCATCGCCAATGTTTTTAACAGTTTAAAAATATTAACCGGCTATTGCTGAGATATATATAAAAAGAAGTTATTGGTGAACTTAGTTAGCAATTTGAATATGCAATTCCGTGAGCTGAATCGTTTTTATTTGCATTTCAATCTAGCTTTTAGAGCGTGTTCACAACACGTTCACGTCCAATGCGCATACTCTTTATTTTACGACGATTTAAAATATTTACATAAAGTCACTTGGATAGGTTTTTCTCGGTTGAAAAATACCTAATAAGTAGACTCGGATTGAATTAATTCTTATTAAATTTTGTTGTATTCAAGACAAATATGTGGCAGTTTTACTAAACTTACACTGTCACTTATACGAAAAGCTAGGGAACTTTCAAACAAGTTACTGAGGTGGCAAAAAGGTATGTGAGGCAAGTCTTACGCACAAGTTTGCAGGCAAGTGTCGCACAATCTTGAGATAGACAGGGGTTCTAGCGTTACTGAGAACATTTGTTATGGCACACAGTGGACCGACTTCGTTTGTACTTAAGAAGTACGGGGTTAATGGGGATTATTTGTTACATTAACACAAGAAGGTACCATCTTGTAGGAATGTAGGAAGGCAAGAGCCGAGAATATTATAAGTAAGGCCAGACAGATTTCGGCAAATGATACCTGCGTGCCTGATTTCGTGAGCTAGATTAAAATGTCAATCTGTAGTCCTTTTAACACCTAGTCTCAATGATCAGTCTCTTCCAGCTTCTTTCTGGTTTACCTACCTACCAGCTAGCTAGAGGGTAGTAAAGGAAAAATCCAACTGAAGGTTAACAAATTTTATTGATGTGCGTTATTATGGCGGAACCAATATTTCTAATATAAGTGTTTCGGTAAAATTATAATTGTAACAACTATTTTCTGCCTTAAAACTACAAGTACTAATTAGTGCTAATTAGTAGCAATTAGTGCTTAACATTTTATTGTCATTTCTTTTCATGTATTATTATCATTTTCATTCCTACATAACCATTGTATTATTATCACTGTTTGACTGCCTCATCATCGATCACTATTTCATGCTTTTAGTTACCATTGCGCTTTTGCATTGAGGATGGGATGTCGCAATCAAACAGGGAATGTGGACTTTTCCTAAGACGTCTGGAAATGAATTCCAGGGTTCAGATCGGCTTCACACGTGTTGGCCTATCCCAACGCACTGTTAGCTGCCTACTCCGTGTCGCCGCACTACGTGTCTACCTACCACCTACTCTGTACCACAGCTTCCCGGGATCTGGCCCCGAGTTTAAACTACACTGCACATCGCCGGACGCCTCTAACGCTAAGGCCAGTGGTACACTATCTTGTGGCTATGCAACGTTCTTCGGACCGCGAGTGACAACCCCGACCTCAGAACCCGTCGGTCGGGGTCGCCACTCCAGAACCTTTCTGCCCCATCGGCCATCTGTTCTGCGAGCAATGTGCCCTGCCCACTGCCACTTAAGTTTGGCAATTCTTCGGGCTATGTCGCTAACCCTGGTTCTCTTACGGATCTCTACATTTCTGATTCGATCACGCAAGGAAACGCCGAGCATACCGCCACTATAGAACCTTTCTGCCCCATCGGCCATCCGTTATGCGAGCAATGTGCCCTGCCCACTGCCACTTAAGTTTGGCAATTATTCGGGTTATGTCCGTAACCCTGGTTCTCTTACGGATCTCTACATTTCTGATTCGATCACGCAAGGAAACGCCGAGCGACCTCAGTAGAGCTTCCGAAAGAGTGGGTCTTAAAATGAACATGGACAAAACCGAGGCCATGGTAAATGACCATGTAACACCCACTCCTATCAAGATCGAAAACTTTACACTCGAAGTTGTGGATGACTATGTCTACCTGGGTCAAACAATCCAGTTGGGCAGGGCCAATTTCGACAATGAGGTCAACCGTCGGATCAGTCTCTAATTGGGACAAATATTTTTTTAACAATCTTTTATCAGTTCTCACATACCAAAGTCAAAATTTAGATATTAACCATTGCAACCATAGTTGCAACTATGTGGTTTCACCAACAACTACAAAATATCGTCTCAAATTAAGAACGTAGTTCATAGTAGGTACATCTTGCGCCACCTTCGTAATCCTTAGATAATAACATCACGTATTATTAAGGACATGCTGTATCCGTGGAACAGTAAAACAAATTGCATGGATTACCTACTCGAGCCGGCTTCGTAATAAAAACTTTAATGTCATAAAGCTCTGATAAAAAAGTTCAAGTAAACGAGCAAATGACTCGGCTACGTATCTGAGCCGTTGTTTCTCTTTAAACTGGAGTGAGGCGGTTTATGTACAAGAAAATGCGTTTCATGTAATAAGCCGGCTTTATTTTTTAGTTCTAGTTTTAGCACAGAATACATAACAGTACAGTTTTAGTCAGGTTTGTTGCCGCTCATTCCTATCTTCACAGACCGTTAAGTCGGTTCAGAAGAGCTTACAGCTTCATTTGTATGTATTCCGAAAAACATTTTCCTTCGGCTCGTGTATTCCAGATAAAGGCTTGTAACATGTGAACGAAAAGGTCTACGTCAAGGCAAACTTCTTTAGATCGAAAACATTGAATCACGAATCTATCAAAACTTTTCGTACGCCTTTTATAAAGCAGTCAAGAAATCACGTTTATCTAAAGCTCGGTAGTCCCGGGTGACGAATTGACAGATTAAATGCGAAGACAGAAATCGATTCTGTCTAATAGAAAACCAAAGTTTGGCCGAGTAAGCTTAGATTAGTGAAGGCTTTGTACGGTGGACCAAGTTAATGTCGCTAAAGACTTGGAGTTCCGAATGTTAGCTACTCGGTTGATGATCAAGTACAAAGTGGAAAGTTGCAGTTTGCGGCTTAGACGTGTTATGTGATGTTATTCGGTGTTTGACAGATGGGTGTTCCGTTGAGTAAGAATTTGTGAAGGGCTAGTATTTGGGAAAGTTTTCATCTCACATACAAAAGGTCAACAAATTATTATAAATATAAAAAACCCGACTGCTAAAAATGTATTAACTGAAAGCAGCACCTCATAATATGTAATGTATTAATATAGTTATATATTAATAATTAATAACAACTATATTAACTATATATTAATAAAGTTATAGGAACATACAAGTGTTCCAATATATATATACAGTTTTGGTATGGCCTATTTAGTAGCTTTCATTTGATACCCATATTTCAATAAAAAAATATGTAATTGTATTGTAAGAGGGGTTCCCTTTTTTTAGGGGAGAGGCACCATTTTCAAAAATTATATAGCCTATGTCACTTCCACAATTTAGACGAATCTATCGACGATGTTTTGTGAAAATTTTATCTGCACGCCGGAACAAATTTTCGCAAAAAAGGTGTATTTTTATACATAACTGTAGGTACGTATTGTGTTCGTGTTATTTTAAAACAAAGGTACTCACATTTTTTTTCCAAAATCTAATATGTCCCAAAAATTTATACTCCATGACCAAATGACCATTTCTTTCCGTTCCGAATCCTAAAAATTGCTCATAATTAAACACTCGCGAATTCATTTAAACTTGTCAACTCTTTCGTCTATCTCCCTAAAAACAAAACAAAGCATATTGAACATGCCAACAAAAGAAGAAAATTAACACTTCATGACGGTTCCAGCATCGTTGCTTCCGTCCACAAGTTTCCGTTGCAGTTTTATGTCGGCTGTCAACCACTTCGACTTGGCTAGTACCTACAGGCGACAGGGCTACAAGAGCGAGGATTACGTCAAAAATAGCATCTTCTGAAATACTCGTGGCCTGTCGGTCTCTTGTCAAATTTAACTCATTCGAAGCGCGTGTCCGGTTTGCGGTTGGAAGAATTTCGACTTCGAGCTCGCTCTGTGTAGTAACACACTTTGCGTTTTATTATCTTTGTCGAGCATCGGTTTATCTTTTGAAGTGTGGTTTGAGGAAATTGGAAATATGAATTGTGGAGTGTCTGTTTGGCGGTCGTTATTTTCTTTGTAGCTTTAAGATGGCTTATTATTCTTCGTGTCCGGCAATCCGTATAAAATTGTTGACCCATTTACAGATTACTAGTCACCAATTTAACTAAATCAAAGCCTTTATTAATCCAAATACAACGAGTAGCTAAGGGATATCAGTGAATACAATGATCCTACAAGAGATCGGATACTGCTGTAGGGTGTTTTGAATTCATTTCCGGCTATTTACGGAAGCGGAGATAGAATGGGCTATAGCCGGAAGCTGCTCAATGCAGAGGTATTGTGACCACTTGGAAATAGATTACCGTAATGATAACTTAAGAATAATTTGGACTAGATCGGCGATCGGACTTGAATTTCTTGCTAACTTCGTAAGTTCTGTTCAAGACTCCAAAGCATTAAATAAAAAACTGCTCAAAGAAATTGCAGACAATGAGGTGGAAGTTGAAAATGTGGTTCATAAGAACACATTCCTCAAAAATGAGCTGGCTGAGCTTAACATATTCACCACCTGGACTTAGCCGAACAATACCGGGTACTTAATTATCAAGTGTGCCTGTAAGCTTTAGCTTCTTCGTAAGTTGGTCTACCCACCTTTGGTATAAAGATGACTTTGACCTCCCTCCATGCCTTGGGTACGTACCCAAAGGCTATGCAGGCTCTGTAGAGCTTACTCAAAGGGGATATCACAACGGATGCCCCTTCTTGCAATAGTATTGTGTAGATGCCATCCGGACCAGGGGATTTTAGAGGCTGGAAGCCCGCTATGGCAAGCTACAGTTTATTTTCACTTTCTTTGCCGTTAACCAGTTATTTATGGACGTGTGCCTTGTGAGCTCGTCCATTGTGACTTGCTTCTTTTTTATCGCTGTCGCGCAGTACACATTCTGGGAAGTGAGTCCTAAACATCACGCTCAGTGTCCTGTCCAGTTTCCGTGAGATACCCATTCTCATCCATTACAGATGATAGTGGGTATGTCTTAGTAATGGACATTGATTTGCACAACCTCATTCCACTTGGCAGAGCTTCGATGGAGGTGCAATGCTGCCGCAAATTATTTATTTTGGTCTGGCGTACCGCCGTGTTATACCTCGTCAGCATGCTATGATAGCCAAAATCCTGCCTGGCTTTTGCATCATTAGAGGCCTGTCGTGTTTCCTGACATATTTTCGCTAGTTCTGGAGTCCACCATGGTAGCTTTTTGCAAAAGGCCTTTTCCTCTGGGCAATTGTGTTCCCATGCACCGATGGTGCCCAACTTGATTCTATCCGCTTCAAATTCAATATCCAGTATGGAATTAAACTTACCTTAGGGGCTCCCTAGATTTACTTTTAGGTCCCTCCTGTACGAGTCTCAATTTGTATGCCTTGGGTTTCTCCTTCGTCTAGTTTCGGCTGCTTCCACCGTCCTAAACCTAAAGCATATATAATTATGGTCAGACAGAGAGATTTCGTCCGATTCACGCCAATTTTAAATATGAGCGCTGGCCCTGTTTGAAGCCAGTGTCAGGTCAACTTCAGTTCTCGCAGAGGTCCTGAAAGTAGGTTTATTGCCTGTGTTAAGGATTTGTAAAGAAGAGCAACAAATCCTCCCATCCTTTGTTGACATCTGAACTGCCCCAAACGACGTGGTATGCATTCGCATCGCAGCCAAGTATCAGGTCGAGGTTTTCTTGGTTGCCGTAGTCAACCAGTCTTCTGATTAGTGGTGTTACTGGTTCCTTTTGTTCATATGGGAGATAGGCAGAGGCAAGGATAATTCTCTTTTTATCTGTTCCCGACCCCACTTGGATCAGAGTTGTTTTGAGATACCTGTTACAGAAAGTACGTAAGGGCATTGCCTCTATACCGCCTGATATAGATGCAAGTCCTCGCGTCATTAGTTGGACAGTCAAATAGCACCATGCCCCCTGTCCCACCTAAGCTTTATATAGTCCCTTTATACAAATAAGGTTCCTGTATCAAGGCAAAGTCGTATGTGTTAAGCTTCAGTTGCCGAGCCAGAAGTGCAGTAGCGGCTCTACAATTATGCAAATTGAATTGTACACACCTTAGTCCCTCCATCTTGGATGTATTGATGGATTTGTGCTGTTATAGGAGGGCCTCAGATTTGAGGCTCCCCTCCATCGCCTGGCTCTCCTCGAGAGCAGTTGGCGACTCAATCCCCAGGGTATCGAGGCCCTTGAGGATGTCATGTTCGAGGTCCGCCTCTGATGCCCTGGTCTTGATTTCTGACTCCTGCGCTACTTTGTGAGTAGAGACTCCAGGGACTAAACCAGCACATGGGTGCCAGACGACCCTGTGTGTGGCACCCTTGGCCCCCCTGTGACGGGTCAGGAAAGTGGAGCCGCCACTTTTTGGCCGCAGGGGATCGGGAGAGCGGCCAACGCTATACTGACACTCCTCCTCCCCTGCGGCCTCACCACATCCGCCATCAGACGGTGGCAACCCCATGCAGGCCGCGGATGATAGGGCGAGCCGCGCAACGTAATGCCGGCACTTCCCTCCCGCCACGGCCTCCAACCCTCAGCTGCGTGCCATGCCTCCCGTACCACATGGCTTCCAAGCGTCACCGCAACCTACTTATTGGCCGCTACGTCGTCGGCTTATCGGCAAAAGCCCTGATGCGTGGCCAATAATTCTCCTCCTCGGATTCCTCTTCGCTTCATAGTGGGTGTCCAAGCCACGGCTACTGGGTAATCCAGCAAGATGAGTTGGCCCGATGTCAACTCCACACCACGTTGTTCGTCAAGGAAAATGAACCCGACGTGGGAACACGCGGACAGCGAGGCCAGTGCTTGACCGAATCCTCGCGGTCACAAGAAGAAGTCCACACCCAGATCACACAGCACCCAGGTCACTTGCACACGGAACACATGGACCAGGCGACACTGATTACACCAACAGCACCCAAGCAACCTTTTTGGTCGCCGGGACGCACCCACGCGTCCCAATGCGAAACTGACCACTCTCATCAGCAACAATCAGCAAGACATCCAATATTTGTCAGGGCTTTGCCCCAAAAAGCACGTGGCAAGCAGGAAACGGTGCACACCCGTCCCCTGCTGCCTAGAAGAAATAAAAATACCGCGTTTCACGAAAGACAAAACGTCAAGTTGCGTTTCGCACACATCGCCCAAAAATCTAAACAATATAATTTCAAATAACTATTTCAAGAATTTTAATTCCTGAAAAAATCACACGCAACAATTACTCTTCTGTAAAATACACCATCCTAGGTCCAAATCACATCCGTCAAATCATGTAGGTTCAATTTATAATGAAATTCCATTAAAAACATGAATCTACAATGATATCACCAACGGAAAAACGAAAAGCAAAACGCCGCTCCAATTCACCTCAATTATCCGACCGTTCCAGAACATTCTAGGCCAAACTTCTAAATGAAATAAATGCAATCGCCCAATTGACCCACAAATTAAATCGGGGCAATATTCTCCTGTAATAAAACAATACTTGAATTAAACCCGATCTTTTACTAATAGAAATGATTCTAAATACATAATTCGTCCAACACACCATTCGGGCAAAATTTTCCACATCATCGCATACCATCAGGTGAGATGGTGGTTAAGCGCGAACCTATATAAGATTTAAAAACAAAAATCGGAACGCACGCCGGCAACGTCAGCTGTCAATTTGTCAAAACAAATCAAAGTAAACAAATTCATATGTATACTCCTTAAAAGATAGCTTGATCTCTGCGACAGCGGTCAGTATCAATACAGTAACAATAGCGCTTGACAGGCTAACAATAACGTATACGTAGTTTTGGCGGGAACGTGATGGCGTCTATGTTGTTTCTCTGTTTTATTTTCCTATAATTGTGTTAAATTGAATATTAATAGTGTAAAAGTGGTGGTTTTTATTCTAATAATATTAGTGAACGTGCACGAGTGTAGGCAAGTAAAACACAGCGGTAGAACAAGAGTTTGTACATGGTGTCCACAAAACTCCGTAGAAGCTTCCAATAAAGTTACCGCCATTTTATTGGGGCCTAACTTGAACGACTAAAATCTAAAGAAACTAGAACAGCTAGAACTTCTACTCTAAACTTGACACTGGCTAAATGCACAAACCGTGCGAAGCCAAAATATAAAAAAAAAAAAATAACGTATACGTCAGTTTGACACAATGGTTTGACACATACATCTTTAACGCCTGAGAAGAAGCAAAAGACGCAATTGGTAACTTTTGCGACCGATTGCGGTAACCATGAAACACTATTGTTGAAGCTCGAGCACTATGGGATTAGACATACGGCCCTTGAATTACTTAGATCCTAATTGAAAGCCAGACAAGTTAATATTCAGGTAAACGGCGTAAACTCACTAGGGTCTGTAATGACAATGGGTGTTCCTAAAAGCTCGATATTGGGTCCATTCCTCTTTTTAGTTTACATAAAAGATTTGCCCTTATTACTACAAAATCAACCGAAGATGGTGTAATTTGCTGATGACACATCTTTGATATTAAAAATAGATCGGCGGTCACAAAATCTTGATGATGTGAATAACTCTATTCATCAGGTTCAAAAATTATCAAATTAAAAATAAGAATACTTGGAAACATGTAGTAGTGTAGACAAAATCGAACTGATTAATTTATAATATTCATGATTATAGTAATGGTTTTTATTTTTCTAAAATAAATTTACTTACACAATGTTCCGTTGTTGTAGATTTAGGTGCAAGTCTTTTCTTATAAACAGTATACGCTTTTATAATAAGTTGCCAAAGTCAGTTATAGAACTAACCGATGGAAAGTTCAAAAACTACATCAAACGTGTCCTTATTAAAAAAGCATATTATAAAATCAAGGACTACGTTGATGATAAAAAAAATGGTTTTAGCTCCTTCTGCGCATGCGGCTACCCTGGTAACTCATAAACGGCACAAATATGTGGATGTCTCTAACTATTATCAATCACATTCATTCTTTTCTTTCCTTCGTTTAATTAGACTTTTTACAATGGTTTTCAATCATCTTTTCTAGCCCTTTGCTAAAAATAGTTACAGCACTGATAACAACATTTATATATACCATTCCCCCTCTAAAAAGCTTATTTTATTCACTGAAAACAGTGAATAAAAAGCACTTTTTCTCACTGTTTTGGTGTTTGAATTTAGAACACACCAATATATTAGACGTCCATCTTAATGCTATACAACCTACTTGCGCTTAAAATACTCGATACAAACTCCTTGTGCAAAGAATATTCGACTTTCAAACTTCTTCATCGATTTAATTTTCAGTTTGTTAATATTTAGGATTTCAATAATGATTTTCATGATTTTGATTTTAGTCTGGGATGTTTAGTGAATACTTATTTGTATTGTAATTCTAATACTAATTACATTGGTGTTTAATTAATTAAAGTATGTAACGTAACGAAGGTGGTCACTGGCCCCTGCAACACAGATGCTGTTACCTAGCTCAGCTTCAATTTACAAAAAATGTGAAACCCTGAGTTTTAACATTTTTTGTAAATTTTGAAGGTAATAAAACATTTATTTATTATTATTCCTTGTGCTTTTCGCTTTTTCTCGTAGTCATGGTAAAAAATATAGTATGCAACTCTTGAATAAAACGGATTTATATCGAGGGCCATGAATCACTCGCGTCGCTCAGGATTCTAACACTTGAATCACTCGCTATGCTCGTGATTCATCTATGGCCCTCGCTTTAAAACCGTCCTTTATTCACTAGTTGCATAATATACTATTGTGCCACATGTTAAATTGAATCTTGTTATAATTTTATACCTTTGTATAGATTATTATTTTTTACCTTTGTATAGATTCTTTTACCGATTGTTTTGTGAATGTGTGAACATTGTAGGCCTTCTAGATTTCTAGATGCTTGATAACTTTTTATCTCGTTTATATAATCTTTTTTTTTAGTTTCTTACGACTTATTGTCGGGCCAACGTTATCCCCCCATATCTAAGCACTAATGTTGTGACATGGAAATATTGTAAATCCAAACCATTTTTTTAAAAGCGTAACCGTGGATTTTCTTTCCGGTTCTTCTCCATAGAAAACGACCAACCCAAACAGTGCACCTTTTGTCGACGTTTTATAAGTGCCCATGTAGGCCAATGTGAAATTAAAAAATTGGTTTTGAATTTGAGGTCATTTACCTATGATTTTGGAGGTCAGATAGGCAGTCGCTCCATGTAAAACACTGGTACTCAGATGAATCCGATAAGACTGGAAGCCGACCCCAATATGTTGGGAAAAGCTAGGCAGGTAACCTATGTTTGGTTAGAAGAAGAAGAAAACGTGTTGCGCCGACCTCAAGTAACATGGGACACGGGCAGGAAGATGATGTTGACCTATGTTTGCAAAATTTTTAAGTATGTGAGAACCATGTTCATATATCAAATCAATAAATTTACCTGTTAGTCCTTGTAATACTTTATACCTATATGTAGCATAGTAGTATTATTCTGGCTGCATCGTCCTCACGCATATGGATTAATGTATGTATGTAAATATTGTAAAACACTTTTTAAAGATTAGGTGTGGTGTTTCTTGTCCGTCCTTATACATAACAAGGTACTTTTCCTAATGGACGGTAGTATCAATTATTTTTACTTTAAAATTTTTGACGTTCAACAGTGCCACTTAATTGCTTAATTTAAATAAAGAAGTGAGTTTATTTTTTTTTCAATCATCATTCAAGTCATATTGTCCACTCGACTCAACCTAGACTCAGCCTTCACTCAAATTAAATTAAATTAATAGCTTTATTTCATTAATTAACATTATGAAATCGAGGGTATTCTTTCCTTTTCATGGCTACTGAGTCTAGTGGAGTGGAGTAAGTTTCCTTCAAAAGGACTTAGAAAATAGCCGATGGTGAAAACACGTGCATCATAGATGATTCATAAAACAAACACGTCAAATAGATCCGCAGGCTTATTACGTATCTTTTGCAATAGCAAAACGATAGCGATTTTTGCGCAATAATTGTTCTTCCATACAGAAGTTTTAGAGTTGTTGGCGGTTTTTTTTTAAATATCATTTGCATTTGACAAACAGCGAGCGATTTTCAAACGATTGTGTAGGACATACCATACCAACACTGCAGGTAATTCCGATTTTTATGTCATATAGCGTTTTATCGCTATTGTTTTGCTCTTGCAAAAGATACGTAATAAGCCTGCCGTATTTGTAAGAAAGGCAAACATTTTTGAAAAAGAAAAACGAATTGATGTACATCAAAATAAATAATATCAAGCAACCTAGAAAAGAATCCAACCTTATTTCTGACGATAAATAACTGAATACTGTCCACAGTAAGCTTAACAAAAAACAAAATAAAAAGTGTCCTTGTATACCGTCTTGACCTTAGCCGTCAACTTTAGCGGAGACATCGATTAAAGCTGTTTGTTTTTTCGTGAGCTGCCAGAGGCAACGACGGTGACAAAAAGCGGCTGTTCTCTATAGTAACAGCCGCTTTTTGTCACCGTCGTTACCTACGTACATGGAATGTAAAGAAATATACAACTTAAGGCTGAAAAGAGCTCATTGTGCATCAAAAAATTCGTCCACATCGATGTCAACGGGAAAAGTGCCCAGAACGCTGGCAGCATTGCCACGTTGGATAGCAATTCTGCTTCTCTATTCTTTTCCGTCTCCCTTTTGTATTTGCATATTGGTTTTTTTTTAGAATAATTTATTGTATATGTAGGGGGAAGGTATATTATTAATAACAATCTAGAACAAAGAAGTATGACGCATTTAAACTTATTAATTCAGTTTTGTTTAATTGGCAACATTTAGCCTACGATTCAATCTCAGTTCGATTTTATTCGATTGACAACACTTTATTTGGCTTATGTCAAAATACTCGATTTTGATTGGATGTTAAAAGCTGTGAACTTTGCCCGAGGTGTTCTTAAACCAATGAAAGCAGGGTAGCCAAGAATGATGGCGACCTGAGCGAAGTCGCCCGCCATATTTGGGTCGGAAAAAGTTAGAAAAAGGAACGCGCGGGAGCGCGTTTGACAAAAAGTTGAAAAACAGAGTTGTGAGAGAAATAATTGAGAAGTAGCCTAAAGTGTGGCGTTATAAACTTGAAAGTGTGTTTTGTTGAGAGAAAGCGAAACGAATAGGTGGCCGAATTCGCTGCTTTGATAAGATTGGAACAAGGACTATCTCCAAATCGGCATAAGTTACCTGCTTTGTAGCATGCATATACCCACGAAAGCCCACAAGATCGAGTGTTTATCCAAGATAGCCCTCGTATTTGCGACATATTATATATGATAACTTATAAAAATAGTAAGAAACCTTAATTAAATTGAAGTTACTTAGGGCTCTATCAATCAGGTTTTCTTCGAATTTCTTTATGGTAGAATACTTATAAAATTATAGAGTTCAAGTAATAGTAAAGTTTACATACATACATAAACTCACGCCTTTTTCCCATAGGGGCACGTAAAAACTACAGTGTGCTTAGTGCGAGTTTTTTAACTTACTCACTAGTGTTAACGTAAACGATCTCTTATGTCAAAATGTATACAAAAAAAAGAGGTTTTGCCTTGCCGTCACCAGACGGCGCTGTTCAGGCTCTGTGATCCAGTTTCAATACAAATTGGCGTTAACGTTAACGCGATTGAGCGTGAGTAAAAACTCGCACTAAGGCCTCAGAACGCCATCTGCTACGATCCTTACATACTTATTTTTTTTCACACGCATTCATACATTGTAAAAGTTGTAGCATAATATTTGGCAGTTTATAATATATTTTGAATTCATAAATTTTTTTACTATCATCCGATATCTGAATTAAGAATTTGAAGTTGAGTATTTGTTAAACTCTATTTTAGTCTGAAAATCTGTCCAACTTTGGTATTAAAGTAGTTTTGACACGTTCTTAATATCAAATAATCAATTCAAAAACCGGCTCTAGAGACAAAATAATACTATGCCTGTAATTTTTGCACTGACAGGTACCTATATATTGTAGTAGGGTTAGAGGTCCAGAATAATGCAAAATGTTGATAATTCCATCACAATCTCAAATTTGATATACCAAATTTCCAATAACCTTCCCTCGTGTCACATGATTTCCTTATTAAAATCACCAAATATTTTGAGAGCAATCACAAAAACCGTTGTCACATTATTTTAATGGCGTGTATCATTAAAACAACGTAATTATTACGGTTTTGCACTCCAACTTGTATTCTGAAGGGAAATTAATTATTTTATTTCTGCTATAATCCCTTGTTTATGCTTTCAGTTAAGAGTTTTTGAGGCACAAAGTTGGACGATAAATTTCAGCAATAAACAGCTGGTGATATTATTCACGACGTTTGTTAAGTTTGTTTTAAGTGCCCCACCTTTTATAATTAGTTTATTAAGAATTCTCTTATTGTTTGCTTGAAAGGTTGAGATATTGCCTGCACTTTTAAAGTATGCGCATTCTATTAAGTTTTTCCTTTATAAATGTTTTTATTGCCCGAGATAGGGGTTGGAACACGCAATTTGGGACATTGCTTGGGCCGATTGTGTCGCTTAATGGTATTTGGTCGACGACTTAATAGCGTATTGTTGTTGTTTTTACTGTGTTTAGTAGAAAAACAAACACGGAGAAACTAGTTTTAGCGTGTGGGTGGATTGTACGTACAAGTACCAACATTCAATTGAACAAAATAATGCTTTTGTTTCACTATTGTTACGATTTTAGGTAATCCAAAATTCCTTTGTGGATCTTTTCGTTGACACAACAATTAGCTATAGTATTTCTACCCTGAGAGCAGTGGTGGCCCAGTGGTAACAGCTGCGACTTACAAGTTATATGTTCTGGGTTCGAACCCAGGCAGGCGCTTTACTTTGTGTAAATTATTTCATTACCACTGCTCTCAAAACGGTGAAGAAAACTGGCATGTCCTAGATCCAAAAATTCGAAAACATGTGACATCCACCAAACCGCAATGGGCCCACGTGGTGGATTACGACCCGTCACCTCTCACGGAGAGGAGGCCTGTGCCCCAGCAGTGAGAACATTAAAAAGCTGATGATGATGATGATTTCTGCCCTTGATGGTTAAGCTTAATTAAAGAAGATTTTCATCCATGCCGCATCATACAGTATAGTAGTAATTTTATACTCGTAAACCTTGACCGTACACACGGAGCAGAAAAAGATAAAATACCAAATGACGGAGCCTCAACATTCGTAGAAACAGTTGTACCAACCGTGCGATATGTAGATGTCCTTTTTGACGAGAATAAAATACAGCATGTTCTCTCATGGGGCCTTCGTTACTAGATGGCTTTACGAGGCGACTACATTCTGGTACAGAGAAGATTTCCCGGAGGTAACGCATATTTTATACGGTTTGTAATTTAAGTGGCTCCTCTTTTATTATTATGACGTCTATGTGGTGAACGTGATATCTCACCTCAATATCGCATTTGCGTACTCTCCACTTTGATACTCTGATTTTGTAAACATGGCCATGGTTTGTGTTTGCGCATGCGTGTAGTGATTAATGCTTGTGCCTTCTCTGTACGAGAAGAGATCTTTGCCCTGGAGTGGAACAGTAACAACACAACAGTATTATTATCATTACTTGATATTTCATTAAATGAGTAAGATAATGGTACTCAAATCAATTAACCGAAAAAGAAAAACGTGGTCCCAAAATACTATTCAAAAGTAATTATTGTATCTTTAGTTAGAATTCGGGACCGCGTTCTCGGTCCCGAATGTCCTACGACCCGTACAAACGATATCTGCAATTGCGATTATGACAGTGCAATAAAATTACAATGAGCAAAGATTTTTTACTATAAACTAATTTACCTTTTTCTATTCTCGTAATGTAAGCTGCTCTAAAAATAATCGAAGTAGTAATAAAATCACTCCTAAAAAATATGCCGAAAACGTCGAAAGATTTTCTAAAAATAGTCCGCCATCAATCCTTGTTTTTCGTCTTGATCAAAAATATATCGGTAAGTTTTTTTATTGTTTATAAATAACGCTGGAAGCGATAAATGCATTTATTTTTTCACCAAGCACGCACCCTTGTCGTGTCTGTGACATAGAATAATGGACCAGGCGTTCGGCAAATGGAAATCCGGATTATGATAAATCATAAAGTTTTGAAATTTGGCTCCTGTACCTCTGATTTATTTGCAAAGTGTACACAGAACGATGCGCGTTTGTTTTTTGTGCGTCCGTCGTCAACACTAAAATTATTTACAAGTTTGGAGGCCTGCGATGAAATGTTCAGGTAGAAAAAATAATTATTTTTATTTTTAAGCTTTAAAATATATATGGTTGAATGCAATATTGGTATATATTTTTCATGATTTTATATTTTTCTTGGCATTTTTTATGCTTTATGGCAACATGTGAAATAATATATAAAAATAGTATTATATTAGCTTTTTGTTTTTATTATTCAATCTTCATATATTGTGCCATTGATGGGCAAAGTTTTATTTGCTGCTTATGTTTACTTTATAAACAAAAATGGTATCGAAAAGGATCCGCTTAAGGAAAGGAGTTTTTCTAAGTCATAAATCAACCTCCAAAACTTAACGCCCTAAAAAGTGTCTTCCGTTCTGTTACGGTGTATTTTAAGTAAAACCTAGGTATATTCATGGAGATCTCACTAAATCACTAGTGCAAAATCTAAATTACAATAGAAAAAACTTCAACATTGCAAAAGCTTTCACCAATTTCTAGTATTTCCACTGAGATAAAACACAATCTCATTGAAAACAAATTTTTTAGAATTGAGACACAATAGCCGTATAATTCGAGACATATTGCCCAGAAATGAGATACAATCACTAACTAAAAGACATTCCCAAAATTTAATCTAAATGCCCAAAACGTCTACTACTTAAATAGCACTGGCTACGTCATTTACCGAGATATAATCAAATAGAGTATCGGTCGGTAATAGTCGTAATTTGGCTTGGCCAAAGACCGGCCTCCCTAACAAACGGAAGATCGATTTCTCTTCGAGGGGATCCGAAAGCAGATAATTGGAATTTGGATCGAGTTCACGTTCAAGGAATCAAACACTTAACCACACACGATATGCATGTCTAATTGAGAACACTGGATGCCTATTAGATTGGTTTTAATGGCTGGAGTTGGAGACTGATAAATAGGCAGCCGTGGCGGAGTGAAACTGGAATATGATATTATGATGTATGGCTGCACTAAAGGTTTCGAATTGCTAAACACACATAGCAGTAGGCAAGGCACATTGTTGCCAGAACGAATGGTCCATGCGACCGAAGGATTCTGGATTGGCAACCGCGCACCAGAAGGTGTAGTGTTGGTAGGGCTATCATAGAGTGATAAAACAAGAAAAATAAGAATACGTACATGCTTTTCATTATTATTTAGTATGTTAGTTAGTAATTTACAAAACCAGAATTTTAAATAAAAAACTTGAAATTTGTAAATAATTACAAAATCTTATTTTTTTTTTTTACAAAACTTTATTTTTGTTAAATTTAAGCAAACTTTAGTAAATATATAGTATGTAAAACAATACAAAACTGGTTTTTACAGCAAATAAAAAAATGTTCCCAGGACCCAATTTCTTTTTAAATAAATTATTCTAAATTAATCATACTCCCGCGCTTCTTAGTACCCAGCAAATTACGAACTAGGATAATTAGACACATGAATCACAATACAGTAGGTACAATGTAATAGTAATCATTGAAATAGACACTGTAATTATACCTGACTTTAGGAAGTTCAGTATCAAATTAGTGACATATATCGTTACAATCTGGTTATATCTGGACATGTTATAATTGACTTTTGTGTAGGTAGCGTATAGCTCTCATAAATTGGAATTCTTAACTTCGAATATACGTTGTGTAGCATAAACGCTACAAGACATTATTAACATCACGCCTTTTTGTTTTTGATTTCTCAAATTGGTCGGTTACATTTTTTATCAAATTTCGTTTGACAAGAAAAGAGAAGACAAAATGTTTTCTTAAAGAACATCATTCATAGTAAATTGATGGCATAGATATCTTCAACCAAATTATTGATATTTTTGTAACAGCTGTTAAAAGCGTCGACAATATTTGAAATAGCGAGCAGAATGGCCAGACAGGCTCTAGTCATTACAACAGCATCTCTGGGGCAAAGTATAAAGCTGGTGACAACTAAAGTACTTATACTATGAAAATTTGTATGTATCGAGGTTTCTTCCTAATTACTATTTGGAGTTTCACTTTCTCAGTTATATCACACTCTTTTTGTAACGTGGTTTGATTAATCATTTCTTTGTCTGTAAATACCAGTTATTAGAAGCCGACTCCACCGTACTTACATCGTGCGGGCTAGGGGCGGAGCCTTTGTGTACCTGCCGGGTACGAAGGTGCCGAACGTCGCTACGGTCTGGGTGCTGCTTCAAGATTTGCTGCTCTGTTTCTGCCCGTAATCCAGCATTGAAGCGACGCTACTGACAGCGGATCATTTCGTCAAACGTGGAGCTCCGACGAGTGGCTAATGTATAATTTTTAATTTACACATTATTTATTGTATTATTTATTTATATATTTTTGTGTTAGAATTAAAGTAGTATAGTTTTGATTAGTTGTTATTATTGTTTTATCTCTTAAATTTCCACGGATTAAAACTTAGCTTTATGTCGTTAAGGCTTCGTTTCCACATAATTGCTTAAACCAGAATTTAACCGGTTGCAACTGCGATGAGGATAGGCACGTATGTTCAGTGTTTTACTTTCAAACCTTGCAAAAATTTCATCCCTAAGATTTTTCTTACTAAATATACAAAATAACTAACTCGATATTCATACGGTATTCCTCTATTTGTAATAACGTGTTTTATCTTTTTGTATTCTTTCATATATTTTCGGTGAATTTTTATTTAAAAACAAAATTATTCGAATTAATGCGGCGTTAAATGTTTTTACAATGCATGTCCTCGAAAAGAGCATTTTTCAAGCAGCCAAACTGTGCGGAAAGTGTCCCTATTTTTACTAGTGCTTTTTACTTTCCTGTACTTTTTTAATTTTTAACTCCAACATAAGTCCGCCGCATAGAGATTTTATTATTTGAGAAAAGTTTTAAAAATTAGTTATATACAGATTATCATTCATATGAAAGGTAAAACAAAACTAATACTTCATTTAAGGCGTTTTTAATTATTCTAGATTTAGATTTTGATCAATAAATTAATTTTAAATATTCATTAAAAAAATTTGGCAGAATGCATATTTTGCTCGTGCCTTTTTGCGTTACGACGTGACAGCTATTTGCACTTACGCAGTAGATATGCCCGAGGAACTATGAACTATAAGTTAATCTGTGGATATGGTGAGCGCCCTTTAATAAGCGCCATTTTATTAATTTCTTGCTTGGTTAAGATATATTTTTTTATTTCCTCGCACAATGCATAGTAAAATGTTGTATGATACACGTGCGTAAGATGATTTCCGACTCGTGTCGATTTGTCCACTCACTCGCTTCGCTCGCTCGTGAATAAAAATACCACTCATCGGCAATCACCTACTTTCCGCACTTGTAGCATAAATAACTATTCCTTTTTTATAAGGGCACAGTAGATATGTTTAATCAGACATTTGCCATAAAGAGCACGTTAAGAAGCCATTGGCCCCAGCTATCATTCGAATCTTTGACAGTCGTTCCAGTAGTCTGAAGCCATACAATCTGGACACCAGTCTTGCCAAGGGGTATCTTGCTATAACTGGGTTATGGATGTCAGGTAGACAGTCACTCCATTTAAATACTGGTACTCAGATGAATCCGGTTAGATTGAAAGTCGATTACAACTTAGTTGGGAAAATGCTAGGCAGATTGACTAAAACAAAAAAATAATTATCAGGAAATTAATGTAATTAAAACATAGACCACTTAAAATGTAAAACTTGAAAGTTGCAATAACAGACTTTAATTGAATATTGATTAGATAAAGATTACAAAGTAAAAAACAAAACATGAAAATTGAATCAGAATCGGGCGTGCCTAACAAAACAATGAATTCATTTTATCTGACTGATAATAAACAAAGTTCTGTTTATTTATCAAGAAACCACATTTCCCTATTAACATTTTATTAGTTAGCGTGTCTGCCTTCTATCTGCGCTAATAAGAAGTGTTGCTAACGAAAATAAATGTCTCAGGAGGTGTTACATTTTATATTATGGTAACACGCGACGTTCGATTTATTGTGGCTCTCCTACGTCCGACAGATAGAGATCAAAGCTGACATATTTGCTACATTATTGGACGTGGCATGACCTTTATAAGTTTATATGTGACAGGATTTTTAGCACGGGAGTGTAACAGATTTAGAAAAAAATAACTGCTGAATTCTGTTCTCAGTGTAATAAATATTGTAGTTGGGAATGAAGTCTTTTTTAAAACACTTCCATATTAAAATCTTTTTTATGGAGTGAAAATTGTACCAAACTGATGTTTAAATGAAAAGTGCTTTATTTTTTTGCCATTTTATAAAAATACACTTGGGAAATCGAAATGAGAACAGAAAATACCAATTAGCGAACGTTCAGATATTTCTTTCTTTTTTTTATTTCATTCCGTTTTCGAACTATGCTCAGTTTTAACATCACAATATTGTGTTAGTAATATTCAAAATTGTATTTTCTTTTAATCTCATGGTTCATTAGTATTCGTTTTTCTTGTTGCTCAAATAACAAGGAGAGCGTAAAATTTTATTGGAACAACGTTAAATTATTTATTCGTTGATATCTCGTATAATAAAGTTAAGGCTCGTGTTCACGTGACAACAAAAGAATCTAACGACGCGAAATGACGTCGGTTGGTGGCAAAATCGCGCTATGTTGCAGACGCACGTTTTGTGGTAAGTCCTTTTGTTCATAGATATATAGTGCTTAGCACTTGCCGGGTACTTAACGTATCTACCTGAAAACGTTGCAGGTACCTCTACGCCACGAGTAGTTGTACACATTGGTTCCTAAAATGCCCATTACTCATGATTACAAATTCCTTACACGGATTTCAAATGTGACAAAATACAAACGCACAAAAAAAGACCGACGAAAACTCATAAATGAAGTGTATTACGAGTCCCAAGTGTGTACATAAAACGCGACGGCAATCCTTAATTAAAAACCCGAATTCACGTTCGTATAAAGGAAAAACACATAAGTTTCGAGTGTCCCCCAGAAGCAAACAGTCGTAAATCTGAGGTGCCGCTCCGGTAATGGGTTTTCTTATGTCAACAAATCGTATGTATATTACAATAGATACCTAGCTTAGAACGTAGGTACAGTCGGAAAAATCAAATGGTACATGGTAATTTTAACGGAACGGTTTGGTTTTGTATAATTGGGTATACAATGAACATCTGCAAATACTCCTCTGGTATAAATCAGTATATATTTTTGCAATAACTGCTTGTCACAAAATGTGCTGAGGTTTTGTGTCTGACTAGTAAAATGCTAAACCTAAGGAGATGCCTGTTTTTTTTTTCGATCCCACTGTCAAACAGTGGTAAATGCCAAACAAAGTCCTAGGCACAATGTTCTTGTACTTTCAAAATCTTATTCGAAAATTATTATTTTTATTTCTGTAACACCCACTTATATGAAATCGGAGACACATATAATAATTAACTACCTACCTAAAGACTCCGTATTTGGTAACATATTCGTAAGCGCACTTTGTTATGAATTTTGTAGCAAGAGATAAATTGCTACAAGTGCGTAAATAACAATCATGCTCATTATTAGACATAAACTCCTTTTCTGTAAACACTTCCTTAGGCGTGGTGGTTTTCATACTGAAATTATTATTAAACTAGCTGTTGCTCGTGACTTCGTCTGCGTAGTATACGTACTTCGAATTTAGAAATTTTCTCAGATGATGTATTTCTGTTGCCGCTATAACAAATACTAAAACAGAATAAAATAAATATTTAAGTGGGGTTCCCATACAACAGACGTGTTTTTTTAAGCCGTTTTTTTTTGCATTAATGGTACGGAACCCTTCGTGCGCGAGTCCGACTCGCACTTGGCCGGTTTTTTTGTTTAGGTGAAATAAATAAATAATGAGTTATTTAATGGTTACCCAGAAAATCCAAAGTTTTGTGGATGACAAAAAGTTTATCCAAAAACACAAAACATTTCGTGGGTTTTTCTGTAATATTTACTCTACCCTGTAATTTTAACTGCCGCCACAAAACATATTCATAGACTTGCATTACATTAATTAAGTTCACACCCGTGTCATAAATTATGTCATGATTCATTTATAACGTTAAAAAAACATTACATTGCTTTGTTTTTGTAACTTTTTTTGTTTTATAACAATGTATCTACTCAATTATGTATTATCTGTTTCATTAGTGTAGTGGTTTTATGTACAACTTGCTGAGTGTGTAATAATGGATTCGATCCCGACTCGAATAAAATTCTAATAGCTTGTCCCATTAAGAATTAATCTTCAATAACAGCCTGAAATCTGGCTTTGTACCCTGTTGATTGCAATAGGCTCGTGTTCAATTATATGTAGGTACTGGTTGGTTAGGAGAGCAGTGGTGGCCCAGTGGTAACGACCGCGACTTACAAGTTGTACGTCGTGGGTTCGAACGCGTTTTACTTTGTGTAATTTAATATATCACCACTGCTCTCAAAACGCTAAAGGAAAACATCGTGAGGAAACCGGCATGTTCTATAATCAAAAATTCGAAGACATGTGACATTCACCAATCCGCACTAGTCCCGCGTGGTGGATTACGACACATTCCCTCTCTCAAAGAGAAATCCTGTGTCCCAGCAGTGGGATCATTAAAAGGCTGATGATGATGATGGTGACTGGTTGGTAAAAATATATTTCATCGACACGAGAAGAAGAAGAACAGGTACCACCTTTACCTAAGCCTTAGAGGACTGTAGGTGTGATGTAATGTTGATTTAGGTAAGAGTATTTTCCCCCCTGGTGGGTTCCCGCATTGTCGATGCGGGGGGGCTCAGTAACCGTGGCTTGGTCACCCACGGTGAAGCGAAGAGGAACCCGAGGAGGGGCCGCTCGTCAGGGCTTTTGCCAATTAAGCCGACGACGTAGCGGCCAACTAGTAGGTTGCGGTGCCGCTTGGTAACAGGCGACATCGCAGAGTCAGGCCGCGATGTCTTATGGAGATTTCCAGGTCCCATACGATATCACGGCTGATGGTTGGAGGCCGCGGCGGGAGAGGAGTGTCGGTATTGCGGTGGGCCGCTCTCCCTACCTTCCGCGGCCTAGACGGTGTCGCCATCGTCTGATGGCGGACGCGGTGGGGCCGCAGGGTAAGTCGGTATAGCGTTAGCCGCTCGCCCTATCCCTTGCGGCCGCTAAATGGTAGGTGGCGGGGCCATTGACCTTGACCCGTCACAGTGGGACCAAGGGTGCCATACACGAGGTCGTCTGGCACCCATGTGCTGATTTGGTCCCTGGGGTGGTCACGGCGTAGAGTGTGTTCTTGGGCGCCGGTGATGGGGGCTACTCCCCCGAGGAGGGTCCGGTGACGGACAGCCGCGGCGGGTTCGCGGTGAGTGCTAACGCGTGCCCGTGTTCCCATTAGCGGCACAGGAGGACACCGTGGAGTTTTAGTGGGTTAGAGTCCCACATAACTGCACTATCTCCCCGTGGTAGTGTAGTATGCATGAGCATTTCTCCAAGCTAAAAAAAAAAAAGGTAAGAGTATTTTTAACCGACTACGGCGAAGCAAAAATGTAAAGTAACCTAAAATGAAAGAGATGACGGGAGCTGAGTTCACTCGCTTTGCTCGCTTCAGCTCCCGTCATCTCCTTCGAACCTAACCTATCCATGTTGGGGTGCCCTAAGCTCATGAACTCGCTTTGCTCGCTCTTGGACTCGCTCTTGATTGACCATAATTATCGAATTGCCCAACTGTTACGTGGCAATATTCATAATAACTAGACAATGTGATAAATATAGAAGTTTATACCAGTATTCATTACGTTGCCTAATTTTACTTGACTAGATTCATAATGCCCAAGCATTACATAGTATCCTGATTAATCACTTGGTCCATGACTTAGTTTATGAATGTATGTTCATCTGTTCCCTCATAACTTCTAAACTCCTTATAATAATTTGACAAATGAGGTCTTTGGAAGAGTCTTGTTTTTGGAGCTCGTGGCTAAATAATAACATCCGTACGGGTCGATCATCAAGTTTAAGCAACGCTTGACGAGGTCGGTCCATGGATGGGTGACCATTTCAACATACTGAGTTTCCTCCGTGCCTCGGAAAGAACGTTAAGCCGTTGGTCCCGGCTGTCATTTGAAGATCTTTGGCAGTCGTTACGGGTGACTACCTCTTGGCAAGACTGGTGTCAGATCTCAAGCTTCTGACTAGAAGCTTGAGATCTGACACCAGTCTTGCCAAGAGGTACCGTGTTACCCAAATACTGGGTTGTGGAGGTCAGATAGGCAGTCGCTCCATGTAAAACACTGGTACTTACCTGAATCCGGTAAGACTGGAAGCCAACCCCAATATAGTTGGGAAACAGCTAGGCAGATGATGATTGGAAGAGACTTGTTTGTCCGCTGATTATAGGCTATATGACGTCACATTAAATGGAATATGGTGCCCCTTAGGGAGCACGATGCCAAGAACAAAAAAGAAACACCCCAACCCATCGTGTGATTGAAAAGGGATTTTAAAATGAAGGTAGTGTTTGATACATTATATTTTGTGAAGCCTACCGTTTGCGAGATATATTCCATCAAAGACATGAAAATTAGTGAATAGTAAATTTCCTTAATCGTTATACGTTATCTAGAGACGACTCTTGTAACTTATGCATTATCTAGATAGATGTAAAATAACAACAAACAGAAAAAAATCTGATGTGGCTCTGCAAAACCTCCAAAATACTTGTTATAGAAAAGAGTTCAAAATCTAAAACCCGACTACTGAAAAATTACGCTATTAAAAGTATGAAACAATTATCTCATCTGAAATTGTTTTGTACAAACTATTCGATATGTATTGGATATTAAGACGACGACTAACGCCAACGACCTTGAGGGAACAAAACGCGCACTCGTTTCACACCCGCGCGACCCTATTTAGTAGTTTTTTGTACTTTCCTTATTATTCTATAACTTAAAAAAATAAGCCTCAAATCAAAATGTAGATAATTAAATTGTCTTTGAGATGGTGTCGATTTCATTAAGATACGTCCAGCGGTTTTGGTGTGATTGTCGTGTTTATGTCCATTTAAGACATAACTTTACAAATTAATTACACTATGTTATACGAATAAAACTGTAAATTTTCTTAGATCAAATTATTAAGAAAATGGTTTAGTGCAACATATATTTTTTCCAAAAACTGCAACTAGCCGTTTAGACGTAATTCTCATTTTAAAATCAACTACTCAAGGGAATCTGCGCCTTAAATAAGCAACTTACATGTAATAAATATTTTATTGTTTTTCAGACATATTCATAGTGGTGTTCAGAGGATAACCGTGGTCGTATGCAGAATGTATTGTTTTTTTACGGTAGGTGGAATGTAGGTGTGATGTTACGTTAATTTAGGTAAGTTGACGATGTTCTCAAATATTCTTAAACAATTTCTACAACTATTTACAAAGCAAATTGTGAAATATTGAAACTGCTTTAAAGCAACTATTTATTTTAATGACAAACAAACGACCGTCTGCGATGTCTTACAAACTAATTGAGAATAAACCCTCTGTTACCTTTAATATTATTTTGGGGTAAAACTTGGTGGAGAACAGAAATTAATTGAGGAGTGGCTTTGTTATCTAAATGATATAATAATATAATGGTTTTAAACTTTAATGTCCCTACTATTTTATGAGTCCTTGGTTACTTTTGTCATATTTACCGCCTGGAGCCGACAAGATATTCTGAAAAAACTGATGTAGTGGGAAGAATGTCAGGAAAAAGACAGCGCAGGCGTTCATCTACTCGTTGCTCAGATCAAGGCAATTACGGGACTCTCTGGTGACTACTGTCCTGAGAAAAGCCGAAGACCGCCTGGCCTGAAAGCATCTCGTCAGTGAATTCGTCAAAACTTTCCAGGACGTGCACGACCTTCAGCAATGAAAAACACGAATAAGAAGAGAGAAAAAGATAACTTAGTATTCTTTTTTTCTCTTCTTCTCTCTCTGTTATAAATTCCTGTTTAGCTTCTGTAGTAGCTAGATTATTGACTTCGGCTTACCGGATCGAGGGTTTGATTCCCATGACAAACAAAACTATTTGCATGGTCTAATTACTGGTAGTTTTTCAGAGTTTTGGAGTTGTTTGCAAAATAGTGAAGTACGATCCCACATTTCAGTCGAAGTAGCTGAAAAGCCAACTTTTTTGTTAAAGGAATTGTTTGTATTTACCCAGAAAATGTAAGTTTTTATTCAAGCTTGTTTGTTTGTTTGCTGCCGAATACCGGGTTTATTTGGACGTGTTTTATAAACATCACAATTTTGTTTATTAAAACGTGTTTCGTAGAAAAAAATAGCATTGAAAAAGTTGTGTGTTTGCCTGCTTTGTACAGCTTACATCTAAACCTGTGTATATGTTGTTTTAATGACGTCAGGTTTTTAAAACAATAATCATATTTAGGGAAGAAAAATTGTCGTAGATATATTTTTATACCTTAGGTGACGGTGTCCCTTTCACATGAAAGGGGCCAACAGCACATGCTGTTGGTGACCACTAGGTGGCTTAAGTGTGATCCCACATTCTTTTGCTCTATCCTCAAAGCCCTTTTCTTAAAGAGTATGTGTTAGTTTCTTGTGGACAGTAGAATCAATTTATTCATTTAAATGTTGAATTTCAAAAGTGCCGTTTAATGGTCTTATTGAAATAAATGAACTAACTTTGAGTTTGACCTCAATGTTTGGTGGTCTTTGGTTACAGCAACCAAAAAAAGGTACCTTTCTAGATCTAAACATATTTTCATGTTTTATACTGTTTACTTTTTATATTGATTCCGATTACAATCTTCGTATTAATTTTTAAGCAATGTTCTCCCAGTATGTATCCGATTATTACGAGGAAAATATATTTTTTCCTTATGAATTCCTGTATTTGAAGCCGTGACGGGTTGCCGAGGGTTAAGGTCACGCTTCCGAGTGCGTATCAGGCAGTGTTTTTTTTTCACAAACTTTTATAACTCGTATAACACATATATGTACAGTTGTGAAAAAATATGTAGGTCGGTCTTACATAGCATAGAAAGCGGGTTGTAGGGAACAAATTGACGAAAATATTATAGGTGCAGTAATCCTATGCAAAAACCGCATTACAAATTTAATTAATACTGGCTAAATATTGTTGATAATGACAAACTTCGGCATTTTAAGTAGGGTTTGAAACATTTAGGATTTATTTTAGGACTTCCTTACCCGTACATTATTGTTTATATATCATTTTCACTCTTGCCTATAGTAAATATAGGTATCGTGTTCATTGCTATATTAACACAAGTTTCATAAGGTTGTAGAGAAACTTGGGACTTGATGTAACAACGTAACTGAGACAAGTAAGTGACGTCACTCAATCTCCCGCCCAGCGCTACGAAACTACTAACAATAAAACTATCAAAGTACGAGAAGTGCAACATCATCCTTATATCTGACTAGATTCTGCCCGCTGCTTCGTCTTTGAGAAAATAGTGCTTCCCAATATGTTTATAAAGTATAACCTATGGACGTGCTATTCTGACGTAAAAACAATATTACTTTTACTTCATCAAAATCCGTTCAGAAGTTTTTGCGTGAAAGAGTAATAAACATACATACCCACAAACCTTCACATCTATAATATTAAAATGAATCGCTAAATGTGTTGCTAAGCGCAAATCTCGAGAACCACTTAACCGATTTTGCTAATTCTTTTTTTTTGTGTTTGTTATTGTTAGAAGCAGGTTCAAACGGAGAGAAAAATAAAAAAAAATGCCTGAGAAAGTCTAAAAACAACACTTTTCTATACTCCCATACAAACGATTCGTAACAATATTTAAAAGTCCAAGAATGGTGCAGGTAATCGCCCGTCGCACAGGAACACTCGCTATAGCCGAGCGACCAAACTATCGGGACTACACACTCGCTTTTCGCTGCTCATGAACTCGTATCTAGTTTCTAGCTGTACTCGCTTCTCGCTGATTGTCGGTGGTGGGCCTAATCATCAACCGGGAACATAAATGCTCCGGGTTGCTACTTCAGATATTTCCCGATACAAAATTCAAAAACTTATATAAATGTCAACTGTGTTCCAATTCTAGTCATTAAAGTAATTTAACCATTTCCCCTACTTATAAAATGCGTTTCAAACTTTTGTTAACTACGGTTATTAAAGGAATTAACGTTATTATCTACAATTACCTAGGTGACTGAGCTCTGCTCGGGTGAAAATATGAAAAAACGAATTTTCTCAGATAGGATACCTAGCTAGATAGATTTTTCGCCCCCGAAAATCCCTATATTGCAAATTGTATCGAAATCCTTAGAGAACTTAATTAAAAATGTATATACATATATATATATATATATATATTACTCGTTTAATATTATAGGCTAACAAAAACTCACGCTTCAAACGTTAGACAAATTGGACTAACAACGAAAATTGCTATCTAATGGCAATGTAATCCCACATTTATTTCACAATTGTAATCCAATCTGATAATACCCTACTCCTACCTGTTTTCAATTATTGAAATGGTACTAATCCGTTTCAGAGATTAACACCAAAACAAATAGCAAAATATTATAGGAACGGACGGACATAGGATTATAGTTGTGTATAAATTAAATTTGAAAACATGTTTTCGCTATTATCTCACTAGTGCATAAAGCTAGGGAAAATCCGCGGATTTATTTTATGAATATAATGCAGGTACTTTAACTTTTGGTCGTGGTTTTGTTTGCATGGGTTTTGCAATTATTTATTTGAAATGAGACCAGTATTTTTTGGTTTCGTTATGAGCGTAAAGCCTTCGTGGTATGGCGTAGCAAAGTCTTTGAAATGATAATGCTAGTTGAGGTCTGGTTTCTGAATATTGTATTTTGGAGTTAAGAACGTATGAACTCTACTTTAATGACCAATTTTTACAGTTTTTCAGTCGTTTTCTATAAAGTTTGATACTATATGAATACTCAATTTTGAATACTTCATTAAAAAATAGAGCACGTTTTTACTGACCAATCTATCAATGAGTTCTGACAATCTAATCGCCTTAATTATCATAACAAATGGATTTTTAATTCTCATTAAGTTAATAGTGTCTGAGTGGTGATGAAAAGATGAATTCAGGAGGACTTATGATTGTCACTTGAGGTATTTACGTAAAGGGAAATTATTAACCGAGTGAAAAATATATCTACTGAATGGGCGACTATTATACTAAGTAAGTAACTATTTATCCGGTTTGAGTAATATCGTTTAAGAGGTTTTTGTGAGCTGCGGTAATAATATTGATACATTATTTAATTGTATTTGGATTTCTATTTTTCTATTTTAGCATTTTATTCTTAAGAAAATAGCAGAATAACCGTCGAGGCGAAATCGCTGTGTAGCGCGGAAGTTCGTTTCGTTCGTTCGTATTCGTGTTTTTAACGAATTAGTCCAAGAGCGAGCGAAGCGAGCTCGGGAACTGAGGGCACCCCAACACAGATAGGTTTGAAGGGGATGACGGGAGCTGAAGTGAGCGTGCAAAGTGAGTGAACTTAGCTCCCGTTATCTCCTTCATGTTAAGTTACATTAGAATTTGCAGACAGAAAAAGGAGCCCCGCGAGCTTTTTATTTTCAAATCGCTGTTTTAACATTTGTATTCGCCCACTGTTTGTCGTCCGCTTAGTGTTTCAGTAAGCCATATTCATTATTTTTTACACCTTTAATTTGAATTCATTTTTGCTTGTTTAAATACTATACTTTACGTAAACAACATAAATAAACCATGCACCATGTTTTAAGATAGATATAATTGCGTTTTATTTACAGATTATAGTATATATAACTTATTCATTATTTCACTTGTTACTTTAAAAAGTAACACAGAGTTATCTTTGCTTAACCACACAAGTAGAAAAGCACAGAAGATTAAACAACTTTGTACCTAAATTAAATTGAAATCGTGACTTCACTTACCTAACTTAATAAAATGGTACTAAAGATGGCCGTAAAACAGTAACGGCTTGGTTTATTTGGAAATGACTAATTACTGCTTACTTTAGAGCTCTTGGGCGACAAGTGGGCGTCTTAGTAACTATTTTTATTTTATTTTGCCGAATGTGTTTCGTTTCAAATTTTTCTCACATAGAATAAACATTTAGACACACGGCATGGTGTCAGTCAAGTTCGCATAGCAAAATGTGACATACCGGCCGTGGGTTCAAAATAAAGGATAAATTTAATCATAAGGATATTTGGAGTCACCTTAACTTAAAACAGTCAAACAGATTACATTACAAATCAATTGGAAAGAGTATTTAAACTGGTTTAATCCTACTTCCTTCCAAATTGAATGTTAAAACGACATATGGATTAGTTGACCGAAACTACATGCTTACTGCTTTGTAACTATAACTTGTGGTGGCTTGAGTGATTTTTGATCTTTTAAGGCGATATATACACCCTAATGCTAACTCAGTACTGGCTGTGCGCCCGCTCGGTACCAAAATATCAAAATTGAACCTCCTTTTGAACAGTTTTGTTTGCAAAATATTATTTGATTTACATATGATATGTTAGTTATGAAGAAATACCAGCCATAAATTTTTCTGTGTAAAAATATTTTTAAACATCCAAGTCGTTTTGGAGGAGTTTCCAAAAGTTGCGAAAATTATCGTGTTGTAAATTATTTTTTTAAAGAAAAACTATTAGTTACACGTAAAAACCTTGTGTTCAAAATTATGTACATGAATCAGTAACAAATATATTTTTTTTTCAAACCTTTTAACCTAGCCGTTACTAAGGAGTATGCTTTAGAAACTTACCGTTTTACGGCGTTAAAGCGTATGTAGGCCCTTAATGGATAGTTCAATTAAATAAATCAACCATCGGCAACTCGAAAATAAACTTCGACAAATTTACCTGAATATCTTTCTTCTTGGAAAGATGTTTACTTCTAGGAAATATAAACTAAATACTTTTAATTTGTTAACTAGATTCTGCCAGTGGCTTCGCCCGCGTGAAAGTCGGATATTGTCCCACAGGAACTGTACATTGCAGATAAAAAGTATATTATTATTGTAAACATTCAAACTGTCGCATTTATAATACATATTAGTATTATTGTATTAGTAATATTATAATAGTACGATTAGTAAGATAACAAATCGATTCAAAACGTAGTCAGTGAGATCCATAATACGAGTATTCTAAAACAAACGAGGGAAATATGTGCAAACATAATTTGCCGCGAGTCTGAGACGAACAAAATGGCCCTTGCGCCGTCCGGAGTGGTACTCAGGAGTTCTCCAACGCACTAGTTGCTAGACAGTCGGGAGTCTTGTGGAAAGGCTTTATGTACGAGACAAATATACGTGGACACCTTGCCAAGACTGAAAAGGGAAGAATTTATTCTGAAATCTAAAATCTCTGCCATTATCTATAGAATGGCAGAAATGGATTGCTTGGAAAATTAATAAGCAATATTGGTATTGGTAATATTTCGAGGTGGCCGAGTGCCTAAGATCTCGGCTCTCATTCTTGAGGTCGTGGGTTTGCATAAGTACCAAAATTACATTTTCAATTCATATGTACATTCATAGATTATTTTGAACATTGCTGACATCGCTGCAGGAAAATATCGTGGATAAACCTGTCATGACTGCATTTATTAATATAAGTCTGAAATCGCAAACCCGTGTTATGCGTATCTTCTCTATATGAGAAGGGACCTTTGCCCTGCGGTGAAAGAGTAACAGGTTGGTATTAGTAAATTCTTAATATTGGCCGTATCTATCAAGTCACAAACTGAAGCACTTTAACAGTCTTATGAATTGGAAAAATCTACTAACCTAACAAACTTTTGTACAAATCTTTGACTCAGCATCATCCTTCTAATATTCCCACTGCTGGGAGATAGGCATCCTCTCTGTGAGAGAGGTAATGGGACTTAATCTACTACGCTGGCTCAGTGCGGGTTGGTGGATGTCACATATCTTCGAATTTTTGGTTCTAGGACATGCCGATTTCCTCACGATGTTTTCCTTCGCCGTTTTAGGAGCAATGGTGATGAAATAATTTACACAAAGAAAAGCGCCTGCCTGGGTTCGAACTCACGACCTACGACACGTAAGTCGAGGCTGTTACCACTGGGTCACCACTGCTCTTCTCTCTCTAATCTTTGACTTAGCAGTAGACAAAAAGACGAGTGGAGATAAGTTGGTAGTCTTATTATTGTTTTTTTAATTATTATTATCGACTAGCTTCGCTCGCGTGAATGTCGAAAATTATCCCAAAGGCACATATTCCCGGGATAAAAGGTATCCTATGTGCTATTCCAGATTATAATCTATCTGTTTGCCAAAATGCATCCGAATCCGTTCAATGGTTTTTGCGTGTAACAAACAAACAATCACATTCACAAACTTTTGCCTTGATAATATTAGTGCGATTTAAATAGGATATATTAATAAAAAAAAAAAAAAAAGATAGGCTCGCGTTTGAGAACGATCTAAACTGATAGGGGTTTGCATGGTCGACGATAGAGCAAACTTATCTAGAAGTAACCTATTCACTCTTAAATACTTATTTATAAAACCTCGATGTATAGATAAAACCTCGAGGTTTTATCTACCAGGAAACCACAAATCAATTTGCCTACAATAGAAAATCCCATAAATACTCCTCACTTATCGAAACATCACTGACCGCACATTTTGCTAATCAGTCTGTTATTTACAAACTTTTTCTTCTCGAATTTTTCTCTTATCGTTTTGAAAATTAAACAAAATAACAAACAGCTGATTTACACACGCTTTTATGTCATGTCCAGTTCAACAGATTTACGGTTCACGAGATACAAGCTATTAATTTTTATACCTTGTATCAACGGAATTATCCTCTGTATCTCCTAAATTAACATTTTAAATGCTGGTACGAATGATGAAAATCTGAAATTATAAAAACAAACCATTTTATTTTTATTGTTTGGTATACGGGTCGAATCGTTATCTAGAAAATTCGATTGTATGACAAATGTTTAAAATTATGGCAGTCGCTTTTATCTTTTATTTTAATCTTCGAAACTTTTTGTGAAGGTTTATAGGTTCGCGGAGATAAACAAATTATGGGTTTAGGTATTACAACAGTTTGTACTTATTACTTGTTAAGCGTATGGAAAGCTAGCAATATAACACTTATGAACTAAAAAACTTTATACAAACATTTAACACATGAATAGGCAATAACATATATTCGAAACCTCAAAGAATTTGTATAAAACATGACCTAACTAAACGAATCAAAACATGTATGTAGTTTGCCATGGGATGAGCTTCAATCATTGTGTTGAAGGATTAATCAGCTAGACCCTGCGTTACCGGGTGCTAGCTGTCCAGTGTCCAGGATGCGCCGCGCGCCGGGCGTTTGAATTCACAATACGATATAATAGACACCGCTCGTATATTACGTATAAAACAGCAATCAGCAATTATTGCGTAAAGTACGCGCAATCAATCGTTTTATTAACCCCTGACGGAAAAAGAGGGGTGTTATAATTTTGACGTGTGTATCCTGTGTATTTGTGTATCTGTCTGTGGCATCAAAAAAAAACTAATTCAAAATCAGTTCATTCGTTTAGGAACTCTTAAACGGATGAACTGATTTTGAATTAGTTTTTTTTTTATATTTTATTTGATTTCTCATTATGAGTATTCTTAGTTATGTTTGATAAAAATCGGATCAGCCGGCCGTTCAAAAGTGTTATAAAAATCGGTATTACTTAAACACTCGTTTGATAATCGCTCGCTGTTTGTCAAAGTACTTAGCAATTTGGAAGCGATTAGCAATTTACCAAAAACAAGGGAAAATAAATCGCAACTTGACAGCCAAATTTGCTCGCTGATGGCTGTCGCGCTGCTTTCAAAAACCATACGTACTAAATAATCGCGATCAAATGCAAATTTAAGTTAACTAATTATTCCATAGAGTTCCACTGTCGAAAAATTGCTTTAGTGTGGTTATCACTGATACATCATTCGGATTCGCGATTGAAGGGCAATTATTGCGCAAAAGTTGCTATCGTTTTGCACTTGCAAGATACGTATTAAGCCTGCTGGAAGGCTCCTTTCGAAGGCATGAGTTTATTTATGTAAATTATTAACTTTTGGTACATTTTGTTTCAGGAATAGGCTTCATAAGTCAGTCGAGTACATGCACGTCATAACAAGCAACATTATCAAAGCCCCATTACCGTATGATCTAATTAATGTTAGCTAATTCGCCCGTCAGATAATTAGCGCAGCAGATGCCTATAATGTACGTAAATTATCTTTGTGCAACAACATCTACAGGCCTTACTTGTTCTTGAAAGATGGACCAAAGAAATATATTTGGTTTTAGCCCACAAATAAGATGACCATCCTGGCAGCTACTTCTTTTAAATAGTTAACAGGTGTGTCTTTAACATCGGAAAACAATCGGAGATCGGGATCACCAGATTGAAGTTCCTGTGTTCTCCTTTCAAACCTCTCTATAAGTCGCCATGTCATTAATCACGCTTGTCACAAGCCATCCATCGCTTCTGTATTCCAACTTTTAGCCATCCTCAACCACATACATACTTCCGAACTTACCAAACAATACTATCCTCATTATTGAATCTATTGAAGATTTCTAATATATACACACACTAGCTGTTAGCCGCGGCTTCGCTCCCGTGGACCATCCCACAGGACCCAATTTCGGGATTAAAAAATAGCCTATGTCACTCAAGAGTACTTTAGGGGGCTGAGTCACCCACGTCCGTAGGAGTGTACCCTATTCTGATACCCTACACGTGGTCCCCGGGTGGTGCAAATCAGGTGACAAAAAACTGGTGGTAGGCTTCGGCCGAAGGCTTGCGACCACCCACCGGGCAAAGACGTACCGCCAAGCGGCTTAGCCGTGTTCCGGTACGATGCTCGGTGTAGCCACAACAGGAGTTGGGTCGAGATAGCTGTTCCACTGCAGGCTGACCAGCCTGACGCGCGCTGGTATGGGCGTATCGGGAGACTGGTCTCGGAGGGTAGCGGGATCCGAGGCACGGTGCGCCGTTGGCCGACCGCAGGTAGTTGGGGGCCCAAGTAGTGTGCCAGCCACACATGAAAGGCTGCCCCGCCAACTGTCGAAAAATCCCGGGATGCGCCATCGTGCTGGTTGGCGACCAGATGGGGAGGGCCCAATGGACATTCCGGGGGGGCTCGGGCGTCCCCGCAGTCTCCGGACTAGTGCCCCAATGATGCTGTCCTTTCAGTGCGTGTCTGAAGGTTAGCAGCGTGGAACCTCGTCTCACTTCCAACTCCTCTCCTCCATTCACTATTTATAATGCCAAGGAAAAGGAAATATACAAAATTTAAACAGCGGCTGCACTCCCTCCCCCACAAAGTGCACCTCACCAACATTCGAGGTCTGCACTCAAATCTCTCTGCAGTCCACTACCACCTGGAGACTGAGAAACCAGCGCTGCTTTTCCTTACGGAGACGCAGATATCGAGTCCGTCAGACGTGTCGTACTTATCTTACCCAGGGTTTACCCTGGAGCACAATTTTAAACCGCGCGCGGGTGTGTGTATGTACGCCCGTGACGACACTTGCTATCGGCGTCTCCGTAACCTTGAGGACTCCAAATTCACAACGCTCTGGGTTCTGGTGGACACAGGTCTGGATAAAATTATCTACGCCTGTGTCTACCGTTCGCACAGTGGAGATCAGGAGACAACCAGGCTCACAGAGTACCTCAGTGAGGCGGCTGATGCGGCACAGCAGCGGTACCCTTCCGCCCAATTAGTGTTACTGGGGGACTTTAATGCCCACCATCAGGAGTGGCTCTTCCGATACCAGTGCACTGACCACACTGGACGGGAGATGCGTAAGCTTTCGCTAGCGCTAAACCTCACCCAGCTGGTCCAGGGGGCAACGAGGGTACCGGATGTTGATTCGCACACAGCAAATTGCTTGGACCTTCTGCTGACAACAGATCCAGACAGATACTCTGTGTCGATAGGTTCACCCTTAGGTAGTTCCGACCACTGTCTGGTGAAGTCTGTATCCGTCTATTCCCCGCCCGATCCCAGCCCAAGAGGCACCCGGCGGGTTTGGCGGTACAAGTCAGCAGATTGGGATGGTATGCGATCTTTCTTCGCATGCTATCCTTGGCAGCCTACTTGCTTTTCTTCGACTGATCCATCGTCGTGCGCGGACGCCGTGACGGATGTGTTGCGTCAGGGAATGGAGTACTACATTCCGTTCTCTGACGTATCAATGTCTAGCGAAGACCGGCCATGGTTTGGCGCCGAATGTAAGCGCGCCGATGCGCTTAAACATGGGGCGTACCTGGCTTGGGTCGACGCTCGATCGCGTAAGGCGAGTGACGTGGGTCTGAAGAAGAGGGCCTTCAACAGGGCTGCCAAGTCCTGCAAGTTAGTGTTGCGAAGGGCTCGGTTCGACCACATTGGCCGAATAGGGACCAAACTTGCTTCTTACCCAGCAGGTAGTAAAGCGTTTTGGTCTCTGGCTAAGTCGGTCGATTCGAACTTCTGCCGTCCCTCACTACCACCACTGCTAAAACCCGACGGGTCGCTGGCTCACTCCGCTAAGGATAAGGCAAATTTATTTGCCTCTCTTAATTTATTTGCGGAATCTTCACGTCTGAATCCTGGTGACGCGCGGCCCCCTCCTTCTCCTGATGGATGCGTGACGAGTATGTCGGACATTCGTATCCATCAAAAGGACGTCCGTAGGGTGCTGCGCAACCTCGACGTGAACAAGGCTAGCGGCCCTGACGGAATACCAGCAATTGTTCTTAGAACTTGTGCGCCTGAACTGTCTCCGATCTTGACACGCCTATTCCGCCTTTCGTATAAGGCTGGAAAAGTGCCGAATGCTTGGAAGCAGGCTAACGTGCAGCCTGTGCCCAAGAAGGGCAGCCGAGCTGACCCGGCCAACTATAGACCCATATCTGTAACCTCCATACTCTGTAAGAGTATGGAACGCGTACTCAATATTAAGCTCCTGGCATACCTAGAAACTAACGATATCCTGAGTGACCGCCAATACGGCTTCCGCCGAAATCGGTCTACTGGGGATCTTCTAGCGTATGCCATTCACATCTGGAGTGAGGCCATCGAGAGGCATGGGGAAGCGCTTGCCGTCTCCCTCGACATCTCGAAGGCTTTTGATAGGGTCTGGCACGAAAGCCTTATTGGTAAGCTTCCTTCATTCGGTTTGCCCGGTGGTCTGTGTGATTGGATTGCAGACTTCCTGAGAGATCGGTCCATTCGAGTGGTTATCGATGGCTGCTCGTCGGACCACTTGGATATTAATGCCGGTGTCCCTCAGGGGTCAGTACTCTCAGCAACTTTATTCTTGCTGCACATTAACGATCTGCTAAAACCCGGTACCTTTGGGTATGCAGACGACAGCACTGTTGCTGAGAGATACTTGTCCAACGCACGTACTACCGGGCCTCAGGTCCAGTCTCTCCGGGAGGCCATGGTGGAGCGCTTAAACTTGTCCTTGCAGGCAGTCTCCGAATGGGGTGATGCCAATCTGGTCAGGTTTAATGCTGCTAAAACCCAGGCGTGTCTTTTTTCCGCAAAAAAGAGTCAATTTCACCCGGCTCCAACTTTCCGAAGTGTGACCGTGCCAATAACTGACCATCTTGAGCTGCTTGGCGTTACGTTGACATCGACTCTCAATTTTGGCCCATTCATTGAGGCAAAGGCTCAGCTGGCTGCCAAGAAGCTGGGGATCCTTGCGAAGGTGAGAAGGTACTTCACGCCAGAACAGCTGCTCTGCTTGTATCAAGCGCAAGTTCGATCATGCATGGAGTACTGTTCTCATCTCTGGGACGGCTCTGCCAAATACCAACTTGATGCACTAGAGTCGATCGAAAAGCGGGCCAAGAGGCTCATCGGCGATGAGGCATTGGTTAAGTCAAAGCTCCAGAGTCTTGAACATCGTCGCCGAGTTGCCGGCTTGTCGGTTTTTTATCGATTACATTTCGGGGAATGTGCGATGGAATTGCATAATCTAATTCCGCCCAGCCCGTTTCATCATCGGACTACCAGACGTACGGCGATGCGCCATCGGTATATGGTGGACATCCCACCCATACGCACTAAACGTTTTGAAAATACTTTTATTATGCGTACAGCTAAGGAGTGGAATTCCCTGCCGGAGTCTGTGTTTCCCGATAGCTACAACCTAGGGGTCTTTAAGTCAAGGGTGAATAGGTTACTTCTAGGCAAGCGTGCTCCATCATCGGCCACATCATCGCTTACCATCAGGTGAGATGGTGGTCAAGCGCGAGCCTATATAAGATAAAAAAAAAAAAGAGTAATGTAGCTTTCTATTGGTGATAGAATTTTCAAATCGGTCCAGTAGTGTCGGTGCCTATTCGGTACAAACAGACAAACAAAAAAATCTTTCCTCTTTATAATATTATAGTATAGATTGGTACACATGGTTTTACCCATTGGATAGGCAAAAACTACAGAACACCACCTGCTACAATCCTTACATACCCCTTGTGGTCCATTTATATTCATATAGTTTTAGGTAATGTTATACATATTAACTCATAAGTATTTCATAATGTTGCCATAACAACAACACAGTTCTAAGAAAACTATTTGAGAGAATGTAAAGTTGCTACTAAATCCAAATAAACTTGGGTAAACTTTAAAGTTTTAATTTCTTGCTACGTTTTCTTTAGTAGAGTAACAGTTTCGTAATGGACAAAACGACTTTAATAAATAAAGTAACACTGCTAAAGATGCCAGTACAACTGTAACTTTTAAATTGGTTCAGAATAAAAACTTGCAACTTCTAACAAGTTTTGCATATTTTGACTGAAGTTATATTCCTGCAAGAAGACTGCATAGACTGAATAGGAAGTGGTATTTCTAAAATCATTTAATTTCTCTAATATCTTACTTATTTATTGATCAAGGGTAATTCCATGAGCTTTAAACAAACTGTAATTCCATAAGCGATAGCAATTGTTGAAATGCCAAAATGTAAGGGATAGAATAGACACACACAAAATGCGGGCACCCACCGGGGATCCCCGGTGGGTGCCCGCATTGTCGAGGCGGGAGGGCTCAGTAACCCTGGTCACCCACGGTGAAGCGAAGAGGAACCCGAGGAGAAGCCGCTCGTCAGGGCTTTTGCCGATTAAACCGACGACGTAGCGGCCAACTAGTAGGTTGCGGTGCCGCTTGGTAACAGGCGACATCGCAACTGAGGCGGGCGATGTCTTATGGAGATTCTCAGGTCCCATACGATGTTGCGGCTGAGGGTTGGAGGTTGCGGCGGGTGAGGAGTGCCGGTATTGCGGTGCGCAGCTCTCCCGACCTTCCGCGGCTCGGACGGGGTCGCCACTTTCTGATGGCGGACGCGGTGGGGCCGCAGGGAAGGAGGAGTGTCGGTATTGCGTTAGCCGCTCTCCCTATCCCCTGCGGCTGAAAAATGGTAGGTGGCGGGGCCATTGACCTTGACCCGTCACAGGGGGACCAAGGGTGCCACATAACTGCACTATCTCCCCGTGGTAGTGCAGTATGCGTGAGCATTTCTCCAAGCAAAAAAAAAAAGATAGATGGACCTCTTTTCCGCACTCAGACTCGCATTTAGTCTGTTCTCTCTGTGAGAGGAAATGGACCGTAATCCACCATGCGGGCCCAATGCATGTTGGTGGATGTCACATGTCTTCGAATTTTTGGTACTAAGACATGCCGGTTTCCTCAGGATATTTTCCTTCACCGTTTTTGAGAGCAGTGGTGATGTAATAATTTACACAAAGTTAAGCGCCTGCCTGGTTTCGAACCCACGGCCTACAAATTGTCAGTCGCGGCCGTTACCACTGGGCCACCACTGCTCTCAACGTAAGAGATTGATTATTTTATTTTATTCATTAAGACTTTTAAAGACCTAAACTTCTTCAAATATACTATATACTCCGTTAATTCTTACTAAATAAAGTATATTATAGTATGAATGAATATTTTGATAATAAAAAAATCTGTATCAAACCCCAATTCCTCTGATTAATTTATTAACAGATTAGGTAGGTGTTTTAGTAAATAAGGATTATTATTTGTTATATATTGCTATTTTATTTTAATTTCTGTTCCTTTGTGTAATGTTTTTAGGGTTCCGTGCCCAAAGTGTAAAAACGGGACCCGATTACTAAGACACAGTTTGTCTGTCTGTCACCAGGCTGTATCTCATGAACCGTGATAGCTAGACAGTTGAAATTTTCACAGATGATGTATTTCTGTTGCCGCTATAAGAAAAAATACTAATAACATGCTTTGACGATTTATTGGCATGTTATTTGAAGCATCCTGGCATGATTCTTTACGTTAAATTTATATTTTGAAATTAACGAAAGAAAAATATTGATTATTGTGGATTATTGTAAAATTGCTTTACTAATGCCGTGAATTGCTGAAACGATATTTTTACTAATTACTAAAATTTTAAAACTTTCTGGATATTTTCTGCAAATTAAACAATTTAATCTTTCTTTTTAGATTAAATACCACTTTTTGATATGAGTAATAAAGCGATAAGGGTCGTTAAAATTATAGCCCTACTTGAAGAAGGTTGTTCGCAATCTTACGTGTCTCAGCGGCTATGTAAGTCATTCAACTGTCCAGAGGACTTGGCAACGGTATCAAGAGACCGGTTCGGTTAAAAGAAGTCCCGGTTCGGGAAGAAAAAGAAAGATGAAAGATGCACAGAACCAAGAGATGACCGCTTTTTGTCGAGTCAGACGTTGCGAAATCGTAAGGCGTCAAGTATGGACCTGAAGAAGAGCCTTGAAGAAGTAAGAGGAGCTCCTCCTGGTCAGGAGCTAGCTTGTGGACGTTTTGGCTGCCAATATCAGTAGTAACCGCCCGGCTCCGGGCCATAAATTACTCCGTGATCACCGTGTTGCTCGACTTCAGTTTGCTCCAAATTGTGCTTCATGGACTCTGGAGGACTGGAGTAAAGTGTTGTTTTCTGATGAAGCTAGAATCTCTTTGTGTGGAGAGGACCGACGCCGGCGAGTGCTGCGAAGATCACGGGAACGCAATGCGGAAGTGTGTTTCGAAGAAATTACTCCTTATGGCGGAGACGCCGTTATATTTTGGGTAGCAATTAATTCAACGGAGCGTATGGAGTTAGTTTTCATAGAAAATGGAACATTAAAAAATGCTCACCGGTACATAATGGAAGTCCTAATTCAATATGTTTGTTCCCGCGGTGGTCTCCTGGTCAATCCCGTGTGGTCGGAGGTTATAGGGTAAATATTATATATGATAAAGGGAAGAAGGAACACCCGACGTGATCTAAGCCGAAGTTCTCGGCAGCCAACAGACAACTAGACACGTTTCCGACACAATTCCGCGCGTGCGCGTGAAATATACACAAAAACAAATGCACGGGTGGAGCACAATACCACTGTGCGGATGGCTACCGTAATTTCGAATAACTATGGGTGGATTATCTAGCGATAACAAAGAAATCCAAGCAAAACCACACCGCGCATCTGATGGGAATTTACCGCCACCTATGGACGTTGCCATCACAGTTACGGGGCGAAAACCATCCTTTGTTCAACCATCATCCATAATAGGGATGATGAACAAAAACCAGGTTGACCGTCAGGTAGATTAATAAAATATTGAATACATATTTTTCTTTTGTCACGTTAACAAAAAATAACGATGAATTTCGCGTGACATTACGTTTAGTACACTGTTTACTCAAAAGATACGTCAAAAGCCCCCCAGTCCGCAACTTTAATGCGCTTTATCTTTATAAATTTGTATTAATTTGATAAAGCAAAAATACAAGCCCAACGACGAACTAAATAGAATTATTGTTTTTTAAACCCAGGAGTCATCCCTGTTATGTACCGTTCAGACTACAACTAGGTAGCGAAAATGAACGGAGCTAAGTAGAGACGTCTAGGAATTGACCAATCAAGTTAGTTGAAATCCACATCACATTACATCTCGTCTGATATTGGTCGATTCTTTCACGTCTCATTTCTGCTCCTGGATAACGCGAGAATTTTCCATAACCTAAGTCAGATTTTGTTCCATAAAACGAAATCATTTAAACCCAACAACTTGTCCATATTATCTCGTGACCTTTAAACAGAGCATCTGTCAACAACGCCATATTTTACGGGGACGGACCTTCAATCCTCAGGGAGCACGTTAACAAGTTACAAGGAACCCGAGAACTAAGCACAAAACAGTACTAAATTATTTAGTTTACGAACTGTCTCTCATATTCTATTTGTGGCTCCTGATTGTGTTAACATAAGATAATTTATTTAGGTACTGTTGAAATCTTGACGAGCTTGGTGATTAAGTAAGTAAGTAGGTAATTAAAGGCTCGTACTTTGATGTTTTAAATGTAATGTAACTTATTAATTATGTGAATTTACAGGTTAAGCTATAACATTACTGATATTAACATTACTGATAATTTTAAAGAGAACAACGTCAGAAGTCGACATGGGGCCTAACAGTGACGCATCTAGATTATTGATACAATGAAACAAAAATTAAAATAACAGAAATACACTGCGTCAGTTATAACTGCAGAAGGCGGACCGACGGCGGGAATGAAGCAGCATTTCTGTGTTCTCTGCTATTTATGTCTACCGGAATCCATACAAATTTAAATATCACAAAAAATCTCAATCCTTTAACGCCTACAAGCCGCCCCCGTTCTGCCTCCCATTCAATGCAAACGAAAAAAATAATGTTCTAAAAAAGAACGATTTCAAAGCAGTATCCATCCATAATAATAAATCTAAAGCCCACTCAAATAATATATCAGCTGCGTCCACTGATATGGCGTGTGCATTCAGTTTTTTTTTATATTATCCTATATTGCCCCACTGCTGGGAAAAGGCTTCCCACAAATCCTTCCAAGTATTCTTTTCCTGGGCCACAATAGACCAGCCCCTACAGTGAGCGTCTAGGTCATCTCACCACCTCATTCTGGGCATTCAGATAAAGCTATTTTTAAAGTGCAAGAATTTAATTCTTTTAACACTGGCTTTTTATTAATAGTTATAACTTCAAAGGTAACAGGTTATTTAATCCAGAAGAAGATAGCGGGACCAGCTAGACAACATTAATAGTCAATAGTCCAGAATAGCTGAACAGAAACAGCTAGAAATGAAAATGAGTAGAAAATAGAGGCCTTAATTCAAAATTGGGATAAAAATGTGAAACAGGCTGAGCAACATTGCCTATCACAAAATGAAAAAACCAGCTGCCCAAAATTTATAAAACATCATCCTTCCTGAAATTAATTAGGTAAAATATTTAACTCATGCAATAACTTACCCTAGAATTTATAAAGAAACAAATATACGTACCATTTATCAACATCTGATCTGATTGTCTCTTACGAACAATACATCAGACAATATCTAATTTGCGTCGCAAATTCGCAACCAGATAGGTACCGTCTCGCAACAAAGTTTGACCTTATTATCGGGCTCTCATCGTTTTCTTGTGAACAAAATACACGTAGCGATAAATTACACCCCATTCTCCGTTGTACGTTATGTAAATTCGTCTTTGGTGCGACACCTGGTGTGGCAATAAATTATTTAGATATCGTCTGAGATTGTATAGCCGGCTTCATTAATATACGGTAAGAAAAACTGTCCCGCCCAACACTTGTCGGACGTTGGTGAACAGTAATTTATTTGATACGAACCGTCCTATATAAATTATAAGATAGCGTTGTTAAGCTGTTACATAGCATGGACGTCTGACTGTAAGTGGCAGTTTGTGCTCGATGCCTGGTCATTATCGTAGCACTTGACACTCGTGTTTGTGTTAACAACAGCTCATTTTCTCTGATAATATTGGGTCTGAATATTTGATAGACTATATTATTAATGTATCTAAATTATAGTAATGAAAAATATTTTACATTTCTTTTTCTCTATGTCTAACAGAATTGACCCCCAAATTCTTAGCGAGTGAGTTTCTCAAAAATCATGGCGCCGAGAGGTATGATCGCTTCGTACATCGTTAGATTCCCCCACGTTCTTTCTTATTCTTTCCATACAGCCTCAAAAACAGTTTTACCTAACTCTAACCTCCTTTAAAACATGTTAACCTAGTTTCCGCGAACCACAGTGCCCTAACTAAAACAAAAACAAGGCAACAAAATCAAACACACATTTAAAGTTCAGGGCAACACAAAAGCGAAGCCCGTACAATTTGTATCGAAATGTAAACTTTAAAATAATTGCTTGTGGGGTAAAAGTTTAGTAGTTCTTTCTATCAAGTACACGCCGGCTGGCGAACGGATCTGAAACAAATAAAAATCACGGGCTAAGGAGAGTAAATTTTCCGCTTCAGGCTTCCTTTTTTCCGTCTTGGACACGATATTGTAAGACCCACAGTGGAAGCAATTACATTATGAAGTGCGGTGGCTATACAAAGAGTAACTTAGATATTTTATTTGCTTACATTGGAAGGTCTGTGTTGGTATAATGTTATTAGTTTCTACATAAAATGATTTGATGGAATTTATCGAACAGTTCGGTAATTTATTTAATGTCTTTCTACTGGTTTTTCGTAACATAAGTACCTACTGGATTAAAATATCCGTGTAGGAGCCACGTTTGTGAAAAAACTATTAAAAGAACCAAAACATAGAGTTTAGAAGTAAAACCCTAAGAGTTATATGACACCATAGCTTGATTGATAATTCAATAAATAATATAATATATACTCGTACTGACAGCAACATCGTAAGCCTCACGTTAAACTTTTATTGATACTCCTCTTGTTTCTTTAGCAGCACATGTTATGCATTGTCACGGAGAATCAAACAGGGATTTAGCTATAAGTCACCCTTCAAGGAGAGAGAGTTCAAAGGTACCTTTTATTTATTTATTTATTTAATAACATTCTCATATACCCAAGTAAGTTTAATTATTTATTAGATTCATAATTTGTAACTCCCTCTGGTGTAATAATTTGAGTTCAGGTTTTAATTAAATATTTTGACAAAATACTAAGTTGAATTCTAGGTACTTATATTATTTCTAAGATAAGGCGTTACTACAACGTATTCGTAGATATAAATACATAAAAAACTAGGTTTATTTATTTGTGCATGTCTAATACTTATTCCAAAAGAACCGTGAATTTTCTAGGGATAAAAAGTAGCTGGCACTCAACGGTAGTAAAAGTAATGTGTAATTTACTATGAATAATATATTTTTATATGTAGTTTCTCTATCAACCTTTTCATATTGTTATAGTTTAGAAAAACAATACCTTATATTATTCCTACAGTAAAGTATTTTTTTTTGTTTGTGACTATCCCACTGCACTATTTCCAAACCACTGCAACTCCTGAAAGCCAGAATCAACAGGGGCAACCACCAGAAAACCGCCGAGGCAACGAAGCTCGACGAAATCCCGGAGAATGCATTTAACTGTCTTGCATCCCGCAATGAAATTAATCAGAAAAGAAAAACGGAGGAGTAGGAAAACATACAAATTTCCACTTCACTCCATAACAAGCAGGAGACAGAACAAACAAGGCCAATAGACACAAAGGGTCGTTTACAACTGGGATAAGCCCAGTTGCCTAGCACCACGGATAAAAATTAGCATTAATATTAATAGGTCCTGGTATGGCAAAAACGCTTGAACGCACGGAAATTTGTTCTAGTTTCCACAAGTACCGTATAGTAAACAACTCCTGATGCAGCCTGTACATTATTCAACATACCAGGCCCCTCAGAAAGTATTGCGAAAAAAAGTTTTTATATATGGGAGACTGGCCAGTTATAATGTTTTTCGAAAATATGATTATTTATAAGTAAAAATAAGTAAGTTCCAATTTCAAAATTTCCCTCCACATTTTTTGCGAGTTAATTCAAAGTATTGTGTCTCACTGAAATATGGATCTGCGCCGGGAACATTTTAGAGCTATGATTTTATACGATTTCAAGTGTCGCCTGAAACCGGATGAATAGTACGATAGACTTCAAATGGCATTCATGGATGAAGGCCCTTCCAAGGCAACCGTGTATCGTTGGTATAACGAATTCAAGCGCGGTCGACCAACTTTGGGGGATGACGAAAGAAGCGGTCGCCCTTTGACGGCTGTTACCGAAGAAAACGTGCTAGCAGTGAAAAATTTAATCCAAGACAATAGGCGAATTACATATCAGGAGATTCAACACATATTGAAGATTGGATCGGGAAGCGTTCACGAGATTCTACACAGCCATCTTCGCGTGAGGAGGATAGTATCACGCTGGGTGCCGCACAACCTCACCGATGCTCAGAAGCAGGCCCGGGTGGAATGGTGCCGTGATATGCTTAACAAATTTGAAGCAGGCTCGTCTCGGCGTGTTTACGACATCGTTACAGGTGATGAGTCCTGGATTTATCAATACGACCCAGAAACCAAGCGCCAGTCGACTGTTTGGGTGTTTCAAAATGAGCCAACGCCTACCAAAGTGAAGCGATCTAGAAGCGGGGGTAAGATTTTGATCGCTAGCTTTTTTAATTTGACTGGCCACTTGGTATCAATTCCCTTACGGGATCAAAGAAGCATTAATGCCGAATGGTATACTACCAAATGTTTGCCAGAAGTTTTCTCTGTTATAAGCAACAAGCGACCAAACACAGGGCTCCGCGGGCTACTGCTCCACCACGACAATGCACCTGCGCACACCGCACTCAAAACGAGGGACTTCCTGGACAGCACGCCAGTCAAACTCCTGGGTCACCCTCCTTACAGCCCTGATCTAGCACCGTGTGACTTCTTTTTATTCCCAAAAATAAAAAATCAGCTCAAAGGGATACAATTTTCGTCGCCGGAAGATGCGCTGGCTGCGTTCGAGCAGGCTGTAAACGAGGTGTCTGCGGCGGACTGGAAAAAGTGTTTTGAAAACTGGTTTAGGCGCATGAATCTTTGTATAGAGGCTGGTGGAAAGTACTTTGAAAAGATTTAATAAAAATATATGTACGTATAGAACAATTTTTTTTAGTTTCGCAAAACTTTCTGAGTGTCCCACGTAATATTGCGTTCATTCAGCCAAAGAAAGTATTATTGCATCCATCGACATGTTACCAACATTACTTCCTGATTGTTTCAAGTCAACTATTAATAACATAATGTTCAATATAATCTCATCCCACTTCACCCGTAAAGTTTTATTCAATGAATTGAATTGTGCAAGTGTATTTCAAAACTAATTAATGTTGTAAGGAAAGGCTAATATTTTGATTCTCGAACTTTCCGGAGGCGACTATTTATTTTCACAATGAACTTATTGTTGTTTCTGAAACTTCCGCGTATTACTTCATTTAAATTATATTAATTATCAATTATAATTATTATAAATTCAACGAACATTTTGTTTTTAATAAAATGATAGCAAATATATTGCAAAGTAGAAAAGATGCACAGAAATAATTGTTTTCCACTACCTCTTTACCTGTAGTCTTTTCTCAGTAAAATTAATCAGATTCCAAGTAGGGAATTTACTTAGAATGTGTTTCTAGAATGTATATTCACTGCGCAATATTTTATAGAAGAAGCAGAAACGGTAACCAGAATTCCAATAATTTACGTTCTAAGTCGAAATGCAAGCTCATGATCCAAATACTGTCTATTATTCTGTTAGAAAAGATTTGGAAGCGAATAAAACACCCAACCGTGGGAGCTTGGAGCCTTATCGCCAATATCTGAAACAGATAAGCTGAAAATAAAATGCAGTGAAGTAGACAAAGTCTCTAGACGTTCACAAAGCGACATGTGTAACCCAGCCCGATGGATAAAAGCGCTATTAAGATAGTACGAGCGTTACAGTCGTCTTGGTCGGGTTTATTGCAACTTTGTTTGCTTGGAAGGCAATAGAGGGAGGCCCGCCCCTATAATTCAACAGACTACCCGCTTCCGATTGTTATTACCTAGCAACTACAACCGCTACCAATGCCTCGAGGGTAAAAGAATGATTAATGTACCTTTTTGTTTATAGTACGAAATGCTGTTTCGTATGCGTTGTTAAGAGTGCGGAAGGTGGTACGGTTTTTTTTACGTTACGAAATGGAGAAATGATTTGACATTTGATATGTGACACAGATAAATAGGAGATCGGATTGTTTGTCGTGCAGTAACTATAAATAGTTCGGTTTTTATAAATAAAATACCTCTTTAAAAACAAAACATAGATACTATTTCGTCATAAGCAAAGAAAATTGTCTTTCATTCTTAATTTCACCGACTCGACACAATATAAAGAACACCGTAGACAGTAGACAGCTAAAATTCACATCCTCTCATTATCGTCGCTTTGCGGAGAACAAAGTAAATGTTACGCTAGAGTCAAGTTAAAATACGTTTACAGCTGCAAAAATTTGTAAGAATGTTCGTGGGGCACCCCTGGCTATGTTGTCGTCCGGATTTACGACCCCTGTCCCGGGTTTTTCTACTGCGAACCCAAGCTTGTCAAATTAGACAACATTAGTTACGGCACGGGTGCATTGTAGAACACATACCTAGCATGTACGGCTAATTCGGTCTCTTGATCCCTCTTCTTCAGAGTTAGTCCTTTTTTTTACTATACATCGCGGGCATTCCGTATCCAACTTTTAACAGAGGATTTATTGAACTGTGCTATGGGTGTATCAACTATAATCCAGAAATCGTCACTATTAAGTCTAAAAGATTCAAAATTAAACCCATTAAAATATACCAGCTTGAGTTGCAGGACACTCAACTAAATCCGGTGGATTTTAATCGGTTTTTGCTCTACTTTCGACGAAATATTCCTAACCGGGATCATGCCAAAGGATGAGTATCCAATTGTACAAAATTAAACCCTCAAAACATAAAGTAGGATAACAGGTACCCCATTTTTGATCTTTCAACTAAGAACAGAATTTAGTTTCTCGGAACTTCGACCGAAACGGTCGAGCGTATTTCAAAGTTGCAATAAAATACATCTCCACGTTCATAGCTCTAATAAAAAGGAAGATTTGTTTCAATGTAGCCTTGCATTTTGTGCTGGAAAATATTTAGGTATACTTGAGTGAGTAAGCTAGGATATTTACATAATTTTGATTTTATTTGGACGACGTAAAACAGCGAAGTGCTCTATTCTCGTTGCGTACTAAATGTATGCATGTTTGTTGTAAGAAGAGTTTAATTTGATAACCATGAAGTTGGTTGGCTGGTTGGCATGAATTTTAATTTATCTTGTAGTTTATTTTCGTGTGCTTTGCTCGGCTGAGTTTATGACTGAGTTGAGTACTTATATTATGTTAGTGATAAAACAAAGGTAGATAAAATCTGAAGTATTATGAAACGGTTGATGGCAACAAAGAAAATATAGAAGTGCGGTAATACTAAAAGTTTTACCTAAACCATATTTTTTTCTACGTTTTAGCTAAAAACAAATCTATTAGTATAACAAATATTTAGGTCATCATAAATCCTTCTGTAAAAATCCATTTGCATTTTAAACTGCACATACTTCTTTCTTAATCCTTACTCAAAGCAGAAAAATTTAAAGAAAAATTCACTCCCCACTGAATCTCCGGGCTATTGCTACCGACATTTTTTCTTTCATTTATTCATAAGCAAAAGCGGACTGGAACTACTCGAAAAATACGTGACTGCCTATGCCTAAATAATGTATGAGGCTAGGAGCCGTCTAGGTATGACGTTTGAACCTGTGCCACAAAATGTACGAGTACCTTGTAAATGTGGTTTACATATGCGTGGGGTAGCTACGAACACCCAGTGGGCTATTCTTTGATTCGTTGAACAAAGATTAAACCATTTTTGTTCAACGAATGAAGTTGTGGTTGCGAGGTTTTGCTTCAGTATTTTTTTACCACATGACACGTCGCGACAGTAGCGGCGTCTTGAGGCTACAAGTGGCATTTGATGTCAGCGAAGGCTATAGTCGAAATGTACGGGATTGATCACGTGGTTTTTCGATATCACTTTTCAATCCCATACAATTTTGCCTTTTTGGCAATCGCTATCGCCACGTTTGCGATGATAGAATGTCACTTGTCTAGGGCCTCTGTTATTGTCAATTGGTTTTTTCTAGTTTTGGATATGGTAAACCGCCGATATTATAGAATTTTTAGTTATAAGACATTAGTTAGTTTCCACACGACGTTTTCCTTCACCGTTTGAGAGCAGTGGTGATGAAATAATTTATACAATGTAAAGCGCCTGCCTGGGTTTGCACCCACGACCCACAACTTGTATCGCGGCCGATACCACTGGGCCACCAGCTCCAGGCTCTTCTGCTCTAGAAGTAACCTATTCACTCATAAAACTTAAAGATTTTACAGGTTTCTTCTGTATCCTGGATGATTATGCACAAGTTGCTTCATCATCATATCAGCCGAAAGTCGTTCACTACGAAACATAGACCTCCACCAAGTGTGGCCTCATCGACCGGTCTTTTACGTCTCGCATCCAGCGAATTCCTGCAACTTTAATAAGGTCAGATCGGTACAAGAACAATACCTATACCAAAAAACACTAAATATTTCTTAATGGTTGCCTCTTGTTATGTAAAACATCAGATATGTAAGAAACCTTTGGGCCGAGTACCAACGTGTCCTCATGGAGGCGATCGGTGTTAGCGACCTCTCGTGTCCGTTACTGGTCCAAGCCATGGTACGGAGCAAGAGAGCATGGGAAACTGTCGTCTCTTTCTGCGAAGCAGTACTGATTGCAAAGGAGGAGATGGAACGCGTGAGGGAGACGCAACGGGGTCGCCCTTACGCCCCTAGCCACCGCAGGAGACGCCTTGGGCGCCGGAAGTCGCAAGTCGATTCTAGGCCACCATAGGCGCTGGCTTGCGGACGGCGAGTAATGGGTAGCTCGCCGTCTGATAAGGACCAGGCCCGAGCCACGCGCGCCCCAAAGAAGTGTCAGCAGAAACTGACGAGGTCCACTGGGGCCGATGCCTGTCTGGGTCGCCGATAAATTAGAAAGAGGCTTACCACGGTCCTAGCACAAGCAACTGAAGGCACAGGGATGGGTTTAGTCAGTAAAAGTCTGACACGCCCTCCCACTCCACCCAGAGCGGGCGAAGTCATTAGATGCTTTCGCAACCCCAAAAAAAAGATGTGTAAGAACCCTATGCCTTATTCTTCGGCCTAATCCACTGCAAGCATCCACCAAAGAAATCCAAAAAAATAAGTAGACAGGTTCACCTTCCACACAGGTTTAAAATACTTAACAAGAAAAGTTAACGTAGTCCAATTTACATGTTAACCAACTAATGCGAAAATGTGTTCCGACCGAGTAATGAAGTTTAGAAAAAGGAAATGAACTTATTTAATGGTACCCATGGGGCACACACAGGCGATACTATCGTTTGCTACATCTTTATAGGGTATTCAGACAGGTTTTAACCTAGATAAATAAATTTGGAAATGCTTTGATACCAGAACATTGGCTTTTAAATGCAAATATTTTAGTTATAGCTTTCAATGATTTTAGCTAATGCTTTTTGGACAAAATCTTCAAAAGTTAAAATTTGCAAGATAAGCCTAATTACTCGTAGGTAGGTTTACATCCACCGTATTCATCAAAATCGGATGAATAGTTAAGGCGCTATGGAGGAGCATACTTAAATACAAACATACATAAAACGTACATAGACTGCTAAAATCATAACCCTACCTTTTGGCTTCGCCGTAGTCGGGTAAAAATACCCCCAGTTGCTATGCGTTTTTAAGCATAAAAAGTATCCTCGTTCACTCGGGAATAGTCCAGATGTAACACGGGCAGAATATTCGTAATCAGTCAGTATTTTCTGAGATAACATTTTGCACACATCAAATAACTTTCATCATCATCATCACCCCAAAGAACTGTATCTCCATATAAAATAAGCAATGATTTATACTATAAAGTAAAATGTACTAGGTACCAAATATTTGGTAAATATTTTTCTTTTCAACCAACTTAGCTATTCAAGTGTCTCTAAGCCCGCTACCCTTTCATGTCAAACTAGTATATCCCGGTTTTAATTCGACCGGTTATCTTATCGCCGGTTCCGTCACGTCGCGTGTCGTATCGACACCGGACGTGATACCGTTCCCGTTTAGTTTTCTGTTATTGAGATAAATTCAAGGGCCGGACGGACAGCTCCACGATTTGGGAAAGGAAAGCGTACATTATTGGGTCAATAGGTTTGTCGGGAACTGAAAATTCTGAAAAATTCTTTTCAGTATTTTCATTTAAACACTCATGTTTTACTTTGATTGTTGAATGTAAATTTTGTAAACATATTATAATTAATTTCCTTCACCAAACTAAACCTCGATACAGCCTTCCTCTATGAAATTGAATGTTAGAAGCTACACGTACTTGCGGTAAAAAAAACCGCGCGGTAAAAAAATTGCAGCAAATCTAGGTCTTGCCACAGAATCCACCGCACCGCGGCGAGGTTTAAATTTGCGTGAATATTTTGAACTCTATTCTATGAACAGGTTAAAAGAGCCAAAAATCGCGTGGAATTTTATCCGCCGTGCGTGTTAGTTATGAATCAGTACGCGGATATAAACTACGCGAATGATATTCGCGTGGCTAAAAAACGCAGTGCGTGCTAAGCCTATAGTATGTTGTTATTTTTGGTGTTTGATCAAGGATTTTTGCCGTTGTGATGGCGACTGACTAGAGTGGAGTGGAGATCTTTAAAATCACTTAGAAAATAGATTTTACGTACAAAGGTACAGAAAGCCAACTGCTACGATCCTTACATACTAATTTTGCTTAATTTAAGTGTTATTACCCGACTGCAAGGAAAGGGTTACGTTTTTCGCACGTATCTTATATGTATCGTGTTTGGTGTTGTGATTTTCGGTGAATTTTATTGCAATAATCGTGTTAACATAAATGTCGAGACATAGATGATAGTGATTCTACTCCAAAAGAGTTTATAAAAACAGGTGCTTTAGAGATTATTAAAATAAATATACTACGCGAAAAATCAAAACACAGGTACGGAAAAGTCTATGACGATTTTGTTCAATGGAGAACAACAAAATTAGGAGTCAAGACTTTGTCGGAATCCATCCTTATAATTTATATCCAACATTTAGCAGAAACTAGAAAGTCAAGCAGACTATGGTGCATTTATTAAATGTAAGCATTGTAGATCTAAGGATCTACAATAAGCATCAAACACAATATTCAAATCAATACAGCAGTTTTTTATTGTCTCGCAGAACGTGTGAAAATTAAAGTATGCTCCTCTGGGATAAAGCCTGTTTTCGTCTTGTACAGCTTGAACCCCTCGCTTTACTTAGGACTCATTACTGCTTGGTTAACTGCCTCGCTTCACTCGGGAGTTCCCTCGCTTCACTCGGGAGTTAACTCAGTCCCTCCTTACGTTCATGGTTAAATATGCCGCCCGTGACGTAAAACACTACTTTATCCCCTTGGTGCATAATATACTATTATTACCTCATATATTTCAAACCGCTAGTCGGATTTATATGATTCAGACATCGTAAGATACGTCTTAAACGCCCAAGTGTTCTTAGATAAGTGACGTTAAAAAAACAATTCTGGCTGATTTTGGGTGCTTTATTGTGCGGGCCCCAATTTGTTTTTCTTCATTACCCCAGGTTTTAAGAGATGGTTACAAAAATATATTTTATATTAAGAGGTGGTTACAATTTCGAAAAAAAATGACAACTAAAAAATTGTAAATAAAACAGTTAATTTAAAAATCAAAAACCTGCTTAAGAAGCAAACTAAAAAGATGTAAACATGAAGAAGATCATACTGTGCAGTCGGAGAATACAAATTCGTAAGCTGGCTGACCACCTGGTCTTCCGACAGCACAGCATGGTTTTCTTCTTGTTTACATCTTAAGGAGTCGGAGTTTTGGATTTTTAGATTAACATTTTTTTTGTCTATTTTTTTTTACCAAACATAGTATTTCCGTATAAAATAATTAGAAAATTAATAACCCTAAATCCTTAATCATAGAGCCTAACAATACCTACTAACGATCAAATTCAAATACACACACACTAAAATAATTTATTTGACATCTAGTTTTTCAAAATCTACTTCCAAAATCGCAGTCTAACAGATAAACGGTATGGCATAATTAATTTGAACTCGTTATTTCAACAATAACAGTCAATTAACATGTCACGGGGCTTTCAGGGCTGTTTTACAAATTAATAGTACGCCACTCCGGTATTTCCAACTAACAGTAGTACTCGTAGTGCTTGATTCAAATTAATTAACATGTGAGTTTGTAAGTATTTTATTGGTCAATGCGAAAAGATATATTTTTTGTAACTCTCACTTTTACTCACAGATATGACGACTATATGGATACAAGCGGAATAAAAATGAAAACGGAACAAAAATTACTTCCGCATGGGAAAAGTGCCCAAAAAACTGGCAGAATTGGCACGTTGAATGCCTGTAGTGTGCGATAACCTTAGCTTAGACTCAAGTGATCTAGGAAAAATTGTGCTTACGTTTTTAGGATTCCGTAGCCAAATGGCAAAAAAACGGAACCCTTATGGATTCGTCATGTCTGTTTGTCTGTCCGTCCGTATGTCACAGCCACTTTTTGCCGAAACTATAAGAACTATGCTGTTGAAACTTGGTAAGTAGATGTATTCTGTGAGCCGCATTAAGATTTTCACACAAAAATAGAAAAAAAACAATAAATTTTGGTGGTTCCCCATACTTAGAACGGAAACTCAAATTTTTTTGAGGTATCTATGCATTCACTTTTGCGTTCCAATTACCTTATTCTTATAAGTATACAAAATTAATTATATCATACATTTTTCCTAAAAGCAAACATAACGAAGCTAACTTCCTAAATAGCCGACAATCAAGAAACACGTTTGTCTAACTAAAACGTAATAACGTTCGAGATGACTTTTATTATGTTAACGAAGTTACCTTAATGAGCGGACGGAACAAGGTAACGCTTTTAAAGAGCGGCAGTTATTTTCAGTTCTTCTTAATCTTGACTGATGGTGTCTCTGCCAAGCACAGGGTAATCTACGTAAACGTATCGTCGACGGAGAAAATTAGCGAAAATCCGCAGGAAGTGTATGAAATATTAAGCCTATTAATTACGGCAGATCACAAATGCTTCGCAGAGTAAGCACTGTCTCGAGGACTCGTCACTCAGATATCTTAATGATCATGTGATCCGTATTCTCTAGAGATTTGCGGAGTCGTCGGAATTAAGTAGGCGTCTTAAGCCCACGCTATGTTCCCCACCAACCTCTGTCTTATTGATTTTACTAAGTGAGTCAATAAACTCATCAGCCCCTCATGACGGAAGCCTTACTTCTTAAACGTTAATAGTTTCTTCACTATCAACGTGACTATAAACCTTGTCGCGTTTTTCGTTAAGTTTTTATTATCTTTGTAATCAAACGAAGTATTAAAATCGTTTCACGAAACACGAAGGAAAGGTTAAGGGAATTGTTTGTAAAGGTGACTTTTTATTTGTTGAAACGAGGGTCAATAAGGGTTGTCGCATCGTCCGTCGTCTTGGTAGATAGAGGCTTGAAAAGCCAATTTTCAAGACACTAGTCAGCTTTAGCACAGGACATTTGCTCAAGTACCAGAATATTGAGAAGCATCTTGTCGGGTAAGTCATCTTAGAAGGTAATGCAGTTTAAGGTAATTAGTTAAAGAAATCTTACCGCATAATCACTCTGAAAGCACATTAGGGGTATTAATTCATCAGCGCTGCGTCAACCGACATCTAAAGAAATCAGTGTAACAAATGGCTCGGCAAACCAGACTCAAATTGCAATTTGAAAAATGTAGCTTTCGAAAAGAACTGAATGAACCCGGAGTAAAAGAAAGAAAGCTGTACTCATTGTGACGTCATTGATTTAAATGTACAACAGGAATTCGAAATGAAAGTTTACATGCCCCGGTAATGCCCGTTGCATTCTACAGAGGACAAAAGTTTATCGTGTGTACGGTTGGATGAGGAACAAACAAAAGACTGCTGCAATCTCGTCACGTGATTACTGGCTAATGACTTCACATGACACTATGCATTTGTATGGGAGACGGCGCTTGTTCTGTTGACGTTTTTAATGAGAAGAGGGAGGTGGAGGTACACTTTGTACGTACCCGGTGCATAGAATAGAAATATATAGTGGCGAAACTGTTTCGAAACACCTGTTTCGGGGCGTACGAAAAGTTAATGGTCGTCTATAAGATCATTTGTACATCACACAAGTCGCTGAGTCTATATAGTGAGCACCCATTTGTTGTACTTTCCTTTGAGCCTTTTTTTTTTTTTGGCTTGGTGAAATGCTCATGCATACTGCACTACCACGGGGAGATAGTGCAGTTAAGTGGGACTCTAACCTACTAAAACTCCACGGTGTCCTCCTGTGCCGCTTATGGCGGGAACACGGGCACCCGTTAGCACTCACCGCGAACCCTCCGCGGCTGTCCGTCACCGGACCCTCCTCGGGGGAATACCCCCCATCACCGGCGCACCAGAACATACTGTACGCCGTGATCACCCCAGGGACCAAATCAGTACATGGGTGCCAGACGACCCCGTGTATGGCACCCTTGGTCCCACGGTGACGGGTCAGGGTCAATGGCCCCGCCACCTACCATTTTGCGACCGCAGGGGATAGGGAGATCGGCTAACGCTATACCGACACTCCTCTTCCCCTGCGGCCCCACCGCGTCCGACATCAGACGGTGGTGACCCCGTCTAGGTCGCGGAAGGTTGGGAGAGCGGCGCACCGTAATACCGGCACTCCTCTCCCGCCGCGGCCTCCAACCCTCAGCCGCGATATCGTATGGGACCTGGGAATCTCCACAAGACATCGCGGCCCGCCTCAGTTGCGATGTCGCCTGTTACCAAGCGGCACCGCAACCTACTAGTTGGCCGCTACGTCGTCGGCTTAATCGGCAAAAGCCCTGACGAGCGGCCTCTCCTCGGGTTCCTCTTCGCTTCACCGTGGGTGACCAAGCCACGGTTACTGAGCCCCCCCGCCTCGATAATGCGGGAACCCACCGGGGGGGTTCCTTTGAGCCTACCAACATGCGTCCGAGCACGGCCGAATGTAAACGAACGCCCGTTTTCGATAAAACGTGTACACACGCAGTCATTTGCGTTTAAAAGAACTTAAAAATAAAAAAAAATACGAGAATTGACAACCCTGTAACAAATAGTGTAGTTAGCAGCGTTTCGGCATCAGCACTCGCTTTAAGGAAAGTACGTGAATTTCGCCTCTGTATCATTTTCCTACTCTACGGATGGTAGTTGTGCGGTTGTACGATGTGGAGCGAACACGACGAAGATTTTGTTTTGATAATAAAGTCGGTGATAAAGGGGATTTTCTCTCGTGTTCATTGAAAAAGATAAGGATGTCTTTACAATTCGGATTGTGATTGGTTCTTCATACTGGATTTCTAAGTTTTAAATGTATGACTTAAGACAGTTTACAGGTTGTTTACTTGAATGACAGTATCTCGACCAGACTAGTTACTAAGGATCACGTGCGTCAAAAACTTAACTCAGAATTAGTTGCTAACACAAGGACAATAATTGACAATAGTTATGGCATTCATAGTGGGTCCGAGTTAGCCTAGCGGGCGTAAGTAATTTAGTATACTATACACCAAAAAGGTTTATATAGGATCGTACGTAACCATCGATAAAAATCTCAACCATCATTAGAACTATTCCAGGAAACAAAGGTCATAAACACAAGGCACCAGGCTTAATTGAAAAGGAAACTCTTGCGTTACACAGTTTGTAACTTCTAAAGTAATACAAAATTAGACCTCGTAAACATTACACAATACGGTTACTACGTGAACTTAATTTTCCGTCTTCTAATGGTATTTATTCGCGCCCAAAAATGCGTTAAAATTAGTGTCGAAATGTGGAACTTTCGACGCTGATAACTTTCAAATATTTTATTTTTTTACTTTTTTGCTTCCATACAGGGCTAGATATTGATGAGACAAATTGATATCACTTTTTATTTTAAACGTACATCGTCAAACAGTGGAATAATCCCTAAACTACGTTTGTATGGAAGAATTTTCGACTAGTGTACCCTTAATTCATATTTTCGTATCGATAGCCACTCTGAACACTGAAGGACTTCCACGAAATTCCGTAACATTTGCCCAAAATTTGTTTGAAGTATTACAGCATCAAAAATACAATTTTAATAACCTGTGTACCGTACTTTTTGTCTTCAGCAAAGAGAACTTGACATTTAAATTCCTCTTTAATTCCAGGAAATATAAGCGTATATTTACTTTGGCGCTCCGCACTACAGACGCAGCTTAATTCTCTTATAACAACCCAGAAATACATACAAATGAGGCTTTCCATTACACACGATCCACCGGCGGAATGAAAAGGTAGGTTCTATTAAATTAAGTGGTAGGTAATGAAGAGGCACGGCGGTATTTTTATTTTATGTTTGTAATCTAGAAAGCGAGGTGTCAGAAGGCGGGCTGAGGTATGAGTCGGACGGCGGCATCGCGTGCCCCTCGCTGCGTGACCATTGCCCATTGATCACTGGTCTTAAGAAATACGACACGAAGGACATTTTTTTCACACGAAAAATCCACCTTGAAACAACTTGTACTGGCGGTTTTTGTATGCGTCTATCAAGCCACCAACAGGGGTCATACCATTCAAAAAGATCTTTACAATTTGCGTCATCTGTTACGGCTAATTCCTTGTCGGAAATTCAAAAGAAAGTGCCCAAATAAACTTTAAAGTGAACAAGTCAAAACTTTAGTCGATTTGTTTTCGTAGTAGGGTTCGAGTTACAACATAAATTAAAACCTTAATATTTTATGAGTATTAGGCTCATCAAATAAAGGTTTTATTAAATTTAGATGTGATAAATTCAATTACTAAGCACCTTGATTTGAGAATTAAGTACTAAGGATTTTTAAATGATGTATCTAATTTCTTATTCTCCTGTAGATTCAATGGTCTCATTTTATCGAAAAGTGTAAAATTACTAGCATAATTGAATTCATTGGTTGGATTTAGATACTAATAAATTATTCTAGCGGCTCGCGACAATTTAGCGGCATCCAATGCGTTTTCCAAACGGACTCCAAGTGTGTAGGTCCCAATAGCATCATTTCAGCCGAAAGACGTCCACTGCTGGACATAGGCCACATTGATCGGTCCCGTGCGTCTCGCATCCAGCGGGTCCCCGCAACCTTCACCAGGTAATCGGTTCACCTGGTGGGAGCATAAAGTTATGTAAAGTTAAAATAGTAAAGTTAGCAAAGTTATTTAAAAGTTAAGTTTATAAAGTTACTATAAAGTTTGTTATGTTTAATTTCTAGATGTATTCTGGATTCAAGCTACTTCTCTCATTTAATAAATAATAATTATTTGATTGTGCAAGAGTTTTCAATACCTACTTCATCACTGCTATCTATTTCAGATTGAAACAACTTGCCGTAATAAAAAAAAATGACCTCTTATTCAAACGAATATTTGTTGAAATACCCAAATAAATAAGCACCAAGGAAAACACTGTTATTATTTAAGCAACATGCCCCAAGTGGGTACTTTAACGTGTAAAATCTTGCCATAGAATACTCTACATCTTCCTGTATGTCACCAAGACAAAACGATGGAATGGAATGGAACTTCTTACACGGTTACCATAACCTACTTTTTAAATCGACAATCTACTTCGACTCCTAAGTTGCCATTACCATCTGCTGAAATTTGCTTGAGAACGAAACTTCTTTTACTTGGTTACCATATATCTAACGCAAAGCAAATAACCAATATATAGAACCACCATCTTGATGCCTACTAAGTAATGCCTCTGTGGACCATGCTATGGCGTCCTACAAGTTTCATATTGTTTCTAGAAAACTTGTAATTTTTTCATGACATAGCATTAGTGGAGCTTCTTGTTAAAGGCTCCTTCGTGGAAATTCTCCCACCATTTTTATTTCTTTTCATTGTTATTTCTGCGGACAAGAAGCGTTTTCGTGAATAGTATGCGTGCCGATGTATTTAATGGAACTTAAGGCATTCTTCTTCATAACATGTCGATCATGGCTAGAATTATAAATAGAAGCACCTGCAAACCTTCGCCCAGCTGGAGGGACAACCTAGGTTACCTAGTAAATAACTAGGATCTATACTCCAACTTGTTAACCTCAAAATTCAGATTAGGTATGTACCTTGAGACATTGTTAGGTTGAATTGGAAAACCCAAAAAGCAATAGGTATCCATGGGGTTGGTTTTCGAAATAATTGATAACCTTAAGGAAGCATTCACTCAATTTGCTGCTGTAGTGGTATCTAGAGAATATCACATGCATGCAAGCTTCGTATGTTTCATCCCGTAAAGATTCCAATAGTACGAATAGAACCCAAAAAGCAATGGGTATCCATGAGGTTGGTTTTCGAAATAATTGATAACCTTAAGGAAGCATTCACTCAATTTGCTGCTATAGTGGTATCTACAGAATATCACATGCATGCAAGCTTCGTATGTTTCATCCTGTAAAGTTTCCATTAGTACAAGTAGTTCTACTGACGTTTGGACAACAACATCCGCTCTAAAGTATGACGGACGTTCGAAACCATCAATAAAATTTTCATCCGCGTAAAAATTGAAACTATTACAAACACTCATGGGTAATAAATCGTGCTCTATTTGATTTATCTATTCTTCCACTTTCAACGCAAGCGGCGAACTGACAGATTATTCTAGAAATAGATCTATACTAGCTTTTTTCAACGGTTTCGCCTGTGGAAAAATCGGCAATTGTTCCAACAGAACATACCGGGATAAAAAGTATGTCCATACCCAGGAAATGGTCAACCCGTGTACCAAAGCCGTTTAGCTTGGACAAATGGTAATTAGAACAATTGTTTTTCTCTTGCGTTTATCTAATTAGCGTTCAAGGGGTTAGGGCATGCAAAGGTTATGAAGAATAATAATTTATTTAATTAATAAAGTTTTAAATTAAGATTATTTCAATTACAATAGGTACCTACAAAAGTATGATTTGCCCAACAGACAGAGTTACTTCCGCATTTGAAGGGTACAGGCAAAGAACAGGGAATACACAGACTACTTAGAGATATTGAGGGAATATCACTAGTTTAAATTTTTCTATTTTTTTTATTGGCAAGCAAATCTTTATCTATGGTAGTTTTATTCTCAAACACAAACTTTTTTTTAAAGTAAACGTAAGGTGCCAAAAAGACGTTTTTGTTTATGGTCGAAACGAATAGAACCGGGAAAATCCATGACATAGAGGACCAAGAAGGATAAGAATTACATACCTACTTCTTAAGTTTTAACTGCGTTTTTCTCAAAATCTATTAATTAGGACATTGCCCGTTTTTTGCCTGTACCCTTCAATTATGTAAGCATTGGATAACGAGAAGAAACGTTCTCAGATATCGGAACGAAAACATCATGATAAGAAATATGGAGTTTTCAAACTTTTCTCCAGTTTGACGTACACACTTGATAAAGTTGTGAGAGAATATGAAGATTATTTCGTGTAGTGTGTAGGTGCCTAATTTTGTACTATGACAATCCAAAAACATGGTTTGTTTACATATTTCTGAGCTTTTTTTTGTCAGGGTTATAACATAGAATCATGTGCACATTTAAGGCTCTGACAGACAGGTACGACGCGACGTGACAATGCAACAACAAACGTCGTGTTATCGTCCGAAATTGTTCTACCAATTGCCCTACTGATCCAATATTATATAAATAAGCGTTGTCGCATCGTTTCAAATGGCGTTATAAAAATACCAGAATCGTCTCGACGTCGACAAAAATACAAGATGAATATCGGGCAGACAAACAAATTAAAAATGCTGAATTGCTGTTGGTTTACTTATTATAAAAAAAAAAAATGTTCTTTAGGTAAAAATTGGTAGCATCAGTGTTTATGATACCTGCAGTCGAAGGCATCTCTTTAACTTTCCACCCTGTATTTTGAAATGAAAACCCCAAACACCTTTTATTTGGTTGACATCACACTAATACTTGCGATACATGACCGAATTGCACGCCAGTGTACATTCACTCACAACCCACTGAAGTGTAAATTTCGTTTTCGACAGAATTCTGTCTGTGTTAATAACTATGCATGAAGGCTCTGTCCAACATCTGAATCATCATGAAAGCTTTCATCCGATGAAATTCAATTATCGCACAAAAACATACCTATCGGGTGCTTATTTTAACCTTAGGAATAACCAGATTTTATTTAAACTTAGATAAATTTATGATATCGTGTATTAAGGTAGCAAAATTTCGCAGTAGTGGCGGGTATGAAATCGACATCTAATTACTATAAAACAAACAAAAATAACATTTTAATGATAATACTGCAAGTAATAAGGGACCAATCTCCACTACTTACTTATTGGGACTTATTGTCAAAAAAACTGTTATTCTTTGAAAAGATTTGTGTACACATACGACACGAAAATATGAAGTTATTCTTTAAGTGAACATTGACGTTAAATATTGATATCGATCACGATATAATGGATTAAAACATGATGTATGATTTAAATATTATAAAAATAGATAAAGTATACAATATATAATATACTTTTCAACACACTTGCTCATAAAGTGGCTCTAATTTCACCGCAATTAGGCACACAATGATACCTGTTATCAAACTGTAACTTTTTCATTGCTATTATTCACAAGTGAGTTATAGAGTTTTTTTCAATTTATTGGTTGAGTTGCTTTGTAATTAAAAAAGTTTCGATACAAAAAAGATCGTGCTCAATAGTACAAATAAATTAATGTACCTATTGCTTGCTCATTTCATGCAACTTCGTATTTAATTAGATAATTTCAACTTGTACGTGCTTAATAAATAAAACTTTCACTGAAATATAAATTTTATTTGCTCTGTAATTAAGAAAAAATTAAATTCCCTATTTTGTACGTGGCTAAAACACTATCCACGAAAAGCCAAAAAAAAACAAACCTCATTATTTTGTCTATGGACGATCGCCATTGGTAAATGCGCGCGCATAGGAAAACTGATTAATTTTGCCCGCCATTGTGAAAAAAATTTCACAACTCGTTTTTATTGTTGAAAATGATTTTTTAGTATCATTTTCTTCACAAGTGTGTTGAAAAACGTCGTATGATACACGTGTGTATTGATGATTACCGTCCTCGGCTCTCTTAAGACCCTCACCTACGGCTCGGGTCTCAATGGCGCCTGAGCGGTAATCACCAACATTGCACACTTGTACCATAATGTACTCTTTCCATTAATTTTTATTAGCTAAATAAATACTAACGGGTAAAACCTTTTTATTAGGCATTTCGTAAAGCAAGTTTCTAGTCAAAATCTGGATGATAACACGAATATTGCCCCTTAGTTTGATAAAATAACAAATACCATTCAATTTCGTTTAAAATGTCACAAACAAAGTATCCACAAAATATTTTTATAACAGAATAATTAAACACTTTTAGGACACAGTGTGTTAAATAAAGCTCGGGTCATTATACGTGAAATCTGTCCAAAGCTTAGTTGTGCTGAGTTAACAAAAGTCTCGCTAACACTGGTGTATAAATAGTTCCTTACTATCTAGTGATAAATAATGAATAATGTTCAGGCTGCATCTGGAGTTGTTTACTATACGGACCTTGTGGAAACTCGAACAAAATTAAATTACCGTTCGTTCAAGCGTTTTTGCCAAACCTATTATTGGAATCAAATATAACAGCTCACAATGTTAGGACCCATATTCCTAATTTTTATCCGTGGTGCTAGGCAACTGGGCTTAGGCTGGGTATCCTGCTTGGTATGGCGGGAAGTGGAAATTAATATTTTTTCCTCATCTGCCTAGCCTTTTTCCCAACTATATTGGGGTCGGCTTCCAGTCTTACCGGATTCAGCTGAGTACCAGTGTTTTACAAGGAGCGACTGCCTACCTGACCTCCACAACCCAGTAACTGGGTAACAAGGTACCCCTTGGCAAGACTGGTGTCAGATCTCAAACTTCTGACTATCCGTAACGACTGTCAAAGATCTTCAAATGACAGCCGGGACCAACGGCTTAACGTGCTTTCCGAGGCACGGAGAAAACTCGGTATGTTGAAAATGGTCACCCATCCACGGACCGACCTCGTCAAGCGTTGCTTAACCTTGATGACCGACCCGTGCCGCTGTTATTATTTAGCCACTAGCTCAAATTAATATTTCTTCTTACTCCTCCGTTATTCTTTTCTGCTTAATTTCGTTGCGGGATCCAAGACAGTTTAGTTCATTCGCCGGGACTTCGTCGAGCTTCATTGCCTCGGCGCTTTTCTGGTGGTCACCACTGTTGATTCTGGCTTTCAGGAGTTGCAGTGGTTTGGAAAGTAGTGCAGTGGGATTGACCCAATAAAAAAAAATATCTAGAGATAAATCTATCAGCTTACATTATGCTATAATTATCCTTTGCTCTTACGATTTTGTTTACATTACGTTATCACTTATGGCCACCAAACATTCCACCCCTATTTACTTAAGCTGCACTTCAATGCTTCTAGGTACAATGCACAATTGCATATATACCAGAAATATAAACTCTTCATTTTAATTACTTCCAGCCATTAACCCCGTGGTTAGTTAATTGAAATTAACTAACCACGGGGTTAATTGAAATTAACTAACTATACGTTATGGGTATCAAAATGTTTTATCGCAACTACACTAAAACACACACACACACTATAAAACATTTTGATACCCATAACGTATGCTGAGTTTTGCTAAATAATTTAATTACACCAATGGGCATTTTCCTATTTTTCAAGCAGTTGAGTTTTCTATAACGAATTTAATATGTCACGATTATTAGCGTAACATAAGTGAAGATGTAACACAAATGTCACATATTGTAATCTGCCGGCCAGCCCGGGCCGTACTCTCGATAATATTCACTTCTTTGTGCCGCCGCCAGCTGCGACGAATTACGTTCTTTGTGGATACCCTGCTGGCTGCCATTGTGTTTCGAGCGCAGAGCAAATATCTTTTTAGAATGTGCGAAAATCGGTTTCTGTACCTAAGTATTCGGGAATAAACGAATGTTTACATCGTGTTCGGATCGAATCAGTGTTAAACGTACCTACAGAATTTTTTGTTATGTGTTTTATTTTGTTGAATATTTTCTTGTTGGATATCAATTCTACTAATACAGTCTTTAAATTCATGAAGCTAAGGATCGCAGCAGATGGAGGAAAATCGTACGGGAGAAACTGATGCAGCGGGGGAGTCACGACCCTCAGTAATGAGGAAAACGACGCGAGGAGGAGGAGGAATACAGTCTTTAAATAAATACATCAACATTCACCCTTTTCTAGAGGCAATTACGATATGTTTAAACATCATCATCATCTATTCAGTGGATAGTCGTCCATTGAACGCCGAAACAATGAACATAGCCCTGCCCTAAGCGTCACGTCACCACTTCACAGTATAGACCGGTCTACTTTTCGTATTTAACGACTCCCGTAAACATCTGTGCCATCGGTCTATCTCGTGGAGATCTTTTGAGAACTGAATATTACTTGGACCTAGTAATCGATTTGCTAAGTTTGTTATCGAAATGTTCAAATTGGAGGTTTGTGTAAAAGACAGAAATACATTTTCATACATAGGTATTCATATTTTACGGTTGAAAACATAACTTGTATCGGAAACTACCTCATTGACTAGTCAATATTCTATTCCTAAAGCAGCCACTTATCTTGCTGTCAGAAGAAAGCAAGCTACCTACGTCTACACTCCACGCAACAAAACATAAACATTACAATAATTTATAGTCACACTTCACTTGTAAGTATCGTACTTATATCCCAGACAGGTCATTATCTTTTTTAAACAACGCTTTTCAATAATAACACATACATTACGAATTCATATTGAAATAATACCTCAAAATTACACAGAGAAGGTGGTAATTTAGTTGAATCATTAATGAGAAGCTTCCTGGGACGTATAACGGCCACACGAGTAGATAGTGTAGTGAGGTTAACAGCTCACTTAAACTTATCTGTGGGTAGTATTGCGTGACAAAATACGAGTACATAGTAATCAGATGTAGCTTGGCCGACGACGGTCACTATTCAGCTATCACCCGACACTTGGCACTAAACTACTGGCCTATCAGGCCTTTACAGTCTGTCGGTTCCCTCGTGTCAATTTGAATAAAGTACGAATAAAAACTCTAGCGTAAGTATGTCTAAGGGCACCGTAATCGCCCCCCTGATTTTATCAAGACTCCGTGTGTGAAAGCACATTTTACGCATCATCAGACCAGAAATCAGATAGTGAAACGAATAAAAATAAAATCTTAACCAGAAAATATGGCCCAATAATATTTGGTGATCACTGATCCTAACTAAATAGGCCACTTGGGTAAACCCAATGTGAATCTTGTAACTTGAGTGTTGTATTTAGAGATGTGTGCTAAGAACAGTCCACTTTTGTTTTGTTTCTGTCCAAATATGAATACCTTAACTACTGTTTTTTTTTTCTATTAAATATGATTAAATTGGAATCTTTATGAGCATCATATTATTATCACATGTGTTTAACAAGATCGTAATAATAGTAGCAGGTAAAATTCAAATAGACCTGTCGGGAACAGCAGGAAGTGGGTTATCACTATGTAATAATTACAGGTTTTTTGGGAATTATGACCAGTACAAAATAATGATAAGTGATAAGACCTGTCGTACTGTATGGATCAGAATGTTGGGCTGTGAAAAAGATGTATGAAAAGAGATTGCATGTAGCAGAGATGAGAATGTTGAGATGGATGTGCGGAGTGACGAGAATGGATAAAGTGAGAAATGAGTATATTAGAGGAAGTTTGAAAGTGGCGCCAGTGACAGAAAAGTTGAAAGGAAACCGTTTGTCCTGGTATGGTCATCTGATGAGGAGGGATGAAACGCATGTTACTAAAAGAGTTATGAATATAAATGTGGATGGATGGAGAGGGTGGGGACGGCCAAAGAAAAGATGGATGGACTTTGTGAGGAGTGATATGAAAGAAAAGGGAGTCAGTGATAGCGTGACGGCGGACAGGACGGTATGGAAGAAGAAAAAGTGTTGCGCCGACCCCAAGTAACATGGGACAAGGGCAGGAAGATGATGATGACCAGCACAAAATAATGGCTACCTATGAATCCTTGGACTGTAATAATTCATTTGTAATGAACCAAAACAAACACATTAACGCTGACACGTGTCACCGGGAACCGTAAAATTATCCGGTGACACGCGTCCTTTTGTATGATATAATTATTTGTCGCTTCTAAATTACTTGAAAATAGTATTAAAATTGTTACTTACTTTCATAGTCCACCAAAAAAGTTGAAACAATATCGCTCAACAACTTTCTTCTAATATGTTTTGCGTTCTTTTTGTTTTCCACCAAAAAGTTTTTATCCATTTTACGTACAAAATGGATTTCCGCTGTCACATCGTACTTTATTTGATGAGCGAAAATACGTCTTCTCAGTAACTGTGACGTTTTCATTAAAGTGTTGTCTTCAATCCAGTTGACAAGGAATCATGGGCTATTGTTGTTTAATTCCATCCTGACTGTGTTGGAGACGTTAAAATGTGACGGACGGGTTTTGAAGCCCAAGTGTCAGCGACTCGTTATAACTTTCTAAAGTCGGAAGGACAATCATGTTTACTGTTGCCTTGAATCAACTATCATTGGTATTCTGAAATTTTCTGTAAACTCTGGTGTGTACGGTATTACAAGATGATTCTCGTTACTTAAAAGATACAAAGGCAGTGGTTTTTGTCTTGAAATTTTCTGTAAACCCAGATATTTATACGGAATTACAAGGTAATTCTCGTTACTTGAGAGATATACAGTCAATGGTTTTTGGCTAGAAACTTTCTGTAAGCCCTGATGTATACGGAATTACAAGATGATTCTCGCTATTTAAGAGTTACACAATCAATGGTTTTTGCCTAAGAGTGTTGGTGTACTCACAAATCGACTAGTATTCCTGTTTTTTGTATGGATATATTCGGCAACGTTTTTTATCACATTCGTAAAAAATCACGAATACGTCATAAATACGAATCGAATACGATTTATTGCACAAACGCCCTTATTGTAATTTATCATTGGTATTTTTTTATTTATTACACAGATCATGATCATTATTTTACTGTCCTGGTGTACATCACCCTTAATGGGCACAACAAAAGTATTTATTCCGTCGTTCCTTTGTTTTTAAGACTACTTTAACCATGTCTTTGTCCGTAGCAATGTTATCAGCCTAAGTCTGGGTTAGCACCAGTAGGTTTCTAATACTTTCCAACACGCAATCCTTAATTTATGCAGACAGCTTTAGAAACAATTGTTCTAAAAACATGTTCTTTTCGTGGTCACTCTATCTTTATATCCTTTTTAAAGCGAGTGCTGAGTTAAGCTAGCACTTTATTGTTACTACTACTGATTAAAGTTTAAAAGTCTATATTTTTTACCTTCCTTAAAGTTTCCGTATTAGATAAGTAGATCAATCTGCTTAACCTTGTCCCTTGATGTCGACCGCCAGTATAACTGGATATATGTCGTGGTGGCCCAGTGGCTAAGATCTCGCCTCTCGTGCTTGGGGTCGTGGGTTCGAATCCGGGCAAGTACCAATGTGACTTTTTGAATTCATATTTTTATTTTATTTTATTTAGTTAAGCACACCAACAGTACAACTGCTTAAAACCATCCAAAAATAAATACATTTTAAGTGAAAATTACATAGCAATCATACAGATTATAGGCATGCATGACATTTAAAAAATTCAAAATAAAGACTACAACTAAACTAGGCTAACATTTATCACAATATATCAGTTAAGCGTAATGAGCAATAAGAGCTTGAGCCAAACTCTTATTCCTTCCTTACTTCATTGAAAAGACATCAATAGGACTGTCCAAAGAGATTGACCTTTCATTGTACAGCCTTGCCATGCGTGTAAGGGGACTATTAAATGAGATATTTAAAGTTGAAGATGGGATATCAAACATATGATGCTGACGCATACTACGTTGGCTAATCTTAAAGTGAAAATAATTTATCAATGGTGCATCGATGGAACCATTAATAATTTTATGAAGAATTAATAGGTCAGAATTATTTCGCCTTTCCATTAAACTAATCAATTTGAAATATTTCATTCTATCTGTGTATTCCGGAATAACTTTTCGGATGCCATTCTTCACGCATAAATACCGTACAAAACGACTCTGAACGGATTCTACACTATCTTCATAAGTAGAATAATAGGGGGACCATATAGTGGAACAATATTCAAGGGAGCTCCTAACCAATGCATTATAAAGCAGAATAAGACTGCTGTTATTACGGAACGGTTTGGACATACGAATTATAAAGCCAAGCATTTTTTTAGCTTTATTAACTATACTATCTAAATGATCTCGAAAAGATAGAGATGTATCAAAAAGGACTCCTAAGTCACGATATGTACTTTCCGTTTGTCTTGGACATCGCTGCAAACGTTGAAGGAAAAAATCGTGAGGAAACCTGCAGGCTTATTACGTATATTTTGCAAGAGCAAAACGATAGCGATTTTTGCGCAATAATTGCTCTTCCATACAGAAGTTTTAGAGTTGTTGGCGGTTTTTTATTTAAATAAGTGCAGTTTACAAACAACAAGCGATTAGCAAACGATTGTGTAGGACCTACCATACCTACACTGCAGGTAATTCCGACTTTTATGACGTAAAGCGTTTGATCGCTATCGTTTTGCTCTTGCAAAAGATACGTAATAAGCCTGCTGGTCTTATAGTGAGTTTATTAAAAGATTGTGCTCCATTGGTGTAATTGCTGCAAGCCGTTCCAGTGCGAGGATAAACGAATAAATAAATAAATAGCTGTATACCAGTGTCTTACATGGAATGACTGCCTATCTGACCTCCATAACCCAAAGAACTGGTTAATAGGTCCACTGTCCACATAGCAAACACAATTCTTAAAACAATCACAAATGCTATATATGGGTCATGTGACTGAACCTGTTAACACGCTACCCCTTGGCAAAATTGGTGTCAGTTTTTCTGGCTTATGAGATTGACTGTCAAAGGTTACAAATTTCAGCCGGGACTCTTACTTCTTTTTTTTTTTTTTAAACTGAACTACTAACGGCGTAACGTGCATTCATGGTTAACCTTGAATGCTAAATTTATTCGATAAGGCTACCTTATTAAATGCAGTAATATTCAAAAAGACTTTCATCGATTTGTTAAAGTACATCGTATATTCGCCCGTACTTCCCCCATATCGCCACATATTATCTACGCGAGCATCATATTTATTTAAGTGAAAGTCCAATTTACGAAGAAAATATAATAAAGTGCTCATAGACAAGTGTAGTAGGAAGCTGACAAAAGAGTTTGGAACCTCAGACTATTGTATAACATGGTCAGGACAACTTTGAGACTGCTAAAGAGGGATTTATTCTTTAAAATGCATGGATTTTTAAATTGTATTGTATTTTTGTATTGTATTTTTAATTGTAATTTAATAATAAGATATTATTTGAAGATTACATTTTTGTGGGAAAATACAATTTCACAGGGCGTAACCCGAATTATGCCTGGTTTTGAATCAATTTTAAATAGACAATTTAGTGTATTGAAGCCTGACAAATATTTTGTCTAACTAATGAATATGTGATAGATACATCTTTACATAAGAAAAATAAATGGCTCAAAACATGATCATTAATTTTCCTGGTAAAAAAACCGAAACGGTCCATTTTAAAACCATATTCGTCTTCATATTCTAATTACAGCATAAAACAGTTTTAAAATTGCATGTACTGAAATTAGAAAGCGCGTGATAGCACTTTTGAAATATCAGCGTTATTTTAAAGTTCAGAATATTTTCTAAATCAGAAGTTCGAGTTATATTCTCATCTCTACTCCATAGAGATGACAAAATAAATTACTTTGATTATTAGCAAAAATAATCCCACTGGGAGCTTACGTTAATAATTTATAGATATAAAAAGAAAATTAATAAGACTTAGTCTGAAGCCTTCCAAGTTCCAAATTAAAGCATCAGTAGGTAACTACTTAAGATACGTTTTGAATATGAATAATTAATTTGGATACAAAATAACACAAGCTCGTAAAAAAATTACCTTGAAATTAGATTAGTATCCTATTCGATCAAATATTCATTTTATTAAATATTTTATTATCAGAATTGCTAACTTTCCCTCTTTTATTTATGATTAGTTTAGAAGTAATATTATATTGTTATTGTAATATGATAGTATTTGGTATGGAGATAGTTTGAGACCCTGGGAAGGACATATCATGTCTGTTATGAAATTTTGTATGGTGAACTAATGATTTCTCGAGTAAAGCGGCCCACACATCTAAAATATTATTACGCAATATAAAAAGGCAATGGGCAGGGCACATTGCATACAGTACGGATGGCCGATGGGGCTAAAAGTTCTGGAATGGTGACCGCGAACCGGAAGACGATGCGTTGGAAGGCCTCCCACTAGGTGGACCGATTACCTGGTTGCGAGAAACCGCTAGATGCGAGACGCACGGGACGGTAATTGTGGCCACGCCTATGACCAACAGAAGACGTCTTTCGGCTGAAATGATGATGATGATAAAAAAAGGTTATTCGAAATACTAATGCAAGTTGAATTAGTATTTCGAATACCTGGCTCACAACTTGCAATGCAATGCAAATGCAAGTTGCGGGCCAGGTAGTAGATGAATAAATGAGTACTTTTACTTTTTGCTTTATAGATATCTTATTTCTAGAGCAATACCCCAATCTACCTTCATAACTTCCACACGTATTTTTCACATTTTGTATAAATCTTCTAATCTCTACATGATACTCTTCGAACGTGTAGGTTCTAGAAAAAAACAGAACTCCAGGTACAGTGCCAATGTCTAAATGTCTGGGTCGCTGATAAATTGGAAAGAGAGTTACCGCGGCGCTGGCACAAACAACTGAAGGAACAGGGGTGGCTTTTATAAGGCATAGCACGCACTGCGATTTTTATTCGCGCGAATTTTTTTCCGGCCATTCTGTGAGCTATGGAAATTTATGAAGCCGCACGCACTGCGGAAAAAAAATCGCTCTCAAAATGTACTAAAAAATTCACGCGATTTTTTTCCGCACATTCTGCGACCTATGGAGTTGTATGAAGCAGCACGCATTGCGGACAAAAAATCGCGCGGAAATAATATAGCAAGAAATCCGTTTTTTGCCACAGAATCCACCGCACCGCGGCGTGGATTTAATTAGCGCGAATATTTTGAACTCTATGAACAGGTAGAAGGAGACAAAAATCACGCGAAATTTTATCCGCAGTGCGTGTTAGTCAAATTCAGTACGCGAATAAAAATCGCAGTGCGTGCTAAGCCTAAGTCAGTAAAAGTCTGACACGCCCTACCGCTTCACTCAGAACGGTCATTGGATAACTACACAAACCAAAAAAAAAGGTACCTACAGTATAAATATCCAGGCTGGAAATCGGAGATCAGAGGTATGAAACTTCACACATATTTCTTTCAGCATTGCGACCTGAAATCAATTCGACGACTCTTTACCTGGAATCAGTTTATCGATGTTCTTTTTCACATAACTACATACTACATAACTTACTAGTGACGTGAGATTCATATCCATATTTTTCTGATTTTTCACATGTTCTGATGAGGATATTCGATTAATATACGTGGAAACTATCTACATTTAGATTATGTTTTAGGCTTAGTTAATTAGTAGTTATTTAATATGTATATGTGTGTGTAATGTGTGTTGTAGTTAATAACTAGCTTCTGCTAGCGGCTTCGCCCGTGTGTAAAGTGTTTTAGAATCTCTAGGGAACATTATACCGAGATATAAAGTAGCCTATAGGCTATTCCAGACTTTAATCTAGCTCTGTGCCAAATCCCGATTCGTTCAGCCGTTCTGGCGTGATTGACTAACAAACATACATCCACACACACATCCATCCAAACTTTCACATTTATAATATTAGCAAGATTTAATTCATTACATATTGGTCTACTTTATGCATAAATGTTTGTTGCCCAAAAATCTTAGAATAAAAATGTATGCCAACAGGATTGAAATGAAATAAACTCGTGTAACAAATTGTTCTTTATTTCAACAAAAATTATGCCAGTATAATACTAATTACAGTACACGTTAACAACGAAAGCATATTATGTGTTACTAGACCGATATGTACAACTGGTATCGTGATATTTAGCAGTTTCGGATATGTACTGACAAATAGTTCGCTCCAAATTATTTTATACAATAGCGTTATGAACATTTTGAACATCTTCCAATTAACTTATTTTATAATACAGCAGTGATTGTTTGTTCAAGATTTTCTTACTCAATAGTACTTAGAAAACTTGGTTACAAAAATTAGGATTCTTAAAAGCAGTTTACATCTCTAGTTTTAAATTTATTTTTTAATATTAATCCCTCATTGTTTTTACATAACGTCAACATTCCCAGTACGTAGATAAGTTCTCGATATTTTTTTTTATAATAATCTTACAAAAAAGATGTCGACTAATATTATAACTTTATATACATCAGTAGATCTAAGAAGGCGATTCTAAACTTTTATTTACAATATAATTTTGAATTCTAAAGATAGGTTTTCAAATAAAAAAATTAAATACACATAGCCTTTGCTGCAAAAATATAAATTTTGTACCTAACGATAACACTTCACTTTTGAGAAAGTTTCAACGAAATTATATACACTAGCAATAAAGACCGAGATATGTATCGAAGACTTAATTAAATATTTTTCTATAAAACATTAAGTATTTACTAGCTACCTGAATTGTACATTATCAATGTAAACAATATTTGAAATAAATAATGACCATGTTACAAAATATTAAATGAATGATTATATCTAAGAAGTTTGTTGGTGGGTTTTCGTTGGAATATGCCGTAGCCTTGCCTGTGTCTAAATCACGTTTTGTTAATAAAAGAGTTGAGATAATTTATCACGTTTCTGATTGCATTAGGGATCTGAAGAAGAGGGCGAGGGAAAGTGTTAACAGCATTACACTTAGCGCCGACGCCTCGCTTGAACTCCTCACTGAAACAAACAAGCTTTGTTATTCGAGTTAAATGATGAGTCTCCCCCTGGAGGCAGTAAAAAGTTGGACATCACAATAATTCCAGCGTTTACTTTGCGCGGCGTTTTAAGAAGATAGTTTGCCACAGGTTGTATATAGACTGTTTATTTTAGACGTAACCAGTATCTTTCTTACAAATGTCGTATGAAGTTTGGTTATTTAACGTCTGCTCATTTGCCTAGCCATTTCCCAACTATATTGGGGTGGGCTTCCAGTCTTACCGGATTCAGCTAAGTACCAGTGTTTTTACATGGAGTGACTGCCTATCCGACCTCCACAAACCAGTAACTGGGTAAGACGGTGCCCCTTGGCAAGACTGATGTCAGATCTCAAACTTCTGACTATCCGTAACGACTGTCAAAGATCTTCAAATGACAGCCGGGACCAACGGCTTAACGTGCTTTTCGAGGCACGGAGGAAACTCGGTATGTTGTAATGGTCACCCATCCACGGACCGACCTCGACAAACGTTGCTTAACCTTGATGATCGACCCGTGCGGCTGTTATTATTTAGTCACGAGCTCCTCTATTTAACATCTGCTAAACCAAATATATTACGGTTATAATTAAGGGGGTGTAAATTCAGTCTGTTCGCGATTTTTATATATTAGTATTTATATTGTATTTTTAAAGTCAAAGTCAAATTGTTTATTTCAATTGAGCCATTAAGGGACACTTTTGATTGTCAATAAACTCAATTTAAAAATAATAATAAAAATCAATATTAATCTTTTGCTCTGCATCTGCATCATCTGACTCATTCAATCATCAATTTCATTTAATTCTCATAGTAGTATTTCTTCAACTATACTTCTATTCTGATTTTAATTAAATATTTCACTCAATAAGTTTTAGAAAACTAAAGTGTTAATCGACTTGTGTTGCTAAGTGTACTAATTAAAAGTTCTAGAAATGTATTGCTGGCTTTCAAATTGCCTAGTTTTCAGTTCTCTATGAATAATCCTTAGCATCGCGTGCAGACAGTTTAACTCCGCAAACGCCACTCAAAAACCACTGCTAACTGCTAATCCTCGCAAAATTTATTTCATTATTATTTCAAAATATTAGCTATTATGAAATATTTAAATATCCTGCAATCAGTTGCAAATAACAAACAGTTATAAATAGATGACTACTACCATAATTTACTCCACGTGTCAGAATTATTTTTGAATTGGAATGGATATATTCAAATGGTTCTGCCATTTGAATATATCCATTTAGGCTGCGCACAAGATTATATTACTTGTCAAATTATATTTTTTACATGGGGCAAGCTTGTTTCACTATTCGCATCAATTGTAACTCCTAATAGCCCAAATCAACCGTGGCAACCATCAGAAAAATGCCGAGGCAATGGGGCTCAACGAGTCCGAGAAAAGGAATAAACAAACTGAATACCCGATAGACCAAATAGTTTTGTTTGTACTGTGTGCACTGTCTTACATCATATCGGATTAGAAAGAATTTAACAGTAGGTACCAAACTCAAGGAACTTCGAGCTAAAAAGCGGCACCCATATCTATGAAAGTTTTCTATACTTATCTTCTTCTATATAAAAATTAATCGCAAAATGTGTTGGTAAGCGCATAACTCAACAACGCCTGGACCAATTCGGCCAATTCTTTTTTTTAAATGTTCGTTGAAGTTCAAAGATGGTTTTTACGTTTTTTTTTTTTTTTTGTTTTTTTTTTTTTTTTAAGTGTAGGGTAGGTGTAGGGTAGGTGTAGGGTAGGTGTAGGGTAGGTGTAGGGTAGGTGTAGGGTAGGTGTAGGGTAGGTGTAGGGTAGGTGTAGGGTAGGTGTAGGGTAGGTGTAGGGTAGGTGTAGGGTAGGTGTAGGGTAGGTGTAGGGTAGGTGTAGGGTAGGTGTAGGGTAGGTGTAGGGTAGGTGTAGGGTAGGTGTAGGGTAGGTGTAGGGTAGGTGTAGGGTAGGTGTAGGGTAGGTGTAGGGTAGGTGTAGGGTAGGTGTAGGGTAGGTGTAGGGTAGGTGTAGGGTAGGTGTAGGGTAGGTGTAGGGTAGGTGTAGGGTAGGTGTAGGGTAGGTGTAGGGTAGGTGTAGGGTAGGTGTAGGGTAGGTGTAGGGTAGGTGTAGGGTAGGTGTAGGGTAGGTGTAGGGTAGGTGTAGGGTAGGTGTAGGGTAGGTGTAGGGTAGGTGTAGGGTAGGTGTAGGGTAGGTGTAGGGTAGGTGTAGGGTAGGTGTAGGGTAGGTGTAGGGTAGGTGTAGGGTAGGTGTAGGGTAGGTGTAGGGTAGGTGTAGGGTAGGTGTAGGGTAGGTGTAGGGTAGGTGTAGGGTAGGTGTAGGGTAGGTGTAGGGTAGGTGTAGGGTAGGTGTAGGGTAGGTGTAGGGTAGGTGTAGGGTAGGTGTAGGGTAGGTGTAGGGTAGGTGTAGGGTAGGTGTAGGGTAGGTGTAGGGTAGGTGTAGGGTAGGTGTAGGGTAGGTGTAGGGTAGGTGTAGGGTAGGTGTAGGGTAGGTGTAGGGTAGGTGTAGGGTAGGTGTAGGGTAGGTGTAGGGTAGGTGTAGGGTAGGTGTAGGGTAGGTGTAGGGTAGGTGTAGGGTAGGTGTAGGGTAGGTGTAGGGTAGGTGTAGGGTAGGTGTAGGGTAGGTGTAGGGTAGGTGTAGGGTAGGTGTAGGGTAGGTGTAGGGTAGGTGTAGGGTAGGTGTAGGGTAGGTGTAGGGTAGGTGTAGGGTAGGTGTAGGGTAGGTGTAGGGTAGGTGTAGGGTAGGTGTAGGGTAGGTGTAGGGTAGGTGTAGGGTAGGTGTAGGGTAGGTGTAGGGTAGGTGTAGGGTAGGTGTAGGGTAGGTGTAGGGTAGGTGTAGGGTAGGTGTAGGGTAGGTGTAGGGTAGGTGTAGGGTAGGTGTAGGGTAGGTGTAGGGTAGGTGTAGGGTAGGTGTAGGGTAGGTGTAGGGTAGGTGTAGGGTAGGTGTAGGGTAGGTGTAGGGTAGGTGTAGGGTAGGTGTAGGGTAGGTGTAGGGTAGGTGTAGGGTAGGTGTAGGGTAGGTGTAGGGTAGGTGTAGGGTAGGTGTAGGGTAGGTGTAGGGTAGGTGTAGGGTAGGTGTAGGGTAGGTGTAGGGTAGGTGTAGGGTAGGTGTAGGGTAGGTGTAGGGTAGGTGTAGGGTAGGTGTAGGGTAGGTGTAGGGTAGGTGTAGGGTAGGTGTAGGGTAGGTGTAGGGTAGGTGTAGGGTAGGTGTAGGGTAGGTGTAGGGTAGGTGTAGGGTAGGTGTAGGGTAGGTGTAGGGTAGGTGTAGGGTAGGTGTAGGGTAGGTGTAGGGTAGGTGTAGGGTAGGTGTAGGGTAGGTGTAGGGTAGGTGTAGGGTAGGTGTAGGGTAGGTGTAGGGTAGGTGTAGGGTAGGTGTAGGGTAGGTGTAGGGTAGGTGTAGGGTAGGTGTAGGGTAGGTGTAGGGTAGGTGTAGGGTAGGTGTAGGGTAGGTGTAGGGTAGGTGTAGGGTAGGTGTAGGGTAGGTGTAGGGTAGGTGTAGGGTAGGTGTAGGGTAGGTGTAGGGTAGGTGTAGGGTAGGTGTAGGGTAGGTGTAGGGTAGGTGTAGGGTAGGTGTAGGGTTGGTGTAGGGTAGGTGTAGGGTAGGTGTAGGGTAGGTGTAGGGTAGGTGTAGGGTAGGTGTAGGGTAGGTGTAGGGTAGGTGTAGGGTAGGTGTAGGGTAGGTGTAGGGTAGGTGTAGGGTAGGTGTAGGGTAGGTGTAGGGTAGGTGTAGGGTAGGTGTAGGGTAGGTGTAGGGTAGGTGTAGGGTAGGTGTAGGGTAGGTGTAGGGTAGGTGTAGGGTAGGTGTAGGGTAGGTGTAGGGTAGGTGTAGGGTAGATGTAGGGTAGGTGTAGGGTAGGTGTAGGGTAGGTGTAGGGTAGGTGTAGGGTAGGTGTAGGGTAGGTGTAGGGTAGGTGTAGGGTAGGTGTAGGGTAGGTGTAGGGTAGGTGTAGGGTAGGTGTAGGGTAGGTGTAGGGTAGGTGTAGGGTAGGTGTAGGGTAGGTGTAGGGTAGGTGTAGGGTAGGTGTAGGGTAGGTGTAGGGTAGGTGTAGGGTAGGTGTAGGGTAGGTGTAGGGTAGGTGTAGGGTAGGTGTAGGGTAGGTGTAGGGTAGGTGTAGGGTAGGTGTAGGGTAGGTGTAGGGTAGGTGTAGGGTAGGTGTAGGGTAGGTGTAGGGTAGGTGTAGGGTAGGTGTATCTTGGTGTTTTTATGGCAAAACGAAGTTTGCCGGGAAAAGCTAGTATATTATAAAGAGGAAAGATTTTTTTGTTTATTTGTTTGTACCGAGTAGGCTCTGAAACTACTGGACCGATTTTAAAAATTCTTTGACTTACAGTAAGCTACATTATTCCTGAGTGACATAGGCTATTTTTTAATCGCGGAAACGGGTCCTGTGGGGTGGTCCACGGGAGCGACGCCGCGGCGAACAGCTAGTCTATACTAATATGATAAAGAGGAAAGATTTTTTTGTTTGTTTGTACCGAATAGACTCCGAAATTACTGGACCGATTTGAAAAATTCTTTCACCAATAGAAAGCTAAATTATTCTTGAGTGACATAGGCTTTTTTTTATTCCGAAAATGGGTCCTGTGGGGTGGTCCACGGGACCGAAGCCGCGGGCAACAGCTTGTGTGTTATATAGCTAGCCTTTTGTCGCGGCCTGGTACGCGTGGCACAAGAAACCTCATTATACCTTGATAAAAAGTGTCAGCTTTTTAATAGTGGAAAATTTTTCGTAATGGGGTCATCGCTTCCAAAGATTATCTTAAACAAATTAACCATTTTTAATAATTCGATTCACAAACCTATTTCTCTTTTTGAGCTCTATGTGATGTTTTAGTCTGCTATTTGACTTTGTAAGTTAAAAAACAATGTGTAATTACTTAGAATTATCTGATACTAATGGCTGCTCAATCGTATTGGCTACGAAATATTTTGTTTCAAATCGATACGATTTTGACGTCTAAAAGCTTAATTATACAAGGCTCTGATTTTAATTGCAGAAATATTGGTTTCGGTCATTAATTTGAAGCCTGCTCCTGTTTTGTCTTGAATGCTTTTTGTCAAATGATCTCTAATGATGTTCGCGATCGCGAGGAGCATAATTCATGAAAATATTAATTGGCGGTACGGTATTATTGTGACTGAAAATTATTTGAAAATCGGTTGCCATGATATAGACATAATGCGGGGGAAACAAGACAGAATATCATAAACAGTATGGGAAGACCAAATAATACTAAGAGTGGACTTTGTGAATAATTATATGGCTAGAAAGGGGATGACCACGGAGATTAATAATTATCACGTATATGGAGAGATGACAAGACATATTACACTGACCCCAAATAAAATGAGATAAGCGTAAGAGATTTCTGAGATGACCTGGTGAAGTTTGCGGGGATCCGCTGGTTGCGAGACACACGGGACCGTTCAATGTGGCGACGCTTGGGGGAGGCCTATGTCCAGTAGTGGACTTCTTTCGGCTGATACGATGATGATGATGAAGTTTAAGAGAATACTAACTATGATCTTTCTTTTGCGAATGAGGATGTGGCCACACCTGGTTTCAGAGGCCGCCTCTGGGAACCCCACAGGCCTCTGATGACTTGGCTATTTAAGATTTGTCTTTTTTTATTTGTCTTAAATCTATACTTCTATACTAATATTATAAAAACGAAAGATTATTTTGTTTGTTTGTTTGTACCGAATAGACTCCGAAACTCCTGGACCAATTTAAAAATTTCTCTCACCAAAGAAAGCTAATTTCCAATCCCGAAAATGGGCCTTGTGGCGTGGTCCACGGGAGCGAAGCCGCGGGCATCAGCTAGTTAACTATATAAGTCCAGGTTTCCTCACAATATTTTCCTTCACTGTTGCCTGTGATGTCCAACATAAACTTAGAAAGTACATATGAAAAAGTCTCATTGGTACTTGCCGGATTTGAACCCACGAGCTCAAGCACGAGAGGCGAGATCTTAGCCACTGGGCCACCAGACACTATGATGGTATTATTTGAAACAGTTTCATATAAATTTTATTTTGCTTACATAGCATACCACTTTAGAAGTTTCAAATCAGGCTGTAAGAGCGATCCCTCTAATTATAGACCTATATCCGTGTTACCAGCATTGAGTAAAATCTATAAAAAAATCATGCTGGATCAGATGTTGTCTCATTTCAATTCAAATGGGATCCTGCATAGTCAGCAGTTTGGTTTCACGAAAGGTAGGTCGACAACGGACGCGGGAGTAAAACTCATCAGCCACATCTTGGAATCTTGGGAGAAATCCCAGGATGCCATTGGCATTTTCTGTGATCTGTCAAAAGCGTTCGACTGCGTCGACCACAACACACTGATCTGTAAATTACAACACTACGGAATTCGAGGACAAGCTGCTGATCTTGTGCTTTCCTATTTATCAAACAGACAGCAAAAAGTAAATGTTAATGGGGCGACGTCCTCCGGGTCTCTAGTCAAAATGGGCGTGCCCCAAGGTTCAATTCTCGGCCCTTTCCTTTTTCTTGTTTACATTAATGATCTCCCTTTTATGATGGCCAAATTATCGGATATAATTCTATTTGCTGATGATACTTCGCTAATTTTTAAAATAGATAGGAAAGATACGGATGTCTTACATGTCAATGAAAGTCTAATTGTTCTCTCAGAATGGTTCGCAGCTAACAATCTTTTACTGAATGCGAAAAAAACAAAATGTCTAAAGTTCTCTTTACCAAATGTACCTCAACGTGACCTAAATCTAAATCTTGACGGCAAAAATCTTGAAATAATAACGGAAACTGTATTCTTGGGGATTACTATCGATTCAAAATTGCAGTGGGGCGCGCACATTAGAACTCTTTCGGGCAGGTTATGTTCGGCTGCCTATGCAGTAAGGAAGATAAGGCAGTTAACCGATGTAGCCACAGCTAGACTAGTATACTATGCTTATTGCCACAGTATTATGTCTTATGGCTTTCTGCTGTGGGGGTCAGCAGCAGACGTTGACTCAATTTTTATCTTACAAAAGAGGGCAATCCGCGCGATCTATAAAATGGGTTCTCGCGAGTCCCTCAGAGAAAAAATTAAAGAGATCGATATACTGACTCTACCTTCACTTTATATTTTGGAATGTATTTTGTATGTCCGCAAAAATCAAGGGCTTTTCAAAACTAGAAGTGACTTCCATAATTTAAATACACGCAGTAAGCACGAAATTGTAATACCCAAATTCAGATTAACGAAAACTAGCAAGTCTTTTCTTATAAACAGTATACGCTTTTATAACAAGTTGCCTAAGTCAGTTATAGAACTGACCGATGGAAAGTTCAAAAACTACATCAAACGTGTCCTTATTAAAAAAGCATATTATAAAATCAAGGACTACGTTGAAGATAAAAATTTGGCTTTGACACCCTCTGCGCATGCGGCTTCCCTGGTAACTCATAAACGGCACAAATATATGGATATCTCTAACTATTCTCAATCTCATTTTTTTTCTCTATTAATTAGACTTTTTACAATATTTTTTAATCATCATTATAGCCCTTTGCTAAGAATAGTTACAGCACTGATTACAGTATTTGTGCCACATGTTAAATTTAGTGTTGTGTTTTTTTTACCTTTGTATAGATTCTTTTACCTATTGTGAATGTGTGAACATTGTAGGCTTTCTAGATTTCTAGATGATTGTTAACATTTGTTAACTTTTTATTAGGTGCATTATTTTTTTTGTTTGTTTTTTTGTTTCGATTTAGTACGACTTATTGTCGGGCCTACGTTGTCCCCCCATATCCAAGTACTAATGCTGTAACATGGAAATGTTGTAAACAAAAAAATTTAAAAGAGTAACCATGGAGTTTCTTGCCGGTTCTTCTCCATAGGAAACGACTAACCCGAACCGTGCACCTTTTGTCGACGTTTTATAAGTGCCCATGTAGGCCTATGTAAAATAAAAATATTTGATTTTGATTTTGATTTTGCAGTAAAACACAACAATCCCGATGTGATAAAAAAGATTGCGATTCGCAGTGCAAAAAGCAGTATTCAGAAGCGAACACTCAAATCGCTTTACCGTACAATCAATCAAACTTATCAACTAATAGACTATTAACAAAGACCAGTAGATAATCCTACCCGTCAATCGTACTCCTCAATCAAATCCCGCGTAGATAGAGTAACACCAGTTTAATGGTTAATTAATCGGGACATTCGTAATTACAAATCGATTTGATAGTATCGATACATCGTGTATGGATCGTGGAGCACACATGAATAGGGCTGTTCCGTTGATAATATCGAAAGATATAGCGATTTGCGATCGACATCAGGTTGTAACAATGTTATGGAAGGGATCGGGATATTAAATTGTTATAACTTGGGATATGCTATGGCGATTTAAAGGTTTTTGTGGCTCTATTATGTTGTCTTGTTAAAGGATTTGGACCGCGTTTTTGTGTGTTTTTTGTACGATAGTTCCTTTTATAATTGAGATAAATTTGTGTGGTTTACTGGGTAAATGCCGATTTTATTTCAAAGGCTCTCTGTCAAAAGGTTAAAGTACTCATGAATATGAGTATATTGACTGTGAGATTAACAGGATTAACACTAATAGATAAAAAAAACATCTGTACGTGCCCATAACTCGACAAAATACAAAAATAAAACTATATTTAACAGCACCTGAACGCAAACTCTGACAATTAGGTAAGTAATTTTCTGAAAAATATGTCACAATGTCAGTTATCTTGTATTCTTTATCGTAGCAGGTTGCGTTCTGTTGTTTCTGCCTACCCCCATGGGAAAAAGGCGTATGTATGTATGTCAGTTATCTTCTATATATATAAAAGAGAAAGTATGTATGTATGTTCCTTATAAACTCTGAAACAGCTGGACCGATTTTAATGAAATTTTCACAGAATCTTAAGATTGACCCAGCGGATAATCCTGTAAAGTTTAGTGGCGATCGGAGCATTTTTATTTACTTTGAACGCGGGCGAAGCCGCGGGCAGAAGCTAGTATTAAATAAGTCCCATGTTTTCTTCGGCGCTAATTATAGGTACCTTGATATATTTTTGTATTTGTTCAAATGAGAAAGTCAATTGGAAACGAAACCTGCCCAAAAAACCGTGTGTGATAAAATCTTTCAACTGTAACCGATATAGCAACGACAAAATTACTCAAACTCAATGTTTTTCTCGAAATAGTTACCAATCAAAAATCGTTTACCTGCTTCGTACAGCTAATGGTTTCGGGTTTGAAAATTCGTTCAATGAGCGGTTCTTTCGATTACCGACCGATTTTATTCGACCAATCGTTTGCTCGGTATTCATGCGGGACTTTCAAGCGGTTCGAGAAAATTTTAGAAGATATTTTATTTGACTACTGGTAAAAGATCGCGAATATCTTAACATTCCCTTCTCTAGTAGTTACAAGCGCTACTGCAGAGCATGAGAGCCTGGGCACAAATAAAATAATACTAGTATACAGATGCCTTATCCCATACAAAGGAACCATGCCGATGTAGCTAGCGTTTTTCGTCTGATTAAGATGATTATTTTTATAAGTTCTTCGATCAATTTCGGTTCGGTTTTCCACGGCTATAGATGGTGTTAGCAGTGTAAGTAAAAGGGTTTTCTCGGTTTGTGACTATTTTTTTTCTTTAATAACAGTGACGATTATAATATAGTATTTTTTGCTCGTTTTTACAGTTTCATTGTACCAAAATATGTTACAATACAAATTAAAAAACTCGAGTGGCATGCCTCAGAAATTTAGAACCGCGCCATCTATTGAAATCAATTTTAAATGATCCGTTCAAGTAATTTTTGAAATGTGAATTGAGAGTCCAATATTCCATAATTTTGTGCTTAGGAGAGTTGATTAAAAAGAACATACAGTATTTATGATCAATTCTAGAAAATGTTAACTTTACACACAATGCAAATCGCGCAATCTAGTGACATTTATTTGAACCAAATTTACTTTGTGACCCCGTGGCCTGGGTATGAATCCCGGGACGGGCAAAGAGTTTATGAGATTTTCTTTCTGGAATTTCTCGGTAGCAGCCAGTAGTCTAGATTGTTGTCCGGCTGATGGCAATATACCATAATCTGCCTAACCCTTCGTGGACTACCGGCGTAATGTTATGTTAATATGATAGACTGACTATAGAAAAAGGTTGCGTGCTGAAGGGAATCTTACAGCACGCTGGCAGATGCATAGTGTTGACTGAATTTAAACATTCTTTCGAATTTAGAAGACGTCTATTCTATTATATTTTTTTAATGGCTAGAATAGCCGATGTCGACTATTCTGCCAATAACTTAAGTCATTAGGTATTATACAATTGGACAGCTGTTGATTGACAGGCGGGATTTAGTAATTTAAAAGTTATTATTTAAAGGAATAAATGCTTATTCTAGCGCGTCTACGCTTGAGTTAGATCTGGGACAAGAACACCGTACTAAGGATACTGATATTATGAACCTATAAAACGAATTTGTTGAGTGGTTTTCTTAGAGTTTCTTATCTGCGAAGCAAAATCAGACTAAGTAGGGCATGAATACAACCTATCAGAGTCTACGTAATATTTATCAGAAGCTTTGGCCCTGTTTTGAATGAGGCTTAGGTAGATATTGATGAAATTCTTAGAAACTATCTTTTAAAGATTGCTCTAAAGGCAGCCTTGCTTGCTTAGCCTAGCAAGGCTGCTTTTAGAGAAGGTTTTATCATGAACTATACCTACTAAATTATTAAAATAGAGTAACACCAATTTAATGGTTAATTAATTGGAACATTCGTAATTTCAAATCGATTTGATAGTATCGATACACGGAGTTTGGAGTAAATTAGGAGTTACACTTGGTAGGGGTGTTGAAATAAAAACGCAGTTTCATACAAAATGCATTATTATGCAATGTATGAAACAGCAATTTATTTTTTTAGATTTGGTCTCATAGTATTTTTTTTATCATCATGAATGCTTCTGGGATGGAACAAATCATGATTATATGAAGTATAAGTGTTTTACAAATAGTCCTGTATAAGTAACTACATAAAAATTAATACAATCATGACACTAAACTGAGACGCCAAAAATCCTTGTCTCTAAAGACATAAGTAAGAGATGTAATAGTAGCAAACACAACTCAAACAAACAGCAAAATTACAAAACGCTAAAACATATCACTTTCTATCATTAAAACGTACTGAAATAGACGCAATTCATTCCGCATTCACCGAAATATACGAAGTTAGCAAGCAGTGCTTTCCTAATTAAATGGATACGTAGGTATGTTCAGTTCGTTTGCTCGGTGTAATTAGAAGCAGGAACCCCACAATCCATATTGTTGCACTGGGCTTGCACCGTTCATTTGCGATGCTAACAAATGGAAATTAAAAGTTACGGTAATGTTTAAGTATTTTTAGGTTCTATATTCATGGTATTGTTGCGTTTTCTTTGTTAATTGTCTAGGAATTTCTTGTTGAGATGTAGTGCGATGAATTTTGTGTTTAAATTTTCTTTTCTTTTTTTATTACGTAGGTAATTTGCAAAATTATCTTTACATTTATAGTCTTCATAAAACAATAAACCAATAATTTTCATCGCGCTGTGTGTGTAAAACGTCAAAGGCTATAAAATTTCAGTAAGGAAACGTCTGGAGTTCAAGATATCACGTTTTAAAGCTAAATATAGAACCGATCAGGGGTCGATATACACAGTGAACATACCCAATAAGTAAAAACATTAATTTAAAACACTTTTGCTCTGACCTTATAGATGAATATTTGTGCATATCTATTCGAGGTATAAGAAATAAAATTCTAGGTAGAACATTGCAACATTCAATACTTTACTCTATCAAGATGAATGCAATAGAAGATAGTTTACCTCAAATTACTGACTTTAAAGAACACACCTACTATTTCCGATGTAAAAATGAATTAAAAACTTAGGTAAGCGTACACAAGAAGGAAAAGTTGTATATTTTGTGGTATAACTAAACATAACTCCCACGTGCAATATTTTCTTATGAAAACTTTTTAATTAAGTACTTCAACATTGATAATATTATTAAATAACTCAGAAAAAGCTTATGAACCACTTAAAATGCTTTCTTGTGAATATCTGAAAGCATCCATTAAAATTTCTATGAAAATATTCCTTTTATATTAGATCCTATGTTTCTTTTAAGTCTTTGTTTCGTGATGACATCAAAATTAATGTATTTTGTCGTCTCAGACAAAATCAATTATCTAGATTTAGAGAAATCGTCTGTGACAGCCTGCATAGTCAATCTCGACTTAGGATTACCTAAGAACAAAAAAAAATTAGTATATTTCAATAAATCTACTTACAAAGAATGCTGTCCTCGCCGATACCTTAAAAAACAAAGACTAGGGTCATTCTACGATAAGACACATTCGATACAATTCAACTTACAAATAGGCTCTTCAAATAATAACGTTATTCTCAGTTCAATAAAATAATAAAGACTTTACGTAAAAATATTGAACAATTTTCGATGCGTCGTAGAATGGCCCTATATCGTACCCTTTATGCGGAAAGATTTGTTACAAATCTAAGCGGAAAAACGTAACGGAATGTCCGCGAGCAATTTGGCCGCGTTTTTCACATGTCAATCCGTTCGGACTTCGGAAAGACTTTCCAAAATAGCTTAGAATGCTTAACTTAAAAATAACTTTACCCTTTTGTAGCATTATTCACACATGACTTTACTTCATTCAAATCGTGCGTGAATTGTTTCTATATAAGCCTTTGGGCTTGGGGTAAGAATGTTTGGATGGCCGTGACGATCATTAAGTCTAAAATATAGCTAAGCAGCTATTTAGGTACATTTTAAACTTCCTTTTTTCGTGTTTAACAAGGAATGTCAAAAATTGTTCATAATTGTGCATATTCAATTCATCTTCTGACTAGCAATAATAGGATAAGACTAGTTATAGTTGATCGCACATTGATACACAATAATAAATAAATGAACTTATGCGTAAAGAGTTGAGCGTAATCTGGCACTTTTGGAAGATAATAATGTAATTCGATAATATTGTATTTTTAATCGTATTGGATATTAATGGTATTGTTTAATAATAATTAATAATAATTATAATTTGACTCTTTACTTGATTTCTATTAATAATTTCGCTGTTAGGATAAATAATTGTTCGATTTTAATTTAATCAAAATTTTATTTCATAATTTAATTTTATATGGTGTATTATGATTTTAATTTATTTATGTTTGTTTTAGATATTTATTTCAATTTATGTAACATATTATGTAAGTGTTGTGCATGCCTGTAAGTGATTTGCTTACACGGGATCTTTTCTGAATGTTCAATGTTCAGCGAATTATAATGTATGTGTAAGAAAGTCGTTGGTGTGCCTGATTAATAAATAAATAAATAATTATAATTTGCCTACAAAAAGACGCAAGATGAATATGAAACCGTACAAGTTTGGAATTAATGGGGACTTAATTACCTGTGCTATTTCTATTTTATGATATGGTTCACATTGAACTGAGATGACTAAGTACGGGTTCACTTGGAATTATAAGTTAAAATTTGGAATTTTATTTAGTATTCATTTGTGTCTTTGAATTTGTTTTATCTTATTTTAATAAGTTAAATACCCAATATTGCTAGAGTTATAACATTTTAAATTACCTAATAACATAGCCTCTTTGCTGTCAGCAAGCTGGCTGTTCCCCACAACGGCCTCGCTGCCTTCCCTCCAGGCGGGTGCGACGCGCGCCGTGCATCGCACCTGCATCGTCCGGCCGACGGGCACGCGCAGCCCCAGGGCTGTCGACAGCAGGCCGTGGGCGTGCTGCGTCGGTGGGTACTCCACGAGGAGTATAGGGTCTGTGACCTGGGAGAAGAAATTACTGTAAGTATTCATTCTTGACAATACACGACTCAACACAACTCACTAAACTCACTTTGAATTGTTTAAATATACACAGGTTATTGGTAAAACACTATCATCCTAGCTAAAACAACTGATCCATACATGGCGAGTTAAGCGACCATAAAGGTATGGATCAGCTGACTATTTTGTTTAATTTTTAAAATTCATACAACAAAGGTTGTTGTTTTTGATTTGCAAGGTTGTTAAGAGCCCCTACAAGTTTCACGAGCTAAAAATAGAAAAAAGCTACTTTTTCAGGGCAAATTTCTCAATAACTACAAGATATATGTTAAATCTTTTAAAACAACTTTTTGCGTCACAAAGTAATCTAGGGAATAGACATTACATATTTTTGATAACTGCTCAATTAAAATTAGAAAAATTAATTCCTAACACACTTTTTTACGTAATCCCGAAACACCAGGTTTTTCAATTGCTTTTTCAGCTATCGTATACTAGGGAGCCACCAATTTAGTTTTTTAAAGTTTATTGTATTTGTACTTAAAAAAAAATATTGTCCTCGCGGAAAAAAGGCAATTTTATCATGTGCGACAGCGTCGGCTACGTGTAATAATATGATGAACATAAAAATAACTGATAAATAATTTGAAATTTGAGGTTTTTATCAATCGAATCCAATTTATATATTTTATTTTTGAGTACTTATTTTATTTTAATAAATTGTCTGAATATTGCCTTACAAACCGTTGCGCACGCGCGAGACATTCAATTTTGCTCATGGGCTTGTAGACGACGGACTTGTGTCGTTTTTTTTTTGTCATTATATTTTTTATCATATATCTTGTAGTTATAGGGAACATTACTGCCAATTGCTCCCGCCAGATGGCGCTTGAGGGCTTTGAGTAAACAAAAACATAACAACATGGCGTCTACTACTGTTTGTGGTTACCGAACTCTTTTTTACTGTTTTTAAGATAACTCGTGTTCAAAAACCAATTAATAATATTGGGGAAGTTAGTTAGCTTCATTTTTCTTTCACTTTTTGTTTTATATTTTGTATACATAAACTGCGAAATTTTGTCGCTGGACTTTGACAGTTTGTTTTTTTTTTAGGGATGTGTCCGATATATCTAAACGTAACTTATATCAGACATGTGTTAGATATCATATCATATCGATATCAAAATAACCGATATTACAAAAGTTGTATCTAATAAAAACCTTACTAGCGTATAATTCAACACTTAAAACCGTAACAATGCGAAAACGTACGAACTACGAACAAAACGTAAACATCACAAACGTTAGGAACCATGCGCTACCTATCTTTCTAAGTATTATTTCGTGTTCGTTGTTAGTTTGCTCATCTAAATAACATTTTAACTTTTGCAAACTGTACTTCTGATATCGATATCTGAAAACCGTTTTCGATATCGATATGAAAACACATACATAACCGTTTGTGTAAAAAACCGAAAACGCCCTTCTCTAGTTTGTTTACGCAGAAACCTGTGGCGCCATCTGAGCGCAGCTTTGCGGATAGTTCCCTATTGAGAAATTTTCGCTGAAAAAGTAGCTGTTTTCTGTTTTTGGCTCGTGAAACTTGTAGGGACTCTTAAGCTATTTGATTCTTATGAGGAATAAATATTCTTAACCGTAAATACAAAATCTTGTCTTTCTGTCATGTTTTTTTATTCCACCAATTCGAACCAAGCGCTTCCAAACATCCTTTATAATGCGCACAGCGAATGAGTGGAACTCACTGCCTGCGTCTGTGTTTCCGAACGCATTCAACCCGAATCTCTTCAAAGTTAGAGTGAACAGGCTTCTTCTGGGTAAGCTCACTCCATCGTAGACTCTGTCTCTGTCACCTATGACCTAGACTAGAGTCAAGAGCAAACCCATTACAAATAAAAAAAAATAAAAAAAAATGTTTCAGAGAAGAATGCACTTAATTACAGCTTTTTCAACACCATTTGCAAAAAAAAATAGCAACCATGATCTGCAGAATGAGTGGAAGCCATAAAAAACTATAAAAGACTGTGACCGATGGGATCCCAACTCAGTCTTGAGTGTTCTTTGTTAAAATAGTAAATTAACTTTGGTACGCAAGTCTTATATCAAAAAAAGTCCGTGTTGTAGAGACTGAATTATTATATAAAAATAGTATTTATGGCGTATCTTATGAACAAATTAATCATTTAGCCAACAAAGCAAAAATAAGCCACAATCGTTTGCATAAGACGGGGTGGCCGTATAGACATATAAGAAAAAGTGAGGTCTAAGTTTGCAAGATCGGCTGTTCCACAGAGATTTCATATTTTAGGTAGGTATAACTATACGTAGCGTTTGCAACTGTAAAGAAAAGGAAAGATTTACAACTGTAAACCTTTCACGTAAATACACTAAACAAACACTAGAATAACGTTCCATTGGCACACAACTTGTGGAAGATAACCCAAAGATCGCTGAACAAAACCGACCGTTTTAAACAAATCGTTCCACACGTACTCGTATACACATGGCTCTAGTTAACCCCCTTATGTATCATGTTCACGTTTTGATTCACAGATCCGGCTCATACGTACTCGCAGAGTTGCAAGTAAATCTAGGCCCCTAAATTCCAGCAGCGGATATTTCAGGTAAATCCGATATTGCTCCATGTAGGTCAGTAAAACCAAACCATATTGGTTTACAAACTAACCTACTCTCTGGCTATCGAAAAAATAGTTCGGATATTTCGAATTTTATTAATATTAAATTATGCAATTGGCTTCATCTTTTTGACTGACCAAACTTGACAGTTTAAAAGTGCCTGTAAATGGTTTAATTGAAATAAATGTTTTGACTTTAATTTTGTAACAAAAAAAGTTATTTTTTTGTTGTAAACTGTAATGTAGGGTAACTCAATCTATTTATACTTTGGTGTTGCTTAGTGCCCAGACACAAAACTGCGGTGCGACGTCGTAAAAATCTACGAGATTGTTTTCCTGTTTGTTGCTTAGCTGTTTTCTGCGTTGGGAATTCGCATCGCGACAATTTGCAGTTTTGTGTTTGAGCCAGTTTTAATTCAATTCACCGAATAGGCAACATTATGGCATTTCCTCTATGACAAAAATACAAATGACTAGCTTCTGCCCGCGGCTTCGCCCGCGTTAAAAGTGTTTTATCATCCCAAGGGAACACAAACTATACTGTGTCCTTTACAGGGTCTCAAACTATCTCCATGTCAAATCAGTTCAGTAGATCCAGAGATTACCACTACAACCTCACAAACTATACTTCTTTATAATATTCATCATCATCATCTGCCTAGCCTTTTCCCAACTATATTGGGGTCGGCTTCCAGTCTTACCGGATTCAGCTAAGTACCAGTGTTTTACATGGAGAGACTGCCTATCTGACCTCCACAACCCAGTAACTGGGTAACACGATTCCCCTTGGCAAGACTGGTGTCAGATCTCAAGCTTCTGACTACCCGTAACGACTGTCAAAGATCTTCAAATAACAGCCGGGACCAACGGCTTAACGTGCTTTCCGAGGCACAGAGCAACTCGGTATGTTGAAATGGTCACCCATCCACGGACCGACCTCGTCAAGCGTTGCTTAACCTTGATGATCGACCCGTGCGGCTGTTAATATTTAGCCACGAGCTCCTCCTCTCTCCTCCCTCTCCTCCCCTCCACTTCTTTATAATATTAGTATAGATTCATTGGGGAAGCAAGATCTGGTCACAATACAATAAACTTTAAAGGTACGTATTTCACATTACATGGATTTACTTCAGTGTCAAAGAATAGCTAGCTTACAAACTGGTAGATATCTACTTTCTTTTGAAACGTCTTCCTATTCACAAAGTAATTGTCATAGAATGCTGTCAATTAGTTTATTGAACCGCCGATAAGCCGAGTACTTATAGTAATCTGAGTAGAATGTGTTTTAATTAGTCCGTGCGGAAGGATGAAGGAGAACAAAAGAAGATCTGTCAATTTGTTCAATTGTGAAATGTCAATTAGTACGGATAAATGTCAGAAGACTTTATAACGGAAATGGTTTTTGTGCATTAGTAGAAGAGCCTTAGTCGTGGTTCATACTACATTGTACCGTATGTTTTTTGCAGCATCTATGCTGGTATTAAACGCCAACATATCGCTGTTTACACTGTAAAAAAACGTGTTTTTATGCCTTGGGACGTGTGATATCAGCTTTATACTGCACAAAATGTGCGGTCTAATGCTGGATGTACCCAGTCTTACAAGGACTTTATAAGTATGTTCGATGCGTTCCATGTAGTAAACCACTTTATTTATCTTGCTAACCTGCTTATGAACCACATTTGAAATCGGAGATATCATAACAGATTTATCTTTATTCAGCACTCGATCAATCTGCCTAGCTTTTTTTCAACTAAGTAGAAATAGGTTTGGCTTCCAGTATAACTGAATGCAGCTGGATTATCTAAATAAAACGACAGCCTATCTCTGGCTTCTTTGTTCAGCACCTCGGGTTGGTATTGAAGATAACTTTATATTATGCTTGCAAATAGCTACAAAAGGTAGTAGATATGTTCAACACTAGCTGTTCCCCGCAGCTTCGCTTCCGTGGACCACCCTACAGGACCCGTTTTCGGGATTAAAAATAACTTATGTCACTCAGGAATAATGAAGCTTTCTATTGGTGAAAGAATGTTTTAAATCCGTCCAGTAGTTTTGGAACCTATTCGGTACAAACAAACAAAAAAATCTTCCCTCTTTATATAATACTAGCTGTTGCCCGCAGCTTCGCTCCCGTGGACCACCCCACAGGACCCAATTTCGGGATAAAAAAATAGCCTATGTCACTTAGGAATAATGTAGCTTTCTATTGGTGAAAGAATTTTTCAAATCGGTCTAGTAGTTTCGGAGCCTATTCGGTACAAACAAACAAACAAAAAAATCTTTCCGCTTTATAATATTAAGTATAGATATATATATATATAATATATATTGGTATAGACCAGCTTCTGCCAGCGGCTTCGCCCGTGTGGAAAGTGTTTTATCATCTTAAGGGAACATTTAACCTGGATGAAATGTAGCCTATGTGCTATTCTATTTTATTTACACTATTTCATAACAACATTTTTCTTTTGACAGCCGACCATATATTTCTTCCGTATTTAATAAATTACTCTTTGGTCCGCGCGCTCTATTGTTTGTCTATGGTTTCGACAAATAATTATTGAGCATCGCGGACGTCGGTCTACATAGGTCTACCTACATTTTAATATGTTTTATATTTGTATAATACTTACACATACTCTGAGCCTCCTTCTGTGTTTATTTTATTTTGTTTGTTATTTATATATTCTATTTTATTGTATTATTTAAGTATTTTCCGTTTCCGTAAGCGTGTCCGTGGCATCAACAGTTGGTCTTATCAGAATATCAGCGCAGCGTTATTTCCTTTTTTGGATATCGCTGCACATGCTGAGATAGGAGCCTTTTTGGTCTCGCACGGGGTTTTTATTTTTAATTTTGTTTAATTTTAAGCTGATTTCTCGTGTCTCCTGTGCGGGTCACAAATAAATACTTTTTCTTTCTTTCTTTCTTTCAAACTTTCACATTTATAATATTAGTAAGATTGGTTGATCAAATATCACCCAATTGTTCAAACAAATTTCCTACCAATTATTCAGTTACAAGACGTTATGAAGTCAGGATCGAAGACCACACCCAAATCTCCGAACACCACGGCCCGTATTTACGTCAGTAATTAGCCAAGCTTTCAATTTACCAATAGAACGTCGGGATGCCCACAAATAGAGTTCAGTATAGTTTCAAGAAGACATCCTTGAGAATATCCTTCGATTCGGAACATTTGAAGCGCTAATTGATCATAAATTTCATGGTAACTAACCATTGTGCTATCGGATCGTGTTAATGGATCTGTGCTATCAAATATTCGCTGTTAGCAGATGAATACTGAACGGTTTAATCTCCTATAATGACATCGGTTGGCTTTCCCATAAGGATATTGATTCAATATTTATTAAAGACTAGCTGTGCCCGCGGCTACGCTCGCGTTAACTGACTGCCTACCGGGTAGGGTACTTACCTTCCTGCCTACATACCTACCTACAAATTGTTTTTCTAGGATCATCATTCTTTCGCGGAGAATCTTACCACCGCCATTCGGAAAATGACTTTACATGCACAACGCCATCTATCGAATATCGACTTCAACTGTTCGAGTATCTGAATTGTGTGTGTTGTGATCATTTTACTTCTTGAACACTTTATATTCATCTAACTTTTGATAGAGTGAACCGATTGCGATGAAACAAAAACTAAGTAATACTTCATGTTACGCACAATTTTTATGTATTAACTTTATCTACATTGGTTTCGTGCATTTTACGTGATGCGTGCACAAATAAACAGACAAAAAATCCAAAAATGCTGGATATGGGTTCTGTTGGTTATCCTTTAACACCCTGGCTATTTTTGTTGGAAATATTTTCGATGTACAAAAACGACTTTTCTACAGATTTATTATGGCTTGGTGTATCAGTTAGTATTAATAGAGATGTTTTAAGACCTCGTCCTCACTAGGAACCAATCATATTGGTACATTGTTCTGATACATATGGGTTGTGAAATTCATTGTAAGTAACAAATGGAACAAAAATGTTTGAAAACTAGTGACACATATACGAGGACACAAGCCAAAATAAAAATCCCGACATCATTATAAAACAATACATTCCAAAATACTCACAAAAATCATAGAATTGTGCTGAATAATCAACCCAGTATATCTTTGTATATTGCTACAAGTTTTACCCGAATAAAAAAGAATGTGACGAGTTTGGCAGTGTTGTTCAAAACAAAAACAAACTCCGGCCAGTTCAGAAATAAAAGATAAATACGAGCCCGCACTTCAATAAGCCCAGCAAAGTTAAAATTTGAAAAAAAAAGCCTTATTAGACGAAAGAGTCGAAACCCGAATACTCGAATTACAGAAAGTCGTTGAAAAGGGTCAAATTTCCTTCGAACAATTATATTAATAAGGATCGCTGTACGAAATTGAATCTCTTGGTACGTGTAATATTGTATTTCGGAAATTCGGTCCGATCAAAATTAAAACAACTTAATTAGCTTGCAGTTAATGGCTGCACATTAATTAATTAGTGGTCATACTTTTATATTAAGTTTGCCATAAAATAACTCAAAAGCCAGGCCGTAATTGAGCAAATAAATTGGTGTATTTATTTCATTACGTCGACGGTGAACTTTTATAGGCTTTTACAGAGAGTTCGAAAAAAAAAAATTCTTTAATTACGGATCACATCACATCATCAGCCTATTAATGTTCCCACTGCTGGGACACAGGCCTCCTCTCTGTGAGAGGGAATGGGCCGTAATCCAACACGCGGGTCAGTGCGGGTTGGTTCAGGACATGCCGGTTTCCTCACGATGTTTTCCTTCACCGTTTTGAGAGCAGTGGTGATGAAATAATTTACACAAAGAAAAGCGCCTGCTTGGGCTCGAACCCACGACCTACAACTTGTAAGTCGCGGCCGATACCACTGGGCCACCACTGCTCTATTACGGAACGATGCACAGGCGTTGTGTGATACAAAATTATTGTGCGATGTTTTTTTTCCATCTATTGTACTTTAGTGCGTGCTAATAAAATCATCCAAATCTTAGTAGGATAGGATAGATGGACCCCTTTTCAGCACTTACTCGCATTTGGTCCGTTATACGTGCAGGCCTCCTCTCTCTGAGAGGGAATGGGCCGTAATCCACCACGCGGGCCCAGTGCATTTTGGTGGATGTCACATGTCTTCGAATTTTTGGTTCTAAGACATGTCGGTTTCCTCACGATGTTTCCCTTCACCGTTTTCGAGAGCAGTGGTGATGTATACGCAAAGTAATACGCCTGCCTGGGTTCGAACCCATGATCTACAACTTGTAAGTCGCGGCCGTTACCACTGGGCCACCACTGCTCTTAGTATTAATCATAACTTATTGTTACAAAATTGTTTGTTTGTTTAAACTCTGAAAGTACTGAGCCGATTAATTATTTCACTCACAGAAAGCTTCTTTATCCTTTAGTGTCATAGGACGTTTTATCCCGGAGAAATGCACGGTAGCGAAGTCACGGGAAATAGCAAGTGATTTAAAATTTGGGCGTATCTTTTTAGATGTAAAGAACTCTAAGTAAATCTTCTTTAAACTAGTCTCGTTATTATTTGTATATAATATACATGGCTACATCACAAAACACTTTTTGATAAAACAAAAAATTTACTTTTTATTTGTAGTAAGTACTTAATGAGCAAGTTCTATAGTAAGGTGCTTATAATGGCCCAAAGTTATGCCAGAAGAGTTAACCCTAATAACATAAAACTTGAACATAACCGGTGAAATGAGAGTGTACCAGGGTGTAATGTACTCATCTGCGTACCCCTTTAAACAATAAACAGACATGCGATTGCAGCAATACCGAGAGATTTGCCGTTGTTTATTGAAGAGTTATGTTCTACGAGTATATCTGCGAAGTTCTTCGTTCTACTAAAAAAAATACAGTCAATACCTCATCCTTTTTGAAGTCGGTTAATAATGAAGGAAAAACTCAGAAGCACTGTAATGCAAGCTGTGTCTAGAAGATTGATTGATGTGAGTAGTTGGTCCAGTATGAGAGGATTAGTTGCCAGCACAGTAGATAATGGACGAATAATGCATTATGTCCGCTCACGACGTCCTCGAGTGGACTATCGAGTAGGAGGACGAATAATGACTGTCATTTTAGAAATGCGACTACTGAACGTATGGGATACTATTTTGGTTTGTATGCAGTCTGCTGTATTGGTTACTCGGAAGAAATCCTGTCTATCAATCTATAATAATCTATACCAATTTTATAAAGCTGAAGAGTTTGTTTGTTTGTTTGAACGCGCCAATCTCAGGAACTACTGGTTGGAATTGAAAAAATCTTTTTGTGTTGGATAGTCCATTTATCGAGAAAAGTTATAGGCTATATAACATTACGCTACGACCAATAGGAGCGCAGCATAAATGAAAAATGTTGCAAAAACGGGCAAAATTATTCCTTTTTGAGAGCTTCCGTTGTGTGCGCTGCGTAAACGGTTTAAGTAACGCAACAATCATGTATGTAGGGTAGGTAGGGTAGGTAGGGTTGATGGGAAGGTAGGTAGCTGGTTGACGGGAGCGAAGCCGCGTGGGACAGTTAGTACACACTAAAATTATAATATACAAGCATATTCTTATGCCAATTTGGACTTATGGTATCCAACTGTGGGGCTGTACTAAACAAAGCAATGTTAAAATTATACAACAATTTCATAATAAAGTACTCAGAGATGCTATTAATGCAGCATGGTACATCAGAAATGACGACCTTTACCGCGACCTTAAAATGAAACTCGTCACCACCGTTATCTAAAAGTTTGCTGAAGCCCACTAAAACAGACTTCATCGACATGTGAATGTGGAAGCAATCCAGCTGCTAGATAACACGGACATAGCGCGTAGGCTAAAGAGAACTAAACCATTTGAGTTAGTGTAGTGTATAATTAGTGAAAAAATAATAGCAAACAATACTGTGCTATACATGTAACAAGTGAACTAAGTGTTTTTGACGTATCAGACTCTGAGAAAGTGAACTGTATAAAAGTCCAAATTGACCCTATTTTTAGTCATAACATTATATATTATAATATTAAGTTAGAGTTAAATTGCTTATTAGTCTATTAAGGCTAGATTGTAATTTATTATTAAGAACTTATTGTTTTTATTATTACAGATTTTTGATCATAGAGGCTGTTTTCAGATTAAATATGTGCAACCCAAAACAACAAAGATTACTCCATGGATCTTTAAAAAAACTATATTTCAACGTCACATTAAGTATTCTTTATTGTATACCAACGCTAACAAAATAAACAATAACTAAACTGTCATAAGGTACACAAAAACCAAATTTATCGGATCAAAAATACATTAATCCCACAAAACTGCCCAATAGCTAGTTCACCAAATAAGGTCTGTTTTATCGGGGTCACGTAAATAATGAAAATATTACCTCTATCAAAACTGAAATCGAAAACATCGCCTGTCTCGTAAATGTCAATATTTTTTCGTTCAAAATGTTTAAAAGTACCTTTTCTCCATCAATGTCCCAACTGAGTACTGCCGCGGGATACGACCGGCCCGATGTACAGTTCAGAAATAAAGAATCCCCCCTTCTGTTCTCTTGTTCGTTGCCTGTTATTCTTGGACCTTCTCTCGGTAAATCTGGGGAAAAAACAATCATTCAATACACTTAAAAGATACTAAAAAACCACTCGCTTAAAAACTCTCTAATAATAAACATTCAACTCTTGGTAAGGATCCAAAAACGAGAAATAAACACCGGCAAGGGCAACTTGGCGTAAACCCCTAGAACAGGCTCAAAGAGTTGGAACATCGTGTAAAATAATCGAGCAACATGTAACGTTAAATGACAAAAGACAATGGTTTTACATTTGTCGTGTTTAGGGCCGGGAGCTACTGCGGTTGTAATACAAACTCCAAATTGAAATAATGGCCTCCTTCAGTTACGTATGCCACTCGTCAAAGGGAATGGAATTGGAATTTTTGTGAAATTAAACTCGTAAATGAACGAAATAGATCATGAATTTACGAAGAAAACAGACGAAATGTTCAAGATTATTAACACTTGACTCGGCTGTGATGAATATTATATTTCTTGATGCTGGTATTATTGAGACTAATTAATATAATGGTAGTTTAGGAGTGCTACACGTGTAGACTGTAGGTGTAATAATATAATCGATACAAAAAAGTCTAAGTCATACATTTTAAAACACTCGAGTGATGGTACAAAACCGACAAGTAGCGATCGATGTGTGTGGTGTGGTAGCAGGTTTCCTACATAAATTTCTTGTGTAACTATCTTTTTATAACGGTACCATCTAAGTTGAACTAGTCCGTCTGATGGCGGATGCGGTGGGCCGTAGGGGAGGAGGAGTTTCGGTATAGCGTTGGCCGCTCTCCCTATCCCCTGCGTCCGAAAAGTTGTAGGTGGCGGGGCCACTGTCCTGACCCATCACAGGGGGACCAAGGGACACACGAGTTTGTCTGGCGCCCATGTACCGGTTTTTTCCCTGGGGTGGTCACGGCGTGCATAGTGTTCTGGTACGCTAGTGACGGGTGTTACTCCCCAAAGGAGGGTCCAGTGACGGACAGCCGCGGCGGGTTCACGGATGTATGCTTACGCGTTCCAGTGTTCCCGCCATAAGCGGCACAGAAGGACACCGTGGAGTTTTAGTGGGTTAGAGTCCCACATAACTGCGATATCTCCCCGTGGTAGTGCAGTATGCATGAGCATTTCTTCAGGTACAAAAACAAAATATGGTTTCGACTCACACAAATTTTTATAAAAGACAATCACAACCCATTCAAATGAGATAAGTTTGGTGTAGTCGGTCTAGTGGTGGTAAACATGACTGCCGATTGTGGAGAATTCGACGATTGAACTCTTACGCAGGTAAAGTTCTCAGTAGCTGTCCAATTTGAGCCCCGTTACTGACAATAGCCTCACCCACATGGGACTTACAATATAACTCGTGAAATGTGAAAAATTAACAGCCCAGGGGGGTGACCATAAGCTATGTTAAGGTTAAAGTTAGAATAAGGTTATTTTGATTGTGTATATGACTGATGAATGATGAGATGTATATGACTTGCATACATTTGTCCCTTACGGACACTCAAAATAACCTGACTCTAAGAGCTTATGGTCACCCCCCTAGTCTGCACAACTTTCGAGATGAACCACCGCAAATATGCTTCACTGCAGAATATAAATCCTTCCTATTCTATCCTATTATAATATAACAAATTTGAAAGTTTGTTTGTTACGAATTCGCGAAAAAATCTACTGAACGGATTTTGATGAATCTTCACAGTAATGTATTAAATACAGCAGAATAACACACATAGACTATAATTTAAAAGAAGTAATAATTCTACGCAGGTGGAGCCGTAGTGCAGGTAGTACTTACATATGACTTCCATTCTTCCTTCCCCAGCCGCTGACGCGAAGCTCGGTGCTTCTGCTGACACCTCGCATCTGTATAGACCACTAGACTTCAGTGTCACCTGGTGCAAGATGACTCTTCTGTCATCTGACTTTTGTAACTGTTTGAAAAAAAAGATTTGTAATAAGTATGGTTGATAGCCAATTCCTAATTCAAGTTAACATTAGTGGATTATGTATGAATTTTAACGAAGCAAAAGAAGTACCTATGTAAGGATCTTAGGAGTTGGCATTCTGTAGTTTTCACCTAACTCCACGGGAAATAGGAATGCAGGGCTGGATCTGGTGGGGGCTGCAGCCAGGCAAATGCCCAGAGCGACATAAATGAGGGTCGTCCAAACTTAACTAACAGCCCTTTTCATTTCATCAGAAAACTTTCCTTATTCGTGGTGTGGTGCTCAAATTTTCAAGTTCACTTTGCTGTCGAATGTTATTGGTTCTTGTTGTAAATCCACCGTAAAATAAATTAATATTCATAATGTTACGAAATTTCTTAGATGAAATTTTCGAGTTCACTTCGTTTCCAATTCGCTCAATGTTGACAAAAAAGTGACTTTATCCGATCCGACGGTTAAAAAGGATTTTTTTTTCAATAGATAATATCCTGAAACATTTACCACCTTATAAGGCGTCATTTTAAAGGGTGCCAAGAGCGGCAAATATTGTCTATGCCCGGAGCAACGAAATTGCTAGATCGGGCCCTGAAGGAGTGAGTTTGTAGACGTATGTAGAAACCAAAACACAATATATAAGTACTATGGTTTACAAAGAGGTTTTATAAATTTTTAATTCAATAAATTATGAAAGTAATTTAGTAGACAAACACAAGTTTTGGAAAAACTTCGTATTTTAATTTCCCTTGTTCCCCAGATCGGTACCGGAAAATATATTTTATTCATAAAAAATCTGTTTAATGAGTTAATTGCAAGAAGTCATACAAAAGTTGTCGTTCCCAACTTGAATTTCTCCAACTGTATCTACTTCGAGATTTTTTCAAATTGCTCACTTGAAATTTTTCACAGCTTTTCACAACTTTGCTAATGTAAAGCAATTTCCACATTAAATTGTTTAAAATAGTACCAAAGATTTCTGTCAAAGTATTGGAAAGCGCGGATAAACTTTTCGTACCGGTAATTCCTGTGGCTTGAGTTAGGTTAATGTATTTTCAGAAGTTTAAATAATTAATTTTTGACTGTCACGAGATTCAGACATTGTTTAGAATACTTTTTATTTAAATCTAGGATCCAAATCGCCGACATTCCAGTAAAGACATCTCAACATTTGTCAAAATTTGTACAACATAAATGACTGAGCACAAATACCCGTTGTATCATGATCAATAAGGATAATGGAATCTTACTAAATCGCCCACTACAAGTAATTTTGTTGAGCACCGTTTCCGCTAGCTTAGTCGATAGTATTCCTCAATGGTCTCGTATGGATTGTGTGGCTTCGGCTCATTTCTATCCCGATCTTTTGTCAGTGTTCGCCAGCGTTCCCTATTGTACGGCACGAATAGATAACCACCCTATAAAACCTCTTTAAAGAATGAGATTCCAAGAAAACCTTTCAAATTACACGATAATTTGCCTTATGTATCTTGTTTCATAAACTCTGACATTGATGCTAACCTTTTCCGGTAAAGTTGGCATTGATCTGATTCTTGTCAACGATTATTGAAGTATTCATAATATAATTTTGCCTCCACGGGAAGTTCATCATCAAAAAACCTCAATTCGAAATAGCTTTAAATAAAGTCGAAATGACTCACGGTACAACAGTTAAAGGAATATCAAAGTAGACATATTGTCGTCGACTTCTCAACATTACAAAGGGAATTTGTAAGATGTTGTGCTTCAGACGTTGTGGTTACCTCCTTCAAATTAGCTGGCATCATTTACAAACGTTTAATTATGTTCAATAACTGAGTACTACAAATTACTACAGAAATAGGACAGTTCGCTTTTCATTGAAGTACAGGTACCTATCAGATTCAGATTGTGTGGCAAATTTAGACTGTACTAATAAATATCTTGAAAATGAAAGTTATGTTTCTGTTGTATAGAATCATTTCTGGCACTGTTTTGATCTAATCTCGGGTCTAATTGACACTACTGGTACGTTAGATAATCCAACTTTGCGTCAAAATATGTACATACCCATGCCTTTGAACGTTTATGAAGCAATTGGCTTTATATACGGCCAAATAATTAACTAAGATATTATTTGTGTAGGTACATAGGTTAAAATAAATTTATAATACTGATGAAATTGGAAAGGTTAAAGCTATACAAAGATATTAAGCCCGGGAAAACTGTCAAACACAGCTCCATCAACCTTCTCATACATTACACGTGGGTGCGTTCAGTAGGCTTATACGTTACTTAAAACTTGAACAAGCTACTTACATCAACTTTGATTCCTTCCAATTTGTAGGCGTGTTTCGGAGGATCAAACTTGGGCATGAACCGGTAGAACTCTTCATTGTCTCTGTACCATTTGACGGAATACAGCTTGTCTTCACCAAGTTCGTAGTCGCACTCGAACTGGGCGGGCTGCCCTCGCACTCTGTATGTGGGGACTGATACTCGGACGATCTTTAGCAGTAACGACTCTGTAACAAAGAAATATAAAGCATAAACAACTGAGCATCGTGTACATATATAACCTACTCCAGATGCCAAACATTTGACATTTTGTTTTTCGAGTTCACATTATTTTTGGTTGCGTGGCGGTTCTAACACCAAGATGCATCAAAGATTTGGATTATTTTACGAATGTGTGATATCTAGAGGTAATCTATGATTTAAGACAATTGTTAGAACCAACCTCACATAACAATGGAAAAAATCAACCGGACGTGAGCAGCACGACAAACGCACCGCTCTGCGGTGATACAGTCGTCCGACACGAAACGTCTAAATTTAAAGAGCCCTTAGGGCGTATTTCACCAATGATACTGATCGCAATCGACACATACGAGGGAGGTCCAAAAGTTCGCGAAATATTTCCTTAAAATGCATCTTAATTGTTAACTCAAATATTTCGCCAACCTTTGGAGTTTAAAATCTTTCAGTCTCATTAATTGTTGGTATGGCATATTGACACCGACAGCTCTTAAGCTCGGTTAAGTTGATCGCTTTCAGTTTCATTGGTGAAATTCACGCTTGGTTGCATAACGCGGAAAACACGATTAATATTATTATTCAACATTCCCCAAAGATGTATACGCCTACACGGTTTAAAAATAACCTTCTCTCAGAACATAATAACCTGAGTAGATGTTTTTAGCTAGTCTTCAATCTTCCTACCTTATACGGTCTGAAAATATAAGGGAACTGCCTGCTATTGATAATGTGTAAGCGTTACCCCCATCCATCTACAAAATGGGATTCCATTTGTGTGCGCAAGAAAACAAAATTCGGCAAGTTTTTTTAAGAGGAGAAACTATCCCGACATTTTACGTTTTAATATGTAATAGCTAACGTTTTTATAATAAAATGTGTAGTTTACAATGTTAGAAACGTATTCTTTTTTACTTAGGTATGACCTATTTTCAAAAGCTGGATACAAGGAGTTAAAATGTATTGTATTGCCAAGCACCACAGACTTTATGACGACTTGTAAGTTTTATTTCAAAAGACATTTCGTAGCAGATTATTTTCGGCTTTCAGGGTCTCTAATCGCTACTATTTTTTGCTGTTTGTGCGGTACGAATACTGATAAGGTGGGTCATTCAGCCATGACACATAAAGATAATTCATATATAATATTATCAATGTCAATATCTATTACATGTGACATAAACATAACTGCTCCGCTGGATGCGAGACGCACGGGACCGGTCAATGTTTTTTTTTTTTTTTTTTTTTTTTTTTTTTTTTTTTTTTTTTAAACTTTGCCCCACACTAGGAATTTCTTCCTGTATCGTGGGTGCGTTTACAAACATATAAACTCACATACACAAACACCCAGAGCCAAAACAACTATCTGTAGGACATTCAAATGTTTGTTCCGTGCGGGCATCGAACCCGCGACACGCAGCGCAGCAGTCAATCGCTCAACCACTGCGACAACCGTGTGCCAATGTGGCGACGCTTGGGAGGCCTATATCCAGCAGTGGACGTCTTTCGACAGATATGATCATGATGAAACTTAACTAGCGAAATGTGGGGGTGCTGTGGGTGCATCTCTGCCTAACCCTCCGGGGAATACCAGTGTGATGTTATGTTATGCATTATTCATTGTTTGATGGTCATCGCAATGTAGCTTAATATTAATTTCGCTCAAAATTATGATTACGGTAGTGACCATGTAATCGTCTTCATTATTGGAAATACTGTACTGTATGATTGTAATCCGAATATATCGTAATTAGAATATGCTTAGCATTAACAGTATAGTTAGCAATGATTAGATTTCGGTGAACAGCAGTGTGTGCAAAATAAGCTAATAAATAGAAGAGATCTTTACATTTTCATTTTGATCTAATTCAATACATTAAGTTAATAAGTTTCTCATGTAAGTGAATGCCAATGTAGAGATCAAGATTATTTACCCGTATAATACAATTCTCATAAAAAAACTCGAAACAATACTGCAAGTACTACATATGCGACATTGAAATAAAAAAAAACCGACATCCAAAACAAAACACTACAAACCGAAAAATTACTTTCTTCTCCGAAGTCGGTGTCGAATAACGGAAAACAATGTGTACAAAAGACACCGACTTCGGAAAACAAAGATATTTTTCATCTTGTAGTGTTTTGTTTTGGAAGTCGGTTTGATTTTTTGTTAAAATAGTTACTTATGCTACAAGTACGGAAAGTAGGTGATTCCCGATTCCCCTGGCATTTGCGAAGCGAGGGAGTGATAAATCGACACGAGTCGGGAAACATCTTACGTACGTGTATCATACAAGGTTTATACAACATTTTACTATTCATGGTGCGAGGAAATAAAAAAATATATCTGAACCAAGCAAGAAATTAATAAAATGGCGGGCTTATTCAAGCGCGCTCAGCATATCCACAGATTAACTAATAGTTCCTCGGGCATATCTACTGCGCATGTGCAAATAGCTGCCACATCGTAACACAAAAGGCACGAGCAAAATATACTTCCTTCCAAACAATCATATTTAATGACTATTTAAAATTAATTTATTGATCAAATCTAAATCTAGAGTAATTAAAATGGCCTTTAATGAAGTGGCCTTAAAATGGCCTTTATTTAGATTTAGTAGAAATCTAAATAAAGCCCATTTTAAGGCCACTTTTTTCAATTACTTACCTTTTTTAACTTGTTATATTTTACCTTTTTTAGAATGATAATCTGTACTTAACTAATTTGTAAAACTTTTCTCAAATAATAAAAACTCTATGCGTCTGGCTGACGACGGAGTTAAAAATTTAAAAAATACAGAAAAGTAACAAGCACTAGTGAAAATAAGTGACACTTTCCTCATAGTTTGACTGCTTGGAAAACATAAACTTTCATCAAATAAATGAAGGTAGAGATTGTTTTCCGTCGAAATTTCTGCATTAATCGTGGCGTTGCTGGATTCAGGGCATAGTCAGAGTGTTGTGGCTGCACGATTGCATCTTAGCCTCTTTGCTGTCAATAGAGTGCATCAGCGTTATCGGGAGACTGGTATGTTTACTCGCCGTCCAGTATCTGTTAGATACCGAGTCACGTCTGAGCAAGATGACTGGTACATTGCGTCAGTTTCTCTAAGAAATCGTCACTTTAAATCTATTCAACTACAGCAGCGGCTCCGTGAGGTTCGAGGATTGACAGTGATAAGAAGATGGGCGGAGCGTGGCCTGAAACCTCATAAACCAGCTAATGGCCCAAAATTGACGGTAGACCACCGAAGAGCACGCCTTAACTTTGCACGTGAGCACTTAAATTGGTCATACCCTCAATGGAGCAAAGTTCTCTTTTCTGACGAGAGTAAGATCCTGCTGTCAAAGAGAGGCAGAGCATTTTGCACAGTGCTGCATTGAAGAAAGAGTCAGTTAAGGTGGCGGTTCATGGACGGTTTGGGGCGCCAATATAAAAACTGAACTTGTTTTCGTATCTGGACCTCGCTTACCGTCATTAAATGGGTCACGTTATATCGAAGATTGTCTGGAGCCTGATACCCTACGCACATTTTATTGGCGAAGGGTTCATTTTTATGCAGGACAATGCTCATACCACAGGCATTGTAAATGAATACCTGAGCGAAGTCGATATTACAGTTATGGGCTGGCCAGCAAGAAGCCGAGATATGAATCCCATAGAAAAAGTATGGGATGAGTTGAAGAGACAAGTCAGAACGAGAGATCCTGCTCCGGAGACACTTGGCCAGCTTACAACAGCTATACAAATGTGGAAACAGGTAACTAGCTGTACAAGAGTGGCATAACATCCCACAACACAAAATTTTGACTCTCATCCATGAGGAATTGCCATGGAAACAGTCATTAGAGCCCGGGAAAAACTACGTACTGTTTAAACTTTTTTACTTTATTTTTTTTGTTTTACGTTATTGTTTGTAACATTTAATAAAATTCTTCCTAAAAAGTAAAAACATACCTATTAAACAAAACACGATAACTAAAGAAATTTAATTTTACTTTGATACAAATATTTGTTAAACGATAACTTATAGTATCCGCAGTTAGCTGGTATTATATTTATTTTTTGTTTAATGTAAAAACATACTAACTTATACAAAACCAAACTTCAGAGGTGTTTCGATTTTTTTGATGAGATGTGTAATGTCACTTTGGTCACTGTCAGCCTGCTAGGGAAATGACCTAGCCCCAATTGATTTCCAGCTATTCTACTCCAGTGTTAGTGTGGGGTGATTATGATTTTGTCTAGCTCGTCCCACCACTTTCTGTCGGAGGAAAACTTCTGCGTCTGCCTTAAGACAGCAAGAAGACGTCTTTTGGCTGTATAAGGACTCCACATAGTGGTTATTTTGGCTTATAACTCATTGGATCATTATCTAAGGTACGTTACGGTTTATACTTCATAAAAGATAGCTTGATCTATGCGACAGCTGTCAGTATCAATACAGTAACAATAGCACCTGACAGGCTAACAATAACGTATCAATAACGTCTACGTCAGTTTGACATATGTCGCAGAGATCAAGCTATATTTCATGAAGTATAGTTATCATGTCTTTTTTATTCATGGAGAAATGTGACAGATTTCCATCATTTAGAAACATTACCAATAATGATAAATAATTATAATGTATAAATGCAATATTTGTAAATTTTGCAATCCCATTATGAAATAAAAATAAACTATTAAACCATTATTATTACCAATTTCTTGTAGATACAGGATTATAAGCCACAGCCTACACAACAATTAACATGTAGGTACAACAATATCGTGGCAGACTCGAAATCGGTAAGGCCATACAGTGGCAGCCTGCCAGTCCATCGGACAATGATGGTAGTCTGTTACGACAGTTACGCCCTGTATATGGCGGTAGACGGTGATTGGTATACAGCATGTGTTGTTTGACAGGTACTGTCGGTAAAACAGGGTCGGTATCCAGGTTATTATAAAGCTGTGATGAGTGAAAGTTGGGTGATGGATCTTGTCATGGCTAATCTGAAGGTGTCTTAAGTTATATTAATGAAAATAACTTTTCATTACTTGCCCGCGTAGTCAATTGTTTTGCTGTATTTATTTGTACCTACTTTTCATGAACCTATTTTGGGAGACATACACGTCATTACCGAGTTCCTAATTTACTCGAAGCTTGAACCTTACAGGTTTTTTTTTCTTACTGCGTGTTAGCAGAATTTTGTATTTTTAATGGAATAAAAACCTTTCGCAAAAAACTTAACCGACTTCAAAAACAAAACACTAACTAAAAATTGCGAAATAACTTTCGTTTCGGAAGTCGGTGTAGCAAAACGATAAAAACATGAGGTACGAAAGACGGTTAATTGTTTTGCGAAAAGTTTTTATTTCTCTCTTTTCAGTTTTGGTTCACCATCACTACAAATTGAGCAAGTTCCATAGTAAGGTACATAAAGGATTGACCAAATACCCATAATAACTCAATTCACACATTATTGCTTTTTGTCGCTAAAGAGTTCGGTTGTATGCTCCATATCTTGAAAACTGCCATACCGATTTTGATGAAACTTACACTATGAAATAAGTTGATCAAATAAAAAATAATGATTCTAATCCGATCACTAGTTTCGGAGAAATGCGTGGAGAAAGATAAACCAAAACCTTAACTAGAGTGTAACACATACTTTAATGAAAACCGCAACAAACAGTTCAGTCAAATGTGAGAAAATCGCGGACAGACACACATAAATACAAACAAACAGGTCAAACAGAGAACCTCCTTTTTTTTATTCGGTTAAAATACGTTATTTTATCTATTTTTATATGTTATGAAACATTTGGGTATTGGTGTAGACCGTTGATGTGTGATTAAATGTAGTTTAGTTTAATCCTTAGACTATCTAAGTACTCAGACAAAACACACAAAGAACGTATGAACTTCTTAGAATTGTAAGGTTATATCAAAGATTGGACATCCCACCCATACGCACTAAACGTTTTGAGAATACTTTTATTATGCGTACAGGTTAGGGGTGGATTTCCCTGCCGGAGTCTGTGTTTCCCGAAAGCTACAATCTAGGGGTCTTTAAGTCAAGAGTGAATAAGTTACTTCTAGGCAAGCGTGCTCCATCGTCGACCACATCATCGCTTACCATCAGGTGAGATAGAGGTCAAGCGTGAGCCTATACGAGAAAAAAAAAGAGGATATTAACAAGTTATTGCCGCCCATGAGTCCCCAGGATAAAATTAAATAAAACAATCAAAGGCAGATACATTATGTATGCCTTAATCAAATAACATCAACCGATCATAATTACTTAACCAAAATGTAAAAATAAAATTTATTTGAAAATAGCAGCAGCCATTTGCTTTTTTTTTTGCTTTGTATTTGTAAATTTAATAGTTTCTCATTATAATAAATGCAGTTACAGTTTGACAGTCGATTAGAAATATTATGTTTATTAATTAAATATGTATTTATAAAATCACATTATAAAATACCAATAATAAAAACCAAAACGTGTCGTGTGAGACCCGTGTCGAACAAAAATATTTTTCCTGTATATTTTGTATTAAATACAGGCATAATAAAATAAACAAATGGGGAAAAATGCTCTTTCAACACACTCGCTCGTAAAGTGCGCCTTATTACATCGCTTTTAGAACCATAAACCGAGTTATAACACACACGTGCGTAATAACATTACACACTAGTGCGTAATAGAATTATCCCTACAAAGTTAAATTAGTACCTTTCTGCAAGTTTTATGCGAGTAAACATAGCATTTTCAATTCAACCGGGTAATACGGTATTTTTTTTTGGTAACAACAAAGACGATTTATGCCGCTGAAAATACTTTTTTTTTTGGTATACTTAAATAAATGTGTACATCCTTAATTAAGTCAAGCAAAAATTTATTATTATCAAATTATGCATAATTCACAACAATTTGTTATAACATATTAAAATATTTGCATTTTATCACAAAAAAATATAATTTTGAAGTAGGCTCTATGCGCGTATGTTCATTCACCTTGCATTTGGCGCGTGAAAAAAAAAAGCTTGCGCGCCATTTCCCATAATTTTCATATTTTGCTTTCATCGTATTTATCGCTGTGTGGTAAATAATTATTTTAGAAATGTTAAGTTTTCGTGCAAAAGATTAACAAATGATAGAATTAACCCCGCCAATAATTAAGCACAAAATGCAAGCGATAGCCTTGACCCCGCAAAATCTATTGAACAGTGTTTAGCAGCCAACGATAGTTTCCTACAAAGGAAGAGCAAGAATTATACCCAGTAATTTTCTGAAAATGTGTTATTGGCGTATTTCTCTGAACTCGCCAATACATAAAAGCCTAGCTCCCTGTGGTGTATCTATTCCTGGTGGTGCTCAAATATGGTTTTGATATCTAGACGAGACGAGACGGCTCGGACGGACATATTGGTCGTAAATATAATGTTTTGTCACCAGCCGACGTTGAAAAGTTTTTGAAAGTGGCTCCGGATAGTCAGTCCCTAGCAAAAAAGTAAAGTTAAATATTATTAGTCCAAACGTATCTAAATAATTGCGTAACCTTAGCATAACTTCTTAGAACTAATTGATTTTGTCGTAGGTTGCTTTAATATTCGGTGTTATTGGTACGTGTAGACGACAAGAGCTTTATAATATTACAACAAAGGATGTAGAAACCCGAAAGCAGACTATTCATAACAAGGTAAACATCAGTGACAATATAACGCAAGCTATTAGTTTGGAGCCAAAGGTAAAAATGTTTTGCCCCGAACCACAACCATGTACATCTCGTAGCATGAGTTATTTTGTTCCTACTGTCTATAACTTGCCTTTGTCACCGACATTTACATATGAAGAAAACGAAAGTATCTACTAAAGAAGTGGCAAGCACCAATGTTACACAAAATGTGAAATAGCCATCTAAATCAATCCAATTGTATGGGTCCGTACACTGATTCGCCGTTAGTTGGTTGGAGAGAAACATGTCACAGTTAGATCCACTAGTAAAATATATTTGAGTTAAGTAAACTACAGTATAACTAAGATGGAAGGCGACTATTTTTCTCTCTTGGTTTGGATATAAACACGACTATAATATCACTATCAACGTTGGTTGCTTTTTTATGATGTTTTATACGGTAAAATTATGACGCACATCGTTGGCCTAAAGTAGGTTGCAATTAGGCAGAAAAATGTACGGTGATGAGACCGTACACCAATGTCGCTTTGAAAATTGTACGTTCTCCAATTGTTTTAATAATTAAACGATATAAGCAATACATGCTTGTTTTTTCCTCGCAAATGTGTTGAAAAACGTAGTATGAAACTCGTGAGCTCTGCTCATTACACGCTCGGCTGAATTACGCTGTCGCCTAGGGCTCGGGCTGCAACCCACAACCTCGTGTGAAATGAGCAAGTTAGCTCACTTGTATCATAATATACTAATTAAGCCACAATGTTAAACAAACGAGAATTTTATCCATCAGTATGTCAAGATCTATTCAAAACACACTGACCACCTATAAAAAATGCATAAAAAATTCAAATAGTGAACAATCATTCAAAGTACTAGAAACAACAATATAAAATTACATTTTTTATTATTTTCAAATTAATTAAAAATAATAGTGAATTGCATCGATTCCGAGAAAGAAAGTAATGCACTACATCACAACACTATTGCTACGCTGTAACTGACATTGGCTACGTGACTACGAGACTACGCTGCTACGCGATTACGATGCTACGCGACTACGGCGCTACGCGACTACGATGCTACGAGACTACGCTGCTACGGCAATCAAGTTGTATTGTAAAATTTTATTTTTAATTTTTCTAAGAAGTTTTATAGAATGGTATGATGGTTGGCCATCTTTCGTGTCCTCTAACCAAAGTACTACGTGCTACTAATTTATAATCTAGTTTATCATCACGTAGTGGGCATATTAACAGGCTGATGATGTGATGTGTATCACCAAGGCATACATACGTATCCTCTGTCAAATATCAAAAAGATTTCAAACTACTGTAATAATTATTGGTAATGGGAATAATTATTATTAATTTATTATGCCGTCTATAATCTAACAACATATACTGAGTATTTGACAAACACCCGAAATCATACGTGTATTCTACATTCATAAAATTATGTTTTTATATATATGATTTCGTTCAGGAAAACAGGTCATGCATAAACTTTCATACCTACAATCATAAAAAACATTTGGTAGCAGCAAACATATTTACATGCAAATAAAATCGTCCAATTGTATGTCATATTAAATCAAACAACAAATACATTGTCGTATGAACATAAATGGAATCGAAAAATCGCTGATATGTCGTAAATCCAATAGAAGACAGTTCGTGTAATACTTTCGATATTTCTTCACTATAAATATTATTGGAGACGTTCTTGAATAGAATAAATATCTCCGATGCTCATAGCTCCAATATTGGGACAAGTATGGCCTTTTAAATAACAAGTAGGTACGTAAATGGAAATCTATATCCTACCTATACTTCTGGCCAATCGAAATATTTGGAGGGTTTTTGACAACGCAACAGCTTGGTTGCCGTGGGTAAAAATATGTAAGAAAGTGTGCCAAGAATATATGGGCGTGATTCTAGATTTTTTGCTGGTTGATGATAAACATATTAACAACAATCCTACCTACCCCAATCCTATTTACCTCCAAGCGGTCGCGCGGCGTCGATAAACTGTAGTCGACACATTTTTGTTCATAATATCGAGATTTCTGGTCAAAAATACTTCTCATTTCTAGTAGCCTGTAATTCGTTCACTACGCACGATAACCACTCTATTTTATTCTTCTTCGCGCCTCCCGAGGGGCACAAAAAGCATTTTTAGGGTTCCGTAGTCAACAAGGAACCCTTACAGTTTCACACACACAGAGCAATGATCGGTGCTTTCATTGTTTATGAATGTTAGTAATGTTACCTATTTATTTTGGTGAATGTAGCTGTTTATACGGAACCATCTGTGCGCGAGTCAGACTCGCACTTGGCCGATTTTATTCAGCCTGCGTAAAGACTACGGGCACTAGCCCTTTAATTTTGCCTTGTATAGAAGACTGATTTTGAAGAAAACTAGACTTTAGATTATGATACACACTTTGGGTATCTATCATTTGATTTCAATAAATAATTGAAAAAAAAATGCTCTCAATACCAAAAATCTTCCGTAGATTAGTTTCGGCTGCCGTTTTAAAAAAGCGCACTTGCTTGAAGGTTTAAAGCAAATTGTAAAATAGGTTTCTCTCGTTTCGTAACGAAATTTTACTCATACTAAAATATTCTCAACAGCCACTTGGATTTGGACGACACTGACTCCCGGGTGGTATACTCTTGATACTAAGAACTGATAATAGACATGCTAAGAAGAACAAGACAGGAGTGAAGCGGTTGACAGAAGCTAGTTGGTTCATATCTGAATAGATACACTTGCTAGTGACATTAGCCACTCCTTCTTTTATGTGGACTATCCCACCGCATTATTCCCAAACCACTGCAACTCCTTAAAGTCAGAATCAACAGTGGCGAACACTAGAAAAGTGTCGAGGCAATAACGCTTGACGAAGTCCCGGCGAATGAATTTAACTCTCTTGGATGGACAACGAAATTAATCAGAAAAGAATAACGGAGCAGAAGAAAATATACATAATTTTCCCTTCCCTCCATATCAAGCAGGAGACAGAACACATCACATCACATCATCAGCCTATTAATGTTCCCACTGCTGGGACACAGGCCTCCTCTCTGTGAGAGGGAATGGGCCGTAATCCACCACGCGGGCCCAGTGCGAGTTGGTGGATATCACAAGTCTTCGAATTTTTGGTTCTAGGACATGCCGGTTTCCTCACGATGTTTTCTTTCACCGTTTTGAGAGCAGTGGTGATGAAATAATTTTACACAAAGTAAAGCCGCCTGCCTGGGCTCGAACCCATAACCTACAACTTGTAAGTTGCGGCCGATACCACTGGGCCACCACTGCTCGCAGACTAAGAACAAACGAGTCCAATAGGCACAAAGGATCGTTTTCTCTGAGGGGAGTGAATATGTTAACTTAGTAAGGGAGACTGACTGTCAAATATTCTCCAATAATACAAATTAACATGAACGACATTGTAATTAAGACCTAATCTGTCACTTCAATCCAATTATCTATCTGCTACAAAGAAAAAAGAACATCACACCAAAGTGGCACAACCACAGCAAAAAGAACAAAATAAATATAAATCGTTGACAAGAACAGTTGGAGTTCCACACGCACGGCTCGCAACTCCCTCTAACCAACTTAGCTAAGTTTAATATCAACTCCAAACTGTCCGGTCTAACCCTTGATTTATAAATTATCTATCTATCAAGCTCATATTTTAACCGACTTACTAAAAAGGAGGAGGTTCTCTGTTCGACTGTATGTATGTCTTTTTTTTTTTGTTTATTTTCACCGATATCTCCGTCAATTGTGGACCGATTATGAAAATTATTTTTTTGTTTGAAAGGTCATTTTCCGAAATTGGCCCTATTTTAATTAGTGAAGATCTGATGAAGAACTTCGGAGATATACAACAGATCTCTTCAATAAATATCGGAAAATCTCTCGGGATTGCTTCAATCGCATGTCTGTTTATTGTTTATACCATTTCATAACATAACATCACGCCAGTACGCCCAAAAGTGGTACGCAGAATTCTCATTTCACTGATTATGTTTTGAGTTTCATGTTATTCGGATAATCTATTCTGGCGTTATAGGTACTTACTAAACAACTTGCCTATAGGTAAAACTAAAAAGGGCAAAATAAAAAAACTTTTTTGCAAAAAAATACTACCGACTTCCAAATAAAAAACTACAAAGTGGAAAATAACTTTATTTTTGGAAGTCGGTGTCTATATCGCAATGAATTGGTACCTACGAAAGACACTGACTTCCAAAAATAAAGTTATTTTCCACTTTATAGTTTTTTATTTGGCAGTCGGTAGTATTTTTTTGCAATAGTACATTGTGATACAAGGGTGGAAAGTAGGTTATTGCAAACGAGCTGTAGTTTGCAATAACCTACACACCCGTGTATCGTACGACGTTTTTCAATACAGTTGTGAGAAACAGTAAAAACAAATCAAAGAATTAGATTTGTTAAAAAATAAAATTTTCAATATGGCGCGTTTTTGCAACTGGACATTTTTTTTTTAATAGGCCTATACAGCCTATTCGATTTTTGACAAACGTTGATGTGAAAATAATTAACTTAAAACTGGTAATTAAATATATTAAACAACTATTTAAAAAAATATTGAGAATTCAATGTTTAGCATTGAATTCTCAATATTTTACGTACGGAATCATTAATTTTTCCTCGTATAAAATCGTATCCCATTTTATTCCATGTATGAAAACTCCTTGCTACTAAACTTTTTTAAATTGACTTATGGCGCGTTTTTGCAACTGGACATATATTTTTTCAACGAAAACAGCCTATACAGCCTATTCGATTTTTGACAAATGTTGATGTGAAAATAATTAAATTAAAACTGGTAATTAAATATATTTAAAAGACTTTTGAGAATTCAATGGTAAAACGTACGGAATCATTCATTTTTCCTCGTAGAAAATCTATCCCATTTTATTCTATGTTTGAAAACTCCTTGCTACTAAACTTTTTTAAATTGACTTATAAATTTAAAACTAAACTGCAAACATAATGATCGAGCTCGTAAACAAAAGTCACGACCGCGTAACAGAAAGATGCCTATGCGTAAGATTTAACTTTCGAATCATAATTATATAGCCTCTGAAAGTACGCCATGTTTAACAACTGTATTGAAATAGTACATAGTGATACAAGGGTGGAAAGTAGGTTATTGCAAACGAGCTGTCATTAACAAGCCCGAGCCGAAGGCGAGGGTTTTTAATGACACGAGTTTGCAATAACCTACACACCCGTGTATCACACGACGTTTTTCAATACAGTTGTGAGAAACAGTAAAAACAAATCAAAGAATATGATTTGTTTATTCACAAAAAATAAAATTTTCAATATGGCGCGTTTTTGCAACTGGACATATTTTTTTACAAAGAAAACAGCCTATACAGCCTATTCGATTTTTGACAAAAGTTGATGTGAAAATAATTAACTTAAGACTGGTAATTAAATATATTAAACAACTATTTAAAAAAAAATGAGAATTCAATGCTAAAACGTACGGAATCATTAATTTTTACTCGTATAAAATCGTATCCCATTTTATTCTATGTATGAAAACTCCTTGCTACAAAACTTTTTTAAATTGACTTATGGCGCGTTTTTGCAACTGGACATTTTTTTTTTCAACGAAAACAGTCTATACAGCCTATTCGATTTTTGACAAATGTTGATGTGAAAATAATTAAATTAAAACTGGTAATTAAATATATCAAACAACCATTTAAAAGACTTTTGAGAATTCAATGCTAAAACGTACGGAATCATTCATTTTTCCTCGTAGAAAATCTATCCCATTTTATTCTATGTTTGAAAACTCCTTGCTACTAAACTTTTTTAAATTGACTTATAAATTTAAAACTAAACTGCAAACATAATGATCGAGCTCGTAAACAAAAGTCACGACCGCGTAACAGAAAGATGCCTATGCGTAAGATTTAACTTTCGAATCATAATTATAGCCTCTGAAAGTACGCCATGTTTAACAACTGTATTGAAAAAAACTTTTTAATGCTGTCAAATTTGTAACAGCGCTGATTATCAAGGAATCTCCAGTCATGCTTAAACATGCACACTATGTTATAAAAGCCTAATCTTTTACTTCATTCCAATTAACAATGTACTACAAAGAAAAAACAAACAGAGATACCACAGCAAGCACACCCATAGTAAAAACAACAACAAAATAAATATAAATCGTTGACAAGAACAGTTGGAACACGCACGTCTCGCACCTCCCTCTAACTAACTTACGAAGTTTGCTATCAACTCCTAACTGTCCTGGCCAACCCTTGATTTATAAATTATCTGTCGTCTGCGCGTTAAATCGCTAACTATTTGATTTGTTATCTGCTCTTCATAATTTGGAATTTATGGGTATTTCATAGTTTTGTGTTTGGCTTTGAAAATAGGTTTGTGTTTCTTGAGTTCCTATGATTCGTGTCTTTATAATTGTTAGCATTGGTACCTACATTTTGATTTAGTCTGCTACCTACTATAAAAATAAAATAGTTGTAAATCAAGAAAATATAACCATAAAAAGCCTACAGGTTTTTTTTCATTTAGTTTTCTTGATTTTAGGCACATCCACGTTGACTGATATTATAGGAACGTATGCTCTTGGTCGAGTAGCGCAAATTTGCTCATTCGAGTAATGAGCAAATTTGCGCTACTCGAAAATGTTATAAAGGTTTGCCTATTATTGTGAAGAAAATTTTAAAGCGGTTTTAGTCTGTAGTTTTGTCACTGAAACGCTAAAATATTACTTATTACTACATAATAATAATTCTCTGTCATCACGTACCGTTCTAAATTTCCCAGCGTACCTCCAACATTTTAGACAGGTGGTTTCCATAGGTATGCGAAAAGTTTTAAACAGAATTATGAAAATACTTTACGTATTCAACATAGTTTCATTAATTACCTTGTTTCTAAACTAATTACCGAACAGGATTGCAGGGCGGAATAAAAAAGTGGTTAACAAGGCGAAGAAGACACAAACCGTCCAACTTACGTAAGCAAGACGTATGGAAACTCTAAAAGTTAGACGTCTGAAATATTAATTGCAGAACCAAATAACGATCCCGAAGCTTTAATAAAATATTATAATTTTGTACGAGACGAAAGAGAGATTCGTTTTGCAAATATATCCATCTCGCTTTATTTCCCTGGAGGTAAGCAAACTGGACTTTACAACAATCATTCGGGAGTAAGAGAAGCGAGACCTTATTAAACCGTAACAAACTTGTATTGTTTAATCTTTGAAAGTCTCGCCTTCAACTTGCTGATACCAAGACGTCACTAAGGTAACTTTAATGTTAAAAGTCAGTTAATTAGTGGAGGTACGTTGTCCTGCTCATTCGCTAGTTTTCTTCACACTTTTAACAACGTTTAAGTACAACTGCAGTGCAGCACGATTGTTACGTTAAAGATTTTATGGATACCACTGGCTTGCAAATGGAAATTATTTCTTACTTGAATTACCATTGCACGTAGCACGAACAAAGTTAAGGCTGAAATCAAGGAGAGTATAATAGTAACCTAATTTAGTGAGTTAATAAATTAGCGTGCTCCATCTATTTTGAACTCTTTCTTGTAGAGAGAGGAAGACTTTTCCCGCGCTCAGTTTGGGGGACATCTTAACTTTCTATGGGTCGCCGGAGGGTCATAAGTTCCCGTGGTTTATGGCTGTACACCCTTGCTTCACGGCCGTACTGTAGTGGGATTGCGGTTTTACTTCCAGATGAGACGAGCAACGATTTTTAATTCATTATTGTTAGAACGTAGCCCTTTTATTGAGATATTCTTGCTTCGTTTGTTTAGGGGGAATGAAGAACAGTGTTACAGTTATAACATTATCTTCTTTGTACTGTTATTTAATCCATTAACTCCGAAATTCAAGCAGAATTTTGGCTGTGTATAAAGGTTCTGGATAATTAACAAGAAAACTCCTGAACTTAATTTCATTAACAAAGTCAGTTTTGGTACTCAAAAGTTTTAGTAATGAATAGTCAGAGACTTAGTACTGAAAATCGCTGAAAGATAACCTTATTTACTTAGTTTCAAGGTCTATAATACCCAGGCAAGCTTGAAGAAGTATTTTATCTACTTACCTATACCTGATTTCATACATAAGAAAAATACTCAAATCGAGTGTTTTAGTCTCGAGTGATTAAGTAGGAATTTCTGTGAAGGATAAAAGGTTTTCCAAGGTTGTGTTCAATATTTTCTTATAAAGCTCGAGTATGTTATTTAACCCTTAAATAACAGTATTAAATTGAACCGACAGACAAGCCATACCAAAATACTCGATGGTCAAGGTTAGATACTTCAGTATCTCTATAAACAATTACTTAGGGCTTCCATAAAATATTATACTTATAAAACATAAAATTATATAGAGATTGATGGAGTTTTATAAATAGGGTATTATAAATAGAGGGCAATGAAGTTTAGAACTAAGAAAAAGCTATTATAGGTTGCATAAGGGTGATAAAGCAGAAACTTTTAGGTGCACCTATGTACGTATTTGTGTTATTACGTATATACGTATTTGAGTTATAGTTATAATAAAGATCAATTAATTAGCAATACACAAACATTCGATCAAACTCGACGAAACTCAAATTTGAATTGAACAAGCTATCGGATATGACACCTACATTATGTCTACAAAAACTGCGATAGACACACCTAATTTACTTCTTGAAGAGAACAAGATTGAAGGAAACGCGCAGGCAAACTAAACCTACAAGAAAAACACAAAACCTGTGACATACCAAAATTTATCTAACGACTAGATCAAAGCCCGTTTATTTTCAATCCCAGAGAATGTACCTGTCTTCTATTTACAGTAATCACACAAAGACGTCATCAACTGAAGCCAGTACAATCAACATTAAAGCGCTTTGTACCTGTTTAAAGCCTCCATGTAATATCCTGGAGCTAATTCAAAACTACCCGCCTGACTTGTCAAGTAGTCTACGTTAATAGGGGATTATAAGCTCCAGAACCTATTTTTCTAAGAATGAATAAATTATTATCAAGTTCTTAGTAGATATTAGATTAATTTCAGTGAGCCTTTTGATGTTTTTTCTTGCTTTTTGAGTGTTGAATTTCATTATATGGTTTTCCTTGAAATTTTCTGTAAGTTTCGTGTTTCTTTTTCATAATTTCTTGAAGCTGTCTGAGGGTAATCATCTGTGAAGACTTACAGTTTAGATGTTGACTTATCAACCGAAATATGGAACCCAAGTTCAGTCATTTGAATAACTATGAACGATGAATTTAGTACAGTGTACCTAAGCTGCATTTTAGGTATCCTAAAATAGCAATGGGAAAATGTTATTCATTATTGGAACGTAACAGTAGAATTTTTGCTTATCCCGAGCTCTTAGGACATTTGTCGCCCACGTTGCAATCAAATATACCTACTTAAATATAGCCGATGGTGCTGTTATCATTTAAACATCGAATAAAAATGATATGAGAACGTGGGTGGGCTAATACCAGTCTCCGTACCATAACGTGTCAAAACTATAATGGTTCGGCGGTGAAAAAGGGACAATTGTATACAAGTATATATACACATGTCCCTTACATACACTGGAAATAACCTTGCTCTAAGAGATGATGATCTGTGTAATTATAATAGTTATATGAACACGTAATAAGAAGGTTAAACTAGACATATACCAACAGACTTCAGTTTCTCACACTTCAATTATATATGCTCAAACTTTGTTGTAAAAAAACAAACAAGCTAAACTTCTTCACTCCAGGAATCTATTCAAAAAAAAAATTTTTTTTTTCAACAGTTCAGAACCAACTTCTCAAACAAAATTCAAGAGTATGTAAAAACTAAACCCCACTTGCTATACACACCGAGAATAGGTAAAATAAACTACGTGCTACGCACAGAAAACACGTTTTTTTTTTGTATTAAAAATAACCAGTAAAAAACAACTGTTTATATCCCACCAAAAAGTATAAAGTCAAGCAAGTAGGTTTACCAACTGTCTGCTCGCAGCCGGTGGTATATCGACCTGTCACAACTTATTTACAGCTATTTTAACTTCGCTGTGTTGGGGTACAAATAGAACACTCCATCACTTCTCGGGGGAGGCGTAAAAGTGACTAACGGGTTGAATCAGGACACTGGATTAAAGTACCTGGATAATACTTTGATCACTGACTACCGGCAAGGATTTTGCATACATAACATTACTTCTGTTATCCTCAAAGACTTAAGCAGACGAGTGCAAGACAACCAGCAAGTGTCTAAGTCCCATATAACAGTGGTATGTTTCTAAACAATTATGTAACGTACGTAAAGTATCTATGCAATACTGTAATCACTTACTATCGATAAAGATTCTCAGGCTCAGTTAATAAGATAACATCATGTAAGTAGGATTCCTCTTCAAAGGCTTTAAGAGGATGCAAATGTGTACAGAACAAACAGATTACGCCAGTAAATGTTTAAGGTCCATATGGTATGAGAAAATTTAGGGAGTATGATCAATAGGTACTTCACAAAAAGCAGATGCCTGATAGTCCAAATCAAATCAAATCAAATCATTGTTTATTCGGTCAAACATGAGTATCATACATACATAACAAATTGCCAGCATGAAGAGTTGTTAAAATACAAAGATTATGGAACGTCATGTTTGCCTGTCCAATAAATGGATATAAGATGGACATGGGCAAGTCGGACACAAAACCATTTTATGCCGAAAAGGACAAACGATGAAACTCTGCTAGTCTATGGATGGATGAATAGATACACAAAACTGGCCATCATTATACCATAATCATTATGTATAAGGTGATCATACTGCCTACTGACTGAACTATTTTAATTTGTAATGAATAAAATGCCAATAATTACTGTCGACATTCCTGTAGTAATTAATAGTAACTTAACGGACTTAAAAAAAAAGTAGGTTGCTTAAAGAACTATTTCCAATTTATAAGTTCTACAATGCTGCTCTACAATAGCCCTTTCCAAAATACGACTGAAATAAACGTCGCACTGAAAATGTGGCTTAATTTGTGGCAAAGCCCGCTATTCCAGTAAGTTACAATATACTCCTAGTTGAGAACCAGTTTCGATAAATTGAATATCGATTATGGAAGACTTCTTCTTAAAAATTTCCATTAAAAAAAATTGAGATACAGTTTGTATTTTTAAGGCTCAATTTGCTTTTAGCGACCCGGGCCGGGGGTAGGCCTGAATAAATCTAACTGAGAGCCCCTCTAGATAAAGGATATACTGACGGTTTAATTGAGGGGCTTGTTTTTAACAGGCTATGAAAAGGCCACTTTAGTTTTATAAAAGTTGCCTTTCAATACTCGAGATTCTTCATAAAACTCGTTGTCCACAACGACTGGAAGTGGAAAATTATTTATCCCTCTATTTAAAATGTCAATCCTAATCTTCTCAAAAGTTTCTAGCGAATTTTAATGATTTATTATCGTTGCGAATAAATACCTATCTCTTGATAACCTACTTAAGGAAGGTCTTTTTCTTATGATGTCGCTCTAAGATGAATGGCTTTTTATTATAAAGGCTTCCTCGGTCTTCATGAATAATATCTTTATGCAATTTTATTCCTAAATTGGAAATGGGGCTGCATTAAGATATCGTGGTCGTCACCGCCGCTTATTGTCGCCCAGCGTGGGACTCGGTAGATTGTTCGTATTCGTTGCAAGATGTGGGTATAATTGCATAATACCAGGTATACAACGCACTTAAAATATTTTTCATTACTTAAAAACTGTAATAAAAATAAAAGCACACAGTCCATTCACATAATTGATATTACCTTTTATAAGTAAACTGAGTACTGCCAATAAGACATACATCCTCATTAAGTTTTTAAACAAACAGTTCCATCACATATCACAGAGCTTGATCCCTCCGTATATTGCCGTAAGCACTTTATTCACACAAGGTTTTAATTAACATTTCAATCGGAGAGTTGAGTCGAGTTATTATGAAGCTCACGTAATATTTTGTAGGCAAGCGCGGCGCGGACGACCGGCGTCATCGACGGTTGACACACGACTGAAGAGAATTCCCTCTCTCCGTTTGTTCGCGCTCGCAGTTACCCCTCGCCCATCTGGGGTCACCGCTTACAGTTTTCGTGACCTTATGGGGCAAGTCGATAATCGGTTTTACTAATAAATATGACTACTGGATTTAGTAAGTCAAGAACATGTTATTATGAGTTTAAATTAAGGTGACAGGCGCCAATTTTCTGTGAAAAAAGCTCACACCAGACAGTCTCTGTCTGGTGTGAGCTTTTCATGTTTTCAGTTTCGTCCATCCTCCGAGCATTTCTAAGTTATTATTAGAATGATTATTTTGCTGAAAAAAAATACTCTCTTTACTACTACCCAAAATAGCTAAAATACTAACCGGATTGGTATATGTCTAAGGTGAACATCAAAAACCATTTTACCTTATACCACAAACAAAAAATTGCCATAATTCATTTTTAAATCAAATCTTCACATTTTGCTAAAGTAAATGATATTATGAATACAATTTCCTTTTCTTTGTATTCTTCGTTGTGGTCATTTATCTGTTAATAACTGCGTCTTTTTCATCCAGATAGTAATCTACCATTTCTTTTGCTTGCGTGTGTAAATTGAAATATTAATAAAGACTATTCAATTATCGTTCGCCAGCCTGTAATTTGTGTTGATTACATTTTCATTTAACAAATCGTTGTACCTTTTTATATCTACTTCGTTCGGTTTTTTGACTTCTGTCTTTGGTATTGTTATATGTTTTTTCGCCTTCTATCTCTTCTATCTTTCCTTTCTTTTACTCGTCGTATTTGCCAGCCAAGCGTGTTTTGTTGTCATTATTAGACATATTTCACTGGAAAAACGAATCGATACAGTTTTTCTGTTCAAGAACTAACAATTTCTTAAGATATACTTAACCTAGTTGTATCAATATCATTAAGTTTTATTTCAAATGTATAGATAGTACTCCTGTCTGTAGGAACATACTTTGTCAGTAGGAAGCTTACCGACTCTAGATTTTGACAAAATATGCCAACCTATTACTTTTTTTTTCGTAACTGGCGACGAGAACCTCTCATTTTTTAAGGAACTTTAATAAGCATTGTTTTTCAGATTTAATAAAAAGTTAGTAGACCTAAGAAGTAGTAAATTTCTTAGCAACTAAAACTGGCAATGGACAGTTGTGATTAGTTGGCTTTTTTTTTTTTTACATTAACCTGCACAAGTACAAGATCCTCGACTCCCCAAACGTTACCGAACTTTTTTTTTAAATCAGTGGAATTGAGTAGTGTTAGCATGTACTTGGAACATACTCGTACTTGCTAACTTGGACTTTCATTTTCATTTAATACCTTCCACACATTTTGTGTTAAAAGAGTTCGGTAAAGTCTGGGGCGTCTGGGCTCTTGCTCTATTGAGTACACTTATGTCAAGCTGAAGATATGCCAAACTCGAGAGTTGTGATTGATTGGCTGTTGATTGGTAAGTGTGTTCGAATTTTTAGTTTGGGTCGAGTATGAGTATCCGGAATACGGGCCTTGGAATATGCTCGAACCTTAACGTAAGTAACAAAGGTTCAGTTACCTTTCAACTTCAGTTATCAGACTTAGCCGTATCTAACTAACATAATATTAACATAAAGTGAGAAAGTTAATATGTTTTAACATTTTATCTCACTCGTTCATTTGAATACATTATCTCCATGAAAACCACTTAATTTCCGTACAGCGGCTTATTTTCCCATATTAAAGATTGACGTCAAGCCCATGTTGTTATTAAAGTAAAATATCATTAGTCCCTCCACAAACGAGAGCTGTACGACATTTTTTCCTCCTCATCGGATAGGTCGTAACACTTTATCGTTATTGTACGGCCTTATTCGAGAATGGAGTAGCATCATAAAATCATAAACACCTTCAGTTTTCGCGTTATCCCTTACAAATTCCTTGGGGTTGCGTTCAATCGCCGATTATGAATTTGGTGTTCAATACGTGATCTGATTATTCGATCGTCTCTTGTTATTAAACAGTTAGATGTATTGAGATGTTCTTGGCTTTGTTCAGGCTTTATTATATGTTTGGGATTAGGAATATGTGTCAGCTTGTGATAGTAGATTATATTGTTTGATGTTCTACATATTATGTTCATCTTTATACAAATATGTAGTAATCTGCTTTTAATCCAAATTCTAATTTTGGATTAAAAGCAGATAATTATATCCCTGATATTATATTTTTTATTATTGGAGAGCAGTGGTGGCCCAGTGGTAACGACCGTGAATTACAAGATGTGACAGCTCGTGGCTAAATAATAACAGCCGCACGGGTCGATTTTCAAGGTTAAACAAAGCTTGCCGAGGTCGGTCCGTAGACGGGCGACCATCTTTACATAGCGAGCAAGCTTCCCTGCCTTGGATAGCAGTTATGCCGTTGGTCCCGGCTGTCATTAAAAGATCTTTGACAGTCGTTACGGGTAGTCAGAAACCTGAGATCTGACACCAGTCTAGCCAAGAGTTATTATGTTACCCAGTTGTGGTTTGTGGAAGTCAGATAGGCATTCGCTCCATGTAAAACACTGGTACTCAGCTGAATCCGGTCAGACTGGAAGCTTAACCCAATATAGTTGGGAAAAGGCTAGGCAGATGATGATGATTATAATTTGTATCATTCATGTCTATCCTATGTCCTAGAGACTAATCTATTTAATAGAACATGGTGGTTATTTGAGATATTCTCGCAATACAAGATCAAATGTTATGATACGATGGTATCATAACATTTGATATCATTATTCTGGAGCAACATTAACCCGCAAATTGCTCTCCGCGCCAGATTCACGGTCACGGCTCCTCAGCTCCTAATCAAACATTACAACGAACACTTTAACGTACTGCCTGTGTATATTTAGGAGTTGATTTACAGATAATTACCACTTCAATTGTTGATACACTTTGAAAATTTCCTCGTCGAAATTGTTGCAATGCAGCTCGTCGTAATGGGGCAAGGGGCACGTCACTTCTTTGGGTATTACCGGGTGACAACCGGGCACAGGCGGCGTACTCCCAACGCTTTATCACTTAATTTGAATCGTGTCTTGAATTTAGAACACAGGCTGTCCTTAGAATTCGAAAATTGTTAATCTGTTCTGTCTGGATATTCCAATTCCAATCCGAATCGCAATAAACGAAGACCGGCTCTCAAATAAATTTAATAGTCAGCCCTCCTTTGCAGTCGTCAGGTTAAATAAATTCCCACTGAGATGTTATCTGATAAATTCTAAATAAAAAGTACTCCACAAATTTTATCTAACGAATTTATCATCGTTGTGAAGAAATATTTTCTTTTATTAGAAATCTTATTAAAATTCACGTGGTAAATAAAAGTCAAATGTAAATGTGGTAACCGGTCGAGCAGTTTTTATTATTCAATCATCAAAAAGAGCCCTAACAATAAATCATAAAACGAAAACGCGCATAAGAAACGAAGTTTACGATATCTGGCGAGGTAAGCATGCGAAGGATAATTCACAATTGTTAGAAGAACAATTTCGGTACGTTCGACTTTGGAGCGGAGACTCGGTTCCGAACACACGCATTATGTTCTCTGCTTTTTATAAAGCGCCTTATTACGTATGCGGTATTCCAAAACGTTCATGAAAATTCATGTACCTACTTATTTAAATACTGCAAAAACGGTGTGTACCTTTCTCCTTTGGGAATGATATTCGTGAAAGTAAACGCACCATATTTTTAGTGGGAACGTCGGTAAAGTGACAACATTCACCTCCCTCTAAATCAAACATGCATAAATCCAGGCCGCTCCCTTTACGCTATTATGTCAACCGAAGCGATTTATGATCGCATCTAAGAGATTTTCACAAGGGAGAATATCGCCGAGTAAATAGTATTGAGCGTAACTCAACAATATATATCTGCCTATGCGTTATCACAGGCGAAATGCGATCGCAGCGTTTGCCCGCATTTTATTGTTTTTGATGTTTCATTTGATCATCTTTGTTATTCGGGCAATACATTATTTTGATTTGAGGAATAAATTTCGCATTTATATTTTTGATATTTATTCTTATTGTATTCGGTTTGAAGTGTCCTTAATATCAATGGTAATGGAGTTTGCTTTTGTTAAAAATTAGGCTAGTTTGCAGTACGGTGGTAGTTGGATTGTGTATACAATGAGATTATCGTGTTGGCAAGGCAGTGTCTGACAAGTTAGGAGACGTGTCTGTAGCCTCGATGTAGTGAACAAGCACTTATCACGTTCGAGATATTACGGACTAGGTATCTGACTTGTTCATAATGTATTTATACACGAAGGTACGTAAAGGCGTTCTCTATTAATTGCATGTGGGTAAAGGAATAGGTACGTTTCGGTAGATGTTTCAATAAACATTTGGTAATTAGGATTACGGAGAACCTTCTCTAATTAAACTTTGATAAACTTTGTTTGACAGAGTTGTAACATGAATATAAATGTGCCTACGTATTTAGTATGAAATATGCTGAAGACTAAACAATCAGTTTTTGATTTTGCTACCCTGTGATTAATTCCACCTCTCTATTTTCAAGCGTTCTATTGTTTTGAATAAAAAACTGAGTGATTAATTTGGAGCTCAGCTGAATTTCTTGCCAAAAATTATTATAAACAATACATATTAACATATGAACAGCATTAATTACGTTGACAAACGAGTTGTATATAACCTGAGGGCTAATAAAACAGGGTGTTTCGCCTCTGGGCGCACCTGGGGCCCGGTGATGGTAATGTAATTAATGTTCAACCTTTTTATCAGCGTGTGCCAGGTAAATGAGATTTTTTGGCCTTGCGTATTGAGCTCGACTGATTTCGACACTTGAGTTTCGTTTTTGCTGATGATTTTTATGATTTGGTGTTCTTTTTAACCGATTTCAAAAAAGGAGGAGGTTCTCAATTCGTCGGAATCTTACTTTTTTATATATATGTTCCCCGATTACTCAAAGACGCCTGGACCGATTTCAAAAATTCTTCTTTTGTTATGAAGGGTATACTTTTTTGTTGGTCCCATAGTCATCAAGTCAGGATCTGATGATGGGATCCTAGAGAAATCGAGGGAACTCCTCAAATATTATAGGCATACATATAGCGATTTTGGTATTTTCATCAACAATGCAATGCACTCAGAAAGTATCATTTGGTGAAGTGAAACTAATGAAGAAGACCACAGATGGCCACGGGAACTCCTAAATGCTAAGTATGTCACGGGTATAAGATATCTCGAATAGTTAACCGACTGGGATGAAGCAAATACTTATTAATAAACGGTACTGATGAAAATGGCACCATCGATCTGATAATAAAACCGGAAGGTAGGCACTGGAACTCTGGTATAAAACCTAGTCGTGTTGGGCTTATAGGAATTATCATGAGATGTACTTTGGATACAAACTGGTCCCCAGGCTCTAGACTTTGTAAAATTCTTCAACGAAAGCGATTGTCAAAATGCCGCCGCAAGGTTGCCTGCTTGTCGGTCTTCTACAGACTGTACTTCGGTGAGTGTGCTCAAGAACTCCACGACCTCATCCCACCAGCCCCCTTTTACAATCGGAAATCTAGACGCACTGCAAGTTATCATCCTTACCTTGTTGCCATTCCACCAATTCGCACCAAGCGCTTCCAAACATCCTTCATAATGCGCACAACGAATGAATGGAACTCACTACCTGCGTCTGTGTTTCCGAACGCATTCAACCCGAATCTCTTCAAAGTTAGAGTGAACAGGCTTCTTCTGGGTAAGCTCACTCCATCGTCGACTCTGTATCTGTCACCTCTAACCTAGTCTAGAGTCAAGAGCAAACCAACAAATAAAAAAACATGTATGGGTTTTATGTGCGCTACTAAAATATCGCTATCATTGAAACATATCGCTTTACCAATCCCTGAAACCTCTTGTACCTATGTAGGTCGATTTTTCTCTGTAAATAAATAACCAATTTCTTTATTTTCTTATGAAAAATTAACTTAACCTTGACATTAACTGCCGCCATTTTCACACTTATTTTTAAAAGTGGCGCCCACCGCCCACTAGCTACCACGACTTCCAAGAATCACGTCATGGGCTTTAAAGATTCTATAGACGATTATATTGGTAAATAGACCTACAACCCAAGTTACAGTGCATATACTAGCAGGTAAGATTAAAAAGAAATTGAGAATTTCATCGTGATAGGCACAGTTTCCAATGTCCTGAAATAACAACCGAGACTAAAACCAAAAATAACCTCCCGCGCATTTCAAAAACTTTTCAATCAAAAAATATTTGCCTGCACATTTATTTAAGGAATATAGGTTTTAATCTAGTCACACTCTGAATTCAAGTCGGTTCTGAAAATGGTTGGCAGACCGCTGTAACACTGCGATACATTTCAAAAAAACCGCAGCGTAAATTGAAAAACTGCGGGGTTTCCACTATGTCCCATATTCCGCACCTCGAGAGAACAGAGGCAAAGGTAAACTGCATGATGACGTCATAATGCAAACACATCATTGATCAAAGGCTTCTTACTTCAAAAAAATATGTTTTCGGCACTATAAAAAAACTCGTGGTTAACAAGTGCAGATGCTTGACGAGAAATCAGGGTTTTAAGTCCAATAGCATAAAGGTGCGACGAGATAATGTGATGGTAATACCAAGACCATTTTTGTATATGTTACTGTAAAAAAGTTTACATACCTCGGGAGTGTCGTGTCAGAGACTGGGTGGAGTGAAGAGGACATCGCTTCATGGATCGCCAAAGCCCGAGCAACCTTCGCGCAGCTGAGACCTGTTTGGCAATCGCGGAAACTGACCCGTAGGATTAAACACAAAATCTTCGGGTCCAATTTCAAATCCGTGCTGCTCTACGGGTGCGAAACGTGGAAGGAAACAAAGGACATCTCACGCCAAATACAAGTCTTCGTCACATTCTCGGAATTTACTGGCCCGAGACCATCTCCAATGTAGAGCTGTTGGAGAAATGCCACGAGAGCCCGATCGACCGCCAGATCAAGCGTCGCAAGTGGAGATGGATTGGCCACACGCTCCGGAGGGGTCCCGATCACATACCCAAGCAAGCTTTGGACTGGAATCCCCAAGAAAAAAGAAAGCATGGCCGTCCCCGTCAAACCTGGCGTCGCACCGTGTTAGCAGAAGCGAAGAGCATCGGAATGACATGGAGCGAGGTTAACCGTGAAGCTCAAGACCGATCGCGATGAAGGACATCTGTGGACGCCCTCTGCCCCATCTAGGGGTTATAAGACATAAAGTCTAGTCACTGTAAAAACCCGAACTACGGTAAATCCTAGCGTTTACCGGTAAAACCTAGGATTTACTAAGTAATACTGGTAAAAGCCCGAAATGATCTATGGTAATCGCTAATTGCCGTCTTTTACCAGGAATAACACTCTACCGTGTCTTGGGATTTATTTCAGAGACTTCTAAATGTTTTAATGATAATTGTCCATGACACACTATAGTATGAAATAATGAGAACAATCCTGACTGATTAGCTTCACCAAAGTTGGTATTAAGTTTGTTAGACTATATTTTTTCGATGAATTCGACTATTCGTAGCATTATACAATTTTCCAACATTTACAAGTCTCTGAGGTAAATCCTTACATTTACCGAGCGATTGCAGAATAAAGATTGAAACCAGCGATAATCATAGATCATTTCGAGCTGGCAAGACATACTGATATACAGTATGACTTGGTAAATCCTAAGTTTTGCCGGAAAATCCTAGGTTTTACCGTACTTCGGGTTTTACAGTAGCATATACATTTTAACCAATTCTTAATAATGAGAATAAAACTTGGCTTACAAAGTTAATTGATTGGGATAAAGATTTCAAATTCAACAAATTAATTTCCTCAAGCGATATTCTCGACCATTATTGTTGATAATTTCGACAAAGGCGTACTGTGCAAGATTTATAAGAGTTCCCATCCCTCATGTGAACGAAGCTAGTTAAAAATGTTTTCATATTCATGTTAATTGATCACACACACACATACCATCACCATCTTACACACACAAACAAAGACGGAGGAACTACATAACTTATGCACCCATTTTACAACATGCGTGCAGGCAGACACGCAGGGCACTATAATGCTACAGTCTACAAGTAGTCTACAAATACTGTAATAAGAGGCTTTTCATATTGATTTTAGAATAAAAAATGGAAATAAAGAAAATTTGTAAGTCAATAGGGGGTTACTATGGTAGTTCATACCTTCTTAGGCTTAGACCACATAGAAATGGCGTCGGGCGCGGACATGGCACGGGCGGCTTCCTATTCCATTCAAATTTCATACAAAATGCATGGAAATAAAGCGAAATATTAAGAAAGTGAAAGTTTTGTTGCTCTTACTTTCTGAAAAACACAAAGTCACACACTCAGAAAGTAAGAGCAACTAAATATTTCATACGCCCTTCGCGAGAACGAAAAAACTACAGACCTTAAAACTGCCCTACTAGCGTTTACGCCTAAATGACATATTATGGGGTAACAGCACTGATGCGCCCACGCTATTTACCCTACAAAAAAAAACTAATTAGAATCTTAGTAAATATTGAAGTCACTGATAGCTGTAAACCCCACTTTCAGGCAGTTAAGATTTTATCCCTACCCTGTCTCTATATATTTGAAATTTGTAAGTTTATGCGTAAGTACCCAGAGTTCTTTACAAAAAGGAAGGACATACAAAAAAAAAAATAAGACATAAAAATAAACTAAACTTACCAACATCGCGACTCCATAAAAAATTATAACAAGTTACAAGAAAAAAAAAAACATCTTTATCAATAAATTGACGCTCTTCCTTGTAAGCAAATGCTACTATAGTATAAGCGAATACTTAAATGATACATTATAAATATTCGTATTGCGTAATAAATAAACATCGTCATCAGCCTATGAATGTTCCCACTGCTGGGACACAGGCCTCCTCTCTGTGAGAGGGGGAATGGGCCGTTATCCACCACGCGGACCCAGTGCGGGTTGGTGAATGTCACATGTCTTCGAATTTTTGGTTCTATGACATGCCGGTTTCCTCACGATGTTTTCCTTCACCGTTTTGTGAACAGTGGTGATGAAATAATGTACACAAAGTAAAGTGAATATGAGAATAAATAAACATTTTAATAAGTAAATAAAATGAATATGAGTAATTTAAAAAATAAATGGTTTTACAACGTTACTAAATAAATAAATGTATATAATTTTTAAAACAATAATTATAATTCTTAAATGCAATTCAGTATTAATAAAACAGTATTAGTTACTAATACTAAACCAAAAATATAAATAATCACATTAAACACTCACTGTTCATCCTTCTCTCTTATACTTGATCTATGCTGTGCCCGACATTGTCCATATCATAATATAATTATTTCCCTACCAACTATAATGGCCAATATACTTTTCAACACACTAGCTCATGAAGTGGCTCTAATTTCACCGCAGTTTGGCACATAATGATACCTGTTATCAAACTGTGACTTTATCATTGCTGTTATTCACAAGTGAGTTATAGTTATTTTTTTAATTTATTGGTTGAGTTGCTTTGTTCTTAAAAAAGTTTCGATACAAAAAAGATCGTGCTCAATGGTACAAATTAACGTAATGTAACCAAAAGTAATGTAACTATTGCTTGCTCATTTCATGCAACTTCGTATTTAAATAGATAATTCCAACTTGTACGTGCTTAATAAATAAAACTTTCACTCAAATATAAATTTTATTTGCTCTGTAATTAGGAAAAATTTAAATTCCCTATTTTTTACGTGGCTAAAACACTATCCACGAAAAGCCAAAAAAAAGAAACCTCATTATTTTAGTCTATGGCCGATCGCCATTGTTAAATGCGCGCGCATAGGAAAACTGATTCATTTTGCCCGCCATTATTCACAAGTGTGTTGAAAAACGTCGTATGATACACGTGTGTATTGATGATTACCGTCCTCGGCTCTCTTAAGACCCTCACCTACGGCTCGGGTCTCAATGGCGCCTTAGCGGTAATCACCAACATTGCAAACTTGTACCATAATGTACTATTATGGTACGCAATGAAGAATTGAGAATTTGATCTCGAGTTTAAGATTAATTTGTGTTCAAAAATATGCAGCTTAAAAACTCCAACGAGATGTTTCTAAGACATTACTTCCTATCGTGCTGAGACTATCCGCTTGTGATACAGTTTTATACTAGTAAGAGAGGATAGGGCGAATCACTCCAAAGACAACCAAACCTGTTTTACAATCTACCTTTTCACATTCTCCAACTGTCGACCTGGCTAAATTTTATTGTAAAAATTACTTTAAACGATTTTTGTCTATTATGTGTTTATTATTAAGTTGCTCTGTATGGTCGTCTCTTATTCATGAATAAATAAAAAAATATTATCATTATAATGCTAAGTTAAAGTGTAAATAAGAACTCTTAAACTTAGCATGATCTTACAAAAAAGTAGACAATTTTTTTTTTTCTCAATTACTAAGTTTACCAGCTAAATGGGGATTGATAATCTATTATTTAAATGATAAAAACTAACAGATTTTTAATAATAATGCCATGTCCGAAAAATGGCCTTCATAAAACACTGGGTTGTCATAAAAGAAGACCTGTAAAAGTCGGATGATAACTTAAATTTATAACAAACAATCATAAAAACAAGAAACGGAAAACCAAATTAAACGCACCAAAAATTACCGAAAGTTTTTAAAACCCAGAAATAAGTATCTGATATCATTATCATCAGCCGAAAAACATCCACTGTTGAACATAAATCGGCCTCAAGCATCGCCATCTAAGGGCTTCATGTGCTTCTCGCATCCAGTAGTCTCCCGAGGACCTCATGATCTAAAGTTCGCTTACTTTCTAATCTAGAAAAAAATATGTTATAATAATAGTTTATCATAATTATGTGACTTCGAGTTATTGAGGCGAGATGTAGGCGGGCACGCCCTTTATGCCTGGAGGCTTTATAATTCGGGTACTAAGTTCCGTTTACGTTTTTATTTTTAGTTTTTATTTTCACTTGAGTTTAGATTTCGATGTTTTTGTTGGTATATTGGCGTGTGTTAGCTGTCATTAAGGCAAATATATTTTATTTTGTTTTTATGTGTTGAGTAATGTAAATTATTTGCATACTATTGGATTGAACAGACAGCTGTGCTGCTGGAGAGTTTGTTGCGCCACTTCTTCTTCCCAGCAAAAGCACTAGGAAGTGGTGAAGGGCGGGCGTTTTTGGGGGACTGTCTTATGAAATTTTGACGTTCGAAAAGGGCTGATTCTCAGCCTAGTTTGAATAAATGACTTTTGAATTTTGTTTTTTTTTTGAATTTTTGAATAATAAAATTCAAAAAAATCATTAAAAAAATATAATTCAATTTCATTACTCTCTTACCTACTTTAATTTGCTGTTTTTGTATTTTTTAGGGTTCCGTACCCACAGGATAAAAACGCGACCCTATTACTAAGACTCCGCGGTCCGTCTGTCTGTCTGTCTGTCTGTCCGTCCGTCTGTCTGTCTGTCTGTCTGTCTGTCCGTCTGTCACCAGTGATAGCTAGATGGTTGAAAGTTTCACAGATGATGTATTTCTGTTGCCGCTATAACAACAAATGCTAAAACAGAATAAAATAAATATTTAAGTGGGACTCCCATACAACAAACATGATTTTTTTGTCGTTTTTTTATTTCTAAGTTATCAATCAGTCATTTAATTAAAGGTTGTCTGGAAGACATCACATTCTCTACAAATAATTTATCAACCCAATGCACAATATGTTTATTTCTATGTATGTCTTGTCCAATTAGTCGCGACAATTCGCACTGTTTGATAGTACGTTAATCAACATCATTTCAAGCGTATCGAGGTATACAACCAACATGTAATTAACGGCTAAAATCATGTTTCCCCGAAATCGTGAAACACTAGCCTATTGAGGCTGTTCCTGTGCGTACCTATGCGAATCTCAGCTGAACTGCATGAATGAAAATGGAGTAACTACTACTACAGAGACTTAACGTTGTGGAAGACACGATATGAAATAAATGAATCAAGAAAAAAGCTTCCCAGGATTGCAGCATTTCCCCGCTATGAGTTAGGATCGTTCCTAATGGTGAGACGCAATGTATTATTCGCGCACTTATTTTGTAAGAAAATTTCAAGTAAATCGGTAAAATTACATCCACTTGCAATTTCGCTTAGTGAAAATCGCTTACAGATATGATATAAATAAATTGAATCGCGTCGAACTATCTAGAAGCTCACTAAGTTGAACACTCTTAAAGTTGAAGTAAGTATTTAGTTATGAGTTGAGTCGAAAGCACTCCATTTCTTCTTCCTCCGTGCCTAACACAGACACTAGTTAGTTAAGCTGTAGGTTATAAGAGCCGGTAACTCACGTACGACTGGAGGGAATGCGGACTGACTCCACGTAATCGCACTGTCTCTTCAATAGTTTATGTGGAGTATGCACAGTTTGGTGTAGGCATTGCATACGACATTAGAGAGACCTAATAATAATAATTGCTGGGAATGTTCTTCAGTTTAGGTCATTTTGTTTAGCGTGTGAAGTCCTCATGGATATCGAGACACACGGTTTTCTTCAACAAGCTTTGACTGGAGCGTTGGAAGACTTGTTCAGTTACTACTACCTCACTGCGGGCGGAGGCCATTTTCAACGGACTTAAAAAAGGAGGAGGTTCTTAATTCGACTGTATGTGTTTGTATGCATGTTACGCGATTACTCCCCCAATTATGAACCGATTTTGATGATTCTTTTGTTTATTTGAAAACTGGTGCTTCTCATGTGGTCCCATTAAAATGTTATCAAGATCTGACGAGTAATTTTTAAGTTTTCCTTAATCATGCGTATTTTCATGGTAATGTAAGGTACAAAACTAAAAAGAGAAAGAATACAGAAAAATTAAACCGACCTCCAAAACAAAACACTACAAAGCGAAATTAACCTTCTCTTCGGAAGTCATTTTCAGAAATAGGTAGCAAAGACACTGCCGAAAAGAAAGTTATTTTTCGCTTCGTGGTGTTTTGTTTTGTATTTAGTTTTTTTTTTTTTTTTAAGGTTTTTTTTAAAATAACATCATGCCCGAAGGGTTGATATTAGTGCAACTATAACCAAACACACCCACATCTCGCCAGCTCTGTTAAAGTTTGTCTTATAAAGGGGTGACCCTATTTATCATCAACCTTGCATAAGTCCAGCCTGTGGTCAACTACTGTAAAATTCCAGATGGGAAAAAAACTATTTTACTTATTTATTTAGTTATCTTTCAAAGAGTGAGGAGAACAAAAATGGCTTATAATCTGTCATCGGTTCTGTAGATGACCTACGTTAAGGTTACACTAGCCGAAAATTCTTCCATACAAACGTAGCCTAGGGATTATTCCACTGTTTGACGATGTACGTTCAAAATAAAAAGTGATATCAATTTGTCTCATTATTATCTAGCCCTGTATGGAAGCAAAAAAGTAAAAAAAGAAAATGTTTGAAAGTTATGAGGCTCGAAAGTTCCACATTTCGACACTAATTTTAACGCATTTTTGGGCGCGAATAAATAACATAAGAAGACGGAAAATTGAAAAACGGCCTCCATACAGGGATAGATTAGTAGTTCAACAATGCAAATAATTTTATTTTGAACAGATAGATTTAGTCGTTTTTTCATGATATCTAGACTGCCAAAAGTCTGTTTATAAAATTTCTAATATACGGTACTGTCATGCTGCGTACATGTGTACGCAGCATGACAGTACCGTATATTAGTCTTTTCTCGAAGGAAATACTTAGGACTTCATTTTTTAAATTGACTTTTTATTAGAACTGGCCACTTTGAACTACTTTTAAACTGTGGTTTGACTTGGAATTCTAAATTTGAATATATGTTAGTACTTAAAATTTGAGGCTAACTCATTTATTTCTTTGGTATCTTTTCTTTGGAATATCGCCTTAATTATTGCACTATAGGAAGTGCTAATAGCATGAATCTTCAGACACTCAACTCCTTAACAATTCAAAAGAGTATGTGAATGGTTGAAATAAATGCTTTGACTTGAATATTTTGCCTATTAAGTTTTATCTTTATTAAGATAAATAAAAACAAAATAGTGAAAGGTGATCTAATTGACGATGAATGGATAGAATTCATGCCGCATAAAACATAAATTAATTAGGATACGAGTAGAAAAATAATGATGAACAGAAAAGCAAGCAACGAAAGTTTTAATGACATACGTTAGACAATCAATGCATGTATAACAACTTCACGATAGAAACAAACATAAATCAATTTTCCATAATATAAACAACAAGACACTATATTATTCAGATGTACATCACTCATTCAAAATGGAGTTCGAATGACAACAGATGATGATTATTGTCAGTATATTTATAAATATTTCAAACTAATGACACCATCCAAATAAGAATAAAATAGAACCTTTAAAATAGAACATTATAAGGTCAAAGAAAAACAGCGTAAAATATCTACAGTCGAATGTTCCAATAAAATACGAGTACTTATGTTGTATAAAAATACGCTTTTTCCACAGAAATATATCAATATAGAAATACTACCAACTACGGTTGTATATGACATTTTATGATGCAATTGAAGCTGAAACTGAAAAGTTTGTTTTATCTTTACCGAGAATTGCATATATGATAAAAATGCTTGGGAATTCAATATTTATAACGTGGCGAATTACCTGCCTACCTATTCAAATATTTAACTTAATTTTTATTACGTTAATATTATTATCTCTGGTCCTATGTTACTTAGCGCAACACATTTTCTTCTTCTATTCTCCGCTGTCAACCGTCACGCTATCATATACCTATTCACTTTCTTTTATTTTACTTCTTTAAAATTAAGAGTTCTATATTCAAAAAAACTGGCCAAGTTTGTATCGGACTTCGCACATTTAGGATTTCGTACCAAACTGCAAAATCAATTTGGTTGTAATAGGAAAAATAAATTGTAGTTCTAAAAACTAAAAAACACGCTTTAATGGTAAGGATAATGGTACAAACTGTTTAAATTATTGCATTGTCATCGGTCCTTGATAAGTGTGCAAAGTTTCAAATCAATCCAACGTTTTGAAGTGGGTGAAAATCACGTTCAAAGATTCCGTTACCATTGATACATTGATACATTGTTACATTGATACATTGATACATAGATACATACATACCAAGCTAATAAAAGCGTGTTAATTAGGGAAAATCAGATTTCTCAATATATCGGCATTTATTGGTAAAATATACGTAATAGTAAAAATGATCACCAAATTTCAAGTTCGTAGTTCAATGGGAGATTAAAAAATTCTTTGAAACAAAATCTTGTAAAAAAAGCTGACTTTGGTGGCTTCTCATTCCTTTGTTATCCAATATTATTGAAAACAAATAATGCAGTATTCATCTCTCAACAAGTTCTAAACAACGGTATACCACTCGATGGAGTAGATCAATTTTTTTCACGCTCCCCTTTGTTTTTATAACCCATAAAACACTTAAAAATTTACTGTACAACCTGTGTGACAAACGACGAACTGACAGAAACATGGGTAACAGCAATAGCGCTCCGTTTCGACCTTTCGGATACGGAACCCTAAAAACAAAACATCATCACAAAGTATGTAAGCGGCGGCGACATCATCAAACTTTAAGGCAAACACAGATTCATACGCAAACTGTCGTCCCGGCACTCTATCCATATTCCCATAGTGACAGACAGATCCCTATATACGGCAGTACCCTATATACGGTAGTACTCTATATACGGCTGCTAGGGGTCATAACACGCGTTGAGAATTTATCATTTTTATTTATCCTTCGACGTGCCATGTTTTCCTTGTACGTTAACAGGGAGGGGATAAATTTTAAATTGTATATGTTTGGATTTGAAAGCTAGAAGTGTCTTTCTTTAGTTTCCGATGGTATTACATCCTAGTTAGGTCAAGTTAGTCCGTCCTTGTTAGTCTTGATCTTAATCATTTATTAATTCGTTTCTTTTCAACCGATTTCAAAAAGGTGGAGGTTCTCAGTTCGACTTTATGTTTTTGTACGTTTTTTACGCAATTACTCCGCCAATTGTGAACCGATTTTTATGTTTTTTTTTTATCTGAAAGCTGATGCTTCTCATGTCCCATATAAATTGATCAAGATCTGATGAGTCGTTTTTAAGTTATCCTTAATAATGCGTATTTTTATGGTTATATAAGGTACTAAAACTAAAAAGGGAAAAATAAATAACTTTTTCATTTTTGAGTCCGACTGCCGAAAACAGTTATTATTCGCTTTGTAGTATTTTGTTTTTGGAGTCAGTTTGATTTTTTGTAAAAATGTTTTATGCGTACAATACAATATTATTAAACCTTTAATCGGCAGACGCAACGTTGAAAGACTTCCCTCTAGTTGAACCGATGAGCTGATTAAGGCTTTTGGAATCCAGTGGATGCGAGATGCACAGGATGATCAAAGTAGTGGCACTTTGGGGAGGCCTATGTCCAGCAAAGGAAGTCTCTCGGCTGAAATGATGAAACCTTTTATCACAGTCAAGGTAGAACGAACGTGAAGTTCTTATATTCGGTGGTTTAACAAGCGATTTAGATAGACTAATAATTATATCAGTTCAAAAAGTTATACTGACGGAACCGTACAGTCACCTAATGGTTTCTTGATACCAATCTAACCCTATTATCGTATTAAACGTAGGAGATAGGTAGGTGCCTATACACATTGAATCTTCTGGGAGGTGACCATAAGCTCTTAGAGTAAGGTTATTTTGAGTGTGTGTAAGGGAAAGATGTATATGACTTGTATTTATCTGTCACTTACGCGATCTCAAAATAACCTTACTCCATAGAGTAACCATAAGCTCTTAAGCTCTTAAGCTTATGGTTACCCTCCTGATCGTTTCACGAAGACGATATTACAAATATTTAAAACAAGAATCGCTTTATTAAAAAATATGACACGTAGGGATACTCAAAAGAGCACATATACCTGAAAAATGTATATATTTACTTACATTACCCTTTCATTTTTCTGAATTAGGTATTTCCAAACTAAACGGTTGAAAGTGATTTCATATTCAACAGTGGGTATTGAGGCATATTTTAGCTGAACGTGATTTATTCGACGATATTACGCACCCAGGCCTGGCTTGAATGGCATTACGTTGACAGCTTATGAGGTCCTTTATTTATATTTGATTTATGTAGTGAGCACAGATACGGCCGCTCTACGCCGTTTCACGGTTACTGAACATTATTCGCTATTTAAATGGGAAAAAAATCGACATTAGTTTGACCCTAGGCTCCATAACTTACTTGCGCCATAGATAAAGTTACAAACGATATATAAATCTCTCTAACTAAAGCTGGCCTTTTTATTTCTTTTCCAACAAATAACGTCTTGCTTCGTCGTCAGTATTTTACAAAAACTATTTTTCTCGACACTAAGTTAGGGGCCTTGTACAAATATCAGATCAATTGATTTCCTTACCTCTATTTTGATTTGAACTATATACCTACGAGAAATAATGTGTGACTCCTGTGCTGTGATGGGTTCAGTGAGCAGAAAATATCCATACATAAAATTAATAAAACCAAACGCTAAAATTCACTTGAACATTCACAAAAACAAATCGCGTTTGGTGTTAGGCAATGTCATGCAAATTTCTGGAAGGCCGTGGAATCCAGTGTACAAAACAGCCATTGTTATAAAAATAATTGGGGTCACGTTGTCGTTAGTACTCTCGAACCATTATTCTGTTTTGTCCAAAATATAATCCTGAAATCTGACAATTTGCAACGTTTAAATACCCAATTGTTCGTCAATTTAATAAGAGCATTAAGTTTTTGAGAGAAAGACTTCTAAGAGCCCATTTAATGTTACTGTTGTAATATTATTAAAGGGTATTGTCTTATTTGCAATACTGAGAGCTCCAACTGTTCGTATTGAATTACACAGCACTTGTCTGTCATTGAAATACGAGTACCTAAACGTGACCAAATTAGGCGCTGAAAAGGCCAAGTGCGTAACGTTTTGTGATAAATCCAGGAATAATTGAAAGTAACCCACGTATCCTTTCTCATTTTATTGGCAGACGAGAATAAAATATATATCGGGCCATTTAAAAGTATTACTCCCTATGTAATATCTAGAGGACATTATTTTATATTCTACTGTCTCACGGGTCCATTTTTACATACGTATTAGCCTTCCCTGAGTGCTATATGTGTGTTGTTTTGAATTTTGTTTGCTTCATTATGATACACATTTGTTCTAATTACTGCTTGGCCTCGCGAGAATTGAAACCAACCTCAACATCCTGAAATGCTTTTATTTTAATCAATACGAAATATCAAAATGAGTTCATATTATTGTTCTCTTACAACAATTTATTGGTCCCGCCGGTTGGGGCTCAACGGAGCGACGCAAACCAGATTATTATTTACCACTTTCGACCGCATTTTATTACTAACCCACAAAAGGGTCAAATAATAAAAAGAAGTGTTCGCTTTGTGGGTAAAACAATAGACCGATATTTATGATGCTTACCTCCGTGAACTCTCGTTTTTCGAAGTCAACTCAGCCTTATGAAGTAATTTAGTATAACAGCCCATATTGCCGGCGCTGGGAAACGTTACATCATTGTCAAAGAAAAGTCGAGTACAACTGATGTGCGTATGTTTTAAGAATATGTTATTCGGAAGTCGTGGAATGGGTCGTAACTATGTGCGTTGACCTTTGTGGGGCGTGTGAGGGTATGTGTGGCCAGTAGCTCAGGGTTCCGTGTCTCTTCACGGCTTATTGGGGAAACAATGGCGTTTAAATGTCAAACTACCATTGTGATGTATTGCCCCTTCTGGCCGATAGCAATGAACGCTGAGTTTGCAATTTTGAACGGCACAATTCATTCTCACAAATTGTACTAATGAATATCGAGCCGTCAACAAAGGTTTTTGTTATCTATTGACAGTTTATAATCTTCAAAAATAGAACTGAAATTGAATATCATGAAACCAATATTTGTAAAAGTTTACGAACAAATTGTTCAGATAAGTTTTATTGTAACGATTTTTACCCACAGAAAGTGATAGTTAGGTTCCATTTATAGCCCAGACCCACAGTAATGTTCATATAATATTTATTTCATAAAACAGGTTTTCGTGTTCTTAACTTTCTTGTGCCTACATTTTTCGCATAAAAATTCTGAAAAGACAAATTAGGTAGTTGAAAAGCCACAAACAACATTTGAAAAGCCTTTTAAGCGTACGGCTGAGACTTTACGACGAGTGGTGGAAGGCAAATCTTTTGTCGAACAGGTAAAAACCTCGTTTGAAATAACCCAGAAAACGAGCTTTGTCATAAACGCCAGTCGGGTCGGATATGTGCTGATCCCAGCCTCTCCGGTGTACTCTCGCTAATGGGTAGTCAACTGCAGAAATAATTTCACTCATTATCAGTACATAAATACTAATTTATATTGCTTTATAATTTGCTCCGGGAAGACTAGGGACCTGTAATCAATTTTCCGTAATAATTATTTCGATGAATACTCTTGTAAAGAATTAAGGCTATGTATAATAATGACTAGGCCGACTTTTTGACGGTGACTTAGGAGAGTCAGATTAAGTAGGTCTTTTAGGTGCCGTGAATAATGAATGTACCTGTTTCTTCCATAAAATTGATTAACTAATTCATGTTTTAGTGGAACAGTTTCTTAGAATCAAGTATATCAGAAGGATGCTCTAGCCTCGAGTGCGTTTATATTAAGATCTCTCTTTGTTGAGCGGTCTAGTGAAAAATATGTAGTACTCACAACTACTTGGTTAGTAAACATTGTAATTTTCTTATGAAAATGTTTATCAGAAGTTTTCTACGGTAAGAAAACTATTCTACAATGGTGTAGGAAACTATGTAGAATAATAAAAAAACACTATTACGAAAGACAAACATAATGTTTGCCTGGATGTAACTAACGATCAGTTTTGAAAAAGAGACAGTGTTATTCGTCTTGTATAACTCCCTCTCTCTCTCACATTAGAACACATTGTCTTTAAAACATCATAGTGAGTACTTAAGTACCCTGATCATGAACGATCAACATAAGTCAATGAATATTTTACAAATGGTCTTTCCTTTTATTACCATTCTTTTGAAATCATGACCTCAATGACCTCTACCCGAAACCCGCCTCTTTACTCCAGACCAATGAACTGTTCAGCAATTACAATGCAATATGTCGTAAATTCCTAGCAAACGGCCATAATATTTCGGCCTGAACTGCCGGATAGTACAAATAGGTCACAAGAATCTGGTTCTAGGCCATATGCAAGCACCATTTGGTTACCCAGTCACCCTCGGTTGAGTAACTGTAGGTTATTAACATTACTTTGGATAGCGGCTTAGAATGTAGAACATTAAGACCGACTGGTTAAGTATTCGAGTTCTGTTGTGAAGTATGTGACTGGGTCTGAATGATTTTGGAGTAAACATTTTTACTCTGATATCTTAATATTTTCTCATTTGAAATGAAAAGTGTTTGTGTAAATAAAAATAAAGTCTCCTATTTTTTTATATCTGTGTCACTTTGTCCTCAAATCTATAACAAAAGGATTTCTACATTAAATAGAGAACATTTCCTAGCACGACTACTGCCTCGACTTTTTCAAACAGAAAAAAATCACACGTGTATCTCTTTACGTGAAATTAGAATCGAACCACAGCACTAAATGATGCGTCATTACAGAACAAGAAGTAAAAAGTCGACCACCATTTTCTTCCACTGAGTACCACTAGTTTTTATCCCTCACAAAGAGTTAAGGGTGAACGAGTACTTACTTGACTGAATTTTAAAAGCTTTTATGCCGTTTTTATTCGTGAGTCTCTAATTACAGTGGCGAAGGCGTCGCATAACGCCACCTTAGTCATTACAGATGCCGTGAGCGACGCTATAAAACTAGAAAATGCCTCATGCAAATTATTTTACGTGCTAGTGTTACTGTTACTACCTACCTACAATGTTAATACACATCCCATTAATGTACCTCGTGCGACACCGACGTAATTAGCTTAAAAATCACTACATACGTACGTATAAAAAGTGCGGTCCTAGACTAATTAATTGACCGTCGCACATTATCACGTTTACGTTGAAAATTTCCGGGTATTTTTACAAGAGTTCCCGGAAAATACAGCGTCACGTCGCGTCGTTCACAAGTCGTCAGGAATTTTAATACCCCTTAAAATGTAACAAGTTTATCTGCGAGGTTTAATTGCATAACGGGTGCTCTTTTTTCTGACGCGTAGAACGCAGTTTTTTGCAGAAACATCGGCAATTTTAAATTCTGTATTTTTCATCACGTATACACGAAATGCTCAAGTAAGTAGAGCGTATGTGAAGGCAAAAGTCATATAAATTATTGAAGTTAACATTAAAACCGGAAATAAATTTTAATTTGAAAGTTAAACTAGAAGAACTTTTAAATATGCACCCCTCAAGAATTCTACACCACTTAAAATTCATAACAATAAAAGCTTAATGGAGGCGAAGCCGTTGATTGTTGGCCAGCTATGTGGTCCTGCTTCAAATATGAACCTTTGAACAATCGCGTTGAACCCACGAGCAAAACAAAGACTGAACAAGACATTCATTATGTGTACTCATAATGAAATTTCTTTTAATAAAAGAAAATAAACCCGACCCCTTCACAAAAGCGTATACATCTTTTTGTAACATTTTTTGAATTAGCAATGATAAGATGAAATGATAATGGCTTTTTCCCGTTAAAAAATCAACGAGGCGTAAGTTGACCCAAGGGGTGGGTCCAACCGAATCACCCCTTTGGGGCAAAGGCTACCTGCTTGTAAAAAGCTGGTTTAATTTTACAAATACTTTGTCAAAAAACCGTTCTTCAAATTTAAGAGGAATTTTCGCTCTCAACAGCATGTTTTCCGTAACTATTCAAGATTGGAGGTAATGTCAGTTCTAAGGGATTTATTATAGAGCCTTATTACCACCCGCGGCTCCGCCGTGTATTACTTAATACAATTATAAACTAGCGGTGCCCACGCTACCTACCCTAACTTTAAATTCGTAAATCTTAAAGTTACGCACAATTGTTATGTATAAAAGTTATCTAAATTGATTACGTACATTTTACGTGATGCGTGCACAACTAAACAGTTATACAGACAAAAAATCAAAAAATGCTGGAAATCGGTTCTGTTGGTTATCCTTTAACACATTTGTCTATCTGTCTATCTACCTATCTGTCTATCCGTCTATCTGTCTATCTGTCTATCTGTCTATCTGTCTATCTGTCTATCTGTCTATCTGTCTATCTGTCTATCTGTCTATCTGTCTAACTGTCTATCTGTCTATCTGTCTATCTGTCTATCTGTCTATCTGTCTATCTGTCTATCTGTCTATCTGTCTATCTGTCTATCTGTCTATCTGTCTATCTGTCTATCTGTCTATCTGTCTATCTGTCTATCTGTCTATCTGTCTATCTGTCTATCTGTCTATCTGTCTATCTGTCTATCTGTCTATCTGTCTATCTGTCTATCTGTCTATCTGTCTATCTGTCTATCTGTCTATCTGTCTATCTGTCTATCTGTCTATCTGTCTATCTGTCTATCTGTCTATCTGTCTATCTGTCTATCTGTCTATCTGTCTATCTGTCTATCTGTCTATCTGTCTATCTGTCTATCTGTCTATCTGTCTATCTGTCTATCTGTCTATCTGTCTATCTGTCTATCTGTCTATCTGTCTATCTGTCTATCTGTTTATCTGTCTATCTGTTTATCTGTCTATCCGTCTATCTGTCTATATGTCTATCTGTCTATCTGTCTATCTGTCTATCCGTCTATCTGTCTATCTGTCTAACTTTCTTTCTGTCTATCTGTCTATCTGTCTATCTGTCTATCTGTCTATCTGTCTATCTGTCTATCTGTATATCTGTCTATCTGTCTATCTGTCTATCTGTCTATCTGTCTATCTGTCAATCTGTCTATCTATCTGTCTATCTGTCTATCTGTCTATCCGTCTATCTGTCTATCTGTCTATCTGTCTATCTGTCTATCTGTCTATCTGTATATCTGTCTATCTGTCTATCTGTCTATATGTCTACCTGTCTATCTGTCTATATTTCTATCTGTCTATCTGTCTATCTGTTTTTCTGTTTGTCTGTTTATTTGTGCACGCATCACATGAAATGTACGAAACCAATATAGATAACTTATACATAAAAATTGTGCGTAACTTGAAGAATTACTTAGTTTTTGTTTCATCGCAATCGGTTCACTCCATCAAAAGTTAGATGAATTTAAAGTGTTCAAGAAGTAAAATTATCACAACACACGCAATTCAGATACTCGGACAGTTGAACTCAACATTCGATAGATGGCGTTGTGCATCTGAAGTCATTTTCTGAATGGCGGTGTTAAGATTCTCCGCGAAAGAATGATGACCCTAGAAAAAAAATCGGTAGGTAGGTAAGTAGGGTAGGGTTGGCAGACAGTTGACGGGAGCGAAGCTGCGGGCACAGCTAGTTTATAATATTTGTAGCATTGCTGTTCAGTTTTCCTACAAGCTACAATATCAGGATACTTAAGTAAAGAGTGAATAGGCTACTTCTAGGCAAGCGTGCTACACCTTCGACCACATCATCACTTACCATCAAGTGAGATAATGGTCAAGCTCAAAACTATCTACAACAAAAAATAACAAATCCACATTTACTTTTATAATACTAGAGTCTACACGTAAGTCAGAAAAGAACGTGACCAACCGTGTTAGGGCCGATTAGAGCTTTTTTTTTACTTTATACTTATAAAAAACAACAGCACTAAACGGTCGAACGTGAAACGTTAAAGAACTTTGAAGTTAAATATTTAACTGGTATTTAGGTCGCTTTTAACTGTGGTTTGTTAACCTTGCTATAAAAACATTTTTAAAGTAACTGGCTAGTTATTTTATTCAACAGAAAAACTAAACCGTTGTCCTACGGACCAATTTATACACATTATGTGGGGAAACTTGTTACTTTTAAATGGAAATGCTGTAATCAAATCACACTAATATATGAAGGCGAAAGTTTGTTACTCTTTTACGCAAAAACTACTGAACGGATATTGATGAAACTTGGCACAGATATAGATAATCTGGAAATATGGTCTACCAATGATAAGCATAAAACATATTGCCATTGTTTACATTGGCATAAAAAAATTCAGCATAATGATCATTACGCATAATATTATTAGGCAAAAATGTTTTGCCATAATGTACATTGCCATTAATACTGTTGGCATAATAATAATAAAGCATAATTTTACAAAGCATAATGTTATAACGCATAATGATATTTACACTTCCTTTTTTGGAATAAAACAAACATGTTAGGATTTAAAAGTATTGGATTAGTTAGGTTAGGTTAGCCTAACCTAATCCTTTTTTTGTGTGCAGAAATGCTCATGCAAACTGCACTACCACAGAGAGATAGTGCAATTATGTGGGACTCCAACCCACTAAAACGCCACGGTTTCCTCCTGTGGCAATTATGGCGGGAACACGGGCACGCGTAAGCAGTCATCCGCGAACCCACCACCGCTGTCTGTTACCACATTGCACGCCGTGACCACCCCAGGGAAAAAACCAGCACATGGGCGCCAGACGACCCCGTGTATGGCACCCTTGGTCCTCCTGTGACGGTTCAGTTGACTTTTCGGTCGCAGGAGATAGGGAGAGCGGTGCACTGCAATACCGGCACTCCTCTCCCGCCGCGGCCTTCAATCATCAGTCGCGATACCTCCATACGACATCACGGCCCGCCTCTGTTGTTATGTCGCCCAATTCGGCTTACCGGCAAAATTCCTGACAAGGGTTTCTTATCGCTTCACCGTGGTTGACCAAGCCACGGTTACTGAGCCCCCCCGCCTCGACAATGTGGAGAATTGGCTCCTAACCTAAAATTCAACATAAAATTATTATGACGCATAAAAATTAATGAACTCCAAATTATGCTACAACAAATAAGACGAAAAGACTGTTATGCTAACCTTTGCATTATGCTAAGATATTTTATGCCACAGTATTATTATGCTAAAGAAACATTATGCGAAAACGTTATGCCAAACAATATTATGCCTATACATTTTATGCCAAGAGGGGGATTCCCTGGAAATATAGCAAATAAGATACTTTTATTATAGATATATACGAGAATATATTGCCTTGGGATAATTTTGGACATTCACGCAGGCGAAGTCGCTGACAGAACCTTTTTTTTTGCCTAAATTAAATAAAACTTCGGGACCTAAGAAGAATTATGACTACAAAAGCAGTAACTACGGACATTTAAACAGAAAAAAACATTATACTGCCCAAACATAGTGTTCTTATTAAGTTCCGATATTCCTATTTGATAAGACAGGAAGCTGGTTGTAACATAAGTTTGGAACAATCTAGACCATTGATCATCTACTATAGTTATAAAAGTTCTAGCCAATCGTTTCTCATGCTCGATCTATTGTTCCATGTAACGGAGTTACTGCTCTTAAATGAAATCGATGTTGGCAGTTTTCCGGTCGTGGTTTCCGTGTAAATTCATTAGTCTGTTTTCCTTCGCATCCGTAAAAAAAGGTGTAGATATTCTTCGCAAAGGAAAACGGTTCTTGTCACTATAATATCTATTACGTATGATATATAAGCTCAGCAGGAGTTGCAGTGATAGATTCCGGTTCACAGGACAAATAATGATACTATGACAGATAGGTATCGTTTTTTCCTTTCTGTATCAATCTATATAGTAGAAATTTTATACGAGAGTTTTAATAAGATTGAGAGAGAGCCCGAGTGAATTAGATTCTTTTCTGTATTGTTTTGACTGCGCTACTGCTTCATCGATAAACCTTTTTATAATGCGGTTTCTAGTGTTGAGATCCATCACTTATAGCAGCATTTCGAAGTTCACATAATTACTTGTTCATAAACCAGACGGACCTATAAATTCTTAAATAATATTTAGTCTAAATGTAGAACCGTTACGTTTACAAGTTATAGTTACATAATTACAACTACACAAAGTGCGTGTAGTATTACTTATATTTACAAACTAATTTGTTGGGTACCATTTGGGTGGTAGTTTTCTGGTAAAATATGCCTACAACCTACATATTTCGTAAATATTTTGAACTCCTCGTTAGATTCAAATGTGCGGTGGCGTTTGGAGTGTAGAGTGAATTCATTATCGCGGTCGGGCAGTCGTTAGTGGTTTACAACCCTGTTCACAAACTCTTTGAAATAATGCTCCCCTGGTACCTTGACGCGTTTCAACACGAACATAACGTACACGAGCACCTCGAGAGATATTTAAAACATTCGTATAATGTCTGTGAGCGAAACAATCAGGGTTTTGTCTCGTTATATAATAAAGCTTGCCTCGCCAACTGTGTTGCTAGCGCAAAAATCTGCGACGCGATATGATCATAACGACTTTTACTGCGTTTGTTTTGCGCTCCGGTTGCTGTTAAAATGGGAACTGTAAAATTGAATTATAATATGTATGTGGGAATTTGGTTTTGTTTATTTTTCTTGTGGATTGATTGATTTTTGTGTGTGAACCTCGTGAGACAAGTAATATAATAATTACCTATCTATACCTACGTGCTCGTTCACACACATGGCAGTATTCTAGATCCAGTAAAAAATACCGATCCGACAAAATATACAGCAGTCCGTTTTACAGGTCCGCTTTATCGTGTACGTTTTTATTAGGCAATGGCGTAGGTAGTTGTATGAGTGAGTTCACAAACGCAACTATTAAAATACTGGTCCGTTTTGTTTGAAAGTTGGTGGTACACTGACTTAATGTGGTGTGAACATTACCCCCAGGAGCGACGGATCCGTTAAAACGGTACTGTCAATGCGGTGTGAACATCACCTTCAGTAGCGACGGATCCGTTAACAACGATCCTGGAAATACGGATGTTCTGTGTGAACGTACCATACCTTTTTACCCGACTGCCGAAGGAGGGTAATGTGTTTATCAGTCTATGTATGTTTGTACGTTGTAGAGACCAATCGCGTTGGCCGATTTCGATGAGTCAATCGATTCGTCTTAACCTTGCGAGTGTCACTGGCTACATTAAAATTGGAAAATAGAAAATGGCGGCTTTTGGGCGCCATATTGTGGAGCTCCAATTATTTTTTCTTCCAAAACCGATCGTTTATTTTTAGCGTGCGTAAGGGAAAGATGTCTCTGACTTGTATACATGTGTAGTCGAAACATAATAGTCATGGTACGGGGGCAGGTCATAAAAATCAAAACGATAAAACCGATCAAACAGGAAAAGGTAATTCAATATTTCCAAAAACTAAAAATTGTTACAAAAATAGACCCAGTCGTGTAGGGCCTACTATTAAGGAAAATTGTTTTTACTTTCTACTTTTAATAACTGACAATTTACATTCAGCTATTGAAAGACTCGTTTGAGGCCAATTATCAGAAATCTTTAGACGTTGGGTATTTAACCTAATTTGGCTTTTTCCTTTTTTCTTTCTCGCCCAGTGATTTTGTCATGCCAAGTAATAATTATCTGCCTTATTAATTCTCGTTCAGGTCAGATTTCGGTGTTAAGCTTGTATTTAAAAGGTCAGTGAGCAGTAATCAGCTTAGTACGACTTTGCTTTGAGGCTAATCACGTCTAAATACATTTTTTGTTCATAATTTAGTTAGGAGCTAAGAAGGTAAACCTTCATTAACGATGAGTCAGGATCTTTTTGTTTTGTACCAAATATTTTAATGGATATTTATGCTGACGTTGAAACCTAAAGCTTGTAATACCTTAGGTATGTTTATGTACACAAAACATTTGAGGAATTAATGTTTTTTTTACATTTAAGCCGCTTATCGTTTTGGCCAAACCGGATATTTTGTAAAAGCTCACTTTAGAACGCTGGTCTGTTTGGTTACTGTTCGTTGTCAATGTCGGAACTCTGTTTTCATTACCGATAGGTACAGTACAACTATTTTCTCAATGTCCTTCGGCAAACTTCGTGTTTCGTCAGTAGTCGACTTTCTATCACTTGGCCTTTGCCCTTGGTGCAGACCGGACGCTCTCAATCAACTTAAAAAGTATGTAGAGTTGTTAATACTCTTTTAACTTAATGTAATTTATTTAAAAATGGGAGGAAAGCTGCTAAAGTCGAACAAGGAAAATAGTTTTACAGCTCTATATAGTTCACACGGAAATCAAAACAAAACAACAATAAAGAACTTAGTTGTGAATTCAAATTATTTTACACGGAAAATCTAATAATTGATGGACATGGAAATTAGCATTCGTTTGTATTCTGAAATGCGATGATTGCCGAGGGACATTAAGAAAATAGTTGTACTATAAATACGTGATGAACAGTTAAAGTTTGCAGAATATCCCCTTTAGTGCCATTTGGGAACTTAGGTTCCCAGAAACAATTGTTTTTTTATTGTGTCTGCTAATTAGCACTCAAGGGCATATACAACCTGTTCTTAATGCAAAAAAGACACACTTTATTGGGAAATCAAATCTAGAAAAAGAAAAAGGAAATTAGCAGTTCAGTACATTTTCGTTCGCAAGTATAACTCGACAGACTGTAGGAAATAGTTTTTTTTTTTTATATAAGAAAATCTAGCAGATAAAGTAATGTGTGTGTATCTTATCTGACATATATCGGATCTTATTTTTTTTTAACATACCCTAATACTCTATACTTTCAGTACCAAAATAAAAATACCAACACAGGGTACATATTTCATGTGAGAAGCGTACCATGTTGTAAAACTCTGAGATTTTTAAAGGAAATTTTTCACGCAGGGTGATTGCAGTGCCTGCCATGAATTCGGGGACTGCTGCCAAAAAAGACTGCACATTAGTTCTACTGATAATTGAAGCCAAACGTGTAGAGGTACGTTGCTAAAGGTATAGGGCACTTGGAAATGAAAATGTCCTTCCCAATTTGAGTAAACAACAACGATTTTATTTTTCAGCAACCTACTTCCCGTAATGTCGTAGCATTGGCCTGCCACGCAGGAATCGCGCATTTTTCTGGGATAATAGTAGCTAATAAAGCTCTGCTAGATCAAGCATCACAAGTATTGGCCACTGTGAAGGTATTCTCATCATATACGCAAGCAAGCGCTGGTTTGGAATCCCCAAGGCAAAAGAAAGCGGGGCCGTCCCCATCAAACCTGGCGTCGCACCGTGTTGGCAGACGCAACGAGCTTTGTTATGCTTAAGACTGATCGCGATGAAGGACTACTGTGGACGCCCTCTGCCCCATCCAGGGGACATAGAATATTAAGTCAAGTACTTCAATGAAGCGCTGAGACAGTGTTCTTTTCTTGAAATATTGAATTGATTGAAATGATTTGAATCGGTGTCTCTAGAAATAACCTTTTCCAACCCTATAGGTAAGCAATTTGCTGCTATCAACGTAGCTTAGCTTAATAAGTTTTTCTTGAAAATGTGTATAATTTTATGGTGTACAATAATAGTAGTTTATGGTACTGTTGCATAATAAGGGGTATTAAAACATGAGTGTGTGTTTAAAAACCGAGCCGTAGGCGAGGTTTTTAATAGTATTCACACGAATGTTTTAATACCTAGTTATGTGCAGTTTCATACACTACTTTATCTACACTCATACATTTTGGGATTGATCCTACTTAATATCTTTTTTTTTGCATTTTCCATGCCATAAAAAAAAGGAATGAATGGCGCCAAAACCCAGCACATCACCGCATTATCTGCGCATGCGCTAAGTCTTAGCACACGCACTGCGATATTTATTCGCGCGATTTTTTTCCGCCCATTCTGCGACCTATGGAATTGTATGAAGCTGCTCGCATTGCGGTAAAAAAATCGTGCGGCAATAATACCGCATGAAATCCGTGTTTTGCAACAGAATCCACAGCACCGCGGCGCGAATTTAATTCGCGCGAATATTTTGAACTCTATGAACAGGTAGAAAGAGACAAAATTCGCGCGAATAAAAATCGCAGTGCGTGCTAAGCCTAAAGCGGGCATTGTCACTGACAATTCAAAATTGGAATCAAATCTTTTTATAATAGGTACTAAAATGACATTACAAAAAAAAAATTGATGGAAAGTCCTTAGTGATTAACTTTTTGGATTTGTCCTGTATCGTAATAGAAAAAAAATATAGTTACTTAGTTTTAAGGCATTATTTTGTTAGAGAAATAGTGTTATAATGTGATTCTATTGTGTTTATAAAGTATGTCAATATAAACTCGTTTTAAAGTTTATAATTCGAATATTACGATATGAGAGTAGATAAAGTATATTCTATTCTATTCTATTCTTAGGCTAAAGCAGTATTTTCTCATCTCTATAACTAGAATAAGATAATTTGTCGAATTTGTGGAAAATGTCGCTGGGTGCACATTTGTTTTTCTTCGTGCTTAAATTGTATGTATTGCTATAGGCGTTTGTTTTCCCAAATAAAAAAAATAAAGATAGTACATTTCGTGTCCAGCATAAAATGTCGAGATTTTAACACGAGCGATGTAGCCAATTTCGACATGAGCCGATGGCGGACGTCGAAAGCTACATGCAAGTGTTAAAATAAAGCCTTTTTATGCGAGACACAAACGATTCTTTTTCCACTACCTGATGAGCTTACTTAATTAATGCAAATAAGTTCCAACAACAATTTATTAGAAACACCTTAAAATTTACAATTTGTAAATTTAAGTTTTTCGTTCAGACTAAAAACCACATACTATATACACACAATCAACGCGCGCTTTTTTGAGAGGTAACAGGTTCAGTATCAATCTGCCGGATGGGGCGGTGGAAAAAGCGCGCGCGTAGCGGCAGATTGCGTCTACCAACAGTAGTAGCCTATTCAGTTAAGTACTTTGTTTTTCTTTAAATTGCAAATTGTTTCACTCGTACTTGGCTGCCAAAAAGAAAAATAATTACTTTGTAGTTACATAATGATATCAAAACTCCATACAAAAGTAATTTTCTTAAGTATTATTATGTAATTTTGTTTTTTTTTTAATTTTTATTTTATAGTCTTGTGTCTAAATGTTCAAATTTCGAAACGAATTTTTTAGGCAATGTTACATAATAGTCAAGGTAGTGGAAAAAGATACTTTTTCAGTTGTAGTGAGAGTGCAAGAAGTTTAAGGGAGTACAAATAAAAAACCAACTCGTTCACACAGAGTCAGAACAATATCTGTAACAAATTCCTCGCTCAAACCTAAACCCTAATCCTAAATGCTAGAAAGAAGTTCTGTTAGCAACTTTAAAACATTTCGCTGTTTCATGTATCTCACAGACAACTCACATATTTAACCAAAAAGTTTGTACGGTGTCAATGATCTATATTCAGGATTTTATCGGTTTTCACCCCATTTTACGGTAGTGAAGTTGCAGCACAGATAATATAATACTAGCATATATTATATTATCTGTGGCTGCGGTTAATTGTTCTGCCTATATTACTCTGGCAACAAATATATCACCAAATTATATGGTACTAGCTTTTAACCGCAGCCACAGATAATATAATATATGCTAGTATTATATTATCTGTGCTGCAACTTCACTACCGTAAAATGGGGTGAATAGGCAGAAATTTCAACATCCACATTGATTTTCTCAGATATTTTGTATGCAAGCTTGGATTGTGAAATTGCGAGTCGCGTTGTATTTGGCCAATGCTTAAAACATTTCAATAATTTGTAAAATAGAAAAAAGAAGGCGATTTCTATTTACCTTGAAATTGGGGTCAAAAGATACGAGAGAGGGGTGAATAGAAAAATAACAAATACAATACCAAAGCCCATGAGGATAGAAAATATCAAAATTTAACAATTTATTTGAAAATCGCATAAAACACTTTACATTTATTAAATTAGTCCTCGATTAACAACCCTGAAAATGATGTTTCTATAGATCCCCATCCTCGTTTTCATTTACCCCTCACTCGTATCTAATCACCCCTTTCTTCGTGTCTATTGACCCTAAAGGCGTTTCCATTAACCCCCCACGCGTATCTATTCACCTCGAATACTGGCAAAAAGCACAAGTGTCCTTATTTTACTAGAAATTCGAATAAAATCATTAAATAGGTATTTATACTTTCTTTGTGTCCCTAAGAGATAAAAATCTTTACTATCCAATTATATAAATTTTGAAGGAGATAAAACTGAAGAACGGTATGTTTGATAAAAGTTTTAGACAGCCTTAAATCACTAACACACGCAGAGGTCACTTTAACCGCTTTTTCTTTATGTAGTATAATGGAAAAATATTGCCGTTTAATAAATCGTAGAACTAAGTGAACGATAGTCGACTAAAGACAAATTAGAGACCAAAATAATAAACTGCCAGATTTGTTTCCATTCACCCCGCGATTTCTATTCACCCCATTTTACGGTACCGTAGCATATCAGTGAAAAAATGTTCACACTCTAATCAGAGATTTATTTATTTAGACTTCATGCACAAAAGGTACAAAGGCGGACTTATTGTCTTAGGCATTATCTACCAGTCAACCAAGGGTGGTGAAGAGACAACATGGCAGGTGGATTGTTAAATACACGTACAAATATATTGAATATAATGTATACCTAGATAAACCAACAAACCCCAAACAATGTTATTAGTTCAGATAATTATTACCTATTAATGAAGTGATTGTGACATTCCTAAAATACTAGATGTTGCTAAATGTTTTGACAGATAACATTTCACTTTCATTTAGACATTTTTCATATTTATGGACTTGAAGTTTGTTCCCCAGTTAGAACATGACCTAGTTATCGTTTTAGTTCAACTCATGAACTAGTTATTAACGGTTTTGAAACTTACTTGTTTTCTTTTTTTTGTGAAATAATTCTACGACTAAATAAGTATCGCTTCCATTCAGTCGCTAGCTTACAAAATTAAAAGCTACCAAAAAGATAATAAAACGAAATAATATCCTAGAATGAAGTATAGTTAAGACACCACATGGCCACCCCATGTATTAGGGAGTTGACTGTTCACTTGTATCATTGTAGCGTACTACGATCACGAATCCACTCACTGAAATAAAATTGGCCGTCGAATATTTTACCAAATTGAATAATTTTGTAAAATGGTAATGGTGTTGCATTTGCTGGAAAACAACATAATAATGCATTACTCTTTTTCCTAATTTTAACCCAACATTTGTCACAAAGTAGATAATAAATAAGGTGCAATCTTTGAGAGCGTAATAACGACATTTCCTCTCACGAATATTTTTTCCTCATCCTCGTCTAATGAGGCTTCTTCCTCCTTCTTCAATACTTATCCCGAGTTTTTTTTCCTGCAGAATCGTGATGTCCATGTTAGTGGGCTCCTCGATAATAAGTAGCTAATGCTGCGAGATTATCTATTATTGCTTTTATTAGATATACGGAATATTATGGATTTACTGATCTTTGATTATATTCTAATATTTTGTTTACCATAATCCGCAAATAATGAGGCATGGTGTGTTGGCAGAGGATATTTTTAGGTACGCGCTTAGACGAGCTTATTTCCTGGCAAATGTGTGGTATTTTACATATAGGTAATACTAACGTAAAGCCTAGAAAAACTGGCTTAACAATAAAAACAATATTTAATTAGATTTCTAGCATTTACGTTTTACGATTTTCGCTTTGTGTTTTTATGATTTATATTTTTTTGCAAGTTTTATGAGTCGTATAATCAAGCCTACCTATAAGATATATTTTTCGTTAGTGTTTCAGTATTGAAGCAGTAAAAGTGCCTATATGAAGCTGTGTGTGAACATTAAAGGTCTATCCACACATATCAGGGCCGTGGACGGACCGTGCCCTGTCAGGGACTCAAAAAAATATCGGTGTGTACATTTTATATGATCTCGTTCACACACGTCCGTGCACGGGCCGTGCACGGGCCAGTGACGAAGCTTCAATGCCTGGGCCCAGCCCTGTCACGTCCCGGGCACGTCCCTGATATGTGTGGATAGACCTTAAGTCTCAACCTAAACTGGACTGATAAAACAGCAAACGAAAAATCTTCATTAAACGCTAAGTTTTGACTCCCACTAAAACTCATGATGAAATCCGACCAAGTTTTAGTGTGAACTGCCCCAAAACAGAGTGGTTCCAAAATGAAGCAATTAAAAATAATACATACCCTTCTCTGAAACAAAGTAGCCTTACATAGTTGACAGCTTTTAACCGTTCGCAACTCTATCCAGGTGGGTCGAGCCACCCGCCGCATTAAAGCTACGACGAAAGCCTAAGAACCCGAACAATAAAAAAAGGAAACGCCCCCGGCGTGCGTGACCACAAGCTCAATGCAAATTATACTTCCATCCATTTCATACAATAAAACCAAATGAGCCCTTTTAACGCAACATGAGAAATCGATAAAAAATACACGTCCGAGCTTATGCTTGGTACATTCGAGTATTGTAACGTAAACGTTTTGTAATGGGTATTATTAAAACCGTTATTAATAGTTGCGGAACGGCGTATGCATTTGACGGGTTGGAACGTGAGGATAATAACAGGCTTTGTAGTTGCTAAGGCTTACTGAAGTAGCTACTGAAGAAGGTTTATATTTTTATATAATGGTTTATTTTGGGGAATATATTTGAAAATCTGATAGATTTTAAAGAGAATTTTCCGAATGATATTAAAAACGTTCCTATACAGCTAAGTCCGAACATTGGTCAAGGCAAATTCGCAACAAAAGCCATAATTCCCTGAATCCTAAGTAAGACAAGCTACATTTGCTTGACATAAAACATCTGAATCCGTAAGCTAAAAGAAAGGACGTTAAGGCACATTCTCACAAAATACTCTTTGGGTCTATGGCTGAAACGGGCCGAAAATATATCCAGGGTAATAAAGGAGTGTCCCCTGGGCCTCAACTGACCACAGCCCGATCATAACCCAATTACAAGTCAACCGCATTTTTATGCTGCCGTTACACCTTGCGGGAACAAACCGATGAATTTATTTTATTTTTATACTCCACGACCAGTATTTATGGTGGGTATAACAAATACATACAGTTTCGTACCGCGAAGGGTTTTTGTGTATTTGTCTTTATTTGTACATTGATTTTCTTGTGTAGTTGTTATGTTTTTCGGTATAATTCATTGTATTATATTAGTGTTGTATTTCTATTTTATGTATCTTTGTTGGAATGTGTGCCGACTACCAATGCATTATTTAAATGTCAAAAAATGAAAAGAATTTTTTTAAGAATTGCTCGTTTCAAAACTACAGTGAAACCAGGAAAACAAAGAATTGGTGCCGCTAAAAATAAAATATCTACCTACCCACCCACATATCCGCGAAAAATTATGTGTCACTTTTGAGGAAAATCTATGTGAAAACTGATCGTGAAAGCGATCACTTTTTATCCATACGAATATCGAAAATCGCACTCTATAGGGAATCCTTTGTAATCTACATGTGAATATACTACGCTTATTACCCGACTGCTGAAGGAAGGTAACGTGTTATCAGTCTATATATGTATGTATGTATGTTTGTTCCTATGTGGCGTTCTAGAGACCAAACGCGTTGGCCGATTTTGATAATTATTATTTCAATCGATTTGTCTTAACCCTGTGAGTGTCACTGGCTACATTAAAATTGGAAAATAGAAATATGGCGGCTTTTGGGCGCCATATTGTGGGGTACCAATTTTTTTTTTCTTCCGAATCCATCGTGTAAGGGTTTTAAGAGGTGATTTCAAAAATAATTAAAAACCCGACTGCTTAAAAACGTACTTAAAAGAGGTATCTCAATTTTGGGCCATACATTGAGGCAAAGGCTCAGCTGGCTGCCAAAAAGTTGGGGATCCTTGCGAAGGTGAGAAGGTACTTCACGCCGGATCAGCTGCTCAACTTGTATAAAGCGCAAGTTCGATCGTGCGTGGAGTACTCTTCTCATCTCTGGGACGGATCTGCCAAAACCAGCTTGATGCACTAGAGTTGATCGAAAAGCGGGCCAAGAAACTCATCGGCAATGAGGCACTGGTCAAGTCAAAGCTCCAGAGCCTTGAACATCGTCGCCGAATTGCCAGTTTGTCGGTTTTTATCGGTTGCATTTCGGGGAGTGTGCGATGGAATTACATGATTTAATTCCGCCCAGCCGGTTCCATCATCGGACTACCAGACGTTCGGCGATGCGTCATCGGTACATGGTGGACATCCCACCCATACGCACAAAACGTTTTGGAGACACTTTTATTATGCGTACAGCTAAAGATTGGCATTCCCTGCCAGAATCTGTGTTTCCCGATAGCTACAATCTAGGGGTCTTTAAGTCAAGAGTGAATGGGTTTCTTCTAGGCAAGCGTGCTACACCGTCGACCACATCATCGCTTACCATCAGGTGAGATAGTGGCCAAGCGCAAGCCTATAGAAAAAAATCAAAAAGGTAAACAAGAAGAAAATCATGCGGTGCAGTCGGATGTTACACCTGGTTTTGGTCAGCCAGCTCGCGAATATATCTATACTATAATATTATAAAGAGGATTTTTTTTTGTTTGTTTGTACCGAATAGGCTCCGAAACTACTGGACCGATTTGAAGTGTTCTTTCACCAATAGAAACCTACATTATTCCTGAGTGACATAGGCTTTTTTTTAATACCGAAAACGGGTCCTGTGGGGTGGTCCACGGGAGCGAAGCCGCGGGCAACAGCTAGTATATATATATAATAACTTTTTTGAAATCAATAACATAAGGTGAGAGGTGTTAAAATATCTCTATTTTCCGTTGATATGTCTCCAATTAAGTCAATCATAGATAGGCAAACTTTATCTTTATATTATTTTTTTAAATACCGTGTCACTAGGATATTTGACAAGGTATTTTAAGTTTATTTCAGTCATTATTCTCCAATATTAAGCACAAAACACACGCTTAATAGTAGAGACAAACTTAACTAAAGCATTAATGTAACTTTAAACAAAGCACAAACCTTTATAAAGTGAATAAATCATGAAAACTCATTCAAGACTGAGTAAACCAATGAGCCAGGCGCTAAACAACGTAGCAGGATCACTGCGCTATACGCCGTACGGGCGAGGATGAGGAGACAGCCTGCAAACTAACTAGCATGACGCGAACACTGTCGTAATTGTAATTACCCAGTGTGAAGGTAATTGCTTTTCCTCGTTCCCTTAAAAGCACTACTTAAGTAGAGAACTAACGGCTCTAAAACTACATACAAGCTTTGTGAGCTCGTCTTTCTTATTGAACGTATTTTAGTACGACACCTTAATTTCTCCGATGCACCTGCAATGACCAAAACGAATGTATTGGTAGATAAAAAGATAGATCGAATTTACTATTTTTTACACCAAAGTAGATAATAAAGGTAACAAGGTTGTTTATAAAAAGTGAATAAAAAGCACTTTTACTCACTGTTTTGGTGTTTGAATTTAGAACACACCAATATATAGTTGACGTACATCTCAATGCTATACAACCTCCTTGCGCATAAAATACTCGATACAAACTCCTTGTGCAAAGAATATTCGACTTTCAAATTTCTTCATCGATTTAATTTTGAGTTTGTTAATATTTAGGATTTCAATAATGATTTTCATTATTTTGAGTTTAGTCTGAGATGTTTAGTGAATACTTATTTGGATTTTAATTCTAATATTAATTGCATTGGTGTTTAATTATGTAACGTAATGGAGGTGGTCACTTTCCCCTGGAACACAGATGCTGTTACCTAGCTCAGCTTCAATTTACAAAAAAAGTGAAACTCTGAGTTTTCAAATTTTTTGTAAATTTTGAAGGTAATAAAACATTTATTTATTATTATTCCTTGTGCTTTTCGCTTAAATCTTTCTTTTTCTCGTAGTCATGGTATAAAATATAGTATGCAACTCTTGAATAAAATGGATTTATATCGAGGGCCATGAATCACTCGCGTCGCTCAGGATTCTAACACTTGAATCTCATCATCATCATCATGAATCACTCCCTACGGTCGTGATTCAGTTGATAGAATCCTTTACTTGTTCGTGATTCATCTATGGGCCTCGCTTTAAAACCGTCTTTTATTCACTAGTTGCATAATATACTATTATTTTGACTCCAATCATTATTTGTTAAAGGTACCTACTTGAATATCAAATTTTCAACCTGCGGAAATCCTTGTGGATATCCTTTGAGTGGACGGAGGAGTCTGTCAGAACATTATACAACCACACAGTGTTCCTTTTCGTCACTTCAGACGGAGGTACGGGGACCACATTTGGAATCTCTACAATCAACCTAGCGTAGCCGATTTGCACTATCAAAACCCACCTCTGATTAAGATAAGGACAGATCTGACATGGTCGTGACATACTTTGTGAGAGGCGCTTGGAAACGTCCTTTGACTCCAACTTAGTCCAATATGCTTGGACGACCGACTTCCCCAAGTCTGTCGCCGGCACGCCACTGACAAAACCTCAAGTTGCACTAGTTTTGACAAATTATGGCAATGGAACCTGAAAGTTCTGCAGCACACTATACATTAGTGTCAGTTCTAATATGTAAGTATGCATAGGACAGCGTACGTGTAAGAACAGTAACTTGCAGCGGATAAAGACAAACTTCTCTGAAAGTGAAAACTTCTTCCGCATTCTAGCGTTTTCGTGCGCTATCGGACAAGTTCCTTTTGATTAAAGCAACTGGTTGAGCTTCGTTGAGCTAACTACATACTAAGCGTATGAACTATTGTTTCGTGTAGCAGTTTCTGTTAGCACGTGTTCTGACTATTGTCTGACCTCTAGACGAAAGTTGAAACGGTTGCAATATACTTGTTTATTATATATATGGTTGAAACTGAAGTAATGCTTAAAATGGATAGTTTTTAGTCACAGTTAGGAGATGTCATGTTCATCAATCTCGACGTTTTCCCATGCATTGATAATTGCAGAAAGCAATGTGTTGCTGTTTCTCAGTAGTTGGCCATTATGAGTTCACTAGGACAGTGGTGTCTCACCCCATACAAAAAAACTGTCCCGATGTACTGTACTGATTATTCTGATTATTTGATTTATCTATCGATATCGATTGATTATTAGATGGTGATCTATCTATCGCCGTGAAACGGAACCTAACGCGATCGATTTACGAAAAATAATCGGTATAATCAGATGGAAAACGCTAGTTACGTGGCACAGATTCTTTGTACGGGACGAGGCATCTGTATGCTAGTATTATATTATCTGTGACTAGTATCCGCCAACGGTTTCGCCCGCATGAATAGTGTTTTATTATCTCAAGGAAAAAAATTACCGGGATAAAAAGTAGCCTATGTGCTATTCCAGACTATAATCTATCTCTTTGCCAATTTTCATCGAGATCCGTTCAGCTGTTCTTGCGTGATTGAGTAACAAACAAACTTCCATCCATCCAAACATTCGCAATTATAATATTAGTAAGATTCCATTACCTACTTGAAGTGTCAACGTCAAGCAACTTACTTCAATTAGAACATTGAAAGGCATTTTAAATTACAACAAGAAATTATAATTCATTCTAGTTACCAATTGCAAAGTTCCGCATGGCGAACAATGGACCAGAATTAATTTATTGTTTTATTCTCGCACTGGAACGCCTTGCAGCAATTACACCAATGGAGCATCACATCACACACATTATCAGCCTATTAATATTCCCTCGCGGGTCCAGTGCGGGTTGGTGGATGTCACATGTCTTCGAATTTTTGGTTCTAGGACATGCCGGTTTCCTCACGATGTTTTCCTTCACCGTTTTGACAGCAGTGGTGATGAAATAATTTACACAAAGTAAAGCGCCTGCCTGGGCTCGAACCCACGACCTACAACTTGTAAGTCGCAGCCGTTACCACTGGGCCACCACTGCTCTATGGAGCTCTCTCTCAATGGAGTATACACAAACTTATATCAACTATAAGAGCAGGTTTCCTCACGATGTTTTCCTTCACCGTTGTCAGCGATGTCTAAGATAAACTTAGAAAGTACATATGAACTGAAAAAGAAAGAAAGAAAGAAAGCCCATCCTTACTCTTTCAAATGAAAGTTTCAGTGCTTATTAACATATTATTTGAAAAATGAACCGCCGTGCGACGCATATGGAAAGAAAGAACGGTTATGAAGCACAAAACCGTTTTGCGGTTTTCAAGATATGTACTTCCCAAGTAATATTTTTCATAACATCTGCAACATTAGGTACATACTGTATGTATACCATGTCGTATTACTGCACAGTGCACGTAGGAGTACGATGTATTAGTTTTGTTCTGCCAACAGCTGAACTTAATATCCAAGGAACATCAAAATTGTATTCAGTAGGTATACATAATATGAAATTCTATGAACTTATATAGTTCATCACATTGATATGTTTATAAAATATTTATTGTTTTCCCACAAGAGTGTTGGAGAACGTCGTTTGAACAAATTTAACTATTTTAACAAAATCTACCTAAAATATGACAAAATACATAAACACGATCCCAAAAATGATGTAAGGAACTTCTCAAAAGTACGGGCCTACGTAATACAGAAGTTTTAACAAAATATTTTCGGAATGGACTTTTTTTATTACGAGTTGCGTAAGTCGTAAATTTAACCTACATATTTCATCAGGTAAAACGAGAGATGGGCTCATTGCGTGGGACTTGCGAATATAGTTAGCTGAACCATTATTTTTCTAGGCCTCGCAGTATTTATATCACGACATGCCGCCTAAGGTATTTGGGTCTAAAAAACTACGTTATGAAAATATTTCCCTAATATTACTAAGTAGCCTATATTCATAGTGAATTATGTACTGTACTTATCTATTTATATGTATATATAAGAGAAAGTATGTATGTATGTTCCTTATAGACTCCGAAACGGCTAGACTGATTTAAATGAAATTTTCAGACAATATTTTGATTTACCCAGCGGATAATCCTGTAAAGTTTGGTGGCGATCGGAGCATTTTTTTTTAATTTTAATCGCGGGCGAACCCGCGGGCAGAAGCTAGTATGTCATAAAAGAGTAGATGTAAGCAATTGTGTTCTTATCTATGTAGTCGAAATCAAGGAGATACATTATTCTGTTCTAGAGAAAACAAAACGTATTGCCCCTAAAAACGGATCGTCCTATTTTTCTGCCTCAACTAGTGCTTTGTTTGCAAACCGTAACTTTTAGTAGTATTCATGAGTAGGCACAGTTACCCTCGTAATAAAACCAAGATTATCAGTAAATAAGGTCTGCACATAAATAAAGTTGATTCCCCTGCAAATCAGGCGGCTGCCCGAAACATTCGGAGATCTGACAAAAAGGCTGGGTACACACGGCCGCCTTGGACTATTATGTAGCATGATACGTGACGACTTTGTTCGCTCGTGTGTACCGTGTATGTGTCGCGAACAAAAATCGAGATCTACATATTTTGTTAAACATTTTCATTGGAATAGAAGGAAAAAGGGCCTAACAGTTTATCGCTATATCGTAAGTAATTCTTTATTTTGCAAATATGATAACAGTACATGGTGATACACAGATAAAAAGTAGGTTCGGCCATATTTTACCAAGAGGCATGCAAAAGATATAATTACACCGAATAGTTTCAAATCACAACTTATTATATCTAGGTCACTGAAACACAATTTATACATATCACAATTATACATTTCATTTCATTTATTTATTCACATACAATTCTACACAAAACATTGTGTAGAATGTTGGGTACATAATTACAAGAATTATCACTTGAAGATTAATTAAATTATTGTAGCAAATTTACAATAACAACCTATAAATACACTTAAGGCGCCTCCCCGAGCAAATCGCCACGCTAGTCGAATTTTGTGCAGTTTTTAAGAACTTATCTACTCTTTATTTAAAAAGAAATATCAATTAATAAAAATACATTTAATTTCTAAATAATGTTGATTCTTTTAAAGATTAATTTTTCACTAATCGCCTTCCAACAAAACCATAAAAACATGAAATAATTATTGATAGCATTGATTTCCTCGTAAAGTCTTCATTAATTATTTTTTATACTAACACTAATGGATAGACAATTTGATAACGTACATTTTGTAAGTTTAATTTTTAAAGATTTTATTCTAAAATCGGGGCGTATTCACTACCGTAATTCATGCGCTACCAGTGCCGCTAGGCCAATAGGAATGCTCATATCGAATGCTGATTTTTTGGTCAGGGTACGGCCTTAAATAAAAATAAAATAAAACTACGAACACGCGTATAAAAGGGCAAGAGTCATAGGGCGTCAAAAAATTCGTCCACATCGCTGTCAACGTGAAAAGTGCCCAGAACGCTGGCAGCATTGCTACATTGTAGCAAATTAAATATCGTCGTGTCGAACAAAACGCGGCGTAGCCATTGTGACACGCGACAGTGTGCACCTAACTTAACATGTGTTCATAGAAATCATGATTATAGGTAGTGAAAGTAATATAATACGTGCGTCGACCCAACATCGACATCGAGCGATACTTGAAGGATATCGAGTACAATATGTGATCAAGTTTTTGACGTTGCAATCTATCGTTAATTTCCCTCGAGGTTCACCTGCTGCCACAATAAAGAAACTATTTTATTGTTACCATATTGTAGTCTACTTCTAAAGTATTTCGATTCGTTGTTATGACAACATTATGAAAGGTCTATTGTCGTTCTAAGATTGTTAGTGTGGTAGTACTGTGCAGTGCAATAAATGGTGGAATTATACTTTGCTTTATACTGCTGAAGTGTTTTGTTACTGCCAAAGACGAGTATTTAGTTATAAATATAAGCTACAAAGAGAATAAGAAAAGGTTTTATGATTTGTTTTCACAATTCAGTTTTTATTTTTATTCTGTTTATATTGATACAAGAAGTTAGTTTTGGTTTTCGTAACAAAAATCGTCTACAAAACCTACATGTTCTTAAAGAGCACAATGGTTTTTTTCTAATCAAATAATTTCATGATGATTATTTTATATTTTACATACAAGCACTTGACTGAAATCAATCAATATTACAAGTAGGCAATTACTTTTCCAATTTCCAATTGCAAATACATATTTCATCCTGCACAAAACAAAAGAATACCTTTATACATTTTCAAAAGCGCGCAGAAAAACAAAAAAAATACAAGTGACGTCACAAATTCTGAATTCAAAGGTATCGTATGAAATAAACATTAGGCGTCGGGCACTCCGTTGTATGGAGGGAAGTTCCAAAAACTCCTTATTGCGTGCTTACGATTTCCCGACCCTAATGGGCAAGCGCGATTTTGCTGACAAATAAATATGTACCGCCCTACCCGACGAGAGTAATTGTGGCCATGTGGCCCTTAAAACAGGTCGGTTTAAGAGATAAAATTAAAAAACCAATAGATTGTCTTAATAATTTCTCGATAACGATGTGCCAATTAAAATAAACACAATATCGATAATGTTGTGAAGAACTTTCTGAAATTAATTGCGATATCATATGTTGAAAAATATTCGAAAATTCAGAACGTTGAGATTCGAAGACGTACTAAGGTCTTTGATATCGGTAAACGGGTAATGGAGCTCAAATGGAGTTGAGCAGGATACAGGGCAAGACGAAGTGATGATAGATGGAATAATAATTATAGTAAAGAATATTTAAAATCATTAGGTAAAACAATAATTACGATTGGCGCACGGTTGGCGCAGTGGTTGAGCGATTGACTGCCTGCGCTGCGTGTCGCGGGCTCGATTCCCGCACGGAACAAATATTTGTATAACCTACAGATAGTTGTGCCGGCTCTGGGTGTTGTGTATGTGAGTTTATATGTTTGTAAACGCACCCACGATACAGGAGGAAATTCCTAGAGTGGGAAAACGTTTTTTTATTTTTTATATTTCTTAAATCTATATCAAGTTCACACGATATAATATGGCACAAGAAATGTTGGTCGGCCAGTGGCGAGATGGCAGATGACATTGTTGTCGGTGGGCGAAATCGGGCAGCGGATGATGATGGTGATGGCATTCGAACAAAACAGCACATTATCAAGAATAATTTCAAAATTTGAATAATTTAATAAACTTTATTGAAAACAAAAGTATAACACACAATTTACTTATGTAATCAACAATCACTATGTGAACTGTGAGTCTCAATACAAAATGATCCTCGACTTTCACCTCAGGCTAGGCCTGCATCATTTTCATAATCACGATTCAATTTTTCTATCGTCTTCTACCGGTAGCGAATGCCACATTACTGTAAAACCACGGAAGTTCCAAAACCGCTGTTATTAAAGCCCCACCACGGGCCAGGGTGGCTCAGTGGCATGCAACACCGATAAAGCACCAGTTAACATAAAAGGAACAGGAATTTTCTTGAGTAATAAAAAGAAACGCCCAAAGCCGTGCGTGACCACTGGAGCTCATGCAAAATCATATTTTATATTTGTTTCACAAACTAAACACGGCAGCCAGTGTTCCGATCCACTTGATTTTTGATTCAAGACAAAAAGTTATCTTTTCCACGAAAGATAACAACTCAGTCTGCCGTAAGATATTCATAAAGATAAACACAGTTCATTGCTTTCCTTGTTCGAATTGGTTTAAGGAAGTACCTATTGCAGGAAAATTTTCGATTACTGAGCAACGGTCTTTACTAAAACTGGTAATAAAATACAACATGAAAACCAAAAAAAACGCACATCAAATTTTGAAAATTATATAAATGTTTATAGTTGATGTTCAAGCATCTATACAATAATACAATTTCATTCAAAAACTTCAAAAGGAATTCAGGTCATAGAACAACCATTTAGGAACATTTTCCTACCGACTACCGTGTTCCAATTTGAAACATTGCCTTTATATGGCACTACTAAATTCGTTCTCCCGTCACCTCAGATTTGCACCTAAACTCATAGACAAGTTGATGGTGTCAATATACCGAATCCGAGATCCGAACCGTACGGGTCAACCGTATTTTAATACAGTTAACGGTCTACGAAAGAATGCGTACACTACTGTATTCCGACCCGCCTCGATCCGTATCAATCGGACCCTAATTTCCCACGGGCAACTCTGCGTGACCGCAAACAAAGGTTCTAAGTTGTATTCCTGATCATAAATTTATTGGCAATAGTTCTGTGAAACTATTCTTCCGAACATTAAAGTTTAATTAAGAATTTCAAGTTGGATGGCTGACATTTCATGCTGCTTATAGTATTCAACGTGTTAAGCCATACGTTGAAAGGAGTTCGGGAACTACTCTTATATGCGGAGCCGATATACCGAAGGCAAACTTAGCGGTGTACATTTCCAGAGTTGCCCCGTTCTATCGCTAGTTCAGAAGTAATCAACGAGATACGAAGCAAAACATTTTCAAACTGTCTTTAAACTCTTTCCGAACCCTTTCGTTATAAAATTATATTATAATCGGCTCGCTTCACTATAAATTGTTTCACTTAAGGGTACACTAGTCGACGGCACGAACTATTTTGTGCTCGGTGTTAAAATGCATTTTATATCAACCGACAACACGTGTGGAAGAGATAGATGCTGTGATGAGCAGTAGGAAGCTAGTTCGCGTACGATTACACACTTTTGCAAATTTGTGGCGAAATGGATAGTGATTTAGGACGATACCGAGCGCGCGAAATTTTATAAACAGACCTTTGGCAGTCTAGATATCATTAAAAAACGACTAAATCTATCTGTTCAAAATAAAATTATTTGCATTGTTAAATTACTAATCTATCCCTGTATGGAGGCCGTTTTGCAATTTTCCGTCTTCTTATGGTATTTATTCGCGCCCAAAAATGCGTTAAAATTTGTGTCGAAATGTGGAACTTTCGACGCTCATAACTTTCAAATATTTACTTTTTTTACTTTTTTGCTTCCATACAGGGCTAGATAATGATGAGACAAATTGATATCACTTTTTATTTTGAACGTGCATCGTCAAACAGTGGAATAATCCCTAGACTACGTTTGTATGGAAGAATTGTCGACTAGTGTAACCTTAAAGCTATTCACTTAATATAAAGACTTGCTATGAAGGAAATTGATGGCAGACTAAAAGGATTAAATAAAATCTGGGCAAGTGCAAGTCGAGCCTTGCATGATAAGTGTTCCGTGCGACGTCCGTCAAAGTAATCCCCTATTAAACGAACATTTAAAAGGACTTTCTTGGAAGGAGACAGGCATTCAGGTGCGGTGCAATTTGTCAGCTACAGAAATTATGAGGGTAATTTTAATTTCTGCGTGGAACAAGCTCTTTATTATTTGCTAACATTAAGAACGAAGTAAATTGAGCTTCAAAGATATTCATATAACAAAATTTTAGTTTTGCATAAACTGCAATAACAGAATGACGTTTCTCAAGTAAACACAGATAAACACAAATATGCATTGTAAATGCTCAGTTGGAGCAAAGATTCAAAACAATAACAAACAGTCCATTGAACAACAAGCGGTGGCCAGTAACGAAATATTAAATAATTTTCCTGAATTTTCCTTATTTACTGCAACATTTAACAACAAATATCTAATTTGTTTGAATAAAAATGCTCTCAGCTGAGTATAATCAGAGGCGTGACGTCACCGTCTCTGACCGTTAACATTTCCGGCTGACATCCTTGCGTATAATTTAATAACGCCAGAACCCAAAACACCATTTACTACATCGTCAAAACATTCCCCCATCAGAGAAAACAAAGCAGTGAATACAAGGGTGGTCCACTAACGGAAAACAGATTTCTGAGTCAATGAATCGAGAACGTTTATACTGAAAGTTTCTGGTGGAATCACGGCAAGATCGGCCAACTGTAAAAGGAGAAGTTATTGTATTAGTTGTATCTTATCCTTACTGAATTTATGTAAGCCGACAAGGACTGAAGCTTGGCATTTAGTATTTACTAAATCTGGATTCTAGGTCGGTACAAGTACTTATCTTTACAATAAGTGACGTGGTTTGACGTGAGCAAACAAAGGTGTTTCAAACTGTACAGATTTGATTCATGATTTGAATAGTAAACAGAGGACTTAGATATAATGACATTCTAGAAAGCGATGGCGATGATCGATTGATCACGTGACATTTCGCTGATGCCACGCTTTCAATTATAGAATGGCACTTATCTATACTCCATTTGAAATAACATCAGAATTTTTTACAACTCCTTTTTACAGTCTGTTCTGTCCGATTTTGAGTTATTTATAAAATTTTATTTAGGAACTGATTCTTTGCAACTATGTTGAAATAACCGGCTAAGCGCGTGTCGGACTTCGCACATTCAGGGTTCGGTACTAAAGAAACAATCTGATTCATCAATATATTGGTATTTATTAGTAAAGTATACGTAACGAACTGGCAAGAGAGGGCTCAGCAAATGATTTTGTGGGTCCAGAACCATGAGTAGGCATTTCGACGTGTCTCGTAAAAGCCGCATTTAGGGAGTTGCAGATCACAGACAGCGAACTTATTGGCTGTCTAATACCGGTCTACAACACTCCAAGAAATTCCTAGGCTCTACGTTCTAGGCCCGGGAATGCATTTGGAACATGAGCAGGGGGAAAATTCGCTACCTGCTTGGGGCCTTTACTGGGCACTTTGGAACCAATGACATGCTCATGAAGATGGGTCTAACCGCGACACCCGTGTTTAGGCTGTGTGGGCAATATACGGAACGCATGGAGCACATTCTGTGCACATGCGATGCACTGGCTGGTAAGCGAATGAGTGTCCTAGGGATTGGATATCCAAAACCAGAAGACTACAGGCTCATATCTCCTAATGTCGTTGTAAAACTCATGAAAACAGTTTTCAACGAGATTGGGGAGGAGTAAGTTATCTAGGGGACCACAATAGATCCCAATGGGTCGAAGTGTCCGAGTTATTTCTCGGCCCCTCCATAAGATAAGATAAAGTATACGTAATAATACACATTATCACCAAATTTCAAGTTCATAGGTCAAAGGGAAGTTGAAAACATCTTCGGAACAAAATCGTGTGACAGACATCGGAGAGACGGACAGACAGACGGACACGTTAGGATATTTCGGTAACGGAACCCTAAAAAAGTCGTTCGATGCGCGTGAATATTTTGTCATTGCACTATCGGCTCCATTACACTATAGCATACAAATCTAAGCCACTTGTACTTGATACAAACAAAATGTAGATAGGCACTATTGTAAGCCATACAGGCATTACATAACAGGGGGTGACCATAAGCTCTTAGAGCGGTATCAATTTGAGATCGAATAAGGGACAGATGTATCTGACTGTCTTGTATACATCTGTCACTTACTCGATATCAAATTGATACCGCTCTAAGAGCTTATGGTCACCCCCCAGGTAAAGTAAAATAATACCACAAATAACGCGTATTCAGAAGATGTTTTCCTCATAAAACAATCTTATTCTAAGAAAGCCGGGGCCGTCTATAAGACTATAAATTAACAAGCTAAAAATTATTGCCAAGCCAGTTTTCCTTGTTTATTTTCCCTTCAGAGGGATAAAATGAACAAATGGTATTATCGTAAAATCTTTGTAATAATTGTATGCGGTATGCGGGAGCTCAGTGTATGGAACAGCTTACGTTGGGACCGCCATTAGACAACCCTTTGGGGACATTATGGGCTTAAAATGGGTTGCTGATTACAGAGTTTTAGATTCGTATAAAAATAATTAGGGCTGAAATAGGAAGTTGCGGGAAATAAAAAACAACGTAATTATCCGCACCCACATATGTGTCATTGGTATGTATTAAACTAGGAAGTCATTGCCTTTACCCAGCCACTGCTGGTAAATGCAATGGCTTCCACTGCTGGTAATTTTAACCTGATCATCCCACTGGAAGATCAGGCTAAAATTACCAGTAGTAGGTAACGTTATTATATCAGAGTATAAAATAATACTTTCTGAAATGAAAAACATGCTTTTTAAGGTACCCAAAGAATAAAAACGGGATCCTGAACGGAACTTCACTGTCCGTCTGTCTGTCTGTCACCAGGCTGTATATCATGAACCGTGATTGTCTGTCTGTCACCAGGCTATATCTCATGAACCGTGATAGCTAGACAGTTGAAATTTTCACAGTTGATATATTTCTGTTGCCGCTACAAATACTAAAAACAGTATAAAATAATTATTAGTTTTATGCAAAATTTAAACGTTGTTATATTAATATCTATGAAGCTCAATTTACTTCGTCCTTAATGTTAGCAAATAATAAAGAGCTTGTTCCACGCAGGAATTAAAATTACCCTCATATTTTTTTTATTATTTATAAGTGTGGCTCCCACACAACAAACGTGATATTTTTGTCGTTTTTTGCGATAATGGTACGGAAACCTTTGTGCCCGAGTCCGACTCGCACTTGGCCGGTGTTTATCATTCAATTAAGCCTACTTAATCAATATCGTATATATTTCTGCAATAACCAAAGTGCACGTTATAATTATGAATAACTGAAATGGAAGCTTAAAGTAAACAGAGTGGATTTTGTGAGAACTGTATTAAAATCTGCGTCATAAAGACTTCACAACGTTATATAATAATAAATAATAATAATATAAAATAATAATATAATAATAATATCGTTATAATATCAGCGCAGTGATATTTTCTTTTTAATATCGTTGCACATGCTGAGATAGGAGCCTTTTTGGTCTGGCACGGGGTTTTTTATATTTTATTGTTGTTTGTGTTTTGCTTATCTCGTGTCTCCTGTGCGGGTCACAAATAAATATATTTTCTTTCTTTTCTTTCTTTTCTATATAACTTGGATCGTCGCTCGCTAGATTCGTGCGCGTAGATACAACGTACATAGACACCTTTGTATTGACCTCATTCTATTTCGCACACTCAAGCCGTATTCGGCCAGATGGGCCATGGATTAATGAATCCTTTAATTGCCAGCCATTATATCACACAACCGTAACGTACACTGTACAACAATAAACATAAATTCCAACATTGATTTTTGTTTGTTAAATACGAAGATACGGAAGGTATTGTGCTTCCTACGCAAATACGACTCATTTATCAATCCATTGTTTCAAACCCCATTTCGCTTACGTGTCACGTATTCTTAATTCGTGTAATTGACATATCCTTTTTTAAACAAAAAAGGCTTTCGAATGCTGATGTTTCGAGCCTAAAAAAATCTTATCGGTGTATAGATTTAAAACCGGGAAACGGGTACAAAAGGTGACTTTACAAGATAAATGGATTAAAGGGTCACATCATTCCGATTCTGTCAGGATTTTATTAATCAAAATAGCAGAAGCTGGATTGTGGTAATGTAGGAATTGTGTTAACTGTCACCGATGGCACAAACAGGGACACGGGGGTGACCACGGTTTGCCACATCGTAATTGTTTATCTTTTTTAACCGTTAAAAGTATTTTTAGCCCCCTTTAATTATTCATCGTCTAAAAAGGGTACCACAATTGACCCGTTCCGGCTCGGCTACGCTAATGCGAGTTGTTCGGTGGATAGTGATTCTACTTAAGCATTCAGCGTCATAAAGCTGCAGTTTCCGGGATAAGCGCTTTCAAAATTAGCCTCATTCAGAAACCAAGCACCATACAACGTGTTGGAAACTTTAACTACTTAGGTAATAAGTATTCTCAAAAGTTTTAGAAAGTACTTCATTAATATTTTTGCAAATAAATCAGCAAATAAACTTAACCTTTACAATTTTGGTAAACACATCGGATACATCGTATACGGTCCTGGACATCGAGATAAAAGTGGAAATGAAGCAAGATTCTGTTTACATCGCATTTATTCCCAAAACTTACACCAAAAAGTAAAACCACGAAGTTTCCAATTGATAGCACAGTTTACACATTAAACAAAATGAAAATAGGTGTGTAAATTAATACGGAACAAGATATATGTCACGTCGAGGTACCTATGAATTATAGGACCACCATCATCAACTCCAATTCTAGAGGCAATTCCTTCATTCTTCATAGGAACGGGTAAATTTCAATAACACACATCACTGGATTGAAACTCGAAAGTATTTATTTGACTTTGTTACAGGCACTTTGAGTTTTCATTCGAACTTGAAGTTAAAACCACATGGTGGCTCGCTAGGTCACAATCCCTCGTCGATCTCTAGAGAAGACCTAGCAAGAAACTCTAGGATACTCTTTTAAATCTTTTTATAGTTTACACAATCACTTTAAGACAATTGGTGTTACATGTTTATTAGGTTTTCAAACATCTAATCAATCAGATTTATTAAACAGTTATTATTTTACACACGGCATAGCGTGATGCGCGTTGCGAGTGTGCGGGACTTCCATATTGTTTTTGTTTAGACACTAATTACTTGGATAGTTGAATAAAGCTAACAAACAATACTAAAATGCTGCTCAGTTAATTATTTTAACATTAAACAATCTCAATACTCACAAATACAAAGTTGTTTGTAGATTATTACTAAAATAATTACCTTAACACAAAACTATCCAAGTTTCCGGTGATCTGAATATCTTACTAACCAGAAGGTTTCTCATTATTACATGGATGTGTAAAATAGTCTTATTACTTTATAGTATTTAATCAATTACTCAAATTTGTTTAGTTCTTGTATTAAATTATTAAATCTAGTTATTGGTCATTAAAATTATAACATCCGCCATTGTTGACAACTTTTCGTAAGGTCATATTCAAACATATTTACTTCGTCAAATGTGCGTTGTTAAAATGAGAACAAATCTAAAAGTCCTACAATAAGTGTTCCCGTTTTATTTAAACATCTCGTTTTAATTAAACAATGAAAATTAGCTTATCAAATGATCTTCATTCAAACAAACCAATAACTAATTCCACAATAAGCCAATAGATGGCGCTGAACTATAAAACCAACATAAACAGACATTTAATAGTTCTAGCGAAATCTCAGAGATGACAGGATTATAGAGTTTGTGTTAATTGGATAACGAATTAGCAGAACCACGCCTCCGCGGCGACACGGCCATTCTGAAAATCAACCGCGTGCTCTGCGGGTGCTGGTGTCCTCAGTCTCTGTTTCTTGGTTGTTATCTGTAATAGCAGACAGAAATTTGTCGGCAGATTATTGTTGTTTATCATCCTACAATATAAATTAAATTTGGGATCTGATAACAACTAGTTTTAATCATCATTGACAGCTTGTAATAAATCTATGCTTAGTATGCCTTATTTTTGAAATATTGAATGCATTTTAACACCCACAGCTATATGCTTTAGGTATTCAACTTGCAATATGGTAAAGATCAATGTTGTTATAAAACAACGAATTGCTACATGTCATGCCAATGAAGGCATACAATTTGTATTTCAGATTTTTGTTATTGAATAGTCAGTTGCTAGCTTAATAGTCCATTTTGAATCTTGTTTGCAGAATGTTGTTGTTTGTATTATCTTACAATATTCATTGATTTGTAATAGGTATGAGTCAGTTTAAGTTATCAGTTTATCACTGAATACTTATTAGATTAGGTAACTACAAAGTTTATCTTAAATGAAAATATTTGATGCATTAATGAGCACACACCTACTTATAAGGCTAACACAGCACTCTTGTATTTGGTAAGTATAGTGTAGGTAGTGTAGGAGTATTGTGATCAGCTGTTTTTTGTTTAGTTTCATTCTCACGGGATGGTAATGCTCTGTGATAGACACAAAGTCTTTGATTTGACAGGATTAAAGGATAGGATCAGGAACACCGCTCTGTGATAGACACAAAGTCTTTGATTTGACAGGATTAAAGGTTAAGGAGTTTAGGACCATTGCTCCGTGACAGGCACGAAGTCTTTGATTTGACAGGATATAAGGAACCAGGCTCTGGGTGGTCTTGTACACCGTGGACCCAGCAGGATAACATGAGAGATTGTTCATTAGCGGCCTCCACGCCTAACCAATGGATATTAAATCATTCTTAGTTGCTTCCACAGCAAACTAAGAGATTGTTTGTTGTATTATCACTATTAGTTTCCTCCACGGATTACTAACAGACAGCTTATTGTGTTATCATTATTAGTTGCTTCCACAGCATACCAACAGTATAGTTTATTGGTTTATCATTATTAGTTGCTTCCACAGCATACCAACAGTATAGTTTATTGTGTTATCATTATTAGTTGCTTCCACAGCATACAACAGGAAAGTTTATTGTGTTCTCATTATTACCTCAAATGCACCTCCATGGATGCTGATAGAATGGTGTTCATATAAATGATTGTGTTATTAACTGCCTCCAGAGCTCTAGGTTATGGGACACCTCTATAATTAGAGCTTGTTTCATTATTCATTTTTATAATTGCCTAAATTTGACAATAGAATACCATGAACTGTTACGAGTTACAAAAATATAATAATAACAGTAATCCTCCTGATTGAATTCGGCCATGACAGCCAATCTGATGAGCCATCTACATAGGAAGATACTATAGCGCACAAGGCCAATGGCTTAACATGCTTTCCGAAGCATGGGGTTCACCAATTTCAAAACTCTAGGCTGTCACAGAGGAATTCCTATTGGAAAAATCCCATAAACACATTTTGCCTGACCTAGGAATTGAACCCAGGGATAATAATTTAAAAGTACTTTGTTGCTTGGTAGTACCATGCACAAGCATCATGTAGAGTTATTTGGCATGGCTATTGAGTTGAGCCTTCTGATACAACAGCACTGTATCAGTTAGCGAGGTGAGTAGAAGATAGTTTGAAAACATCTCACCTTTTACTTTTGTTATGTTGTGCTTGAAGTCTTTACTAGCTGACCTCTATTTGGTGGCATGTATGTTGGTAGCATATAAGGTCCTGACCCGGCGACACGGTCACTTGCACCACCAGGTATTTTTAGTTTTTGTTTCCATATCGTAGGTAACCATTTTGATTTTTGATATGACAATTACCAGGAATCTGGAATGTGAGAAGATATGCAGCTAAATAATAATGTATGTGACAAATTACCGTAAAACAAACCTGTCTTTTGATTGTTTTTATTTTGTGCAAATGCACCCAATAACGAGCTTTGAAATCTGTCAGAAATTACTAATCTATTTACACCCATGTACCACCATAACGAGTAAAATTCAACTAAACACATTGTGAGATTTAATTCATCAGGAAGTTTATCAAATATTGAATGATTAAAGAAACTTTGTTATAACAAACTTAACATGAATAAGTTTAAACTTAAGAGCTTATAGGAGGCCCTCCTATCAGTATCCAACTGACAGTCTGTACCAAGAATGTAGGATCAGACAATTTATCATTAGATCTAACTTATAGCGCTATCCCTGACAAGATCTCCATACTCAAAACAAATCTACCAGATCATGTAGACAGATAAGATGGAACACATTAATCACATTAAATTCACTCAAAGATGTCTTACATACACATGACCATTAATTTACCAAGAATTCACAAGTTCCATACATAATTGGTTACTCAAAGCTTAGGTACTTGTAAATTAAAAGTTACCAAGTGACTATCAGCTTATGACCATACACGGACCTAAGCTCTCCTGATAATTATTATAAAGTCCTCGTAATGAGTCACCCAGGTGTATCACATCCCTTTCATTCATACAAACACATTTATACTAGATGCACACTACACTCTAAACAAACCTCTTAATAATATTTTAAATGTTGTTAAGTCTTGTAACTAAACTATTTGTCTCACCCCTAAGTGCACTTAAACTATGACATTAAAGATAAGAAAACTAGATCACGACACAGGGTATCCTAGTGTGGAGCTACTTAAATGCAAATCATTGTACCTAGGTATTTTTTTAAGCATGTAATAATTTTAATTTTATTTGTTGTGCTTTTCATGTTTTCAGGAATGTGTTAATACATTTTCTTCTCTTACTTTATTTAGTAAGTATGACATGCAACAGGTTCCACATTATTCAATAATAAGCCTTGTTGGCAGTTGGGTAAAAACCATAACTCATTGTAAAAATAACAACTACAGCGTCAACATGAACATGTCATGGCACTTTTTGCCAAATGTTTACTAATTCTGTTGCACATACATTCTGTTACTTACTTAACGTAGCTACCTACTAATCTATTGTTTTGTGTAAGCTACCTAAATGTAACAAATGCTATAAAAATAAGTTAAATTACCTTTTGTCCGGCACTAAACTCAAATTAAGTACTTTGAATTGTTTATCATTCATACCCTCACACCTTGTCCCCATGGGGATAGGCAGCAACCACAGATCGCCACTTGCTACGATCCTTACATACTCCTCAAATAAAATTAAGTTTCTCAAATAATAACTGAGCCATTGTAATTCTTAAGAGAAAAGAAAGAACCATATTTAAGCAATAACATTGAGTTACTAGAAAGCCGTCTTATTTTATGAAGTAAATTAGGCTGTTTTCATTCATTTTATTACCAAAAATTGTCACACAAATACCAGCAGGCACTAGTCTTGCAAAGGGGTATCGTGTTACCCAGTTACTGGGTTTTGGTGACCCCATGTAAAACACTTGTACTCAGCTGAACCCCATCAGGTTAGACAAGAAACCGACCCCGACTTAGTTGGGAAAAGTCTAGGCAGATTGATTAAAATTGTCACACAAAAGGTCACTGACCTTGCCTTGTATGATGAAAATAATTAAGAATGTTAGGTTACATAAATAAATAAAACAGAATACTCCCCTTAATGATGATGGAATCTATCAATGGACAGATCAAGTCTTTGTTTATTTAGCTGCTTCGGTCATTCTGTACTGTACAAAGTTTTGGTTCACTTCAATGATATTGTCTCCAGCTAGTTATGATCATATTGATGTAGGTCAGCATCCTCCCAGCATTATGCTGAGCGATGAACGTTTTGCGTAGTTGTGACGCATACTTTGTTGTAATGATCTTATTATTATTATTTTTATTTATTTATTTTTGTTTTTTATGGTATGCGTCGTGCCTGGCGCAAATAAACAATTTTTTCTTTCTTTCTTTCTTTCTTTCTTCATCAGCAGCTTAGACGAGACCATAGCCAATTCTTAGCTTCTTCTGACGTTTCAATAAAGTTCTATGCGTTCTTGGAAATTATCATAGGAAAATATTTTGCCATGCTCTCGGCGGTGGCGGTGATGTACGAAATTCTTCGGATGGCTTTCATGGCATAGGCAGAAGGCGGGAGCTGATCTCAATTCTGATGTCACGTCGAGGTACCTATGAATTATAGGACCACCATCATCAACTCCAATTCTAGAGGCAATTCCTTCATTCTTCATAGGAACGGGTAAATTTCAATAACACACATCACTGGATTGAAACTCGAAAGTATTTATTTGACTTTGTTACAGGCACTTTGAGTTTTCATTCGAACTTGAAGTTAAAACCACATGGTGGCTCGCTAGGTCACAATCCCTCGTCGATCTCTAGAGAAGACCTAGCAAGAAACTCTAGGATACTCTTTTAAATCTTTTTATAGTTTACACAATCACTTTAAGACAATTGGTGTTACATGTTTATTAGGTTTTCAAACATCTAATCAATCAGATTTATTAAACAGTTATTATTTTACACACGGCATAGCGTGATGCGCGTTGCGAGTGTGCGGGACTTCCATATTGTTTTTGTTTAGACACTAATTACTTGGATAGTTGAATAAAGCTAACAAACAATACTAAAATGCTGCTCAGTTAATTATTTTAACATTAAACAATCTCAATACTCACAAATACAAAGTTGTTTGTAGATTATTACTAAAATAATTACCTTAACACAAAACTATCCAAGTTTCCGGTGATCTGAATATCTTACTAACCAGAAGGTTTCTCATTATTACATGGATGTGTAAAATAGTCTTATTACTTTATAGTATTTAATCAATTACTCAAATTTGTTTAGTTCTTGTATTAAATTATTAAATCTAGTTATTGGTCATTAAAATTATAACATCCGCCATTGTTGACAACTTTTCGTAAGGTCATATTCAAACATATTTACTTCGTCAAATGTGCGTTGTTAAAATGAGAACAAATCTAAAAGTCCTACAATAAGTGTTCCCGTTTTATTTAAACATCTCGTTTTAATTAAACAATGAAAATTAGCTTATCAAATGATCTTCATTCAAACAAACCAATAACTAATTCCACAATAAGCCAATAGATGGCGCTGAACTATAAAACCAACATAAACAGACATTTAATAGTTCTAGCGAAATCTCAGAGATGACAGGATTATAGAGTTTGTGTTAATTGGATAACGAATTAGCAGAACCACGCCTCCGCGGCGACATATATTTATTTTATGAATCAGAATTATATAGTAAATTATATATATGTTGAATGTATTCTACCAGTGTAATATAAGAGGGAAGTTCAAATATTTTAGAAGTCGATGTTATTGCAAAAAATATTTCTTAAAACGCGTATAATTTTAATTATATTAGACTATCGGAGTTACGGCACTTTTGATGATACGAATAATAGTAGATGATTCAATTAACCCCACAAACCCTTTACTCATGCATGTAACGCGTCAAATAAGCGCGTTATAAATCTAACCTTGTGAGAAAAATTAAAAGTTCCAGGCCAAACTTCAGTATTTATGAAACGGCTTGTGGCAGTTACTACTTTACGAGGTCATTATGGAAACCATTAAATGTATGATTACAGGGGGTCCTGTTTTGGGCAGGGCATTTGTATAAGCACATCAACTTTCCGTAAACGACCTGTGCCCAAAGTATTTTAATTCATTACGACCGCCTCCGTGAACTTTAAACCACCACCACTGGATTTTATTACTTCATAAAGTGTGGTTCGGTGGTGTTTTATAGCAACAAGCTTATTGTTTACCTGCTTCGATGAACCATTGTGATATGCGCTTCTGCGAATGATTTTATAGTCTATTGTTGAGGAATCAAGTAATCGCAAACGGCAGATAGCAAACTATTACGTAATAAATTAATTCCCATAAAATTATTAAACCTTGAATAATACACACATCTATCTATCTAATTTAGCGACCTAAATTAGCCAGTTAAAATATTTTGTAAATTATTATTTATTTATTTTTTATTTTCGCCAATTATAACATCTTTTGCTACAAGTCACAAACACACAAAATGACATAATACTAAAAGAGAGAGCAACAAAATTACACACAATAAAAAATAATAAGAATTAATATTACATCAATAAACTAAATTAAATGATATGACCCCTTTGAAGAAATCTCGACAGGTTTTGCCCAAATATGTCTTCCGATATTGTAACAACATTAACAATACGCGCGGCTCGTGAGATAGGGACAAACTTGAGGAGGTTAGTCCTAGCCGCGCCGCTGGCACGTCTCAGAGCGGGGCGGCGGGTTATGTCTAAGTTTATTTAAATAAATAACTAAACGAGCAATTCTTGTACATATATCTACTCTGAATCTCGGATACGGCTCCAACGATTTTCATGAAATTTAGTATGCAGGGGGTTTCGGGGGCGATAAATCGATCTAGCTTGGTTTCATTTTTAAGAAACGTCGTTTTCTCTATTTTCACGCGAGCAGAGCTCGGTCGCCCAGGTATTTTAATTAATACATGACAGTCCTAGCAGAAAAATCCTTTAGAACTTGCAAATGAATAGCGAGTTAAAATACACTTGTTTTCGCACAGGTAATTTTGCTACCTAACTTCAAAAGATGACGCAAGGAACTACGCTGACTGCGCAAACAACATTCCGTCATTTATTACATTGAAGGTGTTAAAGGAAAGACAAAGTTTTGAACACCCTTTGAACCCAAAGTGTACCGGGAACCAGCGGCATTGCTCCCTTCGTTAATTATGCAATGTTTTTATTCAATTAGTCGTGTGGTTTACCCTAATTACGCCCCATAGGGAACGCTGGGATGCAGAGACAAGGCAAGCTTGGCGCAAATGGAACGATAAAAACAGAAAAAAAAGGCACAGAAAAAAGAACATTCTCGTCTCTTTGAGAACAATACAGTGTGTACAATGTGTTATGCCCGTAGGTACTGCCATTTGTCTTTCTGTCTAATCTTTCATGATGACGATGTTGTTTTACGATTTGCGTTTCCATTTTTGCTGTAAGTGTGTCAAAGCGGCCTTTAGCTGGTTTCCATGCATATTTAGCATTGTGCATCAATTTGCTTAAGGGCTTTCGACCGCTTTAGTGCCGTAAAACTGTAACTTTCTTAAGCATAGAAGGTAGAATCAATTTTTATTACTTGATATATATATGACGTTCAAAAGTGCCGCTTACTGGCCCAATTGAAATAAATATATTTGACTTTGACTTTGACTTTAACATACTCCTTAGTAACGGCTACGTTAAAAGGTTTGAAAACAATATAATTATATGTATTATTGATTCATGTACATTACATAGTCTTTTCGTGAATATAATATTAGAAGTAGTATAGTGTTTCGGTGTTTCGGGCTTTTAAAAAAAAACTTAACATCACGATACTTTTTCGCTACTTTTGGATACTCTTCCAAAACGACTTGTATGTTTAAACATATTATGACATAAAAATTGATGGGTAGAATTTCTTTAAAACTGAAATAGCATATGTTAATCAAAGCAAAAAAACTGTCCAAAAGGAGGTTCAATATTGATTGGTTCCGAGCGGGTGCACGGCCAGTAATGCGTTAACATTGGGGAATATATACGCCTTAAGAGCTCTAATGACGCGGCATCATTAGTGTTTTTTTTTATTTGGATTTACGACTGGAGATAAATGACTAGGACATCATTAAGAGTTAACACAATAGGTACCTGAGTATTACTGTTTGGTAATAAGGAATAAGGTGATACCGCAAAATAGTAAAGCAATAGTTCAGGCAATTTAAGCACTTTAGCTATATATTAGTTTACTTGTATTTATGTTCTAAAAATCTGTCTTGAACCTAAACTTTGCAGTGTCTCATACATCACATCACATCACATCATCAGCCTATTAATGTTCCCACTGCTGGGACACAGGCCTCCTCTCTGTGGGAGGGAATGGGCCGTAATACACCACGCGGGCCCAGTGCGGGTTGGTAGATGTCACATGTCTTCGAATTTTTGGTTCTAGGACATGTCGGTTTCCTCACGATGTTTTCCTTCATCGTTTTGAGAGCAGTGGTGATGAAGTAATTTACACAAAGTAAAGCGCCTACCTGGGCTCGAACCCACGACCTACAACTTGTAAGTCGCAGCCGATACCACTGGGCCACCACTGCTCTCACATCACATCACAAGCCTATTATTGTTCCCACTGCTGGGACACAGGCCTCCTCTCTGTGAGAGGGAATGGGCCGTAATCCACCACGCGGGCCCAGTGTGGGTTGGTGGATGTCACAATGTGACCGGCATGTCCTAGAACCAAAAATTCGAAGACATGTCATGTCTTCGAATTTTTGGTTCTAGGACATGCCGGTTTCCTCACGATGTTTTCCTTCACCGTTTTGAGAGCAGTGGTGATGAAATAATTTACACAAAGTAAAGCGCCTGCCTGGGCTCGAACCCACGTCCTACAACTTGTAAGTCGCGGCTGATACCACTGGGCCACCACTGTTCTCGCTCATACATAAACGGAGACATATTTATGACCCATTTAATAACCATCGTGTGCTTCTGTACCTACAAATAACTATTGAACTCACCTGAGTTAAATAGTCATTTGTGCAACAAGAGAGCAAAGTTGGTTTTTGCTGCAAGTGTTGATTTTGAATCCCGAGTAAGCGAAGGATTCAAAGACACGAGATGCAAATAACTTTGGTCTCGTGTAACACATACAACTTTTCACCTCAGCAGCGAGAACATATATTACCTAAAGGTAAAATGTGCAATTCATCTTTTGACTTTATTGTGGCTTTCAACATTGAGTAAATACCTACTCCAAATTTTAGATGGTAGCCTCGTTTGTGATAATTCTATGAAGTACGATAACAGTACAGTCTCCGTAAAGGGGTTGCACCCTTTTTAAGTCTACATTGCTTAAAAATATCATAAGCTTTTAGATATTTTTCGCGACTTTTCAGGCAGAAAACTTAATTCTGTTTTTTTTACTTACTGTTTCAATTGTTCCGGTGTTAAATAACAGACTTCTTAACTGGATTCACTCATATTTATTTATTATTAAAACATTTATTAACACTCAACTTGTATCGAACTATCTATGTAGCGTAACAGAAGAAAACAATAAAAAGTTAAATCCCGCTATAATTTAAAGATGCGTTCGGAAATTGCACCCTTAAATTATTAACTATTACTTAATTATTTTGTCACAATAAAGATTGTTATAACTTTAAATAATAATGTAGATACATGATAATCTTAGTATTTTTTTCTTCAACATCTCTTTATTTGATTATAAAAAATGTAATTCGATTATTAAGAAAATGTATAATATTTACACTTTAACAGATGATTTGAAATTTTACAGTTTGATTTGTATCCGAACGTTTTATTGTTGGTTTCTTTTTTGGGCCTATTATATATGAAATTTGAAAATCGAACTTTTAATCGACTTGTTTCTATCTCTCGCTTTTTTCGTATCGAAGTGAAAGTGACAGAACAAAGTGAAGATCAAATCTTTCGAATGTTGTGAGTAGACCCAGCATTGTTCTCGGCATTTAAAAAAACCATTAAAAAGTTACTTTGTCTCACGCTCGCAGCAAAATCGAATTTTGATCACTGTCTTTAAACAGCAAAGCCTGCTTGTTTGAGGTGCTGAGGTGAAAACTAGATTTTTTCACTGAAAACAGGGAATAAAAGTCGCTTTTAATCACTATTTTGGTGTTTGAATTTAGAACACACCAATATATTCGACCTCCATCTCAATGCTTAACAACCTCCTTGTGCAAAAAATACTCGAAACAAACTTCTTGTGCAAAGAATACTCGACATACAAACTCCTTGTGCTTTTCGCTTAAATCTTTCTTTTTCTCGTAGTCATGGTATAAAGTATAGTATGCAACTCTTGAATAAAACGGATTTATATCGAGAACCATGAATCACTCGCGTCCCTCAGGATTCTAACACTTGGATCACTCGCTAAGCTCGTGATTCAATCATCATGGAACACGTGATTCAGTCGATAGAATCCTTCACTTGCTCGTGATTCATCTATGGCCCTCGCTTTAAATCCGTCCTCTATTCACTAATTGCTCACTATTTAATTTTTATAGCACGCTTTAAGTTTTCAATTTATTGGTGCGTATGGGCTCATTGACTTAATGTAGAAAAATTCATTGTCAATGGATGCGCGAGCTGCGCAATAATGCGCAATTAGAATCATTTCTCGCCATACCACATATTTTTTCCATTTCCACTTTTGTTTTATTTCAATAGTATGAGTGAAGATAAAATAGTGTATGCAGCGGAATATAATTAGGTATTAAAACACTCGTGTGATACTCCCACACTCGTGTTTTAATAACCCCTATTTATGACCGTTGCATAAACTACTATTATAAAATAACTAAAATGTAAATAATGTACCTACATCACATACACATAAAATTGACTTGTTCATCTAATGGTCATGAGTTCCTTGGTTCACTTTCCGAGTCGGACAAAGTGTTATCGTGTTTCTTCATCTGGAATTTAGCAGTACTTTAGTGGACTCTGGATTTGTGCCCGGTTAAAGGCAACAGGCTCGCTCCCATTACTAGCGAAATGCGAGTATACCTACTGTAGGTACTCTACTACCCTTCGGGTATACAGACGCGATTGCAATGTTATCATCTAGAGTCTGGTTGAGAACAGAGTGCCTTGGGAAACATAAATTTACCTTCAAATACCTCAAAATACTTGTGTTACTTTAAACCTGAACGAAAAAAAGTTATCATCAACAGGAGGACTCTAATAATAAACGTAAACGTAACAGTAAGCAGTAGCAAAGTAGAATACCGTGTAATATGGGCCCCGCGGTGACGTAGCGGCACAAGGCCCGAAATAAACTCTTGTCTTGACATTGCGCCATCAAAAATGTATATAAACAATGTTTTATGTGTGCTTAGAGGGTGTAAAGGCAAGGAAAATGACTTCTGTTTAACACAATTAACGAGTTTGTAAATAGATTTGTATTTGTAATGCAAAGAAATGAGTATTTTTTGGAGATGAATGTCATTTTTTGCGACAAAAATAAACTTTGGCCTTTATAATTTGACACAAGCTTTTTCCCGCGGGTTCGCTCCCGTGGCCTATTCCACAGGGACTGTACTAATGAAAAAGTAGCCTACAGTATGCAGCAATAGAATAGCTTTCTATCAGTAATAGTACATTGTGATACAAGGGTGGGAAGTTGGTTATTGCAAACGAGCTGTCATTAACAAGCCCGAGCCGAAGGCGAGGGTTTTTAATGACACGAGTTTGCAATAACCTACACACCCGTGTAGCACACGACGTTTTTCAATACAGTTGTGAGAAACAGTAAAAACAAATCATAGAATTAGATTTGTTTATTCACAAAAAATAAAATTTTCAATATGGCGCGTTTTTGCAACTGGACATATTTTTTTACAAAGAAAACAGCCTATACAGCCTATTCGATTTTTGACAAACGTTGATGTGAAAATAATTAACTTAAAACTGGTAATTAAATATATTAAACAACTATTTAAAAAAAAATTGAGAATTCAATGCTAAAACGTACGGAATCATTAATTTTTCCTCGTATAAAATCGTATCCCATTTTATTCTATGTATGAAAACTCCTTGCTACTAAACTTTTTTAAATTGACTTATGGCGCGTTTTTGCAACTGGACATATTTTTTTTTCAACGAAAACAGCCTATACAGCCTATTCGATTTTTGACAAATGTTGATGTGAAAATAATTAAATTTAAACTAGTAATTAAATATATTAAACAACCATTTAATAGACTTTTGAGAATTCAATGCTAAAACGTACGGAATAATTCATTTTTCCTCGTAGAAAATCTATCCCATTTTATTCTATGTTTGAAAACTCCTTGCTACTAAACTTTTTTAAATTGACTTATAAATTTAAAACTAAATTGCAAACATAATGATCGAGCTCGTAAACAAAAGTCACGACCGCGTAATAGAAAGATGCCTATGCGTAAGATTTAACTTTCGAATCATAATTATAGCCTCTGGAAGTACGCCATGTTTAACAACTGTATTGAAAAAGAATTTTCATAATCGGTTCCTACCGCCAGAGTAGTAGAATATTATAGTAGTTTATGACACTGTTGCATAATAAGGGGTATTAAAAAATGGGAAATTATTAACCGAGGGAAAAATATACTGAATGGGCGACTATTATACTAAGTAAGTAACTATTTATCCGATTTGAGTAATACCTTTTAGGAGATTTTTGTGAGCTGCGGTAATAATATTGTTACATACTTTAATTGTATTTGGGTTTCTATTTTTTCTATTTTAGAATATTATTATTTTGAAAATAGCTGAACAACTATCGAGGCGACATCACTGTGCAGTGCGGGAGTTCGGGTTTATTCGTGTCCAAGAGCGAGCGAAGCGAGCTCGGGAACTTAGGGCACCCCGACACGGATAGGTTAGGTTCGAAGGGGATGACGGGAGCTGAAGTGAGCGAGGAAAGCGAGCGAACTTAGCTCCCGTCATCTCCTTCATGTTAGGTTACTTTAGACCCCGCAGACAGAAAAAGGAGCCCTGTAGACAAACTTATATTTTCAAGTCGCTGTTTTGTATTCGCCCACTGTGTGTCGCCCACTTAGTATTTCAGTAAGCCATATTCAGTATTTTTTACACCTTTAATTTGAATTTTTTTCGCTCGTTTAAATACTAGCCTTAAAAAATAAGTGTGTTTTTAATAGTATCATACAAATGTTTTAATACCTAGTTATGTGCAGTTTCATACACTACTTTTCATACACTACGGCTCGGTTTTTAAACACACACTCATGTTTTAATACCCCTTATTATGCAACAGTATCATAAATTACTATTATATTTATAACAACTACAGTCGTATATTCAGCACATCGTCCTTTGAAGCGCACATAAAACATCATTATCCATCATCATTTCAGCCGAAAGACGTCCACTCATCGTTCATCAAAATCAGCTTACCGGTTCGGTCTCTAGAATACCAAATAGGAACAAACATACATACATACATAGGCGGATAAACACGTTACATCCTTCGGCAGTCAGGTAAAAACGCCACCATTTCAGTTCAACTTCAGCATCAGACTTCAGAACCTATCCTTCTGCAGCGAGGTGTGAGAAAGGGAGACGTCATATCTCCGGCACTGTTCTCTGCTCTTCATAAAACATATTTGAACTAAAATACTTAGCACAAAATGCCATCCAAAAGTTTAAACCAAATCATTTCTCTGAAACTACAACTGCAAACTCGCTCGACAACGTACGTAGAACATAACATTATTTAATTTGTAAAGCTTGTAACCACGTTCTTGTACGTTGCTCTAATCTAGTTTACTTCTTTGTCCCTCTTGTTGCAACGGATTAAGGCCGTCTGCCACGCGACGTTGGATTAAAGGGAATTGGCTAAATATTTGCCTTTAAGCTTGGGATTGAGTTTTTAATGGCTAGGAACTGTAAGGATTTTCAGTGCGAGTACGAACATGCACTAGGTATTACAAAGAAATAAAGACCTTCAACCAGAAATGCCTACCCATAATTATTTATTCCTTCCAATTCAAAATTGTTTGAAATTCGATTTTAGGTCATTTATCTTAACAATGCTTTTGTTCGAAATTTAAAAAATCGGCTAGATACGGACCTATTTAAAATTAATTAGTATTGGGTGTAAATATCAACGACTTTAAAGGCATGGAATTAGTATGTTTCATATGCTTTTAAGTTAGTTTTAGTTTTTTAGTCACAAGGCTGTATCTCATGAATCGTGATAGCTAGACAGTTGAAATTTTCACAGATGATGTATTTTTGTTGCTGCTATAACAACAAATACTAAAAACCGAATAAAATAAATATTTAAGTGGGGCTCCCATACACCAAACGTAATTTTTTTGCCGTTTTTGCGATGAAGGTACGGAAACCTTCGTGCGCTAGTCCGACTCGCACTTGGCCGGTTTTAGTATTTATTTATTTAGGCATACCAACTAAATACACACAAGGACATTCATAATAATTATCAATAACAAATGTAATAGCACTGCATGCATCTAAATTATAGGTAAGCACAGCAATTTATTTGGATCTCACTACACAATAATAATTAATACAATGGTGGATAACAATAATAATACTAATTTAAATAATATCGTAAATATCAATAATCCATTACGATTACAATCAAATAGAATTTTAAATTAAATTAGATAAGACAGCATTAAATAACAAATTAAAGACATAATAAAAAATAACATAACACAGAAAAAAATAAGTTAACAGAAACATTACTGAACAAGAATTACATCCCATTGAGCACAGCTCTTTTAAACTTCGTGATACTGCCTGAAAATATGTTGAAATCAAAATCTTGAAAAATGTCGTTACATTTTCTGAGAATATAGGAAAGGGGGGCATTACTCCCATACTTGGTTTTGCGACTACCAGGAGCAAAAGGTCTATAATTATGAAGTTTTGCTGATGACCGGGGCATATTTATATTAATTGATGATAGAAGTTGTGAGCAATCCACTCCTTGATTGAATAAGAAAATTAGACCAGCGAAATCTCGACGCCAGTGTAAAGATTATTATGTTGTCACTACTATTGTAAACAAGCGTCAACAATGGGACTGACTTCTGTAACACAGAGTTTACCAAACTCAGAAGCGAGAGCTTAAATAATTTTGGTGTAAACAAATTATATTTGTCAATAAAAATATTTGATTCAGTTCATTTTGTCGAGTTACGCAAACATAAAGGTATGGGACAAATGATTTTTTTTCATGATTGTCATGTGTAAAAACCACAAATCGGCAAAACCTAGCAAAAATTGGTTGGTAATTTAGCTGGTATGTCTTTTTAAACCATCATTTTGTTTGAATTTTAAAAAATCGGCTATTTGCGTGACTATTTAAAATTAATTCCCATTGGGTTTAAACATCAATGACTTTAAGGGCATGGAATTAGTATGTTTATATGTTTTTAAGTTAATTTAACAATAATAATTTTATTGCTGAATACATTGCTTCAGAATACAAGCTTTCATGCCATGAGCTAAGCAGTATGTGTAGTTTGCGGCGGAAGTAAGTCCGACCGCGCCACCACGCCGCCGCGCCGTCTCATCAAGATTCGTAAAGGCAATCTTGGTGCTAGTGACGTCACAATGCAGGAATACCTACCAGTACTCCGAAAAGTACCACCTTACTGATTAGCATTGGGATTTTAGACAGCTAGCTATATAGAACGTAACAGACTAAACGTAAAATCTGAAAAGGGATCATTGTACTCGTCATTATGAACAACGATTGCTATGGTACCAAATCTGAAACCTTGAAAATACACTCGTTACTTACCTGGTCGTAGGTGAACTTTTTGAAACACACCACTACGATACCATAGCATTTTAAGTCTTTAAAACACCCGGATCATGATAACTAAACATAATTTAAAAAAACTTTCCACCCCACAATGCATTGTTGGCTTTGCCAACAAAACAAAAGAAAAACCAGCCAGCCTCCAAAAAAAACACAAAGAAATCAAAGCCTTAAAACCTAACATCATCTTCATAAACTGTTACCGTATCGCATTCGTGTTCGTACAATTAAAAAGAAAACACGGAGTACAATGCTCCGTTGTGAAGATGTCAAGGGGCACTTGACGGCTAGATCGTGTCCTATCTCGTTTATACTGAGACCGACGCTGCTAGGACCCGAGTGGTTCCGCAAGTGCATCCCAGTACTCGCCTCTCGAAAACGTATCGAGGAACCAATGCAAATGGACCAATTAGTTTATTAAAGCCGTCTTTGAACAGAAAACTTTGATGTTGAATAATTATTGAGGAGCGGTTGCCGGTGATCGTGTTCTTCTTGACAACTCCTTATTTTTCATTGATAATTTACTGGTGATTTCGTACTTTTATTTTAATTTAGTAGAATAGAACAGTATCTAATAAAAATATTACACACCGGATTTATGGTGTTCTAATTTTTGCCAACTTTCGATTTGAATATTGGTTAGAGCAACATCTAACAATTAATGCTAGTTAGATTTATTTTTGTTAACCAATGAATTATCATAGATCACTAAATATTCTGGAAATCTCTAAAACAATATATTTCCGATAATAATTATTTTCAAAGAGAAAAAAACATAATGTGTATTATGCATTTTACACTAGGCTGTATGAACCATGTTGCCTTGATCAATGTCCTGAAGAATTAAAAACCTAAAAAAAAAAGAAACAAATTAAAATTAGACGCGCCAAATGAGGCTTAATTTCGAACTATGTTATTTTAAATGAATTCTACGCTCAATTTATATTTTTTCCGAGTCTTGTTTCGTAAGTCTTGAAAATCATTAAATTATTGTTTTAATTTAATCACTGCTTCGATCAATGAGAATCACTGTTACCAACCATTACAAATTGCAAACTATGAAAGTAATTAACTTCGTATGTCACGCCAAATGGTGGCCATCATTATTCTGAAACATAATCTATATATTTAAAAAGGTCACTCATTCACCTATCACGAAATATCGAAAACCGCTTGAAGATGAAATTTGGCAGGGAGGTAGTTTATAGTTTGTAGACGTCCGCTAAGATTTTGCAACAGGGACGGATTTAGAGGGTCTAAGGGCTCTCGCAAGTTTGTATGAAAGTCCATCATTTTTTGAGCTACTAACTTAAAATTTGGCAGGAGGTAGTTTATAGTTAGTAGACGTCCGTTAAGAATGGATATTGCGACAGGGCCGGATTAAGGAGGTCTAAAGGCTCTCGCAAGTTTGTATGAAACTCCTTCATTTTTTGTGATACAAACTTGAAATTTAGCAGGAAGGTATTTAATAGTTGGTAGACATCCGCTAAGAACAGATTTTGCGACAGGGCCGGATTAAGACGGTCTAAGGGCTCTCGCAAGTTTGTACGAAACTTCTTCATTTTTTGTGCGAAACTTTAAATTTGGCAGTAGTCATTCGCTAGCTAAGAACGGCTTTAATGTCAGGGCCAGATTAAAGAGGTCTAAGCACTCTTGCAAGTTTGTATGAAAGTTCGGCTTTTTTTGTACTGCCGTCCTGGAATCTAGCAAATCTAGACTTTATGAGTAGAAGACATAAGCTGAGAAAGAATTTTGTGATACTCTATATTTTTTCTAAATGGTGACTTAAAAAATGTTGCTTGGTGTGATAAGCATTTTCTGTTGACTGTAATATAAAATAGTTTGCGTTAAACATCATTCAACTTTATATCTTTATAACCACGTGGATGAAGTCGCGGGCAACAGCTAGTATGTTTATGTTTACAAATGCATTCGTATATTAAAATTGTTATAGTAATTTAACAAAACGGGACTAGTAATAAACTGCAGATAACTTGTATATCAACGTCGTCTGTCCGGTCCGTCAGCGCGATGCCTGTTAGTTACATTTATTCGGTCAAAGACTACAAAATGTGCAGACAGCTGGATCAATAGAACATGTATGTCATTTTTACCGTTTGGAAGCTTCGGGTATGGCACCCTATTACTGTCACTCACGTGTCCGTCTGTCCGTCGGGTCCTGTCGTCAGGTTTTACAGCCAAACAGTTGGATACATACAATTTGTCAAAAAAAAACAATTGTTTTAAGGGGCCCTTATAACTTTTTTTTTTTTTTTTTTATATACAAGAAAAGGGTTACGCGAAAAAAGTATTGGTTTACCCTATAGAGTGGGATATCGTTGTTTAGAGCTCTTTGAGTAGATAAATAATGTATTTTTTGTTTAAAATATATTGGTTAACAAAGGAAAGCGAAGCCACCAATCAGCATTTTTTACAAAATTTTGTACCGAAGAACTTTATGACTTGCCATTGATATATGAACGTCAAATTCGGTGATAATGTTTATTATTACGTATATTTTACTAATACAATAATACAATATATTGATAAATCTGAAATTTGAATATCCTTCATTTTTAGGGTTCCGTACCCAAAGGGTAAAAACGGGACCCTATTACTAAGACTCCGCTGTCCGTCTGTCTGTCACCAGACTGAATCTCATGAACCGTGATAGCTAGACAGTTGAAATTTTCACAGATGATATCACAGACAACAAATACTAAAAACAGAATAAAATAAATAGTTCAGTAATAAATACAATAAACGTGATTTTTTTGCGATAATGGTACGGAACCCTCTGTGCGCGACATTCACACTTGGCCGGTTTTTTCTATTACACACAACTCAATTTTGCGGTCTGGTGCTGAACCCTAAATGTGCGAAGTCCGACACGCACTTTGTCGGTTTTTTTTTATTTGCTAAATTAAATACTTAATTAACCTTAGCAAACAAAGACGAAAGATTTTTAGATATCTCCGTAAGCAACGAAGTTAGAATATCACAAACTCTGACGTCAAAGTTCGTCCGCATGGACGGACGAAATTTGACGTCAGTCGCCGTTATCTATGGCATTAGTAGGTGTATGGACACCTACTAATGCCCTAAATAACGGCGTTTACGCGAGAGGTACAGATATGTTTGTATAAAATTGTTATAGGATTGTTAATATTCGATCAGTTTTGATTAGGTTTTCACTAAAAGTGTTAATTTTTTATATATATTCAATAAACTCCTGCCGTAACGCAATAAAACGTAACGTAATAAAACCCGTCTTCTATGCCATTCGTGAGGATAGTAACACTTTTACAAAGCTTATTTGATTACAGATATGCACGAAAGCTCTTGAGAGTAAAAAATTTAATGAGGGGTCGATCGAAGTGGCACCTTACGTAGTGGTAGTAAGTTGACATGGACTCACTCAACAAAGGCTCATACGTAAGTAGCATTTATGTTAATATAACAGTAGCATAAACAGTCTCAAATTAATTTAATTAGCGAGATCACGCAGACTTTAACGTTTTGGGAATACCTTTATTGTGCGTACATGTAAGGTGTGGCATTCCCTGCCGGGGTCTATTTCCTGATAGCTTCAACCATAAAGTATTCTTTGGTACCTAAAGTCGGTGTCTTTGGTACCTACTGTTTTCCGTTTTTTTAGACACCGACTTCGGAAAAAAGTTATTTTTCGATTTTTAGTGTTTTGCTTTAGATGTCGGTTTTATTTTTTTGTTTAAATTTTTTATTTTCACTTTTTAGTGGTACATAATGGACAAGTTCTATAGTAAGGGACTTATAATGCCCACAGTGATGCCAGAATAGATTACCCAATTAACATGTTACTTGAACATAACTGGTGGAATGAGAGTGTACCAGGGTGAACTGTACACATCTACGTACCCGTTTAGAGCATACTGGCGTGATAGTATGTTATGAAATGGTGTTAACAATAAATAGACATAAGATTGAAGCAATCCCGAGAGATTTGCCGTCATTATTTGAAGAGTTCTGTTGTATATCTCCGAAATTCTTCATCAGATATTTACCAAATTTAAATGGGACCATTTTGGAATAAATTTCTGTCAAACCAAAAAAAATATTTTGCAAATCCGTTCATATATGACGGAATTATGAACAAAACCTCCTCTATTTTGGGTAGTCGGTTAAAAAAGAAATTAAACTTTTATTTCAAGTAACCACATATCAGCTGCTGAAATAATGAAATGGATACCTATTACGTTCGAAAAATTTACTCAACTTAATATTTCCCTGTATTTTTCTAAATTATTGAGCACGACGACTTTAATGCCTATTCCCAACTCTATGCCCTATTAAATCTATGACAGTTACGAGGGCACATGCAAGTGACGGAGCCATGTTATTGCCCGCTGCGTTTGCCCAACTGAGTACTCTGAACTGATGGTAGCGACAGAACTATTCAGCCAGTTCTCACTCACCAGCCGCTGTGATAGATTAATTGCGACTGAGATATATGCGAGTACTGTTTTCGACTTACAAGTCTGGCAAGCGAAGATGTCTAGTGCAGAATTTATCCGCACTGCTTGATTTCATGGAATGTTTAGTGTTGGCAGCTGAGTCTGTTTCGTTGTAAACGAGGTTGAACATGTCGAGAAAGTTTTAGTGGATACGATACCAGAAGATTGTTGAATTCACACTTTGTGACCTAAATAGTGTAGGATAATTGCCTGTGTTAGGCTTTTTGCCTAATGTTTGTATATCTTAATCTACCTTCTGCCTGTGGCTTCGCCCACATGAAAGGTGTATTAATATCCCAAGGGATCATTACAGCGATTTTATCGGGATAAAAAGTATCCTTTGTGTTAACCCAGGTTATCTGTAAGCTAAACATTCAAAGCTATTTAGCTCGTTATGTTTTTCGCGCGTATCTTTTATGTAATATTCTTTATTACCTCGTATCTTTCAAAGCACATGACGGATTTTGATAATTACAAGACTTCGTTAGATGTCTTTGCCGCCCAAGTGTTGTTAGATAAGTGCCGTTAAAAAAAGGGGCATGGTGGCTTTTGGGCGCCATATTGTGGAGTTGCAATTTTTTTTATCTTTCAAACCTATCGAGTGGGTTATCAAAATGAAGGGGTTTTTAGAGGTGATTACAAAAATATATACCACTTATATGTTTAAAAGTCATTCGAAAAAAAAACATAACTAAAAAGATGAAAATAAAAACAGTTAGTAAAATTAAAAAATCCGACTGCAATGAAAGAAAGAAACAAGCAGAAAATCATGCTGTGCAGTCGGAGGCTATTTATAGTTTTGGTCGGCCAGCTCGTGAATGTGTTTCCTATAATTACGTGATTTAAACACAAACAAACTTTCACATTTATAATATTAGTAGGTTTCTAAATCATATTAATGTTCTCAATTTTCAACAGCTATATTTATACAAAGTGTGCCTGTAAAGGGTTCCTTTAATCAAAGTAAAGGAAAGTTAGTATCACACAGTTGTAAGGAACTCGCCAAGTATTGAAATTTCATAATCTATTTGCGAGTCCAAAGGCTCTGATACTTATGTACAATAGCGAACTGGCTGCCAAAGGTCAGTCTGCCAAAACTTCTTCGGCTTATCTTATTTATAAAACAAAAGGTTTAATTAAATTTCAAACTCTGTTAATTAACTAGATACGACTTAATAATCGATGAAGGAACATTTTTAAAGTAGGTTACATTACCAGCTTATAAATAGAAGATTTTTAGGTTTCCGTACCCAAAGGTTACAAACGGGACCCTATTACTAAGACTCCGCGGTCCTTCTGTCTGTCTGTCTGTCACCAGGCTCTGTCTCATGAACCGTGATAGCTAGACAGTTGAAAATTTCACAGATGATGTATTTCTGTTGCCGCTATAACAACAAATACTAAAAACAGAATATAATAAATATTTAAGTGGGGCTCTTATACAAAAAAGGTTTTTTTTTTTGCCGTTTTTTTCGATAATGGTACGGAACCCTTCGTGCGCGAGTCCCACTCGCACTTGGTCGGTTTTTAGGGTTCCGTACCCAAATGGTAAAAACGGGACCCTATTACTAAGACACCGCGGTCCGTCTGTCTGTCTATCTGTCTGTCTGTCCGTCTGTCACCAGGCTGTATCTAATGAACGGTGATAGCTAGACAGTTGAAATTTTCACAGATGATGTATTTCTGTTGCCGCTATAACAACAAATACAAAAAAATAGAATATAATAAATATTTAAGTCGGGCTCTTATACAAAAAACGTTATTTTTTTGCTGTTTTTTGCGATAATGGTACGGAACCCTTCGTGCGCGAGTCCCACTCGCACTTGGTCGGTTTTTTCTATTGTGGCGATATATTTTGCTCTTTAATTAAACCATACATATGTCGATATTACATATTGAACGATACTTATAAAAGTAAAAAGAACGATTACTTGGAACTATTACATTCTCTAATTCAATAATTACCTTTTACTGCATTATTTTTCATAAAAACCACCAGAGGTAAAATGTGTTACCAACCAATGTAATTAATTCTACCAACGTGTCGAAACTCAAGATCGGCGTCTTTATAAGTCTTCGCCTCGATTGTCTTAGCTATTGTTTGGATTCTTGGTTCTAATTACACATTTTGTGTAATTAAAACCAAGTAGATCCTGTTCGACTACTTACCTTCCTTAAGATCAAATTGCATCCGACATCCCTTTCAATTAGTCTTTTATGAAAACGCACTTTGATCTTTGCCCAAACCCTTTGTAAAATCGTATTATATTATACCTAAATATGTAAACCTTTTAATTAATATACGATAGCCGAACAATATTAAATTTTCGTCTCGCAGAATATTAAGCTCCTACAAAACATGATGAAGCAAAAACACTCTGGAGTGCGTTTTCTAAACATAATTAATTGGATATTCCCACCAGAATAAGTCAGTACAAGTCAGTTATAAATTCATTTAAGTTTTAACTAACTAACAAACCTTTATTCTCGAAATAGTAGAACACCTATTAGAAGAAATTTTTAAAATATTTACTCCAGATACTGAAATAAACGAGTTATTTTCAACATTGTCAAACTAAACCTTAATTACCACTCAAAGTCATCTAAATCATCCTAAAACAAATAAAGGAGCAATCCCTCTTAATTTAAATCAAAATATTATAACTCTCGTAAACTTTGGAAACTCGCCACTTAATTAGAATTCGATGGAGTTACAAAATTGACGCCCGGTCTTGAAACCATTTTTAATGTTGGTACTAATCCACTAATACTGAAACTCACATATGTATAACTTTTTTAAATATAACAGTTTTTATAAACACTCAAACTAAAATCATTGCTTTCAATTAAACCATATACAAGGTACTTTTGAATTGTCAAGCAGTCTTAATGACCTTCTTATCAACTCAACCTATAGTAATTGGCTGCAGAATACAAGTCTCTCTAAAATTTTGCCAGGTCAACACCAGGTCCTTCGCCTTCTTCATCTCTGGATAGACCTTAAGTTAGTTAATTTTTGACGATCCGTACGTTTTAAAATCAACGAGTGTCGCAAATGTAATGTTTCACGTGTAAATTCGGCCACCCTTAACAGACAACACCTCTAAATCCATCCACATATTATTTTTTATTTTAGATATTTTATTTTTACTAGCCATACTAATATTGTAAATAGGAAAGTTAATCTGTCTGTCTAGTCTAGGGATTATTCCACTGTTTGACGATATACGTTCAAAATAAAAAGTGATATCAATTTGTCTCATCATTATCTAGCCCTGTATGGAAGCAAAAAAGTAAAAAAAGAAAATGTTTGAAAGTTATGAGCGTCGAAAGTTCCACATTTCGACACTAATTTTAACGCATTTTTGGGCGCAAATAAATACCATAAGAAGACGGAAAATTGCAAAACGGCCTCCATACAGGGTTAGATTAGTAGTTCAACAATGCAAACAATTTTATTTTGAATAGATAGATTTAGTTGTTTTTTCATGATATCTAGACTGCCAAAGGTCTGTTTATAAAATTTTGCGCGCTCGGTTTCGTCCTAAATCTTTATCCATTTCGCTACAAATTTGCAAAAGTGTGTATTCGTACGCGAACTAGCTTCCTACTGCTCATCACAGCATCTATCTCTTCCGCACGTGTTTTCGGTTGATATAAAATGCATTTTAACCCCGCGCACAAAATAGTTCGTACCGTCGACTAGTGTACCCTTAATGGATTCGGATGAAACTTGGCACACGGATAGACCATGTCCATAATAGGATATACTCGTAAGGTACTTTTGTTTCTGGTAGTATGTTCTCTTGGGATAACTGCCGACTTTCAAACGGGCGAAGCAGGTGACAGAAGCTAGACCAGACTAGAAGCTAGCTTAGACTCTCTGACTTAAAAGACATTTTGGGATACAGACACTCAATATTCATGAAAAGTCTCGTGAAAATCACAGTTTCTTAAAGAAACGAAGGAATTGGGAGTTCGTTCTGTTACACGTCTGAATAATATCATGGCATTGTAGAAGCGACGCAGCGACACGGCGTGGCGAGACGTCTTGCGGGAGGCAATTGGAGCTCGCCACGTGACAGGATAATGAGCTCACGTGACCCGTCAGACACAGCCCTACAGCCGTTGCCGTCGACGAACCAACAATTTCCGGACTCTGACGAACGCGTTTCCAATTTCAGACCTCGGTAAGCACTTTCCCATCACTTGTTTTTTCGATTTCTTGCGTTAAAGCCCTATCAGAATGTACTTACATGCTGTAAAACATGTGCTCGCAAAATTCACTTTTACCTGAACGCTAGAGGCTATTGTGCAATTTGTCTCCCTTGAAATTGAAACCTAATGAAGCAATCTTTGGTAAATATTGATCGTTCCCTTCTTTGGAAACGAGGTCATTACAATGATTATTAATTCTTCCCTGTAACACATATTATATTTATTATTATTTCACGTAGTTTCTAAATACAAACAACAAATAGTTTGATAATTTATTAAAAAACGTACCTCTAGCGTTTAAAGTAAAACAGTATTATCTCATGAGTACCTTAATAGTATTTTATCAATAGTTCCTTCTCTGTCATAAAACAAACCATAATCACGCTATTTACTACTAATTATAATTTGACATTAGGACAATGTAAAATGGGGTGGGCGCTGACTCCTGTCATACAGGTCCGCCTAGTTCGGGAGTCAGAGGCTAATTTTTTACAGCAGTTATTGAAAACTGCTGTAAAAAATTATGTCAATAAATATTATTTGATTTGATTGATTTGATTTGATTTGATTCTTACTGGATGAAGGAAAATAAATGTCTTGGGAAAACCTATGTACCTATAGTTGTCATGTAAATCCAAAGACGAATCCGTCATTTGTTGCACAGGACTCCGTGAGACCTATCACGTTGGAACTATAAAGATGAGGCTAAACGCATTACACGGTTTGAATACCAACTAGGTAAGAATTTACCCCATAGGAGACAGATGCTAACCCATATTAAGATTTGAAGACATATTTCTTGAAAAGCTACATAACGACTTTACGATTGTGAAAACTGTTTTGTTTTGGTCGGAAAATATGCCACGGGAGTGCCAAACATCCAAAACCCGTTCAACCGACAAACAGAGTTACTTTTGCATATATAATTATTGTTTGATTACATGACAATATCTCACGTTATCCAACAATTATAAATAAATTGTAAACTGGCAACTAAAATAATCTTGGCCGCACTGCAAATAAATACACAATTAACTGAACTTTACTAAGATAGCAACTTTTTTTAATAATATCTCTTTAATTGCCCAGAGCGTTGTAATTCATCCCTCGCAATGTGGTAAACTTGCTAACTTTGACAATTTTGCAAATTATCTTGATCATATTGTCTAGACGAATACAAGATACGGTCGAATTGGAAGTGTTCAATGATTAGCATATGTCTAAAGACGTTGGTATGAAGCGAACTCGTGACTTGAATCGGCTTATTAGATTTTAATTCAGTCTATATCGGTGAATATTCGATTGCTAACGTAGATCGTAGACAATAATAAAATCACAGACATTGCAATTAACTCAATCTAGACATCTTCACTCAGAATATAATTAGGTACCTACAAATGTTGCTGTAACCTTCTAATATTCTTCCTTATTGCAATGAGAGTATAAAACACACACAATATAGCCAGTAAATTCTGAAAAAATAATTACAGACTAAAGTAGGTACTGTTTCGTAATACATACTGATGTTGAAAATAATTGGCAGTTTATTACCAAATTGATTTTCCAGCAACACCTATAGCTACATGACTTTTTGCGAAATGAAAAAAGCCACTATATTTATGGTTGATGGTTTGTGATCGTGACAGAAAACACTTAAAATAATTACTAAGAAATAATCATACAATACGCCTTCTATACAATATCTTTCTAATTTTCGAAGCCTACGCAAGAATCGTCGAGTTCTCTAAAATTTTATCATTGAAATATATGGAACACCTCATGTTCTAAGTTAATAGCGGCACGTAAGTTGGCAAGATATTGGCGTAGTGGGGTAAGTTCGAGCATGTTCCGCGAACTGACCAACCACCATATAGAGCGAGCGGAACGTGGACGCGACACGATTGGTCAGTCGATCCTTGTGTCAACTGACCAACCAATCACGCGCTCGGAACGGTCCTAAACGTTCCCCGCGCCCGCTTCATTACCAAAGATACCTTAAAAACGACTTCCGCGCATCTAACGACTCTTGCCAACTTACGTGCCGGAGATTATTATACACGACTGACAAATGCATTCACTGACTGTACAAGTCTATTCAAATCGGTGTGGTTCTTTCCTCAAAAGACCATCTCAGATAAAATCTGCTGATTAGAAACTGCAGATTAGTAAAATAGTCACAGCGGATCTTTGTGTCTCTGAAGTTGGTGCTGCAAACCATTGCGCAAGGAACAGTTTGTCATCGAATAAACTGCATAGCGTAAGCGAGACAGGACGATGCGACAAACGTAAGCGAGTGAAAGAGACAGTTATACAATGCTATATTCACTTTCAACATTGACTAAAAAATTGTTACTGCGCAGGGTCTTGCAGCCAATTCAGAGACACAAAGATCCTGTGTGAGTATTATATCTGAGATGGCTCCTCATACGATGGATCTGATTAAGCCAATGTCTGGACTTTAAGAGAAACCTCTCTGTTTGTTTCAATGTCCATTCTCAAAATTGACGGTATGGAAATACGTGTAAACGTGTTTGTTACCAATTTCCATAATTATTCTTGAAAATTGGTATCATTTCAGCTGAAAGACGTCGACTTCCACCTTCCACCTCCGCACCCAGCGGATGCCCGCGTCTTACACAAGTTTAATATAATTATTATTTATTTAACAAATTATCATTTATCGTAATGACATTTATATATGCGATGACTTGTGAATGCAGTCTGACGGAACAGGTCAAGTGAAAAAAGATAATAGCTCCTCATATTGATATATTATTATATATCCACATACCTACCAGTACCACGATATCTGCCTGAACTTAAAATGCGACCTTGACTTTCAAGTTTTATTTTGGTGTAGATTTGTTACGGCGGCGAATACTAAGACAGTTTAAAAATGTTTAATCAATAAGCGAAAAATGACTTTCTTTTGCGAAGTTGGTGTCTTAGGTACCTATTGTTTTCAGTTATTCGAAACCGACTTCGGAAAAGAAAGTTATTTTTCGCTTTATAGTGTATTTTTAGGGTTCCGTACCCAAAGGGTAAAAATGACCCTATTACTAAAACTACACTGTCCGTCTGTCTGTCTGTGCCGTGATAACTAGACAGTTGAAATTTTCACAGATGATGTATATCTGTTGCCGCTATAACAACAAATACTAAGAACAGAATAAAAATATTTAAGTAGGGCGGCTCCCATACAACAAACGTGTTTTTTTTTGCGATAATGGTACGGAACCCTTCGTGCGTGAGTCCGACTCGTACTTGGCCGGTTTTTTTGGAAGTCAGTTTGGTTTTTGTTATAAAAGTTTCTTGTTTATCTCTTTTTAGTTTTGGTAGCTACCTCCAATTACCATGAAAATCTCGTGATGATTCCAATAAGCCCAAACACGACTAGGATACATTGTTTTTTTTTCGGAGTGCCTACCTGCAGTTTCACCGTCAGATCAGTTCAATGGTACCATTTTCATCAGTACCTTTTATTTATAAGTATTTGCTTCATCATAGTATCTTATGCCTGTGTCATACTTAGCATTAAGGAGTTGCATTGGCCATCTGTGGTCTTCTTCATCAGTTCCACTTCACCAAATGATACTTTCTGAATTCAAATGATTGCATTGTTGAAGAAAATAAAACCGCTATACGTATGCCAATAATATTTGAGGAATTCCCTCGATTTCCCCAAGATCCCATAATCAGATCCTGACCAGATGACAATGGAAGTATACTCGTTCAAACAAAAGTAGAATTTTTTGGGCGCACGGTTGGCGCAGTGGTTGAGCGATTGACTGCTGCGCTGCGTGTCGCGGGTTCGATTCCCGCACAGAACAAATATTTGTATGATCTACAAATAGTTGTTCCGGCTCTGGGTGTTTGTGTATGTGAAATTATATGTTTGTAAACGCACCCACGATACAGTAGAAATTCCTAGTGTGCGGCAACGTTTTTTTTTTAAATAAAAAAATACTAAATCGGTCCAGGCGTCTTTGAGTAATCGGGCAACATATATAAAAAAAAGATACTGACTAATTGACACATTCCTACTGTTTTTAAAAATCGGTTAATAATATAGTTTAATGAGTCATAGCATAAAGAATCCAGAAAGTTTCATTATAATTGTCCTACATGAAGCCATATTTGAACAAACTTTCAGGAACAGATTGGGAACAAATCCCAAAATTGACAAAAACCTTAATCTCGGTAGTCAGTAAGCATTAGTTTTTCTTATATAATAAAGTTATTATTCGATTAAAACATTTGCACATCATCAGCCTATTAATATGTTCCCACTGCTGGGACACAGGCCTCCTCTCTGTGAGCGGGAATGGGCCGTAATCCACCACGCGGGCCCAATGCGGATTGATGGATGTCACATGTCTTCGAATTTTTGGTTCTAGGACATGCCGGTTTCCTCACGATGTTTTCCTTCACCGTTAAAAACCGTTAAAACATTTGCATTTACGTAGTATTCGAAAAGTTCATCTTGACATATGTTTATTGTTTGTTATCTTATCGAACAGGTACGTTGATAAGGATGTCAAGATTTAAAATACTACTTCAAAAAGCATTTTATTTTCCTTATAATCTCTATGGTAATCATCAGTACGTTTCACTGGTATTTATTTTACTATTAACTAATAGAAGCAAACATGAAATTCAAAGAACTGACTGTTTTTTTGTGAATACCCGATACACGTTATGTTTATTTAGCTAGGCATTGACTATATCGCAGTCGCAGAGTGGTGCAAGTGCGAAATATTTGAATATTGAGATAATCAGCAGGCTGCAGTCATAACTTATATTTGATATGTACAAAAACACGCTTCCTTGTATAATATAACACAGAAACATTTTTGACAAATAAATTAGGGTCACTTTTTCTGTTGTCGACTGTTTGTTGTGAAGCCTTTAAATTTGTTATGTACTACTTTCCTAGGAGATTATTCTACAATTGCTTAAGGGCTCTTTCAATTTAGACGTTTGGTGTCAGACCGCTGCGGTGCCGCAGCGGTGCGGTTATCGTACTGCGCACGGCCAGTTGATTTTTTTCCATACAATTTCTGCACACACATACTCGTACTGGTGTGGTGCGTGCGCGGCACCGCCGGCGCACGGTGGGCTGTAAATCGGTTTTCATAGACTTAGGGATTTAAATTTGCAAATGCCGGTTTTTTTACCGGATATCGCTTATATTCATCATCAGCCTATTAATGTTCCCACTGCTGGGACACAGGCCTCCTCTCCGTGAGAAACATCTCTGTAAACATAAATAAAAATATGTTGTTGATTCAAAAAAAATCGGCTGCGTTAACCGTTATGTGGAGTATGACTAAAAATCATAAATAATTAGTACTATAACCACCAGTAAGGATATTATAATTATCCTTGCCGTTTAAGAGATAAGTAGATTTTACTTACTAGCTACATACAAATTTTATAATTCCTTCGATTTTGTGCAGAATTGACTAGGGTGTCATTTTTAGGGTTCCGAAGTCAACAAGGAACCCTTATAGTTTCGCTCTGTCCGTCTGTCCGTCCGCAGCTTAGCTCAGAGAATCTAAGTACTAGACATCTATAATTTGGCAAGTATATACATATTAATAATTCCGACAAACTGGTAAAATAAAATCATGAAAAAAATTTTTTTTTGGGTACTTCCCATAGACGTAAATTGGGGATGTATTTTTTTTTACTCATCTGTCCCATGATGTGCGGTATCGTTGGATAGGTCATTCAAAAATATTATGGGTTTTATTAAAACCATTTTTTGATTCAGAGATCCGTTTGCGTAAAATTAAGTTTTAAATTTTTCTTGAAATTTAAGTTATTATTTATGTCATTTTCGAAAGTCTCATCATCACTTCTAAATAATATTGTGCTATCGTCTGCAAATAAGATCATCGGATTAGAAATAACTTTAGGCATGTCGTTAATATATACAATGAAAAATAATGGTGCTAGGACACCTCCCTGTGGTACTCCAAATAAGGATTTGCAATATTCAGACGTGTATGTAATTTCTGTTTTAGTGTATGGACAGATTTTCTTTACACATGTATATTGTTGCCTATTAATTAAGTATGATTTAATAAGTTGAAGAACATTACATCTGATGCCATATTTCTCCAATTTGTTAAGAAGTATTTTATGGCTAACGTGGTCAAAGGCCTTAGTTATGTCCATAAATAATGCAACAGCAGGAGTTCTATTGTCAATATTTGTAAGTGCATGTTTGACAAGTGCATTTGGGCGCACGGTTGGCACAGTGGTTGAGTGATTGACTGCTGCGCTGCGTGTCGCGGGTTCGATTCTCGCACGGAACAAATATTTGTATGACCTACAGATATTTGTTCCGGCTCTGGGTGTTGTGTATGTGAGATTATATGTTTGTAAACGCATCTACGATACAGGCAGACATTCCTAGTATGCGACAACGTTTTTTTAAAAAAAGTATATAAATATATACACCGTGAAATTTAAGTGGTTTTACGATGTTTTTGTTTTAAAATAATTTAAAAAAAAAACACAAACTTGAAAAAGTGAGTAACAATAGTAACTTGTAGGTACTAGGTACTACGGTGAATAATACGGTGGTGACGCGAGTAGTACCTAGTACCTACAAGTTACTATTGTTACTCACTTTTTCGAGTTGATGAATATTTTTCAAATTATTTTAAAATAAAAACATCGTTATTTTTTTACTTTAACTCTATGCTTCGAAAGTACTCCTAAAGGCAAGTCGTTCTGCCGCGGGAAAACAACCACTTAAATTTCACGGTGTATATAGCAGAATTAATGCTTTTACTTTGCCTAAAACCATATTGTTCACTGATTAAGATTGTATTGGTTTCTAAAAAGAAATATGTACTTGTATAAATTATTTTTCCAAATATTTTAGAGAAGACTGGATTAAGGGCTATGGGTCGGTAATTACTAGGATCTTGCCTGTCACCTTTTTTAAACATTGGTTTTATTACAGATATTTTTAGTTTTTCTGGAAATACACCCTTTTCGATCCAATCATTGGTAATGTGACTAAGTACGGGTGCAATAATGAAAGATGTAGCTTTAATCACTTTGGTGGTTCTATCGTCATATCCAGCGCTGTTTGTATTTTTCAGAGAATTTATTATTTTAATCATCATAAAAATTGAATTAGGTTTTGTGTCAAATGTCAGCATTATATTATAGTTAATGTCATTCTGAGATTGAATTTGATTAATAATATATTCATTAAATGATTCCGCTATTTGTTCTGGACTGTTAATAACTGTATCGTCAACAATTATCTTGTCTATTCCTTCGTTTGCAAAATTTACTTTCTGTTGATTAATTATACTCCATGTAGCTTTGCTCTTGTTTTTAGAATTGTGTATAGTATGAGAATTTTGGGCTTTTTGTGTTTGTTTAATTATGTGTTTTAATCGATTAATGTAGGTTTGTTTTTGTTTACTGAGTTAGGTGACTTTCGATATTCCCATAGCATGTCCCTTGTCATTTTGGAACTTTTTTTTAGTCCCGTTGATATCCATTTAGGTCTTTTAATAACCGAAATTTTTATTTTATTAATTGGAAAACACAAGAAATAAAACAATTGATATATTTCATGAAACTCATCAAATGCATCATTGGGATCGGAGCACATATATACATCATGAAAAGTGAGACTTTGAAGACATTCTCTAAATTTTTTGATATTTTCATCGCTATAGTCACGTTTCTGAATAAACCAATGAGATAGCGTGCAAGTTTTTTTGACACGACATTTTAGTAGTTGCGCCGTGTGATCCGACAATGCGAATTCTTTAATATCTGGTATTGTGAATTATGTAATCGATGCAGGTCCCACTGCACAGACGCGTTGGTGATCGAGTACCCAAAATTAGATTATGACTGCGTAATAAATTTTGAAAGGTCAAAGAGGCTTTTCTATTTTTGCAGATATCTATATTAAAATCTCCACATAGTATCATCTTATTATTTGGTTTCAGACAAATTTCTTTTAAGATCATGTCCAAATGATCAAGAAACATAGATAGTTTATCTTTTTTATTGTTTGGCGGTCTATAAATACAAATAATTATGATAGAGTGAGACAAGAGCTTAATCGCACAACATTTTATTAGATTGGGTATAGCCCATTTCCTTACGTTAATAACCTCAAATTTAAGTGTGTTTTTGATTAGAATGCATGACCCCCTATTTCTACCATCCCAAGTGTAGGATGTTGCTAGTGAATAATTAGCAATATGTAAATGTTGATGGTCACCCTGTTTCATGTTGTGTTCCGTTACTCAAAGGATATCAATTGGCATACCTTCTTCTGAGAGTTCACTAAGATGTATACCTAATAGATCCGATTTACTTATTTGGTGCATTATAAATATGTGATTATAAACGAAAAAAATCGCGGTTATCTATAACCTTATCTACATGCTTATATTTTAATGGTATTTCATCTGCCTGTTCAAATAGATCTAAATCGTAGAGTATATTGCTTACAATTCGGTTGTGTATGTTTCTCATTCCATACTTATTAATTTTACCGATCGGATCATCAGTCAGATCATAGTTGCTATCAAAGAAATATGCGTATTCATTGCTTTGTAGTAATCTAAAGTCAAATTAGATTCGATTTCCAAGTAAATCACTTATTTTCTTTTGTCGATATCCATCTATAAAGTCAATATTCGACCCGACTACATCACTAATTGAGTAGCGTAAAACTTTCCAGAACGAAATAGTGAATACCACAGATTAGAGGTGAATACATAGGAAATTTTTCAAATTCCGAAAGAGAAATAAACTAGGAGCGTGCGCGCTAGATTCCAGGAACGAGCCATACCATTCCCCGTGGCTCTAACGCGCGCTCGTATCTATCGGCTCCTTTCGCAATTCGCACCCGCGGTGGTACTGAAATAGATTATATTTTTCTGAATTCAGTTGCGAATTTGGATTTTATAACTCCTTCTTCAGTTACCAGTTAGTCCTTATTAAGTTCAATACTGAATAGGTTACGTCTAGACAACTGTGCTTCACCGTAGACCACATCATCGCTTACCATCAGGCGAGATAGTGGGCAAACGCGAGCATATAGATTAATAAAATAAACATCATCCTATGTGGGCCCGTTTTTAGACGTTGTGTGCCGTTGAAACCTTTTTAATGTTCATGTAACAACAAAAAAAAACCCTTCTTAGTCCGCATTATGATGCAACTTCGGCACCCTATTACTGCGCGTGGCCTGACACGCACTTGGACGGTTTTTGTATATAGTGATAACTAATAAAAAGCGATATCCGGCAAAAGATCTGGCACTTGCCAATTGAAATCCGTATGTCTATGAAAGCCGATTTTCAGCTCACCGTGCGGCGCCGCACTGCGCTCTTGCTGTATTCATTTTATGAAAACAAGTCAACTGGTCGTGCGCAAAACGACACCTACACCGCTGCGGCACCGCAGCAGTCCGACACAAGACGTCTAAGACTCTTGAAAATTAAAACACAGTAGTATTTTCATCCTAAACAGTGTTTATGTTAACAAGGTACCTAAATGAAGAGGAAAATAGTATAAAGACTGGTTGACAAACGTTTTTCGGGGCAGGTTGATACTAAGAAATTATATAGTAAAAACTTGTCGCTTAGTTGTTATTTTTTACAAAAGAAGTGGCAAAACCGTTTGACACGCATTGTAACACTTAAAATATATATAGTTACTTATGTAAAGGACATAAAAGAAAACAAGACTAAAATGAGATTTTGAGACTACCAATAATATATATTTACAAGTGTTTTTTTTTACTGCAAACTTTCTAACTTTGAGATCGCTTAAGTTGATTAAATGGTTTCCGTGGATAACAATGTTGTTTAATTACTAATTACTTTTCTTGAATCCACACATACTTAATTACTATTTGCTTCATAACTAATGGTGACTAAATTATAGTCAACCTTGCACAGGCCTGTGGTCAACCTACCCTAGCCTTAGAGTAGGTTGACACATATTTCCAGTACCGTAAAATCCAGGAAACAACAATACCTATGATGTATTATAATATGGATTTTAATTACTTATTTTATTTGACTAATACTATCACCGTAAAAAAAAGTTATTCTTATAAGTATATATAAATAAGAAAACACAAGAAACACAGACCACAAAGTGAAAAGTTTGTCAAAAATCCCCGGTTTTCCAGCATAAAGTACTTTTAATTAAACATTGCAACAACAACAAAAAATAATTAATTCCGCGACCACATACAACCTGCACCACTGTGCGTCGTGACTATGGTCAACAAATTGTATTATTTAAAAGAGCATCGCGTCGTTAACCGGTTAGTGTGTATCCAGCGTCCGAGAGAGACGCCGCCGCAACTATGAAGCTCTTTATATGCGGTAAGTCTTTAATAAATATCATATTTATAAAGATAGAACATCGTTTAACTTATTATAACATCTCTCTAAAGATAAGACAATTAATTAAACATGAAATGCACCTGAATGAATTTTTGCAAATAAGCGCAAAAATATAAATCGTTTTAAAGTTTTATTCTAACAGCAAAATAGTTTTCAATAAATAAATATTAACGATCACGCTTTTGTTTACAATAATAAGTACTTGCAATCCGATCAAACTTATCGCATAATTCATAACCACTACTACTATATAACTTTAAAAGGAGAATTTGATTATGTTTTTTTACTGTCTACCTTATAATGAAAATATACAATATGAAACTGGATAAGTATGATACACGAGGAATCCATCTCCAAGATTTAAAAGTACTTTTTTGCTCTCTCATCTTGAATAAGGTTTAAGCTTAAAATGACATTTTATTTGTCAAGTAGATAAATACATAATGATGTCATTTACTTTTATGATTATCTGGAAACCTGATTTCTTGGCCGGTAAAGATAGACTGGGATTCCCTGACATCAAATAGCAGAGATATTCAAGTTACTCAACCGGTTTTCCTTATGGCTTATTGTTTATGTTATGCGTTCTGTTTGAGTAATATTTTACATATCTTACAATAGGATGTTATAACTTTAACGTTCCAAGTTCAAATTATAAGGTAAACTAGTATTTATTAATCATACAATTGATTGCAATACATTTGTCAACATCCGCTTAGCCTTCTATGTTTGTACCGGCTTCCAGTCAAACTGGATAGGACTGGATACCATTACAAGCTGTACGTAATACATACCTCCTAGAAACAAAACTTAAGGATACACTAGTCGACGGCACGAACTATTTTGTGCGCGGGGTTAAAATGCATTTTATATCAACCAACAACACGTGCGGAAGAGATAGATGCTGTGATGAGCAGTAGGAAGCTAGTTCGCGTACTAATACACACTTTTGCAAATTTGTAGCGAAATGGATAATGATTTAGGACGAAACCGAGCGCGCGAAATTTTATAAACAGACCTTTGGCAGTCTAGATATCATGGAAAAACGACTAAATCTATCTGTTCAAAATAAAATTTTTTGCAATGTTGAATTACTAATCTATCCCTGTATGGAGGCCGTTTTGCAATTTTCCGTCTTCTTATGGTATTTATTCGCGCCCAAAAATGGTTTAAAATTAGTGTCAAAATGTGGAACTTTCGACGCTCATAACTTTTAAATATTTTATTTTTTTACTTTTTGCTTCCATACAGGGCTAGATAATGATAAGACAAATTGATATAATTTTTTACTTTGAACGTACATCGTCAAACAATGGAATAATCCCTAGACTACGTTTGTATGGAAGAATTATCGAATAGTGTAACCTTAAGCCTTCTAATAAATACCAATTCTCTTCGTCTTCAGTTATGCAAAAAATATTCAAGTTTGTTCTTCAAACTTGTTCTCGTAGACTTGTATAAAAAAACTCACAAAAGACACTAGCGAAGTGTACAAGGAAATGTTAGAAGATTTACTACTAGAGCAAGTTAGCTTAGTTAGTTAATAATTTTGCATAATTGTGTGCAGACCGAAAAATATATAAACAAGTATGAAAAAGAATACTCAGCTAAGCTAAACTGACTTAGCTCAGCTCTTGGCTTGCAACCAGTATTATGATTGAAAATTCTAATTAATACTAAAATAAATAGGTGTTGCCGAAAAAATCCTCAGCATATGCTCATAACCTTTAATTTAGAAGCAATTTGTATTTATTACATTTTGAAATGTTTCAGTATTGGCCCTTGTGGCATCAGTGATCTCAGAACAATCAAATGATGGACTCCTGAAAGCCAGTAATGAGATTTTTACTGCTAACATGTTCAAAGTAAGTACAAAATACTATATTCTCCAATAATATTTTTCATTTAATAATATGCGTCTTGCCGGGCGCAAAAAAACTATTCTTTCTTTCTATCAATAATGACATTATGTCATACCTATCCTTATTCATTATTAACTTTAATAAGCATCACGTTTGACCTTAACTACATATAACAACAACAAAAGCAGAAACTTCTACGAGATAAGCGATAACCTAAAAGCAATTATTAGATAGCAATTATTATAACCCGCGACTTTCAGAGATGTTTATGAATTATTCGAATACATAAAACATACTTTCAATTTTACTATTATAATCAGATTTATATATATAGGTACCGCTTTAAGATGGTTAAGGCATCATTAGAGATTCAATTTGCAAGGCTCAACAGTAGGCATTGGCAGCCGCAGAAATAGTGTTGAGGCAAACTGCAAATGGCCCAATATGTGAAATACAAACAAGAGTTAAAATAAGAGTCGTAATCTTAATGAAGTATGTATTAAGTTGCGTTGCCTAGATTATAAAAAACAACAAGCAATTCACCGTGAAATTTTAAATTAAAAAGTACTATTTATATTGCTATTGCACTCCGCTCCTAATTCTAGGAACACACTACATAGACTTGCTTCTTTCTTTCAAAGTCATGGCTACCGTCAAGGCCGACTTGGAAATCTCTGGATTTAATATGTTTATTTGACCAATAATACCTTTATTTCCCGTAACAACAAACAATCTTGCACAATTCCATCAAAGTTTCATAGATATGCACATAATAAGTTTGCTACCATGCACAGTTCTTACACAGGTTTATACAGTTTTCTGGGTAGGCACTAAAAGGTTGAGAAAAAACGGAACTGATTTATCCTGTTCCCCGTACTAGTTTAAACTATACTAGGTGGAACAGTTTGCCTCGATCACCGTACAGGTATCTTTAGTGTTACACGTGTGATAAAAACAAATTATTTTAGATAAAAACATTTCGTAGACCAAGCAAAGTACAGCAGATGTAAAATTTTGGGTAAACGTAAAAAATATACTTCGAACCCGTGACGGCCGTAGCAAAGACAATCTCCAGAGATGGGGATTCATGAACTAATAAATAAGTAGCCTAAATAAGTATTGATCATTGGCTTTGGTAAACATTAAAAAAACCCGACAAAATACCGTATTTTATCATATCAGTAGATTCAGAAACGAATCATTAACGAACTAACCTTAAAACATTTATGCTAGTGGGGTAGTCTGTCGCCATAAAGTCACATAAGTTAGAATTACAATAACTTAGAAGTTTGAAGTTTCCAACAGAACCTAATATTGCCAATCATGTTATCAAGATTGTAAAGTAGTCCTTGAATTCATCGTCATACGGAAACAAAGACGTGACGCAATCAACTGAACATGCAATGAGCAATAAGTATTATGTTTTCCTTTATTAGACATAGTTTTTCAATTTGAAACGCATTGTCATATCAATATGTGCTTATAAGTAATAAAATAGAGCCTAGGTATAATATAGTATCTAAATATAATTAAGTATTAAAGAGAGCTAATAATTAAATTATTCTTAATCTCCAGGAGGTAGTGAAGTCTAAACCTGGCGAAAATGTTGTGCTGTCTGCATTCTCTGTGCTGTCTCCATTGGCTCAGCTGTCCTTAGCATCAGAAGGAGAATCTCATGACGAAATCCTTAGAGCCATTGGTTTGCCCAATGATAACGTGGTAAGTGTACCTTAATTTATAATATATTATGGTTTTACAAGTGTTGAATCAGAAGATGGAAGAAAACTATTATTACTATTATTTTAATATTTTTACATTTGTTTATGCTCGCACTGAAACGCCTTGCAGCAATTACAACAATGGAGCACAAACTTACAAATCCTAACAATAAGTCGAGGTTTCCTGAAGATGAACTTAGAAACAAGATAAACTTAGAAAGTACATAAAATATGAATTGAAAAAGTCACATTGGTACTTTTCCGGATTTGAAGCCACGACCTGAAGCACGAGATGCGAGGCCATTAGGCCACCACGATACATAACAATGACAAAAACACGACAAGAATTAACACAACATGTTATAAAATAAATATTTCTATTGTCGCACGATTCCCGGGTGTTTCACAACAATAGATACTCGTATTATTCTCATCTTATTAGTTGACGTTCAGCTTTTTAATAAATACATTATATTTTTAACAGACAACGGAAGTGTTCAGTGACGTGACCAAGCAACTGCGCTCCGTGAAGGGTGTCGAGCTAAGTCTAGCAAACAGAGTGTACGTCAAACAAGGGGCCGTGTTGAACGACCAATTCGCTGCCTTGTCCAAAGATATCTTTAACTCGGACGTTAAGAACATTGACTTCGGTAAAAATGTTGAGGCTGCTCAGGAAATTAACGCATGGGTAAAAAAATATTACTTTTATGGACCCTCCAAAGAAATGATTTAAGAGATATATAATCAGAAACAAGGTTTTATTTAAAGTGACTAATTATCATCTTACAATACAATAGATTTCGTTTAAAGGAATCCTCATGTGCGTCTGAATATCATATTGTTTCCAAACTGTAGTTTTGGTTGATGATCTTTACATAGCAATAAATAACAAGTCGTATTTGTATACGACTTGCGATTTTTTTATTTTTTTTTTCACCCTTGTGGTTGAAATCAATTTAGTTTTCCTGTTGTACCCATATTAACAAACCAACATTATAGAGTTCTAAAATATGACGATTATAATGTAATTTGGTGAATACTTTTTTAGGTTGAAGATAACACCAATCACAAGATCAAAAATTTAGTATCTGAAGACACACTGGACGCAAGTACTGCTGCTGTCCTCGTTAACGCAATTTACTTCAAGGTTTGGGACCCAATGTATTTTTTTAACACACAAATATACAGCCTGGCGAAATCAGATTTATACTTTAAATTAAGATAATTTTGTACTTGAAAGTTTAACTAAGACCCGTATTCCGGATGCTCATTCTCGACTCGAGCTCAAAAATTTCGCCACACCTACCAATCAACTGCCAACCGATCGCAACTTGGCATACGATTCTTCAGCTTGACATAATGTGTACTCAATAGAGCAAGAGCCCAGATACCTCAGACGATACTGAAGTCAAAAAAACAAGCCAACCAATCGCAACTGTCAATTTCCAGTTTGATTTAAGTTTAACATGAGCATCTGGAATACCGGCCTAACGACTGATACTTTTTCGTAATCATATTATTCAGGCTTCGCCATTTTCCATGCATAACAACGCCTACCAAATTTTCACCTCTTTGCCACCTAAAATGCGTTTGCCTTTGGCGCATTTTTTATTTTGTCCAAATAAACAAATATCCGCCTTTTAGTGCTTACGATTATCATCGATAAGTACCTTTAGAAAATATATAGATCTACCTCAATTCGTAAGGCAAAAAGAAAAAAAATGTTTTGTTCGACATTTAATTCACGTTAGAACTTAAAAAACAATAGTGAAGAACTACTGCACTGGTCAATTTCTTAAAAACTAATATAACGAAATGGCAACTTTTTATTATATCACAAAACAGCAAAAATTTGCATCAAATCGCATTAGTAGCAAAAACAAAGTTGTATACATCCGACTTGGTCACCCTATACATATATTAATATTTAAGTATATTGTGATAACATAATTGCTGATAAGTTGCAAACTGCTCAAGAGGAGATTTATTTTCTAAATATTTTTTTCAGAATCATACTAAATTAATATTTATTTGTATTCAGGGTAGGTGGTTGAAACCGTTCGACAAAGAGGATACCAAAGATCAAGATTTCTTTGTAAGCAAGGACAAGCCTATCAAAAAGTCTATGATGCATAGAACAGGCCACTACAAGTACGCTGAAAGTAAGGAACTTGACGCTAAGGTAAATATTTTTCATAAGTTTCTATAATTCCACAATAATTTAGGATTTACTTTTGATCACTACGTCACGCTGTCACTGACTCCCTGTTTGTGAGCTTATTAATTCTAAACTACTCAACTGGTTTTGATACGGGACTATCATCTAGATAATTTCTACCAAAAATTTGTATTCCACGGGACCGCAGAAAAAAAATTGTTATGTAGATATAAAATAATACTTTCTTAATTTTTTTGAAAATAATATACCTATTACTGTCTGAAAAGTTACTAGTTGGCCTGTGAAGTTATTTGTTTTAAGTTTACAAGAATGTTATTTGTTTTGTCAGCTTTTAGAAATGCCTTATGTTGGGGAACAATCATCGCTTCTTGTCGTACTGCCAAACGAAATCGACGGCATCGGTAACCTCCTTGAGAAACTAAAAGATCCATCAGCTCTATCAAATGCCATTGATAAAATGAATGACAATGAAGTCATCCTTTCTCTTCCCAAGTATAAAATTGAAACCACTACCGACCTTGCACAGGTTCTCCAAAAGGTTAGTACTGACTTCCAAAGACAGGAATACATATTCCAGCAACTTACTCAAAAGCAATGACACAATTGTGGGCAAGGCTACTACTTGCATATATTTTGTGTACAAATTACTGGAATGTCCTGGTTCGTTTAGTACAATTCAAGACAATTTATTGGCCTGATTAATTTAGAATCACAACAAATTCTTTCAGATGAGGATTGTAAAGTTATTCTCACGGGGTGAAGCTGGATTAAGGAATCTGATAAAGGGAGAATCAGACTTGTTCATAAGTAAAGCTGTTCAAAAAGCGTATATAGAAGTTAATGAAGAAGGGGCCGAAGCAGCTGCAGCTAATGGTGAGTCTAATTCTATGGTAGATTTGTAAACTGAGATCTTAAGTAAAACAGATAAAGATTATTATCTAAAGTTAAGATGCAATATACCTATATTTAAGTAGGTAGTTGCCAGTGTTAAGGGTTATTATTAAATCTCATATTTTGTTCTGAATAAAAATGATTATGTACCTATGGCAATTCTGAAAGTCTAAAAGTTGTGTGATGCGGAGGAATGAGGAACGTATATGGCGTCAGGTAGGTTTTAGCATGAATGTGGATGCTAAGGGTAAAAACACCACAGAAACGATGGACGTATTGTGTGAAAAATTATATAGGTTAAAAGGAGTAGACTACTGGATTGCGGCAATAGACATTTGTGAAATAAGATATTCTGCATCGCCACAAATACATTGGACACACCAAAACTTCGAATTATGTTAAAATGTTGATTGTATTCCAGCTTACGTCGTCAGTACTTGTTCGGCTATTGTAGTTTTTAGTCTTGCCGGGTTGATAGGCCTTCCGTTTACGTCTTAAAAACCAGGTCTGTGCCACTGTTCAGCGGACTCCTTTACTCTGTATATTTTATTAAGTATGGGCTTTGCTGCAATCTATGTGGAAAAATTGCACGTAGATGTAAAATTACTAGTTTTTGTTTCACGATACGCAGTTGCAAATATTGGTCTAATATGTTTGTATTTTTTATATTGCAATTAGATTTATGACAAAATGAAATGAATCTTATACATCAAAAGGATTTATATACTTGTATTAAAAAGGTAAAATAATTGTGCATTGTATTAATAAAATTTCAGCATTTCTGGCCCCCGGAGGAGCTGGGTACGGCATGGTATATAAAAATTTCAGTGTCGACCGGCCATTTTATTTTGCACTGATTATTCGAAAAAGAGTCATCTACAATGGAATAGTTCACAAATAGGTATCAGTTGTACAGTTTACGCCTTTCTTTGTTAGTTGTGATATTTGTGTTTTTTTATACAATACTAAGGATTAGAAAAATAAATCTAACAGGCAGTGTTTACCGTAGTAATTCACTCGTAAAATTTTAAACTAAAACTTCATTTAACGTTTCGGTTATCTACTCGTACCTAAATTCAACGGTTGTCGATTGTGTGAATTTGTGTGATGACTGCTCACTTTTTATTTTTTTATCTGAAAAGTAAGTATTTCAAAATCAGATGTTCTGATTCGTAGTCGGGTATTAGTGCTATAGACGTTTTTATATACATTGCGTCAATTACTTCATTCATTTCAGAAAGCAAGTTCGGCAGTACTATGTTTGCATCAATCGGTAAAAATACGAATTTTTGAGCTATCGAAACAGCAAACATAGACACATACATAGACTGTCATACTCATTAATACTTAAGTGGTTAAAATAAAATAAAACATTCTCACTCTGTGGAACAGACACAACATAACAATCACCATGGTCTGTACCTGGGTCATTGCACTGTGAACGAGTAAGTAGGTGTAGGCAAAAATGTGCGCACTTTTATCTTGTAAAAGTGCGTATTTATTACCTATGAAATGATTTAGACCATTTTCGCCGCTATCTTTAGTTATGGGCATGACATACGGAGGAATGAAGAATGTCATCCTAGTAAGTTTTAGGTATGAATGTGGATGGTAAGAGTAAATAAAGACCACAAAAGCGATGCGATGGACGGATTGTGTGAATAATTATATACCTTGCTAGAAAGGAGATGAGTATTGAGATAGGCTAACAACTGAAAAACAATAGTGTTTTACCGAAATTTGCAACCATTGGGTAGCATATCTAACCATTGGTTGAGTTAACTACGCCTAAACAAAACTTTCTTTAGCGTTTTCGGTTAACATACTCATACCTAAATTTAACGGTTGACCATTGTATAAATTTGTGTGATGTCTACTAATTTTTGAAATCTTTTCCCACTTAAAATAAAACATCTGAAAAATAAGAATTTCAAAATTACATTTTCTTTTTTGTAGTCGGGTATTAGTTCCTTATACGTTTTTTATACCTTGTATCAATTACTTCATTCATTTCAGAACGCAAGATAGGACTATGTCTGCAGTGATGTGCTTTTGTAGTTTTTGCTTTATTGGATTTCCTGTAATCCTTTATGCCCTACGAAATCTTTAAATTAAAACAGCACAACCATTTCTTTGAAAATTGAAAAAAAAATTGTTTCCCTTTTTGATGTTTCGTCAGTCATACGAGTATATTTTTGTTTAAACAGTGTCTGTGTCACTCTTACAGTAAAATCAAATTAATCGACCAAAAGACGAATGAGTAGTTTTTGAGCTATCGGACAAGCAAACGTTGTAACATACATAGACTGTCATACTCATGAATATTTGAAGTGGTTTAAATAAACACACACATTCCGTGGAACAAACACAACAGTCTAACAATCACCATGGGCTGTACTTGGGTCATTACACTGTGAACGAGTAAGTAGGTGTAGGTGATAAGTGCGCACTTTTTTTGGTTATGGGCATGAGATGCCGAGGAATGAGGAACGTAAATGTCGTCAGATAGGTTTTAGTGTGAACATGGATGGTAAGAGTAAAAAATACCACAGAAACGATGGACGGATTGTGTGAAAAATTATATAGGTAGAAAGGAGTAGACTACTTGATTTTAGCAAAAGAGATTTGTGAAATAAAAAATTCTGCGCCACCACAAATAAATTGGGATAAGGGCAGGATTAATAGTATTTCTGACATCAATACCAAAAGTTCCAATTATGTTAAAATGTGGATTGAATTCCAGCTTACGTCGACAGTACTCGTTCGCCTAGAGTAGTTTTTAGAACTCCTTGCTGGGTTGATAGGCCTTTCTTTTACGTCATAATACCAACTCTGTACCACTATTCAGCGGAGTACTTTTAGAGACATTTCATATTTTTACAAGCAAGGGCTTTGCTGCATTATATCTGGAAAAATTGCAAGTAAAATTGCCAGATTTTATTTAACGATACGCGGTTGCAAAAATTGGTCTTACATGTTTGTACTTTGTATATTGCAATTAGTTTTTATTACAAAATGAAATGAAGAAAAATTTTTATATAATTGTTTACGACATTGCAGGTACGAGGCAAATTACCTATTAACAAGAGGTAACATAATTGTGCATTTTATTTATTCAATTTCAGATTTTCAGGCCCCATTCGGAGGGGCGTACGGCATAGTATATAAACATTTCAAAGTCAACCGGCCATTTTATTTTGCACTGATTATTCACAACAGAGTCATCTACAACGGGATCGTTCAAAAATAGGTATCAGTTGTGCACTTAAAGATTGTTATTATACAACAGGGAAAAAAAGCTAGTAATCTGTGTTTACCGTAGTAAATCACTCGTAAACTTCTAAACTAAAACTGTCTATAACGTTTCGGTTATCTTACTCGTACCTAAATTCAACGGTTGTCGATTGTGTGAATTTGTGTGTTGACTGCTAATTTTTAAATCTTTTCTTACTTAAAATAAAACATCTGAAAAGTATGTATTTCAAAATCAGATGATCTTTTTCGTAGGCGGGTATTAGTGCTTTATATACATTTTTTGTACCTTGTGGCTATTACTTCATTCATTTTAGAACGCAAGTCTGGTAGTACTATGTTTGCAGTGTTGTGCTTTTGTTGTGTTTGCATTATTGAATTTTCTATAATAATTTGTACTCTTTAGATTAAAACAACAAACCATTTCATTGAAAATAAGAAAAATAAAACCTTTTTGACGTTTCGTCAGCCATTGATACGAGTAAGTTATTTTTTGTTTTCAGAGTCTGTGACACTCTTACTGTAAAGACAAATCAATCGAACAAAAGACGAATTCGTCGTTTTTGAGCTACTGAACAAGCAAGCACCATACTAGAAACATAGACTGTCATCTATCGATATATATAAAAATGAATCCCTATTTCCCTTGGTCACGGCATCACGAGTGAACGCTTAACCGATTTCGCTTATTCTTTTTTGTTGTGTTTGTTATTGTTAGGAGAAGGTTATTATAAAAAAAAACAAAGAAATAAAAAAATAGTACCTTACCTACATAGGTAGGGTGTGTAGGTAGGGTAGGTTGGGTAGCGTAGGTAGGGTAGGATAGGTAGGGTTAGGTAGGGTAGGTAGGGTAGATGAATGTTTGGTGTTTTTAAAGCAAAACAAAGTTTGCCGGGTCAGCTAGTACTCAATCATATATGAAGTGAATTAATATTTGTTTCGAGATATTTACCATGTATCTAAAATATACCGAAACAAATATTAATTCTAATGATTGTGACCATGTTAGCTTAAAAAGTTATATATATGAAGTGGTTTAAATAAAAACCTAGTAAGTACCTGGGTCATTGCACTGTGAACGAGTTACTTACTCGTGGTGTAGGTAATAAGTGCGCACTTTTACAAGATAAATTTAGTTAGCTATGAAATGATTAGGAGGTGTCCAGTCTTAGCACTATTTTCGCCGCTATCGTTAGTTATAGACATGAGAAACGGAGGAATAAGGAAGTTACATGTCATCCCGGTAAGTTTTAGGTATGAATGTGGATCGTAAGAGTAAAGAAAGACCACAAGCGATGGAAGGATTGTGTGAATAATCATATACCTAGCTAGAATGGAGGTGACTATTGAGATTACGTCAAATAGAGATTTATGGGATCAGACAGCAAAAGTCAAATTATGATAAAATGTTGATTGTATTCTAGGTTACCGCATCAGTACTCGTTCAGCAAGAGTAGTGTATAGTATTCCTTTCTTTCTTTTACGTATTAAAACCAGCGTAGTATCACTACAAGGTGGTTTACGTACTTTACTCTTAGTTACCTTTTATCCAAGGAAGGTAAAATATTTGTGTTTTTATTAATTCGATTTCAGTTTTCGGTTCAGCAGCTTCAGGAACGGTGAAGAGCACGAAAATAATACTTAAAAATTTTATTGTCAACCGGCCATTTTATTTTGCACTGACTATTCACAACAGAGTCATCTTCAATGGAATCGTTCACAAATAGGTATCAGTAGTGCAGTTGACGCCTGTGTTATTGTGTTATATTTGTTTTTTTTATACGACACTAAGGATAACAGGGAAATGAAAATTATATCTACCAGTCTATGTATATTGAAACAATTTACTCAGCCTCTAAATTATCTTATCATATCCGTGCGTAAATTCAACGGATGTCGATTGTGTGTATGTGTGTTGCTTTTATTTTTTTTAAATACTTCTTACATTTTTCTTTAAAAACAAACAAATTAATGAATTGAAAGTCAGGTGTTTTGTCGTAGTTGGGATTTAGTTTTTTTTAACGCTTTTTAAAGTTTTTTTTGCTTTGAATGAGTTTGATTTTCGGTTAGGAATAATTATTTATTAAAAATCCAATAATGAAATCATTCATAGTCGAGCCCGAGACTCTTTTGAGTGTATTTCGCTATTCCGCAAATTCCTTATAGTTTAAGACCTGGCCATCCACGCCCAAATAAAAAACTCATCCTTTATATGAATTGTTCAACAATGTTATCGGATTTTTGAAAAGTCAATATTCATAGCCAGGAATCGAACCCATTAATTTTGGATAAAAAGCACACGCTTTATTTTTACACTACACACACAGGCGAGGGTTTGGCTAATAACGTTCAAATTCTGTGAACGAGCACTCTCAAGGAAAAAGCTATCATCAAAAAATTGTCACAGTAAAAATACAATTTTAGAAACAGTGTATTTTCAATTTTATACAAGTCATTAAATATTTATTTATGAAATATTGGCTAAAGGTTTTAGCTTGAATACCTAGTGAATCAAATTATTTTGTAAATATTTGTCAGTGCTTTAAAATTCATGTTGCGCAATAAGACCTCTTGCGCAGTATGAATAAACTGTGCTCAGATATTAATCGACAAAATCTATGCGTTTTTCTAAAGATTTCAGTGTAGGTCCCAAAATTCAAATGAGTAGAAATATTCCTTTTTAGGTTTAGAGTCAACAAAAACTTAGCTTTTATACTTATTGCATTACAGAATTTGTCGTTACTAGGAAGTCTAAATTGGTATTGGATAAAGCTCGATTCGAGGTTGACAGGCCATTCTTTTACGCCTTGAAAACCAACTATGGAACATTATTCAGCGGAGTAATTTATTCTTAGGTATTTTGTTTTATTTACTTTTTTATGCATGGGCTTTGCTACACTCCGTCCCCAACATGGGGAAAGGCTAGGCAGACCTTGGGCTTTGCTACACTTAAATCCTTCGCGAAGCTAGCAAGACGCAAAATATGATTTAAGGTACATGCATGACTTTACCTAAATTAAACTGTTATTTAGGTATATCAAACAGCTGTGAATGTATTTCACCAAAATGTTGCCAAAAAATTTAGTGTATGATACATTGAAACCTGGTTAAGTGAGACATCGAGGGACCTGCAATGTTGTTGTTGTTGTCACTTACCCAGTGTCTCAGATATCCAGGTATAAATAAATATCTGTCTCATTTACAGAGGGTCCCATTAATAGAGGTCAGAATACAGGTTATTTCAGTTATAGATGTGCGATTATTAAATAAAGTAACGTGTTAAGAGTACACTAGTCGACGGCACAAACTATTTTGTGCGCAGGGTTAAAATGCATTTTATATCAACCGACAACACGTGCGGAAGAGATAGATGCTGTGATGAGCAGTAGGAAGCTCTTTCGCGTACGAATACACACTTTTACTTTTGTATTTCAACTTTTTTAATGCTGTTCTTACTGATGTGAATTTATTTTGAAGAACGCGAAGGCTGCGCTGACGTTCCTTGTCGAGGGTAACCAGCATGGACGTATGCGGAACAGGATGTTAAGTCCCGCAGTCCTTCGACCAGACGGGTGTTGTGCCTGGTCTGGGCCCACCTGTTGTTGTCGGAATTGTTGTATGGCTTCAAATCACACCGAATACTCTGCTTGCACGATGCAGGAATTTGTGATTTAGTTCGTATGTGGCGTCATAGATGTCACTACAAATCCAATCGGTTGTTTTCGAAAATTAAGTTTTGCGATTAAGGACATTCATTAAAGGTGAATTTCCCAATGATAGTCTTGTCTGTTACGTCAAAGCGTTGTTTTATTTATTTTTTTAACCAGGTGTCTTAGCACATACGAAAATAATATTCCCCTTATTCACAATCATTATGGATTTCTTCTTTGAGACAATTTTATTATTGCCATTTGCTGTGGCTACACCTTATCTAGATAAATTGACATTGGTTTAGCAATTTGAAATGCTACAATCATGGAAACTTTTACTCTACTATCGGGACACTATCAAGAAAATCAGGTTATATTTTTGTCAAAGAATCTGGCAAAGGATACCTACCTAGTTTCAAACTGTAACTGTGTAACTACTAAACTGTACGAAACTTTCGTGTAACTGTGTAATTCATAATCGTGTAACATAATAATATGTGTTAAATGAAATTTTGCTTTGTTTCTATAATTTCGAAATTCGTAGCTACGGTCGCCTGTTCGTTACACGATTTTGATCCGATTCCACACAAATAATTTACAGTTGACCACCCATTTTATTTTGTTCTGATTATTGACAACAGAATTACCTTCAACGGAATTATTCGCAAATAGGTATCAGTTTTGCACTTTACGTCTTTTCTGTAAAACAGTTTGAAAAAACTAATATTGCCTTAATAGATGACTTTTTGAAAAAGACATAGGACAAAGCTGAAAAAGGATATTGTGATCATAAAATAAATAAGAACAGTGTTTCGGAAAAAACACACTGTTCTTATTTACTCAATTTATTCTTTAATGGTTTGCACCCTGCACATGAACCCTTTTTACCTAAAAAAGGTAGGTTTTTTACTCACATTCAAGATCAAGTAAGGTATCAAACGCACTAAGGCATTTGGGTCCTAAAATTTGGAACCAAAATCATAATTTCAATTTTCGTGAACTTTCGTGCGATTTCGTTCATCATTTTCGAAATTTCATCGTTTTGTGGTCATAAGTGGCATTGGGGTTTTGGATTTTTTATCAACCTCATTCCTTCAGCAGTTTCAGTTGTCGGTCACTGCTTTTTGTGTGTTGTCTGTTTGTTCCACATCCCTGTCGTGTTTACTGCTGTTGATTCCGTCTCAATTCTTTTCGTAAATCATTTTTACTCTGCCTTTACGGATTTGATTTGATTTAAGTCATCCATTATGAGAAGCGAATGGCTTTCAATATGGACTAAAACCCTAAATTTTGTGAATGTATTACATTTCCAGCGCCATTACAGTTAACACTGGTGTCACATGCATGCCTAACTAGTGGGTTAAATTAACAGTTAAATTTTCACCGTCTAAATAAGGTCAAATGCAAATCAAAATCAACGAAAACTTTTTTTTGTAAAAGTATCTCGGCAACTTTGCGTCATATAAATTTTATTTCTTATAATCAGATATTTCTTGTTTAGTTTCAATTTAATATCACGATTGACAGGTTTTTTGTATCAGTATTAAATGTAATTGTGTGTTATTTGTACAATTTCAGTATTCTTTGGTGTTGGAGCTTCGTACAACCCAAACCCGATACCGCCAAAATACTTTAATGCCGACCGGCCATTTTATTTTGCACTGATTATTGACAACAGAGTCACCTTCAACGGAATCGTTAACAATTAGGTATCAGTTTTTCAATTTACCAATTTTTTGTCCAAGTTTCCTGTTCAAGAAAAAAGTTCTAGTACGTATATCGATGCGTTTTTTAAAAAAGCCAAAAAATAACGGCGAAAAAGGATATTTCTTAAATTGAGTTAAAAAGAACAGTGCTCCATTTCAAGATACTTTTGAAATGAAGCACCTTTATTTTTATTCGTTCATTTACGATAACTAAAGTATCTAACCTACTAAAATACCTAATGCAATTTGATCGTCATGCATCCGAAGACAGTCATGAGACTTGTCGATCCAAAGTAGTGATCCAAAGTACTTGTAGATACTTGTAGGAGGGGTTGCAGGAGGGGCAGTTTCTGTTGTCAATTACTGCTTTTAATGTGTTGTCTGTATGCTCCATTTGTGTTTTGTATTTTTCTGCAGGTTATTTGTTCTCAAAACTAACTGAATCATCACAACATCATTCTTAGTCCTGTCCATATGATGTTGTTGTAATGTGTACTGCATTGAAAGTAACGAATGTCTTAAAACATCGAACTAAAAAAACTTACATATATACATAACATACCAGCAAACGCTAGTTAACTAGTTATTAAGAATTAATTGCTCGTTTGGTTTTAGATAATAATTTGTTATCTGTTTAATTTTACGAACGATCAATATAATGTACTCATCTGTTTAATGAATGTTCTGTAAAGGTGCATGCTTAGATATGACCCGGTAACCCACAAAGTCCCACTAAAACCAACTAAAATTAATTTTCGAATGGTTTAACTAAAATAATAGTCATTCACAATCCGTGGAACAGGCACAATATTCTAACAGACATGTAACTGGAACGGGTTAAGTAGCTGTCGGTAATAAGTGCACACCTTTACAATCTAAATGTACCTATGAAATGTACCTATTGGACGTGTCCTAAGCACTATTTCCGCCGTTATCGTTACAGAATTCGGTATCGCGTATTTGAGCGCTATTATATACAAGCAAAGCATATTCAATGCGGACCATCCGTTCATATTCTACTTATTGGAGGGAAATAAAATGATCTTTAACGGAGTCTTCCAGTCTTAGGTACCTACGCGTATGTTGGCATCACTTGTGCCAGAAGCATGACCATTTTTATAATTTATAACAGCTTCGCCTTTGCTCTGCTTTCTGTTCATCTGGTATTTATGACACCAATCCTGAACAACTTATCAAAAACTCTACTTCTAACCACTAAAACTGTCGTTGCCTGGCTTTATATAACTACAGTATATAATATTTTTCTTGAGATTGCAATACGGACAAGTGCATGTATATTTCTTTTCTTAAACAATTATTTTACTCAAATAACCTATCTATGATTTTTATATGAAATAAAAATTGTATTTGATTACTAAAAAACTAGTCGCCTTCCCGGTTTCGGCCACCTTGCCTGGACTATACTGATGGAACCTACATGCTGTTTCTACCTAAATAATAACCTTTGCAAGATATAACCTATATTTTATAAACTTAACGATCCATCGATTTTTTATATAAAAAGAGCATGGATCCGTTATTACGAAACCGCCGGTTATCTCTAGTCATACATAAAGGACATTATTGATTTAAATGCGTTATTTATTGGTAATTTTATAAAGTAGTATACATTTAATTATATTTAGTACAAACCAAAAAATAATTTAATTAAATCATAAACTAATTGAAACGAACATTTCAGATGTAAGCCTTGATGTCAGGGCAGCATTTAGAACTACAGCTGAATTTGTAGCAGACCATCCGTTTGTTTTTGCGATACTATGTAAAAGTAGCGAACTGAAAATAAATACGTTCACTGGAATATTAGTGAGCTAACATATTTACACTATCATAGTATGTATCAAAATAAATAAAGCATGAAGTATAGATGAGATAATTCTGCAGTGCAGCAACTTCTATGTTAACATTAACGGAGGGACTACCTTTAACTTTCAAGAAAGTGAACACACTAACCACTTTTTAGTTGCCACTGCATACATCACACACATAGAATTTGTAGCATTACAACTCTGGAAAAAAAATTGGTGGAGGGAAATTGACCACACTCCTCAGTAAAATTCTTTTAGTTTCTAAAAATGTTGTACTTACACTGAAGTTTAACAAGGTATTGGCAAGGGAAGGAAGGTGTTAATATTTTTTAAGTAACTTGGCAAACATGGCTTACCATAACACTGCATGAATCACAATAATTGGTAATGGTGCGAGTTAACAATTTGCATATATAGAGAAGTAAGAATCTTTAGAATCCAATTTCCCGTTCGCCTTTGTTTTTATGGTATAAACAGTTTACTTTAAAAGTATTAAAAAAAAATGTAGTCTTAATATTTTTGAGATCCAACACTTTTTCAGTTTCTTGCAAAAACAACAATGACATGAAAGCTCCTCTGCACAGTGAATAACATTTTTGTTTATGTTTCAGGTTTGTTAAAATGTGAGAATAATCATTCCGACTGGGTTGCAGTCAAGCAACCGTCAATACTTGAAATCAATAAATTATTTCTATTTCAATTTGTCGTTTTTTTTTTCATCATTTCACCTTTTTTAAACATTTATGATGTGTGACTAGTCATTTGAAATACTTTTATGCCGTGACTACACGAGGCGAGTTTTCGAATCTAGAATAGCAAGCTGTTGTGATCTATTTGAATCAAACGGAATATATTTTTTAACCGACTTCAAAAAGGAAGTTTCCTTGCGTGATCGAATCAGAAATGTAGAAATCTGCAAGAGAACCAGGGTTACCGACATAGCCCGAAGAATTGTCAAACTTGAGTGGCAGTGATGGCACATTGCTCGCAGAACGGATGGCCGATGGGCAGAAAGGTTCTGGAGTGGCGACCGCGAACCGAAAGACGTTGCGATGGCAGTCCTCCCACCAGGTGGACCGATGACCTAGTGAAGGTTGCGGGGATCTGCTGGATGCGAGACGCACGTTACCGATCAATGTGGCGACATTTGGGGGACGCCTATGTCCAGCAGCGGACGTCTTACAGCTGATATGATGAAAAAGGAGGAGGTTCTCAATTCAACTGTATTTCTTTTATGGTCAGGTGAACCGATAGTTATGATTATTTTGATTGTTTCATTTTTATTTGAAAGCTAGTGATTTGCATGTGGTCCCATTTAAATTTGGTCAAGATCTGACGAGTAGTTTTTTTATCCTTAATAATGTGTATTTTCATGGTAAAAAATAAGGTACCAAAACTAGTAAAGAATTATCTTTTGATAATGAAAAGTTCGGTAATTTAAATAAACTTTGGTCATAGTACATTCAAAAATCAATACCACAATTATTTTGCCATCCCAGCTTGAAAAACCAGACTCGTGTAATCCGGGCAACATGTTTAGTAATCTTTTGTATTCTGACTGTCCAGTGGTCGGGTGCACCTCAGTACATGAGATCCTGGGTTCGATTTCCGTATAGGTATAAGAGTTATTGGATTTTACCATCCGGAACTTTTCAGCAGTAGCCCGTAGTTTTGATTTTTGCCCGGTGACCTCGCCCCCTATAACATGGAACTTAAACATAACTGCCAAATGTGAGAAAGAAGGAAAGAAAACTTCGTGAGTGTACTAAAGTTGCACCTCTCCCTAACTATTCAGGGAATACTGGTGTAATATTATGTGTTGTTGCTGGAAAGGGGTGATGAACCGGATGGTACCACCGAACCATTAGGAGCTGGCATCGCCTGGAAGTTAAACAAACGTTTGTTTAGCAGATACTTCGTTCGATACGGAGTACAATGGGCAGCTAGAAAAATCTCTATCGACCTATCGGTCCATATCGATCAATAACAAGTGCCTAGAGTCTTATGAAAGGTGCTTTGCGATCATTTGGAGCAATCTGTTGAGTCACATCTTACTTATAAATTCGAAAGTTTGGATGTATGTTTGTTACTCAATCACGCCAGAACGGCTGAACAGATCTGAATGAAATTTAGCACAGAGATAGATTATAGTCTGGCATAGCACATGGGCTACTTTTTATTCTGGTATAATATTTCTTTGGGATGTTAAAAAACACTTTTCACGCGGGTGAAGCCGCTGGCAGAAGCAAGTTACATTAAATGTTTTCTCCTTGCAATTTATGTGAAACCATTTGCTTCATTGCAACTAAGTAAAACCATAACTGCCCCATGACTAGTAAGTAGTAGCATGGTAGTTCCGTTGAGGAGCACTTCCATTGTCCAAGCACATTATTCCAGCAATTTGTTAAGAAGGAACACGACTGCCGCGGAAACTGGCTGATAGACAACGCTTTTGTGCCTTAATGAATACTGTCAGACGAACAAACGTTACACCGTGGGAAGACTAATGTGGCCACCTTCCACCCTTGTTATCTTTATGGCCGTACCTATTGTTTATATTGAGCGATGTCATGATTTACCGCTTGCCCCTTTCAACCAGCTGGATATTAATATTTAAATTCGGAAACTTATTGCTTTACTGCAGATTTTAAAAATGCATTAATAATTTAATTACCTACTTAGTGTTTTTTATCACGACCTATAAATCAAAAGGTACGCAATTAAAATATGATAAATCTTTATAATTTATTTTTGTTTCCTTACATCTGCATAATTTCCAATTTTATGCTTTCAAATTGATTAATTTATTTAGCATTGCAACGCTGAGCAAACCGCTGCGGTGCACGGTGTACGTAAATGATGGCTGCACCGAGAACAACTTCAATTAACGAACAATGCAGAGAAATCTTAACAGCGTTTTCTTGTTCGGCGCTGCATGAAAGAGAATCAATTAGCCCGTAAATTGAGTGCCAAAGAGACAATGGCGAGGGTTGGGTTTCGCGCACCTCTCTCTACGAACACCGCGGTATAGCGAGACTCGCTCAGATTCTACAAAGAATGTACAAAATTGTGCTAGCCTTTAGTAACCATTTATAGGTAGCTCGTTAATATACCTAAGTACAAGTAAAAGCCATAGTTTTTGGGCTAAGAAAAAATATTTTTTTTTTTATATACCCAAGTACTTCAGAAAAGATGAAAATCATTTTTCGCACTAAAACATCATCATCAGCCTTTTAATGTTCCCATTGCTGGGACACAGGCCTCCTCTCTGTGTTAGAGGGAATGGGTCGTAACCCACCACGCGGGCCCAGTGCGGATTGGTAGATGTCACATGTCTTCGATGTTTTGGTTCTAGGACATGCCAGATTCCTGATGTTTTACTTTTTCACGTTCTAACAGCTTTCAAAACATCCCTAAAACATAAATCCCTAAAATCTACACCTTCCTATCCCAACAAACGTATATCATGTACGTAGGTCTACCTACGGGGCTAGACAAGCGAAACGAATGGATGGGAGTGACGACAGCAGAAATCTATACTCTACAGGAAGGGAAAAGCAGTTGAAAACATCGATGAGCATTGCCTCATCGGCTTGATGGACAAAATAGGTTTTTTCCGTTCCTCATTCTCCTATTTTTAATGTGCTGTTTTGAAACTCTCGATTCATTTCGTACATCTTCTTTTATCTTTAGCTATATTTTACACAGCCTTACATTCAGTGGATATGGCCGAAAGGTAAGATATTATTTTTGAAGTTGAATCCTAAAGTAATACCTATAATTTGGATTTTTATAAACCACTCAATCACGCCTCAATCATAAGCTCTTAGAGCAAGGTTATTTTGAGTGTGCGTAATACAGGTCATATACATCTGTCCCATTTTTACAGTCGAACTATGATACTTTTGACACGTCAGGGTGCGGGGCAGATTTGAATATAAGTAACCTGTATCAGGATGTAAAATGAAGTTGGCGAAACAATCAATGCAATGTACCAGCAATGTAGGAGGCTAATTGTATGACTATTAATTATTTCTAATATAGCCAATAATATTGACATACATATAAATATTTTACACCCCATGGGTATGTTACAGTGATACAAAAATACTGATTGTAAGAACTACCTTGACACCTGTGACAAACAATAAATAAATGAATTTAAATTTGAATTTGAAGGATCTTTTATCCCCGTAGAGAGTACATTTCGATAAAAGATAAACATTCACGCAAGCGAAGCCGCTGGCAAAAGATACCCTACGATTTACGTGATATTATATGAATAAATAGAAAGTACCTAATAAATTAAAGTTACTTTAAATTAGCATACAAACCTGCCATGCAGCGATACACAGTAACTAATTATACAATTAATTTGCCTAATAGTTGGTCCGAAAAGATTTATTATATTTTATGACCTGGCCGTGGTCCCTTGACAACCAAATAAACATAAGTAACATAACTTATAGTTTTACCCGACTGCGGCAGGGTAATGTTTTTTCAGCGTATGTATGTATGTACATTTCTATAGCACGCTCTACAGCCCAAACGGCTTGACGGATTATGACATATGAAGCGTCGTTGGATTTGTCTCAATTGTGGGTGTGACATAGGTTATAATTATAATCTTTAAAAATAACGCCCCCCCCTAAAAAAAGGGGGTAGATAATTTTTTTTTCGTTGTCCTAACAATATGGGTATCAAATGAAAGTTAATAAATAAGCCATTCCAAAAATATATATAGTAACACTTTCATGTTCCTATTTTGGCACAAATTCAAGATAAGCGTAACTTTTTGCTATAAATAATCTTTTACCACATAACTTATTTCGAGAACTCGTTCATTAGGTACTAAAACTAAAAAGCCTGAAATAATACAAATTATTATTAAAAAACCGACTGCTAAAAATTAATTAACTGAAAACCTAAATATAGTACTTTTTTTTTTCAGTCTCGGCAGTCGGGTTTTTTTATTTTTATTTTCAGTTCTGAAGTGCCGCGACTTCATCAGCGTGAACTATGTTGTAAACCAGATTATAAACTTCTTTCTTCTTTACTCTGTCTCTGTCACCTCTGACCTAGACTAGAGTCAAGAGCAAACCCATCTAGAATAAAAAAAAAAATACACATTTTACAAAAAAATTTCGTACGTAAATAGCTACATTAGTTATAAAACTGCGTCGCAGCTATTAACACCATCCTCCAAGAGGGAGACAACAGCGTTCCAGAATACATTGGGGTTTAAAAAGTACAATAAAAAATATTACAAAATTAAAATAGTACAAAATAAGATAGTAAAAAAATGAAATAGAAAAAAAAATAGTTTAAATTTTAACTAGTAACAATTAAATAGATGAGTGCTTGATTTTGTGCACGTGGGAGTATTGTATGTGATGTAGTGCGTGTCTGTGGGGTGTAAGTGTAGAGTATGCTTGTGGAAACTCCCCACGAGCACACTCTACGTTACGTGTATTTGGTATGAATGTCAACGGAAGGAAGATCTTTAGTTTTTGACTAAATTCTCCAATTCTTCGTATGTGCGTCTAGCGTATGAAGCCATTTGTCAATAATACTTTTGCAATTTCGCAGAGTACATGGATAAAATTAACCTTGTGCAAATTTTTAAAATTCATTCATATCCATTCGGCCGTTTTGAAAAATTGAAACATAAAACATACAAACATTCACATTTATTATATTAGTAGGATTTACTTTTAGGTTTGTTCAGCAACCAAACTGAACTAGCGCTTAAGGTAGGTACTAGATTATTGTCAGATTATTTTAGAGTACTTAGTGGTTCCTTAACTGTTTTTCCTGTTTCCGTGTCGATTGTCTACTCAACTTTTACTCGACCAGGTAAGGAACTTCTTACCAAGTAGATACTATATCTTTTTTGTTTTTAAATCATATACCCCTGATTCAAATACCTCTTTAAATTTCATAATTTATCTAGTAGCAAACACGCTTTGACCAACAATCCATCGAAACACTTAATTATAATACGATATCATGCAAAAATACCCCGATTCAAAGAATAATACGCATGACTTTTGAACAGCTGATCGGATTTTCATCAAAAATAGTTAAGAACACTCTCGATAAAGTCGGAACACTCTCAATAAATATATTGAGTATTGAGTAAAGTCACCTTTCAAACAAAAACAAACGAAATCAAAATCGGTTTATTCGGTTAGGAGCTATGATGCCAGAGACAGATATACAAACACACAGATACACACTTCAAACTTATAACACCCATCTGTTTCCATCGGGGGTTAAAATATCAGTTATCAAGGTAACATTATCATCACGCCTGTATTCCCGAAAAATCAGAGGAAATAACTAACTCACATTTCTTCAGTTATTTTTAAACCTTACAGAAAAAAAAAGATGTGAGTGATAAGTTTGACGTGTGTACCTTTGTTTTTGCGTATTAGTGTATCTATCTGTGTCATCACAGCTCTTAAACAGATGAACTGATTATGATATAGGGATTGTTCTTAGCTATGTTTGATGCAAATCGGTTTAGCCGTTCAAAAGATATGGGCGTTTTACTGTTTGAATTGGGGTATGTACATGCGCAAGATATCGTGTCGGGGGTTTTTATTGTTTTAATTTTACTTGTTAAATCTTAAAGAATCAATTTCGATAAACTCTACTAATATTCTAAAGAGGAAAGATTTGAATTTTTGTATGTAACGAATAAACTTAAAAACTACTGGACCGATTTCAAAAACTCTTTCACTGTTGGGAAGTTACACTATCCCCGGGTGACATAGGCTACTTTTAATCCCTGTAATCCCACGGGAACGAGAACTACGCGGGTGAAACCGCGAGGCGTCCGCTAGTAATTTATAAAAAAAAACATAACATTTTGGTATATACCTACTGAAAAGAAACCAATCGACAACATAAATTCTATTTGCTTTTATTGGTTGTGAGTGACTGACTAATTTAAAGGCTAGTTAAATATCAAACGTTTTAATTTGAAGTTTGAAAATTTCATTATAACTTTATCTACCAATTCTGTATAGTAAATTAATAGTTAACCGATTGATGTTAGGAACTCAATTAATATGTTGTTTTTGCTCGGAAATTATTAATTTTTTGGTCCTCTTTTGGTCATTAATTACTGTATGAGGCCCTACCGTTGCGTCATATGTGCAGAAGCGCGAATTATAAGGGCCCTAAAAAAGAGCGAAATACACCAGCTCAGTGTGCCCTATGTCACGGAGCTCATCCAGCAAATTATAAGGGTTGTGAAGTTTATTTGGAGATATTATCTCGGAGGTCAAACTCGCAACAGGACAGAAAACCGAAACACACTAACGAATCAAATAGACAAAATAACATCAATAATGATAAAGTAAAACATCAAGATAAAACCGTAACACCACCGTCGAGCGCACGAAGAATAGATCAATAATAAGCATGCACGCATAGATAAACTAGACCCACAAGAATCCAATACTATGATAGAAAAACTATTGATAAAACAATCTGAAAAATTTGAAGCAATCCTCCAACAAATGAGTACTCTTATGAGTCTTACTACAATCCTCATAGAAAAATTGCGAAAATAGATAGCCTTAAAATTGGAACTCTCAACACTAAAGGGTTGGCACTGTATAAACAAGACGTAGAAGTTATTATAAAAGAACACAAACTGGACATTCTCCTTGTATCAGAAACCCACTGGGCTACTAATGGGCTTCTGATACAAGGAGAAGTTACTAATAGGGCTACTAATGCAACGGCCAACATTGGATTTAACGGCTATCGTACCTATGTCACGCAACATCCTGATGGGACTGGTCACGCAAGAAGCGCAGTCATCATTTGTGAATCAATCAAACATCACCTGATGACTTTCTACAAGCTACGACAGTATCAGTTCTGGATGTGTACGGATGTTTTAATGTTTCTTCTGTATACTGTCCACCAAGACATAAAATTGACGAATCGATGTTCAACACCTACTTTCATTCTCTAAGAAACCGCTTCATCTCTGGGGGAATGCGAAACACACCTACTGGGGTTCCAGACTGACAACCACAAGAGGAAAACAACTCAAGTCTAGCATAGATAACAAAAACCTCACTGCTATTTTTACGTGCTAACCTACCTATTGGCCTACAGACACCACGAAAATGCCAGAACTCTTAGATTTTTTCATCATTAAAGGATTCTCGAAACATTATCTGAAGCCCGAATCATGTTTAGATTCCTGTTTGGATCACACTCCAGTTATTTTAACCATCAGTATCGTATCAGTACGGACTGATTGGGCCTCATTCAGAGAAGAAATTGAGATGGCCATCGACCTGAAAATAAAACTTAAGACACCAGAACATATTGAAGACACCGCAAAACACCTAACCAATTTAATACAAGTATCCTGCTGGAACAATACACCTATGATTAAACCAACACACCACCCAACGAACTATCCACAAGATATCAAACAAAAGATACTGGAAAAACGAGTTTACGTCGAATCTGGCACCAGAGTAGAAACAGATCGGATAAAACCGCATTGAATAGGGCAATTGTGGAGTTGAAAGATCTGCTCCGTAATTGGCACGACGATACATTGCAGTCTAAGCTGGAATCATTGTCTGCTACTCATTCAACAAGCTATTCTTTATGGAAATTCACCAAAACATACGATAGGCTGCAGACCGCAATACCGCTCATAAAGAAAAATAACAATGCATGGGCACGAACTGCTCAGGAGAAGGCCGATGCATTTGCAGGACACCTGTGGAGTGTATTTACCCCGCATGAGACCGAAGATTGAGAGTCCGAATCATACGTGAATGCAACTTTAAACCAGGCCTATCAAATGTATATTCCGCCAAAACCAGTATCTGTGAGAGAAGTTGCCAAAACTATTAGAGAGCTCAAGGACAAAAAAGCCCCTGGCTTTGACTTAATAACCAAGGAAATTCTGAAAGAACTCCCCAAGAAAGCTTTGGTACTTATAATAATCCCGTTCAACGCAATCAGCAGAGGGCCATATTTTTCCCGGATATGGAAAATCTCACAAATAATGATGATCCACAAAATGGGCAAGCCAGCGAGTGAAGTAACCTCATATAGACCAATCCTGTCAAAGCTGTTTGAGAAAGTGCTGCTACGCAGAATCTTACCAATACTGACAGAAAACAAGATAATACCCGATCATCAGTTTGGTTTCCGATAGCAGCACTCCATAGTCAAGCAAATCCATCGACTCTGTGAGACAGTGAGAAAAGCCTTAGAACAGAAGGAATATTGCTCATCTGTATTCCTGGATATCCAACAGGCATTTGACAAGGTATGGCACAATGGCTCTTATGTAAAATTAAGAAAAGCTTGCCACATAGCTCTCACATGTTGATGAGATCGATGAGCCATCGGATGCTTCAGTAATACCACGTAATAACTGTGATAAGGCTATATGGGGTGAAAGAAATGCAGCCCAAATAGGCTGTTATTATAGGCTATATATGGTAAATCTGAAACATATAGACTGCCCAGATGAATTGTGTGATTGTTGTGATAGTTTTTGCCAAGACAAGGACCATAGAATAGTTATTGACATCAGTGTCGTATGTATAACAATATTGTCACATGACTTCGGCAAGCGGCGGAAGGCAGTTCTGGCTTGGTGGGAAATAGGGGAGGTTGGCGTACAGTCGTTGGGTGGAACAGGTATGTCAGGGCGTGCAAGGAGGGCCTTTCTCAACCGGGTTTGGAGTGAAAAACCTCATTCAGGACAGCTTTTCGTTGAAATGAGGGAAGCGCGAAAGGCATTTAAACGAGCTTTTACATTCTGTCAGAAGAATGAAGAACAGGTTAGGATGAACATCAAAGCAAGCGATTCCAGAAGTTTTGGAAATCCACCTAGCGTTTGAGCCCGAAACTTGTTGTTCCAGTGAGCGTTGATGGCAAGACGGGCGCGGGGGAGGTGGCGGACATGTTCATGCGGCACTTTCGGGTAGCCTCGCGACTTCCATCGAAGGCAAGGGATCGTGACCCCAAAAGACAAGTCTCTGAGGTACCAATTAGCATTTCCTCAAAGAAAATCAGCAAAATTATAAAGTCCATGACCAGGGGTAAGCCACCGGGTCACGATGGCCTTAGCAGAGAACATTTTCAGTGTGCTGGTCCGCATCTTCCTAGGGTCTTGTCAATGTTATATAACTTCTGTGTCAGGCACTCCTATCTTCCCACTGAACTGATGAGGAAAATAGTTGTCCCCATAGTCAAGAATAGCGGGGATGTCTCGGACAGACATAACTACAGGCCAATATCCCTAGCGACTATAACTGCAATGGTTCTGGACTGTGTGCTTGAGTGGAGAGTAACTCAACAGCTCAGTCTGCAGGATGCTCAGTTTGGTTTTAGGGCTGGGCTTTCCACGGAGACTGCTATTCTGGCGCTCAAGCACACCGTCAGGTACTACACTGACAGAAGCACGCCGGTGTACGCTGCCTTCTTGGATCTGTCCAAGGCATTTGACCTGGTTAGTTATGACATACTGTGGTCAAAGTTACGTGAACAGGGGCTAGCTGATGAGCTAGTTGACCTTCTGCAGTACAGGTATGACAACCAAATTAATCAGGTCAGATGGTCCGGTATATTGTCCGGGACTTATGGTCTGGAGTGTGGGGTCAGGCAGGGAGGTTTGAACTCCCCAGCGCTCTTCAGCCTATACGTCAATAAGTTGATTGAGGAGCTCAGCGGTACAGTTGTCGGATGCTCCATTGATGGGCAGATGACAAATAGCATAAGTTACGCCGTTGACATGGTACTGCTGAGCCCTTCAATTAACGGACTCAGACGGTTGCTTGAGGTGTGTGAAGGATACGCCGAATCATTTGGCCTCCTGTATAATGTGGGGAAGAGTGAGGTTATGGTGTTCCGGGTGGGTACCAAGAAGCCTAGGGTAGTTCCTCCGGTGTACCTTTATGGTGTGCCACTAAAGAGGGTGACAAAATATAAATGCCTAGGTCACATCTTAAACGAGGATCTGCACGATGACGATGACATCGAGAGGGAACGGAGGGCGTTGTCAGTTCGATGCAATATGCTGGCCCGCAGGTTTGCGCGATGTACGAGGGAAGTGAAAATTACACTTTTCCAGGCGTATTGCCAGACCTTCTACACGTGCCTGTGGGTTAGACATACGCAGAGGGCTTACAACGTTCTCCGGGTCCAGTATAATAACGCTTTTAGGATACTGTTGGGGCCAACACGTTTCTGTAGTGCATCGGGGATGTTTGCAGAAGCAGAAACTGATAGTTTTCAGGCGATAATGCGTAAGAGGTCAGCATCCCTGGTGCACAGTATGCGAGGGAGCGTAAACGGTATCCTAAAGGTTATTGCGGATAAACCGGACTGCCATTTCCTGGTGTACTGGACCCGCTTGCACAGCGGCGGCTCCAGTGTAACGGGTAATAGGTATATGAACTGATTTGGATTATTTATTTGTTATTTATTAATGTTTTATTGTGTATATGGCTTAATGTTTTTATTAGGTTGACATTATTAAGTTATGTAAATTTACTAACATAGTAAGTGTTTACTAACAAATTTTGGATGATGGTCTAATAATAATAATAATATATATATAATAGCCTTGAATAGTGTATAAATATATATATATATATATATAACTAATAAATATAAAAAATAATGTCGTTATAACATAAATATATTAGAAAATAGCTCAAAAACTAACTAATTGATTAATCTTATGTTAGAGTATAAATTTGTACAACATATAAAAGAACCTACACGTATCTCACAAACCAAGTCAACATGTTTGGACCTTGTATTCACGAACTTTAATGACAATAATATACAGGGTGTTTGGAAGGGAGCTGTACATACGCCTAGGGTAGAAACTAGGGATAGTCTGCTACCTACCCCCGCCCATTATATTGACCTTGGCCTCAAGGTTTTTTTTTAATTTATTATTATTTTTTATTTGACTTTTTTATGATTTTTTGACTAAAACTACCTGTAGCTCAAAATCTATCCATGGGACCGGTCGGCTAATGGTCTTGTTTTAATCGTTAGAGTCTTAGGGTCCTGCAAAAAATTATTTTACACCAGAAAATTGTGGAGAAGAAAAGTTATGGGGCCTGAAGTACCGTAGTAAGGTAAAGAAATAATTTTAAGGGCAACTTTCTATGGGGTTTAAAAAAAAACTAACAGGGTTGGAGTTCTTCTGATTTTTTTAAAACATCCTCAGTCCATGCCCTTTCTAACGATATGCTAAAAGTGTAATTATCACTTTTAGTTTTAAAGTTATTAAATTATTTCTTTACCTTACTACGGTACTTCAGGCCCCATAACTTTTCTTCTCCACAATTGTCTGGTGTAAAATAATTTTTTGCAGGACCCTAAGACTCTAACGATTAAAACAAGACCATTAGCCGACCGGTCCCATGGATAGATTTTGAGCTACAGGTAGTTTTAGTCAAAAAATCACAAAAAAGTCAAATAAAAAATAAAAATAAATTAAAAAAAAACCTTGAGGCCAAGGTCAATATAATGGGCGGGGGTAGGTAGCAGACTATCCCTAGTTTCTACCCTAGGCGTATGTACAGCTCCCTTCCAAACACCCTGTATATACAACCGTAGAAGAATTAGGTTTTTCAGACCACAGTGGAACAATAATACATATGATACAAAACCAACAAACTAAACAATCTGTTTGGTTTGCCAATAAAATAATTTTTAACAAAAGTAACATACTAAAATTCAAGTCCAAATTAAATGAACAAAACTGGAACAATATCATACTTCCGAATAAAAATGTAGACGAGAACTATCAGTCTTTCCATAATACACTGACAGATATGTTAGATGAATGTTTACCTACACGTCGACTTAAATTGAAAACAAAACATAACAATTATTGGCTAACTGTTGGTATAAAACAATCCTGTAAAAATGAAAGACTAGTAAAAATTCTAACATTAAAAATAATTAATCCAATACTTACAAAATACTACAAAACATATGAAAAAAGCCTGAAAAAAACTTTAACAACGGTAAAAAAAATTATACTACATAAATCAAATGAGTAAATCAGCAAATAAAGTTAAAACCACGTGGGATATTCTAAAAGAACGAACACATAAAAATATAAAAAGTTATAAGCAAAATATAACATTACAAACGACAAACCTAGTGAGTGAACCAAAACAAGTAGCAAACATATTCAACAACTTCTTCGCATCCATTGGGGAAAATACCACCCGAACACCCGGTTGCGAATCAAGAGAAACATCTGTGATTAACCCCATTAAAAATACCATGTTTCTTAACCCAGTCGATGGATGTGAAGTAAACCGGATCTTAAAAAACTTAAAAAATAAAAACAGTCACGGCATAGACGAGCTCCCACCAGCTCTTTTCAGATAGTGCGCTGACAAACTTACCATCCCATTTTATCAATTAGTGAATCAATCGTTTGAAGAAGGCATGTTCCCAAATCAACTAAAAACATCTTTAATAAAGCCGGTTCATAAAAAAGATGCCAAAACAGACCCAAATAATTATAGATCTATCGCTCTTCTGCCCACAGCATCTAAAGTCTTTGAAAGAGCAATGAGCGATCGTGTATATTCCATTTGTGAAAAATATAAGATTTTTGATGACTGCCAAAACGGATGTCGCAAAAATAGATCCACAACGTTGGCAGTTTAGAAATACATTCAAGAAGCTTTAAATATTCTAAATAACAAACAATATGCAATAGGAATACTACTCGACATGACAAAAGCCGACATGATAAGGTGCAATTCAAAATATTATTGAATAAACTATACGGAATAGAAGTACGTGGAAAAGCTCATGACTGGTTTGCATCAAAGACAAAGACAAAGACAAAGATATTTTATTTCAAGTAGGCCACCAAGCGGCACTTTTGAACGTTACATTTTACAAATAATAATAGTTGATTCTACCGTGCATTCGGAAAGTAGCTTGTAATGGAGAAGAATGCACAAAAAACTCCATACTTACTCTTTTAAAAAAAAACTTTTTACAATATTTAGGTACATAAGTACATACCTTGATAAATGAAATTGAGTTTATACAATACAAATATATTTATACAGTCTTCAGAAGGTCCAACAATAATTCAAAACAATAATGTTCTGCATATCACTTGTTTTTCGCCCTAGTGGCTGTGGAGCAGGACTAGCATTTAGCCAAGCATTTTTATCAGTGATGTAATCCCCCAACTTATAATATGCCAGCCTGCATAGTGTGCGTTTTATACAAGTTTTAAATTTCGTCTCATTCAGTTCAAGAATGTGGGGAGGAATTTTATTGTAACATTTTGTACAGTACCCCATGAAAGATGAGGCTACTTTCACATCATATTTAAAAGGCAGAGAACAATTTGTTGAGGTGGAGTATTATAATAAAGAATTAAAAGAAATACAGCTCATTAGGTCAGATGGCAGATCAATACATGGTTCAATTCCCCAGGGAAGTGTAGTAGGCAGCTTATTGTTCCTAATATACATAAATGACCGCCCCAAAATCATATAATATATGTACTGTTTGCAGATGATATTTCTATCCTCACCTCATGCCAAACAAATGCTAATTTGAACGAAAAACTTACCACAATTCTTAGTATAATAATAAACTGGATGAACGAGCACAATCTTGAATTCAACTTTAAAAAAAACCAAATTAATTACTTTTTACCCCCGGCAAAAAAACCAAATTTACACCTCACACACAATCAACAAAAAATAGAAGTATTTAATGATTTCACTCTCCTAAGTATGACAATAGACACACATATAAATTGGAAAACCTACATACAGAAAGTTAAATCGAAAATTTCAAAATTTTCATATGCCCTACGAGAAATAAAAAAAACTACCAAACTACAAACCACACTAGTGACATACTACGCGTATGCCCACTCTAGGTTGAGCAATGGCGTAAGAAATAGCACGGACGCTCCCTCCCTATTTATCCTACAAATAAAGCTGATATGAATAATAAATAACATAGAACAAACAGATAGTTGCAAGCCTTGCATTCAGAAACATTAAATCCTCGCCTTATTTAATATTTATATTTTAGAACTATGTAAACTAGTCCGCAAATACCCAGAGTCTTACAACACACGGGAAGACATGCAATCAAATTATTCGTTGCGCCACAAAAACAGACTAGATCTTCCCTCCTCCCTCTTCCCTCCTCCCGCCTCAAATTACACTCTTCTAGTCCGTATGCTATGTCGATAAAAATATATAACAAACTGCCGGAATACATAAAACAAGTAAGTAAAACTAATGTTTTTATTAATAAATTAAAACAATTCTTAATTAGTAAAAGCTATTACACAATTGACGAATATCTGACGGATAAATTCAATTAAAATAATAACAACTATTAACTCGATAAGTAAAATGACATCAATAAATAATTGACTCAAAATATAATATAAACATTTTAATTTTGTACTAATTTTAGTAAATATAAACTATGTAAATCAAATATACGTTTTTAAAAACTAAAAGGAATAATTAATATTTAAGAATAACATAATTTGACATGGAAATAAAAAGGTATACGTATAAACAAATAGAAAGAGAATAGATAGCTAAAATGTAGAATGAATGAATGTATAGATTAGGAAAATATTGAGCGCTATTCCTCTCTCCTAGACACCGACAGGGTCCATAATTGTCAGATTGTATATGTCCTAAAACCATGGATGACTGCTGGTTTAGTAAGATGCCTTCGCAATCGCGACAAAATGCACCGACGAGTCAAGGATTCTCCTAATAATCCAATATTAAAAACCTCTTATACCCGTTACCGCAACTTTTGTAATTCTCTTCTTAACAAATTAAAACATGCCTATGAGAAAACAGAATTTCTTAAAGCTAATAACAATCCCCGAGCCACATGAAAAGTAATTAAATCGATCACACATAGCAACCAACAGAGACACTTGCCTAATGCTCTGCTACAATCCTTTATAACACCTGTCGAATCAGTTAATAATGCCAATAAATATTTTGTGAATGTTGGAAGGCAACTTGCATCAAAATTTGACTCCACCACGCAAGCCTCTTATACATCATCTTCCCCGTCCCCAATTAACTCTTTGCATATTCCGTTGGTTGATGAGTCACTTGTTACAAGTACAATTCACAGGTTACGTGGTGATTGTGCAACTGGTTGGGACAACATCCCTGTAAACATTATAAAACAATCGAGCAGAATCCTGGCTCCTTCCATTGCCCATATATGCAACTGCTCCATCACTTCGGGAATTTTCCCGAAAGTTTTCAAACGTGCAGTTGTCCATCCAGTGTACAAAAGTGGAGCAAAAAACGACGTGTCCAACTATCGGCCAATCTCAGTACTTAGCTCTTTATCCAAAATACTTGAAAGAATTCTCAACAACAACCTGACAATTTTTTTATCAAAAAATAAACTAATCGCAAACAACCAATACGGTTTTCGCTCAGGTGTCTCCACAGAGGACGCTGTCTCTGATTTTACAAATGCCTTGGTCGATAAATTGGACAATCGTCTTAAATGTTATGGTGTCTTTCTAGATTTAACGAAGGCCTTTGATACAGTGTCTATCCCTAGACTATTGGCCAAGATGGAGCATATGGGAATACGTGGCGTCGCCCTGGATATTTACAAAGATTACCTCAGTGGACGTAGCCAAAGCGTTAAAATTGATTCCATTCTTAGTGACGAGGAGTTTATCAGCTACGGTATACCTCAGGGAAGTATTTTGGGACCCACGCTCTTCCAAATATACATTAATGATCTCTGTCTATTGCGCCTCATCCAGTGCGACATTTTTACCTATGCGGATGACACAGCTCTGCTGATATACGATAGGGACTGGGTCAAAGCTAAGCACAGAACTGAACACACTTTGCGAACTGTTATGGACTGGCTTTCTACTAATCTGCTGACCCTCAACATATCCAAGACCAAAGTAATTCAGTATCGCTCACCAAACTCACCTGAACCACCTACAGACTCTAAAAAAATAATAACGCATACTTGCCATAACGCAATGCCATGCAATTTTAACTGCTTGTCTATGGTTCCTAGTATTAAATATTTAGGGGTTTATATCGACGAGAAACTGGATTGGCGTATTCATACGGATAGTATATGCTCCCGGCTTCGAAAACTAATGTACTTATTTAAGGAACTCAGAAATTCGGCTGACATTGATACAGCTTCCCTTGTATATAGTTCCCTGTGTGAGTCCATAATAACTTATTGCATACCAGTGTGGGGCGGGACTTTCAAAACCGTGATGCTTAGGGTGGAACGAGCTCAGCGGGCGGTTCTCAAAGTCATGCATTTCCGTAAAAGGGACTATCCCACAGCCCAGCTGTACTCCGATGCTCAGGTACTTACGGTGAGACAACTTTATATCCTCCGCACTGTCCTGCGCACACACTCCATGATGCCACTTGATAAAAACCTTACCTGCCGACGAATAGGTTTTCCTGTTTGTAAATCGGTCCAATGTCGTTCTGCACTAGCTCGACGTCACTATCGTGCACAAAGCTCCCAAATTTACAATAGGGTCAACAAGAACGTCGCAATTTACAGACTTACTGTGCATAAGGTCAAGCAGAGCCTTAAGCCATGGTTGTTGTCCCTCAGCTACGAAGAAACTGAGCAAATAATAGTGACCATCTCGTGAGCCAAATCCTTCCAATATACACGTAGACACATTACCACATACGCGCACACACATAAACAACCACACACACAAATACACTCGCCCACACACTCACACACAAACGCATTCACGCTGGAATTTGATTTTTATTATTAGTTTGATATGTGCCTTAGTTTTAATTTTACACTGTTCTGTCTGCATAAGAATTAACTGTAATTCCTCCTCGGAAGAGGGCCCTGTAACACAGGTCTATCACCTAGCACAGGAGTCAGAGAATCCATGTATTTGAATCCATGCATTCATGAGAGCTTCCAGATTTTGAAGAGTTTATGGAGTTCCTAGAATTCAGTTCATGACGTTGGAAACATCCCGTACTAAAAGGAACGGAGGAAAACAAGGTTAATCAACGAATAATAACCAGCAGAAAAGTTATAATAACAACAAATCATCAAACATTAAAGACTCAGTGCATCGCTGGAAAAATTACTACATTGCAAAAACGAACACGTGCTGTGGCAATGTCTGACATTCTTGAACATGGACGTTAATGTGAAACCAAACAACAAGTTACTTGAGCTTGTGCAATAATTGCTTGTATAGTCACGGTGGAAATAAATGCAAGTCCACGAAAAAATGCCGTACGTGTAACTTCAAGCATAATTCTCTTCTTCATGATGTTAATCTGAAAGGGCAACGATCTAAGCCGACCACACCAACGGTTGCTGAGCGGATATCTAACCATATTAACGTTGAATAAGAGATAATCTTAACGACTCTTCAACTAAGGGTCAAAAACAAAGAAGGAGATTACATCTTTCTTCGGGCGTTACTGGATGATTGCTCTTAAGTACCTTGATTACAGAAAATGCTGCTCAACGGTTGAACTTACCCCGAAACAAAATGAACGCTGCTGTCACTGGTGTTGGTACTATAATGGGCAGGAGTAAAAGGATGCTAAAATTTGGAATGTAAATCAATCTATTCTAATTATACATTCCAAACCGAAGCTTTAGTAATGAGCAAACTCGCCAATAATCTGCCTAACACAACGATCAACACAGAGAGCTGGACGCACCTTCATAATATCAAGTTGGCCGATCCAACCTACAACATCTCTGGACCCATCAACCTACTACTTGGAGCTGATGTTTACTCCGATGTGATCTTAGGAGGAATAATCAAGCACAATAATGAATCGCCAATAGCGCAAACAACAAAGTTGGGCTGGATACTGTGCGGTGCAACAAAGCAGTTTAATTGTCTAGTTACTCTAACAGAGCTAGATACCCTAACAAAATTTTGAGAGGTAGAAGACATCCTTTCAGAAAATGAACCTACATCGGAAAACGAATACTGTGAAAAATATTACTCAGCAACAACAAAAGACTTTATCCGAGAATACATCGAATTAGGTCACATGAAACCAGTGTCAGAATCCGAAAGTCGAGTACAAGCCTTTCTACCGCACCACGGCGTGTTAAGAGAGAGTTCAATAACCACCAACTACGAGCTGTTTTTAACGCATCAATGAAAACAGACTCCGGGTACAGCCTAAGCAATTTGATGGAAAAAGAGCCAAATCTTCAAAAGGATATTTTATCTCTGATCATGGCGGAGCTATAAATATGATCTAACGCGGACATTGAGAAAATGTACCGTCAAATCCTTATTCATCAAGATCAACAATGTCTTCAAAAAAATATTAATATATACAACCATATATTCGTCGATATTACTCATTGGATGATATTTATAACAGTAAAAATAACAATTACTTGAAACTATTACATTCTCTTATTGAATAATTTCATCGACTACATTATTTTTTATAAAAATAACCAAAGGCGAAATGTGTTACCATCCAACGTAATTAATTCTACCAACGTGTCGAAACTCAAGATCGGTGTCTTTATAAGTCTTCGCTCGATTGTCTTAGCTATTGTTTGGATTCTTAGTTTTAATTACACGTTTTGTTAGATCCTGTTCGACTACTTACTTTCCTTAAGATCAAATTGCATCCGACATCCCTTTCAATTAGCCTTTTATGAAAATGCACTTTGATCTTTGCCTAAACCCTTTGTAATATCTTATTATGTTATACCTAAATATGTAAACCTTTTAATTAATATACGATTGCCGAACAATATTAAATTTTCGGCTCGCAAAATATTAAGCTCCTACAAAACTTGATGGAGCAAAAACACTCTAGAGTGCGTTTTCTAAACATAATTAATTGGATATTCCCACCACATTAAGTTACTACAAGTTGTAAATTCTTTTACATCTCTCATGTTCGGTAAGTAGGTTCTTATTACCTCCAAATGGGGCTTGTAGGTGACTAATTAGCGCTCTAGCGTAATAATGTAGCTAGAAAAGCCCTAGGGCGGTAAGTAATGTAAAAAAAAACACTTCTTTCATTTTTTTTTTTTTTTTTTTTTTTTATTTGTTCCTGACGGAACAGGCTAAGGTCTGAGACCATGCTGCCTAGTCTTCAGTGCAATTTTAACATTCTTTAGTATGCATTAGAATACGGATGTAACAGATTCTAATGTTTTATGGAGTATTTGGCAGCAAATTGTATTGAGTCAGCCTTCCCAGTAAGCTTAGCGGAGGTAGTCAATACTACAATAAAATTCTCCGCTCCACTATCCTGAGATCGCTTCTGTTAATGATTTCACATATTGTCCAGTTGCGTAGACAGTTGAGACACAAAACTACACCAATTTTATATCACAATATCCACTAGGAATCAATTTGCAAATAATATTAACAGCCGATGAACTTCACTCGAAAAAATCCCGCCAAAAACTCCACACTTCTTTCTTTCAAAAAGTTCGCCTACATCTAACCATCATACTGGCAATAGACATCATGCATACAGCCCAATGACCAAAGAGGTCGCTTTGCTATTCAGCCTTGTCTTTGCTATTCATTCGTCAATTTTAAATATCGAACGGCGAAGCTTAAATTCGTTTTTGAAAAAAAAAAAAGTTCTTTACTTGATTCCTTTTAATGAAAAAAGGCGGGAATAGAAAACTTTTACTTTAAATATTGTTTGTTTTTGGGATTTTTTCATAATTACGTGCTAATTAGGAAAAAACATGAGTTCTTCAAGTGATGAAGATATAAGCTGCACTCCCGATTCAATGACAATGGAAGCTGAAGCAGCAATTAACAATATTTTGCCTGAAACTTCTAAAGAGAGATATTTGAAAACTTACGACCAGTTCATAAAGTGGCGAACAGAAAAACGAGTAAAGTCTTTATCCGAGACTGTATTCTTAACATTCTTTAGTGAGCTATCAAAAAAGCTGCAGCCATATAGTTTGTGGTGCATTTATTCAATGTTAAAAGCAACTATGAGTACTAAACACGACATCAATATCAAGAACTATTCAAAATTATCATCTTTTCTAAAAAGACAATCTGCTGGGCACAAAAGTAAAAAGTCAAAGGTTTTTACAGCGCAAGACGTGAAAACATTCATAAATAAAGCCCCTGATGACATATATTTAGCTGTAAAGGTACGTACAATAATAATCAAATAATGGTAATACTTCATAATGAATTTTTTATACTCTTACAATCCTATAAAACATACTTATTTTTATATTTCGCTTGTTTTAGGTGGTTCTTATCTTCGGTATAACTGACGCATGCCGAGGTATTGAATTGACAAATATAACAATAGAGAACAACAGGGTCAGTTGTTAGTAATTAAACTACCGAACACAAAAACTAAAATTGACCGAACATTTGTAGTTCCTCAAGAATTCTCTGAATTTGTAGAAAAATACAGAAATCATCGTCCTGAAAATGTAAACACCAACCGATTTTTTTTGAAGTACCACCAAGGCAAGTGCTACAAACAAGTTATTGGAAAAAATATCATCAGAAGTATGCCGAAGCAAATCGCAAGTTATTTAAAGCTAGCAAACCCGGAATTGTACACAGGTCATTGCTTCCGGAGAACATCGGCTACACTTGCCGATAGCCGATGCTGGGGCTAACTTAACCACTATAAAAAGGCACGGTGGGTGGAAATCCAGCAAGGTGGTTGAAAGTTACATTGAAGATTCCATACAAAATAAAAGTAAAATTACAAACAAAATAACGAAAACTATTCAGCATTCAAAAATGAAACATCTTTGTCAAGAGATGATCCGCAACCATCAACTTCTGCTGAAGAAAGCTTCATCCCGACAGATTTTATCCATGACCAACAAATATCACAATCTCAAACTATTAACATATCTAAAAAACACCTGTCCTTAAAATTTGAAAATTGTTCTCATTTCACTATAAATTTCACCAAATAAAATGTTTTATTCTTGTAATGCCAGTTTTTTTCTACTTACCTCACAATCGAGATGTAAAGCAGAATAGTTAGCTCGGGTGTAAGCACCAATTGCACCCTCGAACTATAGGCACACGAGCGCAGCGAGGGCGCCTAAATATCTCGAGCTGCAATTGATGCCTTACAGCCCTTGGCTACTAATCTACTACATAGTTTTAAAAAAAACTAACAAAGCTTTATTTTCGAAATAGGTGTTCTAATCTATTTTATTTTTACTCTAGATACTGAAATAAACGAGTTATTTTTAACATTGTCAAACAAAACCCTTTTTTTTTTTAGGGTGCGAAATCATCCAATGACTTCTCCCGCTCTGGGCGAAGCGGGAGGGTATGTCAGACTTTTACTGACTAAAACCCACCCGTGTTCCTTCAGTTGCTTGCGCTAGGGCCGCGGTAACTCTCTTTCAAATTTATCCGCGACCCAGACAGGGTCAAACTAAACCCTAATTACCACTCAAAGTCATCTTAGTCATCCTAAAACAAATAAAGGAGCAATCCCTCTTAATTCGAATCAAAATATTACTCTCGTGAACTTTGGAAACTCGCCACTTAATTAGAATTCGATGAGTTACAAATTGACTCCCGATCTTGTAAACCAGTCTTATAAAAACTTATTTATTTCAATTAAACCATTTAAAAGGTAATTTTGTGTTTTTATTGTCTTTGCTTGACAATTAAAAAGTAGTTTTAAAGACGTAAGACTGCTTATACCTACATAATCAACTTTAACCTCTGACAGCCAGCAGCGATTTTATTTGTTTGGCGTGAGCGCCGTCATCCTTGCGGACTAGAATGCGTCCATCGCGAACCCAGACATATCTGTACAGACATCTTAGTGCCCCCATACCCCAAATGAGTCGAGTTTAGCTTGTCTTGTGTGTTGGCCCTGTTGAATTTGGTGACTGATGCTAGGATCTCATCTCGTACTCGGGTATTTCTCAGTTTGACAATAACAGAGCGCGGACGGTCACTCTTGGAATCTAATCTTCTGATACGCGAGAGTGAGAAGATGTCCTGTCCTTGAAAGCTACTTGATACCATCCTGCCCAGCTGTAACACAGTGTTCTCGCTTTTGCTTTCAGGAATACCGTTGATCTCTATGTTGTCCTGGCGCGAGTACTGCTCTAGAGTGTTTACACGATCGGACAAGTCCGACAGACATTTCTTGAGTCCATCATTCGCCGTTCTCAGCTGCCTTATGGTATCCTTATTACTCTCGGATTCAGTTCGCATGTCGTCAAAGGATTTGCTCATGAAATCAACTGACTCTTTCAGCTCATAGAACAACTTAAGACCGTCCCTGATTTCAGCAAATTCATCCCTGAAATAAGTCTTGAGTGACACTTGCAGCTGGGAGGCAATCGCTGATTCAATCTCACCGCGCATTGTTGCAAGAAACTGGTCATATAGTGGGTGCTGCTGATTTTTGAGGTGAGCTTCTTCGGCACTCGCAGTCTCTTCGGGTGAGCAATTGTCAGGCGAGTCAGCAACGCGCGGCTGTTTCGACTTATAGGAGACGTTGCCCTCATCAAAGTGATCAGGCATTGTCTCTACTTTTTCAAGGCCGGGGATCTTAACTTACGCGGCATATTGTCGAAACGCCTTTTATATTTAGCTTAGCAATAAGTCTTAAGTGATGCGATGGCCAGTTGCAGGTCGCCTGACGAATAAGTCAGAGCAACGTTTGCAATGACTGCTTGCAGTTTAAAATATGTTATTTTAATTTAGTCGAGTTCCCAATATGTGACAGATGAAAAAGTTACTGGCAACCTTTTCCTTGTAGAATGTCAAACGCCAATGTCATCTGTGCTATTGGCAGTTGTCATTTGATTTTGACAGCAATAAATGATTGTTCTGGTGGGTAGTTTCACCAAACTGGTCACTCATTAATGTGAGGGTATAGAAATGTAGTACTTGCGGTTGTTGTTTACATTTGAAAATAGGCGTCCTCCTCGCAGATAACAGTAGGTTGTCTTCTTGCACAGTTGATTAGCAAAATGAAGCGAAAATATTACTCTCTAGTAATGATTTTAAAAACTCTTTCTTTAATAGTAACACAGAACGTAAATTATAGAACTGACAGCTACCAGTGTTGCCAGACGATGACGTTGTATAAAAGTTTTGTATCTGATTACAAACATATTTTTCTATTATTTTATCGATTACTGGTAGAATAGTAATTGGTCTGAAATTTGCATAATCAGCAAAACTGCATTTTTTATGTATTGGCCGAACTACACCAGTTTTAAATTCTGCCGGGTATTTTCCTTGTTTAATACTAGTACTGGTACATCTTATCGCAGATGGATTTTATGTCAACACACCTAATATTATCTACCACTGACTTATAAACCTATGGACTTGCCATACTTACGAAATTAGCGTGATACCTACATAAATCGGGAACTTAAGATGGCTGCCCATTGGCCAATGAGGTAGGCCATTTGCAACTGTTTGACAGCACAACTACACAGATAAACGTACATAAACAGCACACAACTACCAATTTTACTCGGTAATCAACATGGCGACCGGCCACGCATAGACATGATTTTGACGTCACACAAAAGTGTTACCAAGTTTAGTCCTTGACAAACATTTAGATGTCTCTCTTTTCATATGTAGTTCTTGGTTAGTTAAAAAGAGACAAAACGCTTTTTGACATGCGTGTGTCGATTTGATAGATATGTGTATAACTATTCTTCATATAGTAGAATAGGCCGTCTCCATAGATTTTCCTTCCTCATTGTTATCTACCCCAGGAGCTGACTGTCGATGTCAACCTAGCGAAGTGTCATTGTCGATAGTAGTGGGGGCGGCCATCTTAAACTCACTTTTGAACGAGACGGCGCCCGCGCACCCCGCTTGTGACGAATCGCTCAGAATCTTCGCCATCACGCTGTTTCAAGTAGTTTTAGTAGTAATCGCTGATTACCTTGTTACATCATGATTCCTGTGAATACTGATTAAAATAAGTCGATTGTGATCTGAAGCCATTTATTCCTATTTCTACACCTACCTACCCACATAATTAGAAGAAGATGATTTCTGGTGAAGAGCCTGCAGGCCTTCCTAGCTCTACATCAGAAGTGGGATTCGGTCGTGCTAATGAGATCACACGTAAACACAATGCTAGTGAAAATAGCGGTGACATTCTTGCAAAAAATATTGCTAATAAAGTGCAATTGGTTGTGGTTCGTTTATGCAGTAATGCACTAGCTGAGTAGTGCAGTGTAATTCAACCCCAAAAAACCCGAGTTCAATGCGCGAACGGTGGCACTACACCGTCACCATCGTGTTGTTTTGGTCCCACCAAATCAGAATGCAGTAGAAGTAAACCCTCCAGCTTCGCGTCTACATGGCAGGAACAATGTGGGACAAATTTAAGGAGTCTTCAAGCTTTCTGCGCCTCCCCTTAGTATCTTGTATAATGAAAAATCAGCCTGGAGCGGAGCTGCAAGGAAGCTAGCAACAAGGAAGGAGCTGGACAGGTCAAGGAGGAGCTTGTGGACGTGTGGAAAGATCCATACACACTGATCTTTATGCCAATCTGGTGAGTCGTTATCAATTTGTTATGACTGGCCAAGAATAATCATTATTCAAAATTTTGGTTTTGTTTACAGTATGGCCCATGTCAGGTGTCATGTTAGTTATCGCTGGTCAAGTTTTGGTGATGCTGAAGAGTTATTATTCTATTATCTTTAGTTGGCTATTATTGTTCGGACTATAGACTGCAGTAGCATTGCCGTATAAATCACATAATTCTGGAAATTATGATAATTCCTAATGAAACTATTTTGAGTTAATTGAGTTTAATTGTGTGTTTCCTTTTCAAGTTGTGGTTAAACCCTTATGAATGTTTGGGCCTAGTATGTGATCTCGTTAATTCATTGAATTGAGTCATTAAATTTTTTAAAGTCCATAAACCTACCTGGGCACTTGGGACACTGTAATGTGTGGTTCATGTTTTGAACAGGGGCTCTGCACTTAGATTCGGTGTCCATAATACCCCATTTTATCGCACCGGTTTAGGTTACTACACCGCTGCACCGATTAATTTTCATCAAAGCTGTGTATGGTTAAGATAACCTTGTGAACATTTACTCTCGTAGTGTTTTTCATGTTTCAGATGCTCTATTGTGTCGCAGTGGGGCCTCTGCTGCAGGCTAGCAGTTCAGATGCTGTATGCGAAGGCTGACGTGTCAACACCTGAGAGGTTAAAAGGAACGGCAAGCTGGCAGTTCGCAGGTGGTAGCCGAACGTTATGACAACAGCTGGGCAAGTTTGGAATGGAATACTCGGTAAGTCGCTTCCATTTGATTTCGATGGTGAGGTCGAATGTTGTCTAGTGTACCTATAGATGCTTTTTCAAGTTCTAGGAGTGTTCATGTTTGATCACTGAATTGGTAGTGGTTAGCAGCATCACTAAGTAATTAAGACACTTAGTAAAAAGCAAATAGTTAATGAGTTTTCTGTTGGTGGTAATAGTTTCAACATTTGGTTTAGTACTTACTATAGGATGAGAAATCCAATATGAAGGAGATGAGATTAGAAGAATTAGATGACTTTACTGATGACAGTGGTATTGAAACCAAATCTGATTAACATATCTACTCATACTCGAAACTCTGGCCTGCACCTCATGAGTAACATGTGGCGATGGGTTTACGAGGCAGTTTCATGAGTTGAGTATGCATTTCTTATGAATTATGGTAAAGAGTAACAGAATTGTTAGAATCACTGTGTTGTAACTTGTGATCGTCGGACCTTTTTCTAATGAATAGTGTTGTGTGGGAAACTCTAGTACGAAAACTAAATAGGCTTTTTATTAAGTCCGCGATCGGTGATTATGACAGGACGGTGATCGTTATACACCGAAATCTTTGAATAAGCACGCTTGGAACCTACAAGTATGTACGCGGTAGGTTAAGGAAGATGTCATGTACCAGTAGAAGTTTATGTTAAAAGAATTTTGATGATGATGAGCAAGCTTAAGTTGTCGAGTAATTCAGTCTATCGGCAGTATTATGTTTGACCGTACCAGTGGATTCTGGCTGTGTGAGAGCAATGCGATTGCTGGTTCGCTAGAGAGCCGTGGTGTTAAGGTTTTACTCGAGGGTTTCTAAAAGCTTGGCAGTTTCTGCTGCAGCAGAAGTTTTAAAGTTTGTTTGGAATGACTGTCGTACATGGCCCAGGGTAATGATTTAGTTAAAGAGTAGTGTTCTAGAATTTACCTATTTTCACGAACCCAATAGTCTGGTTTGGTCAGAAGTAGCCAAGCGTTGTATGTTGGCCTTTGCGGCAACTGTAGGTCTATATGGCAACTGTAGGCCTGTATGGTACGTGTAAGTCTATGTGACACTGTCTGGTGTGAACATGCATTTTTGTGTAAGTAACCATACAGAAAGTTCCTTTAAGAGGTTAAAAGAAAATCCTCACACACATATACATATTCACAAATATAACAGAGCCACATAAATTATTGCGGCGGTAGAACGACACTACTCATTAACTGTTGTAACAGTATTAGTGTTTAAGAATTTTGTGGCCGTTCACTGTTTCTCAAAATACAGGTTAACACCTAGTTTGAGAAGCAGGGTTTTAAAAAATTTAGTACAGTTTTACCTAATGGAAATTGTATAACTCTCTACCCTTTGATTATGTAAATATCTGTAATTTTTGATGAATAAACATATATTATTATTATTATTAAATAAACTGCGCTGATAAAGACAACGAGGTTCGCTTGGATATTGATTTGGTTAGGGAGGATGCATCAGCAAACATCCAGAAAGCTGCTGAATCCGAAATCAATCTTGGCCGCGCAAAAATTATACCATTTTCTAAAGGTGATAACGTGGTCCTTACGTGTTCATCAAAACTGTGAACGTAATCAATCAACTTGGATAGGAAATTTAGAGGTCCATTCGTGATAACAGAAGTTCTTAATAATGATCCCTATGAACTTAAAAGCATAGTGGATGCTTCCAATCGAACTCGTAAATATTCCCACGAGAATTTGCGTGCAGTACCCCGGGGACATGAAGGATTACTTGAAATCGCGTCTAGTCTTTTAAATGAAGTTGAGGCCGAGACGGCGTCTGATGATTTAGAATTTTAGACAATACTTTGTGCTTAAATAATAACAACGAGTCATTAGAACGTCTTGACACCTTGACCGTGTACTCGTACACTGCTTCGGCTGACTCATTCACTGTCACTGCAAGCTCAGTGTGCTTAGTGCGAGTTATTTAACGTACTCACTCGTGATAACGTAAACGATCACTTATGTCAAAATGCATACAAAAAAAGAGGTTTTACCTTGCCGTCACCAGACGGCGCTTATCCAGTTTCAATACAAATTGGCGTTAACGTTAACGCGATTGAGCGTGAGTAAAAACTCGCACTAAGGCCTCTGGCACCCTGAGCGTACACTCAGACCCTGAAACATGGGAGGCCCTTCATGAAGTTGAAGAACACACGGAACAGGACAATTCACTATCATAGGCAGGAATAGTACTAACTATCGTTACTGTACCCCGTACATTCCTATAATTATGTTAAATTGTACAAATGGTTGATCGTGGGCGAAGAAGATAGACGAAATGTGTCGTCCGGTGTTGACTTGTCAAAGTGGTTTATTTAGCGTCATCTGACGAAATCTGTCGTCCGAGTCAGGTGCTGACTTGTCCTGGATGATCGCTTGTCTAGATGTTTACAAGGACGTAAATGTATTGTCTTTTATAATTAGAAGAAGATGAGTTCTGGTGAAGGGCCTCCAGGCCTTCCTGGCTCTACAATAGTAGATTATTGCATCGAGCACAGAGTAATTTATTATTGCACGGCTCTAATCTAACAGGCACGAGGGCAATATAAATTGCTTAAGGCGAGGTGCATAATCTGCTTTTCTTTCAACTATTACCTATAGGAATAGTAGATAAAAGAAACTCATATCAAACAGAAAATAGAAGTTTAATTATTGAAATTAAAAGTTATACTTGAGCAATTATTAAATGTAAGGTTAAGTTTTGTTGGGCAAATTTATATTTGTTTGTTTAACTTGGGACTGAATAATATTATCAGACGAGTTAGATGGGCCTGGCTGATTTGTTACAATGAAGTCGTTATCACGGGAAGTAGATGGGCGCGGCCACGGGTGCGGCGATGTCGAAAATCACTTTTTTAAATTTCTTTCATTTTTAAATCAGAGTTAGCAGCAATCATTTTTTAAATTTGGAACAAGTAGGATAGAAACGAATAATACGTACGTAAAAAAAGTATTGATATCGGCTGGCTGAATAGAGCTAATCCATTGAGATTGGCACCTTTTGGTGCGATTAAAAAAAACAAACTGTGCAATAATGAAATTTCATACATTTTTATTTCTCTAGAGCAGTAAAGACCCGCTTTGTACTGAGTTTTTAGTGTGATTGTGATGAAATTAAAGCATAGTTGGAAGAAAAATAATAAACACTGTTATTTGTAGCTTTCTTGAAGTACATTGATGTGTTATTTGGAAATATATACTATGATTCGTTCAAAAGTCGGTGATTACATTGTGGCAAGATCTTTATAACACTGCTTCTAAATTCAACGGCAAAGTTTTCAGATATTGTTTTTATATTTATATTGTTCGTTTTGAAAGCTTTTAAGGTAGTTTCGACCAGACAAGTTATTTAGTATTTGTCATAGTTTTCTAGGGTTTATTTTATTATTATTTATTCGTTCTATATAATATTTTTAATTGTTTTATGGGTCATGTTTCTTATTTTATTATATTCTAATCGCAGTATTTTATTAGTCGAATCGTTTTTCCATTTTATTATTTATCCAAGGTTGTTTGTTTCTTTTACTGTTTAGATTAATTGTTCTGTTGTATTTTGATTCCTCATAACATTTATGAAACTGACTTTTGATACAATTGTAAATCGCGTTTGGACATTCTCTATTATTGATTTCGCTCCAGGATACGCTGTTAAGTAATGATTTAATTTTTTCATTATCGATCTGTTGAGTTGTGTTTGTATCAGCCTGTAGTGTAGGGTCAAGTCCAACGCACACACGACAGTATTACCATACGGTGATCTACCAATACAGTACCGAGTGCGGCCGAGTACAGATCTAACGAGTGCGTTCTAGTAAAAATGTGATCGATACAGCTACGTGTGGTGTTATTGCCGCGTTTTTCAATTCTTGTGTAGTCAGATATCGCGCTCGTTAGACCACACTCGGGCATGCTACTAACGTAGTATTCTCGTGATGTTATCGTATGTTTTAAGGTCTATGTTAACGTCTCCTAGCAGATAATCTCGTACGATTGAATGGAGGTATCTGATAAGATACTACTTATTTCTCTTACGAAAAGATGCTTACTTTCGCTTGGTGGTCTATAAATTGCACAAATGTATGCAGTGTAGTTGTGAGGAGTAGTGATTTGTCCAAAAATACATTTACAGTGAGATAATGTGTGATTTGTTATTGTAAATCAAAATGCATAGCCATCTCTAACATACAATATTATTCCACCGCCTTTCCTGTTTTTACGCAATTCACTGTACATTTTATAGCCATGGATGTTGTACATTTGAACAGTGATTTCATTTACATTTACTTTAGTTAGGATTAGGACACCTATATTTATTTTGGATGAACCAATTAATTGTTTTACATAACTGAAGTTTTTAACTATGGATCTAATATTTGTGTGAATACCATTTAGACTAGTTTTAAAGGTAGGTGGTATAATCTTACTAAAATAAATATAAAGAGAAAAGATTTTTTTGTCTGTTTGTTTGTACCGAATAGGCTCCGAAACTACTGGACCGATTTTAAAAATTCTTTCAGCTATGGAAAGATACATTATTCCTGAATAACATAGGCTATAAGTTTGACGGGAGCAAAGCTGCATCAGCTAGTCATAAATATTTGCATACTCTAATATTTCTTGGTGATCGGAAAAGACCCAGTCCTCTTTTATTTAAAAACTGTTACCGATGATTTTGTCTGCCTGTCTGCGCGATTGTAGTCGAAAGCTTTTCGATATCCATTTCGCTCTTCACACCGTAGGCTTATCCTTGTCTTCTTTACGTAGCAGCACCTTTCCATCCTGGAACCACACGTACTTGTATGCTGGTCATAACTTTTGTTGGGCTAGCCACAGTAAAGATTTATTAGCCTTGGTCAGGGTGCAACGTAGGATAGCCATCTCTACAGGAGCTTCCGATACGAGATTTTCGAGAATTAGTTCGTCCTTTCTGGAAGCCTGTACCCATGCGCGTGCCTGCTGCGCTTGTTTTAGCTCCACTTGTATGTTTCCTTCACGTTAGTTTCGTCCGTCCATGCGTATAACATTAAATCTTTGGGATTTATCCACGTTGAGAGTTCAAGCCAGTTTGACCGATCTCGCATCAAGGTCTTCCTCCTGAGATTTCGGGATCCCTATAATCTCTATCATGTTGTTCAGACGCTGCTGTTCTATATTATGCAAATATTGTTTCAGTGAGCTCACTTTAAGCTCAAGATGAGTTTTTCCATTATTGAGGTGGGTATATTTCTTCTCTAGGTCTTGTATATGTTTATTTTGATATTCTACGGTTTTAGTTAACTCATCTACTTTTTTTCCACATTGGGTTACTGACAGTTAAATAGGCTGCAGTTCTTTTTTCAGGACTTTTTCTAACTCTGCTGTAATAACCCTCAAAAACTTTTCACTATCAATATCAATATTGCAATTACCCAGGTTTCTCCTGGAGATGGCAACTTCCTCTTCTTCATCTTTTTCATCCGGAATGAAGAAAGATGATTTCCTGTTAGGCGAGTTGTCATTGCATTCTTCACATATCCAGTCCAAGCTGTCCGCGTTTCGAATGGCAGACAGTTTTTTCGTCGTTAAACCAGAGCAAGCTTTGCTTGCATGAACAGTCTTGGCACAAGACCTGCATTCCAGTCCGGGCGACCTGCTGTTAATTCCTTTGCTGCAGACATCACATTTGGTCATTTTTGTTAGGTTAGTGGGTAGTTAGGTCACAAATTATTAAGACGTTGACACTGCACGCAGCGCGGTAGCGAATGATATGGCAGCGCGGTAGCGAATGAAGTAGAGTCGGTAAAAGATTAACGATCACTTAGTTATGAACATCTAGGCTGCTGCTGTAGTAGCTTTTTGTTGTGATGTCCTGGACTGCTGCGCCTTGCGCTGTGACGTCCTGGACTGCGTCATCTTGCGCTGTGACGTCCTGGACTGCGTCACCTTGGGCTATGACGTCCTGGAATGGTGCGCTTTGGGATGGCGCCTTGCGAGGCATATTGTGAGGTACATAAAACAAATAGAAATGGTTTTAGAATAACTAAACTACGCAAATGAAGTTTAAAAAGTTTTGTAGGGTATTATGAAAATAACTTTCAAATGGTCCGTTCGAGCTCAAAATTAACCAAATCTAACAAATTCGTAATCTAAAGCGATTTTAAAGCACAAACGCAACTAGCAGTAAGATTATACAAATAGACTTGTTTATGTCACTTCTGAAATGTAATAGATCACAAGATAGACAACTGAGCTAGTACAAAGCAGATAGGTCAGTGGGTAGAAAAATACTCAAGAATAAAAAATACTCACGTGTAGTTGGTAATTCAGCAATAACACACTGTTTGGACTTTGAACTATTATTTATTTTCCACTTCACAGTATGTTACCATCAACTCCATACAATATATCCACTTAGGTCAACTTCCAAGTCCGCCCAGAAGAATGACGCTGTAATGCTGTTGTTGTTGCTGTTGTTTGTAACTATGGCCTGTTCACGGTTGAACAGTTTGTTTCAATGTCCACTCTCAAAATAGACGGTATGGAAATACGTGTAAACGTGTTTGTTACCAATTTTCCTAATCATTCTTGAAAATTGGTATCATTTCAGCTGAAAGACGTCGACTTCCACCTTCCACATCCACACCAAACGGATGCCCGCGTCTTACACACGTTTCATATAATTTATTTAACAAATTACCAGGTATCATTTATCTTAATAATGACATGCATGTGATGAAATTTGTGAATGCAGTCTGACGGAACAGGTCAAGTGAAAAAAGATAATGGCTCCTCATATAGATATATTATTATTTATCCACATACCTACCAGTACCACGATATCTTTCTGAACTTAAAATGCGACCTTGACTTTCGAGTTTTATTTCAAAAAACAAATCTCATTTCTAAATAATAATAACTAGGTACCTGATCATTATATAAATTGATTTCCATATGAAATATTAATTATAAATGAACAAAACTTTTTAACAAAAAATCAAACCGACTTCCCAAAAAGGAGGAGGTTCTCAATTTGGATGTTTATATATTGGTTTTTTGCATGTCTGTTTATTGTTTACACCATTTCATAACATACCATCACGCCAGTATGCTCTAAACGGGTACGCAGATGTGTACATTTCACCCTGGTATACTCTCATTCCACTGGTTATGTTCAAGTTACATATTATTCGTGTGATCTATTCTGGCATCACTGTTGATATTATAGGTTCCTTACTATAGAATATTTTTATTATGTACCACTAAAAAGTGAAAAATAATTTTTTACAAAAAAAAATGTATTTTTTTTGTAAAAAATTATTTTTCACTTCCAAAAAAAACACTACATAAAGAAAGATAACTTCAATTTCGGCAGGCCGTGTCAAAAAACGAAGAAACGAAAACAGGAACACCGACTTCCGAAATTGAAGCTATTTTTCACTTTGTAGTGTTTTTTTATGGAAGTCGGTTGTATTTTTAAACTTCATTCATTCTGATAACGACTATTTATATTATATTTACAGGAAAGCGAAATATTAAAATACTTCACATGCAAAGAGGAACTGGAGCCGTTGGCTGAGAACTGCACGAAGGTGTATGTGTGGCATACACATACGCAGAAACCTCCAATACTTAACCCTAAAAATATGAAGCGACCCATCATTCCCGATGATTACATCGAAGGGTGAGTCAAAAACGGTGTTACATCGGTCTTCTTGTACGGGGTTTAACCCCTAACAGAACCAAAACCCGCAATGTACGTTGATGGGTTACGAGTTCTCTTTACAATGTATCTTTAAAAGTATCTGAACACTCAATTGGTGTATACTCAAATCAAAAATTGTATCGTCTATATTCTACGTTTTGTAGATTTTTCTCTTGAATTTGCGTCTTTATTAACTTAAAATTATTTTCTTAGAAAGCGAATTTATACAATAATCTGAATTGTAGCTCCGAAATGCCACTGAATCATTAATATAGTTACGAAACTATGTTTTGTGCAATTATTAAGAGCTGAATCATAAATTTTATACTTCTGCGGCAGGTTATACAGAAGACCGAAGAGCCTCTGCCTCTCTGTTTAGCGTTTGTGGACTACGAGAAAGCCTTCGATTCGATCGATACTTGGGCTGTACTGCAGTCCCTCCAACGGTGCCAAATCGACTACCGGTATATCGAAGTGTTGAAGTGTTTAAACAAAAACGCCACCATGTCAATTCAACTTCAGGATCAGACCTCGGAACCCGTCCTTCTGCAGCGAGGTGTGAGACAGGGAGACGTCATTTCTCCGAAACTGTTCACCGCTGCACTGGAGGATGTCTTCAAGGTTCTCGACTGGAGAGGGCTAGGCATCAGCGTCAATGGCGAGTACATCACTCACCTTCGGTTTGCCGACGATATAGTGGTTATGGCTGAGACCATGGAGGACCTCAATACAATGCTCGATGATCTCAGTAGAGCTGCCGAAAGAGTGGGTCTTAGGATGAACATGGATAAAACCAAGATGATGTTGAATGCCCATGTTACACCCACACCTATCAAGGTCGGAGACTCTACACTCGAAGTTGTGGGTGACTATGTCTATCTGGGACAAACAAAATCAAAATCAATTTTATTTTTATTTTACATAGGCCTACATGGGCACTTATACAACGTCGACAAAAGGTGCACGGTTCGGGTTAGTCGTTTCCTATGGAGAAGAACCGGCAAGAAACTCCATGGTTACTCTTTTAAAAATGTTTTGGTTTTACAATATTTCCATGTTACAGCATTAGTACTTGGATATGGACAACGTAGGCCCGACAATAAATCGTAAGAAATTAAAAATAACAAAAATAAAAATTAAAACGAAATAAAAAGTTAACGAATGTTAACAATCGTCTAGAAATCTAGAAAGGCCTTCTACAATGTTCACACAATCACAAAACAATCGGTAAAAGAATCTATACAAAGGTAAAAAAAAACAAATTAATAAAAAAATAAAAATAATGTCTAACAACACTAAAATTAACATGTGGCACAAATGTTGTTGTCAGTGCTGTAACTATTCTTAGCAAAGGGCTATAAAGATGACTGAAAAACATTGTAAAAAGTCTAATTAAAAGAGAAAAAAAATGAGTTTGAGAATAGTTAGAGACATCCACATATTTGTGCCGTTTATGAGTTACCAGGGAAGCCGCATGCGCAGAAGGAGCTAAAGCCAAAAAATTTATCTTCAACGTAGCCCTTGATTTTATAATATGCTTTTTTAATAAGGACACGTTTTATGTAGTTTTTGAACTTTCCATCGTTCAGTTCTATAACTGACTTTGGCAACTTGTTATAAAAGCGTATACTGTTTATAAGAAAAGACTTGCTAGTTTTCGTTAATCTGAATTTGGGTATTACAATTTCGTGCTTACTGCGTGTATTTAAATTATGGAAGTCGCTTCTAGTTTTAAAAAACGATCCAATTGGGTAGGGCCAACTTCGAGAAAGAGGTCAACCGCGCAAAGCGTTCGGGAAGTTGCGCGGTATATTCTCGTCCAACATACCACAGTGTCTCAAGACGAAATTCTATGACCAGTGTGTGCTGCCAGTGATGACATATGGCTCTGAGACGTGGTCGCTCACAATGAGCCTTATCAGAAAGCTTACAGTCACTCAAAGGGCAATTGAGAGGGCTATGCTCGGAGTTTCCTTGCGTGATCGAATCAGTAATGTGGAGATCCGCAAGAGAACCAGGGTTACCGACATAGCCCGAAGAATTGCCAAACTTAAGTGGCAGTGGGCAGGGCACATTGCTCGCAGAACGGATAGCCGATGGGGCAGAAAGGTTCTGGAGTGGCGACCGCGAACCGGAAGGCGTTGCGTTGGAAGGCCTGCCACCAGGTGGACCGATGACCTGGTGAAGGTTGCGGGGATCCGCTGGTTGCAAGACGCACGGGACCGGTCAATGTGGCGACGCTTGGGGAAAGCCTAAGTCCAGCAGTGGACGTCTTTCGGCTGATATGTTGAATCATAAATTTTATACCAGTTATTATTCATTTGGTAGGTATTGTATCGAGAACAATAAATTTATTTGAATGGCAACATTAAGTAGATAAAGAGAATTAGAGTCAAGCTAGTATATCTAATCTAATCTAATCTAATATCTATAAACGAGCAATTCTTGCATATATATATATATATATATAATCTTAACTAGCTGACCCGGCAAACTTTGTTTTGCCATAAAAACTCCAAACATTCACCTACCCTACACCTACCCTACACCTACCCTACACCTACCCTACACCTACCCTACACCTACCCTACACCTACCCTACACCTACCCTACACCTACCCTACACCTACCCTACACCTACCCTACACCTACCCTACACCTACCCTACACCTACCCTACACCTACCCTACACCTACCCTACACCTACCCTACACCTACCCTACACCTACCCTACACCTACCCTACACCTACCCTACACCTACCCTACACCTACCCTACACCTACCCTACACCTACCCTACACCTACCCTACACCTACCCTACACCTACCCTACACCTACCCTACACCTACCCTACACCTACCCTACACCTACCCTACACCTACCCTACACCTACCCTACACCTACCCTACACCTACCCTACACCTACCCTACACCTACCCTACACCTACCCTACACCTACCCTACACCTACCCTACACCTACCCTACACCTACCCTACACCTACCCTACACCTACCCTACACCTACCCTACACCTACCCTACACCTACCCTACACCTACCCTACACCTACCCTACACCTACCCTACACCTACCCTACACCTACCCTACACCTACCCTACACCTACCCTACACCTACCCTACACCTACCCTACACCTACCCTACACCTACCCTACACCTACCCTACACCTACCCTACACCTACCCTACACCTACCCTACACCTACCCTACACCTACCCTACACCTACCCTACACCTACCCTACACCTACCCTACACCTACCCTACACCTACCCTACACCTACCCTACACCTACCCTACACCTACCCTACACCTACCCTACACCTACCCTACACCTACCCTACACCTACCCTACACCTACCCTACACCTACCCTACACCTACCCTACACCTACCCTACACCTACCCTACACCTACCCTACACCTACCCTACACCTACCCTACACCTACCCTACACCTACCCTACACCTACCCTACACCTACCCTACACCTACCCTACACCTACCCTACACCTACCCTACACCTACGCTACACCTACCCTACACCTACCCTACACCTACCCTACACCTACCCTACACCTACCCTACACCTACCCTACACCTACCCTACACCTACCCTACACCTACCCTACACCTACCCTACACCTACCCTACACCTACCCTACACCTACCCTACACCTACCCTACACCTACCCTACACCTACCCCACACCTACCCTACACCTACCCTACACCTACCCTACACCTACCCTACCATATTTTTTTTTTTTTTTTTTTGGGATGAAAAATAGATGTTGGCCGATTCTCATAGATACCGGATAAGCACAAAAAATTTCATCAAAATCGGTCAAGCCGTTTCGGAGGAGTATGGCAACGAAAACTGTGACACGAGAATTTTATATATTAGATGTCTGAAGAGGCTCCAACGATTTTCATGGAATTTAGTATGCAGGGGGTTTCAGGGGCGATAAATCGATCTAGCTAGGTTTAATTTTTAGGAAACGTCGTTTTCTCTATTTTCACCTGTGCAGAGCTCGGTTGCCCAGGTACCTACTTTTATGTTTAAATGTTGATGAAAGACACGAGCACCTAAGTCAAATATAGCCCAGACTTTGTATAAGATATTGCGTCATACAATAGCAAATAAGGTAATGAACAAAATAAGTTAGATACAATATTTTTTGTTTGTTCAGAATAAGAATAAGAATATTTATTCAGCTTTTCCTGTTTTATATCTTATTTAACAGTTGGTCTGAAAATAAAATAAGTATAGGTACCTACTTATGAATATATTTTTTTCAGACTCATTCTGAATTTCCAAGAATTTAATATTAGGACAGCATCTTGTAGCTATGGGAGTAATGAAATGGCAGTTAGCTTAGATTGAGACGGATATAGATAACTGCAGAAAGCAAATGATTCAGAACGTCATCCACTTATTTGTCTTATCACTAAACAATTTATTTATTTATTTGTCGCATCAAGGCTGGCCGATAGATGCAAACCATTGGCAAGTCAGGATGTATTTCCTTAGGTTAAGACATCGTGTGTGGGCAGGTCGGTGGGTATAATCGTGCAAATGAAATCACATAAGTTATTCGATACACTGGGTTTATTCAAATAGACACAAGTTACACTCCAGCTTACTAATATTACGGATCGAAACTGATTCTACGACGTCTTAGCTCTACGGCTGTCAGTACTCAACTGCCCTGTTCCCCGCTACGCAAGTGCTTATAAAAGCGCGCCAATTGCGTAATTGCTCTTGTTTGGCGCTAGGGGCGTGCTTGTGATTTGACTTTACGTCCGTACTATTGACTAAACCCGACACGGCCATCCTGCGAGACAGGCGTCCTCGTCTGTTCCTCATTGTCAGGTTTTAACAGTGTATCGAATCATGTGGAAATCCTCAATGGATGTCCTCAGCCCTTGGGGAAAGCTGAGGGGTCTGTCAGACTCCTACTGACTAAAACCACATGGTGTTCTCTAGGCCGTAATTCCTCTTGAGAGGTGAACGTGGAACACACACGTCGCCTTCTCGGGCCTCTCTCAGGTGACAGATCCCCAAATCTATCACCCGCAGGCATCATCTTCTTGTCCTTGCTCCATGCCATCTCATGGTCATCTCGTGTTGCACCACACGTCGTCTTAGTCCACTTCATCCTGGCAATCTCCCATCATACAAGGGACGTTTTTCTGAAAAATACAAAAGTTTCAAACAGTATTTGCTCGTCCACTCCTGACTCATACACTAGAGTGAGGAAACATTTTGAAACAATCAAACATGATTATTCAAATCTCTCTGTTCACTATTGCAAGGAACGAGTAATTCTATTTCCAATTTAAAGAAAATAGCAACCTCATCGATTTGGTACCTAAAAGCACACAATCTTCGTGATTACAAATTCCAAGTACCACTCATAGTCATTACTCTCACATTAAATCAAACAAAAGAAACAATAAACCAGGTTTCTTATTCACGATCTTTAGCCATCACATAGCTCTACTAGCTATCTCATAGCTCTCTTAGCTATCTCAATTGCTCTACTCGCACTTCTCCATGATGTCGAGTCAACTCGACTCTCTGAACTCAGAACTTGTTCACACAGAGATTTAGTACTTACTACTTTATCTACAATCTCAATTGGTACTTGAGCTTTGTGTGTCTTACCAACACGATCTATGAATAGTAATCTAAATTCAGTTTTCGTAATGAGGACTTGACGATTCGAACGTCATCAACATTAACATGATCTCTTCACACGCGTGACTGCGGGTTTACTTTCCTTTAACCTCATGACTCAATAGGAACTTTCTGTAAGGTTCCTTACACAAACATGAATTTTCTCACCAGCCATAGTGTCAGATAGACTTACAGGTGCAATACAGGCCTATAGTTGCCATAAAGGACTACAGTTGTCATACAGGCCTATAGTTTCTATAAAGACCTTCACTTGCCATACAGGCCAACAGTTGCCATACAGGCCAACAGTTGCCATACAGGTCAACAGTTGCCATACAGGCCAACAGTTGCCACACAGGCCAACAGTTGCCACACCGAACTAGATTTTTGGGTTCGTGAAAATAGGGAAATTTTAGAACTGTGCTCTTTAACTAAATCATTACCCTGGGCCATGTACCACTAGTCGCTCCAAACAAAGTTCAAAACTTATTCTGCAGCAAAAACTGCCAAGCTTACAGAAACCCTCGAGTAAAACCTCCAACGCCATGGCTCTCTAGCCGACCAGCATTTATATTGCTCTCACAACGGTCTCTCGTTCTCTCTCTAGACCCCGACCTCCACCAGAATCCACTGGTACGCTCAAACGCAATACGTTCGATAGACTGAATTACTCGACACCTTAAACTTGCTCATCATCATCAAATCCTTTTGACATGACATCGACTGGTACATGACCCGCTGGCATCTGCCCTAATCTACCTTGTGCATACTTGTAGGTTCCAAGCGTACCTATTTAAAGCTTTCGGTGTATAACGATCACCGTCCTGTCATAATCACCTATCGCGGACTTAATACAGGGCCTATTTAGTTTTCAAACCAGAGATACTTCATTAGAAAAAGGTCCAACGATCAAAAAGTTCAACAACTAAACAAAGTTATTGTAAAAATTCTGTTACTGTTTACCATAATTCAAAGGCAATGCACACTCAACTCATGAAACTTCTTCGTTGACCCATCGCCACATGTTACTCATGAGGTGCAGTCCAAAGTTCTGAGTATGACAAGTGTACAAGCCATCAGATTTGGTCTCACTACCACTGTCATCAACTATAACGTCTAATTCTCAAGGAACTTGATGATCGGGGATCCTTCTTACCAGATTCGCTCTTTTTACTCAAAGATATTGGAGCATACCGACTGTTAATATGAGGGTTACAATTAAGCCTCATAATATTTGCGTGTTAATAACTCGTGTGAAGAAGCTTCACGAATTAACTCAGATCAATATCGTTAAAATCAAATTATCAACAGTAACCCTTTACTATCGCACACTAACTCAGTTTTCATGTAAGGAAAACGATCATAGTATTACTTTGAAAGTAAGCAAGTGAATTCAGATCTAAAGACGGTGGTTGTAAATCGTTACGCAACATAAGATCTGTTCCGAATACACGCAAATGACCAGTACCGTTACTAACTCGATACAATTGCCTTCGCCAAACGACTTTACTAACTCGCTTTGCCACTGAAAATTACTAGTTGTTAAGTCACTTTGGATAGATCATCTTCTTCATCATCTGCCTAGCCTTTTCCCAACTATATTGGGGTCGGCTTCCAGTCTTACCGGATTCAGCTAAGTGCCAGTGTTTTACATGGAGCGACTGCCTGTCTGACCTCCACAACCCAGTAACTGGGTAACACGGTACCCCTTGGCAAGACTGCTGTCAGATCCCAAGCTTCTGACCACCCGTAACGACTGTCAAAAATCTTCAAATGACAGCCGGGACCAACGGCTTAACGTGCTTTCCGAGGCACGGAGGAAACTCGGTATGTTGAAATGGTCACCCATCCACGGACCGACCTCGTCAAGCGTTGCTTAACCTTGATGATCGACCCGTGCGGCTGTTAATATTTAGCCACGAGCTCATCTTCTTAGGGGATATTAATTCCTAAAGTTGGTACTGAACCAAATATTGAAACTATTACCGCCAATAGGAAACTCATTAACTATTTGCTTTTTACTAAGTGTGTCTAAATTACCCAGTGATAGTGCTAGGCATAACCACTACCAACTCAGTGGTCAAACATGAACACTCTTAAAGCTCAAACTAGCATCTCTTCACTAGAGAACATTCGACCTCACTATCGAAATAACATGGAAGCGACTCACCGAGTATTCCATTCGAAACTTGTGAGCGCCCGACTTCACAGCTGTGGTCGTAATGTTGCGCAACCACATGCGAACTGCAAGCCTGCCGTCGGTCTCAACCTCTCAGATGTTGACAGTCGACCTTCGCATTCATCATTCGAACCGCTAGCCTGCAGCAGAGGCTCCACTTCGACGCAATATGGTATCTGAAACGTGAAAAACATTACGAGAGTATAATATGTTCACAGTTATCTTAACTATACACAGCTTTAATGGAAATTAACCAGTGCAGCGGTGTAGTAAACTAAACCGGCACAGCAAAATGAGTTATTGTGGACACCAAATGTGAGTGCACAGTCCTGTCTAAAACATGAACCACACATTACAGTGACCCAAGTGTCCAGGTAGGTATATGGGCTTCAGAGAATCCAATGAATGCCATAACGTCAGTGGCATTTTAAGTTGCAATTGACGATGCCACTTATAAAGCCCAAACTATTCAAAGACTTGAAAAGGAGAAGCATAGAAATCTCATAAATAATTAAATTAGGCATTATCATAATTTCCAGAATGATGTATTTGTTACGGCAGTGCTACTGTATGGCTCTAAAGTCCGAACAATAATAGTCAGCTAAGGACCATTACCAGTGATAGTAGAATAATAACTCTTCAGCAACACTAAAACTTGATCAGCGATAACTAACATGAAATTATGACCTGACACGGGCCACCCCGATAATCCACTGATCGCCATACCCTACATAAAATCAGAATGATGAACACTCTTGGCCATAGTCACAACAAAATGAAAACGACTCACCAGATTGGCATAAAGATCAGTGTGTATGGACCATTTCACACGTCCACACGCTCCTCCTTGACCTCTCCAGCTCCTTGGTTGTTGCTAGCCTCCTTACTGCTCCGCTCTAGACTGGTTTTTCATCATTTAAAACTGAGGGTAGTCGCAACTGACAACACGATTTTTTTTGCAAGAATGTAACCGACATTTTTACTAGCTTTGTTTTTACGTGTGATCTCATTAGCACGATCGAATCCCAATTCTGATGTCGCATCAAGGCTGGCCGATAGATGCAAACCATTGGCAAGTCAGGATGTATTGTTCAGGATGTAGGTTAAGACATCGTGTGTGGGCAGGTCGGTGGGTATAATCGTGCAAATGAAATCACATAAGTTATTCGATACACTGGGTTTATTCAAATAGACACAAGTTACACTCCAGCTTACTAATATTACGGATCGAAACTGATTCTACGACGTCTTAGCTCTACGGCTGTCAGTACTCAACTGCCCTGTTCCCCGCTACGCAAGTGCTTATAAAAGCGCGCCAATTGCGTAATTGCTCTTGTTTGGCGCTAGGGGCGTGCTTGTGATTTGACTTTACGTCCGTACTATTGACTAAACCCGACATATTTATTTAATACTTCATGGACAAAAACGTACAGAGGCGGACTTAATGCCTTAGGAATTTTCTAACAGTTGACCTTTGGGTGATGCAGAGACAAATAGTGGTAGGTGCAATATTGAGAATAAATCACGATAGGTAATATTTATTCAAATACAAAGGTATACATACAAACTATAAATAACATAGACTATGTACACAAAAAAGTAAATAATCTAAATACACGAATATTCATAAACAGACAATTGGAGAACCAAACTCAAAACGCTGTGCCGATACTACTGCCAACTTCTTACGAATGCGCTCGCGAACTTTCACTTTGAATGATAATCGATTGGGTGCCATCCTGATTTCTTGAGGGAGCGCATTTCACTCAGAAATAGACTGAACGAAGGAAGAACAGTGAATGAAGTCAGTCCGGTGAGTGGGACATTGAAGAAGACGGTTATGTGAAGAGTGCCAAGTTTATAATTGCGTATCACCTGGTTACATCTATTCCTTGCAGCTTTGAATAGCGCCCAGTTCTCGTCCGTACGATCCTGTTTATATTTTTGGAGCGCGCGGTCCCTACGTCGCATCGCCATCTTTATGCCTCTTGTCATCCAAGGAGCAGGAGGACGCTTCAGTTTCACTTTTCTGACTGGTGCGTGACGGTTATAAAGGTTCCTTATCGTCAACCGAAGTAGCCTCTGTCATAACTTCCCAGTCGATCGCGGATGCATCCGTCTTGAGTTTCTCAACGTCCATCTTGGCAAAACGACGCCTATACAGAACCTTGGGTTTAGGTTTAGGAGTTTTGAGGATATAGGAATAAAAACATGTCGTGAGAAGCCAGGAGTGTCATGTTGACCATTGGATGAGACAAGGGAAGGATTCGAGGTGAGGATAAAATCGATCCAGGTGTCATCGCCAGATTTGTTATGATGGGTTGCCTGAAGCGGCAACACGTCCACATTAGCTGACTCGGTAAGATGAAGAAGCTTACGGGATCGAGGGGAGTTTTGAGAAAGGAGGTTAGTATTGAAATCACCCATGATGATGTGGTTTGCATACTCTGAACCCAACGATTCAAAAACTGATTCGAATTCAGTAAAGTAATCGACAGTGGGGGGACAGTAGACAACACCGATAACGGTCTTGGCTCCTTTGACGCAAACTTCAAGGAAGATAAACTCAGCAGAAGCAGAATAGTTTGAAGAGGAAGTAGCAAGTGTTTTGTAAGGAAAATCACTGCAGAGGTATATGGCCACACCACCCTCTGCCTTACTAATCCAATCATTCCGAATCAGAATGAAACCAGTAAGAGGGTAAGTGGTGGACAGAAGATGCGGTTTGATCCAAGTTTCGGAAATCAGGATAGCATTAATTTTTTTGTTGTTAAACGCATCGTACAGCTCTCTGTAGTGACTAGGTATGATTTGTGCGTTAATATGACAAATATTCAGCAACCGACTAGACTCATTATTAAAGTTATTTTGCAAAAAGTCACCAAGGGTGCCACCACAGCCACCGAGAAAACAAAAGCTCTCGTCGATTGAAAAGGCAGCAGAATCGTTAGCTGAAAAATAAGACTCATTTTCTGCCATTAATAGAAGTTATTAAAGTGTTTAAATTATATTATATATATGCACCACTCGCCAGCTAACACCAACTTATACAGAATAGGTCCGTAATTACTTTATTTAGTACAACGATCGGAAAATAAAAGGATCACAGAAAAAATGTAGACTTTCATATATTTCTATTTGTAGTGACAGTTTTTTACTCTAAAACAATTTCTTTTTAAAAAGGAATCAAAGACAATTTCACAACATCCTCCGGCCCAGCGAGAAGCGGAAGAAATCTCTATAAAACTAAAGCACTGTTCGGGAATAATAAAACGAAATGAAATCTTTAAACTTATAAATACTTACTGGGCAGTTTCACCAGCCGACCGGCACGAGTTACATGTATTTTAGTGGGCAGCTGCTGTGCGGGTGCAGTGGTTGGCACATCCCAATGACGAACCTCTAAAGGGAAGAGGCGCTGTAGAGGTCTGATTTCACCTCGTGTGGTTCTAACCCTCGCTACACGCCTATGACCACCCACCCCTTGTAACGTCTCAACAACAATAGTCAAAGTCAAAGTCAAAGCCAAAGTCAAAGCACTTTATTTCAAGTAGGCCAGTTACAGGCACTTTTGAATTGTCAAAAGACAAAATAAAATATTACAAAATTATGGTGCTACAGTCCCAGTCACAAGACATAATAACTGTGAAAGTACCGTAGATGCCCATTCCAATGCGTAGATCTCTATGGAGAAGAACGGGCAAGAAACTCCATGGACACTCTTTTTCAATTAGGTAATTATTACAAATCATTTGTTACATCATTCATGTTGAGATTACACATTATGGGAGAACGATGTAGAAAGTTAAAAGTGTCCATAGTAAATATAAAAAGACAATTCAGAAATAAAATTAGAATCAATTAAAATAAACCATGGCAGCTAAGAGATGACCAGTTCCAACCGACAGCGCCCGTTCACGAACATGACACATGTATCAGCACCATTCAGCTCAACCATTTTGAAGGGAGCTAAATGATCCGACACACGCGCCACCATCGGCGAGACATTTGAGTGGGCATGACATACTCTCAACCACCGGAGTCATTCAAGTCAATAGAAGACGTAGGTATCTAGACAATGATAGTTCTGAAGTACATGGTACTCACACAATGCTGGCTATGCTGCTATATAATACTAGAAAGATTAACTCTATATAATGCAAAGATAGTAGCAATCTTCATCAGCTCCGACAATAACAGTAAACGATACCTACGACAGTCTTAACAAAAAATAAAATTTAAAAAATACACATAAAAACGAAATTAAAAAATAATAATATTTAACCTGACAGCAAGCTAATTTTGATAAAAGAACACGAACATTGTCTTGAGTTCCACACAGCGACCAACTATGCTTATCATCTAAATAATCATTAATAGAATAGTATGCCTTAGAACAGAGATTAGCTTTTACCTTTGCTTTAAATGCGTTAAATGGCAAATCTAGAAAAGAAGACGGTAACTTGTTGTAAAAAGTTATACCAACCCCAACGAATGAACCATGCACCTTATGAAGTCGATGAAAGGGAGCTCGTAATTTGTCCTTATTTCTGGTGTTAAAGTTGTGAATATCACTATTGTTACTGTACAAATGAATTTTCTGCCTAATATATAAAATGTTGGCGAATATGTACTGTGAAGCCGCTGTGAGAATACCAATCTCTTTAAAAAAATATCTTAGAGAAACACGCGCACCTAATTGGTAAATGGCACGAACAGCTCGTTTTTGAAGCACAAATATATTTTGAATATCAGCGGCTCTGCCCCACAGTAGAATACCGTATGACATGATACTGTGAAAATAACTAAAGTAGACCAACCTTGCTGTATCAACGTCAGTGTATTGTCTAACCTTTCTGACGGCGTAGGCGGCCGAACTAAGCCTACCCGCTAGGCTTGATATATGTGGCCCCCATTGAATTTTTGAGTCTACTGTTATACCCAGAAACACAGCTGAATCAACAGTTTCGAGCTTCTCATTGCCGAGCACAATGTTGGGACCCAGATTTCTAACATTGGGCAAAGCGAACTTTATGCATTTAGTCTTCTTGGCATTAAGAACAAGATTATTTGTTGTGAACCAATCTGTGACCATTGATAGTGCGTTATTCACGACATCAAAAACTTGTCTATTCCTATCTACTTAAAAGATCAAAGAAGTATCATCTGCAAACAGTACAACGTCGCAAATATCCTTTAAATAGAATGGCAGATCGATAATATAAACCAGGAATAAAAACGGACCCAGTATTGAGCCTTGAGGTACACCCAGCTCAACAGGTAACCTGGAAGATTTAGCGCCATTAACGTCTACGCATTGGTATCTTTTAAGTAAATATGACTCAATTACATTTAGGGCTTCGTTTTGAACACCGTAATGGCGTAGTTTACGCAAAAGCGTATCATGGTGAACGCAATCGAAGGCTTTAGAAAGATCGCAGAAAACACCAATTGCATTTCGCGACTTCTCCCATGCGTCAAATATCGCGGAACGTTAGACTCTACATTGTTTTTTGCATTTTATTTCAGTATCATCCCTAATGCCCATTGTCTCTAATGACCAAAAATCCTGAACGTCAAATGTACTTGTATGAAATGTACTTACATTATTTGTCAAACAAAGTGTACCAACCACTGGACCCTGTACAGTCCAACCTAGTCGTGTTTCTAACGCCAACAAGTTTTCGTCAATTCGCACTGATCGACCCGTAATAATGAAACCTAGGACATCAGAATCAAATAATAACATTGTCATCTAAACAATCAGTGATCCCAACACCCTTCTTTTTTTATTACAGATACAATTGTATCGCTCTTATTGAGTTTCGGAAGACATTTACAGATTACTTCTTGTTCTAAAGCTTGTATCTTAAATACGAAGAAAGAAAGAAAAGAAAGAAAAATGATTGTGTCCTTGTAATTAGCCAGGCTGTGGCGGCCTGGCTAATGACTGATGATGGGATAATGCATTCTACCACAGATCACACATTTAGGGTGTCTTTTGCACCGATTCCACATATGACCGATAGTCAGGCAAATAGAACAAGCTTTCTCATTTCTTACAAAGTACTTAGGTTCCTCTAGCGTTTTCTTTATGGCCACAAGGCATTCTGAGCTAGCGCGTGAAGTTTTTCCGCACCAAAGCACTTTCTATCGGTTTTTTCTTCTTTATTTTGTGGTTGGTTTCTCTCATTCTTCCTATCAGTTATGGTGAAAAAGGCTGCGGTCGGCTCGGCTTTTGAATATTTATCTGAGAATCCAGAACGTGCAATACGTATCTTCTCATACGACTCCACCTCTAATTTCACAGAAGTAAGCAACTTGGTGAGGGTATTACCTTCTTGACCTACATGCGTATGCGATATGTTCCAAGCCTTTAATACGTCCTCAAGTAAGGCCGATTCTACTAATGGAAACAAAAATGATACTTCTCCTGAGTTACACCCAATGAATCTAGCGCCAGATTTTGCGTCATGAGTTTATCGTAAAGTGCTCTTAATGATATTTTTTCACCTTTAGATTGAGCTAACACTAGCTGGAATAGCTCACGAATATAGTATTCAATAATGAGCTCATCTTTAGCAAATCGTTTCTTTAATTTCTTTACGACCTTCTGATAATTTTCTCCGTTTGGTGGAAAACTCTTTACTAATTCACTCGCAATTGAATCCTGTTCCATACATTGTAGAAGATAGTGGAACTTATCATCATTGTCAATGTCGCTATCTATGTGAATCTTGTTAAGTTGAGACCAAAACCCAATACAATTCTTTATTTCTCCATCAAATGATGGCAGCTGCAATTTGGGTAGTCTAAAATTACGATGCTTAGTCTTATCAATCTCTTTAACAGTACTTTTACTTGTTTCTGCAGGTACACAAGTGGTACCAAATTTACTTATATAGTGCACTTAGCTACATATACTGCTTATCAGTACATCCGTGGTTCTGACATCAGGTTGGTGGGTGTACACAGATTTTCTGGAGAGGTGCGTAAAGGTACACAGAAAAGTACACCCGCGATTCTGATGTACACTTTTAATCACCTATTCAAACACATTAGAAGTCAAAAAAAATATTGGTAGGTATTTTGGTTGCGTCAGTGTGCAAAGTTTATAGTTGTCTAAGTGTGGGTTTACTATAAACCATCGGTAACCGTTATGTTGAGTATGACGGAGTGGTGCTCTCTCCTCAACAGAATGGAGAGGCACAGTGGCGAGATGGGTATCTCCATAAACCGGTCCAAAACGAAAATTATGCTGGTGTACCGCACATCTAAACTAAAGCTTAGTGGAACACTTAACGTCAAAACTGTGAATAACTTCATTTACCTGGGCTCTAGTATAAGCAACGATGGATTGTGTGAAGATAAGTTCCGCAGGCGCATCGGAACGGCCAAGGGTGCCATGTCGCAGCTTGAAAGAATATGGAAAGACCGAAACATCACAAAAAAGACCAATCTGCCAAATCCCTTGTGTTCTCCATACTCCTGTACGGAGCGGAGACGTGGACTCTTAAGACCGCTGATTGCAAGTGCATTGAGGCTTTTGAAATGTGGTGCTACAGAAGGATGTTGCGTATTTCGTGGACGGCACACAGGACGAACATCTCGATACTGTAGGAGCTCAAAATAGAAAAAAAGCCAAGATTGTCCAATGTGTGCCTCTGCAAGATATTTGACTTTTATGACCATATCGCCCGCAAACCTGGTGACATCATTTCAGCCGAAAGACCTCCCCCAGGCGTCGCCACATTGACCGATCCCGTGCGTCTCGCATCCAGCGCCTTCCCGTAACCTTAACCAGGTCATCGGTCCACCTAGTGGGAGGCCTTCCAACGTATCGTCTTCCGGTTCGCGGTCGCCATTCCAGAACTTTTCGGCCCCATCGGCCATCCGTTCTGCGAGCAATGTGGTCTGACCACTGCCACTTAAGTTTGGCAATTCTTCGGGCTATGTCGGTAACCCAGGTTCTCTTGCGGACAACCTACCTACATGGTGACAACCTACTTAGATTAATTGTCACTGGTAAAGTCGAGGGAAAACGACCCAGAGGCAGCCCTGTACGCTGCAGACCAAATTCGACCATCGCTGAACAATATTTTTTTGGAAGACGTGCATTTGGCTGAAAGTAGGAGCAAGTGGAGGAACATAATAAAGGAGAAAGTGTTGAAAATCAGGATGTGGTCATGACCCCTAGCATTGGGGAAACGACGCAAGGCGGAGAGGAGTATGACAAAAAAATCATAAATAATTAGTACTATTAAACATTCGCCTTTTTCTGAGAAGTAAGCTATTCTTCATATCGATGTTCTTAACTTAGACACTACACTAAAAGGAGCCGTTTCTTATGTAAAAAATAATAAAAATATTTTGATGTTTAAAAAAAATCGGCAGCGATAACTGTTATGTGGAGGATGACAAAAAATCATAAATAATTAGTACTATTAAGCATTCATCTTTTTCTGATACGTATGCTATTCTTCATATCGATCTTCGTTACTTAGATACTAAATGCAACCGGTTCATATGTAAAAATAAATAAAAACATTTTGATGATAAAAAAAAAATCGGCTGCCATAACCGTTATGTGCAGTATGACCAAAAATCATAAATAATTAGTACTATAACTACCTGTAAGGATATTACAGTTATCCTTGCCGTTTACGAGATAAGACAAATTTTTCGTAAAAATTATAATTCCTTCGTTTTTGTGCAGAAATGACTCGGGTGTCATTTGCTGCCACATGCAAATTGATATCCCTAAGTCTATGCAAGCCGATTTTCAGGCTCCCCACTGTGCACTTGCTTTATAAATTTTATGAAAACAATTCAACTGGTCGTGCGCAGAACGACCCATACAACAAACGTGATTATGTTGCCGTTTTTTGCGATAATGGTACGGAACCCTTCGTGCGCAAGTCCGACTCGCACATGGCCGGTTTTTTTGATAGTGATAACAGAAATGCCATCATAATTAAGTTGTCGTTCTCTATCGCCGTGCGATTACAAAGCCATCACTGAACGTATTGGACGTCAAAATTCCAAACAGGAAACGGTACGTATGCGCCCAGCCTTAGGTGATTGGTGTCGGACTGCTGCGAACCGAAGTTTCGTGGGTACAGATCTGATAGGATCCAGGAGTGGCAGCAATGCTCATGGGCCCCAGTGTCTGTCTCTTGGCTTTGTGATCCGAAGACCTGTATTAAACAGGAGCCCTACTTAAATATTTATTTTATTCTATTTTTAGTATGTGTTGTTATAGCGGCAACAGAAACACATCACCTGTGAATATTTAAACTGTCTAGCTATCACGGAAATGAGATACAGCCTGGTGACAGACGGACAGACAGACAGATAGACAGATGGACCGCGGAGTCTTAGTAATATAGGGTCCCGTTTTTACCCTTTGGGTACGGAACACTAAAAAGAAGCAACAGAAACGACGGTATTGGGTGCATCCGTAAATTTTTTTGGTTATAATTTCACGCTAAAATGGGGATTTAATTTTGGTGATCGTTTACTATTTTTAGCAATATAAAGTGATTTTTTGCCGTTACATTTTACTAGATTTGGTGGTTAGTTAAACATAAGCCATCCAATATATCTAAAAAGAGCAAAGTTACGAGCACATCCAGATAAATTCTTTAATTTCTACAGGATTTGAATAAAATCATTAGATGAACTTCATCACTGGAAACCTTGACAGGAATATCCCACAAGCAGGGCAGCCAATATTCCCCCCCGGTGGGTTCCCGCTTTGTCGAGGCGGGGGGGCTCAGTAACCGTGGCTTGGTCACCCACGGTGAAGCGAAGAGGAACCCGAGGAGGGGCCGCTCGTCAGGGCTTTTGCCGATTAAGCCGACGACGTAGCGGCCAACTAGTAGGTTGCGGTGCCGCTTGGTAACAGGCGACATCGCAACTGAGGCGGGCCGCGATGTCTTATGGAGATTTCCAGGTCCCATACGATATCGCGGCTGAGGGTTGGAGGCCGCGGCGGGAGAGGAGTGCCGGTATTGCGGTGCGCCGCTCTCCCTACCTTCCGCGGCCTAGACGGGGTCGCCACCGTCTGATGGTGGACGCGGTGGGGCCGCAGGGGAAGAGGAGTGTCGGTATAGCGTTAGCCGCTCTCCCTATCCCCTGCGGCCGCAAAATGGTAGGTGGCGGGGCCATTGACCTCGACCCGTCACAGTGGGACCAAGGGTGCCATACACGGGGTCGTCTGGCACCCATGTGCTGGATTGGTCCCTGGGGTGGTCACGGCGTACAGTGTGTTCTGGTGCGCCGGTGATGGGGGGTACTCCCCCGAGGAGGGTCCGGTGACGGACAGCCGCGGCGGGTTCGCGGTGAGTGCTAACGCGTGCCCGTGTTCCCGCCATAAGCGGCACTGGAGGACACCGTGGAGTTTTAGTGGGTTAGAGTCCCACATAACTGCACTATCTCCCCGTGGTAGTGCAGTATGCATGAGCATTTCTCCACGCAAAAAAAAAAAAAAAAAAAAAAAAAAAAAAAGGGCAGCCAATATTAATGCTTCTGCTTCACACATTGTCGTGATACACTCGTACTCTAGATGAAACGACGTCCAATACGCACGGCTGTGCGAGGCGCGATTCTGAATGGTTATCCGTACGTGTGCGGCGGTACATAACAAATGTATGCCAATGCTGCGTTGCGCATGACGTGATTAGGTTTTATCCGAATGGTTTGATATGCATTCGATACGTACGTACGGAAAGTGTTCCCTTCGAAAAAAAAAGGATGTGTGTGGCAGTCAGTTTATTTTATTAGAGTACGATGCATTCAGGTCTCCGAATACTGCAACAACAACAAAATTTAATTAATTCCGCGACCACGCGATACGTCGTGACTATTGTCAACAAATTGTATTATTTAAAAGAGCATCGCGTCGTTAACCAGTTAGTGTGTATCCAGCGTCCGAGAGAGACACCGCCGCAACCATGAAGCTCTTTATATGCGGTAAGTCTTTAACAAATATCATATTTATGAAGATAGAACACTGCTTAACTTATTATAACATCCAAAATCGCCAAAACCGTCAAGCGTCAAGCCGCTACTTTAGATAGTCTTTCTAGTATTCCATTGCCACAATATTCAACCTTTAACCTCCGCGATGTTACTGAGGAGGACGTTAAGAAATCTATACTTGCAATAACTTCTTCAGCAGTCGGTGATGTTATGTTGTGTTCCAGATTGATTACTCTTACCCTTCCCTCATTACTCCCTGACCTAACTCACATCTTAAATCACTCATTCACCTCTTGCCCTTTTCCGTCGGTTTGGAAGCAGGCTCACATCATACCTTTACCTAAAACCAATAATCCATCTCTATTAACTCACTTTAGGCCTATTTATATTCTTCCGTTTCTCTCTAAAGTTTGTGAACACTTAGTTCATAGACATTTATCCTTTTTCTTGGCGTCTAACTCGATCATTTCTCCCTTTCAATCCGGGTTCGCGCGGGTCACAGCATTGTCTCTGCACTGTTAAAAGTAACTGACGATATCCGCTGGGCTATAGAGAGTAAGTCCCTTACGGTGCTTGTATTGCTTGACTTTAGTAGCGCCTTCAACTCGGAGGATTTCGACATTTTACTAGGTATTCTTAAATCTATCAATTTCTCTTCTTCCGCTTTAGCTTGGTTCAACTGTTATCTTCGGGGACGCTCTCAGTATGTTCGCCTTGATGAGTCATTCTCTGATTGGTGTAGCCTCACTGAGGGTGTTCGTCGGTGTAGCGTACTATCACCTCTCCTTTTCTCAATCTTCATTAACTTTGTTTTTTTTTTTTTTTTTAACTTTGCCCCACACTAGGAATTTCTCCTGTATCGTGGGTGCGTTTACAAACATATAAACTCACATACACAAACACCCAGAGCCGGAACAACTATTTGTAGATCATACAAATATTTGTTCCGTGCGGGAATCGAACCCGCGACACGCAGCGCAGCAGTCAATGGCTCAACCACTGCGCCAACCGTGCGCCAATTGTAAACAGAGTAATCTTTTCTGTATTCCATCTTTACGCAGATGACTTGCAGCTGTATCGACATTTTCCTATAAATGAGGCTGGATCGGCTATTGCGGCAGTGAACCAGGACTTGGCAAGTATCAGCATACGGGCTAAGTCATTTGGTTTGCAAATAAACCCTAGCAAATCTCAGGCCGTGGTCATAGGCAGCAAATTTGTTCGCAATGCGGCTGACGTCACTTCTCTGATGCCTTTATACCTCAGTGGTGTTCGCATTGCCTATACCGAAACGGCATAAGATTTGGGAGTAATCATGGACTCTAATCTTTCGTGGCGTGCTCAGGTCAACGAGGTCAGTCGTAAGGTACATCTCTCTTTCCATTCGCTGAAGTGCCTTCAGAGTATCTTGCCTTTAACGACAAAAATATCCTTAGCGCAAACATTTATTCAGCCGATTATAGATTATGCCGACGCCTGCTACCTGCATGCCACAGAGGAGCTATTAAACAAGCTTGACCGCTTGCAAAACTTTTGTAGGTATTCACTTTGTTTTTGGTCTACGTAAGTATCATCGATTATGTTTCTCACCTTCGCAAGGAACTCAAGTGTCTCCCAATCCGTCTTTGTAGGAACACTCGGCTTTTATGTCTCCTACATCTTGCATTACCCCTCTTATCATTCCTACCTGCGTGAGCGATTCTCTTACGCTCGCCCCAGAGACTGCACTATGCAGATCACATCTCAAATCTCTCCTTAAATCCCATCCACATGAAACCAGTTACTATCCCTATTCCTTCTCTGTCCTTGCTGTAAGATTGTGGAACTCACTTCCACCTAGCATCAGAGATTTAAACGCTATCTCACCATTCAAAAAACGTTTAAATGAGCATTATCTATCCTCTCAAGTCTGATCTTTATTTAAATATGTATATGTATATATTATACATAAGTATCTATATATTTTACAATTATGTATTTATATTTGTATATATGCACCATTACACTATTTGTGTAGGTGCGCTAATTTTTATATCATAGTTTAAGTCGTCCACTTTTCTTATTTTCCTGTTCTCACACACTATTGTCTACATTTATTTTTCATTTTTCCTTTTCGCGGGTCTGCTGGCAGAAATTTCTTAAGAAATAAGCAGTGCCCTTGTACTCTATTGTCTTGATGTGTTGTCTTTGTGTCTGTGTGTGTACATTAATTATTAAATAAATAAATAATAACTAAACAAAACATCTCTTTAACGATAAGACAAACAATTAAACATGAAATGGACCATATTATGAACGTATTTTTGCAAATAAGCTCAAAAACATAAATAGTTTTAAAGTTTTCGTCTCATCTGAATTATTCTAACAGCAAAATTCTTTAAGTAAATAATAACGATCACGCTTTTATATACAATAATAATTACTTGGAATCCGATCAAAGTTATCGCATAATTCATGATCTTTGCATTTTGAAAGGAGTTTGACTGTCTGTTTTTTCCTGTCTACCTTATAATGAAAATATACGATATGAAACTGGATAAGACTGAAACACGAGGCATCCATCTCCATGATTTTTAAGTACTTTTTTGCTCTCTCATCTCAAATAAGGTTACCTTAAAATTACATTTTATTTGTCAATTAGATAAATATGTAATGACGTGATTTACTTGAAACCTGATTTCTTGGCCAGTAAAGGTAAACTGGGATTCCCTGACATCAAATAGTAGAGATCAAGGAGAAATTATAAGTCAAGCCACACATTTCTTTATTGGCCAGATGATCAAACTTCTCATTTTATAACTAAGCAACGGGAAAATGAGCTAGCCTCTAATAAACTAATTCGTCGTTTTTACAACGCCAACTAAATATTGTATAGAAAGCGTCAAGTAAAGATCAACAATTATCTTAACTTGTCGTTCTTATTAATACATTGCCACCTAATTTACTAACTCAGCCACGGATTTTATATCTCATCACCATTTTACGTTTTACAGCTTCAACACAAGTGCCTCAAAAAAATATAATTCAAGCTTCTATAGACAACATCATTTGTTATAACTAAGCATGTAAAATTATACATCATATTCTTTTATCGTGAAAATAGCAACTGCAACATATAGCGCGAGTGCGCGAGACGACAGCGACGGCCATTCAGAGAGCGCCATTCGATTCATGTACCGACGAGTTAGTCACGTGTATTTGTTTATTGTCGTTATTGCAATTGTTTCATCTGTAACTTAATTAAAGTTTTTGAAGAGTTTTAATTAGCTATGACGTCTAAAAGTGAATATTAAGTACCTTTTACTTACTGTTCTGACGAGGAATCGGAACAGGAATGTCAGCTGTCGAAAAAAAAAGCGAGCTGATACTAAGAACTGGATATTTGTAAACAAATGTTTGTGTGTTAGTTTTGCCGAAAAAGCCGTGAATATAGAAAAGACGTGGGCAATACGCACTACACATATTACCATGGAAGGAAAAAAACGATTTTGTAGGTGCAACAAAAGTACCACGTAAAGGAGTACAGTGTGCTGCAGACATATATTTGTTATTTGAGGCGGACACAGTCCAGTGTTACTTTATCACACAGATTGTGAGCATAATCACGATTCTATTACGAAAAACTACGATTATGGTATTTGCGACGAAACAAAATCCGAAGTTAACAAACTGTATGACCTCCAACTCTGAACTAAATACCTACAAAATGGCAGCTTTATAATTAATTAGCATCTGCGATCTCGGTAAAAAAACCCAAATTGGTATTAAGTGCAGCACCAATATCACAAGCGACGAAAAACGCACTCGAGTCTTTTAACAGAGTTATAAAAGACCACAACACCCTCCGCGAGCTATACCGTTGGCCCGTTTCTTAGTGGTGGCAGAGGAAATGGTTAAGAGCCCACCGAGGAAACGATACGTAATTTCGAAATAATTCCGTTCGTATGATCCCTTCCTGCATCGTTATTACTTGACCTTTTGTTATGAAATTAATATGTAAGATACTTATGGAATCACTATATAAATCATAGGATTTAGAAACGCGATTACTCTACTACTACTTATCTCTAAAAAAAAAACCTTGGTACGGCGTATAAACTACATGGATGGTCATCAGCTTTTAAATAATAACGAAACTACATGTTTTCTATAACGTATAGGTTTTAGATTTTCAAAATGTGTATTGGTTTTCAATAATATGAAGGAAATACCTAAGTTAGCGCGCGATCCGCCGATACTAACTAGAGCCGCCGCTGTTCCCCCATATCCGCTGTAGTCCTGCTACGGCCGTTGGACGGGAAGCCTGTGTCGCTTGCACAAACGTACTGTTTTAAAAACGTAACAAATAGTTTTGTATTAACTAATTTTATTTTAAATGTGGAATAAAGTAAACAAAATAAAGAATAGAAGGGGTTCGAGAAAAAACAATTTTAAACGCTTACATGAAGAAATAAAAAGTAAAACTAGTATTTATCTATTGACGACACGGTTGCCGTAATGGTTGAGGGTCTGATGCGCTGCGTGTCGCGGGTTCGATTCCCGCACGAAAAAAATTTTTGTATGGCCTACTGATAGTTGTTCCGGATCTGGGTGTCTTGTGTATGTGAGTTTAAATGTTTGTAAATGCTCCCACAATACAGGAAGAAATTCCTAATGTGGGGCAAAGATAAAAAAAAATACTTGCCTTACTAGGTGGTATGCAGTTTTTTTAAATGGGTTGTATTAAAAATAATTAAATTAATTTTTAAGGGGGTTATTTTTTTAACAGGCCGAGTTTTTTTTTAACCTATACTCCGTGCTAACCTTATAGCTAAATACGAGTATTTACCATCGAAAATTGTCAATTAAGCAGTACTTACCTACCAAGGGTGGGTAAAATTCACTAAATTAAAATTGAATCGTTATCTGTATCTTTTTGCTATTTTTAGGGTAAATTTAGCAGTTGTTAGCATTTCACTGAATCATCTGATTATGCTATAAGAGAAAGACAACTACATACACAATTTTTTTTAAGAAAATGGGTATTGTAGCTTCTAAAGTATAATAATCAGTACCTACTAATGATATACCTATATGTATACAATATTATATGTACCACTTATTAAAAATAGTTGCCACATACCTTCCTATTAACGATATGGCAACAAATAGGTAGGGTTAGTAACATTGGAAAATATTTATCTTTTTCTATGTATAGGATAAAGGGGAATGCCCATTTTGTAAGGGAACTTGGGTCCCTTAGAAAAAATGGTTGTATCTTGATGAATTTGGTTGTATATTGTAGAAAAAACACGTTGTATTCATAATTAGAAAACATTTTTTATTTATTTTGTGGGGTTCACGAGAAATAACGATGTTTCTGTTCTTAAAATGAACCCTTTATTTTTATTTATTTTAAATTTATATTCACATAATGGTAAGTAACTTATAAACTAAGCCCCACAAAACCGTAGTAATGGTTTAGACTTATTACAATGCAATAAGGTGCATACAAATGTCTAAGTGAAGAAACCTGATCTGTTGTTGTCTGTACTTAAAGAGTAAAGGACACGGATGGAAAAAAACACAAAATATAAATCCTATTTTTGGATAATATTGAAATCGCAGACACGATACCTCATAGGGGGTCTGTGTATGGGCAATCTCCTTTTCCAGTTGTTGGCACTTTACTAAAAAACAAAGATCGTGATGAACCGTTGAGGGAAGCGTAAAAATAGTAGGATGTGTAGGTATAGGAAAACACTAATATATTATATTAGTTAGTTTGAATGAAATAAAGAAACAAAAATAAAATAATAGTACATTATGGTACAAGTGCGTAATGTTGGTGATTACCGCTGAGGCGCCATTGAGACCCGAGCCCTTAGGTGAGGGTCTTAAGAGAGCCGAGGACAGTAATCATCAATACACACGTGTATCATACGACGTTTTTCAACACACTTGTGAAGAAAATAATACAAAAAAATCATTTTCAACAGTAAAAAAGGAGTTGTGAAATTTTTTTCGCAATGGCGGGGTAAATTATTCAGTTTTCCTATGCGCGCGCATCTAACAATGGCGATCGGCCATAGACTAAAACAATGAGGTTACTTTTTTTTTAGCTTTTCGCGGATAGCGTTTTAGCCGCGTACAAAATCGGGCATTTCAAGTTTTCTTTATTTCAGAGAAACAAAAGTTATATTTGAGAACAAGTTTTATTTATTGAACACGTACGTTGCATGTAATGAGCAAGCAATATGTTAGGTACTACTAGCATTTTGCTGAATTGTTTGACTAGAAGCTATGCCACATTTTATGTATTTAATGGATATCATGGAAATAGTAATTACTACCATATACATATCATGTTATGGATATAGTAAGTACTACTTCCATGACAGGAATAGAAAGGGATTAATGTCGAATGGGACACTTTTAATTGATTAACAGTGTTACATTTTATTACATTGAAAATACTTAAATTTTAACTGGATTAGAATTAATGACTTATTTTATTAATTTTCTTTGGATTGATTTGTGACACTTTTAAAATTAGGTTAATTTAAAAATATTTAAAATGAAGGCAGAAAACCATTAAAAAAAAAACTATAACTCACTTGTGAATAATAGCAATGAAAAAGTCACAGTTTGATTACAGGTATCATTATATGCCTAATTGCGGTGAAATTAGAGCCACTTTATGAGCAAGTGTGTTGAAAAAACATTTTTTTTTGATATTTCACACTTCTATAGTTTTCAATTTCAGGATACATGTCTTGGATGAGACCGATTCTAAAATTAATCACACTCTGGAATTGTAAGTACAAATACTAAAATTATTTTTATGAAATAAATTTTACAAATTTCATCCAAAAATCAAATTTGTTGTTATGTAAAGTAATTATAATTAAATCAAATGTTCTATTTTTTTACAGGATGCTTATTATACCGAAGCAAAATTCTTGTCTTACACAGACAAAATAATGCCACGAAGTGAGTTCGATTTTGATAATTATTGTTTCGTCAGTTTTTTACACATACATATATACATTTACTTTTAAAAACCTTTGATTGGTGGTAACTATAAAAAGCTTTTTGCACTGTGGTCCAATATAATTATGTGGTCCCAGCTGGTGGGAGGACATCGGCCCATCGGCCATCCGTTCTGCGAGCAATGTGCCCTGCCCACTGCCACCAAAGTTTGGCAATTCTTCGGGCTATGTCAGTAATCCTGGTTTTCTTGCGGATCTCTACATTTCAGATTCAATCACGCAAGGATACTTCGAGTATGGCCCTCTCCATTGCCTTTTGGGTGACTGTAAGCTTTCTGATGAAGCCCATTGTGAGCGACCACGTCTCAGAGTCATAGGTCGTAACTGGCAACACACACTGGCCAGCTGAGTCGGATTCGACGGTTGACTTCTTTCTCGAAGTTGGCCCTACCCAATTGAATCGTTTGTCCCAGGTAGACATAGTCACCCACAACTTCGAGTCTAGAGTCTCCGACCTTGATAGGAGTGGGTGTAACATGGACATTCACCATCACCGTGGTTTTGTCCATGTTCATACTAAGACCCACTCTTTCGACAGCTCTATTGAGTTCATCTAGCATTGTACTGAGATCCCCATGGTCTCAGCCATGACAACTGTATCGTCCTGTCTTGTCGTGGCTCGCTGCAGAAGGATAGTGTCCGAGGTCTGATCCTGAAGTCGAACTGACATGGTAGCGTTTTTGTAGAAACATTTCAACACTTCGATGTACCGGTAGTGGATTTGGCACCGTTGGAGAGACTGTAGTACAGCCGCAAAGATAATTGCTGGTGGGGAAACCAGTACATATAAGAGCAATATTAGTAGCAAAACCATATGGAAATTAGTTGCTGCAAAAACAATATGTACTAATCACCTCTTGAGAAACCTTTTTTATGAATAGGGAATATGCATGATAAAAATATTTGTCATTTGACTTATCGATAAAAATACTAAAATAGAATACTATTAGTGAAAACAGGATCAAAATTGATTGAAAATTGAACGAAATATAACAATTTATAGAAATTTATCTGGCCTTCTCTACGAAAATGCCGTTTTTTATGGCAGTTGTATGGGCGTCGTGCTATCTGACATCATGTGGCACGATGGACTTTTCTTTCTAATGCTTTGCAACTTTGATGATCTATAACTTCAACAACAACAACTTCAATCAAGATATTTAAAAAATCTTTCATATTTGTTTACATTATAGTTAATAATTATTTAATTTAGCAAATAAAACAATACATGCATATTTCCCTATTATCATAGTCTTGCTCGACATTCAAAAAGATATTCCACTTTGAAGAATAAATAATTTAGATTTGAAAATAAAGGGTTGTTATTTTAAATTATTGCGTTTATACATATTGTGCTTAGAATATTATCATAAAAGGTAATTAGGTATTATTCGATTACAATATACCTAATTCATATTTCATTGATCATTAATAGGTACCTATCTGCTTACCGACAACAAATGATTGTGTAAAATCTGGTAAAATGTTTCTAACTGTGAATATTTTTAATAAATATAGATATTTTAAATGGTTTTAGTTGTTTTATTTTGTAAATATTGTACTGCTACCAGCAAGGGCGGAACCAGGTTTTTTTTTCTGGGAGGGGCACAAGGGGCTGACGGGCAAAAATATCAACAATAACTGTTAGACAAGTTCAAGTATGTATAAGAAGGTTTATGAAAGACAAGAGCTTCACTCATGTTCTTTATGTTATTTAATTAATACATTTTAACAACTCTGATAATTTAATTTGCTTCTAAGTATGTACTATGATAAAATCTCCACAGTACACAAAATACCGTCTGGGGGGGGGCCGAGGGGCACGTGACCTCGTGCCCTTTATATCCGCCCTTGCTTGGTAGCACCTCACTAGTCGATCGGCGCGCGGAGCGTCGCTTCACCGAATACCTAAAATCAATTACCGCCAAAAGCTCGGTGTGCCCTTAATTGCTGGTCACAACAAGCAACAGAAGAAAAATTCGCGACACAACCTGAATTGCAGTTATCTGATTGGACAACAGGATATCAATAGGACAAAACTGATTCCAAAATTAGAGTTGTACAATCAACACCAGCCAGCACCACATGTTTAATTCCAGGCAACGACTCATTAAACAATAATCAAGCTGAGAAGCAATTCAAGCGTTTTGATGAAAACAAAAAAGTGTTTTTTTCATCTTGGAACGTAATAATATACTACCGAACAATCAGACCGAGCGTATTACTGGTTGCTGTGATTGTCCAGACTTTTATCGCAAGTTCATCTGCAAGCATATGATAGGCCTTACAATCAGACTAAAATACGTGACGCCACCATTAGAGGCAAAGGCACAACCGCTTGGAATAAAAAGAAAGCGTGGAAGGCCAACTATAAAGCACGAGCTGCGTTAGTAATCCAATAATTGTTTGTTCTCTTTTAATTAGGTACCTATACATACTACGTTAATTACTACAAGTAAAATGATGGTATTTCAATATACAAATAGATTTTTCAAAAATAAAGTCTTTTATTTTGTCTCCCCTTAATAGTATCTACGTACTATTGGTGGCCATACTTTACTATTTGATAACAATTTTAGCTAAGTTTTGGCGATCCATTAATGTGGGATTAGTTACATTTACTACTGCTATTCTGCATGTTACAAATTTAGTTGCTAAAAAATAACCACCATGCTGAGTTGTATTTAGAGTGGCTAACATAGAAGATAACTAGTGGCTAAGATAATATCATTCAGACGCTCGTCAATTTTCTCAGATTGATATTTTGCCTAACGTTAATGTATAATATAATGGACAAGTGATCAATTAAACAAGGGTCGCGAAATTTTTAGGAATTCATATAGACGATCAATCGACTTTGAAACCGCAGGCAGAAGATGTCTGCAGAAGGTTAAATACTGTTTTGGTAGCGTACCATGGTTTGGTAACATTTTATAACTGCAGTCTAAGAGATAACATATTTAGAGCCCAAAAACGTTGTGTAAGAGCTATGTGTAATCTTAAACCTAGAGATGGTTGTGAGCCTGTGTTTAAAAATTCTTACTTTTCCATCGTCATATATTATGGAGGTGGCAATTTTTTTTAAAAGAAATAACAAATTGTTTGCTAAGGTATCGGACACCAAGAAAGGTCCCGTGAGAATTCAATACAAAAACCTCTTAATTACCGGTGGCTATAAAACGGCACTACTTGGGAAAAGTGTTATCTGCATGGGCCCAACAATATATCATAAACTACCGGATAGCATAAAGGGCCTTTCATAAAGGGCCATCCTTCGACAATTAAAGAATAAACTCAAGGCTTTTTTGATACAGAAATGTTATTATTCGATAAGTGATTTTTTTAATGACCGTATGTGTGACATCTCAACATTTTAATATTATTGACATTATTTGATACACTTTTGACTTGTTACAATAATTTATTGGTATCTTAATCCACACTATTTCATAATTTTATCTATAAGCTTATTGATGATGACATTATTGTCATTTTTTTTTTGTTTTAAATGGTTCCGCGAATATTAAACTCGGTCATCATTCCATGTCGAAGTCTCTCACCATGGGATATCCTCAGGGTTCGGTTATTGGTCCACCTTTATGGAACTTAGGCTTTGATGATTTCCTCGCGATTCCGCTTCCAAGCGGCTGTTCATTAACCGGTTACGCGGACGACGGTCTTCTGCTCATTCAATCAAGTACTCGAGCTGGACTCGAGAACTTGGCTGACACTTGCCTACGATTAATATCTCAGTGGGGTGATCGGAACCGCCTGACCTTTGCTCCGCACAAAACTTATCAACTCATTTTGAAAGGTAATCTCAAATCGTGTCCTACTATAAAATTTAATAACGTTCCCGTAAAAAGGCAGCAGTCCGTGTGCTATCTTGGTCTAGTGTTAGAGAGGAATTTTGCATTTATAGATCATATTAAAATAGTCGGTGAAAAAGCAAAAAAGAACTTCTATGCCTTAACGAGAATATCTCAATCTACGTGGGGTCTGTCTTTTTTAACATTAAAGACTATTTATGGGGCTACTTACTTGGGTTGTATGTGCTATGGTGCGCCTGTTTGGGTTGATAGGGCCTTAATAGGGGCGGTACGACGTAAATTACTTCAAAGCCAGCGTTTGGTTTTGATATTCTTATGCAAAGCATACAGGACGGTTAGTACTGAAGCCTTACCGGTACTTGCTGGCGTACGCCCGGTCGACCTTGAAGTGCAGCGACGCGCTGCAATGTACTATTCCGCACGAGAGACCATGGACGCGGACTTTTTAACTCGGTGTGACCGTGAGAAAATATCTAGGTTATTTAAACCACATATTGACGTCTGGGAGGAACTTTTATCCGAATGGCAATGTAGGTGAGATAATTCCATCAAGGGCCGACACTTCCACCAATTCTTTCCATCCATTCGCGTGCGGCTAGCCAGAACGTGGCTGGAGGTGGATCACTGTGTTGCCCAATTTCTCACAGGTCATGGTAACTTTAAAAGTAAATTATTTTCCTTCAAGCTCGTTGCCTCACCTTTATGTCAGTGTTCTACGTCTGACTGCGAATATGTTCAATCTGCACATCATATCTTATGGGAGTGTATTCTTTGGCAGAATGAGCGCAATTTTATGTTGAATAATGTACAGGCTGCATCTGGAGTTGTTTACTATACGGACCTTGTGGAAACTAGAACAAATTTCCGTGCGTTCAAGCATTTTTGCCATACCTATTATTGGAAACAAATATAGCAGCTCACAATGTAGGGCTCCTTAATATTAATGCAAATTTTTATCCGTGGTGCTAGGCAACTGGGCTTATCCCAGTTGTATACGACCCTTTGTGCCTATTGGCCTTGTTTGTTCTGTCTCCTGCTTGATATGGAGGGAAGTGGAAATTTGTACTTTTTCCTACTCCTCCGTTATTATTTTTTGATTAATTTCGTTGCGGGATCCAAGACAGTTAAATTCATTCTCCGGGACTTCGTCGAGCTTCATTGCCTCGGCGCTTTTCTGGTGGTCGCCACTGTTGATTCTGGCTCTCAGGAGTTGCAGTGGTTTGGGAATAGTGCGGTGGGATTGTCTGCCCGGTGGTCTGTGCGATTGGATCGCAGACTTCCTGAGGGACCGGTCTATAAGAGTGGTTATTGATGGCCGCTCGTCTGACCAACTGGGTATCATCGCCAACAACAACATTGTTTTTGTTGCACATAAATGATCTGCTAAAACCCGGCACCTTTGGGTATGCAGACGACAGCACTGTTGCTGAGAGATACTTGTCCAACGCACGTGCTACCGAGCCTCAGGTCCACAGACTCTCTGGGAGGCCATGGTGGAGCGCTTGAACTTGTGTTGAATGGGGTGATGCCAATCTGGTCAGGTTTAATGCTGCTTAAACCCAGGCGTGTCTTTTTTCCGCTAATAGGAGCCAATTCCACACGTCTCCTACTTTTTTGTGGTGTGACCTTGCCGATAATGGACCATTTTGAGCTTCTTGGCGTTACGTTGACATCGACCCTCAACTTTGGTCCATTCATTGAGGTAAAAGCTCAACTGGCTACCAAAAAGTTGGGGATCCTTGCAAAGGAGAGACGGTACTTTACGCCAGAACAGTTGCTCAACTTGTATCAAGCGCAAGTTCGGTCATGCGTGGAGTACTGCTCTCAGCCTGGGATGGATCTGCCAAGTACCAGCTGGATGCACTGGAGTCGATCGAAAAGCGGGCCAAGAGGCTCATCGGCAATGAGATACTGGTCGTGTTGCCAGTCTGTCGGTGTTTATCGGTTAAATTTCGGTGAGTGTGCGTTGGAATTGCATGAACTAATTCCTCCTAGCCCTTTCCATCATCGGACTACAAGACGCACGGCGATGTGTCATCGGTACATGGTGGACGTCCCACCCATACGCACCAAACGTTTTGGGAATACTTTCATTATGCGTACAGCTAAGGAGTGGAATTCACTGCCGGGGTCTGTATTTCCTGAGAGCTACAACCTGGGAGTCTTTAAGTCAAGAGTGAATAGGTTTCTTCTAGGTAAGCGCGCTACATCGTCGACCATATCATCACTTACCATCAGGTAAGATAGTGGTCAAGCGCGAGCCTATCAATAATAATAAAAAAAAAACAAATCATAAGGTACTCATCGACAATAAACTAGTATTTATTAATCACACAATTGATTGCAATCCATTTGGCATCGTCCGCCTAGACCTCTATGTTGGTACCGGCTTCCAGTCAAACTGGATACAGCTGAATACCGTTACAATCTGTATGTAATACCTACCTCCCAAGAAACAAAACTTAAGCCTTGTAATAAATTCCAATTCTCTTCGTCTTCAGTTATGCAAAAAATATTTAAGTTTGTTGTTCAAACTTGTTCTCGAAGACTTGTATAAAAAATCCACAAAAAAACATTAGCGAAGTGTACAAGGAAATGTTAGAAGATTTACCTCGAAGATATTTTATTTAAATTATCAAATTTTTACTGTTTTTTAAAGTCGGTTGCAGACAAGAGCAATTATTTAACTTAGTTAGTATTTTTTTTTGTGATGAGTTTTCTCTTGACTCTAGTCTAGGTCAGAGGTGACAGAGACAAAGTCGACGATGGAGTGAGCTTACCCAGAAGAAGCCTGTTCACTCTAACTTTGAAGACATTTGTATTTAAAAAAATACTCGGCTAAGCTAATCTGACTTTAGCTCAGCTCTTGGCCTGCAATCAGTATTATGCTTGAAAACTCTAATTAATACTAAAATAATAGAGGTTTCCGAAAAAACCTAAGCATATGCTCATAACCATTCATTTAGAAGCAATTTGTATTTATTATATTTTTAAATGTTTCAGTATTGGCCCTTGTGGCATCAGCGATCTCAGAACAATCAAACGGAGGACTCCTGAATGCCAGTATTGTGATTTTCACTGCTAATATGTTCAAAGTAAGTACACAATACTATATTCTCCAATAATCTTTTTCTTTATATAATATGCGACTTGCCGGGCGCAAAAAAACTTTTACTTATATTCTTTCAATAATGACATTATGTCATACCCATCTTAATTCATTATTAACTTTAATAAGCATCACGTTTGACATTAACTACATATAACATAAACAAAAACAGAAACTTCTACGAGATAAGCGATAACCTAAAAGCAATTATTAGATAGCAATTATTATATCCCGCGACTTTCAGAGATGTTTATGAACTATAATTCGAATACTTGAAACATACTTTCAATTATTATAATCAGATTTATATACATATAGGTACCGCCCCGTAGCTGTCCATATTGCCGAATCGGATTAAAAAAATGTTAATTTCTATTGTGTCTGCTAATTGATACTTAAGATCTCTTGATTAAGATGTTTAGGACATCATTAGAGATTCAATCTACAAGGCTCAACAGTAGGCAGTGGCAGCCGCAGAAAAAGTGTTGAGGCAAACTGCAAATTTTCCAATATGTGAAATACAAGGTGGGCCAAAAGAAGTCATCCGATGTTGTTTGGCTCTCTTTTTTTTAGGGTTCCGTACCCAAAGGGTAAAACGGGACCCTATTACTGAGACGCCGCGATCCGTCTGTCTGTCTGTCTTTTTGTCTGTCTGTCCGTCTTTCACCAGGCTGTATCTCATGAATCGTGATAGCTAGACAGTTGAAATTTTCACAGATGTTTCTGTTGCCGCTATAACAACAAATAATAAAAACAGAAATAAAAAATATTTAAGTGGGCTCCCATACAACAAACGTGATTTTTTGGCCGTTTTTTGCGATAATGGTACGGAACCCTTCGTGCGCGATTCCGACTCGCACTTGGCCGGTTTTTTTTAATTGAAAAATTTCGATTCTGTTTTTTGATTATGTTTATTTGAACCTTTAGAATTTTATTGGTCATGTCGAGAAAATTATATCGGCCAAATGGGCGCCGTCACAATTGATTGCCATACGGGCTCGTTTTATGGCATTTTTCATCACTTCGGCGAGAACTTCGGGCGACAGTTTTTTTTTTATTTTTTTTATTTGTAATGGGTTTGCTCTTGACTCTAGTCTAGGTCTCGCACTCGTGTCGAATATTGTCCTTGAGGACTTCCAGAGTCTCGGGCTTGTTCACGTAAACACGGGACGGACGGACGGATGGAAAAAATAACCCCACAATAAAATCTGGAACGCTTAAATCGGGCGATCTTGCGGGCCAGTGCAAATCGCCAAAACGAGAGAAGAGGCGACCCGGGAACGCTGCCTTCAGAATATCGGTTGTGGCTCATGCAGTGTTTGCCTTTGCTCCGTCCTGTTGGAATCACATGTCCCTCAGTCCTAATTCGTCCAATTGCGGCACCGTCCACTGTTGTCGTTTGGCCAGCGGCTTTGTCAAAAAAAGAATGGCCCGATGACTCCTCCAGCGTGAACAGCGCACCATGCAGTAACTTTGAGCGGGTGTAATGGCTCTTCATGCATCACTCGTGGATTTTCGGTGCCCCAGAAGCGTTAGTTTTGCTTGTTCACGTACCCGCTGAGGTGGAAATGAGCCTCATCGCTCGATTTTGGTCGAAAAATCGTCAAAAAAATAGACACGATTATTCCGCGTTCTTGGGGAGTGTATCGCTCCATGGCTTGTTCACTTGTATTCTGCATCTGTCTAGTCTACAAATGTCAAAACAGATTTGACATTGGCGGCCATTTGCAAAAATGAGAGCATCTTCCAATAGGGTGATTTATTTAGGTCCACCTTGTACAAGTAAGAGTTAAAATAAGAGTTGTAATCGTAATGAAGTATGTATTAAGTTGCGATAACACCTTGATTATAAAAAAACAAGCAATTCGCCGTGAAATTTTAATTTAAAAAACACTATTTATATTGGTTAGCACTCCGCTCCTAAGTACACTACATAAACTTGGTTCATTATTTCAAAGTCAAGGCTACTGTCAAGGCCGACTTGGAAATCTCGGCATTTAATAAGTTTATTAACCAATTGTTACGGGTTCATCATGCATAAGTGAAACTAGGCAATTTGGTCAACCTTTATATATTTATATCCTTACAACAACTAAATTAAGGGTTACCCTACCTTACAATCTATCTGGACTTAATCTAAACCTAATCTAATTTTAGGACGCCAGGAGAGTTATGATTGCCGGTGAACTCTGCCAACACCTTTGCCTACTAGCTGTTACTCAGGGTCTGCTTTGTTCTTACGAATAAGCTCACTCAATGAGCATCCAACTTAAAGGGCGTTGCATGAGGCTATAACAATGATAACAAAATACTGTAAATTACCTAATTATGATGATAAATACATATAAAAGCTGCTACCCATTAAAACTAAAACTTACCCTTATTTGGACGACACTCATGTATGCACAATCACTGTGACTTTATTTATTTATATATTTCTACTATATCGGTAGATTATGACTCACAATGACCTTATGGCTTATGAACACAGGTCCGACTTCTACAAGAGAAATGTCGCAAGTGAGTGGCCTAACCCACATGAGAATAATATAATATTTTCTAAATTGAGAAAGCACAAAAAGAACTCGCCGGCACCCAGAATCGAATTCACGACTCCTCGGTTGATACAACGGTGCTAACCATTCTACTACGGTGCTACTGTAGGAACCGACGAAAATAAAGACCAAATGATTCACGCAAGCTTGCCTATTACTGAACTTAATCAAATGAAAATGACACAATAATACCTTTATTTCCCGAAACAACAAACAATCTTGCACAATTCCATCAAAGCTTCATAGATAGGCACATAATAAGTTTGCTACTGTTGTGCGTGTTTTGTCGTTGGTGAGATAAATAAAGAATCTAAGTCCAAAGATACATTTGTCTTTATTTCGAGTTCCACAATACTTGGTTATAACTAACTACGTACTATGTATGCGTCGAGGCAGGGCGGTGGTATGTAGGCGACTGGCGAGCCGAATGCCCGCTCCCACCTATTTCGTCAAATATGCAACTCGGCATATTACGATTACTAAGCCGCCACACTACCATGCACAGTTCTTACAGGGGTTTACAGTTCGGCACTTAATAAGTTTGCAACCTTGCACAGTTCAATAACAGTTTTGTAGGTAGGCACTAAAAGGTTGAGAAAAATGGGACTGATTCATCCTGTTCCCCGTACTAGTTTGTTTGGAACAGTTTGCCTCGATCACCTCTCAGGTACCTTTAGTGTTACACGTGTGATAAAAACATTATTTTAGAAAAAAATAATCGTAGACCAAACAAAGTACAGCAGATGTAAAATTTAGGGTAAACGTAAAAAATATACTTCGAACCCGTGACGGCCGTAGCAAAGACAATCTCCAGAGATGGGGATTCATGAACGGCTCAGGGAGTTCGCGAGCTTAAATAAGTTTTTTTTTTTTTTTCTTTTTAAAAACGTTTCCCCACACTAGGAATTTCTCCCTGTATCGTGGGTGCGTTTACAAATATATAAACTCATATACACAACACCCAGAGCCGGAACAACTATCTGTAGATCATACAAATATTTGTTCCGTGCGGGAATCGAACCCGCGACACGCAGCGCAGCAGTCAATCGCTCAACCACTGCGCCAACCGTGCGCCCAAGATTGATCATTGATATTCATCATCATCATCATATCAGCCGAAAGACGTCCACTGCTGGACATAGACCTCCCCCAAGCGTCGCCACATTGGCCGGTCTCGTGCGTCCCGCAACCTTCACCAGGTCATCGGTCCACCTGGTGGGAGGCCTTCCAACGCTACGTCTTCCGGTTCGCGGTTGCCACTCCAGAACCTTTCTACCCCATCGGCCATCCGTTCTGCGAGTAATGTGCCCTGTCCACTGCCACTTAAGTTTGGCAATTCTTCGGGCTATGTCAGTAACCCTGATTCTCTTGCGGATCTCTAAATTTCTGATTCATTGGTATTGGTAAACATTAAAAAATAACCGACAAAAGACCGTATTTTATCATATGAGTAGATTCAGAAAAGAATACCTAACGAACTAACCTTAAAACATGTATACTAGTGGGAAAGAACGAACGAACGAACGTTTTGAAAATACTTTTATTATGCGTACAGCTAAGGAGTGGCATTCCCTGCCGGAGTCTGTGTTTCCCGATAGCTACAACCTAGGGGTCTTTAAGTCAAGAGTGAATAGGTTACTTCTAGGCAAGCGTGCTCCATCATCGGCCACATCATCGCTTACCATCAGGTGAGATGGTGGTCAAGCGCGAGCCTATATAAGATAAAAAAAAGTGTGTCGCCATAAGTCACATAACTTACAATAACTTAGAAGATGGAAGTTTCCGACAGAACCTAATATTGCCAATCATTTTATCAAGATTGTAAAGTAGTCCTTGAATTCATCGTCATACGGAAACAAAGACGTGACGCAATCAACTGAACATGCAATGAGCAATAAGTATTATGTTTTCCTTTATTAGGCATAGAGAGAAGCTAAGGTAAGTTTGGGTGGGTATCGCTGTTGGTGAGAACAGCATTACCTATAAAGTGCCAATTACCTTTGCTGTACTCGTGGTGGAGTACCGTAACAAGCAGAGCCCTAGCCAGTCCGAGTCATCCACGTCTCCGTCGTTCTCCCTGGGACCTGCTGCAACCGCGCCGCCGCGCGTCCGCCACCCCGAGTTGCAGCTTAGCTAACGGATGCAGGGCGAAGGGCGAATATTCTGCGCCTTAAAACAGAATCGTCTCACTAGGGAGGATACCCGAAATAAAACCGAGCACATCCGAAGGCTCTAAGGCGGCAGCCCCGCTATCGGATTAAGGCACAGTGGGCTAATCACTCGCTTGCCCGACAAAAATAGATTAAAGAAACTGAAACAGTAAGAAACCGGACCGATACCCTACCGACGTCTTTTGGATTTAAAACACGGCCACAAATTGCTTTTTGGAATACTAAATTACAACCTGCAAATACTCGGTCTCAGCGAAGTGAGCAGAAACGGTTTCGGTGAGCTGAGAACGTCCAGGGACTTTGCTGAATTCTGGTAAAGAGAGTGAGGAAGATGTGCGCGAGTACGGTGTAGGTCTCCTCCTTTCCAATACAGCTAAGAATAGCCTCCTGGACTGGAAGCCGATCTCAGCCCGAATCATGTACACCCGTTTTTACTCGAAAGCCCGGATCCGAAGATCTTCATCGTACAATGCTACGCCCCAACTAAAATGCATCACCAGAGGATACCAAAGACGAGTTCTACAACGCCCTCAACGCCACCCTTAGGATTATCAAGAAACAAGATATCGTCCTAATAATGGGGGACCTGAATGCAAAAGTTGGGAGGATTAACACAAACCGCGAGCGGCACAAGGGTACGCCACCTGCGTGCCCATGGAGTTTGTAATGAGAACAGAGACCGACTTGTCGAGTTTTGCCAGAACCACGACCTGACCATTGGAGGAACATTAATTATATATGGCGATCACCACAAGTACATGTGGAACTCACCCGATGGAGTCACCAAGATCCAGATTAACCACCTTGCCATTAGCGCCAAATGGCGTTCCTCTTTGCTCGATGTCCGGAACCGCAGGGGTGCCGATATTGATAGCGACCACCATCTAGTAGTTGCTGAAATCCGGCTTAAGGTTGCAGTGGCCCGAGCGGCTGGAGGACCCGGCAATATCGGAAGAAGGTTAAACGTGAGCAAGTAGCGTGACCCGGGTATCCGTGAAATGTTCCAACTCGAGCTACGTAAACGTTTTTCGGGACTTGATACCGGTTCGGACTCATTGGATGAGGAGTGGCATCAAAGTGGCCTACACAGAAACCGGCTCCGTCGTTCTAGGACACAAACCGACTCATTCTCGCGAAGACTGGATGTTACAGTACACTTGGAGCCTGATCAAAGACAGAAGAAACCTTCATCTGAGATTGCTTAAGATCAGCTCATAGTGACGTAGGAAGGGCAGCTCTTACGCTGGTGTAATCACTTTGAGGAGGTGTTCCGTTTGTCAGCAACATGAATACCTGACGCGCTGCAAGTCAGCTCTACACCATCCCACCCTCTCGACATCGACACGGAACCACCGTCAGCTTCGCCAATTGCAAGAGCAGTCTTCTCTTTGAAGACAGGCAAAGCACCAGGACTCGACCTGATAACTGCGGAAATGCTAAAAGCTGACTTATCCTCCGCCGTCAATTGTTACGCCTCGCCGCGTTGTTACGCCTCTCACATCACATCACATCATCAGCCTATTAATGTTTCCACTGCTGGGACACAGGCCTCCTCTCTGTGAGGGGGAATGGGCCGTAATCCACCACGCGGGCCGAGTGCGGGTTGGTGGATGCCTTCGAATTTTTGGTTCTAGGACATGCCGGCTTCCTCACGATGTTTTCCTTCACCGTTTTGAGAGCAGTTGTGATGAAATAATTTACACAAAGTAAAGCGCCTGCCATATATTATTATAATCTGAAAGATGGAAGGCAGCCCCTTTAATCGGAGCGGCGCAGCCCTCCTTCAACACCTACACCGACCCAGCCCCAACAACCGAGACGTCTTCAAGCCAAGGAAGTAATGGAGGTAGTCTCAACTACGGAGATACAGAACTGGATGGGTTCCATTGAACAACACTTTGGTGAGGTATGTGCTATTGCTTCTGAAGGAAAGCTTAACTCAGACCAGAAGCTAAAACTAACGAATTTGTGCCGAAAGGTTGGATATGGAGTCTCGCAACTGGCTGTTCAATACCAATCGCTTAAACAAAATGCCCTTAGGACCCATAACTCCCTAAAAATAATGACCGAAGAAAGAGACTGCGTAACGGACCTAAAGGAGTGTGTAATGGAGATGAACCGGCATTTTAAGGAATCCTGTGCAAAGTGGCAGGAAACAGCTGCATCATCTTTTGCAGACATTGTGAAGAAGGGGTCTAACAAATTCGTTCGTCCTAATACTTTTAGCTCCGTGGCGATTTATCCCACTGACAGTTCAAAGACCAGCGATGAAACCAAGAACATAGTCCAGAAAATTATATGCCCTGGTGAAATGAAGCTGAAAGTGAGAGGAGTACGCAAGATAGGGAAAAGAGGACTAACAATTAGCACGGAGACAATCAGTTCAAACTGCTTCGTCAGGGCTTACTGTCGATGAACCGAAAAAGCGCAAACCCCTCATAATAGTGATTGGAGTGCCAGCATCAATGGCGGAAAATGAGGTATATAAATCCATTTACGATCAAAACTTGGCCGAAAAACTGCCAACTATATCCAGAGATACGTTTTTTTCCTTAATCAAACTGAGCCACAAATCTGGTAGAAAAGATACTGAGAACTGCAATTACATCTTAGAAGTCCCTGCGATCATTCGCAAGGCTCTAATCACACAAGAGAGATTGTTCATAAATTGGACTTCCTGCCCAGTACGAGACTTCACACTGGTAATGAGATGTTACAAGTGCCAGCAGTACGGTCATGCGGCCAAGACATGCAAAGTTGCTGCCCCCACATGTGGACATTTTGGTGAAGGAGGACACACTATCTACGACTGCACAAAGAAATCCGAAGCGCCAAAATGTGCAACATGTCTGCGCTTCAAAAAACCAGCCAGCCATAAAACGGAAGAACAAGATTGTCCTGCAAAAAAAATCTGCCGAAAACAGGTACATTAACTCGATTGATTATGAAGGCGCCTAAGAGCGCCACATATTCGAATACTTTTAAGACTTAATTTTATTGTTTATATTTTTCTTATACTATGGATAATACCTTATTGACCGATATAGATAATACATTTCGCACCGATGCAAAGTCATGTGAGGTTGAGGACTGCAGGCAATATCTTTCTGAATATCAAAACTCACTAACCATACTGACTCAAAACATTCGCAGTATTTATAAGAACATAGATAGCTTTAACGTTTTTCTTCATAGACTTAACTTTGATTGTGACATAATGGTACTGTGAGGACTCTGCCTAAGAAGGCAACCTATTTGCCTTAGTAAGACTGGCAGCAGATAACTAGTTTTGCAAGGTAAATAAAATAAGAACGCTTGTCATGTATATATAAAATTATGATAGAAGAGATATAGATGATTCGCCTGAAGGCAGGCTCGTTATTGCTAAAATATAAGAAGTAAAAACTAATATATCTATTATTTCCGGTACACCTCTGTCTACCCCCCTACATTGGTGTAGTTGCGCCGGGTAGAGTATCCCGGGAAATAATAAAAAATATATAAAAAATCGCGTGTATACGGCGTACAGTATACGTATAAGAAAAAAAAACCTAGAAGAAAAGTATATTAAAGACGGTATAGTTCGCGTGTGCATGGCGATACAGTGCACGAAGCCCTATCAGCGTTCATAAAGCGAGATATGTGATAATAGAGAGAGCTGTAACCTCTCGTTGCCTCCCATAAGCGGATGGAAGGAAAAAAAGCTAAGTGGTTTTGTTTTTTTATATAATTGAGCGTAAAGCAAGCATGATGAATAAGTATTATTCAGGTACGGACGGCTACTGCCTGGAAGAATTCCTGACCGAATTCAAGTCGATGGCCGAAATGAATGAATGGAGAAAGAGCGACTACAGCCTGATTTTAGGAGGATTTCTACACGGAGCCGCATATTACTATTATCGTACTATTTTTAAGTATGATATGGACTTCGCAGTGTTGTGCGAAGTGCTGGCTATCTAACCGCCAAGAACACCTGCCAGAAATGCCGGGATACAACTTATTGTATACTACAGTGAACAACAATCAAAACGATGGTGTGGTTGTTTATTGTAAGGAATCATTAATGGTCACAATCGAAGAACCAATACTTCAAGACTGTGTGAGTAATTGCTTGGTTATCAAAATTGGTACAAGTACAGCAATAATCACTATATTTAGGTCCCCTTCTGCTAGAAATTTAGACTCTTTTCACGCATCCTTAAACCAGATCTTTGAAGTACTAAGCTCACTTAAGAATGTTATATTAACAGGTGATATAAATAATATATAAACACTGAAAACTGCGACACTGGGGCCCAAGATTACCTTAATATCTGCTCATACCATGGTTTTCTCCCCGCACATACATTGCCTACTCATCAGAGCGGTTCCTGTCTGGATCATATGATGATCAAATCTAACTTTTCATATGTTACGCTTGTTACTAACTCAACTATTACAGACCATCACGCTGTTCTACTCACCCTAAACTTAACGCTGCCTGAGCTAAATCGTTCCCAGACGAAAACGCAATTAAACATAAACAAACTCGAATGTGATTTATGCAATCTTGACTTCAACCCAGTTTACAATACTGCTGAAGCTAATTTTGCTTTATCGTACTTAATAAAACATGTTCAATTAGCAATATTACGTAATACGACTTCAATTATAGTAAACAAAAAACTTTGTAACATCAAGCCTTGGATGACTCCTGGCCTAATTCAGTGTATAAGACACAGAGATAAACTTCATCAGAGATCTAGGAGTAACCCTGATAATCTAATCATTAAAATAACCTATAAGAGATACAGAAATTTTTACAACAACCTCCTAAAGAACTTAAAAATTAATTACGATAAAAATGAATTAAATAGAGCAGGAAACAATAGCAAGCAACTTTGGAAACATATTAAGAACGTCACCTATAGGACTAAACAGCGTGAATCAAATTCGAGCTTGCTGCTTTCTAATCCATCACCTCTCTTGTCAGCCAACCACGTTAATAACTTTTTTACATTTAATGTAAAAAAGTTATTAACGAACAACTCTTGCCGAACAGATTCCAAAACATTACTGTGTTCTACCACTTCTACCATCTTCCCAAAATAATAGATGTCCTTTAAAATATTTTGCCCATAAATGTGGATCCCACCCAGTCAGCATGTGTAATTGTCCTTTTATCCTCAAAACAGGCAACATAAAATATCTCGGGGTTATTATAGATGAAACACTCTCCTTTAGACCTCATATTGATAGCTTAGTTAATAGAGTGCGCAAATTAATTTATGTTTAAAAAAAGTTTAGAACGATTGCAGATTCAAAATTGATCAAACAAGTCTATTTGGCCCTAGGTCAATCTGTATTCAATTACTGTATCACCTCATGGGGTGGTGCACCAAAAACGAATCTGCTGCCTCTTGAAAGGGCTCAGAGAGCAATTTTAAAAGTAGCCTATTTCCACCCTTTTCTATACCCCACTGATCTGCTTTACAAATCCTTCAACGTGCTCACTGTTCGCCAGCTTTTCATTATGCATTTAGTATTAAAAACAACACACCATGCTTTCCTATAACGCCGAATACATAAATAATAAGAGACGAAATTATATTGTCTGCGATTCTAATCCATCCCCAAAATATGTCTTTGTAAATAGATTCTTTACATTCTTAGGTCCATTTCTGTACAATAGATTAAATAGAAAATTAAGTATCTATAAATTAAATTATTTTAGCTGTAAAAAGACTATTCTTGAACATCTACTTCGCATCTCTTACGAAGAGACAGAAGATCTCCTGGCTGTAACAAAATAATAATTTTGCTTTGTCTTTAATTTAAGTATTCATATACAAGGTATACCATTGTTAATTTATTATTATTATTAGTTTTAAGCACTTTATAGTCTGAAACACAGGTTCAACCTAGTTCAGGCAAATAAGCAACTGTCTTCTTTTATATTTTTAAGATATTTTTATTGTAAAATGTGTCTTATGTTATAAATAAACGATATGATTATTATTTTCTTTATTCAAATTAAGTACTTATTATTATTATTCACCTTTATTCAATTTCTTTTCTTATTGTTTACATTTTTAAATATTTTATAAATTAAATTACGAAACACAACATTTAAAAATATAATAAATAGAGGCCCACCGGTATCGGGAACAGGGTCCAAGCTACCGGCGGCCAGGGCTCCAGAGAGAGGAACCTCCTAACGATACGAGCCGTGTCCAGCAGTACTGCTTTCTGGATCAGGCCCTTGACCCAGCTGCCTAACGAGAGCCTCCTAAGATGTTGGTCGAGGCTCGTGGCTATTAAGCCATTGACTGACACGACTATCGGTACAATGATCGCTGTGTCCACATTCCACATGTCGACAACCTCGCGAGCCAAGTCAAGATACTTGATTTGTTTATCTTTCTCGGCTTTCACGAGGTTCTCGTCATGCGGGACGGTAATATCAACAATTATTGCACGCCTCTCGATTCGGTCCACCACCACTATATCAGGCTTGTTAGCGATAATAGTCCTGTCAGTGATGATGGACCGATCCCAGTACAATGTGATATTGCCATTTTCGAGAACTGGGTCGGGCACATACCTGTAGTACGGTACCTCCGGTGCCACAAGATAAAATTTCAGAGCAAGTTGCTGGTGGATGATCCTGGCTACAAGGTTGTGCCTATGCAAATACTCTTCGTTAGCTAGACGAGATTATCCAGAGATAATATGGCGGATCGATTCACCCGGGCGGTGACATGCCCGACAGAGGTCAACCGTGCCATCCTTCACAATAAATCTCCGGTAGTTATTCGTCATGATAACTTCGTCCATAATTGCACAGACACTTCCGCGGGATATACAATCTCATGACCGACGATCGTGGGTGATACATTCGATTTTCAGTCAGCAGTGTACGGACCCGCCTATCCAGGGCGTCGAGTTCCGTTTGAGACAAGACCGGTCCGGGCCATAGGATCTTAAGTAAGTCAAGTAAGTCATCGTTTTACAACAAGTGTTGAATCAGAAAATGGACGAAAACTTTTTTTTTTATATTTTTATATTTGTTTACGCTCGCACTGAAACGCCTTGCAGCAATAACACCAATTGAGCACAAACTTACAAATACTAACTATAAGTCCAGGTTTCCTTACGATGTTTACATCGTTGAAACGATGAAGGAAAACAAGATAAAGTTAGAAAGTACATATTAATTGAAAAAGTCACTTTCGTACTTGCCCGGATTTGAAGCCACGAGCACGAGAGGCGAGACCATTTGGCCACCACGACACGTAACAATGTCAAAAACACGACAGAAATAACAAAACATGGTATAAAATAAATATTTCTATTGTCGCACAATACCCGGGAGTTTCGCAACAATAGATATTACTTTCATCTCATTAGTTGACGTTCAGCTTTTTAATAATGACATTATGTTTTTAACAGACAACGGAAGCGTTCAGTGACGTGACCAAGCAACTGCGCTCCGCGAGGGGTGACGAGCTAAGTCTAGCAAACAGAGTGTACGTCAAACAAGGAGCCGTGTTGAACGACCAATTCCCTGCCTTGTTCAAAGATATCTTTAACTCGGACGTTAAGAACGTTGACTTCGGTAAAAATGTTGAGGCTGCTCAGGAAATCAACGCATGGGTAAAAAAAAATTTTTATCGGGAACAAGGTTGTATTTTATCTGACTAATTATCATCTTACAATACAATAAATTTCATTTTAAGAAATCCCCATGTACGTCTGAATATCACATTGTTTCCAAGCTGGAGTTGTGGTTGATGACAGGTCGTATTCAAGGGTGAAATCAATTTAGTTTTCCTGTTGTATCCATACTAACAAACCAACATTATAGAGTTCTAAAATATGACGACTATAATCTAATTTGGTGAATACTTTTTTAGGTTGAAGATAACACCAATCACAAGATCAAAAATTTAATATCAGAAGACACACTGGACGCAAGTACTGCTGCTGTCCTCGTTAATGCCATATCCTTCAAGGTTTGTTACCCAATTTACTTTTTTTAACACACAATTATACAGGCTGGCTAAATCAGATGTACTACTTTAAATTAAGATAATTTTGTAGTCAAACGTTAACTAAGGCCCGTATTCCAGATTCTCATACTCGACTTAAACTCAAAATTGACCACACCTACCATTCAACTGCCAACCAACCGCAATTTTCGAGTTTGGCATATGATTGCTGACATGCTTGACATAAAGTTTACTCAATAGAGCAAGAGCCCAGACGCCTCAGACGATACTGATTCAAATTCAAATTCAAAAGTCATTTATTCAAACTAGGCTGAGAATCAGCACTTTCCGAACGTCAAAATTACATAAGACATTCCCCCAAAAAAAACGCCCGCTTTTCACCACTTCCTAGTGCTTTTGCTGGGAAGAAGAAGTGGCGCAACAAACTCCCCAGCAGCACAGCTGTCTGAAGTAAAAAAAAACAAGCCAACCAATCACAACTGTCCATTTCCAGTTTGAGTTGAGTTGAGCATGAGCATGAGCATCTAGAATGCCGGCCTAACTTTTTCGTAATTGTATTATTATTATTCAGGCTTCGCGATTTTGCATGCATAACAACGCCTACCAAATTTTAACCTCTTTGCTACCTAAAATGCATTTGCCTTTAAGCGCATTTTTCATCCAATTCTCGCATAATTTATTAGGTGGTCCAAAAGTAAAGTTACAGATATCCGGCTTTTAGTGCTTACGATTAACTACGATAAGTACCTCTAGATAACTTCACAGAAAAAATCTGGACCTGCCACAATTCGTAAACAAAAAAAAAATTTCGTTCTTTAATCCACGCTGGAACTTTAAAAACAATTAGTGAAAAAATACTGCACTGGTAATGTACTTAAAAACTAAAATAAATTCAAAACGAAATGACAACTTTTTAACTAAGATAATAGGATATCTATCACTCAAAGGTTTGCTGGAAGAAAATTCCATTTGGAGTTAAGCTCGCCTTTGTACATGCATTTTGTTATCAACTTGTTGTAATGTAATGTCTTGTTGTACAATAAAGAATATAGGATAACAAACAACAGCAAAAATTGGCATCAAATCGCATTAGTGGCAAAAACAAAGTTGTAAACATCCGATTTGGCCACCCAATACATATATTAAGATTTAAATATACTGTGATAACATAATTGCTGATAAGTTTCAAACTGCTCAAGAGGAGGTTTATTTTCTAAATAGGTTTTTCAGATTTTACTAAATTAATATTTATTTGTATTCAGGGTAGGTGGTTACACCCGTTCGACTTAGAGAATACCAAAGATCAAGATTTCTTTGTAAGCAAGGACAAGCCTATCAAAAAGTCTATGATGCATAGAACAGGTTACTACAAGTACGCTGAAAGTAAGGAACTTCACGCTAAGGTAAATATTTTTCATAAGTTTCTACAATTTTACAATAATTTAGGATTTAGTTTTGTTTTTTTTTTTTTTTTATTTGTAATGGGTTTGCTCTTGACTCTAGTCTAGGTCATAGGTGACAGAGACAGAGTCGACGATGGAGTGAGCTTACTTTTGATTTTGATCACTATGTCTCGGTATCACTGACTACCTGTTTGTGAGCTTATTAATTTTAATCTACTCAACTGGTTTTGATACGGGACTATCATCTCGATAATTTCCACAAAAGATTTGTATTTCACGGGACCGCAGGAAAAATTTAGTTATGTAGATATAAAAAAAATCAGAAAACCCGACTGCTTATGTAAACAAGAAGAAAATCTTGCTGTGCAGTCGGAGGATACATCTGGTTTTGGTCAGCCAGCTCGCGAATATGCATCCTCCGACTGCACATCAAGAGCGCAGCAAGCACTTCGCTTTTTAAGCAGTCGGGTTTTTTGATTTTATTACCTTTTTTATTTACAAATTTTTAGTTGTGCCTAATTTCTTTTTCGAATTACTTTAAACATATAAGTGGTATATTTTTATAATCACCTATTAAAACCCTTCATTTTGATACCCCTCTCAATGGGTTTTGAAGAAAAAAATAATTGCAACCCCTACAATATGGCGCCCAAAATCCGCCATGTTTCTTTTTATTAACGGCACTTATCTAAGAACACTTGGGCGGCCAAGACCGATGTATTAATTGTAAAAATCCGTCAAGTGGTTTGAACGATACGAGGTAATAAAGAGTATTACATACATACAAGATACGCGCGAAAAACATAACCCTTTCCTTGCAGCCGGGTAATAATACATCCTTATTTTTTTGAAAATAATATACCTATTACTGTCTGAAAACTTACTAATTGGCCTGTGAAGTAATTTTTTTAAGTTAACATGCATGTTATTTGTTTTGTCAGGTTTTAGAATTGCCTTATGATGGGTTACCACACTCACTTCTTATCGTACTGCCAGACGAAATCGACGACTTCGATAGCATTAATGAGAAACTAAAAGATCCATTAACTCTACCAAAGGCCACTAAAACTATGTTTACCAATGACGTCATCGTTTCTTTACCCAAGTTTAAAGTCGAAACCACTACCGACCTAGCAGAGGTGAGTACTGACTTCCAAAGACAGGAATACATATTCCAGCAACTTACTCAAAAAAAATGGCACAATGGTGGGAAAAAAATGATCTATTTCCCTTCTCAGATCACTTACATATGCCTATTAAATAAATTTGTGCCAAATTAGAACATGCAATTTTAAGATTATGAATACTTTGTAAAATATAACAATCATTAGAGTTCACATATTCAATATTATCATAAATGCATGAAAAATCAACTTTGTAAGTTTGTGTCATTTTCATGCACGATAAGTATTAAAATGAATAAAACACAAAAGCAATGGTTGCGGTCTGTTGAGATATGTGTTTAGGCAGGAAAATGAAAATTCTAGTCTGGAGCTGTAAAATTACGCATGTATTCCAAAAGAACAAAGGTAACACACACAAAAACATGTAGGTAGACAAAAAACTAATTCACCATCAAAAGAAGCGCCTGATGAATCTTCATTGCAATCTGTTGCATATTTGAATACTATTACATATCTTTGAGGATTGTTGTGGCAATCGTTTTGGACACAAAATTAAATCCAAACATGCCCCCGGGCGTTGAAAGGCCATCTTTCAACCAGAATCATCATTTAAAGGCAGTGGGCATATCTTGCTGCATGCTCGCCGGATAGTTCCACTCGCAGTTCTAATTTCGGCCACACGACTGATTCCATCACGTCCTGGGAAGACTGCTGAGATCCGGCCTAATCGCCATTTCAATGGTGGTATATTGTCTTCCTTTACTATGACAAGGCGATCAGTCTCTAAGACCGCCTTTGAAGACCTCCATTTTGTCCGCTGCTGTAATTCAGAGATATACTCTTTATTCCACCGCGACCAGAAGTGTTGACGTAATGCCTCTATTCTCTTATATCGCTTCAAGTGAGTAACAGAAGCAGCTTCGTACGATGGTACGGGCAATGATGTGAGCGTGCGTCCTATCAGGAAATGTCCAGGTGTCAGCGGCAGAAGGTCATTAGGGTCCGATGACAACGGCGTGAGTGGGCGTGAGTTCAGGAGTGCTTCAATTTGAACCAGTGCTGTATTTAGTTCCTCATAAGTTAAATGACAATTTCCCATTACTCTTTTTAAATGAAACTTCACTGATTTGATACCTGCCTCCCAAAGACCACCGAAATGTGGAGCGTAGGGAGGAATAAAAATGAAGTTAATTCCTTCAGTGGCCATGTCACCAGACAACGAACTGCTGTTAGCTTTCAAAAATTTGCCGATTTCATTATAAGCGCCTACAAACGAGGTTCCGTTGTCGGAATATATATGCGTAGGCTTGCCTCTGCGAGAGATAAAACGACGAAGTGCTGACAAATAATTTTGACTGGTTAAGTCACCCACCAACTCAATGTGAACTGCCTTCGTCGTAAAACAAACAAAAAGTACAATGTAAACTTTTACAATTCTACAACCGCGACCTTGTCGAGACGCTGACAGTATAGGTCCAGCGTAATCAACCCCAACACATTCGAATGGATGACCACCGGACGCCACCCGTCGTTCAGGTAAGTTTCCCATAATGGGATTAATTGGTTTAGCTGTAATGCGACTACAAATTACACAACGATGGTAACACCATTTAGCCAGGTTGCGACCACCTATTGGCCAGTAAGTATCTCTTATACATGATAAAAGTAATTGTGGTCCAGCATGCATTAGAGTTTTATGTTTATATTCAAATAGTAGTTTGGAAAATCGATGAGTGGACTGTATGACTAACGGATGCTTTTTCTCATATGAAAATAAAGAATTTTGTAAGCGACCACCTACACGAATTAATTTATTTTTATCTAAAAATACATTAAGTTTAGTCAGTGAACTTCCTTTTGGTAAGCACTGATTTTTTATTAATAGTTCATATTCGGGAAATGATTCTATTTGAGAGAGTTTCACTATTAAGTTTAAAGCATTTTGTAACTCATCTTCACTAAGGTGTGAAGTGGTGGGTGGTTGCTTTTTACAAACATTAATAAATCGTAACGTATATGCTACTGTGCGTTTAAGCCGAGAAAGGTTTGAAAACCGATTAAAATCAATTAAAGGTATCGGAGTCTTAGAAGTAGTAAATAAAGAAACCTCAGTTTTAGTTTCTGGTAGCAATTCCACTGCATTGGTTGGAAAAGCAGGCCATTCGCTTGTATCCTGTTTTAAAAAATTAGGTCCCGACCACCATAAATTATGACTCTGCATTTGACTAACCTCAGTTCCTCGAGATACAAGATCAGCGGGGTTAAGATGTGTGGGAACATGTCGCCAGGAACAATTATTAGCATTGGTTTTTTCAACTATTTCTGCCACACGATTGCGTACGAATGGTTGCAACTTACTAGGTAACATTTTCAACCAACCTAGCACTATGGTAGAATCACTCCAGAATGTACTACTTTGAATTGGCGCGCCAAGTGACTCAACAACCTTTTTATATAGCCTCACTCCAAGCAAGGCGGCGCAGAGCTCAAGCCGAGGAATTGTAGTTGGCTTGATAGGAGCCACTCTACTCTTTGCTGTAAGCAAACGCACCATAATTTTATTATTGTTATTAATACTCCTTACATAGATGCATGCACCATAAGCGGTTTGTGATGCATCACCAAATATGTGTAATTCTATCACTTTCCAAGAATCACACAAAACTAAACGTGGGATGCGTAAACTATTTAAAATAAATAACCTATCAACAATGTCTTTCCATGTATTAACGACATCTGATGGTAAACAGTCATCCCATGATAATTTGAGTAACCAAAGCTTTTGCATTATTACTTTCATTCGAATGACACAAGGAGCTAATAGACCTAGAGGGTCGAATATTTGGGATATTACTGACAGAACTTCACGCTTTGTTACATTATTCGAAGTTGACGTATTGCTAATTGAAAAACAGAGCTCATCGGAGTCTGTTAGCCAGTTAAGACCCAATGTTTTACTTGGCTCATTTGAACCAATGTTTAAATTTAATGATGAACTAGTGACTTGATCTGATATAAGCTGGATATTGTTGGACTTCCATTTCCTAAGTGGCATACCAGCGGCAGCCAACTCGGCAGTGACTTTCTGGCGGATATTTGTGACGTCAGAGATTGTATCCCCACCTGTGAGCAAATCGTCGACATAAAAATCATGGATAATAATACCAGCAATCTGCTCATCCTTACAATCTAAGCCAACTTGTTTTAAACACCGAGTTGCTAAAAACGGTGCACTTGCGGTTCCATAAGTCACAGTGTTTAATTCATAGGTTTTAATAGACTCTAATGGGTTCTCACGCCAAATTATTTTTTGTAAGTGTCTGTCATCAGGGTGTACAATCACTTGCCGATACATTTTTTCTACATCAGCAGAAAGAATGTATTTATGTTTTCTGAATCTAATAAGTAAAGACATTAAGTCGTCTTGAACAACTGGACCTACCATTTGTAAGTTATTAGATGAAACACCTGAAGTAGTAAGACTACTGGCATTAAACACTACTCTTAATTTTGTGGTTATGCTGTGTTCGCGTAGAACACCGTGGTGTGGAATAAAATATGCAAGTGTTTTTGACTTAATGGAACACTCAGACATGTGTCCTAACGAAATGTACTCTTTAATGAAATCACAATAAAGAGCTTTTAAAGCTGGCTGACTTTTAAACCTACGTTCAATTGAAAAGAGACAATGTTTTGCTCTAGCCAGTGAGTCACCTAGAATATGGTGTGATTGTTTGAGTGGTATCCTAACACAAAAACGACCATCTGCCATTCGAGTGGTGTTTTGTACAAAATGTTCTTCACACTTGGTTTCTTCATCAGAATATGAAGATGACTGATTGGAGACTTCTTCCAGTTCCCAGAAACGCGATAAAAGGTTTTGAATGTCATCTTCTGAAGTGGGGTTGTGAGAAGAACGGACATTGAGTTGTGCAATGTTAACTTTAAAAACTGATGGTGACCGTGAAACTTTGATACTATTAATTAACGGACCTGAAACTAGCCAACCTAGCCTAGATTCAAATAATATCGGTTTACCGTCACCTAAGTTAATTTTTTGCCGCCCCAGTAGATCCCAAAAAACATCTGCCCCTATTATAAGATCCACTGCCGATGGCGTGTGGAAATGAGGATCAGCTAAAGAAATATCGCTAGGTATGTTTAAATGATTAATGGCTAATTTATGACACGGTACTTCATCCGTTATGTTTGGTAAAATAAAACAATAAAGATTAGTAGTAAAGTTTTCACTTAATGATTTTACAGAAACACTGCACATTTTACTAATATTAGTTTTAGAATTGTTAATGCCTTGTACAGATTCATTAACCTGTACGGTAGGTAAATTCAATAAATTACATAACTTATCTGTCATTATACAAGAAGTACTGCCGGTGTCCAGTATAGCCCGAGCAAGATGTTCACAGTTATTCTTGTCATAAACCTTTACTAATGCGGTAGCCAAAAGAACTTGAGATTGAGATTTACTTTTATTTTTAAGGTAAGTTGCAGCACGTGCAGATAGTGTCACGTTTGCATTGGGTTTCTTTTCAGTTGAGTCATCTACAGAAACAGTGCTATCAGTTTGCGAAGTAGAAGTTTTAGGCAAAGTTTTTTGTGATGCACCTGCTACATGTACCAGAGTATTGTGCTTACGCTTACATATCTTGCAACCAAAGGATTTGCAATGATTTGCGTAGTGACCAGCCCGAAAACAATTAAAACATACCTTGTATTGAGGCAGAAACTCAAGCCGTCTTTCGTTACTGAGACCAAGAAACTGTGGACAGTTGAGTAAATTATGTTTATCACTACAATGCGGGCATGATACCTGTGAGGAACTGGTATTAACTTTATTTTTCTGTGGTGGTGTTTCACTGCTTACCGATATCATTGTTTTATGCTTGTTAGATTTAGGAGAATTATTATGACTAGCCTGTTTGCGAGACAAATCTAGTGTTTCAAGCAAAACTGCACGATTTCTCAAGAATTCCAGAAAGGTTTCTAATGTGATTGTTTTATCTTTGTCTAAATGACCCTTTTGTTCCTCCCACTGTCGGTAAGTTCTTGAATCTAACTTGTGGGTAACTATATAAATTATCAAAGTATCCCAAAACTTAACTGGCTCATTTAAAGATTCTAAAGCACGTAGATTTTTGTTTAAAGTATCAATTATGTTTTTTATAATATCTGAGGATTCTTTATTAACCACTTCAATGTTAAATAAGGCTGCCACATGATTTTGAATGAGAAGCCGCTTGTTATCAAACCTTTCACATAATAAATTCCACGCAATGGAATAATTATTAGCCGAAAATTCAATAGCCCGTATGACTAAGGCGGCTGTCCCTTCCAAGGAAGCTCGGAGGTAGTGAAACTTATTTATTTCATCAATTTGGTCATCCAAATGTATAAGGCTTGAAAACGTGTCATGGAACTCTAACCACTTGTCGTACGTTCCGTCAAACTTAGGTAGTTGAATGGTTGGTAGCCTAACCAGCCTATTATTACTAACGCGAGAAAACTTATCTTCATTAACAATGTCATTGCGTCTGGCTAATAATTCCTGTGCCCTTGCAACAACTTTGAAATATGAAGCTTCAAATTCATTACGTTCTGATAACTGTGTATCCATATCCTCAGCTATGCATTCCAACCTTAACTGAACGTCGTCATATTGCGAATAAACAAGTTCAATCTTACCGAGGCGTAACTGCAGTTCGTTCATCTGGGTTTGCGTTAAAGAATCCTTCTTAAAATCCTCTAAGTAATTGGAAAATACCGTTAATCGACCTTTATAACTTGCTCGTTTTTTAATGAGCTCCTTTTCTTCCTTATCAGTCATTCTTTGGGAAGCAGGTAACCAAACTTTACAATTCCATGTAAAACTTTTAATACTACCTGAATATGAGTAATGGGTTCTGAAATAAACATAAATAGGAACACTGCACTGTACTGCACTATGCTGCGCTGCGACCCTTTTTGACCTTAGCCAGCTACTCACAAAACTCCAAACGGCAGTATTTTCCGAGAAATTGTATATTTCCTGGATTTATCCTTATTCCTGGATCACTTATCAGGCTCGATATGGACCAAATTATGTTGAGATATGTGTTTAGGCAGGAAAATGAAAATTCTAGTCTGGAGCTGTAAAATTACGCATGTATTCCAAAAGAACAAAGGTAACACACACAAAAACATGTAGGTAGACAAAAAACTAATTCACCATCAAAAGAAGCGCCTGATGAATCTTCATTGCAATCTGTTGCATATTTGAATACTATTACATATCTTTGAGGATTGTTGTGGCAATCGTTTTGGACACAAAATTAAATCCAAACACGGTCGAAGCGGACGGATGCGGCCAGGCGGCATACGCACGCAAACATGTTCGTTTGGTACGATTTCATCTTAGATGGGAAGCGAAATTTTAACCCCCTCCTAATCCTCTCCCCTCCTCGGTTACCACCCGTAGTATATGCCAAGATCTCCCTCACTAGTTTTCACGTAGTTATTCATAAATATGGTCTTAAATCATATTTTGCAAACAGATAAGTTAAAAAAGACACAATTTGACTAATATTATAAAGAGGAAAGATTTTTTTGCTTGTTTGTTTGTTTGTACCGCATAGGGTCCGAAATACTGGACCGATTTGAAAAATTCTTTCACCAATTAAGACTACTAGTTGCATATATTTTGTGTACAAATTACTGGAAAGTCCTAGTTTGTTTAATACAATCCAAGACAGTTAATTTGTCTGATTAATTTATAAATTAATTCGCAACAAATTCTTTCAGATGAGCATTAAATATTACTTCTCAGAATCCGCCTCATTATCCGATATAACAAATTCTTCAAACCTTTTCGTAAGGAAAGCTGCTCAAAAAGCGGTTTTAGAAGTCAATGAAGAAGGGGCCGAAGCAGATGCAGCTAATGGTGAGTCTAATCCTATGGTAGAATTGAAAACTGAGATCTTAAGTAAAACAGATAAAAATTATTATCTAAAATTAAAATGAAATATACTTATATTTAAGTAGGTAGTTGCTAGTGTTAAGAGTTATTATTAAAACTCATATTTTCAGTAATTCGATGATATGTGGTTGATACTTTTTATTCAAATCAAAACTGGCAAAATTAACTTAAAGTTTAAAATAATTATGGTATCATAACTAGGATAGCTTGCGGAGTATGCAAACCCAATTGGTGTCATATTCGTCCAGTGCAAACTGACATACATCAGACAGGGTCTGGGGGGTGACCATAAGCTCTTAGAGCGGTATCAATTTGATATCGAGTAAGTGACAGATGTATCCAAGTCATATACATCTGTCCCTTATTCGATCTCAAATTGATACCGCTCTAAGAGCTTATGGTAACCGCCCCCCATGATGTAATAATAGTGCAAAAAAAAAAAAAATGATCTATTTCCCTTCTCAGATCACTTACATATGCCTATTAAATAAATTTGTGCCAAATTAGAACATGCAATTTTAAGATTATGAATACTTTGTAAAATATAACAATCATTAGAGTTCACATATTCAATATTATCATAAATGCATGAAAAATCAACTTTGTAAGTTTGTGTCATTTTCATGCACGATAAGTATTAAAATGAATAAAACACAAAAGCAATGGTTGCGGTCGAAGCGGACGGATGCGGCCAGGCGGCATACGCACGCAAACATGTTCGTTTGGTACGATTTCATCTTAGATGGGAAGCGAAATTTTAACCCCCTCCTAATCCTCTCCCCTCCTCGGTTACCACCCGTAGTATATGCCAAGATCTCCCTCACTAGTTTTCACGTAGTTATTCATAAATATGGTCTTAAATCATATTTTGCAAACAGATAAGTTAAAAAAGACACAATTTGACTAATATTATAAAGAGGAAAGATTTTTTTGCTTGTTTGTTTGTTTGTACCGCATAGGGTCCGAAATACTGGACCGATTTGAAAAATTCTTTCACCAATAGAAAGCTACATTATTCCTGAGTGACATAGGCTATTTTTTAATCCCGAAATTGGGTCCTGTGGGGTGGTCCACGGGAGCGAAGTCGCGGGCAACAGCTAGTCTATACTAATATTATAAAGAGTAAAGATTTTTTTGTTTGTTTGTTTGTACCGAATAGGCTCCGAAACTACTGGACCGATTTGAAAAATTCTTTCACCAATAGAAAGCTATATTATTCCTGAGTGACATAAGCTATTTTTTAATCCCGAAAATGGGTCCTGTGGGGTGGTTCACGGGAGCGAAGCCGCGGGCAACAGCTAGTCTTTAATAAAACGGCGCTTACCGCGGGACGCCAAGAGTGCGTGAATGCCTATAATTACAAGTGAAAGTCGGTGTCTTTCGAAGATAACATTTTTTTGCGTTATGGACACCGACTTCCAAAAAGAAAGTTATTTTTCACTTTTTAGTTTTCTTATTTGGAAGTCGGTAGTATTTTTATTTTTAAGTTTTTTTTTATTTTCACTTTTTTGTTGCACCTACCTAATAGGCAATAATGCCAAAATAGTATACCCGAATATCATGAAATTTTAACATAATCGGTGAAATGAGAGTGTACCAAGGTGAATTTTACACATCTGCGTACCCCTTTAGAGCGTTCTGGCGTGATGTTGTTATGAAATGGTATAAACAATAAACTGACATGCGATTCAGCAATCCCGAGAGATTTTCCGTTATTTATTGAAGAGTTCTGTTAAATATTTTTGAAGTTCTTCATCAGATCTTCACCAAATTAAAATGGGACCAATTCCGAAACATACTCTTTCAAACAAAAAAAGAATTTCAAAAGCGGTCCACAATTGACGGAGATATCGGACATAAACAAAAAAATAAACTGTGCGGGACCAACCAGGACTTGGGGTACAATAAAACAGGTGAAATATGGATTACTGTGAATAGCGGTGTATTGGGAACAATAACACAAAAGCTACTGGCTATTACATTAGCAAAACTTAAAAACTATAGAAGGACGCAGCGTCGCAACTCGCTGCTACGATGTGTAGATCAGGCGTTCGAACATGCCCCCGGACGTTGAAAGATTCTCTTTCAACAAGAATCAGCAGAGACGGGTAACGGGCAAATTCTGTTGAAGGCTCTCCTTATGACTCCGGCAGTAGTCCTGATGTCAGCCACACGAATGATGCCATCTGATCCTGGATGGACGGCGACAATTCTACCTAACTTCCATTTAAGAGGGGGTAGGTTATCCTCCTTTATTACTACCAAGGAGTCCAGCTTCAATGCATCTTTGCAGGAACGCCACTTGGTTCTCTGCTGCAACTCGGATACGAACTCCTTACTCCACCGAACCCAAAAATGTTGACGGAGTTGCTCGATCCTTTGGAAACGAGTTAAATGATGGATGGAATGTTCCTGAAGATCTCGCTGTGGCAGTGAGGTAAGCGGTCGACCGACAAGGAAGTGTCCTGGAGTCAGAGGTGTAAGGTCAGCGGGATCGGCGGACAGCGGCGTCAATGGACGAGAGTTCAAAATTGCCTCAATTTGGATCAGCGTGGTGTTAAGTTCTTCAAACGTGAGGTTACAATTGCCCAACATTCGTTTTAAATGGTATTTTGTCGACTTAACACCCGCTTCCCAGAGTCCGCCAAAGTGAGGAGTATAAGCGGGAATAAAGTGCATCTTAACTCCATCATTAGCCAAACCTGCACCCAAGGAATCGCAATTTGATTTTAAAAATTTCGATAAATCGTTGTACGCGCCAACGAACGAGGTACCGTTGTCGGAATAAATATTAACGGGTTTTCCCCTTCGTGAAATAAACCTGTACAAAGCCAGTAAATACTTATTACTAGTTAGGTCACCTACTAGCTCCAAGTGAATAGCCTTGGTGGTGAAGCAAATAAATATCGCTATGTACACCTTTACTAGCCTACAACCGCGGCCTTGCCGACTGGCACACATGATAGGGCCGGCATAATCTACGCCAACACTTTCGAAAGGGTAACCTCCCGGATGGAGACGCTGCTGCGGCAAATTCCCCATTAAAGGCGTAACTACGTTACCCTTCATACGACAACAGCGCACACAGTTACGATAGCAAGACTTAGCTAAATTTCGGCCACCTATAGGCCAATACGATTCCCTAATTGACGCTAATAATAACTGTGGACCTGCATGCATCAATCTCTTGTGCTCGAAATTAAACAATAGCCTTGTAAATAGATGAGTGGACTGTAAAATAATTGGATGTTTTTTATTATATGTAAAATCAGAATTCTCTAAGCGTCCTCCGACACGCATTATTTTATTGCTGTCTAAATAAACATTAAATTTGAGAAGGGCGCTTTTTGAAGGTAAACTTTGTTTGTTTACAAGTAATTTGTACTCTGGGAACGAATCGATTTGACATTTCAAGATAATAACATTTAATGCTTCCTGTAATTCTTCTTCTGATAAAAACTTACTAATTACAGGAAGTTTCCTGCAAATACGAACGAATCTCAACACATATGCTATGGAACGAACAAGTCTTAAATAATTAGAGAAACGTTTAAAATCTATAAATAAAGTGCATGGTTTATTTTCTACAATAGCGCTTAATGAAACTTGAGGTCGCGTTTCGGGTAACGTCGCAAATCCTAAACTTTTAGGTTGAGATGGCCAGTTAGACTGAACTTCCTTTAAGAAGTCGGGACCACACCACCACATATGTAACCCTTGCAGAGTATCAATATCCACGCCACGAGATATTAAGTCTGCTGGGTTCTTGTTGGTTGGGACATGATGCCAAGTACAATTTCCTACATTATCTAAAATTTCAGCAATGCGATTGCGTACAAATGGCTGAAGTTTAGAAGGCAACATCTGTAACCATCCCAATACAATGGTCGAGTCTGTCCAAAAATACACCCGATCAAACTTTGATCGAAGTGATTTGACCACCTTCTCATACACGCGACTTCCCACTACAGCACCACACAGTTCCAACCTCGGAATCGTGGTAGGTTTAATCGGTGCCACACGATTTTTGCTTATCAATAAGCGGACTAAGCATTCACCATCACTGCTAACACTACGTACATAGGCACACGCACCGTACGCGCGCTCAGATGCATCCGTGAATATATGTAGTTCTAACGTTTGATACGAATCGGACATAACAAAACGTGGGATACGCAAATTATTAAGAAGCGGGAGATTTTTAACAATAGCATTCCAAGCTGTGTTGAGTTCCAGAGACAATGGTTCATCCCATGAAAGATTGTCTAACCACAATTTTTGCAACAACATTTTCATGGTCACTACAAAAGGAGATATGAGACCCAAGGGGTCAAAAATGCGTGCAATTGCTGAAAGCAAATCACGCTTAGTACTGCCATTAGAAGGCAGTTTAGATTTAATTAAAAACCCTAGTTTGTCAGAGTCAGCAAACCAGTCAAGCCCTAATAGTTTATTGGGCTCACTAGATCCCATACTTAAATCTAATGATGACTGAGAAGTCCCTGAGACTAAAATAGGTTCGTTCGACTTCCACTTGCGAAGTGGCATGCAAGCTGATGCCAGTGCATTGGTGACCTCATTACGAATGAACATCACTTCATTTAAATCATTACCACCCGTGAGCAGATCATCGACATAAAAATCATGTTTGATTATGGTGGCAATCTTATCATTGGTGCACTCAATGGCTAGTTGCCTAAGGCAGCGCGTCGCAAGAAATGGCGCACTCGCCGTACCGTATGTGACGGTGTTGAGTTTAAATACCTTGACAGGACTGCTGGTGTCGTCACGCCAAACTACCTGTTGCAAGTGCCTATCAGATGGATGTACTACTACCTGTCTATACATCTTTTCAACATCGGCTGACAAGACATACTTATGCTGTCGAAACCTAAGAAGTATAGACAGGAGGTCGTCCTGAACCGTAGGACCTACCATCTGTAAATCATTCAAGGATACTCCTGATGAAGTAGGGCAACTGGCATTGAAAACTACACGTAGTTTGGTAGTGGTACTACATTCGCGTAATACCCCGTGATGAGGTATGAAATATGCATTTAAATCTAGTTCCTTGTTTACGGTCATATGACCTAATGACTCATATTCTGCCATGAACTCGTGATATAATTTACTAAAATCAGGTTTAGCCTTAAGTCTGCGTTCCAAGGAATATAAGCATTTTGAAACCCTATGAAATGAGTCACCTAGAACAGAAGGGTTCTGCTTCATTGGAATACGGACACAGAAACGGCCGTTCTGTAAACGAGTCGTATTTTTAATAAAATGTTCCTCGCACAATTTTTCTTCTGGCAAATAGTTAGAATGCTGCGAGGTAACCTCTTCGAGGTTCCAAAATCGCGTCAAGTTATCACGAATTAATCCTAAGTCATCATTATTACAGGAACTACTAGATTGAGTAAAATTACAACTCATACTATTACATAATACTCTATCCTTATATAAAATGGATCCAGAAACGATCCAGCCTAACCTGGTTTCAAATAGTACTGGCTTCCCGACCCCTAGCTTTACTCTTTGCGTACCTAAAAGGTCCCAGAATAGATCAGCACCTATTAAAAGATCTACATCAGAAGGCTTGTAAAAAGTAGGGTCTGCCAAACAAATATCAGTAGGAATATTCAGATTAGATAAATCTAATTCACTACATGGCATTTCGTTAGTAATGAATGGCAAAACAAAACAAAACAACTTAGTATTGTAACTGTTGTTGAGTGACGTCATTTTTACCCGACAAGTATTGCCTACGCGAGAGGTCGCGTTATTTATGCCATAGATTAAGCCATCTATCGGACTTGTTTTTAATTTAAGTAGCTTACATAGTCGCTCCGTCATGAAACATGACGTACTACCGCTGTCGAGTGTAGCTCTCACTATATGTTCATGATTATTATGATCATATAATTTAACTAAAGCTGTTGACAATAACACGCCGCGCTCCTTCGTACTGTCGCCATAAGAAGGTAAGATGTTCGCAGATAAGGACACATTGTTGGCGTCAGTGTGAGCGGAGTGCGCGGCCGAAACAGACGGTGGTGACGGAGACGAAGTTTTGTTATCAGATATCTTATCACTACGATTACCGTTAGTGTCCGACGTATGAATTAGAGTGTTATGCCTGCGCTTACATAACTTACAACCTGGTTTTTTACAATTGTTAGAAAAGTGACCCGAACGAAAACAGTTGTAACACAATTTAAAACTAGGCACTAATTTACGACGAGCCTCATTACTTAAAGCAAGGAACTGTGAACAATTAGTCAAACTATGGTCACCCTTGCAATTTGGACATAGCTTCGTGACGGACTCAGTGCTTACATTATTAGAATGTTGTGTCGTCACCATTGATTTAATTTTACTCGAGGCACCTGATTTAGTAATACCTGGCACGTTGTGTCTTGATATTTCTAAAGTCTCAACTAAATCAGCGCGTGTGCGAATGAAGTGGAGGAATGCGTCAAAAGTGATCTTGCTGTCCTTGTCAGTATGACCTTTATATTCCTCCCATTCACGATAAGACTTCTGGTCCAATTTACAAGTAACTAAATATATCAACAAAGTATCCCATTGTTTGACTGGTTCACCTAACGCTTCTAACGAACGCAAGTTTTTATTTAATTGGTCTATTAAACCTTTCAAAGCGGCTGAGGACTCCTTTGTGATAGGATCTATATTAAATAAGGCTGACACGTGATTCTGTACCAATAATCTTTTATTGTCAAATCGATCGCATATTAAATTCCAAGCTATATCGTAATTACTAGCGGAAAACTCAATCGACTGAATAACCACAGCAGCAGATCCATCCAGAGAAGCACGCAAATAATGAAATTTGTTGATTTCATCAATCTCGTCATTATGATGGATGAGACTAGTAAAGGTGTCACGAAACTCTAACCAATTGCTATATAATCCATTAAATTTTGGAAGTTGTATGGTAGGCAACTTAATAGGTTTATAAACACTACCACGACTACTATTCCTACAAACCGAATTATTATCTTTATTACATTCAATCATTAACTGTTGAGCTCTCGACAATGCTTTATAGTACAACGTCTCGAACTCGGAACGTTCAGACAACTGGGCCTTCACATCATCAACCATACATTCTAACCTCAACTGTACCTCATCGTATTGCTCGTACAACGACTCAATTTTGCCCATACGCAGTTGTAATTCCGTGATATCACAACTGCTTGGCTTCTTGTCATTCATTGCGTCCAGGTAACCAATGAATGTAGTTAAGCGACCCTTAAAACTGCCTCGCTTCTTTACTAATTCCTTCTCCTCGGACATACTGGGAAGTGAGTGTGTTCGACCTGAAATGTGTACAATAGCAAATAAGTTTATATACTAAAACAGAAGTTATTTAGGTACTAAGTTATACGATTGAATTTACTGTGATGTTACAATGTAATTAGGTAATCTTTAATGTAAATAAGATATGTATATAAAATAAATCTGATATCTAATGAAAAGATGTAAACTTTTAATTATAAAACCTCAATAACTAAAATGTGAGTTATATGAATCAGGATACAAGTAAACAAAAATCAAAAGTACATTACGGGTTAATTAACTAACATTAGTCAATAATTGGGAATAATATCTAACACTAACGAGAATAAACTATGGCTGATGAATACCTACACATCAACTTACATTTGGCTAACTGAATGGTTATGGCTCTAATGCAACAATTGATACAAATTATATAAATGTAGTATTAATTCCTACTATACTTAAAGTATTATATAATAACAACTGTCGCTAATTGTACGCGTAACATACAAAAATAACGAAACCATTCAAAATGCATAACGGTACTCAATGAAAATAATTTATATTAATACAAGTTTAAAACTGCACTAACCTTTGGTAACTTATAATTAAAGTTAGATACAACCTGTACGAGTGTTGGGTGACGATATTATCCATAAAACTTAACACCGTGAAGAAATATGTACTCAATCCATATACCACGCTGCCGGCGTACATAACCTCTCAAGTCCTTGTAAATTATGTATTTCCGTGCGTCATTAATATCGCTGATTTCCTCAATCTTCGATGTTGTATACCACAATCCGGCTCGATATGGACCATGTGCGGGACCAACCAGGACTTGGGGTACAATAAAACAGGTGAAATATGGATTACTGTGAATAGCGGTGTATTGGGAACAATAACACAAAAGCTACTGGCTATTACATTAGCAAAACTTAAAAACTATAGAAGGACGCAGCGTCGCAACTCGCTGCTACGATGTGTAGATCAGGCGTTCGAACATAAACAAACATAAAATCGAACATAGAACCTCCTCCTTTTTGGGAAGTCGGTTAAAAAGAAGCTGTCTAGAACGTCATACAAAGGGGCGTGGCCTTTTTATGAACAGTCTTGTGGCTAGAGGATATTGACTACGTGACGAAAACCTCAGGCCCCGCCCTTATGACCGTGGTATTTTCAAGAGAAACTCACCCTGAACGAGTCACGTAATATGGGTACATTACCTTACCGCATCGGTACTCGTTTAGCGTGAGTAGTTTATAGAATTCTTAGAAGTCGGTGTCTTTCGTTGTTACCATTTTTTTGCGTTATGGACACCGACTTCCAAAAATAAAGTTATTTTTCACTTTGTAGTTTTCTTATTTGGAAGTCGGTAGTATTTTTTTGTAAAAACGTTTTTTTAATGATAATTATATTTCAACTTTAATGCTGTTCCTACTGATGTTCAAACAGCTGTTTGATATAAATAACAGTTTAATTTAGGTAAAGTCATGCGTTTACTCTTACACCATATTTGCGGCTTGCTAGCTTCGCGAATGATTTGGAGTATATCAAAACCCAATCCAATATGCCCAGCCTTTTCCCAACTATGTTGGGGTTGGAGTGCAGCAAAGCCCATGCATAAAAAAGTAAATAAAAAAACAAAATACCTAAGAGTAAATTACTCCGCTGAATAATGTTCCATATTTGGTTTTCAAGGCGTAAAAGAAAGGCCTGTCAACCTCAAATCAAGCTTTATTCAATACCAATTTAACCTTCCTAGTAACGACAAATTCTTTAATACAATAAGTATAAAGCCTAGTTTTTTTTCATCCTAAACCTGAAATGGTGTACTCATTTGAACATCCGTCACCCGCACAATCCCACTAAAACCAACTAAAATTAATTTCCAAATGGTTTAACTAAAATAATAGTCATTTACAATAGTCTAACAATCCCAATGGGCTGTACCTGTGTCAATTAGGTCATGGGACTGCAACGGGTTAAGTAGGTGTCGGTAATAAGTGCACACCTTTACCATCTAAATGCACCCATGAAATGTACCTATTGGACGTGTCCTAAGCACTATTTCCGCCGTTATCGTTCCAGAATTCACTGTCAGCGATATTGTGAAGAAGCAATGTATATTCAATGCGGATCATCCGTTCATATTCTACTTAATGGAGGGAGATAAAATTATCTCTAACGGAGTCTTCCAGCCTTAGGTACCTACGCGTATGTTGGCATCACTTGTGCCAGAAGCATGACCATTTTTATAATTTATAACAGCTTCGCCTTTGCTCTGCTTTCTGTTCATCTGGTATTTATGACACCAATCCTACAACTTATGTCTTTTACAAACATACTACTTCTAACCACTAAAACTGTCTTTTCCTTGCTTTATATTACTACAGTATCTAAATATTTGCCTTGAGATTGCAATACGAACAAGTGCATGTGTATTTCTTTTCTTAAACAATTATTTTACTCAAATAAACCAACATATTTTACCTGTATATGATGTTTTTATATGAAATAAAAATTGTATTTGATTACTAAAAAAATAGTCGCCTTCCCGGTTTCGGCCACCTTGCCTGGACTATACTGATCGAACATACATGCTGTTTCTCTACACTACTTAATTAATAACCTTTGCAAGATATAAGCTATATTTTATAAAGCTACTAGTTAACGATCCATAGAACTCTAAAATAAAAAGAGTCTGGGACATTACTGATTTAAATACTAGCTTATTTAATTATATTAGTAATATTAGTATTTTTAATTATATTTAGTACAAACCAAAAAATATATTTAATTAAATTAAATCATAAACTAATTGAAACAAACATTTCAGATGTAAGCCTTGATGTCAGGGCAGCATTTAGAACTACAGCTGAATTCGTAGCAGACCATCCGTTTGTTTTTGCGATACTATGTAAAAGTAGCGAACTGAAAATAAATACGTTCACAGGAATATTAGTGAACTAACATATTTACACCACCATAGTATGTTTCAAAATAAATAAAGCATGAGGTATAGATGAGATAATTCTGCAGTGCAGCAACTTCTATGTAAACATTAACGGAGGGACAACTTTCAAGAAAGTGAACATACTAACCACTTATTAGTTGCCACTGCGTACGTAGAGTTACAAATTCCATGTGTGTGATACACATGGAATTTGTAACTCTAGAAAAAAAAATGGTGGAGGGAAATTGACCACACTCCTCAGTAAAATTATTTTAGTTTCTAAAAATGTTGTGTGAAGTTTAACAAGGTATTGGCAAGGGAAGGAAGGTGTTAATATTTTTAAGTAACTTGGCAAACATGGCTTACCATAACACTGCATGAATCACAATAATTGGTAACGGTGCGTGTTAACAATTTGCATATGTAGAGAAGTAAGAATCTTTAAAATAAAAATTCCCGTTCGCCTTTGTTTTATGGTGTAAACAGTTTACTTTAAAAGTATTAAAAAAATATATAGTCTTAATATTTTTGAGGTTTAACACTTTTTCAGTTTCTTGAAAAAGCCATAATGTCATGAAAGCTCCTCTGGACAGTGAATAACATTTTTTATTTATGTTCCAGGTTTGTGAGAATAATCATTCCGACTCTCTCTAATGTCTCTCTGATGGTGGCACATGTGTTGAATCATTCGGTTTCCTTCATGATGGTTGATCTGAGTGGTGCCGATCTATGTGTCATCTTCGTTAACGGGCGCCATCAGTTGGGGTTGGTCATAATTTAGCTGCCTCGGCCTGTTTTTAATTACCTTTGAATTGCTATTATTTAATTGTTTGATTTACTCTAGACGCTTTTACGTGCACGTCTTTTTACATCGTTTTCACATAAATGTATTTTTCCAACAAGAAATGATGTAAGCAAATACTTGTAAAACACTTTTTATTTTAAAAGAGTAAGTGTGGAGTTTCTTGTCCATTCTTCTCCACAACAAGCTACATTTCCAAATGGACGGTAGAATCAATTATTATTACTTTTTTTTTTTTACTTTCAAAAGTGCCGCTTAATGGCTTAATTGTTTTAAATGAAGAAATTTAGATTTAGATTTTTGATTTTGACTTTTGGTTTTGACTGGGTTGCAGTCAAGCATCCGTCAGTACTTGAAATCAATATATTATTTCTAGTTAAATTTGTAGTTTTTTTTCATCATTTCACCTTTTTCAAACATTTATGATGTGTGACTAGTCATTTGAAATACGTTTATGCCGTGACTACACGAGGCGATTTTTGGAATCTAGAATAGCAAGCTGCTGTGGTCTACTTAAATCAAACGGAATCTATTTTTTAACCTACTTCAAAAAGGAAGTTTCCTTGCGTGATCGAATCAGAAATGTAGAAATCCGCAAGAGAACCAGGGTTACCGACATAGCCCGAAGAATTGTCAAACTTAAGTGACAGTGGGTAGGGGCACATTGCTCGCAGAACGGATGGCCGATGGGGTAGAAAGGTTCTGGAGTGGCGACCGCGAACCGGAAGACGTTGCGTTGGAAGGCCTCCCACCAGGTGGACCGATGACCTGGTGAAGGTTGCGGGGATCCGCTGGTTGTGTGACGCACGTTACCGATCAATATGACGCTTGGGGGAGGCCTATGTCCAGCAGTGGATGTCTTAGGGCTGATATGATGATAATGATATGTTGAAAAAGGAGGGGGTTCTCAATTCAACTGAGTTTTTTTTTTGTTTTTTTTTTATGTGTGTTACCTCAAAACTTTTTAACAGGTGCACCGATAGTTATGATTCTTACGATAGTTTCATTTTTATTTGTAAGCTAGTACTTTGCATGTGCTCCCATTTAAATTTGGTCAAGATCTGACGAGTAGTTGTTTTGTTATCCTTAATAATGCGTATTTTCATGGTAAAAAACAAGGTACCAAAACTAATAAAGAATTATCTTTTGACATTGAAAAGTGCCGTAATTTAAATAAACTTTGGTCATATCCTAGAACATTCAAAAATCAATACCACAATTATTTTGCTATCCCAGCTAAACCAGCCTCGTGTAATCCGGGCAACATGTTTAGTGTTATTTTGTGTTTTGGCTGTCCAGTGGTCGGATGCGCCTCAGTACATGAGATCTTGGGTTCTATTCCCGCGTCGGGCAATGTGTCACTGGGTTTAACCATCTAGAAATTTTCAGTAGCAGCCCATAGTTTTGATTTGTGCTCGGTGCCGTCGCCCCCTATTACATGGCAAAACATAACTGCCAAATGTGAGTGTACTAAAGTTGCACCTCTGACTAACCTGTCACTTGTCAGAGAATACTGGTGTGATATTATGTTATGTGTTGTGTCTGGAAGGGGGTGATGAACCGAATGGTACCACCGAACCATTACGAGCTGGCATCTCCCGGCAGTTAAACAAACGTGGATTTAACAGATACTTCGTTCGATAAGGAAAATTAAAAAAAAAAATGTATCGACCTATCAGTCCACATCGACCAAGAAACTGTGCTCAGAGTCTTGTGAAAGGCACTTTTCGATCATGAGCGGTGTTGTGTCACGAACTCCTTACAGTTGAGCAAGCTGTTAAGTTAAATTATAGGGTAAAACCAGGATAGTTGTACCAGGGGTATGGTCCTGGCACAAGGGAGGTCGCATCAGGCGGCGGCTGAAATAGCGACACGTGGGGTTGCGACAATCGTCGAGAGGATCCGGCAATTGGGACTCGAGGTGGCCTGCACAAGTCCGAGGCCATGTGTTTTCACGGTCATCGGAACGCGCCACCGCCGGGATCCCAAATAACGGTAGGAGGGGTTCACATCGGCGTCGACGATGAAGTACCTGGGATTCGACAGCCGGTGGAATTTCGTGGAGCATTTCCGACGTTTGGCTCCCAGACTGGACCGGGTGGAAGCTGCCCACAAGCAGCTGCTGCCGAGGCTAGGGGGTCCAAACGCCTCCTGCCGGAAACACTACGCGGGGTCGTGCGGTCCATAGCCCTTTATGGGGCACCGGTGTAGGCGCGTTCCCTGAGGCGACGACCAGCCTGCTGGTTGAACGCGTCACCTTTGGGACCAGCTGACCGGCTGGATGAACAGCTGGATGGCTATGACCAAAGGGTCATAGCCATCCAGCTGGTCTGGGGATACCGCACGGTCTCCGGTGAGGCGGCGTGCCACCTTGCCGGATTGCCGCCATGGGATCTGGAAGCAAAAGTCCTCGCGCAAATATGGGAGTGGCGCGAGGAAGCGAAATGCTGGGACGAAACTCCGTTGCCGCGACAAATCGCGGCTCGGCGGACAGAGCTCCGGAAGGATCTCATGGCGACCTGGAGAGGGCGATTGTTGCAACCCAGCGTTGGGCACGCGTGAGGAAGACGCAAAGGAGACGCCCCTGGCGTCGGGAGTCGCAAGCCAATTCTCGGCCACCGTAGGCGCGGGTTTGCGGACGGAAAGTAATGGGTAGCTCCCCGTCCGATAAGGACCAAGCCCGTGTTTACGGCGCGTAGTGTTCCACGCGCGCCTCAAAGAGATGTCAGCAAAAGTGACGGGGCCTGATAGGGCCGATGCCTGTCTGGGTCGCGGATAAATTTCAAAGAGAGTTACCGCGGCCCAGACACAAGCAACTGAAGGAACACGGGTGGGTTTAGTCAGTAAAAGTCTGACACGCCCTCCCGCTTCTCCCAGAGCGGGAGAAGTCATTGGATGATTTCCCAACCAAAAAGAAAAGGGTGTGTTTACCCCGATTGTAATTACTCTCGTTTCTCGGATGAATCGCATACAATTTTTTTATTAATCTATCGAAAGGTTCTCCAACTACCACTAAGTTGACCGTATCTCGTATGTCTAAGTGCGATTGCATGGGAAGGCAAAATGCGATCTAAGTTTTTGCGGGATAGATGCCCTAGTTCTCGGTGGGGCATCTATCCTAAACGTAATTTACATGGATTAGGCAACTATACCCTGTGTGGGATAGATTTCCCAAAATATAGAGGTCCGCAAGAATCACTAATACTCTGGCAATATTAAAGATAATGTTTTTTACTTTTCATTTTGTTGATAGAAACCAAATTACCAGTCAGTTTTACACATAAAGTTTTATTATCCGGCTTTTACCCTATATGCCTTTTTTCTAACTAAGTAAAACCAAAACTGCCCCATGACTAGTAAGACAAGTAAATAGTAGCATGGTAGTTCCGTTGAGGAGCACTTCCATTGTCCAAGCACATTACTCCAGCAATTTGTTAAGAAGGAACACGACTGCCGCGGAAACTGGCTGATAGACAACGCTTTTGTGCCTTAATGAATACTGTCAGACGAACAAACGCTACACCGTGGGAAGACTAATGTGGCCACCTTCCACCCTTGTTATCTTTATGGCCGTACCTATTGTTTATATTGAGCGATGTCATGATTTACCGCTTGCCCCTTTCAACCAGCTGGATATTAATATTTAAATTCGGAAACTCATTCCTTTACTGCAGATTTTCAAAATGCAATAATAATTTAATTACTTAGTAGTGTTTTTATCACGACCTATACCAAAAGGTACGCAATTAAAAAATAATAAAACGTTATAATGTATTTTTGTTTCCTTACGTCTGCATAATTTCCAATTTTATGCTTTAAAATTTATTAATTTATTTAAAATTGCAACGTTGAGCAAACCGCTGCGGTGCACGGTGTACGGAAATGATGGCTGCACCGGAAACAACTTTAATTAACGAACAATGCAGAGAAATCTTAACAGCGTTTTCTTGTTCGGCGCTGCATGAAAGAGAATCAATTAGCCCGTAAAGTGAGTGCCAAAGAGACAATGGCGAGGGTTGGGTTTCGCGCACCTCTCTCTACGAACACCGTGGTATAGCGAGACTCGCTCAGATTCGACAAATAATGTACAAATTGTGCTAACATTTAGTATATGGCTCTAGCTCGTGAATATACTTAAGTACAAGTAAAAGTTAACTTATATAGCTATTTCAGAAAAGATGAAAATCATTTTGAGCACTAAATCATAATTTCCTAAAATTTGCACCTTCCTATCCCAACAAACGTATATCATGTACGTAGGTCTACCTACGGGGCTAGACAAGCGAAACGAATGGATGGGAGTGACGACAGAGAAATCTATACTCTACAGGAAGGGAAAAGCAAAAAAAGCAGTTGAAAACATCGATGAGCATTGCCTCACCGGCTTGATCGACAAAATAGGTTTTTTCCGTTCTTCATTCTCCTGTTTTTAAATTGCTGTTTTGAAACTCTCGATTCATTTCATAGGTCTTTTTTTATTTTTAGCGATATTTTACATTCAGTGGATATAGCCGAAATATAAAGATATTATTTTTGAAGTTGAATCCTACTAACACCCATAATTTGGATGTTTATAAACCATCCAATCACGCCTCAATGGCTGACCAGATTTAAATATAATTCGGAACATGAGTAGACCGTAGCCTGAATCAGGATCTTTTATCCCTGTAAAGGGTAGATTTCGATAAAAGATAAACATTCACGCAAGCGAAGCCGCTGGCAAAAGATACCCTCACATCATCATCAGCCTATTAATGTTCCCACTGCTGGGACACAGGGCTCCTCTCTGTGGGAGGGAATGGACCGGATTTTTTTTTTAACTTTGGACGCGGGTGAAGCTGCGGGCAGAAGCGAGTAATTTATAAAATATACATGATATTTTGTATATACCTACTGAAGTGAAACCAATCGACAACATAAATTCTATTTGCAATTGTTGGGTGTGAGTGACTGACTAATTTAAAGGCTAGTTAAATATCAAACGTTTCAATTTGAAGTTTGAAAATTTCATTATAACTTTATCTACCAATTCTGTTTAGTAAATTGATAGTTAAGTACCGATGGATGTTAGGAACTCAATTATAACGTTGTTTTCGCTTTGGAATTATTTATTATGAGGTCACCTTTTGGTATATATACTAATTTATATAAAGATACCAAACTACTAAACATCACTCAGAGCTACAGATATAACACATGTATATTAATATTTAAAATTATAAATAACACAATACATACGCAAATAAAATTTACCAAAAACTATACAATACATAAAAAATGCCTCAGAAGTGCTCAAGACATCCACCTGCCTTTTATACGAACTAAGCACGGCAAAAAAACCTTAACACACGAAGGTGCACAAATATTTAATAAACTACCAAAACATATTAAAGAGTGTAAATCACTACGACTATTTAAGAAACTACTCAAGCAACACATTACTCAACAAAAACAATAACTCACAGAAAAAGTTCGATTACGCTCAGCATCAACATAAGCATGGCGCTTCTTGTCAACTGTTTACTAATTCTTTGTACTTATTTACTTCTACCTACTAAAGCTTTTGTAATTTTGATTTGGTTTTGCGACTGTTTTGTTTTTTTTTGAACGGTTATGTTTGGCTTGCCCTGTTTTTTGTTGGGGTCAAATTTGTTAATTGAAATTTTGGATACCTTATTTTGAAAATATGTAAAGATTAACTAATGGACCAATCTAATTGTAAACATATGCTGTGTTACTTTTGTTGTTCTGTAAGTACGCTCAACATAACTTAAATTGTTTAGATATGTAAGTTTCTCTTGTAAGTGAATGCCATTGTAATTCTTTTGAGAAATAAAGATTCTTAACCGTATATGTTGAGACAAAATACATATCTATCTTATTTTTTTTATATTTACTAGTGCAGAAGCTGCTTCGCGGTCTACTGGTAAGGTGAATGGAGACATATTATAACGGACAACTCTGCTATTCTTAGTTAAATTTTAATTATTCATAGAATTAGATACTCGTAAACCTTTCAGAATAAATTGTTTACACATAGTGGTAAAACCCGCATCAAAATACGTTTTATAATACATCTTAATACGTCTTTTAATCCTTTTAAGACATAAACCCTCTATACAGCTAGTAGGTATGGTATTGTACTTCGTCTATTAAATAAACCAACTGTGTTATTATTTACAAGACAAAAACAACGCTGCATAAAATATGACGGCCGGCCACGCGAGCGCAGGCCATCACGTTCCAAGTACTTACATCTGAAACAAAACCACACAGAGCTTACTACGCGAACTTCCATACCACACATTGACTATTAACCCACTACATAGAAAATGCAATACGTTTGCCCGACTACCCGAGAAGGCTGAGAAGCAATATAAATATACCTTCATATGTACTGGGTGCCGAACATTGACACAGAGTAACGAGAGGCCCGTGGCATTAAATTTTCAGTCCCCGCCGCATCGCCACACGACATGGGCTCAAATTGAAGTAAATCGGACCACGTCTACTCGCTGCCCCGAGCCTACATTATGTATGTGTCTGCAGGTAAATGACATTATTGATGCGTTTGCCTGCAATCTGGCTGACAATCGTGCCCTTACTAACTCTATCAATCACCACAGTTTTGAACAATGATAATACAGAAATATGCAAAAAATTACAATCTAAAACAATTTGATAAAACTTATCTCAACCGACTAGTTGCAATGCAAGTGTAAAGTCAAGAGGTGAGCTTAGTATAAAGGGTAACTGAGAGTTCAAATTCGCTCTCACGGCCACGACGATGATGCACACAGCGCACGTACCGCGTCTAATCTCGAATGCATTGCCTCGAATCGACGATTATCTTATATCTCGAGTTTTCTCATACCTTTTAAGATGTGTAGGCGATCCAGAAATTACGTACATACAAATGATGATAGAAATGAACACAAATTGGCTAATAGGTTCGACAAATTGAGCGCATAAATTAAACAGTCGTTCCAATATTATAAACTGGTGTTAATTCCGGTTAATATGCGAAGTGTAATTTTGAATACAGCGTCGGTGCAGCGGTGGTCTCATGAATAAAGAATCCGATTAAACTGACCTATCGCGGCGCGCCAGCTCGCCATGCCCGCCCGTCGACCGACGCGGGAGCTGTGAAAATTTTACTAGTGCCAATCATAACCTGGATTACCATTTTATAGCATGCAACGCAATTGTACTTGACTTCTTTGCCCTTACTGCTAGTCTGATACCAGTGTGGGTTGTAAACCATTTTCCAAATTGTACATTATAAAAAATATTTCATGTAGGTAAACGTTACTATACTGCTACAAAAAATATCCTACGACCATGGTCTACTCGTTACAAATTCACTTTTAGAGCTGTCCAGGTGCGATTTTTTAAGAAAGCGCCATACAACATTATATAACGAATAGGATAGAATGGGCGCTACATATCAGTAACAGTGTTAATAACCAAAACGAAACAAAATAGTCCACATATTGTTTAGTGCCCCTCTGTTACACAAATCGATTGATCTACGGGGCAAAACAACGTCAACTGCGGTCAAGCTTTAGAGTGAGGTTATTTGTTGCATATAGAGGTCCAAGCCTCTGTTAAACTGGCAACCGAAACCCTTTATTTAGGCTATTCCACACCGAATAAAGCTGGCATGCATTTTGAGTGCGACATCTCACATTGAGTCACAAGTCTCGGTGTAACCCGGCCTTTAATATATGAAAAACTGTTACAACTGTCGCAAGCATGAATTCTAGAATGTTCTATTCTATCTCTTTTTCATGATTGATGGGATCGTGTTAGACCACTATCTGATGGAAAGCATGTTGTATGCGACGGAGCACACTTGCCTAAAAGTAATCTAATTCACTTCAATCATCCACTCATTGTTACAATGATCAGAATATAGATACTTAGTTACATTTACCTTTTTAATTAACTAATGATAGGCTCGCGTTTGATCACTCTCTCACCTGATGATAAGCGATGCCAGATAATGATGCACGCTTGTCAACACATGCAAAAATTATCAAGAAACACAGAATACCACTCCTTATCTGTACAGTGCCCTAACCGAAGTTAATGACATTATACTGAAAGCCAATATGAAAGCCCAAGGGAAAGCCTATAATGGTGAAGATGATGGTATTTGTGATTCAACGAGCAGTTATAATCCTATACTCGGAGGACACCCTTGCTTGGTTCTCATCGACGCGGAAGTAATATGTCACACCATAAGGTTAATTTAACGGAAATTAGACGAACGTAATCTGACGCGTTTGTTCCGCAGTGTCTTGCACGGGTGAGCCCGGTGTTTGTCTGTGTTTCTTGCTGTATTTGGATAATTGGTACTTATATAATAATACTAGCTTCTGCCAGCGGCTTCGCCTGCATGTATTATACATATAAACCTTTCTCTTGAATCACTCTAGCTATTAAAAAACCGCATCGAAATCCGTTGCGTAGTTTTAAAGATGTAACATAGGGACAGACAGACAGTGGGAGGCGACTTTGTTTTATACTATGTAAGGATACAATAGTATTATGAGTTTATTGTCCGTTCTTCTCCATAACAAGCTACTTTTCCGAATGGACGGTAGAATCAGTTATTATTACCTTTTAATTTATATGTTTTACGTTCAAAAGTGCCGCTTAATGGCCTAATTGTTTTTTTTTTTTTTGTCTTTTGTCTTTGTCTGTATAGTAATATCTATACTTATATAACAAAGCGGAAGAGTTTGATTGTTTGTTTTTTTGTTTGAACGCGCTAATCTCAATTACCAGTCGGAATTGAAAAAATATTTTTGTGTTGGTTAGCTTATTTATCGAGGAAGGCTATCGTAGCATGATGTTATAGGCTATACCAATAGGAGCAGAGCATCAATGAAGCATGTTGTAAAAACGGGGCAATAGATTTTTATTTTTGATAACTCTAGCTGACTGTCAGATGACGTGTAATTAAGAGTACACCTTAAGGTGATAAACAATTAAGTTCCCTGTTACCTTTACCTTAGTATTCTTTTTTACTTGTTGGTTTCACTCAAATAATATCCGATGAATTTAGGCACTTCTTTCGTTGGCTACGTTTAAGTCGTGGAAGATGCAGGTAGTTGAGCACGCTAGGCAGAAAGGTACCACCTGTAACTTTTCTTTAATGAAATCAGTACACGAATTAGGTTTCTTAAGGAATAAGGAAAACCTTCCAAACATCCTTCATAATGCGCACAGCGAATGAGTGGAACTCACTACCTGCGTCTGTGTTTCCGAACGCATTCAACCCGAATCTCTTCAAAGTTAGAGTGAACAGGCTTCTTCTGGGTAAGCTCGCTCCATCGTCGACTCTGTCTCTGTCACCTTTGACCTAGACTATAGTCAAGAGCAAACCCATCACAAATAAAAAAACAAAATAAAAAAAAACCTCTTCATAGCATTATGATTCACTCCACTGGTAATCATGGTAAGTTTTGTGCTAGATCCCTTAAATAAAATGCAAGTTTTGAAGGCAGGAAGCTTAATCAAATAAGACCAAGGCAAGATTTAGAGCAGGGCAGGGGATTTAGCTCTAGCCCTGGGGCTGCCACAATTTATTTTTTTATTCCGTGTACTGGATTTCTCCGACGCTATTAATAACTTTTCGACGAAAACAGCTCCAATCACTTAAGATTTCTCTTGTATATTTTATGTACCATATTTCAGTAATTGTATAAAATTTTGACAACTTTGAACAAAAATATTTTTTCCATCACTTCTTCGCTGACCCAGGCTTCCACACCTTTAAATCCGCCCCTGAGGGAGACCCTTCAAATATCTAAGAACAATAAGCTAACTATCACAGAAACTCAACGTTTTTCAGCAGTTTACGTTAGCATGGCCGTTGATAGGAGTTTCGCATTAGTCCGAGTCAGTTTGCTCACATAACTACACACTTCCGACTACCAGGCCGCACCCAGCAGGCACATGGGCTCTGCGTCTGATGTGTGTGGACACTGACTCTGTCGTCAATTTTTATGTTGTTTCAGAAATCCCTTTTATTATATTAAATGTTTAGTGATTGGGATCTACTTTAGTCAATTAATTAAGTAAAATCTTCAGGCATAATGTTGTGCGTGACTATTCGACATCACCTGCTTATACTTATATTCTATTAATTTTCATTTATCTATTGTAATTTCATTTCTATTAATCTATACAATATGAGTATCACGTTTTTTTAAAGTATTATTTCAGTTTAGTCTAGAGACTAATCATTTATCTAATAACATTTATGAAAATTAAACTGAGTAATTACAATAATTAGAATTAAAGTTCTTTAGAAGTGACTATTTGAAATACAAACAAAAGAGGCAGGGAAGATTACTGAATGTCAACAAAGGCCAACAAAAGGCGGAGTTTCTTCTCAAATCTGGTTTTGCGGAGAAAACTCGTGGAAATTCAATGGGATCTGAAGTTACGACGAAAATGTACGGTAGCTAATACCCCAAGCCTTTAGGGTAAAAGCTACCTGCAACTTACTTCACGTTATAGCTTTAGACATAATTTCCTCGGCGTATCACGCCAGCATCTTGATGATATAAGTAGATACGCGCTTACGCACCTATCTCAGAAAAAAAAGTTTAAGAACATTCCAGCTGAACTTCCATAAAAAGATTGAAAGATTGTTTTTGTTGAATCTCAAAAACTCAAATCTAAGTAAACTGTGAAAAGTGTGGAGATATTAATTCTTTTCTCCCGGTTATATTTTTATTATCTTATTAAACTGTCAGAAAGTTAAAGATTGTACCATTTTCGTTCCCTATTCTATTCGTTGGTTAGAAAGATTTACGAGAGAGGGAAAGAACCTTTATTTTATTATCCGGCTCTTTGTGGTGAATGTTCATTACATTTCTTTAAAAAAAATATTTCCGTTCCAGGTTGCCTTACTATCGCTGTCCAGACGTACAGGAAATTCTTTTATAGACAAAATTTATATGTCACGAGCACTCTTGTTGCGCAGCGCAAGAATACTCTGAATAGTTTAACAAAACATTTCTGCTATAAAGATTGCGGCTCTGTGCTTTTTTATATTAAATTGATTCCTGTTGCAATGAAAAATTTTAGCTCAATTCTTTTTTTACGTTTACCTTTCTAAATCTTTCGATATATGTATTTGGCTCTAATTCAGTGAATGTTCAGTCATCTGAAGACTAGTTAAATAAATTCTTGTTTCTTGATCATCAAAGCTGTGACCAGTAGTGCAGAATCTGATCTGTTACTGCACCAAGTGCACGCTTGGTGCAGTATCATCGAATTTAATTACCATTCCTTGATAAATAAATGGACACTACTTCACCTGTAGATTTTAATGAAAATGATATTAATTTTCATCACTTACCGGACATATTAAAGTCCTACTGAATACTTAATCCAACTTCCTGCCCAGCTTTCATTTCAACCTTTATATTAAACTTTGATTTCGCAGAGTCTGGGATACATGCCAGTTACGTCTCAGAAGTTATCCGATACCTTGCAAATAACTACGTAACTATCTGCCAGAGCTGACAAACATAAAACTCGCACAAATTCGAGTTATTTCCATTTTATTCAAATAATTCTCGACCGATCCTTGTATACGAGCGAGTTTGAAGTAAAAGCATCATTTGTAAACTTGAGATCTCGAGCCATGAACCATTTAGCATCCAGTTTCATTTTAAAGAGTTCCCATTTTAATCTTTAGGTCATCAAGCCGTTTTTACTGCGGCACGAATTTCCAATTAAATGCTAGAGATAGTCGTAAATTTTGAAACGCAAACCTACCAGACCCTTCGATTCCCCTTTCATTAAATCGATTATTGCTCGAATGTTTGCAGTTCCTTTTATGGAGGTGAGGACTTTGATCGCGAAATTGCTTTAAAAACAAGAGCTTGACCTCGTTTAGCGTGTCGACGAACTCTCGCAGGATCTTTCCATTAGCCCGCTCGTTCGGCGACACATTTAAAAAAGTTTAACAAGTTTCGATCTATTTACTCTGTGCGACAACTCGACAAGCAATACTGTGTACATTGTGACCTTTTACACGTGTTTTGTTGTGTACTTTTATGTAATGCGTATGTTGTCTACGCCATTTACTAATGTCGTTCCTTTTTTCTTAAGTCCGTTCAAAAGTTGTCTCCAGTAGATAAGAGCGTCCATTTTACGACCCGCATGTTTTATCCGTTTTATACGAGATTGTTTTTTAACCGACTTACCAAAAAGGAGAAAGTTCTATGTTCGACTTTGTTTGTTTTTTTTTCTTGTGTATGTTCACCGATATCTCCGTCAAATGTGGACCGATTTTGAAAATGTTTTTCTTGATTGAAAGAATATGTTTCGAAATTGGTCCCATTTTAATTATTTTAATTTGGTGAAGATCTGATGAAGGACTTCGGAGAACTCTTCAATAAATGACGGAAAATCTCTCGGGATTGCTGCAATCGCATGTCTGTTTATTGTTTATACCATATCATATCATAACATAACATCACGCCAGTACGCTCTAACGGGGTACGCAGATGTGTACAGTTCATCTGGTATACTCTCATTTCACCGGTTATGTTCAGTTTCATGATATTCGGGTAATCTATTCAGGCATAAGAGGTACCTTACTTAACTACTTGCCTATTAGGTAGGTACAACTAAAAAATGAAAAATAAAAAAAAACTTTTAAAAAAATACTACCGACTTCCAAATAAGAAAAGTACAAAGTGAAAAAAAACTTTATTTTTGGAAGTTGGTGTCTCTGGTAGGTACCATTTTTTTGCGTTATGGACAACAACTTCCAATTTCGAGTATTTTTTTGTATAAATTTTTTTCTAATGGTATGCTAACGTATAATTATTTTTTAATTTCTAAAGCAGAATAATTGAATCACGCGAAACCTAGTCATTACATTAAACAAGCTATAAGCTCTAATAAATTCCTCGTTAATTAATATAAATAAAGCTCATAAGTCACTTGCGTCACTAGGGAAAGGGTCGAGCGAGGTGGCAGGTACGCTTTTCTTATTGAAATAAACGACTTGTGACCTCCCCAGGCAGTGTGCTGTCTCTCCGATATGACCCCACCCAGACATTGTCCCTATAATCATTCATATTTACCTTACACGCCTAGCATACTCGCTTGCATTGTTCGCATCATCGCGAAAGGAAAGTGTGTGGTGGGTGCGACGAGTAGCTTTTTATTTGGAAGTGGAATTGCGACGTTTTTAGAACAGATCATTAAAATGTAACCTTTATTTATTTTTATATGAAAGGCTTCTATCACTTCAAATGGATTGGCGATGTGTGATATGGTTAGGGAAAATGGTCCGAAAATGATTATAACCCATCTTATCCCAACGGAATAGTACCTATATAGATATTGTCCGTGACCCTTTATGAGTATTATGACGTGGATCTTGCTGCACTAACCCTGGAAGATACCAATTTATTCCTCCATGAAATACCGGTTAATCCTACAAGCAACTAACAAGCACTAGATTTCATACTTGCAACGACTAACAACAGGTTTTGACTAACAACAGGTTTTGATGTACTTTCACAGTTCTACTTGTTACCCCATTTAACTTAGTCTGTCCAATAGGGTGGTACTCTTTATAATCATTTTCTATTTATCTTTAGGTATATTTATCTATGGCTTAAAATTAATCGCAACAAAAAATACGATAAGAAACGAAAATAAATGGGTGAGCGTTTCAAATGACGGCACAGTATAATTAAAAACTTTTTTTACAAAAAATCTAACCGACTTCCAAAAAATCACTAGTAAGCGAAAAACAACTTTCTTTTTCGAAGTCAGTGTCTTTTGTACCCATTGTATTCCATTATTTGACACCGACTTCGGAAAAGAAAGTTATTTTTCGCTATCCAGTGTTTTTTTTTGGAAGTCGGAATGATTTTTTGTAAAAAGTTTTATTTTTTTCTCTTTTTAGTTTTGGTAGGTACGTTCAATTAACATGAAAATCATTTATAGCCAAAGAACTTCTCATGACGATTCCAATAAGCCCAAACACGACTACGATACATTGTTTTATTTCGGCGTTCCAGTGGCCATCTGTGATCTTCTTCATCAGTTTCACTTCACCAAATGATACTTTCTGAGTGCAAATGATTGCTTTGTTGATGAAAATACCTAAATCGCTATATGTATGCCTATAATATTTGAGGCGTTCCCTCGATTTCTCTAGGATCCCATCATCAGATGCTGACCTAATGATCATGGGATCACCTGTGAATTATACCCTTTCAAACAAAAGAAGATTTCCGACGAATTGAGAACCTCCCTACTTTTTTTGAAGTCGGTTAAAAAGACAACTTTTATCAGCCAAATTCTGCTTTACCTTGAGCTATTTTTAGTTATTCACATTCATCTTAACCAATAGATCTAGTATAACAAAGTGGAACGTTAAATATCGTAGTCATCACCTATACGTAACACATTCAAATCGTTCTCCTTTCAAGCGAATATCAAAAGGAGAATTTCTGAACCTTTTAAACATGCAAGTAGATATTTCGTGGAGTAACATTATTCGTGGTACATTATTCATGAGACTATGTCTTGGTCTTGGTAACGAGGCGGATTGAGACCGAGACTACCGTCGATAATGAACTAACGTTTTTATTTCGATACCAATTCATTTCATTGCTTTCAAATTACGAGGACGATCGGCTCTTGTCTTTATTCTGAGGCATTTCACTGGAAAATACATTAATGTATGCGTCCCTCATGTTTTTTGGTCGTATCTACATGTTAAACAAAGGTTATTAAAGCTTTTGGCGACCTTAATTGCTGGATGAGAGCGTACGCCGTACAGAAAGCATAAGTACATACTCATTACTGTCGCGTATTCCTGCCTCGAGGTAAAAACATATTTATTTCAAGTACATCTACTTGGTGTTTTTGCTTATTCACTACCTCGGATCAAATAAAAAGTTAAGATGGAACGTTGCAAACAACCAAGTGACGCCGGTTCAAACTATGCCTTGCCCTACAAATACACAATTACATGCACTCACGTACAACGAAATTACGCCTTAGCTTGTCATTCGAGCTCACAGATCAAATAATAAAGCTCAACTGACAAGCGAAGGGGTAGTTTCGTTGTATGTGTGCGTGTGTAATTGTGTATTTATACGGCAATGCATAGTTTGAACCGGCTTCACTTTGTTGTTTGCAACGTTCCATCTTGACTTTTTATTTGATCTGAGTTCACTACTTGGAAAAAAAAAATTAAGTCAAAAGAGTTTATTCAGATATTCCGACAGTTCTTTCCCACTCTCAGGTTTTGTAATTAAGGTACCATTTAAGTTAAAGTCATAGCTTAAACAATAGATATTAGGTATCGCACACTATGCATCTCTGAAAACTTACGCCAAGGATAAGCGTTTACTTACTATTTTAAAAAGTAAACAATAATTTATTAAAACCCAAACCATCCAAAGTTATTACAAGAAAAGGCATATAACAATGGCCCGTTGTACGTGACTTCAAAGAAACCGCAAGTCTTTGACTCGACGGTGTAAAAGTTGAATATCAGCCGAGACCTCACCACTCTGAAAGCGTTATATTGCTTCAATTTTATGCCATTATTTTACTAAACTGCACTGTGACGCAGGAACCCGTTCATAAAATACTAACTTTTTCCCACAGGAACTGTAAATTTTTTACTAGGATGAAAAGCAGCCGACGTCACTCGTCGCTTTCTAAATGATTTTAATGGTTCCGTATGTCTACATAAAAAGACGGAACATCTATAGGATCACTCATGTGTCGGTCTGTTCATCTATCACAGTCAATCTGATTGACACTTTTTTGGGAACTACTCTTAATTTGAGTATTTTCATTTTCATTATGATAATCACTACGGTTCTTAATTAATTAATAAACCAAACAATATCACAGTAATTATATAATTCTAAAAGCAGTAAAATGGTCGGATACTGTTTTAACAAATTGCTTAATGTTACCAACATAAAAGTAGGTATAATGTCTGAAAAATCTTCGGCATTAAAGCGCCGTATACCGTATAGCGAGTACCCGCTAATTAATTGGTGAATAAACCAAAGGCGAGTCTACAGAGGATCTTGAGGAGCACAACGTTAAGAAGCTTTGCACCGTTTATATGAGAATAATTCAAAGGGTTTGTGCGTAGGGTCTCATTAATCAACCTCCCTCGCGGCGGTATGCACCTGAGACGACTGAGCCGACCAGCCTTAAGGGGCAGATCTTGGGCAGATAATATGAATTTAACTGATTTTAAAATGAACCGTCTTAATATATACTTGACTTAATTTCCTATTTCGCCTAGATTGGGCAAAGGACGTCCACAGAAGTCCTCCATCGGAAACGATATTGTGCTTCACGCTTCCCTTCGCCCGATGTCATTTCGATGAAAAATAATATGACTACTTAGCTGTTTAGAAGTCTAAACAGCTAAGTAGTCATTTTATTTTTAATAATAATATATGCTATACTATTTCTTCTACTAATAATCTCTAATAATCTAATAATATATACTATTCTTTAATAATTTGATATGTGAATATTTTAAATTATACATATTTGTATTAAACATACTACAATTGAGAGCAGTGGTGGCCCAGTGGTATCGGCCGCGACTTACAAGTTGTAGGTCGTGGGTTCAAGCCCAGGCAGGCGCTTTACTTTGTGTAAATTATTTCATCACCACTGCTCTCTAAACGGTGAAGGAAAAACATCGTCAGGAAACCGGCATGTCCTAGAACCAATAATTCGAAGACATGTGACATCCACCAACCCGCACTGGGCCCGCGTGGTGGATAACGGCCCATTCCCTCCCACGAAGAGGAGGCTTGTGTCCCAGCAGTGGGAACATTAATAGGCTGATGATGTGATGTGATGTGATGTGATACTATAATTAATTTGTAAAGTTATGTCTAATAGCGTATAATTTTTTTCGATCCCGAAAACAATTTGATTACCTTCATATGGCTTTTTATTTTAAAGACAAAAAATAATATGGTAAGTAGTATTTTCGCCTAAACTTTAGGTCGCGCGGGTGTGAAACGCGTGTCCGTCCGTTTTGTTCCCTCAAGGTCGTTGGCAGCTGTTGTAGCCTTAACTACCTTCATTACACCTACCTATTTATTTTACGGCCAAGTTCTAATATTTATTCATTCTCAGGGAATGGCTCTACGTCAGTTTATTTAAGCAAGGCGAACCAATAATAATACAGTATCACATTTCATTTGGCACCGCGCTTCATGGCCCACTTTTTGATAATTAGATATCTTTTGTACTCTGGCTTCTGTATTATTACGTAAATGCTTACTTAGAGCGTTCGTTTGACTTTAATCATTTTCATAAGATATTGGCTTTCTAGTCTAACTTTTCAATTCTCATTTATCTGGGGGTGACCCTACGCTTTTAGAGCGGTATCAATTTGAGATCGAATAAGGGACAGATGTATTTGACTTGTTTACATCTGTCACTTACTCGATCTCATATTGATACCGCTCTAAGAGCTTATGGTCACCCCCCAGGTTTCAACTGTAAAAAGGTCCTGCTATTTATTCAGATCTAATAATAATAAATATCTTGATCACATAACACGTTGCCTAATATAGTTAACAAACAAATACTCTGTAAGATAAAGCCTGCGGAAAGTTCATAATAATGGTTTCCGTAAGACAAGCGAAATAATTGCATGTGGGCGAAACGAAACCACACGCCTCAACTCCAATATTATTCACAAACGAATAGAACCGCTGATTGGATTTAAAATAAAATCTTGAACTAATTTACCGGAGCTAGAGCTACGCGAAATCAATTTTAATATAGTTTAAAACATGGGCGTGAAGTTAAACGGGCCAGTTAAGCGGATAGTTTCAATATAAATTTAATTCCCGAGTAAGCGTCTCCTAGTAAGTTAATCGAGTTTCCTGTTAGATTCTTTTCCGCTACATTCTGTTCCGAAGGGGCGCCCCTTATTCTCCGTAATATTGCGCCGTAACTGATACCCGTTACTGGCTCACTGATTGCTTTAATATGTATTCATTCAAGGACGTCTTATCCTTGTCCTTTGCTTGAGAAAAATATTTAGTTATCGATGATCAAATATTGAACTCTTCAAAGAGGAAAGGACGTTTTAAGAATATGTTCTGCTACTAAATTATCAAATAAATAGATCATAATGAAATTCTACTCGTAGATATAACATATCGAATGATACGTTATAAAGTAAGATTGTTTTTGATAAAAATGAATGAGCGATCATTACTGTAAGTTGAAAAGTCGGTTCGACAAAGTGAACAGTTTGTTTTGGACATTCCTTATTTATAATGCAGCCTAGCCCTTATAGCTGCTGAAACAATGAGAGCTATTGAAACATTTTCCGAAGATTTAGAATAGGGGTGTTTCCTGGGTAGAAAAATTATAATTTTATTTAGTACGTCGGTGAGATTATGAAATAATATTGGAATTCAAATCAATAAAATTTACAAAGATAAAGTGCATCAAAGTTGTGCAGTGTTTTTTGTGTGTGTTGTGTTGTGTTGTTAGTATAAAGTGTACTAACGGCGTGACGTATCGCGATATTTAAACGCATTATATCGTAGTTACTTTATGTTGCGAACGAATCGTTTCATTCCCTTGTTGTTATTTTGTTGCAACACTGAGTCAGCCTGCTGTCATCGATTTTTGACAGTTGTTGGTGGAGTTGACTGTTGACACTGGCCTAAAATTGGGATTTGAAATGGCTGGACGTAATACCGGGTTCTCGTTTCGATTTTATTATAATTGTTGAATAATCAAACCATCGATGTTGTAAATTATGTTCGCCATTCGCGATTGATATTGTGCTCCTCACGTGTGGTTTTATTTGTATATATTTCGCGCGCAGCGAGGTATTTTGTGTCGACCACGTGCCTGGTGGATGCCTCCGATCCAGAAGCCGTCGGTTATCACTCATCTTCCTAATATTATATATATATATATATCTTCCCACGATAAACCTCGACAACGCACGGATTGAATGACCCAGGTCCCACCACGAGGACAAGGGTAAGTGCATAGTTGTATTACTTTACACCTGTCAGACAGGAACCAGTATCACAGAGAACAGACCCCTAGCTACCACTGCTGCAAGACGCAGTTTCGCAGGTATAGAGCTGATAGGATCCAAGAGTCGCAGCATTGCTATGGGCCCCAGTGTCTGCCTCTTGGCTTTGTGATCCGAAGGCCTGTATTCAACACTTTATGTTTACGAGTCAAAAGAAAAAATACGTGTCCAATATTTTTTATTAATCAACCTGACAGGCAAAAACTTATTTACAGTAAACATCCCTATTGTTTCAGTTTTATCTACTTTGTTATATTAAAATATCATTCCGCCCGGTATAACAGAATAAGGTAGGTACGGCAAATAAGTACTCATATATGCCAGAAATTTGTGTACCCGCAGTCACAGGTAAAACAAAGATCCAGCATAGACAGGCTCGCTAAAATACTTCTAATTAACCGTCCATGATGTAGTTAAAAGTTTTTAAAAACGAATTAGACTCGCGCTAGATAGACGACAAAGAAACTCTTACCGTTTAAAAACTATCCCCCGGTCCAAGGGACCATGAAGCCGACAAGATTAAATTGTCTCACCCGACTCGTGTCTCTTAGTCCACTTAAACTTACAATAGGAAACTTCGGACGCGATTATCTTGTTATCTTTGTAGTTTATTCTCTTTGGTTCACCCAAGGTCTACACGTGAGCTCTGCCGTCTATTTTCACAACACAACCTTAAAAAAATAAGACGGCACAGACACCAATAAAGGCGATAGGATACACAATAACCTCCAATGTTATCAGACGCGCTTACAATAATAGTTTAGTAAACGGAAAAAAAAACAATGTCAACAAGCAGGTAGCACAATTTCCTTTTACTTTCGTAAATACACAGGGAAAGACTCCATCATCGTGTTGTAAAGGAAACACATTGTATAAAATGTAACGTTTATTGTATTAGGTATTATTGAATATGGAAATATATTATTAGCATATTCTAGTATCGTCTTCCGGCGAGGTTTCTGTTGATCAAGATTTTGTATCAATTGAACGACAGGGTCTGCAGTTTGGTCGCGGATGAAAAAACTAGCAATGTGCCGCTTAGTACGTTGTGAAAGTTGGCTGCAGTTATTTATTAGGGATCGAGGCAGTCGCCGCGATCACTCTGTGTCCCCGGCTAGCAGGCCAGGCTATAAATTCTGCCAAGGCCCCGACTGCAGTGCAGTCTACTTCCGCCCATGCACCCCTGGACATAAATACACGATGACTTTCAAAGGGTTAATAGTAGTGACGATGTTTGCGTCCAGCTAATTACAGACTACCGTACGATCACGTACGGAGCTCGTCAGATTGGTGAGTAACAAGTTAATTTGTTTAAAAATCTGCAGTACTCAGCTTTAACAAACAAATAATCTTATTTTTGGGTGACATGCAGCTTCATTTTCCAATATTCTTTTTTCGGCAGCATGTTTATGCTGGAGGGAAAAACTCAATTAAATCCGGTTGGTTGTAGCCGTAGGTGATAAAATGTGGTCGATGCACCTTCAAAATTGTGTGATACTATGAAAACAAAGAGATTTTTATATTTATATTTCCTCAGTGTAATTGAATTTTTTGTTATAAAACATTTAAGGTTAGTCTAAAACCTCATTATAAATTTAATTGAAAGTCTTTGAACATAATATCATCAACTGTTTCTTCTCATTTCCATGCACATTGTCGAGCAAGATCCGTATTACATTCAGGTAATTTCCTTTTGAATGAAAACATTTGCCAGACTGTAATCTAGAAATCGATATCTGTGTCTAGCACTAATTCAGGTCAATCTTGATAGAGTCCGGACCTCCATTAAACTAAATGGACCTAAGGTGAATGGTAAGGGACTTCACATAACTTATTCCTATGTGATCTGATTGTGTCTAGGGCGTTATAAATATTTTACTTGCTACGAGGGTTGCATAAAATGCGTTCTCTTACCTGAAGTGATTATGAAGCGACTTTTTGAGAAAGGAACATAGCTACAGCAATTAGCAAATTAAAAAACAATAATTTTAGGAAACAATTAGCAACAGCTAATGTGACTACCCACGTCCTTTGCTCGTAGCATTGCTACGGCGTAGCACTCACTGACAATGATCGCGTGACCGCATCCACTACGCATTTGGAAAGTTAAGGCCATATATATACGCCCCAATGTTAACGCAGTACGCTCGATGTCAAAACATCAATATTGAACCTCCTTTTGAACAGTTTTGTTTGCAAAATATTATTTGATTTACAATTGCTATTTCAGTTATGAAGAAATTCCAGCCATCAATTTGTCTGTGTAAAAAACATATTTTTAAACATCCAAGTCGTTTTGGAGTAGTTTGCAAAAGTTGCGAAAAAATGTCGTGTTGTTCATTATTTTTAACCGACTTTCGAAAAAGGAGGAGGATGAGGATGTTCGACTTCTTGTAAGTTTTTTTTTTAAAGCAGAACTATTAATTATTGGAAAAAAACTTGTTTCAAATATATTTTTTTTAGAAAGCAACCGTTTTACGGCACTAATTCGGTTGTAGGCCCTTAAGCCACTGTAATTTAACCTTCGTTAAAACATAGAGTCTAGCAATAATTATAATCAGTAGCATAGCTCAGCATTATGCTGAGTTTTGAGTTTTTTCGCAGGCGCCCCATATTTTCGCTCTCAGTTACCTGTTGCTGTAACTTTTAAATTTTTATTCAATCTAAAAATCATCTATAGTTCAATACTAACAATTTATGTTCAGCCAAAAATATTTTCTGCATCCTCATTTTTAGCCCAAACGGCCGTTAAAACCCTACATAAACAAACATCTTTCAACTACCCGTAATTTGAGCAACAACAAAAGATCTGCCATGCGCACACCGTACACCTAGGGAGCGAGAATATAGCTCGGCTGACAACAAAGCCAGCACATGATTATTTTTAAATTGCTCGCAACATATCGCCCGCCGCATTATGTATCAGAATCATTTGTCACCGGGCTTTTTTCATCGCGTATTACGTGCGCTCTACACCTGCTCATAAACGATAAAATATGGCGCTGAAGATGGACGCCAACTGTATTAAACTCAAAATATGACGTGTATAAACGTTTTATACTGATGTAAGGCAAATTGGGTTATTCTCGCGGTTATTATAGACGGTTTCATGGCTTCTTGCCTATCTAATTAATTAAGTGGACCTAGTTTTATTATAAGTCTATAGACGGAAATTTTTAGTATTTCTTATCTGACTGCCAAAGTGCCGAAGGACGGTCATGTTTTTATCAGTTTATGTACGGTATGTTTGTTCCTATGTGGCGTTCCAGAGCGCCAAACGCATTGGCCGATTTTGATGATTCTTGTCTCAGTCGTTTGTTGTCTTAACCTTGCGAATGTCACTGGCTACATTAAAATTGAAACATAAAAAATTTTGGGCCCCAAAAATATGGCGCCATATTTTTGGGGCCCAAATTTTCTTTTTACGCACGGTATCAAAAAAGTTTTTAAACGTATACTTCAAAAATATATAATACTTATAATTATGTTCAAATAAACCCAATTCAAAAAAAATAAATAATCAAAAGTTATAAAAAAAAAAGTTAATTAAAAAAATCAAAAATCCGACTGCATGGAGGCTCGCGAATAAGTATGTATCCACCGACTGCACAGCATTATTTTCTTCTTGTTTACGTCATTTTAGTTCGCTTCATAAGCAGTCGGTTTTTTTAATTTTTTTAATTAACTTTTTTAATGATGTTTTAGACTACATGGAAAATTCTTCCCACATAGCGTTACCTATCTATTCATCACACATTACTTTAACCTAAAATTCACAAAGAGTAAAAGCAAATTTTTCCCGGTGTTTGTCAACATCAGAATTTCAATGTAGATCCTCCCGGGAACTCTTTTTATTTAAATCGCGTCCATATCTTTCACTTTATTTCACTTTTGAACGTTTAATACTTAGTAGAGTTTTTAAAACTCGCTTATTTGATGTTTTGTAGTTGTTTTTCGCTGTTACATCGGGGCCGTAATTCGCGATCTATGTGAATAAGCACTAACCTAGGGTTGCTTAGATAACGAACTCGACTTTTTACTTTCTTTTTCTCTTTCATAAACCTTTTGGCACTACAACTTTCACTAACGTTCTGTGTTTGTTATAATTGCTGGCAGTTTCAGTAAGACCAATCCTTTAGCTTTTAAATAACTTTGTCATAATTATAAGAATGTTACGACAATCTTGCCCCAGCCAGAAATGAACACGTGTATACAACACTCTTGGGCCTTACATAATCATTTGCAGGACAGGTCAAGGTTTCAGATGTAGGCCAATATTCTGACGCCTTAATTGTACTTACAACCGTTTGAAGGAACTCCAGTCGCCATGAAAACGGAAAAATACTCTCGATTAATGTCAGGAAATAACTGTCCATAACTTTAAATTTAATTGACTTGACTAGAAAAAATGGCTTATCCCTATATTCCAAGTCATCTAACTTCACTGCATCTCGAGTCACATAAAATATAGGGGATAGTCTGATGCACCGCATATGGTAGAAAGTTGCATTAATACTTCTTATTATTATTATGAGCCTGTGGTGTCCCACTGATGGGCAAAGGCCTACCTTCCATCTTTTCAGTATTGCCTGTTGCCTGCAACATTTGGGCAATCCCTTAGGTAGGCGTCTAACTCGTCACGCCATCTCTTTCTGGGGCTACCGCGACTCTCATTAAACTTCAATTGTTTTCTAACCTGAACCTGCTATAAGAGTATTTAGGGTACAAAAAACTCGTATAACAGGTCTATGTAACCCGTTAAGAATATAATGCCAATGTTTGGAACACAGCAGCCCTGAACTAAGCTGTCGGTGCAGCCAGCTGCATCGCTGCAATTTTAATCCCTCTTTATAGCGCAAGGCGGGTCGGCAGGGCGGGTCGAGCACCACGAGCACCACGCTATCATCGATGTTATAGATTATTGATTGTAGAAATATTATGATCCTCTAACACTTACTGCAGTTATGACCATAACATATATACCAAGCTATGTTAATACTATACAGCTGTATTGTTATAGGCAGAGGTGTCTCATCCCATACAAAGAAACCGTGCCGACGTACTGTACTGATTATGTTTTGTACATCGATCGCATTCGGTTCCGTTCCACGGATATAGATGGTGATCTATCTATCGCCGTGGAACGGAACCGAACGCGATAGATTTACATAAAATAATCGGTATAATCAGATGAAAAACGCTAGTTACTTCGGCACGGTTTGTATGGGATGAGGCATCTGTATGCTAGTATTATATTATCTGTGTTATAGGTAAGTAAGATGGGATATTGATTATTAAACTTATATTGTAACTAACTTTTTCCAGCCGCTTTTATCAACTTTTTGCAGTATTTTAGGACATGGAATGCTATCTGCATTACTATTACATTAACTTATCTCAGTTTAGCAACTTCAGGTTATTTTAACATTCCAATGGATAATAATTAGTGATGTGCCGACTAGTCGTTAAAGCCGACTACCTATACCCAGCCACTTTCGTAGTCGGCGAATAGTCAGCGACTATTTTGCAAAGAGCGCCGATTATCCGGCTTCTTACTTTGTATGTATTTCCACCACGAGAAATTATCATTTGGCTCTTACCTACTTGTCTTTAGGGAATCATTATCCAATTGGTCAAAAAAAACTATACACGATACTTTCTTTTTGACATGATTATTATTTTAATTGAGCTCTTATGAAAGAGCTTAAAGTGAGTTAATGAACAATAACGGTATTGTCCTTATTTTATACAAAAAAAGGTTAAATCAAAAATCAAAAACCCGACTGCTTAAGAAGTGAATTTGTTTTTTTTTTTTTTTTTTAGTTTTTTTTTTTCGAATCAGTTACACTTAAACATAATTATAATAAGTATTATATATTTTTGAAATCAACTCTTAATACCCTTAATACTCTTTATTTTGATTCCCCACACGATGGGTTCGGCAGAAAACTAAAAATTGGGCCTCCACAATTTGGGCATCCATAATCCGCTATTTTTCTATTTTCCAATTTTAATGTAGCCATAGCCAGTGACACAAGCAAGGTTAAGACGAATGGATTGACGTAAGAATCAATAAAAATCGGCCAACGCGTTTGGTCTCTAGAAAGCCACATAGGAACAAACATACATGGACTGATAAACAAATTACCCTCCTTCGGCAGTCGGGTAAAAATCAAGAAACAATGCGAATTAAACAAAATATGTTCCGACAGGGTTGCTGGCAGCAGTTGAGACTAATTTAAGTAATGCTGTCGCCACTAATACATATTAATATATCCTGAAAGCTTCTGCACAGATCTATGTAGGTAATGCATAATGTTATTTACTAATATGATTGTAAAAGCTTTATAAACTAGTTGCAGCTGATTTACTAATTCACATTGATTAAATTTGAATTATCAACGCCGTTAGGCCGTTCTACATTTTAATGTCAACGGCATTACTATGCAGATCCGTTTTAGATATGTATGATTGCATAAATTTCCGATTATGAGCTAAACTAATCGTAGTAATATGAAATTGAACTAAAATATGCTGACAACATTATTATATTCAAAATGTTTAGCAATGTGCTAGATTAATACAATTAATGAGTAATGTTTTAGTACGTTATTATTAACTTAATGTGCATTAAAACTAGCTTTTTCCCGCGGCTTCTGCCCTATCCCACAGGACCATAGATTCATAATTAGGTTTCCGTACCCGAAGAGTCCAAATGGAGCCGTTTATCTATCCGTCTGTCTGTACGTCTGGCTGTCCGTCTGTCTGTCCGTCTGTATGTCCATCTGTCTATCCGTCTGTCTGTCCGTCTGACTGTCCGTCTGTCTGTCTGTCTGTCCGTCTGTCTGTCCTTTTGTCTTTCCGTCCGTCTGTCCGTCTGTCTGTCCGGCTGTCTGCCCGTCTGTCTGTCCGTCTGTATGTCCGTCTAACTATCCGTCTGTCTGTCCGTCTGTCTGTCCGTCTGTCTTTCCGTCGTTCTGTCCGTCTGTCTGTCCGTCTTTATGTCTGTCATCTGTCACACAGTCTTTACAGCCAAACGGTTGGAGCTACAGTCTACAAATTTTAACAAATAAAAAAAAAATAGCATCTTGTAACCCATCGAGTGGAGTATCGTTATTAAGAGCGCGTTGAGTAGATAAATACTGTATTAGGGTTCCGAACTCAAGAAGGAACCCTTATAGTTTCGCTCTGTCTGTCTGTCCATCCGCAGCTTAGCTCAGAGAATCTAAGTACTAGAAAGCTATAATTTGGCATGGATGTACATATTAATAATTCCAACAAAGTGGTAGAATAAAATCATGACAAAAAAATTTTTTCGGGTACCTCCCATAGACGTAAAGTGGGGATGTATTTTTTTTCTCATCTGTCCCATCGTGTGGGGTATCGTTGGATAGGTTATTTAAAAATATTATGGGTTTGTTCAAACCATTTTTCGGTCCAGAGATCCGTTTGCGTAAAATTAAGCTTTAAATTGCAAATTTATGTTAGAGTCAAGTGTCCCTCCCCACTGCCAGCAAAATGGTTGCTCTTGGTTGTCTGAAAAAAATCACGGCAGTAGTAAAGATAACGAAATTAAAAGGAAAACTATCACGGATAAGTAGGCTCTACAAGTTTACGAGTAATAGTCGACCTACTTATAAAATGTACTTGGAACAGTTAAAATTTTGTATAAATGCCATTGAAAAATTACTTATATAACGATGTTAGCTGTGTAAAACAGAGTAAATATATGCTTATGAACCAAGTAAAAATAAACAAAAATTAAATCATAGCAGGCTTTACAAGTATACAAGTAATAGTCGACAAACTTACAAAATGTACTTGGCACAGTAAAATTTTTGTACAAATGCCATTGAAAAATTACTTAAATAACGTTGTAAGCTGTGTAAAACAGATAGTAAATATATGCTTATGAACCATTTAAAAATACACAAAAATAAAATCATAACATCCTTAATAATAATAATTTCTAAATTAATAATGTTTAAGCTCGAATAACGCGTTGGAGTGGCCGCAGTCGTTGGCAGTACCGGTCCGTAACCATACGGCGCATGCGCGCGGGGAGTCTATTTTATGTTAGTGCAGAAGTATTTTCGACGTTTTGTAATCGAAAGTCAAATTAGATTCGATTGCCAAGTAAATTACTTATTTTCTTTTGTCGATATCCCACTAATTGAGTAGCGTAAAACTTTCCAGAACGAAGTAGTGAATACCGCAGATTAAAGGTGAATACATACGAAATTTTTCAAATTCCGGAAGATAAATAAACAAGGAGCGTGTGCGCAAGGATTTAGGAACGAATCATACCATTCCTCGTGGCTCTAAACGCGCTCGTATCGGCTGCTTTCGCAATTCACACCCGCGGTGGTACTCAAATAGATAATATTTTCTAACTTCAGTTGCGAAGTTGGATTTTATAACTCCTTCTTCAGTTACCAGTTAGACCTTCTTTAGTTTAAGTTAAGAGTGAATAGGTTACTTCTAGGCAAGAGTGCTTCACCGTAGACCACATCATCGCTTACCATCAGGCGAGATAGTGGTGAAACGGGAACATATAGATAAAAAGAAATATCATCCTATGTGGGCCCGTTTTTGGACGTTGTGTGCCGCTGAAACCTCTTTAATGTGCATGTAACAACAACAAAACCTCCTTCTTAGTTCGCATTATTAGGTATGCAACTTCGGAACCCTATTACTGCGCGTGGCCCGACACGCACTTGGGCGGTTTTTTTTGTTTTAAAAATATTGAAAAACAAAGGAATGAGAAGCCACCAAAGTCAACTTTTTTTACAAAATGTTGTTTCGTTTTTTTTTTTCATTGACCTATGAACCTGAAATTTGGTATTAATGTTTATTATTACGTATATTTTACTAACAAATATAAATATGATATTGATATATCAGATTATTTCTTTGTAATTCTCTCATTTTTAGGGTTCCGTACTTCGAAAGGAAAAAACGGAAGCCTTATAGGATCAACTTTGTTGTCCGTCCGTCTGTCTGTCAAGACACTTTTTCTCAGGAACGCGTGGATCAAGCTGAAATTTATATCAAATACTCAGGTCTACTGACCCTTAAATCTGTGAAAAAATCAAACTTGTAAGCCAACTGAATCAAAAGATACAGCCGTTTATGCCGCAAATTGCCGCAAATTACCGACACACGCAAGGGAATCAAAACCTACAGGGTACTGCCCGTGAACTCAGAATCTTGAAATTTGGTACGAAGCAACGTCAACAAATCAAAAAAAAAAAAAAAAAAAAAATCGTCGTCAAATTGCGAAAACCCAAAAAATTTTGTTACATCATATTTAATCATTTTAAACTTACTACCCCTTTCCACACGAACGCGTAGAGATATTAAATTGAAATTCATATCAAATACTCAGGTCTATAATACCTTTAAGTTGAGGTTTGTACAGCGGTTAAAATAATTTACCCTTACGGAACCCTCGGTGCGCGAGTACGACTCGCACTTGGCCGGTTTTATTCCTATTAAAACCAACTTAATTTTGCGGTTTGGTCCGGAACCCTAAATGTGCGAACTCTGACACGCACTTGGCCGGTTTTTTTAATGATTTTCGTGATCAGATCAGTAATTTCAGAGACTACCTTATACAAACAAAAAAAATATAAATAAAAAATACCTTATCTTATCTTATGGAGGGGCCGAGAAATAACTCGGACACTTCGACCCATTGGGATCTATTGTGGTCCCCTAGATAACTTACTCCTCCTCAATCTCGTTGCAAACTGTTTTCATGAGTTTTACAACGAGACTAGGAGATATGAGCCTATAGTCTTCTGGTTTTGGATATCCAACCCCTAGGAGACTCATTCGCTTACCAGCCAGTGCGTCGCATGTGCACAGAAGGTGCTCCATGCGTTCCGTATGTTCCCCACACAACCTGCACATGGGTGTCGCGGTTAGACCCATCTTCATGAGCATATCGTTGGTTCCAAAGTGCCCAGTAAAGGCCCCAAGCAGGTAGCGGATTTGCCACCTGCTCATATTCCAAATACATTCCCGGGCTTTGAACGTAGAGCCTAGGAATTTCTTGGAGTGCTGTAGACCGGTATTAGACAGCCAACAAGTTTGTTGTCTGTGGTCTGCAAACTCCCTGAATGCGGCTTTTACAAAACACGTCGAGATGCCTACACATGGTTCTGGACCCACAAAGTCATTTGCTGAGCCCTCTCTTGCCAGTTCATCAGCCACTTCGTTACCATGGAATCCCTTGTGTCCAGGGACCCACATTAGTCTTACCCTGTTGTGCTTCCCAAGCCTGTTTAGGGTTTGGATAGCATCCAGAATAAGGCCGGAGTCCACTTTGTAGGATGCCATGGCTTTGATTGCAGCCTGACTGCAATGTCACTAAGAATATATATGGATTTACCTCTGGTTCCTCTATCTATATTCTCTTGAGCACAGGTTATTATGGCATATGTTTCTGCTTGGAATACAGTTGCCATCTTCAAACAAACAAAATCACATTCACCATCATTATTATTTCAGCCGAAAGACGTCTATTGCTGAACATAGGCCTCCCCAAGTGTCGCCAGTCGCTACAGGATTAGTTCAGACCAGAGTCCAATCCCGCATCAAAATCGCGATTCCGCGGCATTTGCAGGATTGAGATTTATCTTTATATTTCTTTGTTTTAAGTGGTTTTTTTTAAATATGAAATTAAGACTAGTATTTTTTTAAGTAGATTTAACTTATTACTAATTGTATATATAATTATATTGATGTGTGTATATATTGATGTGTTAGAGGAATAAATAATAAGCTTCTTTTTAGAAACTATATAATACAATGTTTAACATTTAATCTTTTAGATTTGATCTTATCTTGTTGCATAAATAGCCAGCGGCGGAAAAAACATGTTCGGCTTCCACACTTTTAGGCGGAATTGACTATACACATATGTATAAGCAGCTTCCAACTACTTTATCCAATCTAAACTATTATAATTATAATCTATGTACGAAATCCAATCCCGAAAACGTGCGGGATCCCGCATGTGTAAACCCGAATTTCTGATCCCGCAAAAAAAAAGTGACGAAAACTTTTGCGAGATTGAATTCCTTATTTCAGACCAAGCTGATAGTTTCTACGCAAATAACACAAAAAAATGTCATAGTATTTCTGTCTCAACTATATAAACAGCTGTATAATATTGGCTTTAACTATAACTAAATGTGAAAGCCGACCGCAGCCAACGTAAATATTCTTCCGAGTGAAGAAATAAAGATGGCCGCAGGTAAATACGACTTGTATTATGGGTTTAAGGCGGAAACATATTTAGTTTATGTTACGGTATCCAGCCGGACGGTACTAAAGTATGGGCGGCTACTTCAGGCCTTGGAATATTTTCCAAATACTAGACAAAACTTGTGAATAACTTTATTGTGTGTATAAAGACTAAAAAACAACAGGAAATATGAAAACACGTACCAATATTTTCAATCTGATTAATTTAACTTGTTTGGTATTTTGTGTAGAAAAAGGTAAATTATTTTAACCGCTGTATACTTTTCAATGTTCAAGAAAACAAACAGTGCCTAGTGTAAAAATCGACAAATTTCTATAAAGTATCCAGCTTTAATATTGACTATAAAAAATGCAAAAAAGTAGCATAGCAAAAATAGTATCGAGCGTGACCTAACATAAGCTAAATAGAACACAAACAGACTAGCCCGCAGAGAGTATTGGTCCTTATCGTCCTTTCCATTGGACAGACACCGACACTGGAAGCTGGGAGATCTCTCACCAAGCTTTTTTACTGGGATTAAACTGACATAAAACCTCTGACGTACAAATACGTTTGCCGTTCCATATGCAAACATTTTTGCTCGAACCGATATACCTATGAATATGCGGAACATTCGATTGCCACGATTATTCGAATTCACGAGCATGCGGCTTAGCCACGATTAGTCCGACAGACATCTGGATGAAGGACCTAAATCCTCTAAACTTCGGAGAGTATGCTAAGCTCTCGAGTGTCTAATGTATGTAGGTAGTTTTAGCTGATTGGCTCTTGGATACCCTGAAAATCCTTACATACAAGATGTCATCATTCGCTTGAGTGAGTTTCTTTGTGTAAAGTGGACTCAAACGCGAGAAAAGTACTAGTCGTAGCGCATTCAACAAGAGCCCTATTTCCATCATAATTTCGTGATGTAACACTCTGCACGCTTTGTCACAAAAGAAAATGGTAGTTGTTGCCTTTTAATTTTATTGTAAAAACGTTCAAACGCGTAATTGTACTTTTGTCCATTCTCAGGAAAATAGATGAAAACAAAACAAGAACGCTTCACTGAACTGAGGAATTAGTGTTTGAGAACTTGTAGAAACAAAATTAAATCGGAGAAAAAAGGTGCTTGCAGAATTGTTTACTGACATTTTAGTCTAAAACCTACATAGGTAGATGTTGAAGATAAGCTTTGCTATCTCCCGGACTGCTGCTAACAACTTGTCCACGTCTTAGCATACCTTGATCACCAATAATCTCGTCTGATTGTAACCAACAGGAGCAATTCCATATTCCTAAAATTAACATAGCGAATACATTTTAACGGCCGCTAATGTATGCATGCTTACCATGTACGTATGTGTATTTACTTAAACATGTATGTGAAAATAATTTATTCATCGGCAAGTATCTCGGTCCGAGGCTGCGCGTCCATCGCGAATTTACTGCAAGGACCGCTTTTAAATTTTCAAGAACAGCCAAGAGAACAAAGGACTGTCGGACTTTATCAGACGATAAAGAGAGTAAAATGTGTCCATTGCAGAAGCGCATAGAACACAGTTTATAGCTCACGAGAACACCGCAGCCACCTGTTTGCCAGTGCAGCCCGGAGTAAGCTTTTAAGCAATATCCCTCCCCATATTGCCTGCCTACTCTTTATTCAAATCTATCATTAGTTATTAAACAGAGAACATCGATACGCTTTCATTAAACTTCTTTATATTGTGGGGTTGGTTCTATCTCTCATATTCTCTTTCGGTTTATGTGCTAGATGCTTGGTGTGGTAAAACGCATTCGACACTACATTTTTGTACTACTTACATACTTCTGGTCAAAAGACACCACACATTAACATGTGAGCGTTATTTCAAGTTCATTAATAAAGTAACCACAACAAGGTGGCCAATTATATTAACTCATGATTAATTATTACAAAAAGACTTGTTCGTTTCAGCATTTAATTTCAACACAAGCGTCGTATTACAATCTTCAAATTCCCAGAAATACGACAATGTTAATCACGTACCAGAGTATCATGACAATGAAAAGGCGAAAGACCTTTTACGCCTACGGTATTGGTTTAACGTCTGGCTGAAACATGCGAAACTTGGGAACAAACTCAAACGAGCGCCCACCTATTGTATACAGAATCGGAAGACGGAACATCGGGATAAATGATTGTAAACAAACAAAAATTTATAATACTTGACGTTATATTTTGTGTCCTGAAACAACAAACAATACATATGACATTGTATTAACAAGCCATTTAAAAAAGTAAAAGATATTTTATTCCGATTGTGACTTTTAGCAAAAAGCCGCTGTGCCATTCTGTCGAAAGCCACCTGTAGCCAAGTTGACAATCTACAATCGATAACGCTGGTAGAAAACGAATCAATGTATGGGAATGACACATCTGAACGATAAGTTACGTGGTCACTCCATACAAATAGAAGGCGTTAACGATTGTAGAATGAGATTCGATACGAAACATTTGTAACTTGGCTAGGGAAGGCATGTAACTTTGAATCAACTAAAAATAACAATATCCCCAAAGTTGTGTAACATTTCGCGACAGGAGAGAAGCGTAAGCTGTACTCTAAAAGCGCATAGTTAAAACGTTTAGCGGTGTATCAGTTTGCGTAGTCAATGAATTAATGAAGAGGAAGTCTAGTCTTTCAAATTAAACGTATTAATTAGCAAAAACGTTTTCATAATTTGAAAGTCCTCAGTAAATGTTGCATTTATTTTAAAACAAAGCCTGCGTGCATTAAACTTTTAACATACTTATATTGCATGTTTTCATTTTCACATAGGTACTTACGTAGCTTGGTTCTGAAGTTAGAAAATTTTAGAAGTTAGAAAAAGAAGAAAAAAGTATCAGTAAAGCCGTAATTCACTTTAAACTCTTCAACAATTCAAAAAAAAAAGATCCGATACCCACTACCATGAACTTATCAATAATCTCCTTCCGACTGGCTAGGATAAACTTGAAAAAGAGTTACCGCGGCCCTGGCTCAAGCAACTGAAGGAACACGGGTGGGTTTTAGTCAGTAAAAGTCTGACACGCCCTTCCGCTTCACCCAGAGCGTGAGAAGTCATTGGATGATTTCCCAACCAACAAAAAAAAAATGAAAATGTTTATTATTACGTTTGTTTTTTACAGTTATTCAATCATACCGTAATAACTGAATGGATTGGGATGTTTGGAACACAGGTAAACCGTGGCTTGCATTAGGACCACAGATCATAGAAATATGATCTGTGATTAGGATATAATTGGCCCGCTAGTACGCTACCGCGGGACAATTTTCGACATTCACACGAGCGAAGCCACTAGCAAGCTAGTTGTTTATAATAATCAGATATTTCTATACTATATAATATTATAAAGAGGAAAAAAAAAATCGTTTGTTTGTTTGTACCGAATAGGCTCCGAAACTACTGGAACGATTTGAAAAATTCTTTCACGAATAGAAAGCTATACATTATTCCTGAGTGACATAGGCTATTTTTTTAATCCCGAAAATGGGTCCTGTGGGGTGGTCCACGGGAGCGAAGCCGCGGGCAACAGCTAGTAGAATATAAGGGAACTTAATTCGAACGAATATATATATTTTATTTTTATTTTTTTGTTACCAATAAAATTGAAAACAGGGTATTATGGAACAAAAATTTAAGATTACAATGGATATTGTTCAAGTGCGGATCCTCTCTATCATAACTAGGTAGATGTTGAGTTTGTTTCACTGAACGTAACTGAACGTAAAAAATATCTAATAACATAAATTTGAACCCTTATTTATATACGCTTTTACATAATTATATATTTCATAAAAGTTTTTCAAACCTCACACTCGTAAGAAATGAAATTCTTTTCTGAGAAACCGTTAAGCTGGAAAAGAATGTTTGGGCGGCGCGGTATAGAAGTGAAGTTTTTTCGTAATTTCAATGAGTTTTACAAACACAAACTTCCTTCGGCTTATTTAATTTGGTTGAAAAGTTTCCAAAGGATTTTGCTTGTTAGCTCTTGACGCACATTCATTGAGTGTTAAAGTCCCGAAAGCTATAGAGTCATCGACTATAGAGGATTGTTCGAAAAGAGAATAGTAACAACAATCAGTGGGTTGTATAAAAGTTGTAATGTCTTGCAGATAGCAACGCTAAAAGAAAGTGCTTCTTGCAAACTACTTTCGCTAAGCTATCTAAGTTTCTTGAAGTGTCGGCATTCTTCGAAGGTGAGCCATCGGGTTAAGTTGAAGGCTTCGGCTACACGGTACGGACTTCCCGCTTATAAAATCAATGCGGGCTTAACAGCTTCGTGCTAGTTAAAATGTCGGAAGTTCGCGTGCCACTGGCAACTTCAGACGCGCTGCTTACTCGTTAAGACGCATTTGTAAATGACTTGTTGGGGAAAAGTCTATGTGAGGTTAGCCTTTTAATAGAAACACATGCATGTATTTTTATTTAAATCCACCAAATTATATCCATAACCACAGAATAGGTGCGAAATGCATTAACTTTAAGCCATGGCTAGTTTAAAGATTATCTTCAAACTGTGCTCTAAGTAAACTAAATGAAATAGGTACTTAAGTTGCCAGTTAAGGATGCAATTTCTTTAGAAGACCACGAAAGAGTGTTATTCATATTTAATTTCAAATCCGTTGACGAACGTTAGTTATAATGATGACTTAATCAGTATCATTAGGTGTCTTCTCCGGAATCACAAATTAACTCGAAACGATTTGTAATGGAGACGCGGCGCAATCTATTTAAGGGGCCCGTGAATAATTTATTTTAATTAACCACGAAAGTCAAGAGTTCCATTTTTCGCTTCCATCTTATTTTGCGGGTTTCATGATGCCGGCGTTCTTAAACTGCGACATTCATTCAAAAAGTTTGAAATCGAATTAAATTCGCCCCTTTAACTAAACTCAATTTTCTTTCACGACTTCATTAAGCGAAGCCATTCCGGTGAGCCTCAGTAATGACCTCAAAGGACGTTAAATCAAGATCGAAAGGGAAAGATAAAAAGTAACTGAAATTTAATACTTTTATCAAATCGCTATTGACGTCAACCTTTGTAGTCTTTTTGTCTTATTTTCTGAGGAACACAAAACCTTTTACGCTTTTAATTAGATCTCTCGTCGACGACATAATTTTTCCTTTACATTTAATTTAAGTCTTTTCAATCGAAATTCTGTTCTCATCATCGTACGGAATCGGAAATCGATATTGGCGCGGTTGTTCATGCGAATTAATAATTTACGACTTCGTTGTTTAGTCATTTTGTGGCGCAAAGCGATTTCTAAAAATTACTAGTAAGTAGGTAACTACAGATATTAATGAATGCGTTGACCCGGAAAATCTTTGGTCAACCACTACAAAAATCTTCTTAATATTGCTTCGTACGTGAACTCGTATATACTTTCACAGATATATCTTCAATTCACTCGAAAAATACGAGTACGTTTAAAAGTTGACAATCCTTTTAGCTACGAGTCGGCTGTATCCGTGCCTCTCGACATTCGCTTTCAATTGAACAAGATAGAACGCTGTACCAAAATAAAATGGCCGGCGCGAAGGATCCAGAATAAGAGAAAGAATGGAAAGAAAAAACTTTACTTCATTAAAGCCGACGCGTAACCGTGAAACCTTCAATTTGGGAATTATCCTAAAACGACTACTGAATTATTCAAACCTTGAATTATCGACGAGGATCTTCAGGATACAGTATCCAAAGAGAATTATTTATGGTAATGCGACTTACTGGTTATCTCTAATACCTACTTGAAATTTTAACCTTCCACACTCAGTGCTGGCTTGCAGATCTTACCTATATTAAAAGTTTCGAGATTACTCCGAGAGATAACAAACACGGAATTACCGGGTTGTTAAAAACTCTTTTACGATTGAGGAGTTACCGAAATCCTGAAAACAAATACCTACCACTTTTTATGAGACGAGAACAAATATCAATCCACGGAGCCGATTTTCTGCATGATGTTTTCGGCAAATTAGAAATAAGAAAGTTTCTAAAGTAGATTATTCTCAGAATTATACAGGCAAGAACTCTTATGGTTCTGGAGGTAATCTGTGGTTCTCCCACACTGACATTAAATATGTACAATAAGTACGTAATACATAACGTGGTTGCAGTGTCGGCTTATCTAATCATCATTAGGTTAGGCCTATATTATATGTATTACATTAAACACAGTGTTCTTCCTCCCCTCTCCTACTTGATCTATGCAGTGTCCGACAGGGTCCATAATTGTGACTAATATAATTATTTCCCTACCAACTATATACATTATGGAACGCAATAAATAATTTAGAATTGACTTTTTTTTTTTAGCCGATGAAAAAGAAAGGAGGAAGTTCTCAATCCGACATGTATAATTTTTATTTATTTATAATGACCACGCATAATTTTTTATCGAGTGGTCCGATTTCAAAAAATATTATATAACAAAAGGATTTATTGATAATTTTTCCAAAGAAATTTCAATTGTGAAGCGATTGTGTTGAAATTAAGTAAACTGAAAAGCAAAAAAAAACATTTTTAACAAAAAAAAAATACCGACGAAATAACAAACTGAAAAGCAAAATATAATAAAACTTTTAGTCAAGCATTTTGAGGCGGCGCTAAACAATCAACGAAGATCAAGCTAGCTACAATTTGTTTGGCGCCAATTAATAATGCTAGACAAAAGTTTTTTTTTACTTTACAATTTTTTGCTTAAAAGGATTTTTAAATCAAAATTGACAAACCCAAAGAAAAAAGAAAAATATTTTGCTAAATGTTTGTTTAGTCGCATGGATTACACCAGCTTGCCAGTGATATAGCTTCTTTCGTGTACCAATAAATCCGATCACAGCAAATTGCCTCGCTACATCTCGTACCGTATCACCCTGTTAGATGTGTGAATTTTAAAGACTCCGCCGGGACTCGGGAGCTGATCGTACAAATTACATTTTAAAATAACTCTGTACTAACGGTAGATTACAAATAAGGCACACGCGTAAGTATACACTGACAGATAAATAAATAGAATTGTTATTACTGTGCGCCGCAACAAATTACAATTTATATTATTTAAAAGCTTGTTTTATGGGCAAAAATCGAACAAAAATGTAAATCCAATTACATTAATTTCCAAAGGAACAATCATTAATATGTTATTGTTGATTATAATTTAGTAACAAAACGCAGGCAGAGGAAATGAAAATCGACTGCTTACTTATAATTTAAATGCAATATGAAAATTATAGACCAACTTTCCACAACGCAATTAGAAACGGGAAATTTTCTAACGATGACACTGCCACGAGAAATATCCACAGAATCGTCTACTGCATCTTGGGGTTTAATGGGGGCATTAGCCGAACAAACAAAAATAAAAGCAGCATCAAAGCATTTCACCCCCATACGTGTCACAATGTAACAAGCACTGGAACAAAGGTGGCCTTTTGAGCGGCGACATTATAACGCAACAAATCTGACTCCTTTGTTGTTAAACTATAGGGATAAATGTCACTGGCATGCTTTCTCCCCGCACCTCAGTCACCCCGCAGCTCTGGCCCGGGGCGAACGTATCCATATCATGTCATGAGTACTAACATAATGTTATTGTAGAAAGGATTACAGTTGAAATTTTCGCGGATCTTTGAAACAAGATAAGTCACTGATGCTCGCTGTTATAATCGTGTACCAAAATAGACTCTGTCCTATACAAATATGTTCATATATGATATTACTTAGCTGATTGCGCGACCAAGTTTTATCTACTCATGTACAAGTACAATTTTCTTTCATAGAGTTAAACTAAAAGCTCCCGCAAACAAGCACGACGATGCGAAATATTGTTCCATCTGTAGACCAATGTCTGTGAAACGTGTTGTCGCATAGCACTCGTCTGTGAGATGCATTATCAAAGTAGTAGGTATCTCAGATAAATAGTACTAACCCTTTTGATGAACGATTAGAAACAAACCACCCACATAACAAGAAAGGCAGACTGCAAGTAAATGGGTAATACTGTCTAGAGGCAAGAAAAGATGACAAGAAAACATCATTGCAAAAAATTGCCACTCAAAGCGACTTATCATTAGAGTGGCTAGATACTTTATCACATGTCTTCCATGAACTTGTTACCATCCAAAAAGAACCAGATAAAACCCACATTCTATTTATAACATAGGGATTTAGAAAGAACGCGTCTAGTCTGACACGATATCCTATTACTGTCCTAAATCCCGAGATTATGTCTATTTTCGCCTAAGGTCCTTTCCATGTTTACTTTAGCGATCGCATTAGTTGTAGGCTTACTAAAATTAGCATTAGAAGCATTTGACCTGGAAGGGACTAAATAAAATAATCATCACTTCTCAATACGCACTCTCGCTTCTCACTTCTCAATTAGTCAAAAGTAGGTACCAAACACGATGAAATATCATTTATTATCGCAATTAAAATTTACATAGTATAAAATACTTAATTAACAATAACTATATATAAATACATTTAAATAAAAATAAAATAAAACTACGGACGCGTATAAAAGGGCAGGGGTCATAGGGCGTCGAAAAATTCGTCCACATCGCTGTCAACGTGAAAAGTGCCCAGAACGCTGGCAGCATTGCCACGTTGGTTGGCAATGCTGATTCTCTGGCCAAGGAAACGGCCAGCCCTCTGGTCACGTGAAGAGTCGACTATTCGTTTGCTTAAATCTCGAAATACTCGATGAGCACTCGAACCCCATGGGACCTAATGTTTCAACCCCAAACGGCTCAAATATATAACTTCTAATAAGGTATATGTGTTAGCGCCGTTTGAGGTTTTCTGCACCAGCAGCAGCTGCCCCAGCACAGCCCGCCGTGCTTAGAAGATGGGATGGCGCAAGGGCATCCCACATCAAAGGCCTACCCACCTTCCAAGGCATTATGGTCATCATTATCATCATCAACACGATGGCGCTATCTTGTCTGGTTGAGGAGTTGCTATGGCCACCTTTCGCCTCCATTATGAGAGCAGCTTCATAAAACCATATTATTTAAATGTTTTTAAAGTAACATAACTATGCCAAGTTTAAGTTTAATCGGATGACAGGAATAGCTTGCAAAATAGATTACTAGTTGTCGGACACTTTTGTACACATTCTTTTGCTAAGGTATTTTGTGGCAGTGACATGACATATAGAATAGAATATACTTTATTGTACACCATAAAATTATACACATTTACAAGAAAAACTTATTTCTACGGACATATATATAGGTCTAAAGCACAAAGTACGTAAGCGGCGGTGCTTTTTTGTATCTAGAGGCACAGATAATATAATACTAGCATACTAGAGGTACAAAAGCAAGGTTGTAACAATAAGTAGAAATCGACTTACCTACTAACTTGTAAATAAAAGTAGTAGGGATGTATGCAAAAGTAACAAAATCCATTCCCAGTTCGTGAGTCTCACGGCGCGTTGTTTTTGCAAGTCAACAAAACAAGCTGTTTGGCATTCGATTCCATGCCTCATTCGCAACGCAAAAAGAACAATTTGGCTCTTTTATGAGGCCGCTACATTTGCGGATATGTCGACGTGTGATGACGATCCTGGATTTTGTTCCACAACTATAAAACCCGTTTATCCTTTCTGAGGGATTTCAAAGAAAATGATCTGATCAGTTATTAAAAAGAATCTGCCGTAAATGCGCTGTGTGAATAAGCTGGTCTTTACTACCTACCATTCCTACCAAAATAAATTTCAGCAGATTTCATACTTATTTATTTCTGTGAAGCACATTTTTTTCTACATCCTACTTTTAATTAAAAGACACATCCCAAGCACATCAAAGTGTACATTACACGTATCTACTAGTACCTCACGTCCGCAGTGTTTTTTCTACATAAAAGCGATTAATATGGGCTCAATGCGTTCACAAAGGCGTGCGTTGTATGTAGTCTTTTTATAAAGCTTTCCTAGCGCTACTCTGTTGTCGCTGTATCTACGAGCAGTGATAAAGAAAAATACATGAAACAAATTCTACGCCCCAAGGCTCACCGAATGGAAAAAATAGACAATTTGCCTCCACTATGTTAAGTAGCTGCCTACTTTGTGTGAATATTTAAACAGGTAAGCATGGACAGGTAGACTCTAATCAGGTAAATATTGAACCTGTTTTAAGTCCTAACCACTTCCACCAGCTTTAGTTGTCGTTTTCTTCGATTTGTGTAGGAAATGTTTCTACTTAACTAAGTACAAAGCAAGAAGTACCTGGGTAATTTCTTTTCCGTTATCTTCAAAGCTTTATACGAGTATTTTTCTTGAAAAAAAACCTTTTTTCAGTAACAAACAGTGTGAAGAGTGAAGATTAAAGATGTTATCTTGGTGAGTATCCCGACATTGCACGCACGCGAACGTCGCCGGCTAACGTTGCCTCTCCAGTTTCTGTGTGGCCGGATACAAAGGATGAGATACTGCCTAGCTACCTGTCTACTGTGCCCTATAAATCTTATTAGGTCTTTCAGCTGGTTAGAATTAGAACGATATCTATTATCTCCCTTTGTTGTAAGCGTGAACCAGGTTGTGCACATACACTTAGGTTCTATTCATGTCAGGTACCAGTCAGGTACCTAGACAAAGTAGGTACTTAGTCGTTTAGCTAATGAAAGATTGGTAAACAATCATAATTTTATATCAATTAGGTATTCCACGTTGCTCTTTTAATTCCACACATTCAATGTTATTATAAGTACGACAATATTTGTACCTATATGGTACAGATTTTGATTTTATTTAAATACAAAAGTAACAGCAATCAGGTAGGAAAACTATGGAGACGGCATATTCTACTATATGAAGAATAGTTATACAAATATCTATAATATCGACACACTCATGTCAAAAAGCGTTTTGTCTCTTTTTAACTAACCAAGAGCTGCATATGAAAAGAGAGACATCTAAATGTTTGTCAAGGACTAAACTTGGTAACACTTTTGAGTGACGTCAAAATCATGTCTATGCGTGACCGGTCGCCATGTTGATTGCCGCAAAAATTGGTAGTTGTGTGCCGTATATATACGTTTATCTGTGTAGTTGTTCTGTCAAACAGTTGCAAATGGGCCAATGAGGTTATAAGTCAGTGCAAATGGGCAGCCATCTTAATTGCCCGATTTTTGTAGATATGCACGCTAATTTCGTAGGTATGGCAAGTTCATAGGTTTATAAGTCAGTGAGTAACAGAAAATACGCCAGTCCTTAGTAAAAGCCACAGATTATATAATACTAGCACTTAAATGCTATCGTGTGTCATTGTTACATCTAAAACCTACGAAGCTGTAGCTCTGTAGGTATTACGGTACCACCACAAATCCCCGATGATAGTAGGATTAGGACCCATCAGGATCACGAAGAAAAACTTAAGATACGTTATTTACTCTCCAACCTGAAAATTTTAGCCGAAACAACTGTGAATTGGGTATCAATTAAGGTATTTTTTTATTAGTTGTCAATAAATTTTTGATTATTAAGGAGGAGTATAAGTGACATTCTTTAGTTTTTGCCTACTCCACGAGAAAAAGCCGTTGTATGTATATATTAGTAATTTACTCTGGACATGGATAAATGCTCCTTGCTTCATTCCTTACACTTGTCATACAAATCCATACTAATATTATAAATGCGAAAGTAACTCTATCTGTCTGTCTTAAGCCGCTGAACAAATTTAGATGAAATTTGGTATGAAGATAGTTTGAGACTCTGGGATGGGCATAAAGTAGTTTTATCCCGGTATCGTGTTCCCTTAGAATGATAAAACACTATTTACGGCAAAGCCGCGGGCAGAAGCTAGCATTACCGTTTTTTTTTTTTTTAGAGAATGTTATTACTCTGTCATCTCTAACCTCGTAATGCATTAAAGAAGGGTATAAACTGCAATCCGAGATTTCGGATGCAGAAAGTCCTATACGTACAACTCCTAGCCTTACATTCTTATTATTTTTTTGTAATACTTATGTGAAGAGCGTGGCTTTGTACCAGGAAGCAGTTGTAAGTATGTGCTACGCGGCGTAGACAAAGTTACACGATTCGTAGCAAGCCTATGCTACAAGCTATGCGTGGCGAAGCCGAGGCTACGTGATTAGTATCAAGCCTACGCTACGAGCTACGTGTGGCGTAGACAAAGCTACGCAATTAAAAGCTAGGCTACGCTACGAGCCACGTGTGGCGTAGGCAAAGCCACGCAATTAGTAGCAAACCTACGCTACGAGCTACGTGTGGCATAGGCAAAGCGGGTGATAAGAATCTTGATAGGCAATGCTACGCGATTAGTTGCAAGCTTACGCTACGAGCTACGTGTGGCGTAGGCAAAGCTATGCGATTAGTATCAAGCCTAAGCTACGGACTGCGAGCATGCTCATGCTGTAACAATTTGAAAATCCTACGCGCATAGACTAATAAGTTATCACCCAGATAGATTAACAACAAGATCACTACGTAAAGAACTCACAACCACTTTTATTATGATAACAACCTAACTATAAACCCTCTAAGATTTGAAGAAGAGACCAGCATACAATATAACGCATGATATAAATTATAAACCACTAACCAGCACCATAAAATATTTTCATAAACTTTCCCATATTTCTGTAAAATGCATTTCCTAAGTACCGTACGTACCCACTTGGGCACAAGAGCTCATCTCAACTCAGTCATCGCAGACAGCGAGCAAGACACACAGAATTTGTCCCGCCATTACAAAGTATTAAAGGAGCTCGCGCGGTTTTAGAAAACAAAGGACTAAGCCCCGGGAGAAACAACAAAGTGTTGTGATACTTCTGTGGATTGTAGTCTTCACGGATGACATTTTAGTTTAGAGATAAATCTCTTTGCGGGAAAACGTTTAAGTATATCCGCTCGGAAAGCACACGCTTACAATGCATCATAAAAATATTAGGTAATAACTTACGGGAAAACGAAATGCTAGAAAATCGTACTGCTTTGTAAATTATGCCTTGCCTTATTATTGCCAAAAAGTTGGGGATCCTTGCAAAGGTGAGACGGCACTTCACGCCAGAACAGTTGCTCAACTTGCCTACATCAATCGCAAATCGGTCATGCATGGAGTACTGCTCTCATCTCTGGGACGGATCTGCCAAGTACCAGCTGGAAGCACTAGAGTCGATCGAAAAACGGGCTAAGAGATACTGACCGAGTCTAGGCTCCAGCCTAGACTGGACCAGTATAGCCTTGAACATTGGCGCCAAGTTGCCAGTCTGTCGGTTTTTATCGGTTACTGCCAGAGTCTGTATTTCCTGATAGCTACAACCTGGGAGTCTTTAAGTCAAGAGTGAATAGGTTTCTTCTAGGTAAGCATGCTACATCGTCGACCACACACGTCGGTGAGATGCGGTCAAGCGCGAGCCTATCAATAATAATAAAAAAACTACCTATTTGCTTTGGTAAGTACCTACTGAATTTATTCCCATTGTTGTTTTTTATCAAACCCAAACAATGCATTAGCAAAAAATAGTTTGGAAACATACTCGTTGGTAACACGGTGTAGGTACGTAACCATAGTCTGGTCTGAATATCTTAATTTTTGATTATGTGCCGAGATCGACCCTAGAGTTGCTGTCTCATCACTCTTGATATAACAAATCGTACCGAGTTACGCAGATGTGAAAGCCTCAGGCATGTGTGAGGAGGCTAGCATTCAGATACAGTATCGAGCTACTGAAAATTGGCTTTCCCTAATCGCCGACTGCTGTCTCAGACTAATCTACAAAACAAAGTCACGGAGAATGATAAACAAGACCTAAAACCTTCTCCATTAGAAATTCCTGGAATAATAACCCGCATAGGTAGTCTCACGATAATCGCGACCCGCATCGTGAAAAAAAAAGGATGTCCCACAATAAGCAGCGTTTATTCAAAAGAGCGCGTCTTTGAAGTGGTGGCAGCGTGACATGTAAAACGCACTTGTAACTGATATCATCTTTAATCTTCGCACCTTTTGGTATGGTCCGGGGCTAGCCAAGCAGTTTATAAATAGGGGCAGAGTCCGCTTTGTGAGCTGAAATGAGACTAGCGGTTGATAAGAATCTTGAAAGTGCTCCAAGACTGCGGTTGAGGCGCGCGACGTCAAGGACAATGTGATCTATTGCGCTTTTCATTACGTCACACTTCCATATTTGTGAATCTCTTGTCGACTTTCCTTTGTGTACTTTTTCCACAGACATAGATAGACCTAGATAACGCAAGTATCACGACTGTATGAAAACCAAGCGTGCCATTTTTGGACTACCTAATATGACGTCATGAGCGCTATTTAGTGATGGGAAAATCAAATCGATTCAAAGAATCCGAATACTATTTATTGAGTAATTAGAATTACTAAAAAATAAATATTAAGAATCGTTTAAATCGATTTATTAATCGATTTTGTGACAAAGAAAAGAAAAAAAACAGAAAACAATAACATTATCAAAATTATGACCGATTTACACATTGACCTACAAGATATGAGAAAAATAAGGACGACGTCATGTTGACGAGAGCTGCCGCTACAAGACAAGCACGCCTACCACCTCCGGCTTCGTAACCCAGCTCCGCCTCGCCGTCGACGGAAACCAGCCCCACCGTGAGTGCTGTGACACCGGCTGTGGCAGTTGCGTCGAGCTCGAGCGACGAGTACTTCTCTCCGCCGACGACACCACCACCTGCGCGTCGACGGGCAGGACGCCGGCCGCCGGACCGCTTAGGACCTCGAGGCTTACCGGTCTCTGATAGGGTCCCAGCACCCGGCGGAAGTGTGCAGCGCATGAGATGGACACAATCCATTAACGAAAATGTCATGCGCGCATACTTTGGGGCTACAGAGGGAGGTAACAATCTGACCGCGTACCGTGTCCGGATGCTCTCTTTGTTTCAGGTGCTTGAGCCGGCTGTCAAAGTTTCGGCCCAACGACTTTCGGATCAGGTACGGGTCATCCAGCGTAATCGTATGTTGGATGATACTGTGCTTGATCGCCTCCGAACGGAAATGTGTAACCGTGTCACTGCCCCATCGTCGCAGGCCGTGGTGCCACCACAGTCCAACCACGCTGACGAGGAGAGTAGTGACAGGGTTACAAACGTAAGTAACCAGTGCAATGAGGAATTGAGGAGTGCTTTGAAGTGTGCTATTCGGGATTATCGCTACATGCCGCTCGAACTTAGGCCACGATTACCTCGTTTGCCCATGCATAAAAAAAATAGGGCACTGGTGGCTGTTCTGGATTCGCAGTTGTCAAACTATTTTGATGACTGCGAAGACCTCACTGATACACATTCGATCATGTACTGCGCGGCTGTAGCGGCATGTCGTGTAGCCCACGTCAAATTTGTAGATGACAGAGCTACACGACCGAAACCAACCGTACCAGCTTGGCAGTGCAGGATCGAACGTCGTATTGGTGGGGCCAGAGCACTCATCGGCAAACTAATTTGTTTCAGGGAGGGCAATAATCGGCCAAGAGTGATGCGCTTTGTGAGACGGGCGTTTTCGGGGACTGATGTCAGCCCCCAAGACTATATATCCCGTGTCACAGAGCGCATCGACTTCCTGAAGCAAAAAGTGTTTGCATGGGCAAACCGTATTCGTAGGTATAGGCGGAGAGTGGAGCGATACGCCCAGAATCGTACATTCCAAAGTAATGACAGGTGGGTTTGTCGGGCTTGGGAGCGACCCGACCAAGGTGTGACTGATACGCGCCTGCCGGATGATGACGCTATGTGTTCATTCTGGCGCAGCATCTGGTCGGTGCCTGTCAGTCACACCGAAGGTGAATGGACTCGGGAGGTCGAACGAGCGTGCGATCCAATACGAGAAATGGGGGCTATCACGATCGGCCCGAAGATATAGCCCGTGCAGTCCGTCCGTTGCCGAACTGGAAATCTCCAGGGCCGGACGGGCTGCACAACTTCTAGATCAAGGGACAAAGGTCGCACGCTCGTTTACCATCTCAGTACCAGGCAGCTTTGGAGTCTGGTTCGCTACCCAGGTTCCTTACAACAGGAATAACCCACCTGCTCCACAAGTCTGGTAGCACCGTGGAACCCAAAAATTATAGACCTATTACATGTTTACCAACGTTCTATAAGGTTCTTACATCCATTTTGAGAGTTAAAATTAATAAACACGTCGACGATAATTCGATCATGTCGGTCTCTCAAAATGGATGTAGGAACGGGTTCTGCGGTACTAAGGATCTACTCCTTATAGATATGGCCATTAGCCAACAGGTTCGGCGTTCCCGAAAGGATCTGTCGACATGTTAGATAGATTATAAGAAGGCCTATGACTCGGTGCCTCATACATGGCTCATGAGGGTGCTAGAATTGTATAAAATAGATACAACTCTACGCACCTTCCTGATGTCGTGTATGGGGCAATGGAGCACAGTCCTTCGCTATCCAGGATGTCGAAATATCCAGAGGAATAGCGAACCTGTAAGGATCGAGCGAGGTATATTCCAGGGCGATAGTTTGAGTCCACTTTGGTTTTGCCTAGCCCTGAATCCTCTAAGCATGCTGCTGGAGAATTCAGGGCTAGGCTATCGGTTGAAGAGAGGTGGTCAGGTTATATCTCACCTCCTTTACATGGATGATCTAAAGCTCTTTGCCCCCAGCAATCTTCAGCTGATGGAGCTACTGAAAGTAACTGAAACTTTTAGTAACGCCATCAGGATGGAGTTTGGTGTTCACAAATGTGCGGTCATGCATGTAAAGCGAGGGGAGATTGTGGAATCCGTAGGAATTCAACTCGCGGATTCCATAAACCTGAGATCCCTCTCTCCAAACGAAACCTATAAGTATTTGGGTATGTCGGAAGCGTTAGGTATCAGCACTACTGACATGAAGCAATCGTTGAGGGAACGCTTCTTTGGCCGCCTGAAGAAGGTATTCAATAGCCTTCTTTCAGGCGGAAACAAGGTGCGCGCCTTCAACGGTTGGGTCATGCCGGTATTGATGTACTCTTTCGGCATACTCAAATGGACTCAAACGGAACTCGACGCCCTGGATAGGCGGGTCCGTACACTGCTGACTGCAAATCGAATGCATCACTCACGATCGTCAGTCATGAGATTGTATATCCCGCGAAAGTGTAGAGGCCGAGGCTTTTTAAATGCCAAAAACCTCCACAACCGCGAGATATGCAATCTCAGGGAATATTTTCTACACACCGACGTAGGTATGAATCGAGATGTAGTAGCAGTGGACAAGGGACTCACCCCGCTCTCCATGGCGAATGAGAACTGGCGCAAGCCTGTAGTGCTTAAATTTAACGACCGCAGGGAAGTATGGCAGAGTAAGGAGCTTCACGGACGCTTTTTCCGGGCCCTACATGGGTCTGATGTAGACCAAGCAGCGTCCGTAGCCTGGCTGCGTTTCGGTGACCTCTTTGGGGAAACCGAAGGTTTTGTCTGTGCAATTATGGACGAAGTTATCATGACGAATAACTACCGAAGATTTATTGTGAAGGATGGCACGGTTGACATCTGTCGGGCATGTCACCGCCCGGGTGAATCGATCCGCCACATTATCTCTGGATGTTCTCGTCTAGCTAACGAAGAGTATTTGCATAGGCACAACCTTGTAGCCAGAAACATCCACCAGCAACTTGCTCTGAAATACACTCTTGTGGCATCGGAGGTACCGTACCACAGGTATGTGCCCGACCCAGTTCTCGAAAATGGCAATATCACATTGTGCTGGGATCGGTCCATCATCACTGACAGGACTATTATCGCTAACAAGCCTGATATAGTGGTGGTGGACCGAATCGAGAGGCGTGCAATGATTGTTGATGTTACCGTCCCGCATGACGGGAACCTCGTGAAAGCCGAGAAAGATAAACAAATCAAGTATCTTGACTTGGCTCGCGAGGTTGTCGACATGTGGGATGTGGACACAGCGATCATTGTACCGATAGTCGTGTCAGCCAATGGCTTAATAGCCACGAGCCTCGACCAACATCTTAGAAGGCTCTCGCTAGGCAGCTGGGTCAAGGGCCTGATCCAGAAAGCAGTACTGCTGGACACGGCTCGTACAGTTAGGAGGTTCCTCTCTCTGGAGCCCTGACCGCCGGTAGCTTGGACCCTGTTCCCGATACCGGTGGGTCTCTATTTTTTATATTTTAAATGTTTTTGTTTTTTAATTTATTTTATAAAAATATTTAAAAATGTAATTAATAAGAAAAGAGTTGAATAAAGGAAACAATAATAATATATTAATGTATATATATATATATATATGTATATATAAGTATAGATAATTGTTGTAGACTATCAGCCGCAATGTATTACGAATATGCAGTTTTAATTACCTGTTTTTTTTAATTTGGTATTACCAGGTATTACTGAGGGTAATATAATAATAATAATATACACACATCAACACGGTCTAGGGATATTTCATACTCAATTAAATAACTCGAAAAGTACTGGCCGCATTGGAATCTTTTATACACCGATTTGTTTGTAATTTATCTCAGACTAATTCCAAATTCAAATTTTTGAAAATTCTTTTTACTGGCGTCCGACCACAGAGGACTTTTTTATATATGAAACGTCCGACTAGCTTGGCACACCGATGCAGACTGAGCGCAAAAGTGGCGGCTTACGATTTGTGTCGTAAGCTGGGCACGCGAAGTAGATGCTCTTGCGTTATCTAGGTCTATCTATGTCTGTGACTTTTTCATTTATTAAACTCTCTTTTAATTTTTGCAGCTATAAAGTGTACGGTCATCAACAAAAGTAGATTTACACTTACTAGTGTTACTTTTACATCATAATCTAAAATAAAGTTTTTTGGTACGACTAATAAAAAAGGAGTAATCCTAAAAAAGAAAGTTTATTTAGTAAAATTTTTAGCCTTGCCGACTTTAGTTGCAGATCGTACGATAGCTAGGTATGACACAATTTGAGTGGGAAAAAACTTAAATGCGTAGATAGGGAGCGTTCTGGGTTTTGTTTAAGTATTTTGATGCCTTTGCTTAAAATTTTAAATTTCAGAAAGCTTTACTAAGGTAACTCTACCAAGATAAAAAATGTGCGTAAGGATTGAGTGTCCCAACCGTAAATTGAAAAACTATTGCTATAGGGTTTTAATTAAGTTATAGAATAGTATTGTAAAACCGATTTAAAACATTTGTGAAACAAAAATAAAAAGAGTTTAGCAAATCAAAGGGGTCACTCAATTCTTGCGCACATTGATAAAAATACTTTGGCGAATTGTGTATGGTATTGCGAGATTGTGCCAAAGAAAACGAGCACGAGGGAGGTATTTAATGAAAACAACGTTATTCAATTAATAGTATATTTATTTGTAAATAACTAAATCAAAACTAACATTTAGCAATAAATTGACTCAGGTAGTACTTGCCAGAAGAATACCTATCATTCAAATCTTTGAAATTCCAATGGCGTCCTGAGCCCATAGTAAATCGAAAATACGTGAACATCAAAATACGTTAATTTTAACAATAAAACAATGCATCTACACATGCGAATAGTGTTAGAAAGCTAAACCGCATTAAGAGTTAAGATTGAATGTCACATAATACTAGGATTTTGAATAAAGCTTAGTTTTACAAGGGGCGGTCACAATAGTGAGATATTTAGGATTTTATTTAACTTTACATACATATTAGGTAACGACATACATACATTCGAAGATTGACTACAGACAATAAAGTATGCGTCGGTTTATACAAAGCACTGGTTGTTGGTGTTATACCTTACATTGTGCCGTTCACAACGGCGGTAACTATAAGCCATAGTCAACTAAACCTATGCGCAGGGGCCGGAAGGTTGCAAACCAAAACGACTTGATGACGAATTATTACATACATTTTATGTACTAAGGTGCAATTTATTTTAGATCTGGTGCCTAGTTACTAGACATACTCACTAACTAATAATATCTCATGTACAGTATCGTTAAGCGAAATTATTGTAATGGTAACAACCGCACTTGCAAGCGAACAGTTTTGTGGAAGTGTTACGGCCAGTGTAATAAACAAACAAGACAAATACACACATTTTTGTCAATAATTTTATTCTAAAAACCTCACTTATAATTCAGTAAACAAAACAACCCACGCACCGGAGATACAAGAGAAATTCCTAGCGTGGAACAAAGGTTATTAAAAAAAGAAAAGAAAGAAAGAACAGAAAAGAAACTTTACAAATATTAATAATCTATTCATTAACTCAAAAAGAGTCCGTCAGAACAAGTTAATCATATTAACCAATTACTGCGTTATTAATGAAAGCGTATCGCTAATTATTATATTAATAACGTATTAATTACGCTGGCCTTAACAGATTCGTTTTACATTGTTAAGTGTATACGATACAAGTCGCAAAACACTACAACTACAGTATCACAATATTGGGCGTAGCGAGTAGTTTTGGCTTCAGTGCCGTACATTCCGATGTTCGAAAATAACTTCCATCAAGGATTCTTACTGCTAGCTACCCCCATAGACAATATATAATATTATCTAACTAATATACCTATCGCTCGCGAAGTGCGATTACTTCGCTACGTAATAAGATTACCAATTCTATGTACGTATCCCAGACTAGCAAAAGGAACGTTTTAACTTGAAATCCGTTAACGACAAAAATATCGAATAAAGATTAATAAAAAAATAAAACATCAATTTATGTACATGAAAATAATACAACCGCTACTTTGCAATTAATGTACCATTTTGTTTCTGAAGTAATTACTATTATTATCTACTACGCGACATCTTACAGTGGAGACTACGTGAGACTAAGTAATATTGCTTTTACAATAAAAATAAATTATGTAGGTTCTACAGATCACGTATGCTACATTAAATAAATAAATAATAATTTATCTAACTAATCTACCTAAACATGAAGAGAATTACAACAAAATACTGAGAGTAAGGAGAAAAATAATATTTTATAATATTATACAAAAATAAATTTCGTTTGACAAAAATAAAAGGTCATGTCAAGATACAAGACATTACGTTTCGAAATAGATTTACGTAGCTATTAAGATTCTATTAGATGTGTTTTTAATATGGCATAAATCTTGTTGAGTCTACTTTATTTCAACAGTATATCCGTTTACATTGCGTGTTGACGGTGTCGATCCAAAAATGGCTACTATTGGAGTCGTGTCTATGATTGATTTGATTGGAGCATAAGCTAGCCATTTAGGGTTGCCATCGCGTATATTCGTGTAGATAAGGTCGTTTATAGGGCGCAGAACTCTTCGAGCAGATTCCTGAGCTCCTTGTTGTGTGCGGCCTTGGAGCCGGTAGCGGGGGCGGCGGCGGTCGCACGACCGTGGTAGCTGCAACAAACAAGACATTGTTTGATTTGAGCTCAGTTCCTCACATAATTCTTTATAGAATCGAAGTTTATAGTAGCAGCAATACATAAAATAATACAATGGCTTAATAAATAAAATAAGTATTTGTATCATGGTCCTGCAGCTTGAGTTTCGCGGGTTGATAACAAGCATAATCAGCATTGAATGCAGCATGAACGCCTCATAGGCTTTCTTAGTGCCTTGCCTTTCAATTATGATGATTTAAGGCCGTTATAATCTAGACAAAAAGCTGACCAGTTTTAAAGTATACCCGAAAGCCCTGTGTAATTTAGATAACCCTACACTTACCAAAAGATAAAATATAGGGATTAATTATAATTTAAAAGCAAAGCTTCCATTAAGCTGTTAGATGTTACAAAGCACAAGATTGTATGGCATTCATTAACAGATTTTGAAATTAGGTAACATGCTATGACTAACTTATGAAAGTGATATTTCTAATGATAAATTTTTCAGTATTTAAACCAAACTCAAGTTCAATATTAAGGCGTTTTGACGTATTATTTGATTAATGCAATATGAATGATGACCGCTTTCTTTTTGAAGTCTCTTTACTAACTTGAGTTTAATAGTAATGATTTGTAGTGAATACTAACAAGGTGTTTAACTATCCAAACTTATAAACTCTTTCCACGTCGGGTTTTGTAATAGTTTACCACATATACTATTTTTGTTTCTGTTTTTTTATAAAAAGGTTTTTCTTTTTAGAGAATTTTTGAATCGCGTCAGTATTACATAAATGCGATTTAGAAAAAAATTGCCAAACACCATGTTTTAGTCACTTTAATTTAGGAATGAAATGATTCAAGCAGGATAGCGAGAAAAGAAGGATAGACAGAGCAGAGGGGAAGGTAACGGATGGGAAAGGGACGCCATAATGCCGTTATCTCACCTAACGGTGCGCGGCACGGTTTCATCGTCACCTGACACAGGCACAGGCTTCTCTTCCCGCCCGAAAAGCTGGGAGAACCAGTTACCCTTTTGAGGTTTAGCACTGTAACCAATAGCCAGATAGATTATGGCGTTTTAGACGAAATATCACCACTATTGCGCGGAAATGAATAAACAAGGAATCGGCAATGTTACTGAATGGACAGCCACGCATGCAAATTTTGAAAATAAAATCATGCAAACCTAATCTAATATCTTGCTGAAACTCAAGCTGCATTGAAATAAAAATCCTAAAAAATATATTTACAGCGAATTTCTACTTCCTTTTGAAGTCATTTCAGAATGTATTTAGACCACTGGGCCAAAGCGGAAAACTCGCCAACAGGAAAAGCAAGGTAAACTCATACTGATTGTAACTCCAAAGGGAAGTTTGGTGCCATATTTAAAGCTGTTTTATTTCAAAGATTTTTTAATGGTTTTCTCTTTTTAAAACAAGAAGAAATACTCTTTTATATCACACCAAAACAAAAGAGAGTGGCGGTTTTAGTACACAATATATTAATAAAGTTTTATATTACTCAATCCAGCTATCAAACTTTCTAGGCCAAGTTTCCATCTGGAAACAACTTGCATGCAAATTCAATTACACTGCAGGGCACGTTCGAGCGTTTGATCGCATTATACGTCGGTAGTTTTCAATGTAATGCAGCGTGCATTCGAGCTGGTTATAGGTGGAAACGTGCCCTTAAATCTACTTCAACAAAGATACATACGCAACGGTCTTCTGGTTCTGCAATAAGGTGCGGAATCGTGGCTCCACATACTGCCAGTAACCGGAGTTCTTGTGTTCCTCCTGGCTCCATACAATGTTTGCGTTCGGGTACTTCTCGACCTCAGCCTTGATCAGATCGTACGGGAAGGGCGAGATTTGCTCCACTCTAGAGGAACGAATATGGAATTAGTTTATGAAATAATTAGGTTCTAAATTATACCAATGGAAGTAATCCATAATAGTAGCCAGTTTTGATAGGAAAAAATTCACATACAACTTTAACTTTGCTACGTACGTGTCTCAAAGGAAAATACCACCCTATCACTAGAACCCCTGCGGTTACATGAACATCTCTTAGCATGTGCATGTGAATTTGGTTCAATCGCGTACTTTACTAATCAAATTGTGGCTTGTAAATCTTGTCCTAAAGACAAATTTTTTCCATCTTATATCTTCTATATAATCTTTGCAAACCATAAATTACACATCTTGTTACTTTTATAAAGGTTTAAATTGTAATTATTAACGTGCGCTTGTGAAATGCAACAAATACTCGTAACGACTAGAGATACCATTACTTTTAATATTCAGAATACAAATATGTTTGGGCTGCCATAGCTATATTCTATGATGATAAGGACTATAGTCCGAAGTGTCAGAAAGCATACTTTTTTACGCATATAGTGTGGTAATCACTGGGACCCGTGGTCAGTGGCCGAAGCATCTCGGTGCCGGTACTATTTCAATGCCTATGTTATTTCTGAGTTTCAGAGACAATTACCTGACAATAGCAATCTTATCCTCGAGTCCCTTCTCGCGCCTGTGCTTGAGCAGGTCGTAGTACACGCGGCCCGAGCAGAACGAGATCTTCTTCACGCCTTGCGGGTTCTGGGCGGCGGGGCCATCTTCGGGAATCACTCTGGATTATCATTAAAAAAAAACGATAAATAAAAATTGATTTCTAGAAACAATAAAGGATAAATCTAGACGTGGGTTGAGCAAAATGTTCTGAGTAGCTGCAGAGAAATCCAAATAAATGTTAAAGGCAACTGCCTCGTTCCTTTTAGGCACATAAATGGGACTAAAATAACTAGCGATATGAAGATGTGCTAGTCACACTTCTGCCTACTTTTCTGTTATCTGTTGATTCTTATTTTCCTGTTGCCGTTTTTGTAATTAAGAGGGTCAAAATTCGGGCTGGCAAACAGAAAATACGGATGGAAAAATACATTGCTGACCTGAAAATCGAATCTAAGTTACCTTGTTATATTCAACTTTTAAGGCCTCGTCAAATAGACAGCGAACCAGTAGCGTGGTGAAGCGTTGTAATGTATGGTATAGTTTGAATCTAGTCACATAGAAAGCGAACCGATTTATAAAATAATAACGCTTCGCTACGCTATCGGTTCGTTGTCTATTTGACGAGGCCTTAAAAGTTGGATATAACAAGGTAACTTAGATTCGATTTTCAGGTCAACAATGTATTTTTCCATCCGTATTTTCTGTTTGCCAGCCCGAATTTTGACCCTTGTAACTTAGATTCGATTTTCAGGTCGAGTCAGCCATAGCGATCACCATTCAGATTTTGTCCAACAAGTATTGTGTACTCAGACAACTCTTGTCAAATCCTGAAAGGTGCAGGTAGACATGAAGGGCAGAAAAATTGGGCTATAATAATATCGTAATTTCCAGCTATCCTTACCTCCTGAAGCAGGATCCATCCTTCATGTCGTCGAACGAGGACTTGGCCTCGGGGTGACGCAGCAGCGACTTGGGCGTCATGAGGATGAGCGGCTTGCGGAAGGGCAGCGCGATCTGTCGCCGCAGGATGTGGAAGTACGACGCGGGATTGGAGCAGTTGGCCACGATCCAGTTGCAGTCGTGCAGTTGGCGGACTGCGGGTGAGATATTAAGTTAGTTTTTATTTCCTCTCCGCGCGATGTGGACAGGCAGCTTAATGCTTGGTACTACAATAATTCGGTTATCTACAGTTGTGTACGTCGGCCGTCTACGTTTCAAAAACAAACGTCATCAAAAGTAAGAAAGAAAATAATGTTAGTTTGACTGACCTTCATAGTCGGGGCTCTCTGGCGGCATGTAGTCGGGGTCGTCGGCGCACATCTGCAGGAACCTCTCGGGCCTGGCTGACGAGTGCTCGGGGCCCTGTGTGAATAAATAAAAGAATCTTAACTATGAAACACACTCGATATAATAGACGGCGTTTCGGTATAAGGTGATTGAAAATTATTAGTCTTCGTCTTTTATGTATTTCAGCAAGCGCGCACTGCGAATAATAAAGACCGTATAAGGATTTGTATGCGGGTCACAGAAAAATTTCGAGCGTTTTCATTAGCAAAGCGCGCTATTTCTTATGTTGTTGATGGTCATTCTTGACGCAACCATTCGTATCACATAATGGACTAGACTTTAAGGGCGAATTTCACCAATGGAATTGAACATTCATTTTCATGGGTGACATTCCGCCCTTAGTATTCGAACTTTTCATAAAGCCGACAAAACACAAGTAGAATAAATATCTCACCATGCCCTCCATGCCGTGCGGCAGCAGCAGCACTAAGCCCGACTGGCGCACCCACTTGGCCTGGCCGCTGGCGATGAACTGGTCGATGATGCACTGCGCGCAGTTGTTAAAGTCTCCGAACTGCGCCTCCCACAGCACCAGCGCGTTGGGGTTCGTGACGGAGTAGCCCACCTCGAAGCCGAGCACACCTGTTGGGAACAATGCACGCTTCAAATATTACGCACATTTTTATTGGTAGGCTCGCACTTGACAACTATTTCCCCTGATGGATAGTATATTTTATACTTAGTATATTTTTATCTTTGCAATTTGCCTCAGTCTTTATGGAAAGGAGACAGACCACCCCTTCTTTCAAATGTTATGATGCATAGTCGACCTCGAATAAATTGCTATAATACCTAAATTGCTTAAAGCGTATTACACGACACTTACGACCTTTTTCCGCGAATTTCTAGTATCGCTTCATTATTTATTTACTATCAGTTTGCACTAGTAGTTTAAGTTTGTTAGTTCGGAAGACTACCTTTTGAGTGGTAAAGCGATTCTTTTTCACTTACCGTACTCAGACAGTGAGCTGTTGCACACGGTGTAGGGCGCCTGGTCGGGGTACAGGTGGCACAGCGAGCAGTACGTCGCCTTGTCTACCTTCTGGTGATGAAGTACGTGATGCCTGCACAACGGAAATTAACATTTAACTCATATACACAAACAGTCAGACCCGGATCAACCATCTGTAGGCTATACAAATATTTGTTCCATGCGAGAATTGAACCCACAACACGCAGCGTAGCAGCCAATCAGACACAGCGTCAACCGTACCGTCGAATATTGACGTCATGGGACGCCGAGTTTTACAAATACGCATTTGTGGATGTTAGTCTATGAGATATTCTCTTTCATGTGTCATATTAATATCTAGATACTGTAATTTATTTGCAGTTTTTTTTGTTTGTCTGACGCGTGAGCATACTGCCAACGTAGGCGTTGACGTCGCGTAAACGAATACGCTGAACTAGCGTCACGTTGACATTGTTATAAAGATATGTCGCGTTAACGCTGCGTACCTGCGTAGGAGTTGCGTTTATGAATTGTCTATGCTGCGTAAGAGTTGCTTCTACGAATTATCTACGCTATGCTTACGTTCCAAACGTCTACTCTGGAACTACGCCTAATGAAAATTAAAAATAGTGCATCAACAAACCTGTGTGAGAAAGTTCCTCTCTCCACATCCTCTCCTGACAGCCTGACGTGGATGCCTTCCTTCAGAAGCGACCCGAAGGCCATGGCCTCTCCCAGCGCCCAGTCCACCTGGCGGTTCTCCACCATGGCCATGCGCGCCTTCAGGATACGCAGCAGACCCTTGTGGATCTCGAACTCGGCGGCATTCGGGGGAGGGGAAGAGAAGCGTTTGCCGATGTGTACCAGGGTTTCTTCTACTACGCCAGTTGGGGACATCTGTGGAGAGTAATAGCTTGTTAAGTACATACTTATTTTTTTCCCTTTTACAAAATCAACTCTTTTTTTGGGGCACTGTTGCATGGTCTACCAACTCGACAATATGCCAGCTTTAAATCATAATCTTATGCTTTCTTTGCCTGAAATAGCGGCGTCATCAAAAAACGGCTTTAAAATGACGGTCGTCGTTATCGAGTTTTAAAGCGTCAATCGAAAGTCAATCAATCAACGTTAATTTCATGATGAGTTCGTCTTTTACGGCAGAATTGCGCCCCAAGATGCGCTTTCATGGGTAATTTTCGTTGCCTTTGTAAGAAATGTAGCAGATTTTAACAATACTAATGTATTGTTTTGCCTCATCATCATCCTATATACTACTCAAATCCACCTTTCATTTATTATTATTAATATCAAGTGATAATTACCTTCAAGGGGTCCTTGCCCTCGAAGAATCCGGACCAGGGCGAGTCGAGCCAGTCCTTGAACTTGATGTGTGTCTCGGCCTTGGCCTGCGTGTACGCGTCCTCGCAGATCTTCTCGTACTTGTCCCTCACGTCCTTCGCCTCGGCGGCCGTGACGACGCCCTCGGCGATCAGCTGGTCGGCGTACTTTTCGAGTACTGTGGGTAGAAAATATTAATTTTAATGAATTGTAAGTATTGTTGTATGACTGCAACTTATTTGTTCACAATTAAAAGATTTCACAGAAATGTGGTCTGCAAAATAGCAAATAATTTAATTTACCAAGCTGTACAAGATGGTGACTTTGTCAGGTGCAACCAACCATGCAAAAGATCCTTCATATTGAATAATTGACAACTCGCAAATAAATTTTGTAGTAATTTATCACGCCAAGTTACACAAATAGTCCGAATGTTTATACCGTCGGTCGTCTTTGTCACTCACATATTGTACCACCAGGCTAACTGTCACTCACCAGGCTTGGTCTTTTGGATCTTCTGGTACATGAGCGGCTGCGTGAACATGGGCTCGTCGATCTCGTTGTGTCCGTTGCGGCGGTAGCTGACGATGTCGATGACGACGTCCTTGTGGAAGGTGGCGCGCCACTCGGCGGCCACGTTGCACACGTGCATCACCGCCTCGGGGTTGTCGCCGTTCACGTGGAAGATCGGCGCGTTTACTACGCGGGCGACGTCTGGAAAGCAAATAACAACAAGTTGTATTCATCATCATCATTTATTGTTCAGCAAACAACCGATTTGCAACAGTTGACAAAAGTTCGAAATAGTCACTCAGGCGTTTTTTAAGCCATGTATTTAAGTGCCTTTAGCTAGTCTCGCTTAAACGCAGATCTCTGCTCTTTGGAAACCGTCATATAATTATGGAACCCTAAAAATTTGTCAGAATTTTACCCAGATGAAAATATCAAATGCCCCGAAACTACTGTTTCGGGTCATTTAGGTAAAGGCCACAATCTAACACATGTTCTCATAGCAAGGCAAAGCCTTTTCGAAATTTACTCGCACTTTTTATGCTGGTCCCGTTATCTTCACCATTGTTTTATTGCTTCTATAAATGTATGGTTATCACACAAACCTGTGCAGTACGCAGACGAGCGCGAGTGCCTAGGGTCGGTGGTGAAGCCGATCTGGTTATTGACGACGATGTGGATGGTGCCGTGCGTGGTGTAGGCGGGCAGGTCCGACAAGTGCATGGTCTCGAACACCACGCCCTGGCCGGCGAAGGCCGCGTCTCCGTGGAGGAGGAGGGACATTACCTGTGGATTACAATACATATAACAATAAGTTTATATTTCCCTAAGGATAGCCGAGAAAAAAGGAAGAATACTATTTTCATCAAATTATAGCCGAACCAAATGTGGCTCTGATTGAACACACCCGTAATAGGCGTGCGTCTATTACTATTAAATGGGCTGAAACCCAGGCTCTGGACAGCAGGCAGCTACTGACAAATTTCAAATAGAAAAAACCCAACCACACTGCCCAAAGTGGAAATGAACACACAAGTGCCATTTGCGCCCACCAAATCAACAAAGCAGTCAAAACAGGATATTTATAATAACTATATGTATCGTAAATATGGCACTGATTTTAGCAAAATATCACTTTGTCTTCTCTGTCCTTTATATCAGTATGATAATCTCTTTTTCTGAAACTACAGTAGTCACAGCGGATCTTTCTGTCTCTGAAGTTGGCTGTAAAACTGCGCATTTGCTATTTTTGTGTCAATGTTGAAGTAGAAGATAGCGATCGCTTACGTTCGTCGCATTGTCCTATCTCGCTTACTGTATGCAGTATAGTCGATGACAAAATGTTTCTTGCGCAATGGTTTGCAGAGCCTAACTTCAGAGACACAAAGATCCGCTGTGAATACTGTACTTCATAATTACGCCCAGTTACTAAATCAGTAACACTCAAGTAAATGTATCATTATCTTATCATTCATCTTACCTTCTTGCCCTCATTATCACCGCGGTAGAACTGCTCGGCGCGACACTTGCCCTCCACGATAGCATCGACAGCCTCCAAATGAGAGGGGTTGGCGCACACAGCCAGGCGGATGTTCTTGTTGGTGACGCGGTTCAGGCGCTCGATGTATGTACCCAAGTGGTACTTGACGTCACCGGAGCCCTGTGGTGGGAAAACATTTAGTTAATCATGGGTTTCTCTGTTGTGTAATTAAACAATACATACCTGATTATTATTCTTACTTAACCCATAATTGGGTTCTCTTACAGCAAACCGCAGTACCATGTTTACAAATCGGCTGAATGTAGATGCACTAATGGCCATCGCACACGGAAACCGCACTTCAATGAACATTGAAATATAAACTCTAAGTAGTGTATTGTCCGGTGACTTACAGTAGTTAACAAAGAGCGGGACAACAAACTCTTTACACGTCGTAGAACACTTCAGACTACAAGTAGTATCACAGTACGTCACTGTACCACGGTAAAGATATCTTACAGTATTCTATCTTCATACAAACGGTCGGAACGCGAGTCATACCTACGCGCGTCGAGTTCAGCCAACACTCGATACACTACGGCCATTCCCGATGATTTTGTAAGCAGTAAGCGTGCGATTTGTGAATATTTGATTTAAATACATACAAATAATTACTTATTTAATATGGCAGAGAGCAATTATAGACAATATTGTCCTGTTTTTGGTTGCTTGCATTCTTCTATAACGCACCCAGAGATAACATTTAATAAATTACCTGGAACCTCCGAAAGGCAAGACTTTAAAAAAATATATGTATCTAACCTACTAGTACGTAATTTGTTTCATTTTTAAAAGGTAGGTATTTCGCTTTTTCCACCGAGTAAAATACCTGGATCAATAAATAAATAAGTAGATAGGGTGATAAAGTGACACACGAGTGACCTACTTACGCTCGGGTTAATAAAAAACTAGTAGGTAGTTTCCTAGGCTAGGCTATCTACTTACTTATGTACTTAGCTACTTACATATCATATTTAATTAGACAAAACATCATTATGAAATGATTAATTTTGAGATTAATAAATGGTAGGTACCTACCTAGCAAGATTTAAAATAAGTATAATAAAAAACATAATATTTACCTCAGAATAGAGAAAAGAATCCGAGATTTTTGTAATCACAAAACTAGAAAGAAACTCAAGTAGGTAGAGGCGGGCGGCCCAAACGCGTGTTTATGTGACGCTTGTAGACACTTATTTTCAGGACAGGGCCGAGTCACAATACTGTAAGATATCTTTACCGTGACTGTACTGTACGTCTCACGCTATAAAGCTCACATTTCAATGCGTTGCTTTGAATACCTTTGATGTTTCACTGTGTAACTAAAAAAAAACCGGCCAAGTGCGAGTCGGAATCGCGCACGAAGGGTTCCGTACCATAATCGCAAAAAAACGGCAAAAAAATCACGTTTGTTGTATGGGAGGCCCCCCTTAATTCATTTTATTTTAATTTAATTATTACTATTTTTTGAAGTGAATATACAACTAAATATTCTGTGAATATTTCAAGCGTCTACCTTTATCCGTTATTAATATCGAGCAAAAACCAGCAAAAAAATAACACGTTTGTTGTATGGGAGCCCCTCTTAATTTATTTTATTTTAATTTAATAATTATTATTTTTTGAAGTGAATATAGAACTAAATATTCCGTGAATATTTCAAGCGTCTACCTGTTGCAGTTATTAATATCGAGCAAAAAACGGCAAAAAAATCACGTTTGTTGTATGGGAGCCCCCTTAAATATGTATTTTCTTCTGTTTTTAGTATTTGTTGTTATAGCGGCAACAGAAATACATCATCTCTGAAAATTTCAACTGTCTAGCTATCACGGTTCACGAGATACAGCCTGGTAACAGACGGACAGACAGACAGACAGACGGATCGCGGAGTCTTAGTAATAGGGTCCCGTTTTTACCCTTTGGGTACGGAACCCTAAAAATGGAAGAAGCAGCTTCCATTTTTTAGTTTCACAGTTTTCGCTAAGGAATGGGATCGAGTTTCATAAAAGATACTTACGTCATCTTCGGCTTCGAGACCAGCGAACTGAGTGAACAGTTGGTGCAGAGGTTTGCGGCAAACGTTAGCGACCACATTCAGACGACCTGTGGAGTAAAGAAAGAAGTTATTTGTAGTATGAGCAGAGATCAGTGCCCACTTTTCACTTATCTATACTTACGGCCAGATGAAGTCACAATATAAGAATTCATATATTTTTTATATTGGTGGACAAATGTTTCTATTAAAATAATATTAATTATTGTATGTATTATTTATGAATATACCTATTTTTGAAACTTTGACATATGGGTTTTTAAACAAATCTTCTTATATACAAAAATGAATCGCAAAATGTGTTGGTAAGCGCATAACTCAACAACGCCTGGACAAATTCGGCCAATTCTTTTTTTTTAATGTTCGTTGAAGTTCAAAGATGGTTTTTACGTTTTTTTTTGTTTTTTTTTTTTAAGTGTAGGGTAGGTGTAGGGTAGGTGTAGGGTAGGTGTAGGGTAGGTGTAGGGTAGGTGTAGGGTAGGTGTAGGGTAGGTGTAGGGTAGGTGTAGGGTAGGTGTAGGGTAGGTGTAGGGTAGGTGTAGGGTAGGTGTAGGGTAGGTGTAGGGTAGGTGTAGGGTAGGTGTAGGGTAGGTGTAGGGTAGGTGTAGGGTAGGTGTAGGGTAGGTGTAGGGTAGGTGTAGGGTAGGTGTAGGGTAGGTGTAGGGTAGGTGTAGGGTAGGTGTAGGGTAGGTGTAGGGTAGGTGTAGGGTAGGTGTAGGGTAGGTGTAGGGTAGGTGTAGGGTAGGTGTAGGGTAGGTGTAGGGTAGGTGTAGGGTAGGTGTAGGGTAGGTGTAGGGTAGGTGTAGGGTAGGTGTAGGGTAGGTGTAGGGTAGGTGTAGGGTAGGTGTAGGGTAGGTGTAGGGTAGGTGTAGGGTAGGTGTAGGGTAGGTGTAGGGTAGGTGTAGGGTAGGTGTAGGGTAGGTGTAGGGTAGGTGTAGGGTAGGTGTAGGGTAGGTGTAGGGTAGGTGTAGGGTAGGTGTAGGGTAGGTGTAGGGTAGGTGTAGGGTAGGTGTAGGGTAGGTGTAGGGTAGGTGTAGGGTAGGTGTAGGGTAGGTGTAGGGTAGGTGTAGGGTAGGTGTAGGGTAGGTGTAGGGTAGGTGTAGGGTAGGTGTAGGGTAGGTGTAGGGTAGGTGTAGGGTAGGTGTAGGGTAGGTGTAGGGTAGGTGTAGGGTAGGTGTAGGGTAGGTGTAGGGTAGGTGTAGGGTAGGTGTAGGGTAGGTGTATCTTGGTGTTTTTATGGCAAAACGAAGTTTGCCGGGAAAAGCTAGTTATAAATAAAACTGACTTTGGACTGGCAGATAATTGTGTATGTTTTGGTTACAAAATTATAATTGCCTCTGCTTTTTATGAATCTAGATTTAAACTTGTCCCCTACTTTTTTTTACGAATGATAAATTAAATAGGACTTGGAACTGGTAGATAAATATGGATGCTCTGATACACAATTACCTCTATTTTATTTATAAATCTATTTTTGAACCTTTGATCCACAAGCTTATAACAAATGATAAATTAAATTGACTTTGAACTGGCAGATTATTTAAGTTACCTGTGTATAATTTATGAATCTATTTGAACCTTTCACCTACAAGTTTTTTAACGAATGATAAATTAAACACTAAAATTTACCGACCTTTTTTTTCAGATAAGTAATGCATGGTTCGATAAAAAAAAAATTGTTACCTCTGTGAGGCATGCCCATGATGACAGACTCAACGCCAAGACGAGTGGACACATCGATGACCTGCTTCATCGCCGGGATCAGGATCTCGCAGCCCTCCAGACCGAATCGCTTCTCTGATGACCATTTCTTGGCCAGGAAGTTTTCAAATCTAAAATAAAATTAAACGTTAAGTCGATATTACAAGCATCGCAATTCCGGGGCAAAGTTTCTGGCGTCGTGAAATTCGAAAAAATAACACGCACGAGAATAAGACACCCATTGGTTTAAGAAATTTTAAAAACAAAAGAAATGATAGTTGTTGTTTATATTTTAATGACAATAAAATCAGAAGACAACTTTAGATACATTTGATGGATTCATAGAAAACAGGGGTAATCTTAAAAGATGTTCGAAATCTAGATAAGTAAAAAAATATAACGCAATTTAACGATTTTCTTTAACAAATGATTAAAAAACTTAACGGTAAAAAACTAACAATATGTACTATTAAAGGTCATATTTTTTATGGAGTTGCAGTTTAATATCTATGTATCTAGTTAACGAACCAGTTAAATGATACGATCATTACAGAACTTAAATATCGACATTTCCATATTCTAGTTTTATGCATTATAACATTTATATGGCCTCTCTTATCTAAACCTATTTACTGTCTGCATTGTCGTCAGGTAGCGTATAAGCAACTCGTTTAACGCCATTTTACAATGCACAAAAAAGTAAATAATGATGTAATTATCCGATTGCATTTGAAATTATTTACATTGTGCGTAAATAGAGCACTTATGTTTTTATTGCTTTTGCATTTTTTTATACGAACCCACGTCAATCATTGCATTTTAAACCTTACATCAATGAATTAAAAGGCGCTTTTTATTTGCAACGACGATAAATGTCATCAGTTAGGACTGGTCATAACTTAGCTGCATCGGCCTGCTTTTAATTGCGTACTAATTGTATTTTTTTATTGTTTGTTTTGCGTGCACGTCTTTTTACATCGTTCTAACATATATGTATTTTTCCAACAAGAATGATGTTACCAAAAAACTGATGGAATAGAGTGTCCGTGGAGTTTCTTGCACATTCTTCTCCACAGAGACCTACTGACGCTTGCGAAAGTGCAACTAGATTAACTACAATTCAGAAGTACCTTTATAAGGTCTAATTAAAATAAAAATATTTTTGTTTTGATTCTGATTGATTATACACTGCAGAGTAGTGCATACTATTAATGAATTATGTGGTCTGTTTGCGGAAGGGTCTAAGTTATCAGTAATCTGAATATTATATGTAGCCATAACAACATGCATTAATCATTTGTTACCAACAGTTTATTATATAACTATCATGTTTGTACCTAATAGATTTGAAGGACTTAATATGGACAGATATTGTTAAACTATAAATTATAATATTTTCGCGTAAACAAGCATGAGTAGGCAACAAAACCTGTTTCGGTATTTCCGATAAAGAACTTGAAACTCCAAAAAAAGGTGTGTCTCCTTGCCTGTTTTGCATCACGTATAATATGCGATACAATAGAACTATTATGTATGATGATTGATAATTTTTGCATTGGCAGTATAACCAGATAAGATTTATCACCGAGTTTAAAAATATTATGATAATAACCGACGCGCGTGTAAGACCAGCACCTCACACCCTAAACGCTAAGAATGACAGATGTTTTCATTTTGAACTTTCTTTCAACAAGAAGAAGGGCGAATTCAACCAAACTTTTATGTTCCTTACCAGGTATATAGTGCACCGTCAAAAAAGTTTTAACGGTTTTCCCATAAAAAACTGTTAGACGACAATTTTATTCCATTGATATGTCATCACATCACATCATCACATCATCAGCCTATTAATGTTCCCACTGCTGGGACACAGGCTTCCTCTCTGTGAGAGGGGATGGGCCGTAATCCACCACGCGGGCCCAGTGCGGATTGGTGGATGTCACATGTCTTCGAATTTTGGTTCTAGGACATGCCGGTTTCCTCACGATGTTTTCCTTCACCGTTTTTGAGAGCAGAGGTGATGAAATAATTTACACAAAGTAAATCGCCTGCCCGGGTTCGAACTCACGACCTACAACTTGTAAGTCGCAGCCAATATCACTGGGCCACCACTGCTCTCCTGATACGTCATGGACCAAGTGATTAATCAGGGTACTATGTAATGTCAAATCGGGAAATGAAATGAGTACTGATTTAATCTTCTAGATATTCATCACATTGTCTGGTGTCACATTATGAAAATTGTTATGGTTACATAGCAATTTTGTTGGTTGGGCAATTCGATAATTATGGTCTTTAGAGCTTTCGATTGTTTTTAGAGCTTAGGGCATCCCGATATGGATAGGTTAGTATCGAAGGGTATAACGTAACGGGAGCTGAAGTGAGCTAGCAAAGCAAGCGAACTCATCATCGTCATCTCCTTTATGTTAGGTTAGACTCAGACCCTGCCCCCAATGGGTTCCCCGATGCGGGGGGGCTCAGTAACCGTGGCTCGGTCACCCACGGTGAAGCAAAGAGGGACCCGAGGAGGGGCCGCTCGTCAGGGCTTTTGCCGATTAAGCCGACGACGTAGCGGCCAACATGTAGGTTGCGGTGCCGCTTGGTAACAGGCGACATCGCAACTGAGGCGAGCCGCGATGTCTTATGGAGATTCCCAGGTCCCATACGATATCGTGGCTGAGGGTTGGAGGCCGCGGCGGGAGAGAAGTGCCGGTATTGCGGTGCGCCGCTCTCCCTACCTTCCGCGGCCTAGACGGGGTCGCCACCGTCTGATGGCGGATGCGGTGGGGCTGCAGGGGAAGTGGAGTGTCGGTATTGCGTTAGCCGCTCTCCCTATCCCCTGCGGCCGCAAAATGGTAGGTGGCGGGGCCATTGACCTTGACCCGTCACAGTGGGACCAAGGGTGCCATACACGGGGTCGTCTAACACCCATGTGCTGATTTGGTCCCTGGGGTGGTCACGGCGCGGCGTACAGTGTGTTTTTGCGCGCCGGTGATCGGGGGTACTTCCCCGAGGAGGATCTGGTGACAGACAGCCGCGGCGGGTTCGCGTTGAGTTCTAACGCGTGCCCGTGTTCCCGCCATAAGCGGCATAGGAGGACACCGTGGAGTTTTAGTGGGTTAGAGTCCCACATAACTGCACTATCTCCCCGTGGTAGTGTAGTATGTATGAGCATTTCACCAAGCAAAAAAAAAAAAAAAAAATTGGACCCTGCTCAGCGCCTATTGTATATTACAATCAATGTCAACATTAAAATAATTTAAAATATCTATTTTTTTTATCACCTGGCCCATAAGTGATGGATATTATACAGAAAGCCCGGTCAATGTAATTAATTCAATAGTTTTTAGCATATTGCCTGCTCATATTGACCATTTTTCAAATTGTCTGGGCATTATGAATAATGCCGTATTAATCACTTGGTCCATAACAGATAGATATCTTAACCTTGTTCAAATCAGCTCATGAAGCAATGGTTATTGTCATAATGAAAGGGTTTGCCATTCCAATCGTTGTACGCTTTGGTTGCTGAACAAAAAAAAATGTTGGTGCACATGGCTTACTGTAGTTTCTACCATTCGCCATGGCAACAAGGCATGATTTTACTTACGTACTTCATACCTTTTATAGGATGGCTCATACAAAGTGGTCAATAAACTGGCCAGTCACTTCAAGGTCGTTATCTCATAGATTTTTATTCGAATATTGAACCTTATGAATATTTACGACCCGTGTGGCCGTGTGGAGCACAGGTTGTGCATAAAAGGCTTATTATGATCTGATATTTCTACAACTTACCCAGCAGATCTGGTAAGCCGAGCGAGGATCAATCTCTTCTGGTCAGGGCTCATCTTGCCAACATTGGGTGGCTCGATGCGCTGTCGGATCCAGTTGCATTGTTCCAGTGAGTTGATGAACATGAACTCAATACCGATGTTGTTGCAGTATGCTTGCTCCAGACGGTTTAAGATCTCCCTGTAATAAAATATCAGAGTTACTAGAGCAATTATTACGTAGCAAATGTTGGGCCTAACTGGACCAGAAGCCACAGAGAGGAGGCCAGAGTCCTAGCCAGCCACAGCTAGTGTGGACATTTATTATCATCTTGCCCTCGTTTTATTTCATTATTTGGCGCAACAAGTTTTGTTATTAAATTCTTCTGATTATGTTAAATGTTGGTAATACAAATCTAGGGTATCCAGCCATCAATGAAGGAAGAAGAAGAATTAATTTCCATGCAGATAAGCACTCCCTCCAAATAAGGGGCACCTTCGTACATCATCTCATAAACAAGACAGTTGATGTTTTAACAGCTGCCCACGAGAAATGCATTAAATAATGTTTAATTAGAAGAATACGTAAGTATTGAGTAGATTACATAATTTTCTAGTGCATACTTCCTCACGCCCGGAGCAAATAATTTATACAGTGGAAAAATTCAGTAGAATTAATTTAAGGCCAATTAAAACAGCGTAAGTGTCGCAAATCTTAGAAATCACCAGAAACAATATGCTTTGTATTCTTTTATTTACTCGGATAATGATCCAATCAGCTGTGGCATCCGCTATCGGAAGGCGATAAACTATAAACGTCACAACTCATAGAGGAGTTTACTAAAGACAAGGTGAAGGTTACACAATAACATTGATAGCAGGTCTTTATCGGAATCAACTGCATCTGTGATTAATCGTTTTTACCGTCGAATGGACATGTCATGACAAGCACTAAGATTTTACCTGAATATTAAATCGAAAAGCTCGTGGCTAAATAATAACAGCCGCACGGTTCAATTATCAAGGTTAAGCAACGCTTGATGTGGTCGGTCCGTGGATGGGTGACCATTTCAACATACCGAGTTTCCTCCGTGCCTCGGCAAGCACGTTAAGCCGTTGGTCCCGGCTGTCATTAGAAGATCTTTGACAGTCGTTACGGGTAATCAGAAGCTTGAGATCTGACACCAGTCTTGCCAAGGGGTACCGTGTTACCCAGTTACTGGGTTGTGGAGGTCAGATAGGCAGTCGCTCCATGTAAAACACTGCTACTTAGCTGAATCCGGTAAGACTGGAAGCCGACCCCAATATAGTTGGGAAAAAGGCTAGGCAGATGATGATGATTAAATCGAAAAACTACTGAGTAGAGAAGCATAGAAGGAGACATGTTGCGCTGACCCAAAATAAAATATAATAAAACTGGCCAAGTGCGAGTCGGACTCGCCCACGAAGGTTTCCGTACCGTTATCGCAAAAAAACGGCAAAAAAATCACGCTTGTTGTATGGGAGCCCCACTTAAATATTTATTTCATTCTGTTTTTAGTATTTGTTTTTATAGCGGAAACAGAAATACATCATCTGTGAATATTTCAACAGTCTAGCTATCACGGTTCTTGAGATACACAGACTGTCCGTCCGCCTGGTGACAGACGGACGGACAGTCAGATAGACAGACAGAAGGACCGCGGAGTCTTAGTAATAGGGTCCCGTTTTTACCCTTTGGGTACGGAAAACTAAAAAGGGCAAGATAATGATGATTTCAACATAAAATACTGAAGAATTGGTGTCTTAAGAATAATTGTTTTAAAACTTACCTTAACGGTAACGCTTTCTCTTTTTCACCAATAAAAGTAGTGGACGGTAGTTTGAATACTCTGTCCATATCAGCTTCATCTAAAAGATACAAGTCGCAATCAGAGTATGAACGTTAAAGAAGTAAATATTTCGCTTAAATACCCATTAGATGCAACATTACATAATGTGAATAAGCCTACCCTTTCATTAAAGCACAAATTAAAGCAAACAGTTTATCATATCCCTTTACTAGGATTTTTTACACAAATCCAACCAACATTACATGATTCCACAATTTTACGCCCTTACAGAAATAACAACTTTACATTTACAAATACACATTTATACATTAAATATTTATATTTATGCGGTGCATCAAAATCGAAATGAAAAGAAACGATTAATACGAATTATTTTATAAGTGTAGAAGCAATTCTTTGGCGACTGTCCAACACCGACAATCAAAACAAAATAGTTCTGTCAATGCCAAACAATAATAAACTTTTCTATTTGAATAAACCGTCGCCAATATATTTTTATAATCTTAATTAAGTACATACAACATGGTAAATGGATATTAAATAAATAATAATAGGTACATTTTCATGCATTAAATATATACATGCTAGTGCTCATACAATCTAGTAAATACAGGCATGCAATCAATATAATAATAATAAATAAACCATATGGATAATCGTGCAGATCATGAATACTTAAATAGGTATTGAGATGAGCAAGTGTACGTGCGAGCCGAGGACCTTGTGCGTTACGTCCACATTTCTTATGAACTTGTAGTTATGGCTACCAGCTTCCGAATCGATTTACGAACAGATAATTTATTCAAAATAAAAATAAACGCAAATAAAAATAAACAAGTCTGTTTGACATTGTCTTAACTTTGCTGATAAATTCTGTTCATAAAAAGTCCAAATAATCCGACTGCAACAACAAAATAATAAAACTTAATTTGTGTTTTTATGTCAATCCAGATTAATACTACATTCCGTCTAAAATATGATCCGATATAGGGGAAATCCATCTGAAACTGCATCATAACAATTGAATATCAAGATGTAGGTAAAGTTTTTGCCGTGTTGCAAATGGAAAATTGTTCAGGAATATTGCTTCGCCGCCATAACTACCTACTATGAGACAACGACCGAACACGGTGCTTTCAGTATTTCAGGTTCTCGTGTGTTCTTACCAAACCTGTAGCTGTTGTGGATCACCTCCCGTTTGTTTTTACCGATCAAAGCGCTGTTCATTATTTCCAAGGGGTCGAGATTGGCTATGTGATGTCCTCGGATCTGTTTTTTAGTGCACAACATTCTCATTTAGCGTGTATTACGTAACTGCCGACACTTTTTTGATTATTAGTAGTTTAAAACATAAAATAAGAAGCAAAAAATAATAAATATTCATGTCTTTGACTATACAGATATAGCTTGAGGCGTATTTCCTTCATAAGAATGTTGAAGGGTTTGGGGATTAGTCAGTTATATCGCAGGGCTTCTGAACAGCTGGTTAGGATACAATACATACATACAGTGCTGATCGGGGAGCAACACAAAACATCCTCGTGGATAAGCTAGCGTGGTGTAAAATTCAAATTAAGCAGTTAAGATAGTTGTTAAGTTAAACCCTGTTAATTGATTAAAACTAGAAAATTGTATGCGCCTTATCCTCAATCCAACACGTTGTCACCCTATTCTATTATATTAGACTAGCTTCTGCCCGCGGCTTCGCCTGGGAAAGAAGTGTTTTATCATCCCAAGGAAATAATACAAACTACACTATGTCCTTCCCAGGGTCTCAAACTATCTTTCATGCCAAATTGCATCTAAATCGGTTTAGTAGATCCAGAGACCCCTTCAACCTCACAATATCACAAACTTTATCTCCTTATAATATAACTAGGGGACGCCTCGCGGTTTCACCCGCGTAGTGCCCGTTCCCGTGGGAATACAGGGATAAAAAATAGCCTATGTCACCCGAGAATAGTGTAGCTTCCCAACGGTGAAAGAATTTTTGAAATTGGTCCAGTAGTTTTTAAGTTTATTTGTTACATACAAAAATACAAATATTTTCTCTTTATAATATTAGTATAAATTAATATAGATAGTAAAAATTAACTTGTATTCTTATATTATTATACAATGTGTATTACATAAATTAAATATAAAATATTCTCACTCAATGACTATATACAATGTAAAGAAAATGAATTAATCACATAATAATTCTCACACTCAGTTTCCAAACGAAACAGGAATTACAAAGTTAATTACAGTTAATAGGGTAGTTAACTGAAAAATTATTGTTTGTCCGTCAGGTAGATTAATAAAAAATATTGGACACGTAGTTTTTCTTTTGACACGTAAACATAAAGTAAAGACGATATAATGCGTTGAAATATCGTGAAACGTCACGCCGCTAGTACACTTTATATTGCCTTAGTGACGTTACAAGCTACCTGGAGACGCATGATACGGAGGGCCGACCCCAAGTAAAATGGGAAAGGGCCAGGCAGAGAGAGAGTGACGTTAAAAGAACCCCACTCCTAAACTTTGATGCGCTTTAACTTTTAAATTTTTATTGATTAGGTAAAGCAAAAAATACGTGTCTAATATTATTTGATAATCTCACTGACGCATTAAATCAGTCAGTTACGTCATGATACAGTAAAATTAGGGAGAACATAAAAATTTCTTAGCTTCCTACCTTCTACAAATAATATATATTTTATCTATAGTAATGCAAATTAAAATATCCTTTCTGATGTTAGATTCTAAGGGTGTATATACACTATAATGTTACAAAATATCTGTCTTAACTTAAAATATATCTCCTACCTAGGCAATCATTCTTATGATGTTATTATTTCTTATGTACAATGCATCTTTTGTGGTATACAATCTCTAGTAAAGGAATATGATTATCAAGCGATTAGTCTTATGCCGTAGCTCCATACCTCAACCTCATTTGTTAATTTATATAAATGATCATCACCTTGTAATAAACAACATCATTCAATGGCAGATCAAACAGTCATATTGATGGAATTAGTAACATTTTAGTATTTTAATTTATATGACCGATAATCTCAAAAAGCTAGTCTCAATCATTTACATTACAATTGATTACAGTTATGTGTTATTTATAAAAATATTTTTTGGTATTGGATTAATAGACAGATTAATATAATTATTTCTAAATTATCTTCCATCTCCATTTTATCTACGAGGTCAAAGTTCTACAAACCAAGCACCACAAAGCATTTCTAACTACATACGATACAAAAAAGATCAAAGTGTAAAGAACGCGTGTGTACGCAAGGACATATCCGCAAACAGCCGGTGCCAGGAGTGAGACCGAAACTAACCCCCCTACTGGACGACAGCAAGTTACGAGCAATGCATTACTCAGCACTTGAACTGTGTTGATGTCAATTGGACAGACATTTTAATAGAAAACCAATTAATTTGTTTGTTTGGGTTTACATTTTACAGATAATTATCTTATCTTTCAAATGCTAATGATGTATAATTGCGAAGTCCATTTGACATCAGTGTCGTCCCACTGAATACGTGATAGAGTTGGTCGTCCATACCGAATCTGACGTGTTCTCTAATGACTGCCTCGTTGGCGAAGGCTCGCAAGCCGCCATGCCATTCGCCGCTCGATATCGGGTCCCCAGTCGCGATGCCCAGCGGGTCTAAGTGCGCCACTAGGTGACCACGTGACTACATCCAACGTAAAACAAAAACTTCGTAACAAAACAATCAAGTGACTGCCCCACCATACATCCCTTCTTCAGATACATAACATATAAAGCAGTTATACATAAAATACACACATCTGTTGCATATTTTACTTATAGAAAATATGTACAAAGGTAATTTGAGAAACTGAAAGATTTATGAGATTGTTACGCAGCATACGTACGATTGAGAAAAGATAAAATTATATAATATGAACCTTAGTATTCCCATAAACGTGCATATTATTTTGTCACCTCCTACCACATCGAAAAATGTTATAAATACGACATAGAGAAGAAACATAAGGCAGTAAATTGATACTTTTGAGTAGATTTTTGCATTTATTGTACCTTTTGAGACTAGCATTTTATGTCGGTTTGGTTATTTCGTATGAACAAAATGTTTGATGATATGAATGTCTTCATGGATAACGATACTATAATTGGCATTCACGTTATTAATAAGTCTTTCAGTGAAATAATCTTATCTTTTAAATATTGGTTATTTTGTTAGGATTATTTGGGTGACTAAAACTGCTTCAAATTAAAAACTACAGCAAATAAAATGTTTGATAGTAATCGATAGCGAATATTATCACACACATGCATATGCAAGAAACAATTTCCTAACATAAATTTATATTACACAAGCAGTGTAGTTGAACAAAATGTGTTATCTACAATAAGATACGCACGTCTGATACAAAAAAATCCAACAATTTAAGTTTGAGAACAACACTATTACTGTGAAATATTAAGAGGAAATGCGGGCAGAGAGCTCTGACTGAATTTCCTTAGTAAAAAGTCACAATTCGAGGTGTGGCTCTCGCCAATTTCCTCCTCCAATATTGGACAAATTTATAAGATATTCCATAAACTGGAAAAGAAAGATATATACTATGGCCCTATGTTTTACTTTTATCATTTATGATTGTCAAATTTGTGCACTAGGCAACACGCAAGTACGTGTACGAGTCCGTTGACAGCGCAATTTTGAGCATTTTTGAGGGTTCTAGTGCTTCTACAGATAATGCATCATCAAAAAGGAAAACATAGGGGCATAGTATTTATCTTTCTTTTTCAGTTTATGGAATATCTTTTAAATTGGTCCAGTATATATCTTTCTTTTTCAGTTTATGGAATATCTTTTAAATTGGTCCCATACGAGGAGGAAATAGGCGAAAGTCAAACCTCGAATTACGACTTTTTACTTAGGCTTTTCAGTCGGATGTCAGCGACCGCATTTCCTCTTAAGGATGATGCATCATAAGTCTATATGTTAAGTGGTTTGCGTGGTGTAAAAGCTACAACTATCCATAGACAAGGTCACTTATCACCACTCGTGACCATCTCCCATAAGCATGACTAGTTAATAAATATGTATGTGTGTTATAAAATCGCTTACGAAACACAACAATCAGTGACACGCAATGCAATGTTGAAATAAATAACGAAACGATATACGAGTGAGGTTGCGTCCATAATTACGACAGCGACATTTCCCCTGTCTCCTGCGTACCAAAATTGAAATATTTCCTCATGATGAGCTCGGAGCTTGGCCCGCGCATGCCTAGCTGAGGCAGGTTCGCCGTGGTGATGCCGAGCGGGTCCACATCGGCCGCCAGGTGACCGCGAGCCTGTCACGCACCCGCCACCACATCACATTTTAGCCCAAATTGCAAACATCTACGACCGAGCGACAACAACTACTTATTGTACTCTATAGAAAGCTATTAACAGCATCCAATGCGATTCCCACTAAACAGTGATTCAAGGACTTATAATTATGTAGGTAGATGCCTTTGTCGCTAGGTCGTGTAACAGAATTTAGACTAATAGAACGAATAGTCTTGAAACCGCTATGCCAATTGTTCCACACGCAGTAACAATGACTGTTTATTCGATAATTTTTACATTCATCAACATAATTATGATAATTCCTAATTAGCTAGTCTTATAAAACTAACAAAAATAAATAACATAACATTTATTTTAAAAAAAATGTCATAATTAATTATATTTTTGAATAAATAAATAAAACTACAGACATATCTATTCTGCCTATTTTAAATCATTATGAGCCCGACCTACAATCGTAATGCTAGAATGCTGCTTTTGTAGAAATAATTATAAAAAATGTGTGAAATAAAAAACTACCTAGACTGACATAAACATTTCTTTAGTCAACATGATTCAAACTGGGAATAAAACAAAGAGGGGAACACGTTTTGTTCGGGTGCTGATGACGAGAAAACAAAATCATACTACAAAAGGAGCCAAAAAGTTTTTAGTCTAGTTTCAATTTTTTTTTCCAGAATCAGATGATTTCTATTTCCCGTACATGAGCTCCCCAACCATTGGGCAAGTCACGAGTAGGGGACAAAAAAGTGCAAACAATAATAAATGTCGAACAAGAATCATAACAGATAGGAACGTTCGTCACCTGGTAACTCCTGATGATGGCCTGCACTGCCAGATGGTCGTCAATTATCTTCTCGTTGATTGGAGAGCCTGTGGAAACAATACCCATTCCATTATGGTCCAAACATCGACAAACGATGTCCAAGTTATTATACAAGTATGCAGGATTTCATAGGGCACACAGGACACTTACGTAAGCAACATTGTAATTTCAAGAGGAATTTCAGAAATAAAAAAAATTGAATGTCCTTTTTTCTATCTAGTTATTGAGAAGCAAAAAGATTCCTTTTCTTCTCGTTATTAACCAGGGTTCGTTTGAAAGGACATACTTTCTAAACTCATCATCATATCAGCCGAAAGACGTCCACTGTTGGACATAGGCCTCTCCCAAAACTCATACAATGATTTAATGTTGTTTTCTTACGTGGATTGTTAGATTGTCCAAACTTGAAGATTTGAAAAGGAACTCACTCCAAGACCTATAATGTGACATGTAAGTAGTGTAAGCCCAAAATCACAAATTATATATCAAATAATTATGTATCTATAACGAGGTTGAAAATTAATAGCCCCAGATTTGTAATCCTCGAGTTATTTCAGGCTACGATATCAACAAGACACCCAGAATTTAATTTTTCATGTAATTTCGTATATTTGATCTCAAGTGGCATATACAAACCTGCAGCAATGGATGGCATACCAGCGCCCATGGGTACCAGTGATGTGAGAGGTACTTCGTTCTTGTTGTAAGGCGACAGGTTCGGCGGCGACGTGTAGGCTGTGCCGGGCTGCGCGCCAGCCGTCGCATTGCGGAAGAACGCATCCCATGACTAAAAAAATATAGCTTCTTTAGTTACTGTATCACAGATCAAAATCATTTTACTTATTGTTTTCTTATAAGTTAGGTACACGTATAAAAGTAACCAGTATTTGCCAAACTGCAAAACAAGTTTGTTGGATTGGAAAGATTAATTCATTGAAAAAAAGAACATGTAAGTTGTTATTGCTTGGAAAAGAAATCTATTAACTGCTACTGCTTTAATTAACCTTCTTTTGGGCTTCGCTGCATTCGGGTAAGACGTAAAACGTTTATCGTTCGTAATACATATTTGGTAAAACCTTGGTAAAAGTAAATCATATATTCACGATAACGTTCTCCGGTGTTTGGCCTAGCAAGCTATTGGAATCGACAATCAGCCTGGGAAATACCCAGACCATGAAAATTGGTTACATTTTGCATGCATAAGTAACTGCAAAGGCTTTCCTCTTAGTAAGAACATACAACGTCATTATTTGCCTGTTATTTCGTGGTTGTTTAATTTATCGTAACATATGTATTAGATAGAAGATTATATCGAACCGATATTACTATGTATGACGAAGCATTATTGTTACGTTGAAATTCGTAAACTTCAGTAGCAACAACTGCGATGACGTAGTTAATAAATCGAATACCTTAAACGGGCAATTCTTCAATATATAATCTGAATCTCGGAAACGGCTCCAACGATTTTATGAAATTTAGTATGCAGGGACTTTCGGGGGCGATAAATCGATCTAGACTCTACTCTACTAGCTCTCTCTACCCGAGCTCGGTCGCCCAGGTACTTAGTTATTAAGACGACAATAAATGAATGTCAAAATTGCTGTTTCTATCCGTTCAAATAATTGCGAGCTGTGTTATTAACTTAATTAGATGCTATTGCACGATAACACCCTACAATTTTCTTATCTCAGATATGCTGACCATGAGTTCATGGAAGAGTGATTGAAAAGCGTTTCGATTACCTATGAATGATCATCATCGTGATCAATCATTATAAATTCTGATAGTGTTCACATATTATCAGCTTAGTCTATCTAACCTGTCATCATTTCTCTTTATTCTCCTAAATTGTCTATCTAAGGTTAGCCTAATTCATATTATTCAGATTATAGAGCCTGAAAATATAATCGTTCAAGGAAAATCATATCGTAAAGTTACCGTCATTAAAACGTGCGAGTATGCAACCCATTCTGTTTATTATGCGGGTCTTCACAGTTCAAACCCGATAACAATTTTGGGATCTGCAGAACGGACTACCAAATAGTGATTCACTGCTAATTCACACTGCTGACGCATACTGCGACGAAACAAAAGATTTTAGACGTTTTTCATACAATTTCCTATAACGCATACCGCAGCCTTGTGCGTTCCGATCAAGAGCCAAAGCTTTACATTCAGCATAAAACAATACAGACAGAATTGTTGACCTTAAATCAGCTTCAAAAAAAAACGTCCATTTAAAATAGCCAATTTTATGAAGAAATTACCTCAAGAGCCAAGCTGTTGTAACAATACAAATGACTGTGAACGCTAATTTTCACATTTAGCTGTGGGCGTAATGTTCGCTCTTTCAACGATGCAGTTCTACTCGGGATTTTTCAGATCAAAGCAGATAAGTCCACGCGAGTTACAAATGATTCCATTTAGAAATCACTAGCTAAATAGCATAACACGAATTGTCAATTCACACTCGTGAACATCTCTTTTCCTTCTGTTACGTCAGCTATTTCGTAGGTGCCCTTGAAGCTTGACTTTCACGGTTCATTTATAAATCCGTAGGAAAATTTAGAAGAAGCAATAATTAGTTTCTAAGCTTCCTTAAATTATTCTTGCTTCAGATTTTCAAAGGGTCTCCGAATTTATAATTAATGGTGCTTATGTGGCTATACTACCATATTGTAATTTCTGTTTATAGTAGGATCCTAGATCAGTGGTGGGAACAAATCAAAGGGTAAGATATACGACTGGCAATAAGCTATGCCTGTACCTAATAGCTTCCAAAATTCCTACTTTATGACTGTTGTGAACTGACGTAATAAAACCAATCAATAAATTGTCTAGGCCTCGTCTAGACACAGCGAACCAATTCACCTATCCGTAATTGGAAGTACGTATTGGTTAGCATGCTTTATCACTCAAGTGGATATGTCAACAACTGCAACGGTTTTTTTTTAAACAACGTCATAAGACGTCACCGCGGACTTCATTTGTTTCATAATCTATCATGTGGACAATCGTCAACTAAAGCGGTAATTTATATGAAAATGTATTTGTCCTTATGGAGATTGGCCTCAATTTCTGCACATGTGAATTTAAGATCTATAAACGGGTGACATTGAGAGGCATTTCAGACATCCAAATCATTTGCTATTATAGTGCCAAAGTCAGTTCAGTTTCAATATTATTGAAATTAACCCACAATTTTTCTACACATGACTGACAGTGTCCAAGTGACACCAGTTTCCGTAATAGATTAAGTTTGTGGCATTGTGGTATATTTTTAAATGACGCATAACATTGATCTAATAAGATACGCTTTTGATTGTTTGATAGCGGTGGAAAATTGAGATAATACTCGGAAACTTGGTAAAAATATTGTTTTTATCTTATCTGGGACGCCTGTAAAATAATGTCTGCAGTGCTATCATCAAAATAATATACGGGTAGTAGACGCGAAGCATATCATTAATAGCGTATCTAAATCCGCTTTTATTCCACAACATTCTTGATGTTTATAGTAAACATACATTTCATGGAATCTCTTGAGTTGTTGTTATGGAAAAACTTGAGATAATAATGTTAGAATTCGAAAGTTTCAAAGTGTGAATTTCTCTTGCTTGTTACAAAAGCCAGTATAAGTTGGCCTGACATTCTACTGAAACTCCACACTACGCTAAGCCAGGTCAAGGTGCGGCAATATGAAATATGGAAAAAAATAACCCTAGAAGAGAATACATTAGTGTAAAAGCTATGCTATGTACTGTTTTGTTTAAAATAATGAATATAATACCTATCTTTAAAAATCTTAGATTTCAATTATGCATTTTTATTCATTTCATAGCCTTAGATCGAATATCGATTTTTATTTATGATCAACTGAATACAGCAGAGCAATGATTTTCTCTGGTTATTAATTTTGATGTCAAGGCATTATTGTAGAGACACAATCACACAATAGATGCCAAGAGCTATTGTTACAAACGTTGTTAAACTAGTTATTATACTTTTGGGAACTAAATTACACATGACTATTTACTTCTATCATTTTGTCCATGCATTCCATATGACATTTATATTTTATTTACATATTATTCCCTATAACCAGCTAAGTTGGTACTATCTGCAAAAACAGTTTTTTTTTTAAAACAAGATGCTTTTAATGAGTTTATTAAGACTTCTTATCAGTATAGTAATTAACAACAGTTATTACTAAAGGATTCCAATATCAACGAACTATATGTTAGTTACCATGCGTTATGATTTTTCTTCAGATAATGCAGTTATCCGCCTGGATAACTGCATTACAGCTGGATGCCCATCCAGTAGTAAGTTTATTTTAAGGTGCTTCCTGACCAGGACTGCTACAGATTCGAGCATTAAATTGTCGAGGGAAGAGAACCGAGCATTACATTGCGCAAGTTGATGATACAATGTGTAATTAATAATGACATTGTGGAATCAACTAAATGCTCAAAATTACATTACAGGCGAATGCTCGCCAAGTCAGGGAGGCATTACTATAACGTAATGTTCAAAATCGAATCTGAAATGTTACATTACAGGCGAATGCTCCAGGTGAGGGAGCACTTTTAGGAGACGTTATTAAACGTTATAAAAACTTACACATTACAAGATTGTTTGAGGAGGTAAACTTACCGCATGTACAGAGCTGGAATCTGCGAGCCATGTGTTGTACATGGTCTCCACGTAGGCGGAGCTGGAGCCATTGAGGAAGGGTTCCGCGGCTGCCGAGCTCTTATGCCTATATCCAGTCACTGCTCCAGCAGCGGCCTGTACAAACAAAACGAAGGTTTTGAAAACATCACGCCTGTAAATTGTTAGTACCTACGTAGGAGCAGTGCTCTTCCTTTGACGTTGTTTCATTTAGCATTATTGGTACCGGACATCAACCGAAATCTATAAAATTGGTTAATTGTGCCGTATTGAGCTGTAAAAGCTCTACAAAAATGATTGGACGAGAATGGAAACATTTCCTTTCATAGGTAAGTGGCACGCTTGGTTATCATACAAATCTGACTATGGATTGTTACAGAGAAATCACAGATGGACGAACACATAACACTGCCTGCCACCTAAGAATCGAACTCAGGTCCTCACGTTCCACAGTCGCGCATGCAACTAGCTGCTCAATATAGGCTTTGATTTAAAAATAGTAAGTTAGAACTGAAAGAGCAAATTTGGTTAGGCTGAACATTCCGATAGCCGTCATCGTCCCCTAAACTAAACAAATAATATAATTTAATTTATCATAATTTCAGATAGTATACTTATTCACGATCGTCATGGCCGTATCCACCCGGACTAAAGGGCGTGACTTTTAATAAGTTTAAATACAATTTTATTGACCTACTGTGTAATATCGTCAAAGGTGCTTACGTCATTTGTGACGTCAACATGTACAAAATACCATCGTTTGTTTTCAAGACACATTTCCAACATGATATCTTTACTGGCATACTCATTTCGTTTGGCGAACCTCCAATTGTCTTTGTAAGCCAAAATCTGTTCTATATGCATTGGAGTTTGGAGTAGATATTAAACTCAATCTTTAATTGTTACCTACCTATACATTGTATTGTACCAATTAATGTATGTAATAATATGGAAAAGTTGAGCAAAGTAGGTTAAAAATACAAGTGGCAAGGAGATAACGATGTGGCACAAAGTTTATCTGAGTAACAAAGGGGGCTCGGCCGTCCCGTCACAATATACCAGATACAGACAGCAACTTGGAGGCGCGACTAGCCCGCCGGTTACACAACAGACGGCCAACTACGAACAAATCGATGGAGCGCTAGAAATAGACATCTGCAGTTAAACTGAACGCATTTAATTGTTATTGTAAGGTTCAATTATAATTCTCATGAATCCGCGATGAGATTAGCATCGCAGAAAAAAAGTACCAACAATAAGCATGTTTTCGCACTTCCCAATAGTGGATTTTATTCCGAACATGTCACCTTCACCTTGGAATTTCTCGAAACAGATAACAATATCGAGTGCCTAACATCAATCAGACACATCACTAGTGATTTTATCAGAAACACTTTCCTTGCAAAGACTGTTGGAAAAGTTATTCTAACAGAATTATTCAGGTGCAGAAAACAGGCTTAACACAATTAGCATCTGTTTAAATACACGCGTTACAGCACTTACCAACCTGCCTGAACAATAGCTTTGTAATCAAGATATAATGTAATATAGAGTGGTCACCTTTTCTAAACTAAATACAGTTTATTTTTTACACTAGGTTCATGGGGTCCGAGTGCTCATCGAGTATTTCGAGATGTAAGCAAACAGTTAGTCGACTCTTCACGTGACCAGAGGGCTGGCCTTTTCCTCGACCAGAGTATCAGCATTGCCATCAAACGTGGCAATGCTGCCAGCGTTATGGGCACTTTTCACGTTGACAGCGATGTGGACGAATTTTTGGACGCCCAATGACCCCTGCCCTTTTTATACGCGTTCGTAGTTTTTTTATATTTCATTTAAGTGTATATACATATAGGTAGTTATTGTTAATTAAGTATGTTATACTATCTATCTAATACCTTTAAACGAGCAATTCTTGTATATATATATAATCTGAATCTCGGAAACGGCTCCAACGATTTTTATGAAATTTAGTAAGCAAGGGGTTTCAGGGGCGATAAATCGATCTAGCTAGGTTTCATTTTTAGAAAACGTCGTTTCGCCCAGGTACTGTAAATGTATATATTGGAACTTGAATGCAATTTTATTTCATTTTGAATAGTATAAAGCAAAGTTGCGGGTTACCATTTTTAACTGATGAATCGGTATAAATTAGTAATGAAAAATGCAATATTTCGGATTAATGACTTATTAAGATTTAATTCTGCTTGATAGCCATAAAAAAAAACCTTTTTTTGTAGGATTAATTAATACGAAGGCTTTAAATAAATCAATTAATAATGTTTAATTTTATATTTAATTAAAAACACAACCCTTTCCTTGCAGCCGGGTAAAAAGAACCATAATAGGATAACGAAATATGTAGGTAGGTACTTCAAGGAAGAAATGACTCACCTTGTTCGTCAGAACTTTTATCAAAATAATATATAATATAAATGTAAAAAGGAAAAATACTTGATATTTTACTTGAGGAAATTGCTCTCGCTAGCAAAACCAGTTTTTTTTAAACTGACCGCTAAATTCAACAAGGTGATTGCAAAGGACATGTCCTGGGTTGGGTTCACAATACTGTTTAATTTACCTGTCTATGTCTGATCGGTATCGTACCCTTTGAACTCTAGATGAACAAAATAAATCAAAGGAGGCCTCCTTTGATTTATTTTTCAAGCGAAAAAAAAATTAAATGGTAGCAAATACTAGCAACTTTTCTTAGTAGGGCTGCCAACTTGATCATGTGCTGAAAAATTAATAAAAGAAGGCTAGGTTGTGGCTCCCTTGCGATTAAAAGACTAGTTCTCCATTCCAAGCAGGGTTCATTCAAATTTACGAGTGTTGCCTTACTTAGAACAGTTATAAACTAGTGGAATCGAGTATGTACTGTCGGATACGCGACACGTGATATGACTCATACAATGTCGTTATGACGCCTCACCGTGATAATGCGTGCAATCCGTCACCGTCATCTAATTCCTATCATTTCCAAAAATACATCAATACTTGTAATACTTACAAGTAAAATTTAAATAACACGATTATTTTTAACATATAAGAGCAGCAGTATTGTATTTCAGTATTTTTGTATTCAAATGATACCACGTCCAACAACTCGTTTGTTGGACAAGGTCGTAAGTTACCGTTTAGTGATCATGGCCGCTGAAAACCTTGAACTTATTATTAAATAGCTTGTGAACACTTCGGCGTGTACCTTTTTTGTCACAAGACCACTAAATTGATAATAGTACTGTAATAGCTACATTCGTTTTTTTAGATGAATAAATTTACTGATAAAACTGAGAATTATACTGGCTTTTCTTTTAATGCTATTTTTCGCTCAATAAAATCTATGTCAGCATGGATCACACCCACATCGGAGAGAGCAATCCATATATTGCAGAAATAGTTTGTCAAACGTTAATTGAAACCAAAACCATGCATCACTATTTTTCTTAGTATATGAGGATTCATTTTTACTATTCTATCAACTTGAAGATATGATTTTAATCATCATCATCTTCATCATCTTCCTGCCCTTGTCCCATGTTACTTGGGGTCGGCGCAACATGTTTTCTTCTTCCATAACGTCCTGTCCCCTGTCACGCTATCACTGACTCCCTTTTCTTTCATATCACTCCTCACACAGTCCATCCATCTTTTCTTTGGCAGTCCCCTCCCTCTCCATCCATCCACATTTATATTCATAACTCTTTTAGTAACAAGCGTTTCATCCCTCCTCATCAGATGACCATACCAGTACAAACGGTTTCCTTTCAACTTTTCTGTCACTGGCGCCACATTCAAACTTCCTAATATACAATATACTAATTTCTCACTTTATCCATTCTCGTCACTCCGCACATCCATCTCAACATTCTCATCTCTGCTACATGCAATCTCTTTTCATCCATCTTTTTCACAGCCCAACATTCTGATCCATACAGTACGACAGGTCTTATCACGGACTTGTAAATTTTACCCTTTAACTTGAGCGGCATCCGTGGGTCGCAAGTTGTGCCAGTTAACTGTCGCCATTTCATCCATACCGAGTTGATCCGGTGCGTTACGTCTCTGTCTACCTCGCCATCCCCTTGGACAAGCGACCCTAGGTACCAGAAGTCGGAGCAGATTGGTATGGGCGTTCCAGCGAGAGCTATGGGCACGGAACTGGAGAGACCGCCGAAGTCACAAAACAAGTATTCAGTTTTGTTTCTGCTCAATTTCAGGCCAACACTCTCCTGTCTGTGCCCCGACACCTCCAATTTGCTCTGGACCTCTAGGCCACTCTCGGCAACCAGCACAATGTCATCGGCAAACAGCATACACCAGGGTGCCATTGTATAGAATTTTAAAACCAAGTAGATGCCACTGCAGTCCTGATTTTACACACATAAGTTGTTTTTGTTTCATTTGATAATGGAAAATGTGTTTGCTCACCTGTGATTTATTGAGAAGCCATGAGCCCAATCTTTCACTACTCCCAGCTTTATTTGAGAGTTGAAATATTAATCTTGCCCGATGCATGATTGTCTCAGTCTAGTGTCAGATCTGTAAATAAGAATAATCTTAATGAATTTCCACTCATTATTGTTATTATAACATTATCTCTCCATGGAATACCATTTAAAATTATGTAAACATTTATAAGATTGTCTAGCAGGCTATTTCTGTGTAATCACATGAGAAAAAGATTCCTGAAACAGTGTTTTTATTCATAGAAAGATGAATCATTAAAATAATAACTGTTATCATGAGTGTTGTTAATAAGGCATGGGTTTTATTCAACATACCAGTTTCTAGATTGTATATAGAATTATTTATTTTTATTTAATTATTAGTATTAATCAATTAATTTTATGTTTTCTAGAAACCTATCAGCCTTTTTAAATATTCTTCTTCTTGGTCATGGATTGTCTGATAAGTTGGTTGCGGCTTTTGCAAGACTTGTCCATCTCTCTATTTGTGGCACTACATGTACATTTTTGCCAAAGATTTTGATCTTTAGAAAGGCTGATAGGCTTATTTCTACGACATATTCCTTTCTGCCAGAATTTCAATAGGAAAATAAAAACCTAAAAGGTCAACTGAATCTCTATTCAAACTTACCGTAACAGGTCATAATAATGCTACAATGTAATGGAAACATGATGTTAGACTGCTTGTACCATAAATGTTACTAAACATGATAAATTCTTTTTAAACAAATATACTCCACAAACAGAAAGATAATATACTAGAGAATTAAGGCCACAACATTGTCAATGCTAGAGTAACTGGCACATTAGAATCTTTATGTTTTTTTTTTTATGTTGATTACAAATCTATACTAATATTATAAAGAGGTAAAGTTTGTGAGGTATTAGGGATCTACTGAACCAATTTTGAAAATTCTTTTACCAGTAAAAAGCCACATTATTTCTAAAGCAAAATCATACAGTGATATTTTGAAATGTGATAAAAGTCAGCAAGTTGCTGTTCTAATTTTAAAACATGGTCAATTTAGAACAATTATTTTCCTTTTTTACCAGTATTTTTGAAACTAAGGTAAGAAAAGTTCTGTTAAATATTTACACAGTTCAAATATTTCATTTGCAGCCTCCTATTTCAGTTTATTCTTTTATTCTAATTTTGTAATATAGGACCTATGTGAAGAATATTTATTAATGTAGATTAGGATCAATAGGAGAACAATTAAAGAACTACCTTTCCAATATACTATCTAGCATTAAAAAATTTGGCAAGAAGTCAAAACAGCTATATCTATGCACTACACCATGCTGTGGTATTATTTATAGACTTGATTATATAGTTCAAGGTCATCGGAGAAATGACTAGTGTTTACATGAGCCAAAACTTGATTGTTTTTATGATACATCTAGAACAATAAACTAAATACTGAGGAGACATGGATGCCATAGATAAACTAATTGTCAAATCAGTGTTCTTTTCCATGTGATATCAAAAAATACTAAATCAAGACTTTCTAGGGACCAATATGGGAGTATACTTTCAGATTTAATTTGGTAATCTGCAATCACAAAAACCCTCTAAAAATATGTAAAAATCTCCTTCGTGTGTCAAATACAGTGTACTAGGGCCTGTGAGGAAAACAAGTAATTGTTTCGCACCTCTCTTTTGAGTAAATCATTAGTAAAAATGAAAACAGATGTCAGATTAGAGAGAAATAGAAAGGAGCTGAGTGATTCTGTAGTAGTGACACTATTACAGAATCACTCAGCTGGCCTAAAGTACAGGTTACTTTCTAAATGCATCATTTTTATAAAGAGAAGATTATATAATCATCAATTCGGTATCAATTATTATTTTACTGTGAAGTGGTGATCTAGCACTACATTGTATCACAGGGGTACTCGTTTTCCTAACCTCTTTTTCACTCGTTGCGTCATATAATGCAGATTTGCGTTTACGTTACAATAATTATAGTTACATACCTGATAAGTTTTACCCTCACTTGAATAATTCACAGAAAACTAATTGATCAATACTGAAGTCTCGTGATTCAAGGTTATATAACTCACTCTTTTCACGTACCAATTTACGATAGGTATGTTGCGGCGAGAAGTTGCTGAATCAAAAGTATATTCGTTCTTTCCTAATTCATCATACTCGTTTTGGTATGATTCTCTAAGTTTATTCTATTATTTACCTTCGACACTATTCGAATGTGTAGTAAATTGTCTTGTCTGGCAAGCACAGTCAAATTTGATTGAAAGTATTCAAAAATTCATGCTTTTCGCTGATTCGCTGCCGCCAGGGGTGACAATCTTAATAGTGGCAAACGAGTAATCGTTCTAATATAAGTGTAAAAAATTAGGTTGGACAGCAAAAGTATTGCCACTCCATACAATTAAATGACATTTTAATTTGTTGTCATTGTATCGTAAGTTAACTAGAAAACTAGCGCACAGATGGCGGTATTCATAATGTACAATTTGAATTAAGTACCAGCAAGCAATCTTAATTTTCAAGATAGTTAGCAGCGTCTGAGTAGCCGATTCATATTGAGTCAGACTGTCGTGCGATTGAGCACTGGTTCGATTCTCGTGAATTGTGATTCTTTTTGTTTCCTATATTAAAACAAGTATGGGCAATAGTTCCAAAACCTATGTCCAGAGGGCGACACTTTCTGTTTCTCAATATTGTCGCTGAGATAGACCTCTATTTCATATATAAAAAAAGTTCTCTGTGGCTGCCGCCGTCTGTCGTCTGTTCTCGAAAGCCGTGGACTGTCAAAGTTGAAGTTTACACTCCACAGATTGTAGAAGGAGGCCGTATCGATTATTTCAACAGCACAGGTTGTTATTCTCGGTTGTTTTATATTTAAGGATATATTTCCCTATTTTTGTTGGAGATGTGAAGAAGACTGAAATTATACGAGCATCTTATTTAACCATCCGGGGCTCACTTGGAAGTTCCTGAACCCTTGAACCGCCTCGGGACCACAGACTACTTAGAGATATGCTCAGGATCGGGACTCAATGAGTCCCGATCCTGAGCATGTCAATTCTTGTACATACATGACATGTATACAAGAATTGACAGCTCAAGTACTTTTACATGTTGCCAGGAAATGAAACTCTTTAGTTCCCTAATATTTAATTTCTACTCTTTGATGTCGCACTGTACATTGATGAAACGCAAAGCAGTTGGGTGTGGAGGTGCGGATGTGAAGCTGAGTCACAAACTGTTGGAATAAGGTTTGGTTTGAACAAAATAATTTTCATGATTGTTCTTTATTTTCAATCAATGGCACTTGTCAAATTCATGTACAATAGTTGTTGACTAGTTATGTCAGTCATGTTTTTCTTACCAATCGAGTGTTCAGCTTCATAGCGTATAGTTGATTTTATTTAATAGGTTATGGGCCATCCAGGACATAAAGGAAAATGATATTGTTTAAGTATTTTCTCAGTTGCCAACAAATCTACGTAAGAAGCCTAATAACCAAGATAAAAAAAAATGGAAAGAAACAATTTTAAAATATATTCACGTTTATTTACCGCGGTACTTCTTTCGTCGGGCTGACAGTAGTTATAACTATACGAAGACTAGATTCTGCCCGCGGCTTCTCACACACACACACACACTCAAAACTTTCGCCTTTATAATATTAGTGTGATAAAAGCACTAATTTAAAATTGTATCTATAATTATTTATGTTAATAACATGCTTTGAATAAATGTGTTTATTTGATTCTTTTCTTTGCTTGTTTTAGGTGTTTCTGTAAGCTCAGTGCGCAGAATCCTGCTACACGGCTTTGAATACGGTTGGAAATACACGACACCAGATAAACATAGGAAGGGTCTTCCCCTTAAAGATTTTGGACGACTTTGACACATGTGAAATTCGGCAGAAAATTATTTTTTTATACTTTATATAAATATAAAAAGAGGTACCAACAATCTATGCGGAACTTATTGAAAGCAATTGATTATTAAATATACTAATTTTTTGTGAAGTTGTTGTTTTATTAGTACTACATATCAATTATTTAATAAACATACTAATTTAATATATATCCTTATTATTTATACCCAATAAATAAATAATATTGTTCAAGTATCAAGATCAGCTGGGTCGTACTAACTGGGTTGCTATCTGAGCGATTGTGGCGCCCTCATTTATTTTCTACTCTTTTATGTCGCACTGTATGTTGATTTCATAAGCCTAGCAACGGACAAAGAATTTTTTGATAACAGTTGGAAATGAAGAATTTTTTGATGTTGAAGATGTTAGGGGAAATGAGCTGTGGAGCAAATATTGTAAGAATAAAAAAATAGGTTGTGGAAAAAGTTTTTAAACTGTCATGGTCACTAACACTAGGGCGTTTGTGCATTACAAGGTATTTTACAGTCCGATTTTTTACGGTCCGATATGGATCACATTAATGGATATCCTGATTCTGCAAGCGTTCTCCGACAGCCGTTTCTCCTTTGGACTGTTCACCGACAGGACGTTTCGTTTTTGAGAGATTCGTCGACAGAACGTTTCACCTATGGATGTTTCGCCGACAGAATGGTTCGCATTTGTTTGTTTCGACGACAGGACTTTTCCAGGACAGGAATATTCGCCGTCAGATCGTTTTGTCTACGATTGTTTCGACATGGCTTTTTCACTATTTAACTACAAAGCCATTAAAAAGCTACTAGCTTGCTACAAAGACATGAAGAAAGTTTTTTTTTTAATGAAAGACCGTCTTTACTTTTAATGAATAGTATTTATCTATTACCTATCCATATTCGTCTATTTTGTTATTGCAAACATTGGGGAAATATAAAAACAAAGAAACGTATTTATTCATTTATATTATGAAGTGGCGATTACAAAGTGAATAACAAAAATACCTTCAATTTACAGTTTTATTATAAGCAGTTAAGTATATACGTAGGTTTAAAAAATTGAAATTATTTCATCAGGTGACAAATATGTGCCCATCCATTTAAATATGATTTTAAGTCCATTTGATTATTTTCAGATGAATGTGTCTCAATCCTTTTCCTGTAATAATCTGTAACTTCACGCTTTCGCTTAGACATTGGTTCTGCGGGCTTTATTCTTTCAATAATGTTCTCTGTATTCTTTTGCTCCTTTTTAAACTCTGAGATAGTTTTAAATATGTTCCACCTCTGTCAATTTAGTAGTGTGTTCCATCTATTAAGCCACAATTCAAGGGCGTTCTGTGTTAAAGGAATATATGATAATATACTATCATGTACTGACCACAGAGTAGGTGGAAATTGCGGTGGAAGTCGTTTCATTGCAATTATAGAGCCAACTGATTTCGTAATTCTCATTGATCCGTTGATATAATATTTTTCGAACCACGTTATCACATCAATTGCTTCGTCCGGTATAATTTCGTCTTTTATTATAGCAAAGGCTTCAATAATTTCACTTGGCTCTAGAAATGCCAGTGCACCGATATGCCGCATCTTATGAGCAAAATCTGAATCATTATTGTATTTCGTAGCTAGACAAGCTTGCTGAATATGACGATATATACTCTGATTTAAGTGGAAAAAACAGAGTTTATTTAAACAATTGGGAAATGTTTTTTTGATGGCTTTCATAGCTGAAACTTCAAAATCGGTGAGGATAATCGGATCCAAATGGACATTCAATTTATTTAATCCCACGCATTTAACAATTTCTAAAAAAATTGTATAAGATTTTACTGACTTGTGAGAAAGCAAACCGTACACTAAGGGAACTATTTTTTGCGTGGAGTGTGGTGCGCCAACCATTGCATGTTTTGTATAGATCTGATCGAATGGACGCGGGCAACAAGCGAAGGTCCCGTTCATCATCCAAAACCTCGCTTCGTTCAGCATTTTCAAATTTTCCTTAGTGGAAAATACTATTACGCTCTCAATATCATCAATATAGTGCCCGATCAGAAATGGTTCACCACAGTCATTGCTCATTAATTCTTCGGGAATCACGACACTGTGAATATCCTTTGGAATCGGTGGAAGATTTTTATTTCTGTCTCTTTGAATAATTTTCCTCATAGCATCTTTATTGGGCATATCTTTATTGACCTGCTAATCATGACTACCCACATTTTTGTCACCTAATTTTTATTATACCAAGCTAAGTGTCCAGCGCCTATTACTATATTACTAGCAATGTTACAAAATGCAAGTTATTTCGAGAAACTTTTGTGTACTATAGATGTAGTAAAAGTCTTTGTAGCAAGCTAGTAGCTTTTTAATGGCTTTGTAGTCAAATAGTGAAAAAGCCATGTCGAAACAATCGTAGACAAAACGATCTGACGGCGAATATTCCTGTCCTGGAAAAGTCCTGTCGTCGAAACAAACAAATGCGAACCATTCTGTCGGCGAAACATCCATAGGTGAAACGTTCTGTCGACGAAACTCTCAAAAACGAAACGTCCTGTCGGTGAACAGTCCAAAGGAGAAACGGCTGTCGGAGAACGCTTGCAGAATCGGATATCCTAGTTTGTGCACTTTACGTAATTTTACCGTCCGAAATTTTACTTTTCTCCATTCCGGGCCGTTTTTTTTTACGGTCCGAGATGACAGCAATGAAAACGTGTTTATGCTTGTGCACTACGTCCGCAATCTGTATTATTCATGACAGGTAGAGTCTGGCAAACGAAAGTCATGCTATGCAGTCGGAAGATACATATGCGCGAGCTTGCTGGCCAAAACCAGATATATCCTCCGACTGCACAGCATGATTTTCTTCTTTTTTACGTCTTTTTAGTTTGCTTTTTTTAAATTTGACGCGCTTTTTCAGTCTCTACTTTCGTTTGCCAGACTCTAAATCATAGTAGCTGTAGACATCCGATAGTATATAAAAAAAATCTTTCGTCCTGCCTCAATTTTGGGGCAGGACGTCCTCGACCTCAATTGTCGGGTACCTTTCACTTATAAGGGGATAAACCCACAATTATTTTATTTTTTATTATTATTTCCGTAGAAGACAAAAATAAAGCAAGCAACTGCCGAAGTTCCAAGAAACTCATCGTTCCTAGCGTAATTACTCGTGCGTGGCGTGTAGTTTCAAAGAGGGTTACTCTAAATTGCGCCGCACCGATCCGAGTAAAGACGGACAAGTGCACAAGCCAATCATCCGTTTTTTCATGCCACATTGGACCGTAAAAAATCGGACTGCCGGACAGTTAGTAAAACTCCTTGTAGTGCACAAAAGCCCTACATTAACATTAGAAACGGGATATTTACCATGTTTACTGTTTGTTACGAGTTTCCGATATTTCGGTGCTGTTGCAAGCACCATGATCACGGACAAATTGAAGTTATTGCGGGTATATTTATACACCCACCCGCAATAACTTCAGTTGGTAAATATCCCGTTTCTAATGTTAATGTTAGGTTGTGGAAGATCCTCCCCGGTGGGTTCCCGCTTTGTCGAGGCGGGGGGGCTCAGTAACCGTGGCTTGGTCACCCTCGGTGAAGCGAAGAGGAACCCGAGGAGGGGCCGCTCGTCAGGGCTTTTGCCGATAAGCCGACGACGTAGCGGCCAACTAGTAGGTTGCGGTGCCGCTTGGTAACAGGTGACATCGCAACTGAGGCGGGCCGCGATGTCTTATGGAGATTCCCAGGTCCCATACGATATCGCGGCTGAGGGTTGGAGGCCGCGGCGGGAGAGGAGTGCCGGTGTTGCGGTGCGCCGCTCTCCCTACCTTCCGCGGCCTAGACGGGGTCGCCACCGTCTGATGGCGGACGCGGTGGGGCTGCAGGGGAAGAGGAGTGTTGGTATAGCGTTAGCCGCTCTCCCTATCTCCTGCGGCCGCAAAATGGTAGGTGGCGGGGCCATTGACCTCGAACCGTTACAGTGGGACCAAGGGGTCGTCTGGCACCCATGTGCTGATTTGGTCCCTGGGGTGGTCACGGCGTACAGTGTGTTCTGGTGCGCTGATGATGGGGGGTACTCCCCCGAGGAGGGTCCGGTGACGGACAGCCGCGGCGGGTTCGCGGTGAGTGCTAACGCGTGCCCGTGTTCCCGCCATAAGCGGCACTGGAGGACACCGTGGAGTTTTAGTGGGTTAGAGTCCCACATAACTGCACTATCTCCCCGTGGTATAGCATGGGAAAATATGATGAGAAGCATCAATATGGATAGCCATCGAGAAAGAGAAAATTGAAAAAAAATTGGTGGTCTGTAAAGTCGGTTTACGGACGAAAGTTTTTTTTTTTGTTTAATTATAGCGATTATAACGTTACAATGAGCGTAACGTTACATTGAGCGTAACGTTGCTTTGAGTTATCCTTTTTCGTGCGTGCAGCCGGCGTTCATCGATTTATTAGACGTTGTCACGTCAAAAAAAAATTGGTTGTCTGTAAAATCGGTTTACGGACGATAGTTTAACGTGACAACGTCACATATATAACGATGCAATTAACGTCATTGTAACGATACGATTATAACGTTACAATGAGCGTAACGTTACATTGAGCGTAACGTACAAATATTTATTAATGATTATGACAAAGACAAAGATATTTTTTATTTCGAGTAGGCCACCAAGCGGCACTTTTGAACGTTAGGTACATTAAAATTTACAAGTTATAAAAGTTGATTCTACCGTGCATTCGGAAAGTAGCTTGTTATGGAGAAGAATGCACAAGAAACTCCATACTTACTCTTTTAAAAAAAAAAGTGTTTTTTACAATATTTAGTTACATATAAGTACATTCATTAATAAATTCATATATGTGAGGACAATGCACCCAGAATAGCACTACACACTATACTATGTATCTTAGAATATACGCTTTTAGTAGCGGGAGGAACGCAGTTGTGGAAGCAAAATAAACAGTTTAAAAGGTACAACGAAATTTATGAATTATTTCAACATATTACATCAGACACATTATTTGACAACACTGTTATTTTCAAAGCCCCATGGTAACAGACAATTACTTTTTTCTATGGAGCAAAGGGTCCAAGGAGTCCATATTTAACACTTTCCCTTAATTGCCTGTTTGACATAGGACACCTAGTTTAATACATGTCCTTTGATGGGTGGGCTTTGGCACAGCCTTGGTAAAAAAATCAGCCAGTTGCTCATTCGAGCTTACTTTTTTGACCACTATGTCTCCCTCTTCCACGATTTCTCTTATGAAGAAATGTCTTATTCTAATGTGTTTTGTTCTCTTGTGGAACTCAGGATTGTGAGCTAGGCGTATAGCAGCTTCGTTATCAACATGCAGTACTGGTACTTGTCTTAATTCAGTCAGATCATTAAAGATCCTACTGAGCCATATTAATTCTCTGGTAGCTTCACTGGCTGCGACAATTTCCGCTTCGGTCGTTGATATGGCGACTGAGGCTTGTCTTTGACTCAGCCATGATACAATTCCTCCAGAGTAGCAGCATGCCACTCCTGTGGTTGAACGTCCACTCAGTTGACAACCACCATGGTCAGCGTCACTATAGCCTTCCAATAGGCAACATCCATGGTTGGCCTTGTACCTTATTCCAAAGGAACAAGTGCCTTTAATGTAGCGCATAATGCGTTTTACAAGAAGACAGTATATGCAATATCTGGGCGTGTTCCGGTCATCAGATATGCGAGGGACCCAACAGCTTCACGATATGGGAAGTGTGCCTCTACTGCATCAACTTTCCCTGATTGAGTATTATTATCTATAGGCGTCCCAATTGAATTGCAGTTTCCCATTCCGAATCGGTCCAGGACCTTCTTGGCATAGGCTTCTTGTTTGATGAAGATAGACCCGTCTGTTTCTCTGACTATTTCTAAGCCTAGGTAGTAAGACGCAGGTTTCGTCGTAATTTTCAGTCTTATCTTCAAATCATTTAGAAAGCTGTTGGCAAGGTCCTCATCAGTAGCAGCTATCAAACCGTCATCAACATAAAGGGTGATGAGTAGCTTTTTGCCATTAACTTGCCTGGTATACAGACAGCAGTCGGATTCACTTTGTTTAAAGTCCATATCCAGCAGAATTTGTTCGAAGCATGAATTCCAACATCTTGGAGCTTGTTTTAGACCGTACAGACTTCGGTTAAGCTTTAAAACATTTGACGAACCATCAGTGTAGCCATCCGGTTGATGTACATAAATCTCTTCTTGAAGTTTGCCGTTTAGGAATGCAGTACACACATCAAACTGGACAAGATGTAGATTTTCTTGCGTGCTTACACTTAGTAAGGCTCTTATCGTTGCCATACGAGCAACCGGACTAAAGATCTGTTCATAATCGATGCCTTTTCGTTGTTTAAAGCCTTTTACGACAAGTCGAGCTTTATATTTATCGATAGAGCCGTCAGGGTTCCTTTTAATACGTAGGACCCATTTGCAGGGTAGTGCCTTCCTGCCATTGGGCAACGGGCATGCCGTCCAGACGTTTAGGTCTCTTAGTGAATTAATCTCACTCTCCATTGCTTTGCGCCATTCTTCGCTATCATCTCTCACAATGGCTTCTTTGTAGGTTTCTGGGAATCTCTCATTGGTTACCGAGCACACAAAGTCCTCGTACCTTTTGGGTCTCGCGATTGTAGATCTCTCTCTAAGATTGTAGCGAGGTTCCTGTTCAGCTGGGGTACCATCAGCAGTTGAAGGCTCAGTGATCTCTTGCTCTCCTTCGTCGTGAGGTTCAGTGACCTCCAGCTCTCCTCCGTCGCTAGCGTCGAGGAAGACTTCGTCTGGGATCAGAACTTGGTCATCCTCTCTATCTCCCTCTTGAGCAAGTTCCTGGTTTTCGGCATCAGGCACAGGGTCAGGGTTGCTTCTGTCATCGCTCTCGGCTCCCTCTGACCGTAAGGGCACGCTAATGTTGATTTTAAATTCAACATCGGTCTGGAATGAGATATCTCTTGACTTCAGTGTCTCTCTTCCGTTCCAGATCCGGTAGCCGTCGTCACCTTCGTAGCCTATGAGCCTGCCTTTGATGGCTTTCTTGCTCATTTTCTTGCGTTTTTGTTTTGGTACATGGGCATAGCATTCACTTCCGATTATCTTTAAGTGACTTATTTTGGGTTTCTTACCGTGCCACAACTCGAAAGGAACTTTCGATTCTACTCTAGTAGGCCCTGTTCTATTGAGCACGTAAGCAGCTGTATTTATCAGCTCTGCCCAAAGTTTTTGAGGCATTTCTCCTCTAGCATAAAGCATGGATCTCGCAGCTTCGACAAGCGTTCGGTTTTCTCGCTCACTACAGCCGTTCTGCTCCGGCGTGTAAGGCATTGTCAGCCTATGCTGAATACCGTGTCTTTGCAGTATTTTCCGGACGTCCTTGTTATCAAACTCGCCACCGTTGTCACTCAGTAAGGTTTTGACAATGTGCCCAGCGTTCTTAGCTTCTTGGAGCATCTGTGTAAGTTTGTCTTTTACTTCTGACTTATGCTTTATAAAGTACACAAAGCGGTAGCTGGAGTAGTCGTCCTTAAACAATACAAAATACTTGTATTTCGAGATACTTTCAGTGAAGGGGCCACAAACGTCAGTGTGTATCAACTCTCCACATGCTGAGGCTCTTTCCCTAGTTCCAAAGGGTTTTCGGTGGGTCTTGCCATAGATGCAGCCTTCGCATTTCAGTTTATCTGGACTTAACTCGATGCCTAGCTCGCGCTTAGCTACGCGAATGACGTGGTTCTTGTCTTGGTGTGCGAAACGCTCATGATACAGCTGCAGCATGTTTGTACCATTGATAGCATTTACCACTATTGATTTTTGCTTTGTGGGCATGACCGCCTTCATTTCTAGTTTATAGAGGCCGCCAAAGGGTACTCTCTTGCCAACAATTCTAGTAGTGCCTTCAATGTCGAGCTTGCACTGTCTAGTCGTTGATGTGAATAGGCTATTTTGCATCCTATCTTGCGCTGCCAACGGTGAGAACAGATTTTTGGTCAGATTTGGTACGAGCCACACATCGTTAAGTGTTATCTTCTCCCTTATATTATTAACATTTGTTTCTACCACCACAGCGCCTTTTCCTACGGCAGGAATTGTGCTTCCGTCAGCTGTTATTACTGTGTGGTCCACATCGAATTCTTGAAAATCGCTGAAGAAGTCGCTCCTTACTGCGATGTGGGTTGTTGCCCCGTTATCGACAAACCAGTTCTCTCGGTCTTGAGCTTGTCCTGTAGTGCATGCGTTTACCATTAGCGAGATGTGTTGCACCTGCTTGGCGTTTGAGCCTGTTCCTGATGTGCCTTGAGTAGATTTAGGTGGCCTCCCATCTCTAATCCACTTCTTGCAGTTGCGCACTCTGTGTCCTTTCCTAGAACAGTAGTTGCAGATCAGTTGCTCCTTGTCCTTGTCATGCTTGGTAGGACGCTCATTGGGTGTAGCCACTAGCGCTTCCTGTTTGGGAATCTCTTGGCTGCCCAGATCTCTTTCGAATGCACAGAGGTGTGTCGTCAGACTGTCTATGGTCTTCTCCGTCTGCTTTAGCATGAGCCAGCTTGATTTGAAGTTGAGGTACCTTTCGTCCAACGTATCTAACACCTTGCAAATGAGAAACATCTCGGGAAGTTTAGCAGTAGCGTCAATCTTCGAGACTTCCGCCTTCAACTCATTCCAGAGGTTCTTTAGTTTGGCCATGTGAGTGGGTATGTCATCCACTTTGTCGTGCTTCAGTCCAAAGAACTCTAGACATATGTTATATGCTCTATCTTCCGTCAGCCCGTCAAATAATCTGTGCAATTCTTGCCAGACTTCGCGTGCAGTCTTGTATCTCATTACTTTTTTCAGTGTGTCTTCCGACATGTTAGTGGTTAGCATCAGAAGAGCGCCAGTTTCGGCCTTCTTATACTTGGCTAGAGCCGAACTATAAGAGCTGACAGCGACGTCACCTTCCGACTGATCAACTGGTATTGGTTCTTTCAATTTACCTTCGACGGCTGCCATCGCATTCTCCGTTCCATCCAGCATAATCGAAATTTTGTATTTCCATGTTTGCCAGTTTTCTTTACCAATTAACTTGCCGATATCGATTTTAGTTGTGTAATCCATTTCGTAACGTGACACTTTTTCCGTTTAATCGCGGGTCGATAACCTCTTAGAATATACGCTTTTAGTAGCGGGAGGAACGCAGTTGTGGAAGCAAAATAAACAGTTTAAAAGGTACAACGAAATTTATGAATTATTTCAACATATTACATCAGACACATTATTTGACAACACTGTTATTTTCAAAGCCCCATGGTAACAGACAATTACTTTTTTCTATGGAGCAAAGGGTCCAAGGAGTCCATATTTAACAATGTACAGGCATAAAGTAATAAAAATACTCACACATGCACTGTGCAGTTATATAATAGAAGCTAGAAAAAAAAAGCATTAACATCTGAAGCAGTTAAGTTATGACCAATCCTAGCTGACGGCGTCCGTTCACGAACATGACGCATGAATTGGCACCACCCAGCTCATCCATCATGAAGGGAACCGGATGATCCAACACACGCGCCACCCTCAGAGAGACATTTGAGAGAGCATGACACACTCAACTGCCAGGGCACACACAAGTCAACGAACGACACACAGGTACAGTAAATGGTAGATTTACAGTTGGGTACATAGTACTCACACACGTGCTTTGCAGTTATACAATAGTAAGGAAATTGAGTTTATACAATACAAATATATTCATTCAGTCTTCAGCAGTTCCAAGAACACTGCAAAACAATAATGTTCTGCATATCACTTGGTTTTGTGCCCTAGTGGATGTGGAGCAGGAATAGCATTTAGCCAAGCATTTTTATCAGTGAAGTAATCCCCCAACTTATAATATGCCAGCCTGCATAGTATGCGTTTTATACAAGTTTTAAATTTCGTCTCATTCATTTCAAGAATGTGGGGAGGAATTTTATTGTAACATTTTGTACAGTACCCCATGAAAGAAGAGGCTACTTTTGCCAGTCTGAAACCTGGTTGAACTAATTGGTCCCTATTTCTAGTAACGTAAATATGTCTGTCGCCGTTTTTACTAAAAAGATGTAAATTCTTTCTCACGTATCATGTACGTTATTTCATAAATATATTGACAAGGAACCGTCATGATGTTAATGTCCTTAAACAGTTCCCTTAGGGAATCGCGCCGGCGAAGATTAAATATTGCTCTGATGGCTCGTTTTTGCAGAATAAAAATTGACTCAATGTCTGCAGCCCTTCCCCATAGTAAGATACCGTAAGACATTATACTATGAAAATAACTAAAATATACCAGTCTCGCGGTATCCACATCCGTCAACCGACGAATCCTCCCAACAGCATAAGCCGCCGAACTCAGCCGCCCCGCAAGGGACACCAAATGAGGACCCCACTGCAACCCTGAGTCCAGCGTGATCCCCAGGAAAACCGTTTTATCGACGAATTCTAGCTTCTCCTTGTTTAACATAATGTCACAATCAGTACTTTTGACATTCGGCAATGAAAATTTTACGCACTTGGTTTTTTTACCATTTAAAACTAAATTATTGGTAGTGAACCAATCCTGAACCTGCCGTAGCGCGTTATTTACGTCGTCAACCTGACAAGCACGTCTAATTATTTTAAAAATTAAAGATGTGTCATCAGCAAATAACACCGAATTACTAACTAACTAACTATGAATTATACTTATCAATTTAATCAATTTACCTGTTAATGCTTTTATAAATTTATACCTGTACGTAGTATAGTGTGTAGTGCTATTTTTGAGAACATCGTCCTCACATTATGAATTTATTAATGTATGTACTTATGTAAATATTTTAAAACATCTATTTTTTAAAAGAGTAAGTATGGAGTTTCTTGTGCGTTCTTCTCCATAATAAGCTCCTTTTCCTAAAGCACGGTAGAATCAATTTTTATTACTTGTAAAATTTAATTTTCCGCCTACTGGCCTAATTGAAATAAATATATTTGACTTTAAAAAATGTTCTAAATATTCGTCATTAACTCGTCATCGTCGTAACTTGCGTCATTATTGACTTCAGTCCACATCACCCACGCTCGTGCCTTCGCTCGTCATAATGTCACACCAAAACGCTCCTTGGTTTTTAAAATCAGGTTGTAACAAAAACATCGAGCATCATGTTCCAAGTGTGGTTCGAGTAAATTTAAGAACAGCGAATGCTCGATGTTCTGTTGCAAGTAAATGCTCTAGTCTATACTCACCTAAAGTGACTATGCGATGCCCTGCACTGCCACCTTTCCACCAAGTTGATTTGCTGTCGTGCTAGCGACACGACGAAGAAGATTCCATTCCAACGCAGATGGCATAGAATAACTATATAACTATATTTCTAACTATGTGTTTGTTTAAAAACTGACTACATAAAAAAAAACTAAAGCATAAGTCCTCAGTAGCCAGCTCAGAGCAATGACTAAAGCATCATTGCTCTGAGGTAACCAGTAAGTTGGAAACACACTTACGTGTCGTGGCGTGGCGTGGCGCCTTCTGACGCAGTTGATTGGGTACAAAACTCGTTGTGTTATGACGTAGGCTGAAACAGATTCGTTTGATAGGTGGACCCCACGCCACGCAACGCCACGACACGTAAGTGTGGTTCCGCCTTTAAAAACAATCGATTTTTATTGTCAATGTCATTGTCAAATGCCAAACATGTCATGTGTCAATGCCTGCCTGATGTGATGGGAAATCAAGCTGTCAAATATGCTAAAATACTTGCTTTGCTGTAAAAGTTATTTTTGTAAAGCGGAAAACCTAATTGTTTTTCAGTTTATCTAATAAATTTATACCAAAATGTGTAGTCTTTCTTCACGACTACTAAAATTTCCTTCTGAAATTGCTGCTATACGTAAAGTTACGTGTATTCGTACATCTAACCTTGCACTACCAACAAATCAAACATTCGACTTACACCGAAACTATAGCACCAACAGAGACTATGATAAGCACTGGAATGGATATTCATATAAATATTTATGTTACTCTGTCTTATTTGGTGCAGCCACCTATACTTCCTACAAATTCTGGTAAGTTTTACTTGAGCCAACATAAATTATTCAGCTAAGGTCTGCTGCTGCTGCTAGAGACTCCTATCTTAAACCCAAGGGTTTCTTAGATTCAAATTAAATAAGACAAGCAAAAACTGCAATGTCATCTGTATTATACATTGTATTTGGAGTGCTGTAAAATAAAACACTGTAGTTAGATCTTGGTATATTATGATACAACTTTGTGAACACAAAAAAAACCTAAATAATTGCAAATTCTTTTAGGGCTCAGCACCGGTTATTGCCCTCCATAAATGCTGCTGAAGAAATTTCAGAATCTGACTCAGATAGTGAAGTTGACACCAAAAAGAAAAGATATAGGAAAGAAAAAATTGGTTTTCGAGACAGGAAGGTTAGTTTATTATCAAAACATTTACCTACAATGTTGTTTTTGTTCTTTTTATAATTTTTTTTTACAAGTGGTAGTGTAATTTTATTTTTATTTACTACAGATTATTGAGTATGAAAACCGTATGAGATCATATTCAACCCCAGACAAAATATTCAGATATTTTGCCACAGTGAAATTGTCATTTGGTGAACACACAGAGATTTACATGACACCTGATGACTTTTTGCGAGCCATCACTCCGGGCATGAAACAGCCTGATGGTATTTCTTTTATTTTATTTTAGTTTTAAGGCTCCTCTATACAGACACAATGAGACTATATAAATTTCAAACATTCCAAGTATAGTTTTACATAATTTGACTTTGCTCTTGGCATGGCTGCAACATTTGCTATTTGTTGTCTTCAGATTGTACCTGTATAGAGTAGTCTTCAATTTATTTTTTATTTTTGTCCATAACACACTCAAGAATTACCTAACTATAACATAAACATTAATTTATGTACAGGATGGATATTTTAGACAGAGCATTTAAGGTTTTTTTGTATCCTTCCTTATTATTAATGTAAATATTTTTCAAAATCTGTGAACGCAGTTAGCAATTACTGAAAAAGTTAAGGGCAGTCTCCTATGAATGTTTTACTGTAGCTTAGCCCTTACTACCCTGTCTCAACAATCCACCTTGTATTTTGATGTCCATAATTATTATAGAAATAGGTAACATTTTATTTTGATTGAGCATTAAAATAATGTTATATTTTATCCTGGACGCTGCTGGATAGATTATTGAGTATGAAAACCGTATGCGTCAGTATTCCACTCCGGATAAGGTATTTCGATACTTTGCCACCCTTCAAGCACAGCATCATGACCAGCATGAAATATTCATGACCCCTGATGACTTCCTGCGGTCTATGACACCTGGGGTCAAACAACCAGATGGTAAAATTATATTACATTACAGCATTTAAACCTACCAACATCATCAACTTATAGCTGTCTGCAATTGGACATAAGCACACCTTCCAATGTGATAACTTTACTCAACTACTCTCATCGAATTGCTATCCGAAGCATTTTTTCCATATATCAATATGAAAACGAAAATAAAAATTAAATAATAATATAATAGGATGTAACGGAAAGGTATGATCATATTTTAAAAACTGCTTCTACCCATATCTATATGAACAATTTTCTCCAAAAAATTTTTTATCTTTCATACAAATTTTGGTTAGCTGACAACAACTTTGTATGGAAATTCTATTTTTAGGGTTCCATACCTCAAAAGGTAAAAAAAGGAACCCTTATAAGATTACTCTCTTGTCCGTCTGTATGTCCGTGTGTCACCACCGATTTACTCAGGAATGGGTGGACCTAGCAAATAGAAGTTTACCAAAATGTACCTTAATTTTCAACTTTTTTATTTTTCTGTATTTTCCCTTTACTTGTGCTCTAAGACCTTGCTTTTGAACAAAATTGACAATTCTAGGTCAACCGGAAGTACCCTATAGGTTTTGGGTCGAAAACCTATATGGTAGTTCCCCTTGACCTAGAATCACGAAACTTGGGATAAAGTAAGGTTTTACAGCACAAATGAAGGCAAAATTCCAAAAAGCAAAAAAAGTTGAATATTAAAGGATGTCCCCATAAATACATAGTTGACGCCACCCTGGGTACGGAACCCTTCGTGCGCGAGTCCGACTCGCACTTGGCCGTTTTTTTTTTTGGGAATTCATTAGGATGTTCATGGAGAAAGTTGTTCATTTACATAGGCAGAAGCAGTTTTTAAAATATTATCGCACCATTCCATTACAACTTGTATTCATTTAGAAGGCTTTACCGCCGCTTTGATATATGATTGACTGCTAACCATGGGATCCTGGGTTTGATCCCTGGATTAGCAAATTGTTACTGTATAGTATCATCACGAAGTTCTCAATAGCAGTCAGGTGTCTGGATTTTTACCTATCATTAGCATCAGATGGAAGTTACACTTAACTGGCAAAATGCAGGTGAAGAAATTCACCCCTATTTCTTACTGACTTAAAATTCATAGCCCTGATATGATTTAAAATGCACTAGTAAACCCATACTATTTTATAAGCACTAAAGCAGGGGTCACCAAATGGCGGACCGCGGTCCGAATCCGGAACGCCGACTTAGTTTGTGTGGACCGTAAAGAGTACAATATAATTTACTTGTGTGCCTTGAATACGTATTTTATAATAATTTATCCCGCGCTTTGTCTTTACTGTCGTCGATTCGACAGCAGACATATCATCTCATCACAATCTATATTTACAAATTTATGATAAACGTCATTATGGCGGTACCAACAACAACACGTTTATTATTTCAATTTTAACTAAGTAAATACACTTGACGATGTAAAGGGAGGGGGGGAGGGATTGGTGGTTTTATAACTCTTACGGACCGTGACGGTCATATTATTTAAAAAAACAGACCCCAAATGTAAGTAATTGGTGACCCCTGCTTTAGGGAGTAGATTTATAAGGATTAGATTTATTATAAAATTAATATGTTTTTTCTTTTTTTAGGTTTAGGATTAGATCAGTATAGAAGATATGACCCTAAGGTAAGTTTCACTTCATAAAACATAAATGATCCTTTAATACAATACATATTAAGATGTCCATAAACTGTCATGCAACTAATTATGTATCCATTTTAAATAATAATACAGTACTAAGAAACAGTATTGATTTAATAATTGTGTACTGTGTGCACTTGCACTAATTTAACCTAATCTTCACTGCTGTTTTAAGATTCCCACTTTACATTTCTAATATGTATTATAAAATGTTCCAGTTGAACTTTGTACATACAATAATATTAAAGTTTTAAATAGCACTTTAACAGAAGATTTCTTTATATTATAGAGGGAGCAGATAATCTTCAAGAAGAATAAAGAAAGTTTACAAAAAGTATTTCACTTAATATTTTCCATATTAATGTTTTCACATATCCAATCTTTAGGAACACATTACCCAATCACAGATGTTGTTTAGCCTACCTATTGCTTCATAGCAACCTGAACTGTCATTGGACACTCTTGCACAGTTAGCACCATCTCTTCAGCCACTCACATCACTTTCTTGTCTTTTCAGAACGTCGATGAGGTACTGTCTTTCTCCTCTTCTTATTTCTCTACTACTCTCGACCTCGTAATGTTTTTATTTATTTCAAGTGCACTTCTTTGACTCGGTTACGTACCTGTCAATGTTCATATCATCGCCGTTGGCCACTTCGTGCCTCAATCTAGTCTAGATCACTATAGATTTTAGGAGGATCTTATTTTTTCACAATGTAATAATACTCTGCTACAGACCTAAGTTCTGCGCTGTTAAGCTACTTCAGGCGTTATGGGTCTTAGATCCCGCAAACAATTGCATACACAACCGTTCTCTCCATAGCATGCCGTGATTTTATCATTATATTGATTGCAATAATTAGCAGTATTTTCTTTATTAGCGTTAGTTGGCACTATCTTTATTATAATAGCTATTTTTCAAAATCTAAAGGTGAGTATAGACTAGAGCATTTATTTGTAACAGTGCATCGAGCATTCGCTGTTTTTAAATTTACTCGAACCACACTTCGAACATGACGTTCGATGTTTTGTTACAACATGATTTAAAAAACCAACGAGCGTTTTGGTGTAACATTTTATTGAGCAAGGCACGAGAGCGGGTGACGTGGAGTGAGGTCAATAATGAACGCAAGGTATAAAGAAATGCTCACTCGCCGTGAGCATTACGTTGAACGCAACGTCGAACATTCGCAAGAATGTTACATTACGTGGAAATGCTTTAGGAAACCGAGCATTTGTCTGTATTGTACCATTCGTAAGAACGTTCATTACATTGTAATCCTCGCGAAAATGTACTAGTGTATACTCACCTTTAAAGTACTTTCTTGTTTATAGTAGTTTTTATTTTTACAGTTTTTTTTTATTAATTAGTACTTACACAAATAAAATTTAATAAAATCTCTAATTAATAATTGTTAAAGGTTACTTTGCTATTAGTTTATTACATTAGTTTTATGTTTTGGGACATATAGAGACGTTATTCTAATAGCTTATCATCTTCATGTTATAATACTGCATAACTAACTGTCGTGTTTTCTCGCAGAGCATCAGCCAACGCCTGAACCTCGACCTCGACGAAGATTCCATTTTCTACAAACTCGGCTCTTCGGGACTCATTACATTCAGCGACTACATATTTCTTCTGACAGTATTGTCAAGTAAGTACCAATTTATTACACACTTTTTACCCGGCTGCAAGGAAAGGGTTATGTTTTTCGCGCGTATCTTGTATGTATGTAATATTCTTTATTACCTCGTATCTTTCAAACCACTTGACCGATTTTTATAATTATGACATCGTAAGATAGGTCTTGGCCGCCCAAGTTTAGATAGCGCCGTTAAAAAAAAAGAAACATGGCGGATTTTGGCCGCCATATTGTAGGGGTTAAATTTTTTTTTCTTCGAAGCCCATCGAGTGGAGATTAAAAATGAAGGGATTTTAGAGGTGATTGCAAAAATATATACCACTTATATGTTTAAAGTCATTCGAAAAAAAAAGTATAGGTAACTAAAAATTTGTAAATAAAAAAAGTTAATAAAATCAAAAAACCCGACTGCTTAAAAAGCAAACTAAAAAGATGTAAACAAGAAGAAAATATTGCTGTGCAGTCGGAGGATACATCTGGTTTTGGTCAGCCAGCTCGCGAATATGTATCCTCCGACTGCACAGCAATATTTTCTTCTTGTTTACATCTTTTTAGTTCGCTTTTTAAGCAGTCGGGTTTTTGATTTTATTAATTTTAAAGTTATTCTTGTTTGTTACTTTGCCAAAAATACTTAGTTTTTTGCTAGTATGTGCATGTAGCGAGTAAAAGTTAAAGGAACCTATATTATTCATGGATTGATTAAGGAAAGTAATTTAGATAATGTAAATAAAACAATCATTTAATTCGATAACCACTTTAATTTTTATTTTTAACATAACTTTTATAAACATCTGCATCATACTCGAACATTTCAAAATCAACACCATATATTTCTAACAATTTATTCAGTAAATTTTCATCAAGTTGACTAAAATAATGCTTTAACAATGCATTCGTGTTCCTACCATCACGGGATTGATTCATCACAGAACGTAATTGCTTCCTCCTACGTTCCCCAACCTTTATACTTAACAAATGACCAAGTCCTAACTGTTGTATCACATACATTGAATCTTTTGCCAATGTTTCGACTTTTGCTATCACACTAAAATACACCGCACAAGGAGAACAAAATGTATGATACGGAGCCCAGTGTTCATTGAACACGTAACCTGGAGTATTATATTGATCCACCAAATATTGGACAAATTCTTTGAATGTAGGTCCTAAAAGTTTTGGCGCCCCGGTAGGATTTTTTATTTTTTTTCTATATTTTGAGATTATCTTTTGCGCAAATTTTCTGTAGTATGGTTTTATTTGAGTCTCCAACTTATCACGATAAGCTGATAACAACCTCGCAAAAGGATCCCGCACTACTAAAAGTGATATCACACCCGGTGTATTCAATGCATCTTTTAGCTCCTTCACACTGGGTCTTGGAAATTTTTGTCTGACTAAAGTCAAGGGTTGGACCTTAGTTTTTTCCAAAAACTTTTTGTCATATCCCCCTGAAAAAATAATTTGATTATTGTTTTACTTGTAGGTGGTACTGATGTTACAAATATTCATAATTCTTAAAAAAAAATAAAGGCTTTCTACACTGCACGAGAAAATAAAAACATGGCAAGGACAACCATAGAATTTAAAATCTTTGAATCTGAGATTCCTAAACTCAAAATCACAACTTGCACTGAAAACTTACCTAAAATATTAAAATAATACATCCAAGAAGAACTAGCAGCCTTGAAAATATTGCACCATACTAGTTTATGCTTATGGTCAACAAAGAACTCTTTGTTATTAATTGGTTGCGTTAGGAGTTTTCTCTTGTGACACACTTCATAAACTGTTTCAGTCCGTCTCTCCAGTTCTAAAAGAGTGTCGTTGTCTGGCTCCGACCACACAACATTGCTGTCTGAATCTGACTCATCGTTGCCTACTGTCTCGGGACTCTGTAACTGTTATAATGACACTGTTAACACTATCCACTATATTAAACGACTTGTCTGTAACACTATTATAAAATTGCACGTTACCATCCACCTGCTGTAATTGTCAGGCAGTATGGACCAGTCCTTCACTGGGGTATTTACACTGCTTTTGAATATTGTCATCTTCATAACAACCATGTACAGGGTCGCCCAAAACAGAAAAGCTGCGGTCTTAGCTCCGCATCTCAAATAAACAAATACTCTTGCTTTCAACCTGGACCGAAAACGTTTCATAGAGAAAAACATTTTGTCGTTTTCACTAAAATAAAATATATTCTTTTATGTGATTCCTGTAGTGGACATTGTCACAAACGTAAGTGTGGCTAGTTCGTACTCGCGTATAAACAGATCGCCCTAGATATCTATTTACGCAGCATCCGAGGGGTTGGGGGATCGCACGGAGCATGAGCGTATCTAACGATTTTCTGTTCTCGTGGGCGCGAAATTTAACAGGGTACTGAAACTTTGTTTATCGTGCCACGAATGTTTTTAAGGAGATTAGTACCATTGTTTAAGCGTAAATTATAGTTAAGCTAGTGTTATTAAAACGATGCGATAGATAGACTGTCTCGTGTCTACCCATTGCAGATGGTGTACGTATATCATGAATCTTCATCGCACATTTTTTCCCATAGTTTGATGTGCAAACAATGGTTAAATATGGTTGCAAATTTCGGTAAAACACCTTTTTCCTCCAGTTGTTAGCCTCACAAATGGTCAAATAAGTTGGAGAGTTAATTATTTGACCATTTGTAAGACTAACAATTGAGAAATAAACGCATTTAACCGATGTTTTAAACTATTGGTTAGCATTTTTAACCATTGGTTGAGTTAACTACGGATCAAATAACTGGGCCTAAAGGACATACCAGAGAATGGGCAGCAGCGTTCTCTGTGCACTTCGTAAAAAACTGTGATCGCCAACCCGCCTGCGAAACATGGCGATTACGGCAAACCCCCCAAAACCGATGAATAGCGCAACAAAGAAATGTCTCCTAGTGCCCGGCAGCCCGTCTACCCTCGACTCCGGTAGCGGTCGAGGTTACGGCGTGGCAAGAGGTGCGAAGAATCCCCGGACTGTAACTGGCCCTGGCAACGTTTAACACACGTACACTCTGGACCGATGGCGACGAGAAGGTTATCGAACTCGAGGAAGAATTGAGAGGGTTACGATGTAGTAGCATAGGGTTATCTGAAGTCCGAAGAGAGGGGAAGGACTCGATAATCCTTAAATCCGGTAATCTGATCTACATCCAAGAGGGTGACCGGCAGTCCCAGGGTTGTGTCGGATTTATCGTCCACGAGTCCCTTGTGACCAACGTAGTGAGGATCGAGAGTGTGTCGACCAGGGTGGCGTACCTTATACTCAGAATATCCTCAAGGTATTCGCTGAAAGTCATACAGGTCTACGGCCTGTGTTTTCAAGACCCGTCGTGCAAATAGGAACAAGAACTATCCGATCCTACTCTCAAGCTCACGAAAGAGAGGCGTGAAATGATCCTGCAGTTTTCAGACGATATGATTGGAACTACCGGCTGCTCAATAGACAGATCTCGAAGTCCTTGAAAAGCGAACTACGCCGCTTTAAAAAAAAATTGACTGAATTTACTGTACTGATGCAGATACCGCGAGGCTGGTCTATTTTAGTTACTTTCATAGTATAATGTCTTACTATGGGGAAGGGCTGCAGACATTCAGTCAAATTTTATTCTGCACAAACGAGCAATCAGAGCGATATACAATCTTCGCCGGCGCGATTCTCTAAGGGCACTGTTTAGGACATTAACATCATGACGGTTCCTTGTCAATATATTTATGAAAACATCATTTACATACGTTAGAAAGAATTTACATCTTTTTAGTAAAAAAAAAGGGCCAGACATAATTATGTTACTAGAAATAGGGACCAATTAATTCTACCAGGTTTCAGGATGGCTAGAGTAGCGTCATCTTTTATGGGGTACTGTATAAAATGTTACAATAAAATACCTCCCCACATTCCCCCATTAGAAATAATCTATTTACTGTATTTTTTTATTGTTTGTTTTACTCTAGACGCTTTTAAGGTTACACTAGTCGATAATTCTTCCATACAAACGTAGTCTAGGGATTACTCCACTGTTTGACGATGTACGTTCAAAATAAAAAATCATATCAATTTGTCTCATCATTATTTAGCCCTGTATGGAAATAAAAAAGTAAAAAAGAAGAATATTTGAAAGTTATTAGCGTCGAAAGTTCCATATTTTAACACTAATTTTAACGCATCTGAAAATTGCAAAACGGCCAACATACAGGGATAGATTAGTAGTTCAACAATGCAAATAATTTTATTTAAAAAATACACATTTAGTAGTTTTTTAGGGTTCCGTACCCAAAGGGTAAAAACGGGACCCTATTACTAAGACGCCGCGATCCGTCTGTCTGTCTGTTACCAGGCTGTATCTCATGAACCGTGATAGCTAGACAGTTGAAATGTTCACAGATGATGTATTTCTGTTGCCGCAACAACAACAAATACTAAAAACAGAATAAATGATAAATATAGTATAGTGTTTTTTTGCCGTTTTTGCGAAAAAGGTACGGAACCCTTCGTGCGCGAGTCCGACTCGCACTAGGCCGGTTTTTTTATGATATCAAGACTCCCAAAGGACTGTTTATAAAATTTCGCGCGCTCGTTTACGTCCTAAATCATCATCCATTTCGCTACAAACTTGCAAAAGTGCTCATTCGTACGCGAACTAGCTTCTTAGTGCTCATCACAGCATCTATATCTTTCGCACGAGTTGTCGGATGAGATAGCAGGCATTTTAACCCCGCGCACATAATACTTCGTGTCGTCGACTAGTGTAACCTTAAGTGCACGTCTTTTTACATCGTTCTCACATATATGTATTTTCCAACATGAAATGATGTAACCAAATACTTGTAAACTCTTTAAAAAAAGTTTTTTAAAGAGTTAGTAGTAAGTTGGAGTTTCTTGTCCTTTCTTCTCCATGACAAGCTACTTTTCCGAAGGGACGGTATAATCAATTATTATTACTTTTGAAAGTATGACAGACGGACAGTGGAGTCTTAGTAATAGGGTCCCGTTTTTACCCTTTGGGTACGGAACTATAAAAACGGGTTCTTTGTAGAAAACATCGCTGTATACGTAACCTTCACATCGAGAATATTTATTTCTCTTCACGTTTTCAGCTTCTCGTCGCCATTTCGAGATAGCGTTCCGAATGTTCGACTTGAACGGTGACGGTGACGTCGACTGCGAGGAGTTTGAGAAGGTGGCTCTCCTTATTCGACAGCAGAGCAGCATAGGCTCCAGGCACCGAGACCACGCCAACACTGGCAACACTTTTAAGGTAATACACCTTCATAACTTTTAGGTCCCTGAATTTATTCGACCTCTTTTTCTTCTAAATGTGTCAAAAACAAAAGTAAATTTGTAAATTCGACTCGGTCGACTGGTAGAAAATGCCTAAGGCATTAAGTCCGCCTCTGTACATTTGTGTGCTTGAAGTATTAAATAAATAAATAAATAAATAAATAAATTGGCCTAAAATTCTTGCCGCCGGTTTATGATTTTCGGCAAGAGACATCAATTAGAACTAGAAGTCATATCATGTCTCAGTAGTCATTTTACGATTAATGTCTCTAGAACAAGCTTATTGACAACGGCTTTCGCTGAAAACCAGCGCTGTGGCTCTGTTTCACACGCTAATCCCAGCATTATGCTGAGGATGACCGTTTTGCGTAGTTGTGACGCATACTCTGTATTTGTATTTTCAGTTTTCCCTTTTATTCTTTTTATGGTATGCGCCGCCGTGTCTGGCGCAAATAAACTCTTTTCCTTTCTTTATTGATATAAATATAATGAGTATAAAATGCTTTCTAAATCTTACAGGGTATCAACTCGGCGCTGACGACATACTTCTTCGGACCCCATCTCAACCAGAAGCTCACCATCGAAAAGTTCTTGGACTTCCAACAACAACTTCAAAGGGAAATATTGTCTCTTGAATTCCAAAGAAAACAGCCTGGTAAGCTTCTAATTAATTTCGGTTATAAAATAACAGTGTTTTCCGGTACGCGGTCGCCATTCCAGAACTTTTCGGCTCCATCGACCATTCGTTCTGCGAGCAATGTTCCCTTTGTCCGAAGCCGGTGGATGCGAGACGCACGGGACCGAATAGTATGGCGACACTTAGGGAGGCCTATATTCAGCAGTGGACGTCTTTCGGCTGAATGATGATAAAATAACACGAAATACAATTATTCATTAGATTTTTTTTAAACAAGCTTCTTTCGTATTCTTCTCAGCAAATCCTTTGATTTGATACCCATATTATGGCAGTGCACAAAAAATAACTAGTCCGCCATCTTGGGCTGTCCGCCATATTGGATTTAGAATGACGTTCCTTAGTAAACCATGCATTGTCATCCAAACTAAACTTGTATGCAAAATTTCATGTTTATCGGTGGAGGATAACTGCTATAAAATTCAGTTGCAAGATTTGACCCGAACACACTTACATACTGCAAGTTAAATAAAATCTTGTAAAAAAAGAATGCTTTTCTTCATTATTCTGGGCGTTGATATTGAATGAAACGCTCGCTTTCTGTACGAGTACTAGATAATGGAAAATCCTAAATCAGCATTACCTTTACTGTTTTATAAAAACACAAACATTCTTAAAACATAAATATAGTGTTATTTAGGTATTATAACCGACGAAAAAAAGCATGGAGGTTCTCAGTTCGACGTGAATGTATATATAGTTTTTATATGTATGATCACGCATAACTTTTTATAGAGTTATCCGATTTCAAAAAAACTTTTTTTATTGGAAAGGGAAAATTTATCCCTCAAAGTAGGTGGTGGGCCCAAAAAAAAGTATTTATTGATAATTTTCCCACAGAATTATCAATTGTGAACCGATCTTGTTGAAATTAAGTAAACTGAAAAGCAAAAAATAAAACCATTGTAACAAAAAAAATACCGACGAACTAAAAAGCAGAAAATAAAAATAAACTTTTAGTTTAGCATTTTGAGGCGGTGCCAAAAAACAATCTACGAAGATCAATCTAGCTACAATCAATTTGTTTGGCGACAACTCAAAATGCTAAACTAGTAGTTTTTGTTTTGCTTTTCAGTTCGTCGGTTATATTTTTTAGGGTTCCGTACCCAAAGGGTAAAAACGGGACCCTATTACTAAGACTTCGCGGTCCGTCTGTCTGTCTGTCTGTCACCAGGCTGTATCTCATGAGCCATGATAGCTAGTCAGTTAAAATTTCATCGATGATGAATTTCTGTTGCCGCTATAACAAAAAATACTAAAAATAGATAAAATAAATATTTCAGTGGGCTCTAACATAATACAACAAACGTGATATTTTGCCGTTTTTTGCGGAAATGGTACGGAACCCTTCATGCGCGAGTCCTACTCGCACTTGGCCGGTTTTTTGTTAATAAGGTTTTTAATCGTACTATTTCAGATGAAAATGGTCGTATTACTGAAGCGGACTTTGCCGAACTTCTGTTGGCCTACGCAGGCTACCCAGCCAAGAAGAAGGCGCGTATGCTGAAACGAGTTAAGAAAACGTAAGGTTTATTCTTATTGAATAACTATCTTTTGCTAGCAGCTTCGCCCTCGTGTGTATCGGGAATTATCTTACGGGAAAATACTACCGAGACAAAAGGTAACCCATGGATATATATGTACTACCACGGGGTCTCATTGCTAGAAAGAAAATTTGGTTCAAATAAATCTCACTAGATGGCGCGACATGTACACACAATTCAATAGAATTCTGTGTAAAATTAACATTTTCTGGAATTGAACATAAAAATTGTATGTTCTTGTTTAATCAACTCTCCTAGGTACACAATTATGGAATATTGGGCTCTTAATTCACATTTCAAAGATTATTTCAACGGACCATTTAAAATTGATTACAATAGATGGCGCATTTTTAAATTTCTGAGGCATTCCGTATTTAAAGAAAAGAATATTCACGAACCTAGTAAACCCTTTTACTTGCAAGTCGCTACTAACACCATCTATTGCCGTGAAACGGGATCGAACGCGATTGTTGCACTTACAAAAATAACAAGATTAATTAGATGAAAAACGCTAGTTACGTCGGCACGGTTTCTTTGTATGGGATGAGGCATCTGTATGCTAGTATTATATTATCTATGGTACTACGCATTAGATGTAGCGATTCGAACACTCACTCTGTTCGACTGAACTGTACTGCAATCCGTACACCTTACTTTACACTATGTTGAACAAAACGCGTAAGCGCCATGAATTTCGTTGGGCTTACGACGTTTTGATCGCGAGTAAACTAAACTCTATAAGCGATCTAGGGCTGCACGTTTTAATAGTTTGATTAGACAACATAAATAATGTTTAGCGCTGCAGCGAACTTTGGTTTTAACTCACCAGCATTTGAACAAATGGTTTTCATGAATATTCTTGTCTATCGGTAGAATGTATGTCAATGTATGCCTATGTGGTATTCCAGACTATACCTAATCTATCTCTGTGCCAAATTTCATCCAGATCCGTTCAGCCGTCCTGGCGTGATTGAGTAACAAACATTCATCCATCCAAACTTTCACATTTATAATATTAGTAGGAAGGCTGTTACAATATATTATTTCATTAGATACTACGGTACGGCTAAAAGGTATTATAACCGCTGCTCCAACCGCGTGAAAATGTGTTATTATCCCACGAGAACTTACTATTACTACTGTCATGAACATTATCTCATGGTCTTATTCAGGTCATAATTTTAAGTTTCATTAAAGTCTGTTCAGCTGCCGGCCATGCATGCTAGGCGGCCCACACACCAATAATATTATGGCGTGATATAAAGAATAGGCTATTCAAAGTACTAATGCTACGCAGACAAAGTCGCTGGCAACAGCTAGTTTCATATAAATTGGTTCTCTGGTTTAAGCGTGACATGTAACAGACATACAGACACAATTTGTTTTTGCATTTATGATTTTAGTAAAGTATGGATTTCTATAATTCTAGCTTCCGCGACCATGGCATAGGCATAACAAAGGACGACTACCTGAAGTTCTTCCACTTCCTGAACAACATAAACGACGTGGATACAGCTCTGACGTTCTATCACATTGCGGGTGCGTCCATCGACCAGCCGACCCTGAGACATGTGGCTAGGACAGTTGCCCATGTCGACTTGGATCCTCACGTCATCAATGTGGTCTTCACTATTTTTGATGAGAACAGTACGTATTGTTTTATACTCTCCTTTATTAATTTAAATATTTAATTTTTAAGGTTACGTACCCAAAGGGTAAAAACGGGACCCTTTTAATAAGACTTCCACTGTCCGTCTGTCTGTCTGTATGTCTGTCACCAGGATGTATCTCATGAACCGTGATAACTAGACAGTTGAATATTTCATAGATGATGTATTTCTGTTGCCGCTATAACAATAAGTACTAAAAACAGAATAAAATAAATATTTAAGTGGGGCTCCCATACAACAAACTTGTTTTTTTTGCTGTTCTTTGCGATAATGGTACGGAACCCTTCGTGCGCGAGTTCGACTCGCACTTGGCCGGTTTTTTAAATTAAATTATTTAGTGTTTTTAAAACAATAGTAGCCCATCGGTCAAGAACAGGGTCAGCATTTTATACGTAATTTGTGATTACCTTTGTGATTTTTTGACGCTTTTTCATTAGTTCTTAGTCTCAGGCGATTTCCTTCGTCGCTTTTCCATTCAATTAAGTATTTATTCAATCTCGTAATCCATATTAATTGATATTTAATAAGTTAATGTTATTTAATTCAAAAAAGGTTTTTTAATATAATATAATCATTTATTTCAAGTTTCACCGACCCATTAAATTAAACATTCATACATAGTCACAAATACATTGTTCATTATAATATAAATAGAAATTATGAAATAATTCAAACAATAACTAATAAATTTGTTGCAGTATTTCCAAATTATTATTTAGACCAACCGTTTTAAAATGACAGCTTGTCGAAAATACCTTATTTTTAGAGTTCCGTATAAAAAAGAAGAGAGGCAACCTTGGTGAGACTTTGTTGTGCGTCTCATCTGTATCGTTTAGTCTACACTAATTGCCCTTTCTCATACAATTAAAATAAATCAGGATTTTTGAAGTGCTTAAGTATCGAATTGAAATGCCTACATACATTTATTGCCCTATGTTAATTTTTTTTTGTGACCTGTATTAATTAATAACCCTGTCCGATTTTGGTTATCAGCAATTAAACACAAACATAGTATCAAATAAATATAGAATTATGTTCATAATATCCTTCTTTTCATACATACGTTGGTAGTTAAGTTACCATCAGAGGATGATTGCCTAATAATTCGAATAAAACTCGTAAACTGGATGAGCGAACCCGTTTCATTTCTCCAGTTACTCTGTAGAATACGTCAAAAAGTCTTCGTCATATCCATGTTTTTATTTATTTACTGGTGCGCCCGCGGCTTCGCTCCTGTCAACTGCCTACCCTACCTTACCTTACCCTACCCTAGCCTACCTACCCTACCTACCCTACCTTATCTCCCCTATCCTACCTACCCGCTACGTACTATCACCTACCTTCCTTCCTAACCTACATACCATTTTTATTTGTTTTTTTGCTGTAAGAACCTTCTAAAAAGTATGAGAAAACTTTAAAAAAATATGAAAGAAATCGGTAACGTCGTTCTGAGGTTATGGCGTGACAATAAATTTTCAAATTTTCTGCGCAATTTTATTAATTTTTGTTTCCGTAAGAACCTTTTACGAAGAATAAGAAAACTTAAAAAAATTGATGTGCATAACTCCAGCTTCCTCATTTATGTGATAGAATTTTTTTATCTATGCCAATAATAAAGGCATAATAGCAGCAATCAAAGTTCCGAGTCTTAATTTAGGTGCCACAAAAACTTCGTTAATATGAGTCGTTTAGTATGTGTTAGCTGGAGTGACGTCACCCCAGCTTCCTCATTCAATACAGGCAAACCAGTGAGGTTAGGGTTTTGGACTATAGTCAAAAAAATAAGGCATAATAGCTGCACATGGAAGGAAAGAACTGAACGATAATACTTAAAAAGTGATGAAACTATGATAAAAAAACGTGTGTGTAAGCTGGAGTGACGTCACCCCAGCTACCATGTCATATCTTCCGAACAAAAGAAGATATGATTATGTACCATAGCTCAAAAATTGAGGCAGAATAGCAGCCATTGGCAGAAAATTTTTCAGACCTCTGGTCATAATACTCTATAAGTTATTAAACCGACAAATATGTGTAAGCTGGAGTGACGGCACCCCGGCATTTTTTTTTTCATAAGAACCTTCTCCTGACAATAACAAACACAACAAAAAAATAATTAGCGAAATCGGTAAAGCCGTTCTCAAGCTATAGCGTGACCAGGAGAAATAGGAGTTCATGTTTATATATATAGAATTGTATAGTTAGAAGAGTGTTAAGAAAAAATCACCGATCCAAGCAATCCCATTTGATTCTAATATAATTGTCATATGTTCGCAGTGGACGGCCAACTCAGCAACCGTGAATTCGTCGCAGTTATGAAGAACAGACTTCTTCGCGGTCTCGAAAAGCCGAAGGACACAGGTTTTGTCAAACTTATGTATTCGCTAATCAAATGCGCGAAGGACACCAAACCAGCCATATTAGACTTTTAAAGGTATATAAATGTTCATGACGATCCTATTGTATAAAGCTTATGTTCGTTTGGACGTGTAATTAGTTTGTGTTTTGGCTAAGTCGCGGTACACCTAGGTTTATCCAAAGATATATGAATTCAGGGTACCAAAAATTTATTAATTGGTATTGTAGCTCCCATTGACAAGAACATTCATGAAAAAAAATTGTTCAAATGCTGGTTAGAATGCTGCAGCGCTAAAATATTTATGTTATCTAATCAAACTATTAAAACATGCAACGCTAGATCGCTTATAGAGTTTAGTTTACTCGCGATCAAAACGTCATAAACGCCATGAATTTCATGGCGCTTACGCTTTCATTTCGTTCAACATAGTTTAAAGTAAGGTGTACGGATTGCAGTACAGTTCAGTCGAACAGAGTGAGTGTTCGGATCGCCAAATCTAGTGCTTAGTACATATATATCAATAGTTGCGCCCTTTCAATAGATCCCACCCTCCGGTGCTGGCAATCGGTGTGCATGCACAATCGTTAATATGGCTAGTTGAGTTCAAGAAAAGAGTGACATCTTTCTAAAGCTCGATAAACAACAACGCCACGGAACTAAGCGGGAAACGTTTAGTTAGGACCGTTCCAAGCGCGCGATTGGTTGGTCAGTTGACACAAGAATCGACTGACCAATGGTGTCGCGTCCACGTTCCGTTCGCTTCGTCAAATCTTTGCCAACTTACGTGCCGGGCACTATACCAGGCTGTAAGATTCTGCTTACCATATTTAAACGATTATATCAAATTATTACGACGTCAAATATTAAGCTTAACAATCTTCAACCCTATGAACAATTACGGTACCTATAATATCCGAAATTCTTTACACGAAGTATGTAATTAAACCAACCGAACAAATATAAACTATAAGCCTATTATATTAAGACATAAACTCGAAATGTCTGAAGTATGTTAACAACAAGATTTACTAGCGGGTGAACGTCCCTTTGATCAGACGTCCTATAAAGTCTTGCCACTGCGCGCACAGACTCTTTAGAAGTAATTTATTTGCGTTTATTTACGTATTTAACCGATTTATTGGAACAGACAATTCTCATTACGTGTGTCATATTAAGGTTTTCGTGTAAGAATATTACTAAAATAAAAAAAGCGCTATTTATTGAGAGACCAATAGTATGAAAATTTTACGTCAACATCAGATCTTGTAAATATTTTTGTAGTGGTTGTGGTTCTGCTTGAAATTTTTTTTAGTTTTTGAAAGGAAGGTAGAAAAAACATCACGTAACGAGAAAGCGTTATGTACTCGTAAGACTAGTTCGCATATTGTAGTCAAGCGCTGGCCGCCAATATTGTTTCTATCATGTGTTAGTTAAATATGACTTTTGTTTCTCTCTCTTCCTTTTTCTAGTGTGTGTGTGTGTGATTAACTTCGTTCCTGACGGGGGTCCACTAATCGCACCTTTTTTATATTAGTTCCGTAAAACGCTACCATCCTGCCCTTGTCCCATGTTACTTGGAGTCAGCGCAACACGTTTTCTTCTTCCATACCGTTCTGTCCCCCGTCACGCCATCACTGACTCCCTTTTCTTTCATATCAATCCTCACACAGTCCAACCATCTTTTCTTTGTCCGTCTCCTCCCTCTCCATCCATCCACATTTATATTCATAACTCTTTTAGTAACATGCGTTTCATCCCTCCTCATCACATGACCATACCAGGACAAACGGTTTCTTTTCAACTTTTCTGTCACTGGCGCAACTTTCAAACGTGCTCTAATACATTTCTCACTTTATCTATTTTCACGTTACCGTCAGATTAATTTATACTCGAAAGTATTTATTTTAGTTAAACCATTTACTTTTACAACTACATAGCTTCATCACTAACTGACTAATAAGGCCCAGTTATTTGATCCGTAGTATGTTAAATATGCTAACCAATGCTTTTATTTTTTGTTAAAACGCTTTTATTTATCAAGTGTTAGCCTTAAAAATGGTCAAATAGTTAACTATCCAACTTATTTGACCATTTGTGAGGCTAATAATTGAAAACAAAACTTTATCGTAAATTGAAACCATTGGTTACCAAATTTAACTATTGTTAACTCCTTGAAATATTAATTTTTGAATTTTCAAAGAGTTCGTCAGAATATTGGAACTATTGGCCCAGTCCAAAGCGTTGGAGAAAAATCTTATGGCCCTTATGGGGGAGAATTCATGATTGGACTCTTAATATGTATTAACCCTATCATGTTGTATCGTTCTTAAATCGGTTGAATAATATCTTTTGTGAATCTATTTTAAGTTATCTCGTTTTTAAGCTCTCTATTCTGGTCATATTATATTTTATTAATTAATAAGGGACTGAAGTTTGACTGAACTTTTTTCAATCTTAAAAGGTTTATTGTGTTCAATCATGAAGTTTTTAGTCAAATTTGTCAACTGTTAAATATTATTTCGTTTAAGTACAAGATATATATTTTGTAAGAAATAGTTAACTTTAAAATAACTAAAATCATTAAAATAATGAAATAATAATTATTAGTATTGTTATAGATAAATTTTAGTTATATTGCATATCCAAATAGTTTAATATTGTTAAAGAGACACTTCTCAGTATTTATGATCTTTTTATATTAATCTCAATATTTAATTAATGTATTACTCTATCGAGCAATTTTTTGTACAATCTTGTATTTTAAATTTTAATAACTCATATTTTTCTGCTTTAAAAATCACTAATGAACAGTTTAGATAAATTTTCATTTTCTCTTACGCTTTCGGGTAATGGATAAGTCGTATACATTTATAATAAAATTGCCTTTTATATTATTGTTAAAATTAAAATTTTCACATTGTTTATTGACTCTCGATATAAAGATAAAGGTATGTAATACGTTTTTCATGGTATTTTCTCCTATTTATTTATTTGTAAATCATCACATTTTGTAAGAATTGCCTATAACCCACTGTTATGTGATTTCTAAGAATAAATTCGTTTTTTGACAGTATTGTTTATTTTTAACAGTCAATTTATAACATTAATACACACCATCATAACCGTGTTCCAAGTTTATGTATTGCTTTTAATACCTATCATAAATAATTTAATATATATATATATTTTGTTTTGAACCGTACATTCTTGTAAATATTGTGGAAATTACTGGAATTCATTTAGAAATAATATCAGGAAATGAATTTCAATAATCATAACTGATCCGGAAACGAATTTTTTTTTGTGTCAACACAAATACTTATGAGTTCAACGTTCTAAAACTCATTAGCGAGCCAGTGTCTCACTACAAGTGCTGGGTCTCCTAGAATCGTCGCGAGATCTGCCACAGACGGAGCGGGAGCATTGAACCGGTGTCGAGTGTACCCGACTTCCCGCCACACTTGCCACAGTGTTGCGGATCTCTGGATTGGCCCAGAAACAGCTCGTGTAAGCTCCGGCTTGTAAATCACTCGAAACCGTCGAACCGACGCCCGCCGCCACGCGAAAAATAGATATATTTGATGTTGCTCCGGAATTACTCGAGATAATAGAAAACGGCACTGGCCACACGACTCTGCGCTAGTCACCACGCCCCGCGCCCTCTGGTGAGTTAGCCCTTATATTGTATTGGTCCCCCCACTCTCTGCGCCCACGTGGCGACTAACGAGCAATTTTTCCTGCGCGCAGCCGTCCTTGTCCATAGAACAGGTGATTAATGCACAGAAATGTTGCCAAACACCTACGTTTATGCATTATGAAATGTAACTGACGGCCGATTATAAAGAGATTGTTATAGTATGCACTAACACTGCGAGTGCAATGCTTTTGAACTGCAGTTGTTGTAATACGAATATTTCTGTGTCAGTTTTGCCAGGACCGGATACTGAGCAGTGACTATGCCGATGTACGAGCGGCCACCGTTTTGGCGAGTGCCTCACACGCGCCAGGATCCTGGAAATGAGCCCAGGGACTTCGGCCAGAGGCGAACAGTAAGAATATTTTTCATATATTTTCATTATTATTATAATAACGGTATAGAATGCAACTGAAATGAGGGTTTGAAGTAATTGTTAGAAATGGTTGTGTAACGCCGAGTTATTTGCGGCGCTAAATCTTACTGTATTGACTGTGATGATGACGTAAACAGTTAGTCCTTTATGTTGTTTGAGCTGTGACTGCCTGCCTAGATGTAGAATAATGTATGGTCAAATATTGGTCCATCCAAACTCACTTTTCAGTCAATAAAATGTTAAATATATAGGCAAAATAAAAATCAAAACAAGTAGTACCTGGGAAACAGGTTTTTTATTTAAGATTTTGATGTTTATTAAATTACATATTATTTTAGTTTTTCACTTCATTTACTTACGTTTTGTATAACAATCGTTAATTTAACAAAAAACAATACTCGATTTTCATTTTTATATTTTTTTTTTACTTTTTTTGTCTTGAATTCAGCAAAATATTTAGAACTTTTTAAAAGTCAGATGATTATCTTTCAGTGTTTATAAGTAAAATATATATTTTAATGATACATCACACTAGTTTAGAAGTCACATGCATATGCCTTCTATGTTTTAATTATTAGAATCATGATCAATGGGCTAAATATACGTCAATAACGTCACATGATGCCAATACAAAATCATTATGTGCCTATTTATAGTAAAAGTTTGACGTAGGAAATAGTGTGATCAGACATGGATGGCCTTACATTTCTATCTGGTGAATACCCTTAGAGAGCAGGGTTATAATTATACCGTTAAATATGGATTTGTAAGATTAACTAATTTGATGATGACAATTATTTATAATTTGCAACCCTATGAGGTATTGAAGTGTGCAATAATTTGAAAATGTAGGTCATGCCTAATGCATCGATATATCGACAGTAAACAAACAAGTCGAAGACTTGCCGGAATGGCTGGATAATCAAGCATCGATGTATCCCAGAGTTTCCGTAAATCGAATTAGGTCGATTGCGAAGGCAGGGTTACATGCAGTGTACTAGGGGGGCAGGGGGCGGTGCGGGTTTGCGGTGAGGCTAATTTAGAGCGCACTACGTCGCGTGTTCCCGCCGCGCACACACCGCGTCTCGTGCACTGTGCAGTGACACTGTGCAACACTGTGCCCGCGTGACACACTAAGAAGCATGGGGCGGCTGCACACCTTCGTGGTGACGCTGCACCGCGACTCCCGGGAGGTCAACTGGGGCCTGCGCCTGGTCGGAGGCGCCGACCTGGCCACGCCGCTCATCGTCACCAGGGTATAGCTCCTCATGCACGCCGCATGCTCCCGGGCGCGTCACTCGCGCGCCGGTGTAAACACGCCGGCGCTCCAGTCACCGCTCTGTTTGTAAATAAGACGCGATCCAGGTTAACGATCAATCAAATCTGCCGGCAAAACTACACGTTTCAAATAATTATCTCAAGAATCATTGAACATAGAATTGCCTCCTTCAAAAATATCGGAAGAGCCGACTTGGATTATTTTATAATTTATCCGGGACACAAAAATATTTATAGCGTTGTCAGTCAGTCTGGGACTTTACCCGCAAGCCGACAATTTGAAACACTTCAGCTATTTTTGTAATTCAAGTATCTGCTGAGCCGTTTTAAAATATCGGGAAACGGCCGTTGTTTAAACATTATCTAGAACATCATTAAAATACATGTAGAGCGTGGACGAACTCTCTTTATAACTGATATATTCTTGGATGTATCGTGTCGTTCGACAGCTGCTGCCGACCCCGTTATCTTAATCTCTTTCATTTAATATTTTTAGCTAGCACCTAAAACTAAATGTATTAATTAGTTGATTAGTATAATGCGCGGCCCGAGAGTTGTGCACTGGGTCTGAGGCCGCCGTACCAGTGACCTTCGTTGCACGTTCTGTAAACCTAACACAGGAACCAAAAGCTATCAATGTTGATTTGTATTCATAACACTAATACAAAGTAGGAACTATGTATCAATAACACATGCTTTAGAAGCAAAAGTAAATTTCCAGGTCTAAAGCATTATTCCAAAACATTTTCCAAACATTTAGGTCTATGTAGACACCTGACTGATTGCTCCATCTCCCTTCAGCTTAATTTTTTTCCATATGATATCCTCAACTCTTATAAAAGCAGCTTTATTCTGTAAGCTCGCCCTCAGTGCAATGTAACTATGAAAGTTGCCCCAATATGGTTTTGTTGATAATTGACGAATGCAACAAAACCAGACGCTTACTTTCTTTTCACGATAGTGTAGCTACTAGTGGAAAAGTCGTTAAGGATTTTGTTGAATCTGTCAAAATAGATCTAAGCCTGTGTATGCTGGTTTTTTATGATGATGCATCTTTCAACCAAGATATAAATTAATCATTTGATATTTCAAGATGCCAAAAAAATATAATTGGATGACTGACCTATTTTCGCCTATTGCATACTCATATTATGTGTGTACACTGTACTGACGTAAGAGCGTAAGAAAGAGTGCATCACAACTCAATTCGAGTAGGATGTAGGGGGCTGCTGAGTCATAGGTCTTGAGATTGCATTCTGAACTGGTTGCCAAGCCAATACCTGTGCCATACAGGTAAATTAGTAACCTTGGAATAGAATGACTCTTAAGTGATTGATATAAAAAGCAACTTCGCGTACTGATGACTCGAAGACATATTCCGCAAATTTGTCAAAACGACGTTCGCGTACTTAGTGAGGCACTGTAGCACATGCATGGGCTAAAAGTCTGTCGAGCAATAAGTATATACGTTTCGTGTACTTACTCATGTCTATCACTTTCAGATATCGAACCAATGTGTGTCAATCTGGTAGTATTTGCGCGTCTTTTTAGGGCCGCTTGGGGTGGGGTGTTCTCACAAAGAAAACTGGAGTCAGTTTGTGAGCGCGAACCAGCACGTACCATCATCAACATCATTTCAGCCGAAAGACGTCCACTGCTGGACATAGGCCTCCCCCAGGCGTCTCCACGTGGACCGATCCCGTGCGTCTCGCATCCAGCGCCTTCCCGCAACCTTAACCAGGTCATCGGTCCACCTAGAGGGAGACCTTCCAACTTATCGTCTTCGGGTTCGCGGTCGCCATTCCAGAACTTACTCACGTACCGGCGCCAAACAAATCAGATCGAAGCTTGCTAACGATTATTGACACTGGTTCGTGCAAAAAGTAAGAAAACTGCATGCGCAGACCAGCTTTGATAACATATGCGAGTCGACGCTTGTAAGGCCACGTTTCCACATGCAACCAACTCGCATGCAAGAAGAATGTTGTTGTTGAATGTTTAACAAGTCCATCCTCGACCAGCTGAACATCAAATCCAGACTCTCCACAATATGCTATCAGAGGGTCCTGAGTTACTTTGGTCATATTGCTCGGAGACAGTCAGACAACCTCGAAAAACTGGTTGTGGTTTGGAAGGTGGACGGTAAAGGACGTTCACCTACTCGCTGGTCAGACCAGATAAGAGCGATTACCGGACACACGGTGACCACTGCCCTGAGAAGAGCAGAAGACAGAGTGGCCTGGAAGCAGCTCATCAGTGACTCTTTTAAGGCGTTCCAAGACGGCCACGATCTGCAGAAATAAAGACAACCAATAAGAATAAGATAGCTACTCATGTCAGAAGGTATGAGTTAAACGAATAAGGAGGCCCTTGACTTGGAACAGACCTTTATTTTATTTTGTTTTTACCCGACTGCCGAAGGAGGGTAATGTGTTTTTCAGTCTATATATGTAGGTATGTAAGTACGTATGTATGTTTGTTCCTATGTGGCGTTCTAGAGACCAAACGCGTTGGCCGAATTTGATGATTCTTACGTGAATCGATTCGTCTTAACCCTGCGAGTGTCACTGGCTACATTAAAATTGGAGAATATAAAAATGGCCGATTTTGGGCGCCATATTTTTGGCGCCCAAATTTATTTTTCATCCATCCCCATCATGTGGGGTATCAAATTAAAGGGTTTTAAGAGGTGATTTCAAAAATATAAAACACTTATATGTTTAAATGTACCAAATACGAAAAGAAAAAAAAAAAAAAGTTATAAATAAAAAAAATATCCAAAAACCCGACTGCTTAAAAGGCGGTTTTGACCAGCCAGCTCGCGAATATGTATCCTCCGACTGCACAGCATGATTTTCTTCTTTTTAGTTCGCGTTTTAAGCAGTCGGGTTTTTTGATATCTTAAATTTACTTTTTTTTATCGATAGGCTTGCGTTTGACCATTATCTCGCCTGATGGTAAGCGATGATGTGGTCTACCTTACCGCTAAATGTACTACAGTTTAGTAAAAATAAATTTCTTATCAACCTAGGGTAATGTAGGAACCGTCACATGATTGTGTATATCTCTTTTTTAAATCTAGGCAATGATTTAATAGTGGCTTAAGCTTAAATTAGAAGTGATATTGATAAACATTGTTCAATGTTGTATTATCAACGTGTTTTTGCTGCAACACTCGGATGACGCACAGGATCGTGCAAATATTCTAGACGAAATTAAACTGCAATGCATTTTACATATCAGCAGGTATGTGGACTGTAATATTTTTCTAATGAATCAGGCGCACGTATCGCAGCCAGGAGTACTGACGTTGATTTACGGTTATTTATAACGAAAGTCTGCTCTAAAAGCGTTTGGGTCACAAACAAAATCGTTAAAAGATAAACTAGGGATAAAATATAAAGAGACATTCCCTAAGCTGTAAATTAAACGGAACACCTGGCAAGTGTTTGTTCCCATGGAAATCATATCACAAACTATACTCTAAAAAGACGTAAACAAGAAGAAAATCATGCTGTGCAGTCGGAGGATAGATATTCGTGAGCTGGCTGAACAAAACCAGATGTATCCTCCGACTGCACAGCATGATTTTCTTCTTGTTTACGTCATTTTAGTCGGTTTTTCTTATTTTTTGAATTACCATTTTTTATTTATAACTTTTCAGTTAACATTTTCTTTTTCGAATTAGGTACATTTAAACATATAAGTGTTATATATTTTTAAACTCATCCCAAAACTCTTCATTTTGATACCCCACACGAGGGGTTTGGCAGTGAAAAAATGGGCCTCCACAATATGGCGACCAAAATCTGCTATTTTTCCTTTTTTAATGAAGTCAGTGACACTCGCAAGGTTATCGATTGACGTAAGAATCATCAAAATCGGCCAACGGGTTTGGTCTCTAGAACGGTCTAGATAGGGACAAACTTACATACATACATAGACTGATAAACACATTACCCTCCTTCGGCAGCCGGTAAAAAAATGGGATTATAATAAAACCAAAACCAATAGGCGACATTAAAAATCATCTCAAATGCAAAAGCATGGAGTTCGGCACTATTTTGATAATAAATTTTAAAGAGTGTTACAAAAGAAACCATTTTGCGTTGTAAGTTTGTATTTTTTAAATTAGTCGAATTATAACCGTTTGACGTTTGTTTGTTTACCTTTTATTTTTTGCTCCAGCGAATAGGTATTTCTCGCGGCTTCGCTTCAGTGGGCTGTCCTACAGGAACTTTTCATTTTCTGGTCCATGGCACTCAGTTATATTGTAGTAACCGTTTATGGTAATCCCATCAGGACTATCAGTAAATACAAAACAAAACAGGACAAACAATTAAACATCTCGAGAATGTTACTTTTGGGTTTGATTTATAGACGGTGTTAATAAAGGTCCTTTTCAGCGCTAACGCTGAAAATAGGGAGGTGTGGAAGTCACAGGCTAGCCCTTTTTTCACTCTTTTAGCGATAAGCTCAGCCTAATTTTTAGGGTTCCGTACCCAAAGGGTAAAAACGGGACCCACCATCAGACGGTGGCGACCCCGTCCGGGAAGCGGAAGGTAGGGAGAGGGGCACTTCGCAATACTGGCACTCTTTTCCCGCTGCGGCCTCCAACCCTCAGCCGCGATGCCTCCCATACGACATCGCGGCCCGCCTCAGTTGCGATGTCGCCCAAGCGGCACTGCAACCAACTTGTTGGCCGCTATGTCGTTGGCTTATCGGCAAAAACCCTGACGAGTCGAGCGGCCTCCCCTCGGATTCCTTTTCGCTTAACCGTGGGTGCCCAAGCCACGGCAACTGAGCCCCCCTCCTCGAAAATGCGAGGACTCACCGGGGGGACCTACCCTTCTTACCTACCCTGTCTACATACCTACCCTACTTACCTACCCTACTCTCCTACCCTGTCTACCTACTCTATATATACCCTAAATAACTTACCTACGCTACCCTCCCACGTCAACATTTTTTTAACCTTCCCTGTATTCAGGCGAACAAAACAAAAAATGAATTATTCAAATCGGTCCAGCCGTTTTTGAGTTTTAGCGGGACTAACGAACAGCAATTGATTTTTATAGAGATTTATAGAGATTTTTATTGAGATAGATTTTGAACTAATAGGTAGGTACCGTCCTTTATTTACCCTACACCGATTCTTCTTTACATAACGACATTGTGACGTAGAAAGATGCAATTTTTTTTTTGTTTTAGATTAGTTCAAAATAATAAATATCTAATAATTAAAATAAATAGAACGGTCAAGCACACTTATCATTTTGGTACTAGAGTTAAAAAAATCCTTAGTAGTAAAGATTTTTCATGCAGCCTATTATAGCTCCCCAGCCCCATGGATTTGGAGTATGTGACTTATATAGAATTATTTCGCTCATTATAAGCAATCAATCCGCAAACAGTTATTTCATATCGATTTCCGGGTCTAAACATTTCCTTTAGAAAGAAAGAAAACTAGTTTATTTTACACACACAGATACACACAATGTAGATACAAATAAAAGGGAACTTAATTTTAAAACAATTACATACATAGTGTGCCCCGCGGCTGCGCCAAAAATGTTCAGTTCAGCAAAATGCCAGACAACTGGGAGTTGCCTGACGCTGGTTTTCAACTGAACCTCACGTTGAAGTGGCGTTAATTCCTCGATTCGAAACCTTAAGTGTATGTGTGGTCATATTATGGCCATTCAAACAATTTGGGCAGATATATTACTTTTTTTACTGGCAAATTTTTGTTCTCACTTTTATAATATCTAGTATCTAAGCCACACAAATCTGGAACCTATAAATCTGTACAATTTTATATTGAGAGAATCTTGACACGGTTTATTCTAGGCTAGACGTCATATTTGGCCTACATAATATTTAGGCTAGCAACACAAAACATAACGCATCTGGTTCTTGCTTTCAAACCGCTGATCGTGAAATGCACTTAGCAAATAATCTCCCAGTTGACCTTCGCTGCCATAGATCTTTCAATCGCAAACACAGCCTTGAGCTCGATTTTTATTTAACGGAGCCATTAAAATGCCTTCATTACTTCCTCTCCATATGGCTGGGATGAGTCAATCGGTCAGATACATTTCAGTAGAAAAATCACTACAGATAGGAATAAAAAAGAATAGGTACACCTTTATTTTTTATGGAAAAAGCAACATTTAAACATTTGAGTAATTAGCAACTTCGTAACTCATGTCACTTCTTGGCAAAGAGTCAAAGCACCTGTTGATTTATGTGATTTCAGCGATATGTTTGCAACAATTTAACAATTTTATTTAACGTTTATGTCGTATTTAAAAGAGGCCTACTTAAGACTAGTGATGGTAAATTTCCGAGAATATTCTCCTTGCGAGAACTTTGCTGTTAAATTCTCGAGAATATTCTTTTGGAAGAGAATTTACGAGAATTTAAAATTTGGATGACTATTGTATTGGTTTATTTTTAGAGTAATAGTTTTGAGTGCATTTGGACGTTTTACGAAGTCGACGTCAAAATAATTTACTCCACAACTTAAATTCTCAGTATATTCTCCTGAGCGAGAATATTCCCGAGAAAATTCTTTTAAATTTTACATGGTGTGTTAAATTAGAATTTCTCTTAATTCTTAATTATTTATTGTACACCAAGATAATTCATTTATAACTTAGGATTTCTGTATTAAAACAAACTTTATGAGTTACAAATAATCAGCTTTTCAAGCAGCAATTCCTCTTCGATTTCAATGATCTTCTCGTTGGTCTGGAGTGTACGCGTGCTGTAAGTTGCCAGGTCCTACCGTAGTCGAGGGTAGACAAGCTGCCGCGGGCACTAGGGGCCATTTTTTCTTTGTGCTGTTATGATTATAGTTAGATTGTATGATTGTAGTTATTATTCTATGGGGGTTTGCCATAATCGCTCGGAGATCGCTGTATGGTTGATACATGCAGGGCATGCTTTACGTTCGACACTATACGGTACAATACAATTTAAGTCAATTTAACTGGACGAAAACGGAATAGTTAAGTAGATCTAACTTCGAGAGAGAGGTCAACCGTCAAATCCGATTTGGCTGGGCAGCGTTCGGGAAGTTGCGTAGTATCTAGACGAGAGTCTAACATACCACAGTGTCGCATGACCAATGTGTGTTGCCAGACCTTCGGAACTGAGACGTGCTCACAATGGGCCTCATCAGAAAGCTTAAAGTCACCCAAAGGGCAACAGAGAGGGCTAAGCTCGGAGTTTCCGTGCGCCATCGCATCAGAAATGAGGATATCCGCAGGAGTACCAAAGTTACCGACATAGCCCGAAGAATAACAAAACTAAAGTGGTAGTAGGCAAGATTCAATGATGGTCGATGGGGCCGAAAAGTTTTGGAGTGGCGACCGCGCATTGGAAGACGCTGCGTTGGAAGGCCTCCCACTAGCCGGACTGATAACATGATTAAGGTTGCGGCAATCCGCTGTATGCTAGACGCTAGACCTATGTTCAGCTGCAGTGGAAGTCTTTCAGCTAAAATTATAATGATAATGATGACTTAATATATGAAAGCCGCCATTTTGTACTAGGCTATCTTAGATTTGGAATTTTTTATTCTACTAGTCAAACCCTTACATTTGATACTCATATTGAAGGGGTTGTTAGTATGACTGTTGGAAAATGTGGAAGAAGAGCGTTCCACAGAAGCAGAAGTTGCTGGAGCAATCACAATTTTTAGAGCAGTTGCACTTAATTAGTTTTTGAATATAAAGTTTGCCACCACGCAACTGGCATAACTTTTTTAGTTGTTTCTCAAATAAACTCTTTGCTCCATAAACCAGTGCCGCATTTATATTCAGACACTTCTTCGAAAAGTTGTTGTACTGAAATACTGTGTCTTTATGCCAAGTTAAGAACAAACTCCCATCCGTCTGTTTTCAGTTAATGTCATTGTTGTGCTCGCAACTAATATTTCTTAGCAATTTCCATTCTGACACCTCATTATGTAACCTTTTTTAGAGTAAAGTATAAAATAACAACAAAAGAAGTTATTTTTAGACCATTAAATTAAATATGTATTAAATTAAAATTGAGCAATTTTACTTCTCTTAAATTCTCCGTGAGGAAATATTCTCTCGACCCATCACTACTTAAGACCCCCTTGACACGATAGACAGCTAAGGTAAATCAGTCTAACCCAATAATGGATCCAGTTAAGATTCCTCAATTTGGATGTCTTTTAATTGTGGCACAAATAAAATACTTAATAATACATTGTATAAACTTTGGCTCTAGAAAGGAAATATTTAGAGTAAAAGTGAGTTTGATCAACACCTAGGCTTTTCATTAGAGCATTTGGCAACACATAAGTTTAGTAAACTGTTTATGAAATGTTGATCTAAATCATAGACCTAAGAATGCTTAAACGAAGAATAAGTGAGAGTGTTAAAAGTTTTCTAGAATGTGTGATACCAAATACGTCTTCTTCAAATGGATAGTTTTGTGACGTAAACGGGTACGCGTCAACTGAGTATGAGTGTAATGCGGATGGACGTTAGCCAGCTGTAACGTTTTAAAAAATCCGTCAAACACAAAGAACTAGAACGTTTGACGTCCTCAGAAAAATTTCGCCACGACCCACGGTGATGGACAAGATTAAATATAGATGTATGTCCTCGCCATTGACTCGAGGAAGTGTGTGATGGATTTACGCAGGTCGAGCCGTCGATGCGATGCGGCCTCCATCCGATCTGTCGGTTGTTTTCAATAAAAAATGTCAGGTTGGCGCGGCGTCGCCGGCGGACGCATTTAGCCTGGCCGTCGGCCAAACCCAGTGCATACGTCCCGCGCCCCCTCTCCGCTACCCCAGCCACAAGGTCGACCTACTATACTCTAAGCAATATACTATAATTACACCCTTCATTATAGCCCTCCAAAATTATGCAACAGCTGGGTCTAACAATTCTACGTTTCTTAAACGCTTATCCGGACTTCTGACTTGTATTAAATTATTTGCCGCTAAGTGGTTACATTCGGTTTACTACTTTCCTCCAACTTATCTCTATATAGGGCTTTTTGGGATCACTATATATCAAAGGACTTAAAAATTACCAAAAATAGTGCAAAATCTATTCTGGCAAAGTAAACAAGGTGGCTAAAAACACGTTGACGACTTACCCTTGAAGGTGACCGAAGCGTGTGTACAATTGGTTCACGCTTCAGAATGTCACGGCCCGTCTGTTAGCCTTCTATATGTGTCGCATACCTGTAAACATTATTTTAATACGGCACCACCTTTGTATACGTCACTGACTTTTTAACGTAAAACATTCCTCGAATCATAAAATGTTGCCATAAGAAAAATATGTAAAAGCTCATCACGAAGTTGTAAAGTAGGCCATTAAATAAAACAAACCTTTGAAGTCGGATGTTTTTCCATAGAATCCAGTGGTGAAGACTTCAAACACCTTCATATTTTCAGTTTGGATAAATATTGAGCGATGGGATTGACACGCGGGCTCTTTGAACTTTGCTTTGCAGTACCTGCTGCGTATAGAACTGAAACGGAACTCTCAGAGTAAACTTGAGAGCCCAACCGACAGATGGGTGTACGATACATACGGTTTTAATTGAACAAGAATGTCCTTGATTTGATTAGGATTTGGTAAAATTTTATCGCAGTCTTGCAGTAAAGAAAGATTTAGAATTCTAGGGTGTTTCTGCTAAAAAAGGCATCAACTAGCGTCGATCAATCGATATTGATCGATTTAATAAGACTCTCAATAAAAAATATAGGTTCGCGTTTGACCACAACCTCGCCTGATGTTAAACGATGATGTGGTCGACGGTGAAGCACGCTTGCCTAGAAGTTACGTATTCACTCTTGACTTGACGACCCCTAGGTTGTAGCTATCAGGATACAAAGACTCCGGCAGGGAATTTCACTCCTTAGCTGTGCGAACAATGAAAGTATTTGCAAAACATTTTGTGCGTATGGGTGGGTTATCTACCATGTACTGATGGCGCAGTGCCGTACGTCTTATAGCCCGATGATGGAAAGATGGAATTAGATTGTGCAGTTCCATAGTTGCCACCCTTTCTGTTTTTTGTCTGGAGCACACTCCAGACAAATAACAGAAAGGCAGGCAACTCAGCGTCGATGTTCAAGGCTCTGGAGCTTTGAGTCGATCAGTGCATCGTTGCCGATAAGCCTATTAGCCCGTTTATCAATCGATACAAGTGTTTGATACGCTGAATCGAACAAAACAATCAACAACTGACCGTAATCTATTCACACCTTTATCGTTTTCATCCCTTGTATTCGCAGCCTCATACTAAACGTGCGTTATCATTTCCAGGTGACACAAGGCACTCCTGCGGGCAGAGACCTGATCCGAGGAGACATAATCGCTAAAATCGACGACTACGACGCACGTGACCTGCGACACGAAGACGCACAGAACCTCTTCAGGAATGCGCCCAAACAGATCAAGCTGGTAGTACAGAGGTAATGAGTCCTATGCACTTTTATATAGTATAGATACTCGGGATTAAATATGACACATCAAGCTAAAAGTGTCGTCGGTATGAGTGTCGTACTGCGCACGACCAGTTGAATTTTTCCATACAATTTTTGCTCACACATACTCGTCCTGCAGCTGTCGTACGTGCGCGGCACCGGCGCCGCACTGCACTCTTGCTGTGTACATTTTATGAAAAAAAAACAACTGGTCGTGCGCAGAACGACACCCGCACCGCTGCGGCGCCGCAGCAGTCCGACACCAAACGTCTAAATTGAAAGAGCCCTTCCGCTCTAGACAAGTGATATTCTATCAAAATAAAAGCGTCAAGATAGCGAGTAGAAAAAGGTCAAAAATATTCGAAATGCCACGTGATCAATCCCTTCCATTTTGGATCTCGACCGTCACCATCGCTTATAGAATCTCTGTCTAGCGCCTCTGGAGTGATTGCGGTGACATCGGATGTCGATCAACCATGGTCTGGTTGCACCCCAAAGAGACTGTCACTAAGCCATAAGTGACAGATACGATGCTCTAAAAAGGCTATTTGTTTCGGGTTTACTGCTTGATTCCGAATGTCATATCCCCGATGGCTAATTTCCCGAAGTCATCAGATCGAACGTCCGAATCGCCGAAATTCCATAGAATCGATGTACCACAATTTCGAATAGCCATTAGATAGAGCGTCCGTTTTGCCGAAAAGCCATTGCAGCGATAGTCCTATTCATCGAATGTACTAAGCTTGAAGGACCATTTTGATAAACTTCGAGCATTAATTTAAAAAGCACTTTCTAATCGCTTTATGATAAGATAACTGCAATATCCGTTCGTAAGTATGGCTTATTGAGTTTGAGAAACAAATGGGTTTACTGCTTGATTCCAAATATCATATCTCCGATGGCTAATTTCCCGAACTAATCAGATCGAACGTCCGAATCGCCGAAATTCCATAGCATCGATTTACCACAATTTCGAATAGCCATTAGATCAAGTGTCCGTTTCGCCGAAAAGCCATTGCAATGATAGTTATTAGATAGCCAGTAAATCGAAAGCTATTCAACGTAAAATATTCAAGAAGACTAAAAGAAGGAATATAAAATGGGATAAAAATCAAACAGAATTTTATAGATTTCCTTGGAATTGTATACAATTCCTGGTTTTCACAAATTGCCCATAACACATTATGTTGATTAAACCCTGCTGGTTTGTTATTTTTTTTCATTTTTTATTCTTTATTTTAATCTTCTTGAATATTTTAGATTGAATAGCTTTCGACTTACTGGCTATCTAATAACTATCATTGCAATGGCTTTTCGGCGAAACGGACACTTGATCTAATGGCTATTCGAAATTGTGGTAAATCGATGCTATGGAATTTAGGCGATTCGGACGTTCGATCTGATTAGTTCGGGAAATTAGCCATCGGAGATATGATATTTGGAATCAAGCAGTAAACCCATTTGTTTCTCAAACTCAATAAGCCATACTTACGAACGGATATTGCAGTTATCTTATCATAAAGCTGGTGAATTTACGACTAAAAAGTGCTTTTTAAATTAATGCTGGAAGTTCATCAAAATGGTCCTTAAAGCTTGTTTATCAATGTATGTAACATTGATAATCTTTAAGAAAAGCTATTAAAAAATGGGCAGATAAATACCTTAAAATTCGAATCTGATGCTGTTGAAAAGAAGTGTAGCTAGTATGTGATCTCGTATATTTTTCTACACGTTTTGAAGAGAGTAGTTAAACAATTTCACAACATAAAGCTCGCAAGATGTAACCACAGGGGCGGCGCAAGTACACACCTATACTCGTTGCCTCGCTCTCCGGGCAGCTTCGTAGGCCGAGTGCCCACGCCTACCTTCTATCACGAGTTCGCTGAGTAAGACTGCACTAGGTGTCATCCGTGTTGCCCTTCACCTACTTGTTGATTTATATGTTACTCTCGTGATACTGAATATTCTGGAGTTATATTAACTTCGTCTAAACATTCGAGATTCACTTTTGATATAAAAAGAAATAGAATGACTCGATCACTCCAATTTATATCTTATGACAATGATGTAACAGTCATACAGAGCTCTGTTGTAAATTGCGTTAGCTTAACTTACAAGCTAATGAAAAATATCTGTTTTTGCAAAGAAGATGCAAATAAATACATTTAAAAGGGCATTAGCCCTTACTGTATATAAAACCAAACATTCTAAGTAGATTATAGACAGCGTATAATTCAGTATCACATTGCATTTTGGAAGAGTTCGACGTAAAAATAAATAAATGTATGCCTGGTATAATTAGCCCTCATCTATCTACGAGTAAATCTATATCCAAAAATATTTAAGCATGGGCAATTTCTCAATGTTGTAAACATTCTCTGCAAATAACTCAAATATTTATACACTTTGAAAAACTATTTGTTGTTGAAACAGATTTAGTTTCAGTTTCAACCTCCGTCAATATATACGTAATATCCTGTATGCTGTCGTCAATATTACATGCATGAACTGTACCTATTTATTTTATGATATTTTCTATGTTTGTATTTGTCTTAGTCTTGTTTATGTGTCTAGGTTACCAATGTGTACTAAATGCATCCTTTACTAAATGTTCACGTACACACTACATTACAACTACTGGACAGATTCGAAGATTTTTCAAGTTGAGCCATGAACTATTTCTTGGTTATTTTCGAATGAGTTTAGCAGTGATATTTCATGGCGTCAATACTTCATAAAGTTGGCACTGGACACTGCACCATATTGACGTGGTTCCATGCTCCAGTCATACTCATGTTGCATGTTGTGTAGGGACATGGACCGCGAGGGCCCGCGCGACTCTTCGGCACACCGCGCGCCACGCTCGCCCGTACCCTTCGCCGGTGCAGCACCGTACAGGTATCATTCATATTACATTATATATTTATTAAAGCTAAGAACAATTAACCACAAGACCTCATTACAGTTCCATGTTTATGGCTGAACAGTTCAAGAAGAATCGCTGGCGATCTACAGACATAAATCAGTCACTCTTTTACCATCAATTTGTTCACACTCCATCCTTTTCAAATGTGACTGTCTTTAGTATATAGAATGTCAACTTATCATTATAGTCAACAGCTGCTGTATAATAAATAACGTTATATAAATACTGCAATCAAAGCCAAAATAAACTATGATGCATTGGCCCCAGAGCTGCCAAAAATATAAAGTCAATGACACGACCCGTCTGAAAGAGTTTAAATTCCACGATAAACTTGATGTGTCCTCAACAACCAAACCTTAAATTAGATCTCATTGAATGTGTGGAAACATCAAAGAAAACAAAATGTCCCAGTGAAATAAAGTCTCAAACGCAGTCACGGCATACCGAACTGAGAGATTGAGCCAAAGGTCAGTCTCTCATTGGTTCTATTTAAAGCGGAGTATACAAAACATTGAAGTCATCACCTAAGACGTGACTCGATAAAATTTAGACTGAACCCCACGAACATCACGTCTGGTAGACCTTAGGACCTTGGCTTACTAGCCATAGTTTATTATCTGACACTCCGAGGTCCACTGATTTACTGCGGCAACTGAAACCAGCTAATCAGCAGATTGGTCTGCTACATTAGCCGGTTTTTCACATCAATTATATTGGATTAATTGTCAATCTATTGTTTAACTTCCAAGAGTGACCAGTGGCATATCTAGGAACATCCACCAGCCCGCGCTGGGTCAGCGTGGTGGATAATGGCCGAAGGAGATCCTTCTCACAGAGAGGAGGCCTGTGATCCAGAGGATCCTCTGTTATGCTTATGCCGTTTGCTACCTAGGAGTTTTCTGTAGGAGGATGGTAGCATATTATGGTAACGTGCTGAAGTACTCGTATATCATGTAGATCTTAGGCAAAATGAGTTTATTCCCGAAGATATGATTTAAGTAATCTAGGTTAGGCATAGCACAGAAAGCTTCAATAGAGTTCCCGGCGCCCTTCTCTGTACTGACAATTGTCACCACATGGGTAGTAGGTAGAAGTCCCATATGATTCGCCTTACTGAGACGGAACGTATCCGTAAGATGGGAACCGTTTTGTTTGGCGACTGAATACCCTTATTTATTTTATTTTATTGGCTTATGGTATGCCCTAGCTATTCTTTACTAACGGCACACAAATATTACAGACCAAATTACTTTCCTTATTCTTTCAGCATATTTTGGCTCTTTGTAATCAGGATTTAAACACATGTTACATTTTCTACAGGACACCAAGTCCGCAGCAAGGCTACCGCGGAGACTCACAGCAAAGCTGGCGCGGACCCGAGTCCCTGCCGCGCACCCCACTGCCCGGGTCCCACGGCCCGCAGGGGCCCGCCGGCCTACCGCACTACAACTCATACCCGCCGCCGTCCTACCCGCAGCAGATCGAGGGAGAGTACAGGACCCTGTTGCTGTCACCGTCTTCTATACGCACCGATGATATGCTTGATGAGTCGATTCAAAGCCAGGTTAGTACTGACAGAGTTAGCGAAAAACGACTGAAGGTAGAATGGATAAGTCGACGTCGATTGACAGTTCCTACTATATCAAATCAAAGCCATACTAACTCACCAATCGACTGATGTGTCGCGTCAATCGAAGTGATTAATTTAACTTCGATCAATTAGTATGATAACACCCATTGAGTCTCCATAGACGGACTGCTCTGAGCAGTCAGTACCAAAGCATTCGCTGTTGAGCAATCTGCAGTTAATAGCTGCGACTGCACAAGCCGTCCGTGTATTGGGAACATTAATTTGGAATTGATATTGTCCGCTTGAAGCTGCCGGGATTGACTACACCAAGCAGCCCTTTTATGGACGCTCTCAGCGTTTATTCGCAGCAGGCATAGGTCAGCGGCGCACATACGGGTATTTGAATGATCTACGTGGCCAAAATTATTTCATTGTCAATATTGGTTCTAAACAATATTAGTAATCAAAACAAACGTTTTAATATTACATCGTGTCATATTTAATGAAAAAAAAACAAACAAAAATCCTTCGCATGGCAAAAGCACCTCATTTAAAAAAGTTAGTTTTTCTTCCAAATTAGGCAAATCAAAACAATTTTTGCGGTCGAACAAGTATTTACGGGTAACAGTTCTTGCTCCCGAGGTATTTTGTGAACCTAAAATAAAATAGAAACAGACTTTCTATAGAAATGCACTTCACATAAGTTTTTAAGTTCTCTTTGCGTAGGTGAGGATCCAATGGTCTTCGATAAGCTATCCAGGATAATCTTGCAAAAACCTTCGAGGGAGTTGAGAGCAACGTAGAACCTCTCCAGTTATGAGCATTGAATAAGATCTCCCTTCTTGGGTACAGTTATGAAAAGACCCTTGTTCCATTCGTCCGGAAGCTCTTCGGTGGAGCTTATGCTCTCAATGAGAGGCGTCAGAACATTGTCGGCGGAGGAAAAGTCAGCTTGTAGCATTTCCGCAGATATCAGGTCGAGTCCTGGTGCTTTGCCTGTCTTCAAAGAGAGGACTGCTCTTGCAACTTCCGACGCTGACGGTGGTTCCGTGTCGATGTCGAGAGGCCGGGATGGTGTAGAATTGACTTGCAGCGCCACAGGTTGATGTTGCTGATAAACGGAAGACCTCCTCAAAGTGATTACGCCAGCGTAAGAGCTGCCCTTCCGACGTCACTATGAGCTGGCCGTCTTTAGACTTTCAACGTATTTTTTAAAGAGAAGATCTCTTTAAAAGAAACGTTGCCCCACACTAGGAATTTCTTCCTGTATCGTGGGTGCGTTTACAAACATATAAACTCACATACACAACACCCAGAGCCGGAACAACTATCTGTAGGTCATACAAATATTTGTTCCGTGCGGGCAACGAACCCGCGACACGCAGCGCAGCAGTCAATCGTTCAACCACTACGCCAACCGTGCGCCCGTGCTTTAGAGCGGCTTCTCCTTAAACTTGCTGTTACCTGCCAAGGTTTTGGTAGCTTTATACAATTCCTTCAGGTTACCGATGTTTGCAGCTTGTTGAGCACGATCAGCAATATCATCAGCCCACTGCCTATCTTTGCGGGTGCTGCGATAGATTTATCTGCGTTTCTGACGGTATTGCATGTTAATGTCGGCTCCCATGGCGTTATTACGGGTCTCAAGCAATCTCAGATGAAGATCTCCAAGTGTACTGTGACATCCAGACTTCGCGAGATTTGCTCGGTGGTTTTTCGGGCGCAGAATATTCGCCTTTCGCCCTGCACCCGTTAGCTCAGCTGCAAATCGGCGTGGCACGCGCGGCGGCGCGGATGCAGCAGGTCCCAGGGAGAACGACGGGGACGTGGATGACTCGGACTGGCTAGGGCTCTGCTTGTTACGGTACTCCACCACGAGTACAGCAGAAGGTATTTTTGGCACTTTATAGGTAATGCTGTTCTCACCAACAGCGATGCCTACCAAAACATACCCTAGCTGCTTCTCTCCCCACATTTAAGTTTGGCAATTCTTCGGGCTGTGTCTGTAACCTTGGTTCTCTTGCGGATGTCTTCATTTCTGATTCGATCACGCAAGAAAACTCTAACCGACGCTAAACATATCTAATTCAGGCTTGTGAATGCATATAAACGCTTATTGATCACAAAAAGTATGTAAAGTATGAAAACTTTGTAAACGCTAGCTGCCCGGTACCAACTACCAGCCTCCTAGAATGCACTCATACGTTGTAACACATTGTTGTAACATTCAAAACTGCGCTTGGGGAAATACACCTCTCTTGAAAAGAAAAGTTGCAAGTCATAGTTATCCGTTAGAAATAAGAAACCTCATAGCCATAAAGAGGGCTCAGAGGCAAAAATAGCAACAATCAAGATATCCACCTGACAAAACAATGCTAAATAGACTTACAAAAAGATTAAGTAAAGCAATACAGGAATATCATGATGATGCTACACATAATTACTTAAGCCTAATTAACAAGTAGTGGAAAACCAGAACACTCACTGTGGAAAGCCACTAAACGTCTAAATAAGCCTATTGTTCATGCATCACCTATTAAACAAATAGATGGCAAATGGGCCATAAGCAACGAACAGAAAGCAAATATATTTGCAGAGCATTTACAACAAACTTTTCAAACAAGTGCTGAGGAAAGCTCTGAAAACATAACACTAGATGTCACTCACCATGATGAGTTGAATATACGATTAGCTACGCCGAAAGAAGTGCAAAATATGATCAAAAACTTAGCCAGAAAGAAATCGCCTGGATACGACCTTATCACTGGAGAACTGCTTCAAAATCTGCCACGAAAAGCCATAGTAAAACTTACAACCCTTATAAATGCAACTTTCCGATTGAAACACGTGCCTGATATCTGGAAAGTTGCTGAAGTAATAATGATCCCCAAACCCGGAAAATCGCCTCGGGAAGTAACATCCTACAGACCTATATCTCTTTTACCAATCATTTCAAAAGTATTTGAAAAACTACTTATAAGACGCATAAAACCAATAATAGAAGACAGAAAACTGATTCCCAATTACCAATTCGGTTTCAGAGAAAAACACTCCACGATAGACCAAGTACATAGAATTACCAACATTATAGAAAAAACCCTAGAAGAAAAAAAAAGTCTGTTCTACAGTTTTTCTAGATGTAGCACAGGCATTTGATAAGGTTTGGCATAAAGGTCTCATTTATAAGTTAAGGAAAATGCTTCCTAAACAATTTGCAGACATTTTAGAATCTTACCTAACAGAGAGGACGTTTAGAGTCCGACATGAAGATGCTTACTCAGATCTCAAGCAAATAAAAGCTGGTGTACCACAAGGAAGTGTTCTTGGACCTATCTTGTACCATTATACACCTGTGATATCCCAGAAATGAAAAACAACTTTATTGCAACCTTTGCAGATGACACAGCCATCATGGCTATAGGTGACACTCACAAAGAAGCCGTAGATAAAGTACAAACTGCTGTGAACTCCATCACCAACTGGACAAAAAAATGGCGAATTAAGTTAAATGAGTCCAAATCGACCCATATAGACTTCACAAACCGAAGCCCTAATTATACACCGGTTTATATCAACGGTTGCATAATACCTTACGAAAATACAGCAAAATATCTGGGTATGACGCTTGACGCAAAGCTTCGCTGGAAGGCTCATGTCAAAAAGAAACGCCTAGTGTTAGATATCCGCTACAGGAATATGTACTGGCTACTTGGCAGACATTCATCATTGTCAGTGTACAACAAAGTACTTCTGTACAAACAAGTACTTATGCCTGTATGGGCATACGGTATACAGCTTTGGGGCTGTACAAAACGTACCAATGTTGAAATTATTCAAAGATTTCAAAACAAGGTACTGCGGAGCATAGTAAACGCTCCCTGGTATATTAGAAACGAGGATATCCACCGGGACTTAGGAGTGGACCTCGTCGCCAAAGTTATAAAAAAATATGCCGAAGCTCATAAACAGAGACTTCATAAACATGTGAATGTCGAGGCTATCCAGCTCCTTGACACCACGGACATAATAAGGAGACTGAAAAGGACTAAGCCTTTTGAGTTAGTTTAGAGTGAAATTAGTGTTAAGAAGTGCAGTGAGTGCTACCTTTTAAGAACACATGAACTAAGTGTCTTCCCATCATAATAGAGACAATAAGAAAAGTGCCAATGGACACATTCTTTACCATATAAATTATTAGCAAATTAGGTTAAATTTAAGTTACTTATTAGCCTCGATGCTAGATTGTGACTGTTATGAAGTAACTATTCAGTTACATCGTAATGATAATAAAAATAATAAAAAAACGTTGTAACAGTGTTAAGTCAGCAGACTCAGCGTCTTTAGGCCAAGGTACTGCTACTACCTACTCCTATTCTAAGTATCGATTTCTCTTTGAATCCTTAGGTGTGATATCCTAAGGATTATATCACACGAGCACGGCTCGATAGCACGGGTACGCGACATACGTGTACTCAATAGTTTCTACTACCAATGGCATTTTAATGCAAACAATACAGAGCTTTATACGAGTGGGTAGTAGGTAACGCTAGCGAGTCGATACAAATGCAGAGACACAGAAGGCACGACGGACAGCAACAATATATTCCAGTCTTCCAGGATAGCCTCCAAACATTGTCGAAGACCTTGACAATTAATGGTCAATTGATGGACGACTGACCATTGATCGAAGAACGATCCACCTGTAGCCAAGTTGACAATCTACAATCGATAACACTAGTAGAAAACGAATCAATGTATGGGAATGACACATCCCGGAACGTTAAGTCACATGGTCAGACTAAACAAATAGAAGGCGTTAGCGATTGTAGAAAGAGATTCGATACGAAACGTTTGTAATTTGGCTAGGGGGGTTGATTGGATCGATAGACACATACACATTAGACTAGATGGTTAAGGAACTAAAAAAAAAGTTTAGTCGCACCATCGATCGCCGTCTATCCTGTGTTTACAATTTAACTTACAAAAATATAAACAAATACTCTACTTTAAATCAGAATTGTAAATATTAGAAGTGCGAAGGGTGTACTTCTACCTAATTATTTGAATTCGAGATCGTAAGATTTTATTACAGCATTTAAAAATTGATAACCACTCTTCATCATTCGTATTTTGATGCTTTGCCAAATTTTAGGCTGTTTTCTTTTAATTTCATCGCGTTGCTAACGTCGAGTTTTGTACATCGGAATGCTTTGCATTTTTTTATGTACTCGGCAAATAACTGCTCAACCAGCACCGTGAAATTCTTTGTTTAATCAGTTGCTTTAAATTATTCTACCGCATTTGTGTCGACGTTCTATGTATCCTTGATTTTCAACAAATAGGTTAACAGTATTATGCTAAACCAAACGCGTGACGTACCTTGGAGACCCGCCAACATGTTATCGTCTAATGATGTTAAATTATTAATTAGAACCACTCGGATTAAACCACTCGACAACATTGCCTATAAACAACTTTACAGGTACAGTGAAACGAAGTTCTGAAATGTAGCTATAATTTTCTTCCAAGTTTTAGAACGTTCCCGAGCTAGGCTAAATCTGTTTTCTGAATCATGAATCGCAATAATAGACGATCGTTGCGGTCGTATTTCTTATACAATTTTGCAATGGAAGTAGGCACTGACTTCATCGTCATTGAACTCTTTAATATCGGAAAAACACTAACGAAATCGGTTCGAATGCGATTTATTGCGGTGGACGCTGAGGCACGTTCAACGATACTGCTGCTGAAACCGTTACACAATCCAAGTTTAACGCACAGTCAGGGACTATACATCAAATCCCTATTATTGTTGCTTATAAAAATATTGGTAAAAACATATAAATTATGTATACTTTATGTAGCGCAAGGCTCTGTGGCCGCTCGGGAGGTTCTCGCCCACGCTGACGCCTATTTTCCCGCCATATTTCCAAAATAGAATGCATTGAAATCGCGTTGTTTACTCGGGAGAGGACGACTGGAGCGGCAGTCCGCGATCATACTCTGCACGGCACACGTCCGCGCAACTAAGTGCTACCACGATGGCCGTCAATCCTAATTTCTTCCCCAACGGATACCAGGATCCCATGCATCCTGAGGACGAGGTCGTCACCAACTGGGTGCGTGCGACTAATACAAGTATCACTAGAACCTCCTAACAACTAAAATCACCATAAATCATCGTAACCAAACTGTGCTGTGGTATTATAGTTGATATTAAATTGTAAATGATGTGAAACGTCAGCGATTCAACCGTAACATGGGCTGTTGAAGCATAATCTAAATTGGGAGCACTTGAGACGCACGTTGTGTTACAAAATATGTGATGTAATAAACGAAACGAAAGCTTTACGATATAATTTTCCGGAAAAATCGTAAGTGATTTCACAACAGGATATGCGTTTTATGTTGATATAAAATGTTATATCAACAAAAACCAAAAGTGTGCCTTTGTAGAAGTAACTTTTGGTTTTAATCAGTATCTGAAAGTTTGTCAAATATTTTGCTGTAAATTATTATATTTTCTTTTCTGAAAAATTGCTTCCCGAAACGCTTCTGACGCGGTGCTTTTATCACCCCACATGCTGGTCTTCATTAACACTCAAAACTCTAATGAATCTAACAAGTTTTCCTTGTTATCAAAATTATAACTTAGTCATTTAAGAAACCTGCCTTGTTCTTGATTTAGTTTAAGTTTAATTTTGTCTAACTTATTACTATCAATCAATATCATAAAAGTGTTAGTTGTGTAGATTCGACGACTCCCTCTTGATATTAAAAAGCCAGCTGTAAATTTATTTTGGCATCAATGTCGCGTCTCATTTTTACTCCCACATGATCTTTCAACACGAATATATGACGTGATTGTTACCATATGCAATGTTAACGAAGATCAGTCTCCATGCCAAGAGCCAAAATTCGGTACTAAAACAGAATGAAAATTTAATGAATATCTGCATATTCAAATCTTCATGAGCAAATTAATATTTAGAGGACAGATATTGGATACAGTTTCCTCAGCAGCAACCTATGCCTTGTAATCATAGACAAAAATTTAATTTTGAACATAGTATTCAAACCCTCGAATGCACCTTCCATCACATAAAGTTAAAGTTAAGTAATTATTAATATCAGGGAAAGCACATTTTTCTTGTTGAACTCTTCTCTTTACTTTTAGTAATAGAAATACCTAAGAGGTTCAACTATTACAAACACTATACAGTACCTGCTGGTTACTTGGACAGCTGTTGTGTTGTTCACAATCTTCATTGGCATTGAAAATCGAGCTATAACCCATTTAATTCCAACCACTCATTTTGGCACTTACAAATCTGTTCTCGATAAACATATCCAAGATAGACATTTATTGGCTATAATAGAATGAACACTCTATTTGAAATTATTATTGTTCTTGGTAATGAATGGAAATCATTACTGAAATATTATAGCATTTTCCAACCAAACGTATTGGACTGACATAGAAGTTAGAACGTTGCGTCAGTGGCGAAAGCCCCCGCTTTTGTAAACATCGCCGCAAATAAACGAAGCTTGTTGTTTGCTCATTGGCACATATACTATACTAACGAATGCCTCGTTGAAATATGGACTATTCCATCTCATTATTGCTTAAACATGTATCGTTAAGTCAGTCATCCAGATCTGTCCACCAAATTTTACTGCACTCATATGACTTCCTTTTATCAACTTATGTGAAAAGCAATAAAAGGTGGTGACCAATGAAAACTGATCATGCTTTCAGTTGCTACCATGACGGGATTCCATTACGCCACATTTGTATCAATCTCAACTAATCTAGTTGCGATGAAATTGAAACATGACCACGGCCCAAATATCACAGACCCGTATAAATATAACGAAATCGTGTCAGAAGTCATATCATAACCCACATGGAATAACCTCGTGTTATAATTAGACGCGACGCCAAGTACGCCACGGAGTTTAGCGGCTAATCTTTACGTAGATATCCAACATTTTTAGTGAAATAGCGTCTGATCACTGTCAGACCCTGACTGATTTATGCACGTGCCGTTTGAAGGAAATCGTTGGTATTTTGATTGCTTCGTCTGCGGCCTTCTAAAAGGTCACGTTTATGTGACAAAACAAGAGTTTATTTGAATATTTCTTACCTCAGTTAACTGAAGCAGTAAAGCAAATTACAATTTATGTTTAACGCCGTTTGTTTTACGCTGTTTTGAAGTTTATGTGCCTACTAGGTGAACTATTATTAGCGTGCGATGTGAGCCAACTATTCTAGATCATGGTTGTATGTTTGATACAAACATCATTCCGCTTTTCCATTTACAATCGTATTATAAAACTGGATATAAATTAAATGCCTTATAATATCTAACGTATTACGGCATTGAATGGTATGTAGGTTAGAGCCTAATGTAAATAAATACATATGTCTACTAAAATATGCACTGTAATATGTTTCAGTAGGCACACGGCACAATATTTATATACGATGCGAAAAATGCAAAAGTACAAGGTCAAATGTGTAAATACATAGCTGAGCTTGGTCAGCAACAATAAATTGCCTCTTATTCCTTTTCCAATCCATGCCCAGGCATAACCCTATGTCTTAAAAGGCTTTCGGCGAAGGAAGTGGACTGACAGACGATTTGAAGAAACTTGTAAATAAACTTTTTATCTAGTACGTGTACGTGTGTTTCTTTTGTATCATATTGACGTTTATTTGAATGCTCTTTTTAGCCATACCGCACGACGCCTCTGGTGCTCCCCGGCGCGAAGGTTCGCCGCGAGCCTGGACCCACAGAGAGCTACCTGCGTCACCACCCCAACCCAGCAATGCGCGCACCGCCCAGCCATGACTACCGTGACACCCTTATGAGACAGAAGGTAACATATTCCATCAAGCGTATCTTTTAAATATACATTACGTGAAATCAAGAGAATGTGGCTAAGACTTTCGACACAGTAGAGCAGACTAATCAGCAACCTTGTTTAGATATCTTTGAAACGAATCGGTCGATATCGCTATTTAATTAAATTTCTTTAAGCGATACTCCTTGGTTTTGCGTCTTGTTGATTTCCTAAGCCACAAAAAGTTCTGGAAATATGTTGAAATAAGGGATGCCACAAGGTACAACTTTTGGTCACACTTTAGTTACATCTAGGTCTTTATTTTTGTGAAAGTTTGACGAACACTTACGAAAGAAAGAGTTTATGGTTGAAGTGGGAATATATATAATATCGTTTCAGAACTGAAATGTAAATTATACGTTCAGGCATTTTTTGTAAAATTTCATTGTAAATTTTTCAAGAACCCACACAGAAATCTAGTTCTACACAACTAAACAGTCGTACAAAACCAAGTGCCTTCTACCTTGAGAGCATTTCAAAAATTTCATAGAATAATAAAATGAATGTTGAATGCTTCTCACTAGACATGTGGAAATATTTATGACGTTATAAATGGAATCCCACTTGTACAGAGCATTAGACTGCTGATTCAAATTATATTTTTACTCGACGCGTTGCTGAAAATGTATGTTGCGTACTACATGTGGGCTATTTATTTCTTAATTAATTGCTGTTAGTACGATTTTTATCCTGTAATTAAGGCGACCTTGATTAGCAACGGTTTTAATTTAACTGTTCGATGTGAAACCACCAAAATAATCATGTGTGGTTAGCCAATCATCACTATTTTAGTAATTGAATTCCTATCAGATACTTTAGCAAATTATATTTTCTTTGCTTTACGAGCTATAAAGCAACAAATCGTAGATTTTATGTAGATACATTAGATGTTGCACGTTATACGAAACACGCACGAACATTGCACGCACACACATTTAAACAATTCACTGTACCACACACATACACTAAAACTGTACAAAGCAATTTAGACCTGATTCAAAATTTAGAAAAATAAATGTTTAATACACACTCATATTATAAGAAATAAGAAGGAAGCTATGGAGTTTAAAAATAATGAATTATTTTTGGGGATTATATAAGTATTTAAGTTCTTCAACCAAGGGTTCATTTTTAAATTGTCAGCCAACTTTTGTCTGCAGACTGAATACAGTGCTTTGTATTTTTTTTACAAAACTTGACAAATAGACAATTTCTTTTTTAACTCCGCCTTAAATCCGTACCCCTTCTTATTTCTCCACATACATTGGTATAGAATTAACGTTAATTTAACGTAGCGCACGGATTGTATAGTACAATAGTATTTTTCATAAAAACTCAGGTGGCAGAGTCGGTGTTGCAGCGAGTGGTTGGCGAAGAAGCAAGCAAGGTGGTTCACCTAACGATTGTGTGATCAGTATCCGCTTCAAGCATGGCAGCGACAAACTTCTGATACGAAGCCGGTCGAATATATAAACGATACCTTGCAATTGTCAAATACAATATTTTTCACACAAAAAATTATACAGGGTGAAATTAAATTATTGAATAGAAACTTCACAGAAGTGATGGTTACCGATAGTTAATATGGATAAAACGAAAAAGAAACTTTCTTAACTACCGGGTGTTACTCGAAATAATGAGTTTTAAAAAATGCGCGTTTTATCGCCTTCACTTTGGTACTAGCTAATAATTTAATTTGAACCTGTATAATTTAGACGTTCAAGCGTGTCATTTAATGCTAAATGTAATTACATCATTTCGTAATCTGTTGCAAAGTATCGTCGATCTCATGAACTCATTATGTCTATACGTCATCTTGTTTGAGCTTTTATGACTTGAAAGGGTTTATTTTCTATAATGAATGAGTATAAGAGAGTAACTACTTACCCGTTTATTGGACTAAGTGTAGATCGAAATATATTGTTCCTTGAATCAACTGCTTTCGCATGTTCTGATTTGCTAGTCACCCAAAATTACTTTGTTCAGAGGCAGTTGAAATATCCATGAATTGTCAACTTTGCGCTTAAATCAACCACCTTTCGGTATGTAGATACTTAGATTTCGGTCTACAATATACGAAATTCTTAAATTGACATTGCTAAATCCTTCCTTGAAACTTATATGTTAACTGTAAATCAATTGGTGTTTTAACTCTTTTAGAATGAGATCTTGTAGCTGCTCTCTCACAACTTTTGTACAGCCAAGAAGTCGTAAAAAGGTGTTTTGCTAAATAATTTTTCGTATTTCTTCAGGTGGCGCACAAGCAGTTCAACTCCCCCATCGGTCTATACTCGGATCAAAACATCGCTAACTCATACAGGCAACAGACTTCACCGTTGCCGTGAGTATCTGCAATAGGCACTGATATTTAAAATAATTAGTTCAATAAATCAGTACTAAATAAAAATACTAAGCTGGTCCACACTGACTCCAAATCTAAAGATATGGAAATAATAGAACAGGCCTCTGCCTAGCAGTGAAAGAATACAGGCTAACAGACAGCTAACGTTAAGTAAATCTAGCGTCAGTCATCTCACACTACATATTATGTCTTGGCAATGAATTTAAACAACATGGACGAATGCCAAAAGCAAGCGTTACATAACAAAATCCACTTGTCAATGTGACGGAATTTCTGTAAATACATTTTCTTTAATTTTTATAATACTAAGAAACAAAACCCCTGCTTTAACGTAACACAATACAGTCAAACAAGACTTGATGACTATGCCAGGAATAGTGTTTTCAGTGTGGTTTAACACCCATTTATCAAAAGTTTCAAATACAAGAAATATATCGGAGGCATAAGTGTTATATTCAAATAATAATGAAGTATTTATTTGCTTACTTAGCGCTAACGGCCATTACGGGCGGCCGCACGTTGTCAAGAGGCAAGTTTTTTACTAGAACGCCGCCAAAACAACAGTCGACGCCCATCCTCATGATGCATTAATGCTTTATTTTATTTTTATTTGCTCTTTTCGTATCTTGCCAACTTGGTCTCTTTCACTCCACGCTCAGTTCTTATCGTGTTGCATGGTACGGACGTCGACATGCCAGCTATTCTTCCGGAGCGCCGAACATTCATGAATGCGCTCCTCATGCGCCCACGAACACGCGACAACATTGTGTGACCACAGTGTGGCGATCACTATACACAAAGTAGTTGTTAAGTTATTTATACTCTATTTATATAAACGAACTAAATAATATGATTAAGGTAGAGAACTTATTCTACATAATTAATGATAGTATTTTTATCGACCTTTCCTTCCTGAAAAACAAACAAAACTAAACTTCCGTTCGTACTAACCGCTTCTGCGTCCCTCTAACGTGTACGAGTCGTATCTAATGTGTTTTCTCTCTACTATTGTGTTGCGCCCGCTAACCGACTAAACCCTAACGCCCTACCTGCGACCTGCCGTACGCCGCCCCGTGACCTGCGCCTGCGCAGTCACCGACCCAGCGTGTACGACCCCGCCAAGTCCGAGACGTACCGCGCGCTGCAGGAAGATGGGCTGGGGGGCGAGCTGCGGGAGGTGCCCACGCCTGTCACCACCAAGGTGTTCACGGCGCCGCTCAACAAGGTTCGTCTAACAAAAGTTGTTTCAATACTTTTTTTTTTCACATTGCATAGTTAGGAGTTTTTTTTTTTTTCTTATTTCTGACTTCTTTCACCCTGTTATACGTTGTCTTGTCATTGATTTAAAAGCCACCTGTGTATAAAACACCCAAGATACACATTCAGCGGCTCAAAAAAGGCCTTCAAAAAAAGAATATGAGCGGTCGTTTCTAATTTAGGCTTTATAAGAAAACGTTATAAGGTTACGTTATTAATTTAAAAAAAAAAAGTATATTTCAAATCGAAGTTGGAACTTTTGTTTCTTGGGTTTTGCTCGGCATGTCTGGCTCTGAAATTTATTAATCATAGAGTGAAAAGAATTTATGAATGATTCCTACAGACATAAAATTAATTATTTCAGAAGCCAGCGCCAATTCCGAGACCGAAGCCTGAAGAGAAGCCGAACGGAAAACAAACGACCTTCGTAAGTATTCATGCTTTTATAGATCAGAGTTTTATAGCAGTATTTATTAATAGCTATGAAATTTATCAGAAATCGAATGAACTTGTATGTATAAATCATCAAACAACAGTTTGACAACCTTCAAGGGTGTTAGATGAAACGACCACAGATTAAAAATAATCAAGGTTTTTTTTTTGTTTGTGGCTTGCCTAATATAAATAAAAAATTTAGCTTTTGTGAATAACTATACTGTATAGTAAAGTACGTGTATATTGTTTCAGGTGAACTCCTTACACGAAGAGCACATCCAACAATCAAACTCGTTCAAGCGCCTTATGTACCACGTACTCGGTGACACTGATTTCTAGCGGCGTAACTCTACACATACTACCTGCCATCATAGTGCACATCCTCACCAGTATGGCAAACACATACCAACGAATCATACGCCCAGTATGTCAATAATTTAGTCATAATTCAATCATGACACTTTCGACAACATCCGTAGTCACACTACGCAATCATATCTTGCGTTCCGTGTAGACTCTGATATCAAAATTAATAATAAAAAAAAGAAAACAGCAGTTTGTCAAATCAACAATGGACTGATTTTCATAACGGTTTTACGGCGGTTAGCTCCAGGCGCCAAATAATAATAGAAGTAATGACTTGTTGGGTTAGCAACGAATAAGACTAACAAAATTAATTTTAGGAAGCTATTATAATAATGCTCCTGGCAGTGTGTAATATTATTTTTCGGTGGATTTTATTTATCTAATACTCGAGTATTAGTGATATAATTTATATTTACATTAAGTAGAAATGTAATGTTTATTACTAAGTGTTGATTTTCTGTTTGAACAGAAATATATTGTTTATGAATACTTATGAGAAATGTTGAGTGTACAGTCTAGTCACTGCGACCCGAGCTCCGGTCGTACCTACGAGAATGAAATTCGATCAACCTTAAATAAATAATTTATTTTTATTTACTTACTAGTTTTATTTATTACAGTTTCACTGCAAGTCAGAGGATTTTATTGAAGAGCATAAGCATAAGCATATAAGCATTTGGTTTGTTTTTTGAGATGGCTCACACACAACTCAAGACAAAAGAATTCAGTTTGGCAATTTGCTCAACACACACACACAAAATTTAATTTAAGGCGCAATAGGTAAATAACAACAAAATTAATTTCAAAATAACTATATTCATAACCCGAAGTTTACTAACGATGTTTACACAACAAAATAAAATACAGTCTTACAAATTTCATGAACCATAAGTACACAGATCGAAAGGAGAAAGTAATTTTGAGCAAACAAATAACACTAATAACTTATATCACAAATCACATTATACAGATAAGGGTGACGTCTCGTGCTAAATAAATTGTTTTGTATACCATCAACCACTGTAAACAATGATCGCTATGGCAGTGGCTCCAAAGAAAAAAAAACAAAATTTGAAGTAGCCATTAAAATAATGCTTCACAATAATTCTAAGTCATTAAACATAATAAAAGTTTCAAAGAACAGCAAATAAGGCACTACTTTATTTAAATTTTAAAATAAAATTCTTTGGAATAAAGCATTCGTAGCACGCGAGACTCATGGAGATGGATTCATGTTACACGCTTTGAGATCGTATATTTATAATTTCCAAGCGAATATTTACAATTACATGAGCGTTACTCCTTAAATTTCGATTTTATAATATGTGATATGTAAACACAACGTAAGTACACGAAATTAAGTGCATAACATGCATGTAACATTAGGAAACATCTCCAAGCACCCTATGAAACATCACATAAAACTTTTACTTACCACAGACCGGTCATCATCATAGTTTAGTTATTATTAGCCATTATACAATTAATTTACAATATACAACATGAAGAATAATTAATATGAGTAAAGTAGCTAATAAAATTGAGACAAAAGAGACAATTGCATTTAAATATTAACAGAAACAAGAAAGTATAGAACTGCAGTGTATATACAAATATATCAATTAAAACGACTAGTTTGTAGATTTGTATCGAAAAGTCACACGTAAATCAAGGTATCTGAGAGAATTAAAATAAGTGAAATGCATAGTTAGCACACTAGTATGCCGTAAAAGTAAACGGTCCGGTTTTTGTGGTGAGAGTATAATGTAATGTCACGCTCGTCGATGGAGCGACTCTAATAACGCGTGAGTTACAACCTGGGAATGTACTGAGTGTATATTACAACTATTTTCTTAATGTCCCTCGGCAAACTTCGCGTTTCGTCAGTCGTCGGATTACTATTAGTTGCCCTTTGCACTTGGTGCAGACTGGACGCTCTCAATCAACTTGGTAGTCTGATAGAAATCCGACGACTGACGAACGACGAAGTTTGCCGAGCGACATTAAGAAAATATTTGTACTGTACGTCGTTATACACAGACATAACGGAAAATATGTCTACGACATTTCACCAACTATTTCGTCGTACTAAAATATTATGTTACCTAGTTTGGACTGATATTCATTTTATATTTAGCACCAAAGTCCGAACTATTTTACTATCTAAAATTCAATTAGCGATGTTAACTTTTTAATTAATGTACTCACTAAAAGACTCCAGTTTGATTTGGAACTCGTTAAATAACTGGTAGTACCCATATTTAGAGTAATCCAAAGTATATAAATAATTATGGATACTCAGCTAACTATAGTAATTAGTATTAACTTCGCCAATTGTGGTTAACAAACGGTAAGACATTATTTTCTGAAAATCTTAGTTATTTTAGTATCAAGTAACATTGATGATAATAACGAGCATCCATTCAAGATTTAAAACAGTAAAAGAGAGAAAATAAGTGATTTACTGAAAAAAGAAAAGGATACATAGAATGATACATGGCACCATTTTAATCCTCAAGAGGATTCATATTTTAGTGACTTGAAACATGGTAATTGTTTGTGTTCATAAGTTCACTAAACACAATTGATTATTGATTTAAGTCAAAAAGAGATACAAAAGCTAAAGACCAAACTAATAGTCAATAATTAAAATAACAATAACGCTAACATGTGTGGATTGATTGAGATTGACACCTTGGGACAGACTAATAACACAAATAGACCATCAGATCGGTGTGATGGTTGTGTTTATTGGGGGAATTAAAAATAAGTCAACATTTAAATTAATTCCTTAACTAAACGCGCAGTGCTGAATAATTATATAATATTGTCAGTAAAATATTTTAACTCTAAAACCGATTTGAACATTATTTTACGATGACAGTTCACAAAACGGTTCCTATTATCACCTAACGCCGCTATAAGTTCTTCAGTAATATGAGCCTCTATAAAGATGGCTCGCTCGTATACATAGCGAATATTGCACTTTGATTTTTATACTAATGGACTGACCGGATTCACAGCGAGCAAAGAATGTGTCTCTCAAGCATTCGTTGCGCTAGCTTTTGTTACGCGACAAACATTCGGTCGTGAGTATATAAAACCACACACGGATAACAACGAATAAAACTTATTCGCGAATGTTTGCAATGCAAATTCGTGAAGCAGGTGCTCGCAGTGAATACCAGGGACTGTATTCACCGCGAGCGACAAATTTGTATCCCATGCATTCGTTGCGCGAGCTTATGTTACGCGACGAACATTCATTTGTGAAACGTACTGTTTGGTGTGTATGTAAAACCAAACGCGGATAACATTTATTCGCGAATATTTAAACATTCCAGGAATATGTCTCAAGTTAGTAGACGAAGTAAGGTGTTTCATAATGAATCCATGGCTGGTAAAAAGGTTTACTAAACACAATTGATTATTGTTTTAAGTCAAAAAGAGATACAAAAGCTAAAGAACAAACTAATAGTCAATAATTAAATTAATGTTATTCTAACAAAAGACCTTCAGATAAATCAACTAATTCATTCAACATGGCAATGCTGCCACCGTTCTGGGCTCGTTTCCCATTGACATCGATGTGGAAGAATTTGTTGATGTGCAATGAGGCCTTTTCCCAATCTCGTTTGTATATACGTTTTTTTTTTATTAGTCTTAAGATTAGAAATATTCAATTGTATATATTATTTGTAAATAAAAAAGGACATTTGTAATAAAAAAAAAACTATAAGACTTTAATTGCAACATCTTTGGAAATTTTTCTTCGGGAGATTCATACATGTGGCGTACATGAATTGCCCAAATGATGTCTTCATTTTTTTAAAAGTGCTGTGGGGACGTTTATTCGCGAATGAATGTTCGCCGCCTAACAAAAGCTCGCGTAATGAATGTTTGCAATACAAATTCGTGAAGCAGATGCTCGGAGTGAATATCCACCCTCTTTTTAACAAAACAAAAATCTTCGAATCTCGTCTGACAGCAATAACCAATATTTTATTCGTAAGTAATCAGATTTATCAAACTTTTTTCGAGAAGACTAATAACACAGTGTATTTACAAATCGGCGGGAATTAAACAAACTCCATTGTAATTTTATGGCCTGATACACCACCTACAATAAGTTCTAGTGAACTTATCTTGGGGATAATTTCATTCAAATTCTAATATGTTTTTAGTTATCTGGTACATAGACAATGAGCGTATCCGAAATTCCGGACACAGAAACAGGCATGACTTGTGTGCGTATGGTAAAAATCGATTCGACTATCTACTATCATCACCTGGCTGAATCATGATTTTTCATCTCGCAATTGTGACAATTCGCCCGGAAGCTTTGCATAAACATAAAATTTTGTAAACTAATGAAAACATTCCAGAAATATCTGTTTTTTACTCAATGGCAGTAGGCGAACACGCTAACAGTTTATAAGAATCTATGGCTGATAAAAAGGTTTAATGTTATTCCCACAAATGGCCTTCAGAGAAATCAACTAATTCACTCAAATGTTAATTGGACCTCTTGGGAAGATTTATGCATATGGCGTACATACATTTCCCTAATTATGTTTTTTTAAAGAGAGCTTTGAGGACGTTTTGTTTACCTATAGTATATTGAGATTCTGTTTTTAAAACTTGAATATTTTAATTTGAGGGAGACTGCAGATGATCTCTTTCGCTCTGATTTTCACTGTGAGAAATCGAAAACTTTCTAGAGAAAGAATTATAAAAAAAAAATACAATCTTAATTATGAATCTATGGAAGACAGAATTTTTTTTAAAGTTACTTTTAAGTAATAAATGCTATAAAGAAGTCAACCATGCGAAACAATTAACAGTTGTACTCTCCATCTCAAACAGCCAGTTTGTTTATAAATTAGGACACAAATAATATTGAAGTACCTTTTGTAAATTTCCCTTGATAAAAAAACGCAATAAATAGAAGATAAGTTATCGCCAATTGGGTTTGAGTTATCGCTGATAACCTACAATAGGCTTTAATGCAGGAGTGTTGTAGCCGTGAAGCTAAAGAAGACTATTGTTACATTCTGACCAACTTTTAATATGAAATACGTCCTGATTTTCAAATGCAGCAAGGAAAGCTGCCATTTCAGCTGGTAAACCCTATATCTCTATTAAGCCGAAATGGAATGAATATTTGTGTCTCTGAAGTTGGCTGCAAGACCCTGCGCAGTTACTATTTTTGTGTCAATGTTGAACTAGAAGATATAATTGAATAACTGCCTCTTTCACTCGCTTACGTTTGTCTCATCGTCCTATCTCGCTTACTGTATACAGTATACTATATGACAAACCGTTTCTTGCGCAATGGTTTGCAGAGCCAACTTCAGAGACACAAAGATCCGCTGTGACTACTATAGCAAGATTCACTGACACGCTAATCGTTTGTCCTGGTATGGTCGTGTTGAGGGGGGATGCAATGCATGCTACTAAAAGAATTATGAATATAAACATGGACTGGGAGAAAAGATAGTGTGTTGGCCAGCCACCATGACGCGTCTAAACTATCGTGGTGCGACATATACATCTGTTCCTTATGCACAATGGAAATAACCTCTAAGAGCTTATGGTAACCCCCCGACGATATGGGACGGTATGGAAGCAGAAAACGTTTTGCGCCGACCCCAAGTTACATGGGACAAGGGCAGGAAGATGATGAGATATGCCCGTCTCTATCTCGCACGAAGTTTGACAGTTGTAGGACAGTCACAGGAATCATTCTAAGCCGTTAGTAATCTGCCTGAGTGCCGTTTGAGGATTCGAGAGAATAAAATTTTAATTTACGGTTACATTTTTCGAACGCATTTTACAATAAAATCGGTTTTCATTAAGCACCGTTATGTCGCTTACTGCAGACGTAAAATCAAGTTAATGCCACCGATGTGACTTCAGGTAGAGTTGTTTAGAAATAGTACAAGGGCAAGCTCAACTGCAAATAAATACCTCCGTCGTTTGTTTTTTCAATGGTAAGTGTATTGAAGAAATACGAAACTCCGCAGACGTAGCCGTTGATATCTATTAAACAAAACATTCCAAACTCTTAATTTCAAGTTACTCGTGAAGTAACTTTAAATTATGGGCCTTATTTATAAAAATTTCGCCACTTTTTAGCAAATGATTAGCAGATTTTAAATTCAAATGATGTATAGATCATTTGAATTTAGAATCTGCTAATAGCCTAAGATCCCACTGCAAAAATCTGCAGATAATTATGTTTTTGCTTAAACTAAAAAAAAAAAACCAGCCGATTATTGCAATCGCATCTCATACTATAATCAATTACTAAACTGTTCAGAGATTTTTATAGATAAGTAAGTTTATTTTTAACCAACTTCAAAAGGGGGTACTCAGTTTGACCAGTATGTCTATATGTATGTATGTTTGTCCGCGATTTCCTCGCGTTTGGCTGAACCGATTTTGATGCGATTTTCAGAAAAGTATTTGTTACATTCTCGAGAAGGTTTTGGTATACAACAAATGGATACTCTGCGAAGTCGTCCGCATGGATCCGTTATATGTTTGTATTTATGTATCTTTGTCCACGCATTTCTCCGAAACTAGTAATTGGATCATGATCATTCTTTTTTATTGGATTTAGTATCTCTCAACTTAGGTCATAGTGTAAGTTTCATCAAAATCAGTAAAGCAGTTTTCAAGATATGGAGCATACAACCATACTCTTTAAGCGACAAACAGCACGAATGTGTAAATTAAGTTCTCGTAATCCTTTAGGTAGCTTACTATGAAACTTGCTCAATTTGTATTGATGGTGAATCAAAACTAAAAAGAGAGAAATAAAAACTTTTCCGAAACGAAAGATATTTTGCAGTTTTTAGTGTTGTTTTTGAATTGGTTCATTTTTTTTGCGAAAAAGTTTTTTGTCTTCAAAAAACTTTTTCATCAGCGGAGTTTCGCTAGCTAATTTAATTAAGATGCAGGTGGCTCGTTTGAGATGTACCCTAATTAATAACCACATCGATCAAGTATATATTATGATTTTTGCTGAAATAAAAGTTTGAAATGTACAAAACTTCATACACGCAATTGACGTAATGAATTTAGTGCATCGAAAAGTTGCAACATTTCAGAACACTCTATTAACTCAGCTATTTTATTTGAAAATGTTGAAACCTTGGCAATGCACTTTAGTTTTTGACAATATCTAATTTGGTTACTCTAGCAGATTTAATAAGATCCTAAAGACTTTTATCCTAATATTATAATGTTAGCATTATTAACGAACGATGCGAGGTATGTGGCTAAAATACCTCGAATCGTAAGCATCTCACTTAAATACTTGAGATATACCGGCAAAGTTCTCTGTCGACCTCTTTCAACCTTATTGCTAAGGGGATTAAGTGCTAATAGGGATCGACTGGAAACTTTAGCGGTAGTGCTCATGAGCTTATGAAAATTGCAACCTTGCGGCTGATGCTTCGCGATGTTTGGACATGGTGTAACACTTAATTAGGTCACCAACTCGGACTCGTAATTTTGTTGCTGAACTTTAGAAGGATGTAGTTAAAATATGAAATGATATCTTTACAATATTAAATACGGTTGGATTAAAGAATACGGATAATTTTCTACTAAGTCATCATTAATTATTATCTCTGAAAACAGTATTATATCTCTTATTTATATTTTGCAAGCTGTCTACTATCAAGTCTTAATTACATATGAAAATGTTGCTATTACGAAAAAAATCAAGAAGTAAAATCGTTTACGCTATGTACACATATGGACGTAATGTTACAAAATGCAAGGATAAGGAATAAATATGTATCTAACGGGCGGTCATACGGTGGCTTTAAACGAGCGACGCCTGAACTATTATTATGATAATTACTATTTACATTATCCATGGAACTATGTACACGCACCAACATCGTAAAACGCACAGCACTGTGAAGACGCGACGCGCCAAAGCAGCAGACGGGCCGCGCCGCTAGTACACCGTGTCGTCCGGGTACAGCAGCAGCGGGCCTCAGGAGGCCGCGGGCGCGGGCGCGGGCGCGGGCGCAGGGGCGGGCGCGGGCGCAGGCGCGGGCGCGGGGGCGGGCGGCGGCGCGGGCGGCAGCAGCGACTCGCGCGACGCCCGCAGGTTGGGCAGCGAGCGAGCCGCCCGCGCCGCGCGCCGCGCCTCCAGCGCCAGCAGCGAGCGGATGTCGGCCTCCAGCGGGTCCACGCTGATGTGGTACACGCCGCCCTGTGACATGCGACACACGGTCAGAGCGGGCCGGGCGGCATGCGGGGCGGCGCCGGCGCAGGCACACTCACCTCGGGCGGCTCGTCGGGCGCGGCGGCCAGGCGCGTGTCGGAGTAGCGGCGCGCGTCGTCGTGCTCGGCACGCAGGCGCTCGTCGGCCAGCGCGGACAGGCGGCGGTGCGGGTTGCCGCGGTACGTCTCGAAGCCGCCGCTCTCGTCCTCCTCGTGGTAGGCGGCGGGCGGCGGCGGCGGCTCGATGTTGGCCACCACCTGCCCCCGCGCGCTGCGCTCGCGCCGCTTCACCCGCACCGGCGGGGACCCGCCGCCGATCGGGATCTTTTCTGGCGCGTTTTGAATTAATAATATCCTGAAGGAGATAAATATTTTGAGTAAATGATTACAGTAGAATAATTTAATAAAATATAGTCATTTAAAGATAATTTGCATCAGAAATACCTGTTATGAGCTCGCCAACGATTACAAAGATGCAGATATTGACGACATTGTATATACATAAAAACGGCGCCGCCAGTGAAACCCACAGCTACTACAACCAATTTTGTCCAAAAAGGCCAAGCTGAAACACGTAATTGTTTAATCATAAATTAGTGAACATGAACAATGGTTTCTTTCAAGCATTCAAACCGTAACATTCAGATTGATACTACTTTTTTGTTTCAATATATCAAACTCGTTTTATGAATACCATGTTTGTATTTTAGCCACTATTAAATTGTATGAGAATACGAAATATTATTTAGTCTTCCTAATAACTATTTAAATTTTATTCATTATAAATTATGACCAGAGTCGATATTCGTAAATAAGATATTCCATGGCATTGACCGACCGTGACCTTAACATAAAATAAATAATCATATTATGGTATTGCATTTCGACTTCTTTCTATATTATTCATGCCTATTTTTAATATCTTGATTGGTTCTACAGCTAATACAGGTTTTTGTTTTTTGTATGAATACAAAATAATTATAGGTTCACTATAAAATAAAATAAATAATATTTGAAGAGAGGTATTATTAGAATACAAAAAATCCTGAAGAGGTATACGGCTAGGCTTAGATAGAAGCCAACTGCAGGCAGTTTTCTAAGCTAATGTAAAAAATGATTAAGGTTGCCCTAATCGGCGGCAAGAACTATTTTTGGCCGGGGTTAAAATGCGTTAAAATCATCCGACAACACGTACGAAAGGGATAGACGCTGTAATGAGCAGTAAAAAGCTAGTGCGCGTACGAATACACACTCATGAAATAAAAATAATAAATGCATGATGATATAGAACGAAAAGGAGCGCGCGAAATTTTATAAACAGACTTTTGGGAGTATATGAGTATCATGGAAAAACTACTGAATGTATTTGTTTAAAATAAAATGATTTGCATTTTATAACTGCTAATCTATCCCTGTATGGAGACTGTTTTACAATTTTCCTTCTTTTTATGGTATTTATTTCCGCCCAAAGATGCGTTGAAACTAGTGTTGAAATATGGAACTTTCGACGCTCATAACTTTCAAATACGCGTTTTTATAACATTTTTGTTTCCATACAGGGCTAGATAATGATGAGACAAATTGATATATTTTTTTTAAATTCGAGCGTACACCGTCAAACAGTGGAGTAATCGCCACACTAAGTTTGTATGGAAGAATGACTAGGGAAACCTTAAGCACATATGCTGCGAACTGTCAATTAGCATCAGTAACAATGCAACCGCCCAGCTCGTATTTAATCTTCTCAACACTCTAGTACAAACATGAAGATAGTTGACTAATTAATATGTAACTAGTTCTGAATCCATACCGATCATGCCGCGATTGACCTCTTCGACGGCGCGCTCAATAAGCACGAACAGTGACCACATGACGCACAGCGCGGCCACGCAATGGAACAGGACGGCGCAGCACAGCCGGCGGCGCTCCACTCCTGACATCTCCAGCAAACGCCACTGGAAACAAACACCACTCATATCATCCTCTCTGACTTCTTCAACTCATATCCCCTCATGTACAGGTCTCCTCCATTGCACGCTATCATGTCATCCTACTTCCTACAAATACTAATAGTAATAGGTATTATGATTGCGACATTTTGTATAGATGTATGTTTGTTACTCAATCACGCAAAAACGGCTGAACAGATCTGGATGATATTTAGCACAGAGATATATTATAGTCAGGAATAGTACACAAGATACTTTTTATCACGTTAATATATTCCCTTGGGATAATTTTCGACTTTCACGCGGGCGAAGTTGCTGGCAGAAGTTATTATTACAAGTGTGAAAGATAGTATATTGGAAAATCATGCCTCAGCTGTTTGATGTATACAGAAGAAATTATAAATATGGGTAATAGCACAGCAAAACCGGTTCTCTTTAATTGTTCAACTATTCTCCTCTGCTGTTCACTAACTTGCAACCACTTTTAAACAACTTTGTGAGTAAGTTGTGTAATCAAGTCATATTTTAAGTGTCTAAAACATTACACAAACAGTTAAACGAATTTTGGCTGTCTGCTGGAAAGAAGAATATTTTTGCCTGTATACTAAACTCTTGCGTCCTCACAGTGCGTTGTTTACTGTTCATCTTATACTGGTCTCAGTAAGTGGCCACAACAATTTATATTTGATTGAATATAATAAAACGAATGTGAGATCATCATCTTACATAAACAAGAATAAATAATACTGGCTGGTAAAATTAGATTAAAAATAAATGTTGAATGTATACCTCATTAAATGGCTTTATTTTGGTGTGCATGATAAAATTAAACTTGCAGAGTTCACAAGACCTCGTCTCTGATGCAGTCAGCCACTGTTGTAAACAGCTCTGGTGAACATATTTCAAACTTCCTGCAACAAGACACATCATTAAATTATTATTATAATTACTGTACATAATTATGTAAATACTTAAGTTATGTAAGCTATTTTTACTTCAATGTCTTTGCCATCATTATGAATGTTGATCACATAGAGTAGTGGGCTGGCGGCTTTGCAGTCTTGGCCGCCCTGAAGCTGTCACATCCTTGTGCGAAGCAGTAATACTCGCGAAGGAGGAGGCGGAACGCGTGATGGAGACACAACGGAGACGCCCTCACGCCCCTAGCCGCCGCAGACGTTCCGGGCGTCGGGAGTCGCAAAACGATTCCCGGCCACCTTAGGTGCGGACTTGCGGACGGCGAGTAACGGGCAGCTCGCCGTCCAATAAGGACGCGTTGTGTTCCACGCGCACCTCAAAGAGATGTCAGCAGAACTGACGGGGTCCGCGAGGGCCGATGCCTGTCTGGGTCACGGATAAATTTAAAAGTTAAAGAGTTACCGCGGCCCTGGCTCAAGCAACTGAAGAAACACGGGTGGGTTTTAATCAGTAAATGTCTGACACGCCCTCCCACTTCACCCAGAGCGGAAGAAGTCATTGGATGACTACCAACACAAAAAAAAAATGGTCCTCTAGTACAAGCCGCCTTTCTCAGGTCCCATAAAGTCCCATTATATATGTACCACATTTAACCATATATAAATTTACTTTCTTGTCATCTTTTATTGAAATGGATCCAGAAATTTAGTTATGTCGGGATAAAATAACACATCTCTATTTTTCTTATTGCTAACATCTGTTGGTTAATACATTGTCATGTGCATCTTTAGTGTACGCCACAATAGCGGCGGTAAGACCCATTATGAGGGAGTGTATACCATGAATTCATGCGGGCCAATACCTGGCCGGAGCGTGATGAAATGCGCAAGCCAGCGCCCCGGCCAAAGGTGGCTTCAGAACATTTATGTCAGTTAGAGTTTGACAGACACCTTACCCTGCCCCGCGGCGGAGAACATCCATCCATGAGAATTTTCTCAAATAAGTTTGTTTGGCCATAAACATATAGAACAAACTTGTCGACTTATGTAGTAAAGCTCATGAACTACAGAAACGAGAAGAGTAAAAATTTTAGAGCATCTTTCATGCTCTAAAATTTTTACTCTTCTCGTTTCGGGTACACTAGATTTTCTAATATGGCTTTTTATATTTTGTGTACTTTATTTGAAAGCCAGAGGGATGCAAGTGCACCTCCTTGACCCCCTGCCGGCGTCCATGTATTTCTTGTTATCATCAGTGTATTATTTTCTACAATTGGCAGCCCCTAATATCGGGCCGCTCTAGGCCCGTGCCCCGGGCCTACTGGGCCTTAAGGGTACACCAGTCGACGGCACGAACTATTTTGTGCGTGGGGTTAAAATGCATTTTATATCAACCGACAACACGTGCGGAAGAGATAGATGCTGTGATGACCAGTAGGAAGCTAGTTTGCGTACGAATACACACTTTTGCGAATTTGTAGCGAAATGGATAATGATTTAGGACGAAACCGAGCGCGCGAAATTTTATAAACAGACCTTTGGGAGTCTGGAGACTCCCAAAGGTCTGTTTCATGAAAAAACGACTAAACGTATATGTTCAAAATAAAATAATTTGCATTGTTGAACTGCTAATCTATCCCTGTATGGTGGCCGTTTTGCAATTTTCCGTCTTCTTATGGCATTTATTTGCGCCCAAAAACGCGTTAAAATTAGTGTCGAAATGTGAAACTTTCGACGCTCATAACTTTCAAATATTTACTTTTTTCACTTTTTCGCTTCCATACAGGGCTAGATAATGATGAAACAAATTGATATTACTTTTTATTTTGAACGTAGATTGTCAAACAGTGGAATAATCACTAGACTACGTTTGTATGGAAGAACTTTCGACTAGTGTAACCTTAGGTACACTAGTCGACGGCACGAACTATTTTGTGCGCGGGGTTAAAATGCATTTTATATCAACCGACAACACGTGCGGAAGAGATAGATGCTGTGATGACCAGTAGGAAGCTAGTTCGCGTACGAATACACACTTTTGCAAATTTGTAGCGAAATGGATAATGATTTAGGACGAAACCGAGCGCGCGAAATTTTATAAACAGACCTTTGGCAGTCTTATCATGAAAAAACGACTAAATCTATCTGTTCAAAATAAAATTATATGCATTGTTGAACTACTAATCTATCCCTGTATGGAGGCCGTTTTGCAATTTTCCGTCATCTTATGGTATTTATTTGCGCCCAAAAATTAGTATCGAAATGTGGAACTTTCGACGCTCATAACTTTCAAATATTTTCTTTTTTTTCTTTTATGCTTCCATACAGGGCTAGATAATGATGAGACTAATTGATATCACTTTTTATTTTGAACGTACATCGTCAAACAGTGGAATAATCCCTAGACTACGTTTGTATGGAAGAATTTTCGACTAGTGTAACCTTAAAGCAAAGTAATGCTATTTTCAAACCATGTCAATGTTTGCTATCTTGACTAGACACAGTATTTTCATAAGCAGTTAGGTGAGACCTTCAATACAATATTGATAAAATGTACCCTAATTGGTTGTGAAAATAGTGCTGAACAACCAGGCTTGAGTTTATCAATTTATAGTCTTTGTCATTTGATGAACCTTACTTCTGTTTAAATTTTCAATACTACCTACTTCTTCTTTTTAAATCAATGTTCCTATTTAAATAACTTGTGCCCAGTAAGTGGCTATGTTAATTTGTATCAGAAATGTTCATCTATCGTCAAAGATGTGGATGTATAGACACTTTGGTCTACTGTGTCCCAAGTGTCCATACAATTGGACTTATATATCTTTCATACAATATCTTTAATATTATTTTGCTACCAAAACATGCAATGTCCCTGATCTGAATTATACTTTTACAACAATTAATTAATATGCTAATTACGTAATCAGTAGTAATAAAAAAGCTCTACTGATTGCTGATTAGTATCTAAAATTAAAATATACTTAATGAGTCACTGTAGCTAAATTGTAGCCTGTATCAAATATCAACTGTGAAATCATCACAAATTCTTTTTTGTATTTGTGGTATTACTTGAATTTATTTTTGTCCATTGATGGATAGGATAGAATAGATGGACCCCTTTTCCGCTTAGACTCGCATTTGGCGTGCAGGCCTCCTCTCTGTGAGAGGGAATGGGCTGTAATCCACCATGCATGTCCATTGCATGTTAGTGGATGTCACATATCTTCGAATTTTAGGTTCTAAGACATGCCGGTTTCCTCACGTTGTTTTCCATTTTTGAGAGTACTGGCGATTAAATAATTTACACAAAGTTAAGCGCCTGCCTGGGTTCGAACCCACAACCTACAACTTCTAAGTTGCGGCTCTTACAACTGGGCCACCACTGCTCTTTTGTCCATTGATGATTATGAACTCAACAGTCATAATTAGGAAACAATATTTTTCCTATTGTTCCACACCTGATTCAGGTTTAAATTTAGACAATAAATATACTTAGTCTATACTAATACTAATTTATATATATAAAAGAGTATGTATGTTCCTTATAGTCTCCGAAACGGCTGGGCCGATTTGAATGAAATCAAGTTTGGTGGCGATTGGAGCATGGCAGGCAGAAGCTAGTAATAATATTATAAAGATGAAAGATTTTTTTGCTTGTTTGTTTGTACCAAATAGGCTCCTAAACTACTGGACCGATTTAAAACATTTTTTCACCAATAGTAAGCTACATTAATTCTGAGTGACATAGGCTATTTTTTAATCCCGAAAATGCGTCCTGTGCGGTGGTCTACAGGAACGAAGCCGCGAGAAACAGCTAGTAAAATACATATTTTCAAATAAATAAAATACTATTGATACTATAACAATTGCCACTGAGTGACTCATACAAGGTTTAAGTAAGCAGAGGCTTGTCTGTTTTTTCTTTGTTCATTTAGTTCAGCCATACATAATATTTTTAATACATATAACATTTTTACCCTGCATGGTGCAATGAATAATGCATCCAATTACTTCAAAACATTCTCAAATGTTCCATAAATAAACAGTGTATGAAGCATAATAACAAACAATGAATAATGTAATTTACCCTGCAATATATAAACCTGAAATATGGATAGTTTCAGTAACTACAAATATTGCTAATTGCTAAATTTACATAGTTTACATAGTTACATAGTTAATTTACATACTTGGACTTAATATAATTAGATTGAAAATAAATAAAAGTAAGTCATAACTGATAAACCTGTCAGCTTTGTCACAAGAAGATAAATATATTGTAATTAATTGTAATACATGTGTGAGATGTACACAATTGTATGTAATTAAAGCTTGTAAATATTTCAGTATTGCAAATATTCTATATTTGTATTCTCATGAGATTTGCCTGTTGGTGCTGAATATACAATATGCAATAACAATTCTACACAATGATTTACCTCAATAGTCATTATGTTACAGGTTTCCCTGATGTTATAAATGAACAGAACCACTACTTTAGAGAATCTTAGAATGTCTTGTTTTCTCATCCCTTTTATAAAAATTATATCTTGAACATAAGCATTTTTGTAGGAGTACATATTAGATGTACACTTGATTGAAACTTATGAATGAATGTTTACAGTAGAATAGAATGCTAGGTATTATTGGTTAAGTTTGCAGATAATATTATCTACTAAACTATAAGTACCACAAACTTTGTTTATCTCGCTTATTTTAATATTATTGATTTTCAATTATTCTTACTAACATCTCAACATTTGCCCTTCAATGACTCTGTTCTTGACTTAAATTTTATATTTAACTGTGACAAATAACATTATGTAAACAGAGAACAGCTGTGTAATTTGCTTTATCCTCGCTACGTGTGGACTTCTTGGAGAATTAAGTACATGCACAATATATATATTTTCACTGACCTGAACAATAACATGGTGCCAGCAGAGGGTTGTGAGGTTCGCTCTCACAGTGACATATGCGGCAGATATCTCCACTGGAGTTGCTACATGACGTGCGGCTGCTCCCTGACCCCGTCCGTATCACCTCTCGGCCACATCCACCTCCCCATTCCCAACTTTCAATATCCGAAGAGTTTTTCACATTAATTTGCTGAACAGGCATTGTGGTATACTATATTTTAATGCTCAATTGAGCCTACATAACATTCACAGATTTTCTTCGCTATCACATTAGACATCGACAAAGCAAACATCTAAAAACATGTCAGCTCACATCGCAATCTACTAAGTAACTTGTTATAAGTACGAATTTAATTAGTATGTACACTGATGATGATGACTGGCTATTAACATTCCTTCTAACTTAACACACTGTATAATTACTAGTACTATGATAAAGTAGAAACAAAATTCATGAAAATCGTCAACCAAAGTTATCGGTGCTGCTACTTGTCATCACATAAATATAAAACATATAACATACAGTATACAGTACACACTACACACACAAGGAAAGGTACACAGATTACACAAAAAGAATGAGAGAGTTGATCAGTTCACACAAGTAAGTTCTTAGTTCAGTTCACAGAGTGGTTGAGAGACGTACAGACGTTTTTAGACGTTCAGTTGTTTTATGCCATTCCGTTAAGGCTTAGCACTCACTGCGATTTTTGTTCGCCTGACATTTTGTCCGCCTGATCTGCGACCTATGGAATTGTATAAAGCTGCGGCTTTTGCGGTAAAAAAAAAAATGCACGGATCTCATACCTCAAGAAAGCCGTGTTTTGCCACAGAATCCACCGCAGCGCGGCGCGGATTAATTCGCGCGGGCATTTTGAACTGTATGAACAGGTAAAAATATACAAAATTCGCGCGGAATTTTATCCGCAGTGCGTGTTAGGCTTAGCACGCACTGCGATCTTTATAAGCGCGATATTTTTTCCGCCATTGCTGCAACCTATGGAATAGGGTACTTTCAGTATTGAAAAATAAATTATGAAATGTAATAACATTTAAAATTGATTTAGAAATATACTTAAATATTCTGATTTTGAGTCATAAAACCACATTATTGTTTTATTATAATAAAATAAAAAATCGACATTTTCAATATATATGTCACGTGATCTAAAACAAGAGCTGCCAATGCTGCCATGGCGTGACGTCACAGAGGCAACAACTGTTAGCTGTCGTCTGTCAGTTCAGTCTAAACAGATATCAACAATAAAAAATGATGTCCGTGTCTACCGCTGGACCACCAACGTCAGTCGGTTCCATATTTGGTAGATAATTACTAATAAAAGTAGTTTAGTTAGAGTCTGGTAAACGAAAGTAGAGACTGAAAAAGCGCGTCAAATTTAAAAAAAGACATGTGGCACTCGGGGACTGCCGCGGTAAAGCTATTGCATAGCATTTTGTATCAACTTATGCAATTATATATATTTTTTTTTTTTTTTTTATTCATGCAGTATTGCTTTTTCTTTGATATTAATTCAAGTTACACTTTTTGAGCGTGGTGACCGATAAGAAAACAAATTTTTCTATTATTAAATAAATAAAAAATGTTAAGATTGTTTATTTAAAATATTTTTATTATTTTACAATACATGTGGGTTTTATTATTTTACAGTAGCTGTTGGTTATTCAGGAATATTTATCATTGAAACTATAGGTTTATGATAACTGAAATAAGAAACATAAGTTTGCGACTTAATATCCTCTAAATACCTAGAAAATACCGCGTCAATGGTGGTCCCATATTTTGTTGTGGACTCTTGTGGATCTGCATTTGTGATAATAATAAAATGTATGTATATAGAGTACTCACTCATTTTCTTTCACTATTTTTTCGTGACTTTCTTCATTAATAATAAATGCACTTTGTTCATTCATATTCAAAACACTTTATACACAAATTTTACAAGTACAGCTATTCACTGTTGTACATAAATACCTATACACCTATATACTTTCTCATAAACAGCTGCTTATGTATTCGTCCGATTTCGGAGCAGCTCGTCTCGATTCGTGCGAGTTTCGTAGAGTCGTACAATACGTCTAATCGCACACAACGCCGTGTCGAAGACTGCCGAACTGAAACGACGTTAGACGATGCACGGCCTTCAAGCCACACCTCCTTGCCCGTCGGAGTGGGGAGTGTGAGGTTTTTTCGTTACGGAATTTCTGGATTCGGTCCCCGCGCTCAAGGCCCGCGATAGAAGCTATGCAAGATGGACCACTTTTCCGCAATAAAATTAGACTCGCATTTGGTCCGTTGCACGTGCAGACCTTCTCTCTGTGAGAGGGAATGGGCCATAATCTACCACGCGGGCCCAGTGTATGCTGGTGGACGTCACACATCTTCGAATTTTTGGTTCTAAGACATGCCACTGGGTCACCACTGCTAATGATAGATTGATGTAGGTTTGAATAAAACGACTAGCTCCTTGCGGCCGCGACTTACAAGTTGTAGGTCGTGAGTTTGAACCCATGCAGGCGCTTTACTTTGTGTACATTATTTCATCATCACTGCTCTCAAAACGGTGAAGGAAAACATCGAGAAAAAACCGGCATGTCCTGGAACCAAAATTCGAAAACATATGACATCCACCAACCCGCACTGATCCTGCGTGGTGGATTACGGCCCATTGGTGGCCTGGGGTGCCTGTGTCCCAGCAGTGGGAACATTAAAAAGGCTGATGATGATGATAATGATGATTAACTACCAAATATGGAAGCGATTGGCGTTGGTGGACCGGCGGTTGACTACCGCCGGTCCACCACAATCGGACATCAAAAATTTTGAATGAGTGCCGGTCGTCACGACTTGTTTTAACAGTATTACGTCAACAAAATAGCAAACAGCGTTTTTGCGGGCATAAAAATGGTTTAAATTTCAGTGTATTTTATGGTAAGAAAGCGTGTTTATTCTGCCAAAACATTTTTTATTTGTCTATTTTTATTAGGAAATAAACATTTTTAAGTACTTTTTCAAACATATTAGAATACCCTATTGTATGAAGCTGCAAGCATTGCGGAAAAAAAAACCGCGTAGAAATAGTATTAAAATTTTTATTCGCGCGAATAAAAATCGCAATGCGTGTTAAGCCTAAGGATTAGCACACACTGTGATTTTTCGCGTGAATTATTTCCGCCCATTCTGCGACCTATTTTGAGGCTGCACGAAGAATAAAGCCAACTAGAAAAACTGCCAACTTCTAAACTCATGGCGTAAGCGAGTTTTACATGAATGTATATTTTATCTACGACCACATCATCACTTACCATCAGGCGATATTGTGGTCAAACGCGAGTCTATCGATAAATAAATAAGTAAAGTGATATAGGCCACGAAAATAAATGTAAAATAACTGTAATTAGACACCAATCTGCCAATAAAATAAGCACAATTGAACGTGGAATAAACTGACCTTGAGCACAACACATCATCACATCACATCATCAGCCTATTAATGTTCCCACAGCTGGGACACAGGCCTCCTCTCTATGAGAGGGCACAATTGCAGTAAAATCAAAACTTTACGAGAATAAAGCAAAAATCTGATTTTTGGGCCTTTTTACAGCCCATTATATCTTTTTGCTGTGATGGGATTTTATGGAGTGTTTAGGCATCATTACTACTACCACAAATAATATAATACTAGCATGCAGATACCCCATAGACCTATTTTTCCTAGCTCAATGAGATACCCAGGGGCATAGCTACCGCGGTATCATGCCGTATCAATGATACGGGGCCCCTAATCCACAGGGGCCCAACATGTGGAAGCATCAATTTGTAAAATGTTTTCCAAAACCTCCCATTTTAATAGATAAGAGGGCTGTGGATGGATAAATTAAGATGATGAAAGCTGTTTGTTATGATGACAGCTTAATCTATGCCATTACAATTACATTACATTAATACAGTAACCACCAACCAGACCAGTACACACCAACCACCAGTATACTCAAATTTTCTAGCTTTCATCATCTTCATTTTCTTTGCTCGCTCTAAATTTTTGCTTGTATAAAGAATCCTGAATTGGATAGCTTAAGCTTTCAATGCGAATTTTTAACTAACGCGCACTGCGGATAAATCTCCGCACGATTTTTGTCTCCTACCTGTTCATAGAGTTCAAAATATTCGCGCGAATTTTATCCGCGTCGCGGTGCGGTGGATTCTGTGGCAAAACACGGCTTTCTTGTGCTATTATTTTCGGGGGTTATTTTTTCCGCAATGCGTGCCGCTTCATACAATTCTATACGTCACAGAATGGGCGGAAAATATCACGAGAAAAAAAATCGCAGTGCGCGCTAAGCCTTAGTCGCCGGTCCCGTGACGGTAAGGAGCAACCTTTTTTTTGTATACATTTTGACATATGATTATGAGATCGTTTACCATTCTACCACTGTAAACTGAACGTATGCGGCCGGTCAGGCCCAGCCTTAAGCTGCGTTCACATTACTGACAAAACTATCATTAGTGTAATAGTCTGATTATAGTCTGTGGTAATTTCCTTCTTACATGGTTCTATTTTATCTGTGTGATCAAACAGACTCGCTGGCTAAGTTATCTGTGCTTTAAGTCAGTACTCAGTCTGTGACAAAAGACAAACGGTGGCTTTGCGTTGCCGAGCTACAAAAAGGTTTTAAAATTGCAAAAATGGGGGTCCCCGCAGAAATACAAACTGAAGCTATTTCAATAGTTCATCAATTTCTTCAAAATATAGACAAATCGCTAGCTCAAGACTTTTTGAAGAAAACGAAAGCGGTAAGTTCCATCATCAGTCATCACCAAAAACCACGTGTGGCCGGCTACCACACGTGCTCAAAAACCTTTTGATTATGTTTTCCTTAGCAGTTTTTGTAATTATAGGCACAACTGGTAATTCGATTACAGTTTCTGATGCCTACTCAACGAATTTAATCAAAAATTCTCGCCACATGTCGACGACCGACATTTTAATATTTCTCCGACGCGACATTTTGCAATATCTGCCTCCTGTGGTTTGGAGTACCCTTGTGCGATATTTAACTAGCAAATAATTATTTAAACCTTTACCTTCTGTTTTATCATAACGAATACACTTAGTCGTTGACCTCATAGCTTCGTCAAGATCTTTAAATACCTATCCAGGAAGTTAAATAAATCTTGCAGTTTCGTGTAACAATATTTAGCAATGTTTTTTATTTTATTTTAGAAACCTCGTGTCAAGAGCCTGCCTTCATTAACTGATATAATTCAAGAGTATAATAAACTCAAGAAGCCACAAAAACCAGCTGCTGAAAGGTGATTACAATATTTATATTTTTAAGGTTATGATCACATTTGGTGCCAAATTTTAAAGGTTAAGAATATAACTTGCTTACTGTACAGTTAAAAAGATGCACTTTTACTGAAGCTGTGCTCTCCAGTCCATTTGTTTCAACAACAAGTTTTTGTAATTTAGAGAAAATACCACACTACAAATTTATTAAGAAAACATGGAACTATGCCATCAATTGTTTGCTACCACTTATCAGCCTTCTTCAAAGCAAGAGTGAAAAAGTCTCTGGCCTTTTTATTGTTTATTAATTTGTTTAATTTTTGTGGAAGTTTATAGAACTACCACTAATATGTACTGTTAGTAACTAAATCCTCTTGTGTTAGTTCCGATGATGACTCCAGTGAAGATGAGAAGCCACAAAAACAAACAGTTCCACAAGTTAACGGCAAGCCTGCACCTGCTAAAAAAACACAAGACTCTTCAGACTCTGATAGCTCTGAGGATGAAAAGCCAAAAACACAAGTAAGTTTAAGCTATTACTCTTCATCCTTGTAATGTTTTTAAGCTCCTATAATGATGAGAACTTGTGAATGAATCACTGTGATTTTAAACTAAACTTATTCGTCACTACCTCTGATTACAATTAAATATTCATAAAATCAAATGGTTATATAATCAGATCAAATTACAAATATATGTGTATATTTTAGGTTAAACCCAAGCTAGCAGCTACTCCAGCTAAAAAAGCAGAATCATCAGATGATAGTGACAGCAGTGAAGACAATGCGACATCTAAACCCAAGAAACAACCAGTAAAACCTAACGTAACTGCACCCAAAATTGTTAAAAAGCAAGAATCATCTGATGACGACAGCAGCGAGGATGAGAAACCTAAGCCCCAACAGAAGACTCCTGCCAAGGCACCTCCTCCAAAAGTAGCTCCTAAACAGAAGCCAGATTCGTCAGATAGTGATGACAGCAGTGAAGAAGACAAACCTAAGGTTGCAGCAAAACCTGCACCCAAACCTCAAGCTAAAGCTACTCCAGCTAAGAAACAGGAATCCTCTTCTGATGACAGTGACGATAGTGAAGATGATAAACCTAAGGTACCTGTTAAAGCTACTCCAAAGGCAACTCCAGCTAAACCAGTTGCTAAGGCAGCACCTGCAAAAAAGCAACAATCATCATCAGATGATTCTGATGACAGCGATGATGAGGATGCTAAACCTCAAGCTAAGGCAGCAAAACCACAAGCAACTCCTGCTAAGGCTGCTAAAGCAGCACTGGCTAAAAAGCAAGAATCTTCGGATGACAGTGATGACAGCGATGAGGATCCAAAAGTACCACAGAAGGCTCTCCAGAAACCTACACCCACACCTGTGAAACCAGCTATTAAGGCATCAGCTAAAAAAGAATCCTCATCTGAAGATAGTGATGATAGCAGTGAAGACGAAAAGCCTAAACCAGTTCAAAAAACTCCAGTAAAGGCACCCGTTAAAAAGGCATCGTCTTCAGATGATAGTGATGACAGTGATGAGGAGCCATCTAAGCCTGCTCCCAAGACACCTGTTAGTGCAGCTAAACCTAAACCTGCTGCAAAGAAACAAGAGTCTTCAGATGACGATTCCAGTGATGATGAAGAACCAAAAAAGAAACCTGCTGCCAAAAAGGCTGAGTCTTCTGATGAGAGTGATGAAGATGCTCCTCCTGCTAAAGTGGCCAAGAAAGAATCCAATGATCAGGTAAATATGTTGAAAAAATTTAAAAGCTACACATTCCAAATGATGTGGTAGGTATATTATGGTTAGTGTTAAACATCACTCAATCAGGTGCCTGATTTTTCATCATTCTATTAAACTATGTTTCAGGATGAAAATGGATTTCAACCTGGGAAAAAGAGGAAAGCTTCAGGAGGAGATTCTGGTGGACCTGCCAAGAAGCCCTACAGTAATTTCGTAAAGGTAAATAAATTTTCAATGAAGTTCATGACACCCACAGGTTATTTAGTGATATTCATCACTACTTGTCTGGTAATGACTTGATAAGTGGCCAAATATCTCCCTCTCAGAGATGTTTGTGTCCTAGCAGTGGAACAACTTTATAGGTTGAATAGTATTTCAGGTATAAGACTTGCAACTGGAGAGGCCTTTGTTAGGCAGTGGATTACTATGATAAGGCGAGGGGTTGAGTTGAATTCATAAGAAAGAAAGAAAATTATTATTTTATTTATTTAGCACATATTTCTTATATTTTTCACAAGCAAAACATTTTAAATATTAATCAACAACTTTTTATTGTATTTTGTGTTCTGGTTATTATTGTGGCACTAAATATGAACTTTTTAACACTGAAATAAATTATAGGGTACAGCTAGTGTGTCAACTCCCAACGAAAAAGAGAATGGATCGGGTAAGCCAGCTCCCTTCCGTAGAGTTGCATCAACACCTGTAGAAGTGGATCCTAGACTTAAGGATAACTCATTCGACGCCAAGGTAAATGCCCCAAAGTTTGAGAAGCCAAGGCAACTCCATGTTATGACTAACTTGGACATTTTCGCCCATGGCTTTATTGCCAGTGGCTTGCTATAACATTAGGGGCATTTACTTTTCTGGATCATGAGCATCACATAGGGTTGTCTTGGTTATAATATAGTGCTTCTCTCTCAATCAGGAGGGTGAAAGCCAAGAAGGGGAAGAAAACGACGAAGAAACGGAAGGCAATCAATCTGGAGGATGGAACCAGCGTGGTGGGCGCGGCGGATTTAATCGGGGTCGGGGTTTCAATGATAGGGGTAGAGGTGGATTCAGAGGACGTGGAGGAGGCCGCGGAGGGTTCAATGATAGAGGCGGACGTGGCGGTAGGGGCGGCCGCGGTGGCTTTGACAGGGGAGGTCGCGGGGGCTTCGACAGGGGAGGACGCGGCGGGTTCGACAGGGGAGGACGCGGCGGGTTCGACCGCGGTGGTAGGGGGGGCCGGGGAGGCCGCGGGGACAGGAACTCCTGGGGCGGAGACAGGGGAGGGTTCAACAAAGGGGGTTTTAATGATAGAAAAAGTTTTGAGAGCGGGGACTCTCAAAACAAGAAAATAGTATTTGATTAAATAGGTGAGGCAAAAATATTTTTAAAATCTATTATTACTGCTATAATTAATTATGTACTTTAATTTTTTTTAATAACTCTGAATGCACTTTCATATTTTAGTGTTGTAAATTGCACACCTAGCATAGTTTTGATGGACAGTTATGTACAGTTGATGACTTAGTTGCCCACAATCTATTATTACAATTTTGAAAAGTAATAATGTGCGAAATTTATTTATAGAGTGGTTCACGCGGGTCATGGGGTGAGCGTGCTAATCAAGACTTGAAACATACACGTGGCAAGTCGTTCAAGCATGAGAAGACGAAGAAAAAGAGGGGCTCATATCGCGGCGGCGCGATCGATACTGGTGTCCACTCCATAAAATTTGAAGACTAGAAGCGTGTTTACAAACTGTATTTTGTGCTTAGGTGAACATTTTGTAATCTTCATTTTATATAGTCTCACTGAAGTTATGTCGGACACATTGCTTCGCATTCCAGCCCCGTTTTTACGATGGTATCCTTTATTCTGACATATACGCCACCTGTATTATTTTATGTATTGCAGATAATTTTTCAAACCTCATAACATAACTGATTCAGACTACCTAATAATTACGCCTTCCCATTACCGCCTTGATATAAAATCTGTTTGAACCATAGCTTAGATTATAAACTATTATAAATAGAGCTATGTTATTTTAGATTGGTATATTCGTCTGTGTTTGTTAATGTCGTGCATGAGTGAGTTTGACGACAGTTAATCTGCAATAGACATATTTTTTTTAAATGATATCATTGTGATAATATATTATGTTTGTGAAATTTTGACAATTGAATTTGAAGCTTAATTTTTTTTATGTTCCAGTTATTTTTGTTTTTTAAGCCAACTTCAAATTTACCTCCTCGGTTATTATCAAATAGCCAAACATTATAATTTTCTGTTTTTTTTTTGTCACATTGACTTGAAATGATTCTGAATATGTTTATTTTTTAGCTTTGATGTAAATAGGCGTGTATTTTACGTACTTTACTGTGTACATAGGTTAATATAAGATTATTATTAAATATAATTCTAGATGTAATGCTTAAGTAACGAGAATAGGTGTATAAGATACAATATTGTATTTTTTTAAATACCCTTTTGTTTGTAATAGTTCGATAAGCCCGCCTTTTATTATAAAGTTGGAGTCATAATTTATTCAAGAGTTTTATTGAAGAAATCATTTCCTAAAGTTATTATTTTGTTTAACCTGGAATTATACACCACTGCATTTAATCGTCTTACAAAAGCAGCCTACTTCATGTATCTGTTACTGTAAAAGCACAAACTACGGTAATATCTAGGATTTGAAAAAATCCGAAATGATAGGTAATTGCTAATTTCGGGCTTCTACCGGTCAATCTTAGGATTTAACTCGGTGACTAGTAAGTATTCAAAAATTGTTCTTGTGATTGCCAGTAAGATTTGGTAAATCTTAGGTTTTACCGTAATTCGGGCTTTTACTGTAACATATCCAATGACTACTTTTCATAAAAAAAGTCAAATTTATGAACAAATAATTTAAAAAATTAAAAGAAATATTCGTATGAAGCATGACGTAGTTAGAAACCATAGAGCGACATCTTTATTCGTGTCCGTTACCGAGGCCAGATGTTGTCGAAAATGGTCATTTGAATCATATAGATAATTAGTTTTGCGGCTTCTGTAATTGTTGCGCACATTTTTAAATTTGTTGCGCTTATAGTTTTTTAATTATTTCACAAAAACATTTCCTGCTGGGGTAACGTTACCCCAGCCAGACCTTTTTCTTTCTAATGGGAATATTCAAATAATTACTAGCTATAAAATTAGTTGTCTAGATGAAGTAAATGTTGTGCCTTATTTTGTATTTGTTCTTTCATCGGTTGCGAAGTTATTCGAGATTTTGCTGGGGTAACGTTTTTGGTTTTGCTAGATCTTTGAAATGGTTAAGCGGATTCTTATCATATTTTGTACATGGCTTCTTAGGAATTAGTTTAAATTTGTTCTGCAATAAAAAAAACAAAATAATACATAGCTTAAAGGTTATTTCATTAAATAGAAAAACACTTCAATTGGTCCCAGCACTCTCAATAAGAGCTCTAAAGACTTACTTTAAACGTTATTTTAAAGCTTGTAACTGCCTTCAAATGTATGTGAAGCTTCATTAGTATCCTGTAAGTATTTAACAAGTTATGATGATATTGAGTTCTTCACGAGCACGGTCTTGATGCGCGCGGTGTTATTTGGCCACTGGATTGGATATATGAACTGAATGTTATGTCAATTATTAGTTTTTTAGTTCAGTTGTATATCAGTAAAATTTCAGCTCAGTACATTGGATAATTAATGAGATAATACGATTAAAGTCATCAGGAAGTGAATGACCGTGGTAACCCGACCAAGTTTAGGTGGTTACGAAAAAGCGAAAACGCAAAACATTATACTATCTTTTGAAATGTTTAGTATAATACACCTTACAATTTCGGTACAGACGCGTACACTGTTAAATACATTAATAATATAATAATATCTGTACTATGAAAACATTATTATTATCTTCCAGTTGCACAAACTTATCAAAAATCACTGATATAACATGTCGTTCGGTGGGACGCAGAAGGGATGGGGTGAAGGGGCGCATTGTTTGCATATCACACTAAACATGCTCCGTAATCACATAATTCATCTTGTAGAGTGCGCATGCATTTCGGCAGTTCCGTTTCCTGTTTTTGCAAATATTTATAGAGTGCGTGAGAGCTAATGTAAAATAATAAGTGTGGCGAATTACTGCTAATGTGGAGTGCTTCTATTGATGATCATAGTTATGGTGCAGGCTGCTTGATGAATTCACGAACAAGGTAAGCTTGTATAATGTAACTACAGAAATAGTAGCAAAATTATTATTAATATGTACATGTTGTTAGGTACATATCTAAAACTGTATTTTTTAAGGCTTAAATATTTAAATTTAGGAACTTATTATTTTCTTTTCTTTTTACTTAATTATTAACTAGACTGGAATTCTCAACAATGATAACGACATATGTATCCTTCGCTACATAGTACCTATAAAACAAAGTCGCTTCCCGTTTGTCTGTCCCTGTTTGCTTAGATCTTTAAAACTACGCAACGGATTCTGAAGCAGTTTTTTTTAATAGATAGATTGATTCAAGTGGAAGGTTTTTGTGTATATATTGTCAAAATATGACTTGAAACTTGATTAATGAAATTCATGACTTAGCGACCGATTTTTATCGTTATCAATGTCGGGAGTCGGGACTACCGCAACAGGTAGGTATTTATTTATTTCCACAAACTCCTTGGACACGTAGACTTTAAGAAATCCATAATTACCTTGTTGCGACACTCGCGTTGTTATAAACTCGCAAATAGATGACGATTCGAGTTTCAAAATTACCTGTCAATAAAAATTATTTAATATTCACGTAGTTTTTTTTTAAACTTGTGTACATGTCTGTACTAAATTTGTAACACTATCCTACATATTTTAGAAGGTACCATAATGTTTTGCGTTTTCGCTTTTTCGTAACCACCTAAGCTTGGTCGGGTTACCACGGTCATTCACTTCCTGATGACTTTAATCGTATTATCTCATTAATTATCCAATGTACTGAGCTGAAATTTTACTGATATACAACTGAACTAAAAAACTAATAATTGACATAACATTCAGTTCATATATCCAATCCAGTGGTCAAATAACACCGCGCGCATCAAGACCGTGCTCGTGAAGAACTCAATATCATCATAACTTGTTAAATACTTACAGGATACTAATGAAACTTCACATACATTTGAAGGCAGTTACAAGCTTTAAAATAACGTTTAAAGTAAGTCTTTAGAGCTCTTATTGAGAGTGCTGGGACCAATTGAAGTGTTTTTCTATTTAATGAAATAACCTTTAAGCAATGTATTATTTTGGTTTTTTTATTGCAGAACAAATTTAAACTAATTCCTAAGAAGCCATGTACAAAATATGATAAGAATCCGCTTAACCATTTCAAAGATCTAGCAAAACCAAAAACGTTACCCCAGCAAAATCTCGAATAACTTCGCAACCGATAAAAGAACAAATACAAAATAAGGCACAACATTTACTTCATCTAGACAACTAATTTTATAGCTAGTAATTATTTAAATATTCCCATTAGAAAGAAAAAGGTCTGGCTGGGGTAACGTTACCCCAGCAGGAAATGTTTTTGTGAAATAATTAAAAAACTATAAGCGCAACAAATTTAAAAATGTGCGCAACAATTACAGAAGGCGCAAAACTAATTATCTATAAGATTCAAATGACCAATTTCGACAACATCTGGCCTCGGTAACGGACACTAATGCTGCCAGCATAACTGATCTTTCCTTCATTTTCATAAAACACCACTAGAGATGGGCGTTTTCGGTTTTTCCGCAAACGGTTATGTAACCGATACACAGCTTGCATATCGATATTGAAAACGTTTTTCAGATATCGATAATCATCTAAATATCATGATATCATATGCAAATTACTGTTCTACTGATGTACAGTAATTTGCATATGATATCATGATATTTAGATGAGCAAACTAACAACGAACGCGAACTAAAGTAAATATATTGTAACAACTCAAATTCAACCTTATTGCTTTGATCGATTCAATCATTAGATTCTGAATCTGTGCGGCAAGAGAACCGTCGTGGTGCAAAATGGCACTTACATTATGATTTTTATAATCATCATCATCTGCCTAGCCTTTTTCCCAACTATATTGGGGTCGGCTTCCAGTCTTACCGGATTCAGCTAAGTACCTACCAGTGTTTTACATGGAGCGACTGTCTATCTATACTATAATAATATTACAAAAAACTCACTGAAAACATTATGTATCTAACATAGTTTCAAAATATCAACATGTTACAGTCGCAATATAATGACGTAATAGTTTTGTCAACATAGCAGACACGGTAGATAAACAGCTGCGCCCTCAAATCTTATGACGGTTCTCTTGCCGCACTATTGACCAAACAGCTTAAATAATAATATTAATATTTAAAAACGAACCTTCGAAAAAATTATGATACCTTTAGAATTTTGATATTTTGTTTTAACATTATAATATGTTAAGTTTAATTAATTATAAAAAGATAATATTAATTTATAGCGGATGTATCCGAACGTCTCCCTGGTCGCAAAGGTAGAGGTAGGCCGCCTGAGCGATACTCGCCGTAATGCGTATCCGAACGCACCTTCGCTCATGCGTCTCGCGCCAACCAATAATAGCCGAGACGGCGCGATTACCAGCCACTGATTGGCTGTTTGTTTAGTTTTGTTAAGTTGCTAGATTGGTGTTGGTTTGAAGGTCGCCACAATAATTATAATAAGGGTGGCGACATTGGATGGTACTTCGGTCTCTGTTCTGAAAAGTGACAGGATTGTAATTCAAAGTTTTATTAAAAAGTCCAAGTTTATGCCCATTACAAAACCCTTTCATTAAACTGACTCACCCCGACTACAAATTATAAAAAAATAAGTACAATTACTATTTAATAGTAGATTATTGCATCGAGTACAAAGTAATTTATTATTGCACCGAGTGCCTGATTTAGAGCCCGACCGTTAGCGAGGGCTCTAATCTAACAGGCACGAGGGCTATATAAATTACTTAAAGCGAGGTGCATAATCTGCTTTTCTTTTAACCATTACCTATAGGAATAGTAGATAAAAGAAACTCATATCAAACAGTTAAAATAGAAGTTTAATTATTGAAATTAAAAGTTATACTTGAGCAATTATTAAACGTAAGGTTAAGAGTTTTGTTGGGCAAATTTATATTTGTTTTTTTAACTTGGGACTGAATAATATTATCAGACGAGGTAGATGGGCCTGGCTGATTTGTTACAATGAAGTCGTTATCACGGGAAGTAGATGGACGCGGCGATGTCGAAAATCACTTTTTTAAATTTCTTTCATTTTTAAATCAGAGTTAGCAGCAATCATTTTTTAAATTTGGAACAAGTAGGATAGAAACGAATAATAACTACGTACGTAAAAAAAAAGTATTGATATCGGCTGGCTGAATAGAGCTAATCCACTGAGGTTGGCACCTTTTGGTGCGATTAAAAAAAAAACTGCAATAATGAAATTTCATACATTTTTATTGCTCTAGAGCATTAAAGACTCGCTTTGTACTGAGTTTTTAGTGTGATTGTGATGAAATTAAAGCATAGTTGGAAGAAAAAAAATATAGATACTTTCCTGGTTTTATTTAAACCTTTGACCAAATTTGACCAATCAGAGCGCAGTACCCCGTTCTTCATTGAGCTAGTTGACAGAATTGTTTTGATGTATTATTATAGTGTTAACACACGTACGGATTTGGTACGGCCGGACTGACTCCGCCCACAAATGCTTTCTCGCTTATATACACACGCTTGTTTGGACCGAGACGGAATCAATTTAATAATAATAATGCCCGCGGATCACTCTACACACGCTTGGATATGGTCCGGGCCGGACTAACCCCGCCCATAAATCCGTGGTCCGGCCGGACCAAATTCGAACGTGTGTTAACACTATTAAATTCACGCGAATATTTTGATCTCTATAGATTCAGTACGCGGACAAAAATTCACGCGAATAAAAACCGCTCGGCCTCATTTGTCGTTTTCCACATAAAATTAAGGTAATGTTACTTTTCTCATGTAAATGTAACTTTTTGGATGTCTCATGTAATATTTGCACTGACCTCTAACATGCCTCTAACATACACTTGTATATTAGAGGTCAGTGAATATTTGACAATGAGGTAGGAAAACTATGGAGACGGCATATTCTACTATATGAAGAATAGTTATACAAGTATCTATAATATCGACACACGCATGTCAAAAAGCGTTTTGTCTCTTTTTAACTAACCAAGAGCTGCATATGAAAAGAGAGACATCTAAATGTTTGTCAAGGACTAAACTTGGTAACACTTTTGAGTGACGTCAAAATCTTGTCTATGCGTGACCGGTCGCCATGTTGATTGCCGAGTAAAATTGGTAGTTGTGTGCTGTATATGTACGTTTATCTGTGTAGTTGTGCTGTCAAACAGTTGCAAATGGCCTACCTCATTGGCCAATGGGCAGCCATCTTAATTGCCCGATTTATGTAGGTATGTACGCTAATTTCGTAGGTATGGCAAGTCCATAGGTTTATAAGTCAGTGATATTTGACTATACACTGACAGCACTGGCCTACTATACTCTATGCCAGTACGCCTATCTGTCACTGTCAATAGATACGTCACTGTCGAACGGTTTGTTTACAAAAAATAAAGGAGTAAAATAATAATTATATTAGTTAATTCTTACTTGAAAGACATGTTGCGGCATTATAAAACGACAACAATAGTTAGCCAACGGACGTTCAAAAATTTTGGACATAAAAGACAACCTATACCGCTTGTGACCACACTGTGGCATGGTTTCCTAACATGCACGTTTATTGGATTAGGAATTGAATGGAAGAGGTACACATTGCATCATTTATTTTTTAATATATTTCCATCTGGAAAGTAGGCCCTTTGCTTAACTTTCGTCCAGAGTAGCAGAAATGGTCAGGCATACAATACGAAGTATTTTTTATGTGTAAATCTTTATTTATGGATTGGTCGACTCTGACTTGATACAACAATATTAACTTAATATGTACAATGAAACTGAATGCAGAAACAAATAGGTATCATTGTACATATTTTCAGCATCCACCAGCACTATTATAGTACTATGTGGCTTTAGCAGAGAATCAACCAGATCAAAATTTACTGTGGTTAATAACTTACTTACCAACAGTTTAAAAAAAAATTGGTACTGTGGTAGTTTATTTAGTATAATTATTGTAGTTTGTTGTCTACATATTTCTACCACACTCACACTTTTATTTCAGGATCAAAACATTTTTATTTGGTGCTGATAATGAAGATGTATTTATTAAACGAGAAAACGGGGAGGAAAAAAACAATTGATGTCCATTTTCCATTTTATGCAACTTATAATTTATTAAATAAGTAAGTAATTTGTAGTTAAGCATTTTACGTACCACTGTCACAAGTACAATCCTATGACAACTTAATGCAACTTGCTTATAGCAACTTTATGGCAAAAACTGTAAAAAGATGGTTTTACTTGAGAAGGAAAGCTTACTTAAAATACTTAATAAATTATTGCTTGTACTGTTTCTATATTTACCTAATGACTTATGGTACAGAGCATGCCACGAAAGATGAGACTTCACCGCACCTCCGGCACTCTGTCTGCTGCCCCGATGATGCTGGGTTTTTTCCCGCAGTCATACCTCATACCGCTAAAGATACCTATATATAAATTGTCTACTGCACAAGTCAAATCACCTGGTGTACCGTGTACTGTCAAGTCTCATCCTTCGTGGCACGCACTGTACTTAGTAGTGTACAGTCAGCAATAAAATTTTAAGGAAATTTACCTACACTAAAGTTACAACTTGGATCATACAAGTATTAACCATACATTTTCCGAGGCTTAAATTTGACTTTACTCTGCGTTTATTATAAGAGGGAGAATGTTTTAGTTTAGTAACTGTGTACATCAATTGAATGTAGATGTAGAATGCTAATTGCTTATAGTTGTAAATATATGATAGGTAAGTTGGTAGTTTTAATAAATGATTTGAAAATAAAACGTTTGTAAAACAAAATACGATTTCTTAATAAAAACTGATCTTTCACAGTTCCAATTAACAATTGAAAACAATACAAATAAAATTCTTATGAAACGGCACCACACTGCATGAAACAAATTTCTCTACAGGGCCAGACTTAAGTATTTTAAATCTACCCCTAAGTATTTAGGCATCAACCTTCTACTATTAAAAATAAACAACTCAAAATCTGGGGCACTAATTAAAATTGATGATTAGTTTTACGCTTGTTTACTTAAATTCGCGTAAATATTATACTTGCGACTTGCTTTGTAGGAATGATACCCACAATCGCCTAACAAAGCTTTCATGATCAATCAGACGATCGCGATTGATGGTTAAGACCTCTGCACTATAATTACTTACTCAACACTATAGGTATCATGACGCACGAGTATTTATCTTGGTCCAAAATTCTCGAGAAGTTACCTCTGTTGCTCAGCTTTTCCACTCTATCTGTGAAGTCTCTATACCCTACCCCCTATTCATCGTGTATTTATGCGGACCACACATTGATGGCATTTAGGTACCTAAAAATCCCATAAGCATGCCTTTGACTTAAACTTTCTAAACGTATTTTCATCTAAAATAGACAAAGATACATTAAACTTTATCCTCTTGGATAATAACGATGTTGATGGTAGTAAGTCAAAATATTAAAAAAAACCTTTTCTCCCTATTTTCCATGAAAGTTGAATAAATACCTAGTTACTAGCTTTCGACAAGGTTTATCACGAGACATTGCGAAAAAGAATAGCATTACACGTATCTGGGAGATTAACTGCGATGTTTTTGTTATACTTTTAACAAAACTTAACTTACTTAAGACTTCATTACTCGTTCAAGTAAATTCAGATAATTCCATATTCGAACGATATTCAAGTTTTAATCGTCTGCGACGCGTAGTGGCGTACATTATGCGTTTTATAAATAATAGTCATAAAAACACAGCGCCTCACAGGCTGTCTTTCCGTAGAGGAATTAGACATTTCGATTTCGGTTAGAATTTTAACTCGCATCGCACAACAACAATCTTTTCCAGACATTGTCGCTCAACTAAACCATAATGGCCAGTTACAATGTCCACGCAGTATTTCTAGTCTAAACATATTCTTTGACGATCATAGTTTGATCAGAGTGGGTGGCAGAATATAATACTCTGACACGTTCTCGTATGATAAAAAACATCCTTTGTTGTTGTGTGGTAAACATAAATTCACTCGCCTCATATTTGAACACCAGCACAAGGTATTATTACATGCGGGGGCTCAGTTATTATTGGCCATCATTCGAAATACCTGGTGGCCCCTTGGAGGGCGTAACTTGGCCAAAAAAGTGGTGCACGCCTGTATGAGGTGCAAGCGCACAAGACCTAAACCATTAAAAATTCCAATGGGTAACCTGCCAACTGAACGATTGGAGCCAGGGTATCCATTTATTCGCAGTGGTGTGGATTATGCTGGGCCATTGTTCATGTTGAATCGTGCCGGAAGGGGGGCTAAACTAATAAAATGTTACATCTGTCTCTTCGTCTGCTTCGCTACGCGCGCAATACATTTAGAACTAGTTATAAGTCTAACTAGTGAGGCATACCTAATGGCACTGAAACGGTTCATCTCTCGACGCGGCAAACCATTACAGATTTATTCCGACAATGGTAAGACATTTGTAGGAGCACAAAAATAATTTACAAAATTTTTAAACTTTTCCCATTATAAAGTTCCAATCGTTGTAATCGAAGGATGTACGCTTCCAGTGTAAACGTCACAAGTAGCGTACCACAAGGAGCGGTTCTGTGGCCCTTATTATTCACCTGTGTTTTGCTGTCGAATTAATGCTGGGTTTCGTTCAGCTCAGCGTCCTATTGTTAATACTTTTCATAAATTACAATAATGCCTACAAAAACCCGGATTCGCCCACTCAGGATTTACTACTTGATACTTAACCTGTTTTATTTATTCTTCTAGCATTAAATAAAGAATGCAGTTTGCAAGGGTAAGGAGAAAAATTAAAACATCTTAAAATAAAATACTTTATTTAAGCCCACATAATATGTTTATGTGTTATGCTAATTGTAATAAAGTAAGTCTAAATAAATAGTTCTTAAAAATAAGATTATTACCAACTGTAAATATATAAGATTGCGAAAATTTTATCCATCTACTTTATATTATTACAAATAGCAGGGTAAAAAAGTAATTAAACAATCTAATGCATGATAATAACATTACAAATTTCGTATAAACTTATATGCGTAAACATTCATTACATTATTCTATTTATTTTGTATGTTGGTGCACCAATCAAATTATATTTAATTTTATCAGATAATATTTTCTCCGATTAGTAACGGTTTTTTGTTTTTCAAAGATTAAGGACTACTGTTAATGTTAGTAACAGTTTACTGCAACATTCCGGAAGCTGTATACAAAGCCTTATTTAATATGTGAAATATCACAATACTGCCAGCAATTTATAGAATAGTAGTGAAAAGCACCAAATTGTTAATTATAAAGTAGGTATTATTGATACACAAAATACGCAAGAAAGACTTGTTACCTGTAAATATTTACAACTTATCAAATTGGTAAATATATAGAAACAAAATGTCCCTGAACTCAATGACTAGTTTAATATGCATTTTTTTTCCAATTTCTCTCATTTTATTTTATACTACCATGACAATTTTGTTTTACGTATTGATATATGAGATTGTATATAATTAATAAGAAACACAGAATCGCTGCGTGATAATGTATGGGCATATTATAAATAGCGCTCATAACTCCATGGCGTTTATTACTGTTTGATTTTGACACATTTGATAAAGTATGCTCAACATAATAAGGTTCTGGTGTTACTTTTTCACGACGATAAAGAGTTTCATCCTCGCGCTCGCTAGAGCTCTGCTTATTTTCAGTTATACTTTCATTCGTCATCGTCGTGAAATGTACTGCCTTTTGTTCGTATTCTTCTACATGGGAAACCTTTTCTGTATTGAAAATAGGTCCCGTTTTACCTCCTTCAATAATAACTGGTATTGGAGTGGACCGATCTTTAACTCCAGAACATACCTCTAAACTCTCTTGCAAATAGCTGTCTATTTTAGTTAACTGCTCTGAAATAAGGATATTCGCGAGTGGGCTTGGGCCTCTATTTGGTGGATCAAAAATATCAAGGCTCTTTGCAAGTTTGCCTTCATCATTGAACGCTGTTTCCAAACTATCTTTTTCCAAGGACTTTTCCTTACATATCGAGTTAACAAAAACGTCACGGATCTCTGAGGTTCTGTTCTCATTAAACACTGGTTCCAAGTTATCTTTTTCAAATAACTTTTCCTTACATACCGAACTTACAATTTTATAGCTCTGTAAGTCTTCAAAATTGTCCTTGATATATTCAATGGGACTTTTTGCTCGAGCTCTGTAGAACTGAGACGGTGTCAGCAATCTCGGAGAATCAAGCTCTGGCGGCACGGGAGTGAATTTTACCGTGATCACATTCTCATTTGTAATCGTTTCAGTTTTAACGGTTTCATCAACGTAATTATTTCCATCGGTAACCACGCTCGGAGAATCAGTGATGTCATGTCGTGACGAACTTTGAACTCGATCTACGGTCACCTTGCTGAGTAACTTGCCGTCTGTACTTCTTATGTCGGAAAACAGCCCTCCATCAAAGTGGAGGGGTGTTTCCAACTTTCTTGTTCTTTGCGGTGAAGGCGTGTTTAGAGAGGGCGTGTTTAAAGGAGGTGTGATGGGAGAAGGAGATACGGGACGAAAAGTGGTAGTCGTGTAAACAGTATCAGAGTTATACATTATATTCTGCGGACTTCTAGCGGGCGTGAGTCTTACAAAATGGTCGCCCTCCCTTGGCGAAGAAACTCTGTCCTTCGAGGTTCTTTTTGCACACCTGTAAATAATATTTATAAAATAAATTAATTTACATCTCATCAGCAACTCCTTTGCATGTATTTTATGATTCGTATTATTTGTTATAATAATCTTTAACCTATTTTCATCACTATAGAAATATCAATACTTTATTATCTTGATCTAATTATATCACATACAAAAAAAAACTACAAACAAACATGACAACACAAGTAATTATACAGTTAAAAGATAATTAAATTATAGTAATTAAATACATAAAATAGCCAAAACTACTCAAACGGTTTCATGAAAGCATTTCTACAAGCAGATTATGTAAGGTTGATAACTACATGGATCAAAACACGCTATGATAAACTTCCTGAACTTTGGGAAGTAGAGTATATATTAAGTAGGTATATATGTACATGTCCCAGTTATAAAACAGACAAATATGATAATATATTTTTAATTAACGCACACACAAGGTCACTGTTATTGGTAAAGGGGGCAGCAGACTGGCAGCGTATGACGAGCTTTGTATAAAGACGTGGGTAAATCAATCATTATTTGTTATGCTTCAGTTTATGCTTCATCCTTTTCGAACTTAAGATCAGTGTCCAAATATTCGAATTGAAATATCAGTATTATTTTATGTAAAAACTAATGGATTTCAAAATTGTAAGGCTTCGGATATTTTATGGAATGGTTATAGGGCAAATGCTAATATAAAATGTATCAGGTATCGCGCCTGAAATGTGCAGATCAGTTACAATAGAGGAGTCAATAGCATGTAATGTAATTTATTATTTAATGATGTAAGTACTTGAATAGGTATAAAACTTGATATTACATAGGCAGCTGTTTTACGTACATTATTATTACAATGGGTATGCCTAGTTAATGTCACAGTAAGATATTGCGCGTCATGAGAATAATGGTCTATTTTATGTATTTAAATAAGATTGAAAATATTAAATAAGGGTCAAAATTCATAGGTTTTCATACTATAAACAGGACAATAATATTTATTTGAATTATACATTTTTATTAAGTAGTCTTTGTATACAGTTTGTTTGTGTGTGTGGAAGTGTATTTTAGTAGGAGTCTCATCATACGCACCGTGCAGTTGAAGCACTGACTGTGGTAGTTATTGTTGAGCGCCTCGACCCACCTGTCGCCTGCCTCCACCGGGAAGCCGCAAGCGAAACATTTTGTCGTGAACAGGTCATTCCAATCTGAGAAACATAGTCACATTGTAATATTTCCCTAACAAAAAAAAAATACAAGTAAGTAAATAAAGAAATATCCATTGCATACCAGCTTCGCAATACGGCAAACCGTCTTCTAGGAAGAAGGGATTGTTCCCGAACAGCTTTCCACAGTAGACGCAGTTGAAGCATTCTGGATGGTAGTGCTTGCCAATAGCGTTTAAGCAATCCTGTAAATTAGAATTGTTTGATTTAGAGACAATTTTACAGAAAAAGAAGGTACTTAAACACTGAAAAGGTGTTCTACTTACGCCCTTAATTTTGGCGTGGCACTTGTCGCAAGCAGGCGCGATGTACTGTTCGAAACAGAATTCACAGTAGAGTTGGCCATTTTCTTCTACGAAACCGATGTCCTGAAGGGGACGCCTACACGTTGCGTTTACGCAAATGAAGTGCTCTGGACACCAGATGCGGCCCAAAGCCGTAATGAACGGTCCCCTGTTCGAAATTAATTATTTTTAGCATTGTATCGATCATAAATTAGGGTTGAACTTGTTTAAATTAAATTGAACAAACTTTTTATAAAAATAATTGGTTAATTTTGTTAAACAAAACAACATTCGTGCTTGGCTTTACAACAAAAATCGCAATCGGTTTGATAAACTTACTTGAAGCACCTCAGTATGTGGAATACGTAATATTGAACAATATTGTATTGTGTAGTATTGTATGTTTTCATAAAATTACATTACCTCGTTATAGCTCTGTCACATTTGTGGCATACAGGATAAAGTCCTTCCGCAACGTCTGCGCATTGTATTGTGCTCAAAGGACGTGCAATTATGTGCGAGTCCCTTCTACCATCATCGTCTCTTGATGTTTTTTTTTGTCTACGCCTAACCACTACTTCTTCTTCTTCTTCTGATTTTTGCTGTTGTTGCTTGTCATCGCTATCGGATATGCTTTTTATTTCTTCAGTAAATCCAATATCAACATAGTCGTTACTTTGTTCATTACCATTCGTGTTAGCTTTATTGTTAGAATGTTTTAATGTATAAAGTGAGTTATTATACAATTGATCAGGAAGTTCTTTATTTTTGAAGAGTTCGTCTTCTTGATGTGTAGTTTGTGTATTCTTTCCGCTATCAGCCTTAGAAGCTTGTTCAAAAGTATTAGTTTTGTTCCAAACGTTTGTTTCGCATACATTATTAACTTTATCGTTGGGTTTAGCTAGATTGTTCAATGAATGATATGCTCCAGTGTCCGGTTTTTCAAATAGTTTTCTTTTGTTAAGAGTATTGGAATAAGTGTTGTCAAATTTCAATTCTGATTTTACATCATGATTTGCATTCGTACCGGTTGATCCATTCATGCTGTTAAGAAAAGAAGATTTATCTATTCCAGTCTTTCGTAATGTACCCATAAAATTGTTTTCCGTTTTATCTTTTTGCAAATCATCACTGCTCGAATAACCACTACCATTATGAGACTTATCGTTATTATTAATTAAACGGTCGTCCATAATAAGACTAGCGTTTAAGGTTTTGGGCATAGTGTTATATTTCTTTTTGTCACCGTTAGTATTCAGGGGATGACCAATTGGTGTACTGTGGACATTAAATGTAGGTATTGGAGAATTTGGCAATGGTGGTGGTACAAGGATGTTAGGCTTGGACATGGGCTCAATTGTTGGATGGTTATTTTTAATAGTGTCCTTGATTTTGTCGCCGATGCTCTGAATATTTTCATGTGTCTTATATCCTCTTTCTAATGTTTTAATCAAATTGTTATCTACTGAAGGCAAAGTATCTGTATTCAGTGGGTGTTTTGTAACAACGGTGTCCTGAATTTTATCAGCCATTGACTGAATGTGGTCAGCCGGTTTTATTTTTCTTTGTATGCCAATTTCATAGCCATTCAAAGCCATTTTCGCCATTTTTCTAATTAGCCTCTCTTCTGCTGGACTTTTGAATTCAGTTTTGTGTGGACTGCTTGCAGACAGCGGTTCGTTAGCTGTTAGAAAATCAAAACAATCACATATACAAACAAGTTAAAAGCAGTTATTTTATTGGTAAGTTAATGCATAACTAGTTTAAAGTAAGTTTCTAAATACGAACACACAAATACGTACTCGTATGACTAGAAATACTGTAATGCAAGTAAAGTCATATAAAAATCACGCATGTTGTCACACTTTTAATTCATGCCACACACAAAACATAAACACATTGTTGTACGTTTCAATCACCTAATATTCCCATTACAGGAACCACATAGTGGCACACGGGAGCCGGGCAGCGCAGCTTTATTCAGAACTCCCCTTCCACGTTTTGGGGCAGATGATACACCGAATGTTTTGCCACGAGCGGCAGCTCCTACACTCGAACCTGTCGATGGGGTAGGATCACACACTGGACCTTGGTTAGCACCAGAAATCGAAGGCTTTGGATCGTAATTGTCTATTGTTCTACTGGCGGACGCAATATTTTGATTAGTAAGGTTAAGAAATGAAGTCTGTTGTTGTGTTGATGGCAAACTCATCATAGGAGGTGGAAAAATTTGCTTCGGATTAATATTAGAAGGCCGAATATTAGAGTCCATATTTTGCTCGTGTGCAAATGATGAACCTCCCTTTCTGATCTCTACAACTTTGGCAGATTGCGTTCTTTCGAATTCTTCAAAAGTTTTTCTGGTAGTTTGAACTGTAGTATTGCCCTGTTCAACAACATTTTGAGATTGCATTTGTCTATGACCGTAATTTTCTTGGATTACAGAATCTTCTTTAAATTTCATGTCGCCCTTTGTGTAGTTTTCGCTTTTGTATCCGACATTTGAATGTCTTTGTTCTTTGACTACTGGCGGTTGAGTTGATCCCCAGTTTATACTACCACTTGTATTATAAATCTCAGCAGCAGTCTGGAAATCTCTTTGATCCATTTCATGTTGCTTTCGCAAATTTGCAGCGTCTTGTGGAATATATGAATCCATTGAATAGGTTTGTGGTGAATCTTTAATACGAGGTGCATGTGCTTTTAAGGGGTTAGGCGGCGGGCCTTGGGCAGGAGACTGGGATCGGTTGGGTTTAGGTGTTGGTGACCTGCTGCCTTCACGGCTAGACGGCTCATATATGTGACTCTCGGGGGCTAAGTGCTCTACTGTCATTAAGTTCATCTGGTAATGGGGTATTATGGGCGCTGGCTTGTTAATTAAACTAGGGGTGGTAGGGCGACTCCTTGACGGTGAGACTCTCAATAAGTTTTCATCTGTTGTTACTGGTTGAAACGTCATAGTGATAGGAGTATCTTTATGAAATTGTACGGGAGGTTGTTGAACCGGTGTCTTTACTTGTTTAAACTTTGGGGTCGGTGCTTGGGGGGTTGGATAAGATGGATAGGTTGGTTGATTTGGTTCAAGAGATTTTTCTTTTGACTTCCTTGGTGGACCAGTGGATGGTGTAACTGGTCTTTGCAGAACTGCTGGTGCATTATACATATCTGGCGAAATTCCCCTTTGTGAAGGGAGTTGCTCGAAATTTCTCTGATAGGGTGGAATACTATCGGGTTTATGTAGTCCAGATTTAGATCTCACTGCAGTTGAAGTAAGGCATTCTTTTTTGTCTAACTGTTCAAAATAATTTTGAGCGGATTTAACAGATGAATAACCTTGAGTCGCCATACTGGTTGAAAGTGATGATTGCTGCATCATCATTGACTCTGAAAATGAGGTCTCTTGCTTTGTTTTGGTAGCCTGAGTAATACTCGTTTTCAGTTCATTGCTAATCGGCGGAAAATTTGTTAATTTACAAAATTCTTCTGGTTGTGGTGGGGGAAAAACTTGTTTAGGGACAGGTCTAAATGCAGACATTTCTGAAGATGACTGCAATTTACAGGTATTTTGCATAGCTGCAAATTCAGAGTGTAGCTGATCAGTCATTTGAGTTAATGTTTGTGTGGCAATGGGTTTCACTATGTCAGATAAGTTTGTTTCTGTCACATGGGTAGTACTCGTCATATATTGGTTTGATTGAGTAGTATTTATAGTGCCAAAAGGACTGTAAGGTCTATCGGGAGCAATAGTTAGAGCTTCTCTTAGTGACCCTCTGCTTATTGATTGATTTTCATCATATGAACCTCTTCCCATTGACTGAGTTTGTTCATATGATTGATTTTGGTCATACGCCGCTCTCTGGCTTTGTTCATATGCCGCTCTTTTGCTTTGTTCATATGCCGCTCTTTGATTTTGGTCATATGCTGCTCTTTGGTTTTGATCGCTTCCCATTGGTTGATTTAGACCAAACATAGATACTGGCGTGAAAGGCCTATCAGGTGCTATTGTTAAAGCGTCTATCATAGGTGAGGACGTTACTTCGCGCGGCGGTGGTTCTTTGGGCTCAATCATTATTTTAAAATCAGGCGGGATATACGGTTTTGTTTCTTCAGGCATGGGTACAGGTGGTGCAACTTTTTCTGGAGGATTATATGTCTTTATAGGTGGTATTGGCGAAACAGGACGCTTTTCCTGTATGAACATCGGAGACTGTTGCGCTGGCACACTCTTTTTTTCGGCTGACTCTTTTATTTCTGACTTTTGTTCAACGTTACGTTGAACTGGTTTTTCGTCAACAGTTGTTTGCCCCATAATACTAATAGGGGGAGTTGGGCTAGGCAAGGGTGAATATGGGCGATCCGGTGCAATTGTCAGAGCTTCTACCATGGATGGTTTAATATTTTGATTAGTTGGGCCAAGATTCGTGCTTGTTTGTGTCTCCACTGCTGCAATCTGTGTATTTAGATTGGATTGTTCAGTCAATTTCATTTCTGCTTTTGTTTTAGTCTGCGAGTCAACAACTTTTTGTTGTTTTATCATCACTTCCTCCTTTTTCATTTGAGAGACTGCCTTATCATCAAGTTCATGCTTTACAATGTCCATATTTTTTGATGCTTGCATAGCATCACTTTCAATTTTCTTATCGGTTGTTTGAAGAACCTGCGCTTTTTCTTGTACTTTTGGCGGTTCCGACACTTTAACGGATTTTGCGTCTTGAGATGATTTTGTTTGGATATTTTCTTTTGATTGAATCATTTGTATTTTATTGACATTTTCAATGGCTACCGCGGGATTTTCAAACGATTTTGGTGGATAGGTTTGTGTTTTATAAACAGTTGTACTCTGACATTCAGAAGATTCCTGAGAGAAAGACTGGATAGTTCGACTAGTTGATTCTTGCATCATTTGGGATTGTTTGCTTTGAACAACTGATTCGGATTTTGATGTTGCTGTCATTGAAGATACTGCAGCAGAAGCATATGAAACGCTCGAAGAAAATTCATCTTTCTGTTTCGAGGAAGCTAGAAATTGATCCATGGATTGTTGTTGGACACCAGATTGTTGTTGAACACCAGATTGTTTTTGGACACCAGATTGTTGTTGAGCACCAGATTGTTGTTGGACACCAGATTGTTGTTGAACAACAGATTGTTTTTGGACACCAGATTGCTGTTGAGCACCAGATTGTTGTTGAACACCAGATTGTTGTTGAACACCAGATTGTTGTTGAACACCATACTGGTGTTGAACACCATACTGGTGTTGAACACCAGATTGTTGTTGAACACCAAATTGTTGTTGAACACCAGATTGTTGTTGAACACCAAATTGTTGTTGATGACTAGATTGTTGTAGAACACCAGGTTGTTGTTGAAGACCAGATTGTTGTTGAACAACAGATTGTTGTTGAACACCAGATTGTTGTTGAACACCAGATTGTTGTAGAACACCAGGTTGTTGTTGAACACCAAATTGTTGTAGAACACCAGGTTGTGGTTGAACACCAGATTTTTGTTGAAAACCAGATTGTTGTTGAACAACAGATTGTTGTTGAACACCAGATTGTTGTTGAACACCCGCAATCTTGGAATCGGGATTCATTTTGGTTACCGTTCGGGGCATTTGTTCTGTGCCACACACGGAGGCCGCGGGCTTTACGCTTTGTTCATACTTTGGCAGTTCATCATCAGAGGGATTTGCAGGTGGGGGCCACACAACACTTTTTACATTTTGTGCTGTTAGTTAGTTACAGTGTTAGAAAGGTTATAGAAGGAGAGAAAATAGATGAAAGTAAATATTAGTAAAATTGAAGAAGCCACTTAACGTAGATGGTATAAGCTAATCAACTAACAACAAACTGTTTAAAGAAGCAAGAAAGTTAAAGATTGATTTGATAGTACTATTATTTTATTAAATGACGCATTACTCGACAGTGCCAGGGCGGTAGTTATTTTAATGCGGCGGCTGCTATTGATATCGGCTTCCCGCGTAGCGCATTCACACTATGTTTGTATATTATATACACATGATCAATTAATAGCTACAGAAGCTGTACTCCACCTAATTATAAATTACCTTTAAAAAGGGAAACTGGGGCCTCTGTCGAAAATAAATAATTGCCTTAAATTACTTAATTCCAAATTGGTTCACAGTATACATAGTCTTTTGAAGTTATACAATATAGGTACATTATATATTTTAACTTGTAATTAAAAGTTCTATATCACGATGAGTAACTATGGTACTTTTCTGTAAATATAACAAAAAAGTTTAAAATTTCATCTGAATAACTATTAGTTAGTAATTAATACTTAGTGAGTGACTAGATGTATTTTCACGAAAATATTATTCAATTATTGGTCAACATTGAAGTGAGTAAATACATCAGTGGCATAAATGATTTTTAAGGCTTGTTTGGAACATTCCTTTATATCATTTTAAACGTGAAAACCATTCCATAGTTTTATATATGGTTTAGCAAGACGTGATGATGATAAATGGTAATGTCTTAATACTTCAATCAATATAAACTTATAAAAAATAAACGTTGTCAATGTAAATATTATATAAAAAATAGCATTTTATCTTTAGGTACATTGTAATAATATTATGAATTATCTGCTTATAGATATTATATCCCGTATTCATACCTACTTAAATCCATATTTAAAATATCCAAAACTTTCACAAGTTACATCTGAGCTAGTAAATGAAGCATTAATCAAAATAATAATAAAGTTGAAACTTGATTGTGATAGTTTTAGATCTCATACTAAGTACGATAAAGATTATATGGCAAAGGTAACTCTCTTACTGGGCGCGAAGGGTGCCGCGGGTTGTGGCGCAGAGATGGGAGCCGGCGCAGGGGCAGGCGCGGTGACCGGCCGCGCGGGCGACATCGGGGCCGAGCGCGGCGACAAAGATGGCGAGTATGCCGATCCGATAGATGAGCCAAACGGCTTTGGTCCCGACAGGTTGCTTGCTGGCTGCCGAAAATTTAAGAAGAACATTGAAGCAAAGAGTGACCCGAAAATCGTGACGAGACAGAATTAAAAGGAATTGTAGGAAAAATCAGAAGAAGATTGAAGGAGAAATGCCTATTTCGCAATGGTCCTCAAACACACGTAATGCAAACTAAAGAGAATACAAATATTTGGAAATGCATACAGTGATAGACGAGATAGTATAACTAGTGCCATGAGACTTGTGGATGCTGAAGATAATTCCTAAAGCATAGATAAATCAAATACTTACGCTAAACAGCGAAGACGATCCGTTCGAGTAGTTGTTGGTCGCCAGCGGCGGCAGTGGCGTCGAGTATGTGTTGGTTGGGATCCTGGCACCACTGCACATGAAAGCCATTGAATGAGAATATTGTACTTATTTTGAAGAAAACACGCTGCTACAAACCCAAATAAATTGGGATAAAGGCAGCATAATTATAATAATTAATTTATTATGTTGAAAACAAAAGATTATAAAAATAAGTAAATGTATCGAATGCAGATCTACTAAATATGGAATATAATTTTATTAAAAGGGTCCATGGTAGATGAACAAGAAAAACAATGAAAACTTACGGCGGCACGGTCACAGGTTCAAGGTTGGGCGCGGGCGGGTTGTTGCGCGCGACCAGCTTGGCGTGGATGTCGCAGTACAGCTTGCCGTTCAGGTTGTAGTAGCCCTGGTTCTTAAGCGACGAGCCGCAAGTCGAGCACTTGAAGCACTCCACGTGCAGGTTCTTGTCCTTGATGCGCACGAACACGCCGCTATTACAGACAAATACTCGTCAGTCCACAGCGGGAAACAAACGCACCAGCTATATGGATGATGCAGTCTTACAAGCATGAAGATCAAAATGTCATAAACATTATTCTTATTGAGTTGGAATATATACAGATGTAGAAAATACCTATACAAATACATTACATTGAATTTCTATAGTTGTTACTTGCTACAAACATGCTCACCGACTTGCTCGTGCTTATCCACCAGTCTGCCACGCAACATTACATTGGTGCTCATCTAAATAATATGGACAGCGAAGTGAGGACATGCTGAGTGAAGATAAACAGTGGCGTTGACACATTATTTCATTCTGCCTAACTACTAAAGTATGAAAGTAGGTATAGATGAAGACAATTAATTAATGAATAATGAATTGAGCTTTTTAGCACAAATATCGTGACGAGAACGGAATTATTATGAACTGGAAAATAATTGTTTCGATAAAACACGATAGTTGTGCTAACTTACATGTCACGTCTCCCTGCGTTGTCGTTTCGATATTTACAACAAAAAGAATGGGAGGAGTCGCAACAAGAAGGAATCACATAGAATTATTATAATCTACACGAATAGAGCTAGTGCACAGGTCGACACGGTCGCAAACACGTCAAGACATTCAGTGGGACGTCGCTTACATAATGTAGCGATTACAGTCGGAGCAATAGGGGGTGTCGTTGACGACGGGGAGCGCGTCGCGCGGCTGCGGCAGTGCGGGCGCGCCCAGTGCGATGCGGCCGTCCGGCAGCACCTCGTGGCAGCCCATGGGGATGCTGGGCCGGTGCGGCGGCTCGGGCGCCAGCGCCGGCGGCGTCTGCGTGCCTGCGCACACGCGAGGCGCGGGCGCGGGCTGCGGCGTGCCGGGACACACGCGCGGCGTGCGCGAGCGCGAGCGGTGCGTGCGGTGCAGGCTGCACGGCGTGCCAGCGCGCGCCACACTCGCTCGCGAGTAAAAGTGAGAAGGCTCTGCTGGCCATATCGGGTTATTTCTATATGCTACTCGATCACATAACTTACCAGGTTACCCGAGATATCGTTGTTCGGGCAATTACTTGTAGATCCGAATTGGATCTGCGTACAAAAATACATTTCGTACCGAAACCTGAGTCAACACCCTAAGCTTTCAGAACCCTATGCGCAAAATCAAATTTAACTTGCGATATGTGCTACCGTGTCGGCCCGCGCGAATCGTCCGACTTACGTGATGAGCCTTTCGCACTCCTCGCAAATGTTCTGGCCCGGGGGCAAGCCGCCGGTGTTGTTGACGGGTGCGTCGGGGCGCGTGACGGGCGCCTGCACGTGGCGAAGGCCGCTCACCGGAGCGCCCGGGGCGGACGTTGGACCCACCACTTGCTCGACTACTATGCCAATTTTGTTTATTAATTTCGACATCGCCTACTTTTCCTCTGTTACAGTTTGATAATGAAATCTCCAATTTGTAAAAAATTCAAAGTGGTCCAAATGGAGAAAGATATCTTTTTTCGATTTTACTATTTTTAATTTGTGTCAGACTCCCTTTTGGTATTAGCTATAGTTTATTTATAAGCTACAAGTTAAATGTTTTCAGAAGTTGGATGAGTATTTCTAAGCCATTTGCTCCATGGTACTCGTACATTATCAGCCAAGGTAATACTCAAACGGAACTCAACTTTCGAGCCGCTCTAGAAGTTACATTTTGTCACCGCCTTTTGTAGGTGTATCATCAGAAAAACTAACAAATGCGTCTGAAAGTTAAGTGTCGTTTGAGAGTTTATAAGCTTCACTAATGTAATAAAGATGATTATCCCTTATACCTGGCTCGGGGTCGTTCTGTTCTTCTTGCAGAACCTTGAAAACAGCGCTTTTCTCAGCATCGTATGTCTTCTCATTCTTCTTAAAGTTCACTCTGTCAATCACAGATAGCACTTTATTCTTTAAATTCTTAAAACCATGTTTTAGTACTTAGCTATACCCAATAACTGTTCATGTATCAGACGAGTGAAGGATTAAAACATAAGTTAGCAATGTTATCAAATATATCATTCTGAGAGTTTAAGTGGGACGGGACATCCGAGGACCGCTCTAGACATACAATTTAAATTCTGTACTTTTAAAACATACTATACAAGGCTCAATTCGGATCAGTTTCTGATTTTCACATTTATATAGCGAGCTAACTTACAGATTCGAAGTCTCAATTTAAAATTAGAAGCGAAATAATTTTGACAGAAAGGTATTATTGCGCGAAGAATTTTCGTTGGTCTTGGAGAGTTGACTTCTGAACTTTAGCAGAAAATGTTGAATGAGGTCTTAAAAGAGTGAAGTCTTACCCGAGAACACCTCCCGCGAGGACTTCAGTCTGCGCTGACAGAGTCTCCGCGATTGTTTTGTCACTGTACATGTTGACTGGAGTGTTGTACTGTTTGTTCACTATGCTCTTCACCGCGTCGTTGCCGTTCATCTACAACCATATTTTATAGTTAAAGCGAATATAATGTTGTATTAGTTCGATGTCTGCTTCATAGGGCTGATAAACATTCGTCCTTCTATCCTTATCCCATTTTATTTAGGCTTGGCGCAGTACTTTTTCTTCTCTGAATACTGCACCTAGAAGTCGTCTCAGTGTGAAATAATTTTCTAGCTACATCAATACATTTATATTTATCTCGGTATAGAGATATAAGTCTCTGTTCTTTTCTTATTACACTAATACACTACACATACACTAGTCGACGGCACGAACTATTTTGTGCGCGGGGTTAAAATGCATTTTATATCAACCGACAACACGTGCGGAAGAGATTGTTGCTGTGATGACCAGTAGGAAGCTAGTTCGCGTACGAATACACACTTTTGCAAATTTGTAGCGAAATGGTTAATGATTTAGGACGAAACCGAGCGCGCGAAATTTTATAAACAGACCTTTGGCAGTCTAGATATCATGAAAAAACGACTAAATCTATCTGTTCAAAATAAAATTATTTGCATTGTTGAACTACTAATCTATCCCTATACGGAGGCCGTTTTGCAATTTTCCGTCTTCTTATGGTATTTATTCGCGCCCAAAAATGCGTTAAAATTGGTGTCGAAATGTGGAACTTTCAACGCTCATAACTTTCAAATATTTTCTTTTTTTACTTCATCACTTTTTATTTTGAACGCACATCGTCAAACAGTGGAATAATCCCTAGACTACGTTTGTATGGAAGAATTTTCGACTAGTGTAACCTTAAGTGATATTGCGGCAATTTTATGGATTGGCCAGGTCTGAATACTACAGTGAGTAGTGAAAATTGTAGGCCCATTAGGTGTCAAGTGTCAATAGTGGTCTGTTGATGATACTTACATAACCAAAAGGCTTGGCAACATTGTTGTGACCAGAGCCGAAGGCGCGGGAGGGTTGCTGTGTGGCCTTGAGAGAGGTGTTGGTGACGAGGGTGGGAGTGCCGCCAATGGACCTGGAGCCAGGCCTGGGCAGGCTACCGGTTGGAGTCACGGAAGGACGCCAAACGCCGCCACCACTAGGATATAAACAAAATAGGTTTTTTAAGGTATAATAATAAAACTACAACTGTTATGTAAATTCAACGAAGAGTTCTTGAGTGGAGTCCTCATGATATGTGGATGTTCAGAGGGTGCTTGTAGCAACTCAAATCGAATGCCCGATGTGCGGCAGATGACTCTCAAAGAGAGAAAAGGTCATAGTTACAATATAGAAGGTATAATTACCGTTGTACGGTGAGCTCAAGGTTGCCTCCAGCTGCGCGGATAGCGTCTTGCGCCTCTTGGTGTCTCAGCAGGTATACTTCGGTGGTGTTGACGCGAATCAGTGCATCTCCCGCTTGCAGACCAGCTCGCTCGGCTGCGCTGCCACCGTTCACCTGGGAGACAAGAGAAAAACAAAATGAGAAGCTGCATTTCGGATGGTCGATGGAGCCGAAAAGTTATGGAGTGGCGACTGCGGACCGTAAGACGATGCGTTGGAAGGCCTACCACTAGACGGACCGATCAATTCATATGTACTTTCTAAGTTTATGTTGGACATCACAGGCAACGGTGAAGGAAAACATCGTGAGGAAACCTGGACTTACATAGTTAATGTAAGTCTGAAATAGCCAAGTCAGAGGCCTGTGGGATTCCCAGAGGCGGCTTAATTAACTCTGACAACAGAGGTGGCCACACCTCACACGAAAGAAGAAGAAGCGACGGACCGATGGCTTGGTGAAGGTAGCGGGCATCCGTGATGCGAGACGCACGGGACCGGTCAATGTGCGATTACTTGGGGAAGGCCTATTTTCAGTAGTGGACGTCTTTAGGCTGAAATGATGATGATGATTTCGGCACATCGAACTACCAGAGCTGACAAGATATGAGAATGTATTCTCTGAATGAGATGGGAGGCCTTTGCCTTGCACTGGGACAGTAATAGGCTGGTATAATTGTATTTGTAATTTGGATCATCTATGGTTGGTTTAGTTTCCAGTAATCGTTGTTTTTACCGCTTCGTTCTAATGTTTACTCGTTAATATTATTGGATCGCCAATGCGTCAATCTTTTACACGGAAAATGTGTTAATAGCTGTTCTAATTTTATCCTAATCAATGTGTTCACATTCACATTATTTTAATACGTTACCTGCATGTAGTGTGCTATAAACCGTTTTCATATAAAATGTGCATGCAAAGTCAACGCTTAACCCTGATTCCTAGTACGAATATTTCAATACCTACCTACTATTACGTAGTTCATATCTATGTATTGATGTAACCTACTAAACACCAAACAAAATAGTACCCACCTAATATTATGTTAGGTATATTATATACGGTATGAGAGGAGCGGAAGGAAGCTACGGTGATGACGTCAACATGAGATCAGCGCAAGCGCAGCTTGTCTGGATCGTTTTGCAAAATAAATTACAACTTTTTGTCTTCACCTCATTTAGAACTGACGTGTTATGGAGCTCAATTAATAATATAAGTAATGTCACCTATAAGTGGAATTTTATAATGCTGGGTATGTACAAAACAGCTGTTCGTATGAATGCCAAAATGGCGTATTTGTTTTTAAATGTCAGTTTTAATGAATAAGGCAACCGTATTATTATATTTTTACCAAAACTCATTTTTACAAATTAAATCTGACCCTGCTACAACCTAATTGAACGTCTGAGACTGTGGTTATGGGGCCCATAGTGTTCCGGTTTTCTTTTAATAATCAAAAAAAGAAGGTTTTCAAGGCAAGAATTGGTTTATGATAAAATGTGACCCTGGCTAACGTTAGACCTAAAAAGGAAAAATCTTATGTAGGTTCCTATGCGAAACAGAAAACATTGATTTGTTGGATTTCCGTTGTAAGTAATTTGGTATTTCGGTAGGTACGTCTCTCCTTCGTGCAAAGATTAATTGCGTAGCTGCTTAATAATATTTAGTTTAGTGAGCCGAATATGCGTGGCACAGTTTGACCAATGTCAAGTGTATAAATAACTGCATGCAACTAGGCTAAATTCCAACTCTCATATGTTTATACATTCCAGAGAAATTGAGTACATATGAGATAACCGATACCTACTCGTATAATACCTACGTAGTTCTAACCTAGTAAGGTACCCGACGATACTGAGATATACAAATATATATTGAGCTAAACTGTCGTAATTAGCAGACACAATAGTAAAACAATTAGATAGATGCCATAAGGCGCCACGACCGTAAAGGTCGTACTCGTTCACACACGTCCGTGCCCGGGCCCGTGCACGGACGTGTGTGGACGATTTCATATAAAATGTACGCACCGATATTTTTTGAGCACCTGACGAGGCACGCTCTGTCCACGTCCCGTGCACGGCCCTGATATGTGTGGATAGACCTTAATTAAGGGGATAAATCTTTATCGGTAATCTTAAAAACCATAAATATATTTTTTTAATGGTGTGTCTCGCAGTTTAATCAAAGTGGTTGGCTACTGCTCAACCGGACTATCCAGTGGAGACTAAACTAGATCCTCCAGCCAGGCACAAAAACTTAACTTAAGCGACCACACTGAAGGCTACCCCTTATGGGGTCGAATCTCGGCTCAGGGCGTAGCTGGCTGCATGGCTGGATTATGATTAAGTGATTTTACCATCCGTTCGGCGTTTACCTACGTGAACGAGCAAGTAAATATTTATTTATGTACCTATTTATTTTATACTTAACGCAAAATTGCAAAAGCCGAAATACGTCCTGAATTTCAGATCACCCAACAAATTATTGCAATGAGAACCGTAGTTGTCGTTCAAAGAAAAATAATGACGGTTACCTATCAGCTGTGTCGTTAAAAACAAATTAATCTTAAGGCGACAATTCGATGAACAAAAGCGCTGTTAATTATTCTCCTCTCGAAACAAATGCGTAATTAATGGAACACCGTGTCAGCTGTTAATATTATACTATCTGCCAGTACCAATGGGCAATCCCTAAATTGGGCAATAGATACGCAGAACGGTTTTGAAACGTAAAAACCCATAGCAATAAATCGGTAGATTACCTAACCATGCATGCATGAGTATGACTCATCAAACTGCACTCACTGGCTTATCAGTATACGAGTATTGTAACTACCATAGACCATAAGTATATGTGGTACTGTATTGGTATTAGGTTTTGAATGAAATCACCAAGATAGCTGGACATAGGGATACCCTAATAAGTTTAGGGAGGAGTAGATTTTGTACCACAACCCAGTATTTAATTTATTATTGCCCTAAAATTCAATAAATAATTTATGGCAATTTTCTCGAAATTCTCAAGAAAGATTTTTGGAAGATTAACCCATCCAGTCAATCATAATATTGTATAGTAGATAATAGTTTCTTTGTATAGAATTTAGAAGCATAATTGTGCACCTCACAAAAATATTCTTTGTTTAAAATATTTGTAAAACAATTTATTTAATATTTACCTACTTATCTATATTATTATACTTAGTTGTAAATCTAATTCAACAAGGACTGGTACCTACCGTTCTTTGCGTCGATAATGATTTAATCAATCACACTATGCACAGGCACGATATTAATATTCACTGATACGATACGATTCACAATAATTCACGTAGAAACCACAACAACAACTGGCAAAAAGTGACACATCACTACGTATTATAGGTTGTCAAGACATTTTACTGATTAACCTTTCCCCCCACCTTCCCTTTCAGTCGTCAGGCCATGTTTCCTTCCGCTTCGTTCACTACCGGTAATTGGTAACTTGACCCTACCTGCCAAAGAATTAATTTTATAGATCTGCTACATACATGGCGATGCCAGACACATGCCTTGCAATAATTTGCGCGCGCAAAAACTGGCATTCTGAGAGGGTCGCTAGCCAGGTGGAACTGCATACCACCTTGCCATTGTCCGGCCTATATATTTTTTTGTTTTGTCGTTTCATAACGAATGTATGTAATCATTATGTCAATATTTATGTCATGAATGAATATTTATTTTATTCTTACTTGCGCTAACGAGGAAAATCGATGGATATCTGTTGACTATTAGTACTATTACAATTCTAAGTAGCTAGGTAGGTAAGTAACCGATACTCGCGAAACGAGGAGTGGTTTTGTTTTTGGCTCGTCACTACTCTTGATTTTTCCTCAAGGTTATAAAGCAGCACTCGTTGCTCGAATAGAAAATCGAATCATCCGAGTCAATGGCAATTCACAAATAGTTATGGAATTTGCATTTCATACTTGGCTTTTAAAAGGTTGTAGGAGCCTAAGAGCTGATATTGATAATGTTATGTATGAGTAGGTATTGGTACAGTTCATGTGTATGTTGCAATTTCGAGCTTTTGTAGCATACGTGCACACGTGCAGTGAGAGAGTGTCCTCAGAACGAGCGCGGCGCCGCACGCGCGCCTTCCATGTACGGCAACAGGAGTACAAGAACAAGAAATTAAATGCAAGTCCGCCGCCCCGACTGCGGCTCGGTCGAGGCCGCGCTTTATTATGTTTTCTTTATTGTCTTCCATTCTTCTCTCGGAATACGCAGCCGGTGAACACCACGACTTGCACGATTATAATAATCCTTAAATTTTTTGTTTAGCTAGCTTTTTAGCGCTTCTCATTGAAAGTAAAGTTCGATGTTAGAAGTCTAACCTTTTTTTGTAATTTGTTAATGATTCCAAGTCTCCAAGAGTACCTATTGCTTCAATCAGTGCGTCTCTAACTAGGCTTGAGAAAGTTTGAAGGTAGAGTCGAGTTGGTAGGTAACTAGGTAGGAGTATTTTCTTGCATTTTCCCTCGTAAAAATATTATGATGGCACTTGCCCAAGTTTTAACAACCGACGTGTTAATCTGCCCGTCACCTACTCACCTCTAATATCTTCATTGCACTTGACACTTCAACATCTAAAATAAGCACAAGCAGTGTGTCAAGAGACTGGTGCGACTACGACGAAGTAGGTAATTTATTTATTACTTGGCGTTTGTAATTGTTTTATTGAAACTGGCAATCCGCAATAGGTATTAATTTATCTCTACGGTATTTTAAATAAAAAAGACATTATATGTAGCTCCATTATCGATTAGGTGTCATCTATTTACTTCTTCTATGTATTCAACGTATCTATCCATTAGAGCCCTATTTGAACGCATACGGTATTTATCGCTAGAAACCAGTGTGGTAGGTATGTAATTAGAATAGACAAATAGCGATAATCCACAGAAGGCGTTGTTGTCGTTGGTCGCCGTTCCAATTTCAAAACAAATCCCTGCCAGTACGTGACTCAGATTGTGTTCCATATAAACGACAGAACCCGAATAGTTACGCAACAGCCAATGGCCAGCAAGCTCTGCGCGATTCCGGTTAATAAGAGTGAAACTGGTACGTGGCCGTGGACATAAACACTTCAGCAAAAAATAGGGATTGCTGCCTTAGAAATAGTCTTCATATAGTCTTCATATTGCTCTAGAATGCAGCACGATTTTAAACAATTCAAACATCAAACAAAGCTATCATATTCCAGATTTATGTTCACAGCCGTTCCTAATTAGGTTGGGCATTTAGACAATAGCTTTACGAGCTTTTGTTACAACTGTATTAGGCTTATTTATTGCACTGTAACAACAACCTAACCAAAATAATTGTATTACAGTGCAAAGACCTATAAAACCTAAGCCACCGCCTGGCTTGACATGCAATTTAACTTGAAACTTATCTGAATAAGGTTATCGTTTACAATCCCTTGTAGTAGAAGCCTTTCAAGTTTATTGACAAATACCCACAAAATGAACAGTGCAAATATTCAATATCAACTTAATACATGAAGGCCAAAACGGGGATAGAGTGCGCGCAAGATAAGTCTGCGCGCGACGGGTGGCGTGCTTAATGTTGCCAGCATAACTGATCTTTTTACCTTCATTTAATCAATAGTCATTTTTCAATACTCAAAACATAAAGTATTTTAAGTAAAGAATAATTAATGACTAGCTTTTTCTACTTGTATAGAATCTGATGAAAAAAGCTTCATGAAATGATTGTAAATCTTTTATTGAATACTAAGACATACAATAACTACTGTTAAATTTGGTCTAAAAATGGTCCTGCAGTGGCTAATACCGTCAATTTCAATTCTTTTTTAATTTCTTATTCAACAATTTTTGAAGGAGCTGCTGCCACATAACCCTCTTGAGTTATTTGGATGTTGGTGCGATCAGAAACACCTAAAACAAAATAACAATGATGCATTATATTACATAATGCCGGTCCTGTCCCGCTGGTATATTTATATACCACCCAAAAACCAATACTACAGGCACCGGTAGTACGAAAATTTAGGGAAATTTTAGTATAATGGTATCCCTAAAAGTTACTGTCAAATGAGCAACGCGGGCTCTATCTTTGTAAAACGGTACCGTAGGCCTGTTATTGTCTTGCTCACTTCAAGAAAACATCTCTGCCAGCAGTTTAAATTACTTTCGGCATAATGATAGCGAATATTTACTTCGAAAACGAATAAAAACACGGCATATAACACACTCTCTTGACACCTGACAAAAATTACATATGATTAGTTCCGATTTTGGCCGCGCGCAGACTTATCTTGCGCGCACTCTACCCATATAATTTTCTTTCTTTTTATTCAACCGTAAACAAAATACAGGAAAACAAATATGAAACATTACACGGTTACAACCTTTATGACCGGTTTAAAAGGATGGAGGTCAAACATTATTTTTAACTCTGCATAAAACGAATATGCACGTATTACAATAACACGGTAACCGAAAATCGTTTATTGTTTGGAAGCACCCGAAGCACTAACGTTATGTGTGGTCATAAAAATGTGTAAATTATTATGGATCGTAAACTGTTATACAAAAGTTTAAAATAAGTACAGCGAACTTGCGAATAACTACAAAACTTCGGAATCCAGACCAAGGCTTGGTCACTAAGGCTATTTTTTTATCGCTAGTTAACTCAATCAATGGTTAAATATTGCTAACCAGTGGTTTCAAATTTCAGTATAACGCGTAGGTAGGTATATACATCATTTGTATGTGTAACAAATTGTTACATAATAAACTCTTCAACTTATTTGACCATTTGCGAGGCTAACAATTGAAAATAAAACGCCAACCATAAACCATTAATGAAACCATTGATTAGCATATTTAACCATTGATTGAGTTAACTAGCGATCGAAAAACTGGGCCTTAGTAAAAAATCGATTCTGAAATTGTTAGAAATAATAAATCTATAATTAAGTATTAAACCTTTTATAACCACTGATAATGAGAGCCAGCTTGTCAAATAAAGAGATTTCAATCCATAAAATGATAATTGACATTAAACAAGTTCAATAAACCGCCGAACATGATTTGCTTGACATCTATTTAGCTAAACACAATCACGGTACATAAAGAAAGTAACGCATGAACATGAAGAAGTACCGTTGGCATCGGGCAGGCCAATACCATCGTTGCTATCTACTATTGACATTGCTAAACGTCATACCGATACGGCCAATCGGTTCATGGCGAAGATAAAAAAATCAACAACGATCCACTATTTGCAATGTATGTGCTATTGTAGATATGCATCGATCTTTCCCATGCTTTTTTAATTCTGTAATTTCATCACCTTATAGTAATAACAAAGGTTTCAACAAAAAATATAAAAATAAAATCTTTATACTCAAAATTTTGTTACCCAAAAATATTTTTTGTATGAACCACGAGTGTATCTTCGTGATGTACAAAACGGCTTATCGACATAGGACGTACGAGTTCATTAACATTTAATATTTCGTTTCCATGTATGTAGGCCAGGCTAATATTTTAATCGCGACTCTTTAATCTTGGTTAAATCACTCCGTTCGTTTATAGCGCTATTCTTCAACGAACACTATAATTTATTAATCGATGTTCAGTTTCACATAACGGATCTGAATGACTACACTAGCACTTGTTACCGTTGATTGCAATAATTGCTACCTCGGTAAAAAATAAGTCAATCAAAAACTTTGCATGCTGCTTTAAATTTAACCCATTTCAAACGTGCACACATTCCCTATGTATGAGAGAAACGTTCAAATAATCTTCACTAATATTATAAAGAGGAAATATTTGTTTGTAATGAAATAATTCTTAATTCTTACATCACCAGTAGAAAGCTACATTAATCCTGTGTAACATAGGCTATTTTTTGCTCGAAAACGAGTCCTGTGTGGGCCACGGGAGCGAAGCCACGGGGAAAAGCTAGTCAAATATAAAAAGTTTAAAAAGCAAAGCATTACACAAATCCAAAAGTGTTTTAGACTTTACTAATATTTTTTGTTACTTAGTGACGAGTGTCAAACAAGCTCCAACGGGGTCAGGTAACAGTTAATGAGTTGGTAAAAGCTCCTTTGGATAACTAATCGTGCATTAACAATGTCTCTTGTACTGATAGATACATACTTAAGTAGACCTGCTAACCTGGCTATATGGTAACTAACCATTTCGTAATTTTCGTGTGGAAATCGGTATGTGTATGAGGAGCGTGAAGAAAGTTTTGAGTATAAATTTAGAAGATAATAAAGAGTAGGGAGTCCAAAGAAACGATGAATAGAATATGTGAATGGTGGTATAATATAGCTACAAAGGGAGTAGGTAACTAGCGACTTATATATGAGAACCTATGGAAAAAGAAGAAGACATGCTGTCCCGATCATAAATAAATTTGGATAAGAGCAAGAGAAAAAGATGATGTTCAAGTTCATCACATAAATCTACTAATCGAAAGCTTTCTTCGACAGTTTTATTGGCTATCATTATGTAGCTTAAATAGGTGTCTGCACCCAAAAAAGAAGACATGCTGCCCCGATCGTAAATAAATTCGGATGTGAGCAAGAGAAAGAGATGATGTTCAAGTTGATCACATAAATCTAATCGGAAGCTTTCTTCGACAGTTTTATTGGCTATCATTATGTAGCTTAAATAGGTGTCTGCACCCAAAAAAGAAGACATGCTGCCCCGATCGTAAATAAATTCGGATGTGAGCAAGAGAAAGAGATGATGTTCAAGTTGATCACATAAATCTAATCGGAAGCTTTCTTCGACAGTTTTATTGGCTATCATTATGTAGCTTAAATAGGTGTCTGCACCCAAAAAAGAAGACATGCTGCCCCGATCGTAAATAAATTCGGATGTGAGCAAGAGAAAGAGATGATGTTCAAGTTGATCACATAAATCTAATCGGTAGCTTTCTTCGACAGTTTATTGGCTATCATTATGTAGCTTAAATAGGCGTCTGAACCCAAAAAAAAGACATGCTGCCCCGATCATAAATAAATTCGGATATAAGAAAAAAGAGATGATGTTCAAGTTCATCACATAAATCTACTAATCAAAAGCTTTCTTCGAAAGTTTTATTGGCTATCATTATGAAGCTTAAATAGGTGTCTGCACCCAAAAAAGAAGACATGCTGCCCCGATCGTAAATAAATTCGGATGTGAGCAAGAGAAAGAGATGATGTTCAAGTTGATCACATAAATCTAATCGGAAGCTTTCTTCGACAGTTTTATTGGCTATCATTATGTAGCTTAAATAGGTGTCTGCACCCAAAAAAGAAGACATGCTGCCCCGATCGTAAATAAATTCGGATGTGAGCAAGAGAAAGAGATGATGTTCAAGTTGATCACATAAATCTAATCGGAAGCTTTCTTCGACAGTTTATTGGCTATCATTATGTAGCTTAAATAGGCGTCTGAACCCAAAAAAGAGGATATGCTACCCCGATCATAAATAAATTCGGATATGAGCAAGAGAAAGAGATGATTAGATTAAGTGATCAACTTGAAGTTGATCACTTAATCTAATCGAAAGCTTTCGATTAGATTTTTTTAGCTTATAAACTGTCGAAGTTTATTGGCTATCATTATGTAGCTTAAATAGGCGTCTGAACCCAAAAAAGAAGACATGCCCCGATTATAAATAAATTCGGATAATAGCAAGAGAAAGAATCATGTTAATATTCAAGTTCATCACATAAATCTACTAATCGAAAGCTTTCTTCGGCAGTTTTATTGGCTATCTTTATGTAGCTTAAATAGGCGTCGGAACCCACCATAAAAAGTAATAAATGACTAATGTTTTTGATATTCTGCAACAGTCTAAAAATAGGATGAATCAAATGCACATCTATAACAACAGGAAACCGATGTAGGACAACGCTGATGGCGTTACGTAAGGGAATTAAAATTGTTTATTAAAAGTTCTTACGTTAGTATACTTGTTATTTTTAAGAGCACATGTTTAATTTGTATGTCTATTCTTATAGTAACGTTGGGTGTCGCCTGGTTATCGTCTTCGTCTGTGCTCGTTGCCCGCTCGACGCGCGTGGGTAGACGAGAGCAAATATCTCTACTGGCTTGTGGACTTTGTGGTTATAATCTCATATTGTTATATTAAAACGAGATCAAAGATATAATCGTGTCGACTTTCATTGTAGCCGTTCATTAAATTAATAGTTTCGTGTTTTAAAGCGATACCGAACCTATTCTTTATTCGTTGTGAATTTGTGAGTCATTTATTATCATTTCACATGGTAGGTACCACGTCCATAATTAGTATGCACTCGATCTAGACTGGAGCTCTTTGTGAACAATTATTAAAAGTGAATTGCAATTTATTCGATGTTATTAAATGGCCATCATACAATGAGCAAGACCTCGGCTCTGGGCCATTTAATTTTCTGCGTATTTTTATCTGCTCGATCAATTTTGCTCTTCCAAAAAGTAAAAGAGCCTGCCTGCATAAATTAATAGCTTTACAAAACTATATAATATCTTCAGTTTTACAATTATACCTATTCTTGCCTAATCGATTATTGCTCTTTTCATCTTAATATAAATAAGCCATTAGTTTAACATTGCTATTTCAAAGTTGAACAGGCTGTAATTACAGAGCTTTAATTACAAACTTATTTACTAGTTCAATGACTAAATGTTGGTCCGAATAGTTTCGTTCACTGACCTTCTGAACGACGAGGGGTGTGCCGAAGTCTTTGCCGCCCTGCAGACGGAAGCCCAAAGGCTGCTGGTCGGCTTTGTTCAACCGCACAGTTATCAACTGTGCCATCTGTCAACAAAACATAAACATCTCATTAGTTCACGTAAAAACAAAAATACGCAGCTTCTAAATAGGTATATATAATCATCTTAATCCTCATTTTTGAATGTTTCTAATGATTGAAGTGCTACTGCACTGGGTCCAATATTCGATCATTTCTTTATCTCCTTTTTCGTCTGAGCTGGACCAAGTACAAAACATAACTAATATGAGCTAAAACACTAATGAACACGCAATTATTTGTCAATTTATAGCTTTGGCCAAGACCGCCTGTTTTTACCCGACTGCGAGCGTATGTATGTCCATTTCTATAGCACGCTCTACAGCCCAAACGGTTTGACGGATTATGACATATGAGGTGTCGTTGGATTCGTCTCAATTTGTGGGAGTGACATAGACAATATAATTTTAAAAAATGCGCTCCCCCCTAAAAAAGAAGAGGGTGATACAATTTTCTTTATGGTTGTTTAATAATATGGGTATCAAATGAAAGCTACTAAATAGGCCATACCAAATATATAGGTATATATATTGTAACACTTTTATGTTCCTATTTTGGCACAAATTCAAGATAAGCGTAACTTTGATAGCAATATAACCAAATAACTTATTTGGAGAACTCGTTCATAACTAAAACTAAATTGTTTGAAATAAAACTAAGTTTTCCTAAAACTGTAAAATAAAATAAAATATAAAAACAGCTAATAATTTTTTTGCAGTCGGGTTTTTTGTTTTTATAATAATTTTAAACTCGACATCTTTATAGATGCGTCTTTAAATTCATTAAAGTTCCCGAAAGAATGAAATTGGAAAGTGCGTACAAATAATGATGAAGTAATCCGCTGTACTATTAGCCTGGCATTTGATCGACCCAATTGAAGATTTATTTTCTGTTGGGCCAGCCTCACGGACCGCGCACTGTAAGTATGCAGACATCTTGCGATCTATTTTATCTTCGATCAAGATCTAAGTGCAAACCAAAAGACATCAGTGAAAGGAGGCTGAGAGCGAAACTCGTTTATTTATACAAGGAATAAACAATAATCAAATCATTTATCGGTTTTCGGAGGTCTTAGATTTCTCTGCGTGATATTTTAAATTTGATTAAAAAAGTACCGATAGCATCGCAGTTCTCTAATGCTAAATTCCTGCTTCATGTTGTGTGAATACAAACGCGGAACGATAAACATCTATATTACGAGTAGTGTACCGTACTTTTATTGTATTGGAGAATCTATCGTAACAATAACAAGATCTAACTAAATAACAGTAGTTATCTGCAATTAAGATAAACAGGTAATAAGGGTTTTAAGGTTTTTTTTATTTATTTATCTTTATTGGAACAAATACTTACACACTTTACAAATTGTTTTCGTACGTAAATAGCTACATTATTTATAAAACTGCGTCTAAGTTAATAACGCCCCCTCCAAGAGGGAGACGACAGCGTTCCAGAATACAGTGGAAGTTAAAAAATAACAATATCAAATATAACAAAATTAAAATAGTAAAACATAGTTATGATAACAAAAAAAATTAATAGTGCGCTTTATAAAGGTGCACATCACATCATTACACATCATCAGCCTATTAATGTTCCCACTGCTGGGACACAGACCTCCTCTCTGTGAGAGGGAATGGGCCGTTATCCACCACACGGGCCCAGTGCGGTTTGGTGGATGTCACATCTCTTTGAATTATTGGTTCTAGGACATGCCGGTTCCCTCACGATGTTTTCCTTCACCGTTTTGAGAGCAGTGGTGAAGAAATAATAAAAGTGCACCTTCAATAAATAAAACCAGAGCACAAACACTCATTAAGAAGTTAAAATGGTAACCTACCGAGTGTAATTACTAGTTGTCAATTAGTCAATTTCTTGCCCTCTCGAGTCGCAATCTCACTTAATTAAAAGATAAATGACGACGACGCTTTGACTAATATTGGCATAAAATATTCCATAAATCAATACCTACTGTAAGTCTATTTTTGAGTTAACAACACTATGCTACGCCAGCCAGCTTCCGTAGGTTTGCGAGGAAGCCTAAACATCATCCGAAGCGAATCGCTGCCGGTCACGTTCGCAAAATATCTTGATAACTGAACTGAAATGCCATAAAATCTTGAAGTTTTTTGTTAGACGCAAATATCGCTTTAAAATGTGTAAAGATTGGCAATTAAAAGTTATCTGGCGCGTACCTACTGCAAAAACAAAGTAGGTAGTTGAGACTGAATTAAATTGCATGCAATTGTCTCTTTCAGCTTTGATTGTAGTGACATTCCTCTGCCTTGCTTACTGCATCGGCGCGGCGCCAATCAAAAGGTCGCGACACTCTTCAGCTGACACTTACGTCTTCATCAATTCGCTTCAATTCACAATAAAAAGTGGTAGTTACGAACCAAACAAGCCGTTTGTTGTTAATGAGGCGACATTCAGCTACAGATTTCTCAATTGCAGAAAAATATGTAGGTATTGTGCATGTTTTGCAAGATGTTAGGTATAATTATATCTATGGTTCTTTAGGTAGGTACCTACGCAAGAATGAGGTGTTATCAATTCGTGGTATTTATATATTACTTATACGTTAAAAAATTCAATGAAAATAAATTGCATAAAATTTTCAGCACTATAGAACATTCATATGACCACACATAATATAATACTACTCGTAGCATACAGATGCCTCATCCCATACAAAGAAACCGTGCCGACGTAACTAGCGTTTTTGATCTGATTATACCGATTTTTTTTGTAAATCGATCGCGTTCGGTTCCCTTTCACGGCGATAGATAGTTCACCATCTATATCCGTGGAACGGAACCGGACGCGATCGATGTACAAAAAATAATCAGTATAGTACGTCAGCACGGTTTCTTTGTATGGGATGAGACACCACTAATATGACATAGAATGTGCAACGTGTAAATAAATAGATTCTACCTAGCCTACGCATAAATAAACATTTTATTTATAATTACCTTTACCTACCTATAATAATAAAATTCAATAACATATCTCTGAAGCATCTCTTACGATGACTAATTTAAATATGTAAAATTAAGTATTCAAACCGCGTTGTTAATAGAAAGATTATGTTCAGTTAGATATTTCAATAACATAAAATAAACCTATAATGGTCCGCTTGTCTCATTATAATTTCAAATACGTTTGTTTTGTATTGATTTTCCTGCAATAATCCCGCATCTTCTCAGCATTGTTGGCGCTGCGTTACAATGTCACCTCGAAGGCTTTGTTCGTGATGAACGTAGTTTACAGGGGACTGCCTTATCTCAAGAATGCCGTGTATGACAATAATAATTATAGCTTCTTTACGACTCAGGCGGGCTTAATGTGTTTTTACATTTCGATTTTGATAAGCAAGCACATGCACACAACAGTGTAATACTAAAACAGAAGTACCCACCTATTAGGTACTAGTTCTGTTGTAAAATGTTTTTAGATAGGTAGCCACAGATTTTCCATTGATTTAGTGCAATCAAATAAATTTCAGATAAAAATAAACCATCGTTTCAGTAAGTAGCTAAAAATAGCCGCACCTATAGTTTGTTGACCGTACATCCAACAGTCGATAAACAGATAAGTTGATAGATTACAAGCGTGGTTTCTGCTATTTGACGGACAACACCATACGATTTCCGCTAATATTCTGCTGTAGTTCCAAGAATTATCTGTGTAAACATATTGTTCAATATATTTTACGTTTGATTTTTTCTTCGGATTGTTAGTCACGCGTTAATCGATGACGTCATGACGTCGGCGATGCCGGTGAGTAAGCACGAAAGCCCGCGTCCGCTGTCGGTCACAAAAGCGATTACCTACCTCGGTATTTAAGTGAAATGGAGTCTTTATGATATATTTTGTTATGATTTCATCTCCCGTAAGCCTAAGCCGAATGAGAATCGCGCAAAAAAAAATACCACAAAATACTTTCACTGTAGGCTCTCTTTCGTCTCTCTTTGTAGGCTTATGCATATCTTCCTATAGGTACTTACCAAAAATTGAGAATGCAGAAATACAACTAACAAAATTATTTACATATTATAATTAAGCCTATAAGCATTCTCGGTGAAAACATAGAAAGCAGGCAGGCATCGCATCGGTCGAACAGTAAATCATTTCCTTCGCCAAATGAACACAACCAGTTCTTTTTAAAACTAACCTCGTAAAGGTTGAAACCGGTAGTTTGATTTGAATCAATAACGTTTATATGCGTTCATACAAATCTCTCATTTTTTTAATTCTTCTTATCAATGGTACTTAAATGTGTAATGTTACATAATTTCTACGCAATTTATTTTGTTCCGAAATAAATTACTTTTGACTTATGATGACTTACAAACAAACACCTTTTATTGCTTTATTATGTAGGTACGATTTTAAATGACTAGGTAATCAAGTAATCAATTTGATTTAAATGTTAGTTTGCTGAAAACTACATGAAAAAGGGTAAGCATAGTTAAAATAATGATCTAGCCAACTTTAAGCATTATTTTTCTACTCTCTTTTATCATGAAGATTTTGTAAGAACTTCGCACCATTTAGTCACTTTCAGTTTGTGGGTAGGTAGGTACACAAACTGAAAATAACTAATTGGTACAAAGTTCGGTGCCCAAGGATATTTGCAAGCAATTAATGAAGGAGGTATCTCGTTAATTTAACAAGTGACAAGTCAAATATGTATTGGATACCATGTTCTCACACCTGCGCATGCGCATGTAGGATAGCGGGAACTAATGTGGGTTGCGTGGGAGTCTCATTCCACAATATAAATAGAGTATAAATCTACCGTTACTTGGAACATCCATAGATTACAGATTAAAAAGTAGACACTAAGATGGGGTAACATCATTACTTCGAAACTATTTACTAATCTTTGAAAGTGAAATAAGTATTTACGATACAGAAATGATGCCATTTTGGTGTTGTAATTACAAAACACATACGTGTGTTCAACGTTGTTTACTCAGCTGTGGCCTTGCGAGGTCGCGCTGTCGTCGATGCCTCAAAGGCTAAAAAGTCGATCGATACATTAGCGATACTGTTAATAAGTGCGAAACGATAATGTCGAGAGTCGAGAGCGTGATCAGTGATCAATAAACCGCGTGGGTGTAGCTGTAGGGCACAGCTTGTGCATTGGGTTGCGTATGAGACAAACGCATATTGCATGCCAGAGCAGAGTCCGGTCAGGCTCAGCCGGGCCGCCGAGGTGTCGCAACGGCGGCGTCGTCGGCTGCTGAACTATTTGAACCAGCTGACGCGACATGGCGCCGTCAGACCGTTCGTGCTGCGCTACTCGACTCACCGATGAATGATATTGCATATTCTAATCATTAACAATACACTGTTTTCACTCATTATTCTGGCTTGCATACAACCCTTGTGATCGATATGGACTGCCAGGAATTATTTTAGGTAATGTTTTCATCCATATTTAGTACAGCGTAAGAAATTGAAAGTGTTAAACCTACGCTACGAACGGTCAGATTACAAAGAAATCGAAGAATTTAGTCATTCGGATAGAGATGTAGGTATGTAGGCAATAATTAGATATGTTGATCGGAAGTGATTGTTGTCCAATACTTACAAACCCTTATCTGATCTTTACAAAGTCTTTGCGAAGTTTACAACCTTCCGTTTATCGACCATGCGGGTGTAGTTATTCAAAAATCGTTAGAGCATAGTAAAACATAGGTAATACCTAAGTCTAGGTATTATTTTGGCTTAAAAGGTTATAAAACCATTTCGGAAACCTTGTTTGGTGGAAGATAAATATATTAGCATGAACATATTTTACCTTTTGAATTTTGCAAGGCTCTTAACAAATATTGACAAGCATACGGTAGACTGTCGATATCTCTCGAATATCGACCCCAGTTGGTTTCTTCATCGTTTTCATGTACCTACTTATCCCAATTATTTTAGCTCAGATGCTTCCATACTTCACTATTAGTCGTTACCTCAGTCGGTGGTATCTCATCCCATACAAAGCAACCGTGCCGACGTACTGTACTGATTATTTTTTGTAAATCGATCGCGTTCGGTTCCGTTCCACGGATATAGATGGTGATCTATCTATCGCCGTGGAACGGAACCGAACGCGATCGATTTACAAAAAATAATCAGATGAAAAACGCTAGTAACGTCGGCACAGCTTCTTTGTATGGGATGAGCATCTGTATGCTAGTTAGTATTATAATTATTATCTGTGCCTCAGTCGTTGCGTCCTCTCTAGCCAAATGGTCTTTGTCACAGTCTATCCTTTTCTCTTTCACTACTCTAAAAGCCGACCACATGTATAGTCATCAATCAATTCAATATTTTTTTAGAACATAATGCGTTTTGAAAAAAATGCTATAAAATCGGATATGTAGCAGGATTTTAGCGTATTTTTCATTTGGTGTTTAAATATAGTTTAGCCTCGCGTTATTTCTGTAAGCGCGGTGTCGGTTGCGTGAGTTGAGTAGCTTGCGCAGGCGTAAACTTGGCACTAACACTGCCGGGCGCTGTCAACGTCGCCGCCGCACTTCGTCTCCAGGATTCAACGCGATTTAACGTCTTACAGCTAAATATGAGCTAACTTGTTGTATAACTGCGTATTAATGTCAATAACCCCCAAACTGCAATGTAAAAACCTTGGAACGTAAATATAGAGCGGTTACGAAAGAGTTGGCGATCTGCCACTGCTTCGCGTCGTTCGGACGCCCCGCTGATAACGTACTTCACAAACATCTAATAACTTTCGTATTTGATTATCCTAAGATAAGCTGCAATGATATTTGTTTAATGAGTTTATCTAAGTTCCTTACGGTAACAGTTACCGGCTGATATCAATTTACAAGCGCTGAAATACTTTAAATGAGCGGGCGTAGAAAAATATGATCCATACTGCATAACTAGTCGATGAAGTTAACGAGAAAATGCTGTTTATGCATGTTTGCAGTAAATTATTGTTTTCACAACCAGTCAGGTTTGCCGAAAAAACTTATAATTCTGACAAAAGTGGGCGTGGGTGAGAATTTGGTACAAAGTGCAATAAAAGCTTGGTGGGCTTTTAATTTTGAGACTTGAATTTTGTCTTTATTTCAGGATACGATAAAAATTCATACATACTCACGGCTTTTTCCCATGGGGGTAGGCAGAAACTACAGAATGCCACCTGCTACAATCTTACGATAAAAAAAAACTTAATTCAAATAATCAAAAAACCCGACTGCTTAAAAAGCGAACTAAAAAGCCGTAAACAAGAAGAAAATCATGCTGTGCAGTCGGAGGATACATCTGGTTTTGGTCAGCCAGCTCGCGAATACATAGATAGACATACATTTTCTTCTTGTTTACGGCTTTTTAGCTCGCTTTTGAAACAGTCGGGTTTTTTGTTTTTTTTGAATTAAGTTTTTTTTATTTATAACTTTTTAGTTATTTTTTTTATGATTAAGGTACATTTAAACATATAAGTGTTTTATATTTTTGAAATCACCTCTTAAAACCCTTTATTTTGATATGGGGTATCAAAATAAAGGGTTTTTTTCACGACAGGTATGGAAGAAAAAAAAAATCAATTTTAATGTAGCCAGTGACACTCGCAGGGTTAAGAGGAATCGATTCATCAAAATCGGCCAACGCGTTTGGTCGCTAGAACGCCACAAAGGAACAAACATACATACATACATACTTACATAAATACATACATAGACTGATAAACACATTACCCTCCTTCAGCAGTCGGGTAAAAATACCTAAGCAGAGAAATATTCAATAAAACCGCTCGAGCTAAAGGAAGAAGAAGAAGAGGTCCTCGAAGGGGTAATAAGGACTAAGGACCTAACAGACATGGTAATCTGTATCAACACCGCACAGTTTTTGAAATCAATGGATAGGATATACATTGAGATAGGTAGTAACTAACACTCTCCCTAAAAGTTAGCCTCATAATTTATCAGTTCTTAGTTATCTTTCCTCGCGACATCCACCATGGCCAAAGTTAGGACGAACGCATAGTCGACTTGAACTTACTTTTCCTAAACCTCCATGTTAGGATCTAGTTAAGTAGGTACGTCTTTTGCTTTCAAAATATCACTGAATTTTGTCGCAGCTCAAATAAAAATTAACGAGTTAATTATGAGCCTGATTTCAACATTTAACTTGACTTCATAACGTAGACAAAAATCAAACATAACAAATCGAGTCTCTCTCCAAGCCTACACTTAAATGACGCGCATTTTCAGATACGTAATAAAATAAAAATAACATTCATTGATGCGAACACCAAGTTCAATGTTATTGTGCTTAAAATACTTTACACACAACATCGCTACGAAATTACTTTTGTCATTGAAAATACTTAGCGTAACAGCCAGGCGAATTTTTAGAATAGCTACGGCTGTTACGTATGAAAATGTAGGTATAGCATCATAAAGTGTCAAGATAAAGAGAAGTTTTGGCAGACCACCAACAATATTAAACTATCTCTATCCAAGAATCTACGAAATTAGACGAGAGACGAGACCGTAACCATGAAATGAATTTACCTACGCTCATTACATTATACGTAATACAAGATTTTAATTAGCAAATTGTTAGTTTGATACAAAACTCATGGAACCAACCAGTTTACCTTTTTCAGATGTTCTAACTATCTCACACGTCATGATCTTGACACAGCGGCACAGATTCATTGCATTGTATTTGCAGATATCTCCTTACGAGCATTTTGTGGTCATTCCGAGAAGTTACATACATACAAGTATGGGCAGATGTTGACGTCACCTCGTTCGACGCATATGAGTAACGAACGAAATAAATAGCCACGTTATTGTTCTGAACCAATTCATATATCATCAAAGTATGTATGAATTAAGCAAAACGGATGTGCACGACTGATCCTGGTGCCATATTGACATCTTTATGAATGACACACAATTCAGTCTGTATCTAACCAGCCGACAACAAAAGTTTTATATCTGTCTACATCTTCTGCTGGCCTCATAACTGATAGGAACATAATACCAACACAACTACTTAGATGTCTCCATTTATTTTGAGCTGAAGATACAGTAGATTCTGGCGGATAAATCCCGGCAAAATAGTGTTCAGTGCGACCTACATAATATTGTGTATTTGAATAGTTCTAAATTTTAATACAGGGCATCCTATATAGGTAATAGGTACAATATAAATACCTTTATCTACTATACTAGACCTATCTAGTGAAAGTCCCATAAAATTTTATATAGCAATAGAATCGCAAGCGCATACAAAAAACGATCAAAGTAAAAATCTTTAAGAGCAAAGGTTAATGGAGGCTAATTGTGAATCGATACAAACAAGTTTTGTTTATGACCCACTTTAGAGAAGGAAGCCGCAGTCGCGCATTTTCATTCAACAGACCAGTCGAAGATGTTTTATGTCTCAAATCGAAAGTTGGCTCATCAAAATCTTCACGAGGAGATATGGGATGGGTATAATAATTTAGCAGTAATTTTCATTGTTGTCAGAGTAAGTTGGCCTTATTTTTACAACCAGCAGAAATTTATCGCCAAATAGGTACCAATTGTTTAAAATCATAAGGCAAGAGAAACAAACTCTTTAAAAGACCAAGGAGTTGGGTCTCTCAAGAATCTATTCCATAGTAGAGGAGTACAATGTCAAAAGGCGAACTTAACTTTTGCGAGCACTGAAGCAGTTAACCGCGAATAAAACCTTTTTGTTCACTTCAACCAGAACGATGAGTTCACCACGAACATTTGTACACAGTATAAAAGAACACCTTGGACAAAAAGCAAAAATGAAAATATGCGAAATGTAAATATGATATCATACATAACTTATGCGCAAAAGTGCAACAGAACACACAGTGATGTAGAAGAAATAAGGCGCGATCGACTATGAGTAATCTAAACCGTACCCACCAGAGACAGACAGACGACCCTTATGATTCATCGTTTAAGACCCAAGGATTAAGAAAACATGAAAATAAAAATCGAGGTGAGGAATGTCAGACAAACAAAAAATATTTGAGGATGTAAGCGAAGTGCCGAATGATCTTCAAAATACTTTACCGATTGACCTCGATGAAGCTATAGACAATTTAATTTTAAACTCCAAACAACAGTTTAGCTACATTTTGAGAATAACTTTGGAATTCAGACGCTTCCTCTTTGTCAATATAAACAAACCTACCCAGATAAACACTAGTTGCCTTGTATTCCTTACGTTTCAAGATAACAAAATACGTCCTAGTCTAAATAGAAAACAAGTTTGCTCTATCGATAAGTGAACTTGACATTTGCATGTAAATTGTTATGGAAAAACGTAAACAGAAGGTGTGAAGAGTATGAAAACACAAAGAAAATTGTGGAAAGATACGGTAGTTTAGATAATTCTTGTGCCCTATCAAAGCTACATTCATAAAGTGGCGACTATGTAGTAAATTACAGTAATATACATAGGTATTAGGTCTAAGCTCACTGTTGCGGATAAATAATGATAGGTTATTAGTTAAACTCAACACTCAACGTTAACACCAGCCATTTTTTCTTGGATATCTCGCATACTATTTCTATTGATGATATCAACAATAGCTAAACGCTTAGTGCAAAAAATTGGTAGCTTCGTGAAGTTTTGAAGATGATATGCACGCGTTTGCAAATAAAAATTATGAGCTCGATATCAATGATTAATTAAGTAAGAAACTTAATCATGCGGCATGCACCTTGTACCATTTTATATGGTGGTGTCGTTTCTGCATTAAAATTGTCCTACTATTGTCAACTTGCAATAAAATTCAAGCATGAATTTTCCTTTGAATTCATTAATGACTCAATGCCTAGGTACGCAAATTTGTTGGAAATCGGTTAATTCGTAACTTGGTCAAGTAGGACTGGTGTTAGATATATAACAAACTGGTTACTTGTAACAGGAAAAATAAAATTAATTAAGGTACGTATATAGATATTTACGTAGTTTAGTTATTTATTTTCATGACAATGCGGGCTGATGATTTCATACAAAGTTATCAAAGGAAAAACGTCTGGAATATTTTAATATGGATAGTAATCAAATGCTGCCTAAGTTATGTTTTTGTTGAATTGGATCCATATTGGATCAATCTAACAGCCATAGATATTGTATATTTTAAACACAAGAAATTTATAAAACACCACATATTTATCTTCCTAGAATACATTTTATCTGCCTTGAATCTGTATTAGGTCAATATAACGATAATGCACACCATCTAAACAATGAAAACCAAACAAGCGAGTTATCCGCGGCAAACAATCGGAAATAGGTACAGAAAATAATGATGCAGCAAAGCCTTGCATTATAAAATCAAAGGGCTTGCAAGTATGAACGTTTTAAAATTCCCTTAGTTTGGGCCGTTGCACTCGGGCTGCGGGACTCGTCTAACCGGCCCACTATCAGTGCGCGGTTCGATTCATCGGCGCACGCCCGTGCCCAATGTGCCGGGATATCACCAATCGTAACTGCAGGCCATATTCAAACTCACTGCCATTGAAACGGCTCTACTGCGAGGTACTTAAGCTACCCTCTGCACCGATAGTTACTAAAGTACCGAAGGACTCCTAGTTAAAATGTTATCTTCAAGTTTTTGGTGCCTTCCATGTTATTTAGGTTCAGCTTGCAGCTTCAGGGGAATCTGTCATTATATTCTGTACCGAGAAAGATTAGTCTTTCTTTGTTGATAATCAACATTCACCATGATTGCTCAAAGCGTGTTGGTGTTTTTCAGATCGTTATGGCGATGAAACCCGGTTTTATCCCGATTGTTCATTTACTTTATTTGTTACAGTTGGCAGCTCAATAAATGTGATATAATTTCATATTTTTGAGTCAAACTTGTATATATTATATGTCGGTACAGAAATATTATATTCGATCATTATGACAGATGAGTGCATACACATTGAATATCATTAGCAAATACTCATCTCGATGTGCTCTACAATTCAGTCTGGGATGAGACGCATACATCGCTCTAGACTACTCTTTCTTGGATTCTCAACATAAACTACCCACATACTATCATAGGATAAAATAAACATATTCAAGGCTATCGCATTACCAACGTTACATAGTTCTTTTTAAATAGATCAATATTTTCTGGCTATTTTCGCAAGAGGATGTTTATCATGAGAAATCAATTTAAACCACCTGCTTTCGACAACAACTTTAAACTTGATGGATACGGGAAAACTTTTTTAAATATTTAATAGCATACAATGTATGTAAATATTCATGAGATCTGATTGTATTTAGATGGGTAGGTAGATTTAATTTTAAGATACATCGAAACCTAAATTGCACTTCACGATTGTTGTTAGTATACAGGAAATCGAGTCGTGTTTGCTGAGATTGAGATAATTACACTGACAATGAAACAAAAATGCGGCAATATTGCAAGGTGTTCCTCAGCACCTCATGCGGTCTAGCAATAACTACAATGTTTCCCGCTTCGACTCTTCAGTATAATTGGCAATTAGTTTTGCAGTAGTTGCCAACAACTGTTAGTAAGTTTTTATCGACAATCGCACACTGGACTGACTCACTGGCATGGCGGACTGGCTGCGACCGGCCAACAATTGGCGCTTATGCAATTGACCAGCTTCCAACATTGGAACTTTAGCTAGGTTTGGGTCTAGATTGTAAACTTTAAAGTTGGTTCATGAACATATACGTAGACTCGATATTTATTGGATTCAGGTGTGTTATTGAATGGCTGCGTATGCGCATACCAGCATGCTATAGGCACAATTGTAAAGTGTTAACCGATAATATTATTTAAAAAATATTTTGTTAATTAGTCATCAGTTGTTTGGCTACGCGGTATGATAATTACGAACAACGTTAATGGCACTTTGTTTAATTTATCCTCAACCATATTAAGTTTGGTTCGACTTTTAATCTGTATCTTCACAAACCCTGGCTCACTCCCATCATGTGACAATAGTTGAAAGTCCTCCTTGAACTTTCACGCTTATAAATAGCGGATAACGCGGCGAACATCCCTCTACACCTGAATATTGGCAGGGTGATCCCGCAATATATTGTTTGATAAGCATCCAACAGTAACTATGATCATCTCGAGTTTCCTACAACCTCCACTGGAAGCGTACTCCCAATTTAGCACATTACTAGTCTAGCGCTATATTTTCTGAGAACAGCTGTTTATTTTAAAACCGCGATGTGGTAATACAATATACACAGGGTCATTTAGCCCTCTAGACTACATCTGGGGGATACTCACTTTGGTGGCCGAAAGCTCGACGATCGGGGTAGTATTCTTCACTTAGCACTGTCAATCACTGGTTCAAAACAAGGCGCGCGACTGTTTCTAAATTGGCGATCGCGCTCGCGAGTTATATTTAGAGCGGTAATACGACACCGGGCGCGGGCGAAAGTCGTTCGGTCGTGGAGCTGTGGCGAGCGGCGGCGCGCGAGTGAGCCGCCGCCAGCGCAGCCGCGCGACCCCCCCCGCCCGCGCAGCCTCCCGAGGACGATACCCTCGCAAACCAGCTACGCTAACATCCCTTTGTGCAGCTTAACACACAGCGCTACATGTAACGACAGCCGACTTACTCGAGAGCCCAAGATTTCAGGCTTCACCGTCTTCACACAGAACTAGGCTCTATATTGAGCGCTGCAGGATGCAATACTTAATGGCAACATTTTCGCGAAGGCTTTATACCATAATTCTCAAATACTGACGTACAGTTGTTGCCTGTAGATGTTTTATAAGAATGCGTTCCGGAAAGTTTGCTCAGACTACCTACATCAGATAACATCACTTACCCCTTTACACCATCGGATGTCAGACGCAAGGACTCCGTACCTCATCTATCCACTTCTCACCATTCACTGATGGGTCTGTCAGTGAACTCTGCCATGGGGAAGATGTAATGGGGAAAATAAAGGTGATACGTACATTTGGATATAAAACATTATATTCACTCGCTCTCAGACCATACAACAACCAATCCGCAAACACCTCATTAATAAACTCTATAAAAATAACTTAGTTAATCTTCGATTACTCCTCTTCCACCTCGTCATCTGTTGTGAATTCACTTTCATTGGCTCCCTGAGGACAAAAAGCACATTTAGTATTTTTATATAGCATACAAAACATCCTCGATGACAAATTCAAAGAGGTTTCCGTTTTCACCATTCGGATAAGGATCTTGATTATAAATTTCATTTGTCCTTGTTGTGATTTACAAAAGAAGGAAGAACGATATTTTAACTATTGAAGTACACAGATTATTTTAATTAAGTTTCGGATTGTTTATAATTATTTAACGGGCTTTCCCGCGTTAAAAAAAACGCGGTACGTAATACCGCGGTTTGGGCATAAGGAAGATAGGACTGGCAAAACTATCAGCGGGTCATATTATATTGACGTTAATAATTTATAATTGAAACAGATAAAAGAAAACAAAGAATAATGAATTAGCCATTAAACATTCAATCTATTATCAAATCTGATGCCAACTGAATTAATTGGCTGTTGTTATTTCGTTAATCCAATCATAAGAAAAAGTCAATGTGACAGCTTTACTGATTACAGATTCACAGATTTCAACGGCCTTTAGAAACCAGGGGTCAACTCTTTTATGATAAGAAGCCCGGGCATAGCTACACGGAAAGCAAGGTCGTGGCATAACGCGGAGAAGTTGGCGAGACATCTCAGAACGTTTTATTCAAGAATAGGCGAAAATAAGTTCAACATCAAGAGAACTGTAACAAATTGGTCCTAGCTTCGGTAGTGGAAACATAAGACAACCCCACCTATTCCCAAACCACTGCAACTCCTGAAATCCAGAACCAACAGTGGCGACCACCAGAAAAGTGCCGAGGCAATGAAGCTCGACGAAGTCCCGAATAATGAATTTAACTGTCTTGGATACCGCAACGAAATTAATCAGAAAAGAATAACGGAGTAGGAAAAAATACAAATTTCCACTTTCCTCCATATCAAGCAGGAGACAGAACAAACAAGGCCAATAGGCACAAAGGGTCGTTTACAAGTGGGATAAGCCCAGTTGCCTAGCACCACGGATAAAAATTAGCATTAATATTAATGGGTCCTAACATTGTGAGCTGCTATATTTGTTTCCAATAATAGGTATGGTAAAAACGCTTGAACGCACGGAAATTTGTTCTAGTTTCCACAAGGTCCGTATATAAACAACTCCTGATGCAGCCTGTACATTATTCAAAATAATTGACGTTATTGACTGTAGATTATTAACGTTCATTCTGCCAAAGAATACACTCCCAAAAGATATGATTTGCAGATCGTACATATTCGCAGTCAGATGTAGAACACTAACATAAAGGCTAGGCAACGAGCTTGAAACACAAGAGTCGATTAGAAAAAATAGGGTTTGGGATTTATTATTTCTGCCAAGAGCTACTCCGGGGTAAAGAGTTCTAGGTGCGAGTGCAATCCCCACGATTGGTCCTTTAAAAAAATATTCTATTAGGAATTTCTCAGTAGCAGTTCAAAGCCTTGACGATGGCAATCTTTTATTACCTCATGTAATAAAAGATTGCCTACACAATATACAAATAAAAAAATGGCGATATATAGATGTACCATAGAAAACGGCCATAGTGTAAATATGTTTCAATACACGCCGAACTGATCCTGTGCTTCTCGCATCAAGCGGGTTCCCACGACTTTCACCAGGTTAATGCATGTATTTGAGAAACAAAACGTTACCTGATCATTGTTATCAGATTCGGAGTCGCTGAGGTCCCACTGCGGATGCTCTGCAGGCACGGCGGCCGCCTCCTTCACGTCCAGCTTCATGTCTTGTTGCTGGTCCATACCGATGTATGAGTCTGAAACAAACAATAACACTTTAGCATGTGTAATCAGTCGATAATTTGCCCAGTGTTGGGACTCTGGTCTCAACTCTGAGAGAGGACGCGGGATCATTGCGAGTTGTTGCATAAGTAGTTGGGCTTTAGCATACACCGCTTATAATTTAATACACGTTTCTGGAACGATGATTATCGCAAAATTAATGCAGCGTTTAATGTGTTAGCTGCTGATGTGATTTCGTGAAATTTTCAAAAGCAATCGCATCATTCATTTTTGACTTCAAAATTATTTCCTTTCAGAAACCGGTATTAGTTTTGTATTCTTACTAGGTCAGGAGTGTGAATACCAAAATTATTAGGTAAAGGATTTAACAATAATGTTATAAAGTGTCAGGCATTCAGAACTAATTCGAATTACGGTATCGCAAATGCAATAAAATCGATTGATACATATGCTTGGAAAATTCGTCTACTCGACAAGAATATTGCAATGGATTTTTTTATTATTATTTTCGTCATGAACCGGATTACCATTCGGAGTATATTACGCAATTAAGGGAGCGGGCACCTAACAAAAACGTTACAATCAACAGTCACGTGTTTTAAACTTATTATTTAGTTTTACTTAACGGTTACGTGTATATTGCTTGGTGAAGCTTTAAGCAGCAAAAAAACCTGCTAACACTCAAGTATGACAAATGGTTTTTTGTCGCCATAGCCCATCTATGCTATAATAATAATTCTCTGTTATCTATGACTAATAATGTTAATGAGACAAGTGATCAAAAAACATACACCATGTGTTTTAGCTATCTGACTGTCAGTTTTGTTTGAGTACCCAGAAACGATATAAAGGTTCTAACCCTCCTAGGATATTTATAGGTGCCTAACTTTGCATAAATAATGCATTATAGATTATTATCTATTCAATTGTATACTGTAGTATTCTCGAAGTGTTTCTGCAAAAGCACTTCATCTACACCGATGCGCGTGATGTGCATTAATTTTGTTAACAAATGTCCGACAATGCGTTTTAAAGTTGTGTTATTTTCCAAAGAAACTTTATCCCGGCCCAAGGACATTCCATAGGACACATACGGTAACTAAACATACTAGCTTCTTTGGTAGAACTACCACGCCATAACTTAGCATCAAGGCGTCGTCTGCAGAAGTCAGCTTACTTCAAAAATCATGTTTTTATTTTGTATTTTATGCTAAATCAATCGACTGAGAGACTGAGACACAGTGACCAACCCACAGAGCTTAGTCACAAATTCATACAACACTTCGATTTATTTATTTTTTAAGCAAAAACACAGCGTTTTGTATTTGTAAAAAATAAAAACAAAAAATTTCTCAGCGGTTCATAGAGTAGTACCTGATCTGAGGCAGCAGGCGAGGGTGTAGAGGCCAGGCCAGCGCGGCGCGGTGAAGCGCAGCTGCAGCTCATGCGAGTCCACCAGGGCCGTCACATGCGCGGGCGCCGTCAGCAGCGTGTGCGACTTGCGGTCGCAGATGTAGCACCACCAATATTCTTGCTTCTCCTACGACAAAATGGAACACTTTAATTCAAAAATCGTTTAAACAATACAGGCCCCAAAAGCCCCCTTTCACTAAAGCCTTCTTCTTCTTTTCGATCCGATGGTAACTCTTAGTATTCTTCTCTTTGTTGTCGGGTTATGAAAAGGGGAAGCTATGTCTGCAGGTTTCCAGCACAGCGCTGATGTTCTCTCTCTAGTCATCATCATCAGCCATTTAATGTTCCCATTGCTGGGACACAGGCCTCCTCTCTGTAAGAGAGAATGGACCGCGCGGGTCCAGTGCGGGTTGGTGGATGTCACATGTCTTCGAATTTTTGGTTCTAGGACATGCCGGTTTCCTCACGATGTATTCCTTCACCGTTTTTCTGTTCTCTCTCTAGTGAAGGAAGAAAATTACATTTTCTTGAAGCAATTTTGGTGAAGTGACGTAAATTCTTTCCTGGTCATCATACACAACCAACTTGCACCCTTTAGGTTTTGTATGAAGCAACGACAGACCTGTCCACGTCGCATTATACTGGTCTATCAAATATGAGTAGCTACATTGTCGACTGATACGAAAAATTTACCCGAAACGCCCGAAGAAAAATAGCCCATACTTATATTCAGAGTAACTAGAGTACCACATACGTCTAGACAGGAATTAAATCTTGATGAACTTGACAAGAATTTTGATTAGAAATGGTGTTTTTGTGACTGACCAGTTCAGAAATCCAAAGATTCCAAAGAAACGATGTACAGTGACGCATTTTCATATAACTACATAAAAAAATCTTAAAACTTAATCTCTTTGAAACCCGAAAGAAATCCGGTATACTTTTACACGGACCTACATTTAAAAAACCCATACCAACGGCAATGCGTCATCCAGTTACATAAACACTGTCTACTTACACCTGACGTACAAATGTCACGCATGTCGTAATTGAGGTCAACAAAATATCGGAAGCTGAGAACAAGGTGAGGCCAAGGTCAAAATCACTCGCCACCATTCATAGATGCTCCTACAGGAAAAATATTACGTCGGAGAACAATAAAAATATCTAATACTAAGTAGCGTTAGAATTACGTAGTTGGCGACATGTACCTATATCATTTAAAAACATCTACGCTATCCAGTTCTCTTAGTAAATCTTACTGATTGGCATTAAGGATGACACCCAACTGACCTGGGGAAGTCGTAGATCTTTTTTAGGGTTCCGTACCCTAAGGGTAAAAACGGGACCCTATTACTAAGACTCGGCGATCCGTCTGTCTGTCTGTCCGTCTGTCACCAGGCTGTATCTCATGAACCGTGATAGCTAGACTGCTGAAATTTTCACAGATGATGTATTTCTTTTGCCGCTATACCAACAAAAACAGAATAAAATAAATGTTTAAGTGGGGCTCCCATTAACAAACGCGATTTTTTTGCCGTTTTTTTGTGATAATGGTACGGAAACCTTCGTGCGCGAGTCCGACTCGCACTTAGCCGGTTTTTTTTTTAGCATTCTGATGTTCTCATGCATACTGCGCTACCGCGGGGAGATAGCGCAGTTATGCGGGTCTCCAACTGTGGCACTAAAACTCCACGGTGTCCTCCTGTGCCGCTGATGGCGGGAACACGGGCACGTGTTAGCTAGCACTCACCGCGAACCCGCCGCGACTTTCCGTCACCGGACCCTCCACCGGGTTGTACCCCCATCACCGGCGCACAAAACACATTGCACGTCGTGACCACCCCAGGAACCAAACCAGCACATCGGCGCCAGACGACCCCGTGTATGGCACCCTTGGTCCCCCTGTGACGGGTCAGGTCTGTGGCCCCGCCACGGACGCCACCTACCGCTTTTCGGCCGGAATGGTATTTTGTATGACATTTTTACTTCCGAAACGATGAATCACCGAATATTTAGAAAAAATAGTTTTTGAAAAGTTTTTCCTAGAGCCTAGACCAGTTAAATAGATAAGATAAACATCTTAACGCGTGCTTCTTTCTTTTTTCTATGACAGATTGTAATCAAACATACATTTAGCAATTGCATCGACACAGGGTCACGTCTTGTTGATTACTCACAGTTCGGCCGTAGAATAAAAAACATGTATTTACGCGATTGCATCAAAATCACTGCATGCCTTCGATTAGTCAGCAATGTTATGTAAGGAGTCGTAAGCTCACGTCGACTGTTATTTAGCATCTTAATGGTTTGATTAGACTAGATAATCGTGTCACTATCAGTTAATAAATAAACATTAGTGGGTGTAGGCGGAAGCTTCGAGATAACTGTGCAAAATCTTCTATTGTGGAATCTTAAAATGCAAATTAGCTATTATGTATTACGAACTCTCATAAACAAATGAAAATTCCTTTATTCAGAAGTCATAGAAAATTTGGCGATGAGGAAATCCGTTCTAATATGATGTTAGAATTAAAAAAGTTATGTAGCACACAGTACCATTATCAGTGTCGAATTCGTAGCCACATAGCTGATGATACTAAAATAACACAGACATAAACATCCGAACTTCAAACAATATCTGCCATACTGCACATTTTTATCCCAATGATCCAACGTGAGAATTGAAGCTGCACAAATTGCAGTCACTCTAATTCCGAACGTGAGAACAAGAATCTTATTTTTTAATTTTTAAGTGATTTAAATTTCGCATAATTTATGTGTTACACCTAACTGGCTATAGCACTAGGTGCCGACGCGCTTATTTAGAGTTGGTGGGACAGGGGTAGTTTTATTTTTTTATTTTTTATCGTTTTTTTTTACACCACAGATTTTAGGTGACATATTGTTTCCAATCAAACCTACGTACAGTACAACTATTATCTTAAGGTTGCCTTAATCGACGGCACAAACTATTTTGTGCGAAAGAGATAGATGCTGTGTTGAGCAATAAGAAGCTAGTTCGCGTACGAATACACACTTTTGCAAATTAGTAGCGAAATGGATGATGATTTATGACGCCTAATTTTATAAACAGACCTTTGGGAACATGGATATCAAGAAAAAACTACTACTCGTAAATGTATCTGTTCAAAATAAAATTATTTGCATTGTTGAACTACTAATCTATCCCAGTACTTTCGACTGTTTTGGAATTTTCCTTCTTCTTACAGTATTTATTTGCGCCCAAGATGCGTTAAAATTAGTGTTGAAATGTGGAACTTTCGACGCTCATAAAGGAGAATGACCAAAATTAGTATCGCTTTATAATAAAAGAGTAAAGCCACAAAAATATACTCATAAATTATACATTTTTTTTTAACTTTTTTTTATTTAACTTGTTCGATATCGTATGAGTGGTTAATATTTTGTGTTTAATTAGTTATTTATTCGATTTTATTTTAATGGCGTACTTTAGTGAAAACAGTGTTGACATTTTATGAACCTCCCCATAATCGGTGTTACTAAGAGTGTAAGGGCAGACGCTGAGTTTTAAAAATCATTTCAATTATGATATTTCCCGCTTCACTACTATTTTTATTTAAATATAACATAATTAAAATGATATTACTTTACTAATTAAAAATCTTTCTCTAATAACAAATCACTTATGGTCAGGGTGATTTAGATTAATTGTTGGTAACACTACCACAGGCGATGCAAATGAAAGGTGAACTGTCAACTATCAAAAATGTCATTGTCAAATGTCAAGTCAAACTAGGTGCTAAACAAAGCAAGTGAAACAAAGCATCGTGTCGGTGCGGCAGCGAACTTTTGTTTTTGCGTTGATATTGGTTGAGTTTGTTGTGCTAATTAATAACTTATCATTGCGTTGATTTCGTGATCAGTAATCTTCGGATTCCTGCACGCTCAAGAAATCTTTTTGAAGACTATTGTACTGTTTCTGTGCTGGTGGTGTGGATTGTGTAGAAAGAACAGAAAACAACGAAAAAACAAAAACCCCACAAAATAACTAGATATTTTTTATTTCCTTTGAAAGTATGACCTCTCCCCTCTTTTATATCCATTTACGCTATCATACTATTTTTTTTTATGCGCAACGGCGGTCCATAGAAGAATGGGCAATCTCCTTTCAAATATTTTTTTTTTTTTACTTTTTTGTTTCCATACAGATAATGATGAGACAATTTGATATATTTTATTTTTATTTTGAAAGTACACCGTCATTCAGTGGAGTAATCACCAGACTACTTTTGTAAGGAAGAATGATCTTCTAGGGCGACCTTAATCCCCCCCGGTGGGTTCCCGCTTTGTCGAGGCGGGGGGGCTCAGTAACCGTGGCTTGGTCACCCACGGTGAAGCGAAGAGGAACCCGAGGAGGGGCCGCTCGTCAGGGCTTTTGCCGATTAAGCCGACGACGTAGCGGCCAACTAGTAGGTTGCGGTGCCGCTTGGTAACAGGCGACATCGCAACTGAGGCGGGCCGCGATGTCTTATGGAGATTTCCAGGTCCCATACGATATCGCGGCTGAGGGTTGGAGGCCGCGGCGGGAGAGGAGTGCCGGTATTGCGGTGCGCCGCTCTCCCTACCTTCCGCGGCCTAGACGGGGTCGCCACCGTCTGATGGCGGACGCGGTGGGGCCGCAGGCGAAGAGGAGTGTCGGTGTAGCGTTAGCCACTCTCCCTATCCCCTGCGGCCGCAAAATGGTAGGTGGCGGGGCCATTGACCTCGACCCGTCACAGTGGGACCAAGGGTGCCATACACGGGGTCGTCTGGCACCCATGTGCTGATTTGGTCCCTGGGGTGGTCACGGCGTGCAGTGTGTTCTTGTGCGCCGGTGATGGGGGGTACTCCCCCGAGGAGGGTCCGGTGACGGACAGCCGCGGCGGGTTCGCGGTGAGTGCTAACGCGTGCCCGTGTTCCCGCCATAAGCGGCACTGGAGGGCACCGTGGAGTTTTAGTGGGTTAGAGTCCCACATAACTGCACTATCTCCCCGCGGTAGTGCAGTATGCATGAGCATTTCTCCACGCAAAAAAAAAAAAAAAAAAAAAAAAAAAAAAAAAAAAAAAAAAAAAAGGGCGACCTTAATGGCCCTCGGCAATCATCGCATTTCCGAATACAAACGAATGCTAATTTCCATGTCCATCAATTATTAGATTTATCGTGTATAATAATTTAAATTCAGAACTAAGTACTTTGGGTCGCGGATAAATTTGAAAAAGAGTTACCGCGGCCCTGGCTCAAGCAACTGAAGGAACACGGGTGGGTTTTAGTCAGTAAAAGTCTGACACGCCCTCCTGCCTCACGCAGAGCGGGTGAAGTCATAGGATGATATCCCACCCAAAAAAAAAAAAAGTAAGTACTTTATTGTTGTTTTGTTTTGATTTCCGTGTGAAATATATAGAGCTGTAAAAATAGCAGCTTTAGTTAGCTTTCCTCCCATTTTTAAAATAAATTACGAGTATTAACAACTCTATATACTTCCAAGTTGATTTTGAGCGTCCGGTCTGCACCAAATGCAAAGGGCAACAGATAGAAAGCCGACGACTGACGAAACCCGAAGTTTGCCGAAGGAAGTTAAGATAATGTTTGAACTGTACTTGACTTTTTTTAACCTTGTGTGTATATATGTATGCCTAACTGTCTATTAAGGAAAAGGGGAAGCCTAATTCATTCCAGCCTCTGCCAAATTTTATGGATCGAACATCTTAAGGAACCGCCTAACTAAAGGCGGGATAAAGAAAATTTCAAGTTAATCGTATTTTGAGGTGTGCTTCAGGTGTAGCGTTTAGTGGGCGGGATTCTTCAGATCCAGAAGCGATGTAAAGTTTCTAAAGCTTTTCATCCGTTTCTGGTTCGGCACTCCATCTGATTTGACACCTGGAGCGACTGCTTCTAGTACTGGGCGGTTGCTCAACAGCGCCTGCCTTGGCGCCGCGACTGTTTAAAACTCACTAGTTGAGGTACCAATGAAGATTGAGCGAAAGCCAACGAGCATCTTTAGGTACAGCAAAAACTGATGAATGTACGTGTATGTATTTTCCTTTGTTCTACCATACTGTCAGTTAGCACGGAGCCTAAGCTAATATTTAAATTACTCATATTGCCAATTTGCAACGAATTCCACGGCCCGAAAAACCCACATGCATTTAGGTAATGGACAACGCTAAAAGCGTCCCATCTAAACATTTACGTGAAACAAAATATTACAAGTATTTCGTTATTATTGGCATCTGCAAGGCCATGAAAGAATCATTACTTAAACAAAAGCCACTTCCGCGATAACTCCCGAGTAAGAAAAATCGCAAACATATTTATTATGGTGACGCACAACGCATCCTGCAAGTAAATAACCTTGACAATTTTCCTCGTCTCAACAATAATGGATTTTGATTCGAGATAATTTTCTTACAACAATAAAATTTCAGGGAAACTTTATGCGGTTAAAATAACAATATGTAAAAGAGAGAATACATTGACTTTTAAGATCTTCTCACGTTTCAGAATTTTGTAAAGATACACTTCCTTACACCCTCAAAAACCTGAAGAAGGTATTTTAAGAGAAAGAAGCGTTTGGAATAGACAACGATAAAACAGAAGGCAATACAGGCCTGGAAACATCTTGAATCGTGACGTGAATTTTTGGATCAGGTTACACATTCAAATTAAATCCCAGAAAACATACCTGTGGGTAGTACGGACAATGCACAGGATGCGAGCTTTTGGAGCGCCCCTCCAGCCGCTCGCGCTTCTGTAACCTCTTCTGGAACTTCTCCCACTGGTCATCGTCGTCCTCTACCGCCGACGACTTGTCGCGCGACTCGTCCTCCGACGCGTCGCTGTGGGAGCCCGATTCGTCTGAACTGCCCACTTCGGAATCTTCACCTATGTGGAGATAATAAATAAACAAAGTTTTAGAAGTAGTAAGTCAAGTAATAATTGGAGTTAAAATAATAATATAGTACTGCATAGGCACAACCTTGTAGCCATATTTATCCATCAGCAACATGCTCTGAAATACTCTCTTGTGGGATCGGAGGTGCCGTACTGGGATCGGTCCATCAAATTCAACACTGATAGGACTATTATAGCCAATAAACCTGATATTGTGATGGTGGACCGAATCGAGAGGCAAGCAATAATTGTTGACATTACCGTCCCGCATGATGGGAACCTCGTGAAAGCCGATACAGATAAGCAAATCAAGTATTGACTTGGCTCGCGAGGTTGTCGACATGTGGGATGTGGACTCAGCGATCATTGTACCGATAGTCGTGTCAACAAATGGCATAATAGCCACGAGCCTCGACCAATATCTTAGGAGGCTCTCGTTAGGCGGATGGGTCAAGGGCTTAATTCAGAAAGCAGCTTCTTGCTTCTGGACCCGGCTCATAATGTTAGGAGGTTCCAGACCGCCGGTAGCTTGGACCCTGTTACCTATACCGATGGGCCCCTATTTTTAATATTTTTATGTGTTTTAAAAAATATAATCAATATGCATAATAGAAAATAAAGGAGTAATAATACTATTATATGTTCAGCAGTGGACAATATTGGAGTGCCAAAGGCATATGAGATATATTTATTTATTATAGATACGAACGTTATGAGGACCAACCGTGTTATGCTTGTGGCGCTTTGGAGAAGTAATTAAATGATGAAATATAGTCGTGAAAGAAAATACAAACGATGATTTTCGTCGCCAGCTAGCGATAATTTGGCCCAACAAGTTTCGTTAAAATACTAAGTTATTTTTGAACGTCTAGTTTGTTATAGTGTCATTATTAAGGCACACCTAGTAACTGTGTGTTTCATTTTTGTGCAGAAAATAGACAAACAGTAAATACAAGTCAGTAGTAAAGTTTAACTTTAAAACTTTCGCGTTTCATAATTGAAAAACAATATAAAACGGGAATTTAACGCGATGTTTGAAGTTTAGTAGTCCAGGAGGAAATCAAGAAACATATTTAGATTTTTTAATACCAGATCATAGGGAAGTTGAACCATCGTAGTAAATGAAACAATTACACAGATTCCACTGCCATGTGGAAAACATACCCATTAAAAATATAGCAAAATAAGATCCTAATACTACAGGAGAACAAAAGATAAGACCTTAAAAAATAAAAAAAATTGAGGAAGGTAAGTCATATTTCATATTAGTTATTAAAAGATTTCATGATTAATAAGGTTGATTGAATAATAATTATTAACGGTTCAACAACGTCTCTGCAATAATTTACTTCCCACGATTCCACACGACACTGAGATCAACGCCCGTGCGTATAAATCTAGAAGTTACGTCAAAAAAAAAAACTTTAATACTGTTCTTGGTATTCACTATCCCCGATTCCCGAATATTGGCACAGACCACGATATAATTAGCACTAGTGCGTCTATCCATAAATCGTAGTTCTTCCATTGGGTATTTATAGCAAACGTCATATAAAGCGGAATCTTGACAGACTTTCTGATTTCGGAAGACCTTCTTATTTGTTTTTAAATCAACAGATTCAATGCAAATTAGGTAATTCCTGACTATGTAACAGTTTATGTCCAATGCATTATATATGATTCATTCTATCGTTTTAAACTATTATTTTACTAATTGGACAGTTAACCTGTTAATTATCTGTCCCCAGTGTGTTTTAACGTCCACTACACTGGAATAATGACTATTATTCGCTAATTTTGTTATTTAGAGATAGGGTCTTCAGACGAATACTATTTTAAGACTATTTAGTTAAAAAATTGATATCAGCCAATAACTATTCAAATTCTCTTTATGTGGTATCACGAGGTGGGTTTTCATTTCACAAGTTGTTACTCCCTTAGGGGTAGAATATCCAAAATAAAAATAAAACTCATTGGTTTGTATTAACCAAGAGCGTAAACCAACAATTTCATATGTTTACCTTCCAAACCGAAGAAATTTCACATAAAGTTTCAACCCCTATTTTATCCCCTTAGGGGTGGAATTTCCAAAAATCCTTTCTTAGTGCGCACTTACGTCACTTGAGGAACCTCCCTGCCTAATTTTATCTTTATACGTCAAGCGGTTTCCTATATTTCGTGATGAGTGAGTGACCTTTCACTTTTATATATATATAGATAGAAGATACCAGCCTGTAGCTGTCACACTGCAGGGCAAATGCCTCTTCTCATACAGAGAAGGCACAGCATTGATCACAACGCTTGCTCAACGCGGGTTGGCTATTTAAGACTTACATTAACTATAAGTCCTGATTCCTCACGATGTTTCCCTTCACCTTGTCTGTGATGTCCAAGATAAACATAGAAAGTACATATGAATTTGAAATTGTCACATTGGTACTTGCACGGATTTGAACCCGACGACGACGACCTCAAGGCGAGGTCTTAGCCACTGGGCCACCACGACCATTACCACCACCATCATCACCAGATACTATCTACTGTGGGAAAATAAGTAGGTAATAACGAGGACACAAACAACATACCTTCTTCATCCTTCTTCTTTGGTTCTTTAGTTTTCTTGGTATCATTGCTGGGCGGAGGCGTGGGGGGAGGCGCAGGCGCGGCGGGCTTGGCTTGTGCCTTGGCTGCCACCGGCTTCTTCGACTTCTTGGACTGCGGTTGCTTCTTGGCTTGCTTCATCCAGACGGGCCTCTTGAATGTTTCCTTCTTGTCCTTATCATTCTTGTCGTTCTCTGTCTTCTCGCCGTTTTCGCCGCCAGCACCTTCTTCGTCGTCCCTTTTAGAACAAAGTAAGTATGTGATTAATCTGCGCAAACACAGATGCTAAGCCTCCTACACAAGCTGAAACTTTAAGCTTAAGACGACGACTAACGGCAACGACCTTGAGGGAACAAAACGCGCCCTCGTTTCACACCCGCGCGACCCAAAATTTTGTAGTTTTTTGTACTTTCCATATTATTCTATGACTTAACTTTGAGATGGTGTCGATTTCATTAAAATACGCCCAGCGGTTTTGGTGTGTTTGACGTGTTTTTGTCCGTTTTAAACATAACTTTACAAATTAATTACACTATGTTATACAAATATAACTCAAAATTTGCTTAAATCAAATTATTAAGAAAATAGTCTAATATAACATATCATCATCTGCCTAGCCTTTTCCCAACTATATTAGGGTCGGCTTCCAGTCTTACCTGATAATATAACATGTATTTTTTTCAAAAAATTACGACTAGCCATTTATTTAGACGTGATTCTCATTTTAAATCAGCTACTCAAGGGAATCGGCGCCTTAAGTAACTTTAACTGAAACTTTCAACATTTTTGTAGCTATATTCTGCTTCATAATGCAATGATATTTACTTTGGAGTTACTTAATGGTATGTCGTTATCATGTATGGTTGCGTATAAGTAGCAATAACCATGCAGTCTGAAAAAAAAGTGGTGTCGCCATAGATAATCGCAACTTTAATGGAAACGATATTAAACGATTTTACAGTGGTACTAAAATGGGTATCCATCATAATTTTTTTGCTCATGCTATGGTCTCTTGTAAGTGAAGGAGTACACCAACTTGATACCTGAATACTCATATAACATGTATAGTATACACTATATACGTTACATAGGTATTTAGGATGCAACCAAGGATGTATATTCTGAATCCTAAATGAATAATAATATCCTAAAAATATAAATTAATTCATTAAAGTCAACAAATGCATGTTGCTAATCATTAATAAGTGTTATAGCGTTAGTTTTTCCTTTGTTTTTTTTTATGGTATGCGTCGTGCCTGGCGCAAATAAACGTTTTTCTTTCTTCTTTCTTTATAAGAAGACAAACAATAGTAACAAGTTTGAACAATATTTCATACAACATTCTATTATTATGAAAATAATTTCAAACATTATCAGCACTGAAGTAGAAATGAAGGAAAGTACTTAATTATCGCCGACAGAATTCATCACGCTAAATTAAGTTCGTAACGCGTCAAGCACCTAAATTAATGTAATGGTGCCACTGATAAATTAATTTGGAACGAATGACATGTACTACAATGTCAATGCCGTGTAGGTGTGAGCAGTGACGTGGTTGGAGCCTAATAAATTATGTATTTTGAACACGATTTCTTCCATGATAGAGTCCACTGACGCTACCTCATGTGCTATGTCGTCAACATCTAACGTAGACCTGTTTCTTTTGTACGTAATAAAAATTGTTATACGCTAGGCGAACGGAACACGAGCGGAGCACGAATTCTGAGGTAGCGTAACCATACGATTGCCATCACACTCCCCTTTTCCCTGCTCGCTTAGCTAAACATGTTACAAAGTGTGAAATTTTATGACAAATGATACGGTTTTGTATCGTAAGCACGTATCCAATGTTACGTTAGGGTAAGCTAGCTAGATGGTGTAGTGCAGGGATAACGAACCTATGGCACGCGTGCCTGTGGTGGCACACGACAAAATATTTTGGGCACGCTAAAATGTGGTTATTTACAACAGCAGAAATGACACCAACTCCTACTTTTATTTAAATACAACATAAAACTGTAAATAAATATTAGGATTGCTGTAAGAATATCTGGGTGCAAATAAAGAATTGATTAATTCATAGCATTTAGAGTTTTATTTTTTGTCAAATAAGGCGAAGTCAAAATTTTTTGGTGGAACTTCAGTGTCAGATTAAAAAATAATAAAAAATTAAATGGCACGTTTTCTAATAAAGGTTCGCCATCACTGGTGTAGTGTGAATCCATCGCCACTTTAAGGCGCACTTTACGGTATTGCTATAATTACTTTAAAACGAACGCCAAGTCACCTGAGATGACAATGCTGTTGACAATTGAGGTGCATAACAAAAAAGCCAATAAGAACTGCGTGATAACCAATATTCTACAGTTTTTTATTTTTGCTCTTTATTAGCAAAGACCAACTTTTTAATATTTTGCTGCAAATTCGTTTCGATTTAGTCGAGCTTGTTGACACGAGTTTACTTTGCCTATGCCAATTATAATTCCAGTCAATTTAACATGTCATGGTAAAACCTGTTATGATTTTAATGGCGTTTATTTGCAACATTACTAACAAGACCATCACACTACACAAGCTACATTAAACTTGTAAAAGGCTAAGGTGCAAAACGGTCAAACGAAAAAAAAAAATTGCTGGCACCGTGGCCCCAACTCCTATGTTATGAAAAAGGTGCGAACAAAACCTAATAAATAAAAAAAACTTTCGCGAACATACTTTTATGAGTTTAGACAGAAAATAAACTCTTTAAACTCAAACAATGAGTTTTTGAACAAAATACTTCAAGATTGAACTCCGTACTGAGAACAGTACGGCGGCTATCGCGCGAAAATGTACAGCCAGCATCAAGATTTGATTGATACATTTTATTTACCAAGGAAATTTGGTAACTGCTTTGTAGACGATTGTTATCTCGCTTAGCGACGTAGTAAAAGGGTTGCTAAAAGAAAGCCAGAATGATAATTACTATGGCATTTTGTTGTTCTTTGATGTTACTTACTTATCTTTGATTTCCTTTTCTTTGATAGTGGTGTCTCCGAACAGTTCCCTCATGTTGGTTCGTCGCAAGAACACGGTTACTGTCACTATCGCGCCAGCCGTCACCACTGTTGAGTTCTCGTCGTCGATTACTAAAACGAAAACAATAAGAGATTTTAAGACTAGAACTAACCCAGACAGGATAATAATATACCATCAAATTAATCTATACTAATATTATAAAGATGTAAAGTTTGTGAGGTTGTAGGGGGTAATCTCTGGATCTACTGAACCGATTTAGATTAAATTTGACATGGAGATAGTTTGAGACCCTGGGAAGGACATAGGATAGTTTGTATTCGCTCGGGATGATAAAACACTATTTACGTGGGCAAAGCCCTGGGCAGAAGCTTGTACATTCATCATATTCAGACTAAATAATGTATGCTTTTTTTTTTTTTTTTTTTTTTGGTTGGGAAATCATCCAATGACTTCTCCCGCTCAGGGTGAAGCGGAAGTGCGTGTCAGACTTTTACTGACTAAAACCCACCCGTGTTCCTTCAGTTGCTTGAGCCAGGGCCGCGGTAACTCTTTTTCAAATTTATCCGCGACCCAAATAATGTATGCTAAACGCTCCATTAATTCATTTTTATGTTACCTTCAGTATTAACTTGGAAATGTATGTAAGGCATGTTGCCGAGCACCTTCATGAGGTCATCATACTGCTTGTCATTCAAAAACCTCAGCACTTGTCTCCTATCTTCACCGGGCAACTGAGCTAACTGCAGTAGTGACTTAATGTGCTTCTTCCTATTTGTGAAGTACTTCAGATGTTCCTCGTTGATGTACGGGAGTTGGAGCAGGGGGGATTTGTATTCCCATAGGCCTTGGACGATCATTGGGGATAGCTTCATGCAATTTTCTATTGTTTCAATGGTGGGTAGACGCGGTACTGAAAGGAAATGGTTGCAAAAATTAGAGGATTCATTGTTTTGAGCAAATTAATTATCAACTTTAGTAAGGCCTGCGCAGACGAGGGACTTTAGTCTGCAAGAGGACAAACATTTGACCTTGTATAGAAAGTACTGCAATGGCTATCTTTCCGAATCATAAATGGTAAAGATCATTTTGTGTGTTCCCAAATTTAAATTATCTAGTTTTCTGTTATGTTTTCAACCTAATTCTAAGTGAAACAGAAGGAATTAATTATACCTCTGCAGACTAAAGTCCCTTGTCTGCACAGGCCTGTATATTCAAATTAAATCTGCCATGTTTTAAGACTTTCACAAATGTATGAAATGGTTAGGTTTAACATGGCATTATGTAGTTAGTCAATTTGATAAGCCAATATTTTACCTGACTTCATGTAAAACTAAATTTCAGTCTACTTACTTCTCCTAGCATAAGCCAGAGCAATAAGCTGGTTGACACAGTTGACCATTTCGACGATGAGGTCGGGACACCGCGACACGATGTACCTTCGGTCACACTCGAGTGTTTCCTGAGGCAGGCGCATTCGCGCCAGGTGCCCGTGGAGTAACGCACGCGCTTTTATACTGTATGGGCGACACAGAGGCTGCTCCTTGTTCTTCTCACCCAAGTTTGGTAGCTCACGCAGCAACTGGAGTTGAAATATAACAAATGTGTAATTAAGTCAAAATTCTTATAAATTCATTTGAATTGGTTCTAGTTTAGGTGACCAAGCCAACAACTGATACATGGGTGATTCCTTAATAAATCAACAGATGGCAGAGCTAAGCAATAATGTTCATAGGGCAAACTATAGAGACAAGTCTGTGCAGCTGTAAATGCCTCGATATTGATATAATAAAAAATATAAATTGTTAAACAGGGTCACAAATTAAGAACATGCATGCATTTACATTCTTACTCAACAATGTTAATTAATCTAACAATACTATTACATACCATAGGAACTTCCTCGTTATCAGTAATTCTCTCAATAATTTCAGAATTATGCCTCTTGTCAAACTCACAAGATGCGGCAAGGATCATGAGAGCTCTCTTCAGCGGCATGGAAGGTGTTTTGTGACAAAAGTAGAAATACATCTGAGTTGTATCTAATAACACCTGCTCTCCTGAAAAGCGAATGGACCTGTACCACCAGGTCCCAACCTGAAAATAAAATATATAATTGATTACTCTGATTGGTTACTAGTTGCACACATTGTTACTCCATGAAAACAGAAAAAGAAAGTTAATATTAACTCAAAGAAAATTACTAGAAATATTTAAATAATATTGCAGATACCAACTAAAAGAGAAAAAAATACTTACAGCTGTTGGCAGCGCAACCATAAATACAAGAGCATAGAGTCCCAGCACCCAGACACTGTTCTCTTTCTCTACAATCCAGCTAGGCAGAGCAATACCAAAGCTCATAGCACCAGGACCATCAGGGTTACCATATTTCTCCCAGTTTCTGCGAGCCTCGTCATCTGTGAGTGCCTAAAAACAGATTTAAAATAATTAATTAACACAAAAGTTATCAATAATTCCAAAATCAACCATTCTGCTATAACTTTAACTTGGTTACCTACTCTTTAAGTTTATTTATCATAAGCTTTTGTACACAAAAAATGAGTTTGTTGAATATTTTATTTGCTTACCTGATAAGCTTTTGTCAGCCTCATGAAGGCTTTTTCATCACCAGTCTCTTTGTCAGGATGCAGGATGAGTGATTGTTTGCGATATGACTTTTTAATCTCTGCCTGTGTGGCACCCGGTGGTAGGCCCAGTATGTCATAAGGGTCAAAATTGGACATTTCATAGTCAAATTGAGACACTTTATATGCCAAGAATCCAAGTAGTACCCATCCCGATATTATAGCTAGCTTTATGAAGAAGTTTTTTACACCCTTGTAGGGTTGTGATTGTTCTATTATGATCTGTTTGTTTACACAATTTGGACACTGACATAGTTCTGCGCGTTTTGCTGGATCTAAAAAAAGTTAAAGCTCATTACTTATTCTTTCCTGTTTGTGTTTAAACAGGGTTTTACCATAGGCGACACTTTGCCGCATCGTCATCGGTATATTACTGACATAACGGTAATTAAGTTACTTCACGAATGTACGGTTATCATGATTTTATAAGGAAACAAGCAAATACAACACACAGTTTACTGATAATTTACTAAAGGGTCAAAATATTATTTTCACACTGCAAAACATGAATGCCTTACCTTCTTTCCTTTTTCTTGGCCAATAGTAAAATGTTGCTGGTACAAGTATCAAAGCAAGGAAAGAAAGGACAAAGTAAAAGAATGTAGAGCCACTTTCATCATATTCGAATTTTTGGCCACCCATTGTTAATTTTTAATACATTGAGAATGAAAAATCATTACACGCTACACAAGCACGATTGGTAGGTAGGAGACGTGTCATTTAGTGATGGGTTCGTAGATGGATTATTTTTGACATTTTAATTTTACATCATCACACGAAATAAAAATTTAATTATATTTTCATAAATCGTGCAGATCCAATGCAGCTGAGTTAAATTATATAAATGATTACTGATGCACGGTATGTATGAAGAAATTTTATCAGAGCTATGATTTTCCCTCTTCCCAGTGGTTTAATCGTAAATGCAAAACAGTCGATAAAAATATACAATTTACTGGACAACACTAGCTGACAGTAATGTCACATTGTTACCATAGAGAACAGAGGACTTTTTTTATATATCCATAGGGCTCTATGGGCTCTATGGATATATAAATAAAGCTTTTGTTTGTCCTGTTATAATATCATAGATGTAAATTGATTGTAATGTATGATTGTTGGGCTGATGGCATGCTAATGCCCGTACAAATAAAAAAATAAAAAAAGTTTTTGTCTATAGCATAGACATTATAGAAACGATGAGGCTTCATCGCACTGACTTACAAACCTATGGACTTGCCATACCTACGAAATTACCGTGCATACCTACAAAAATCGGGCACTTAAGATGGCTGCCCATTTTTGTTTTTCCTCGCACCACACTGTATTATACACAAAATACCTAGTTTCTAGACGTATTTCTCTTTTAAAACAACAAAAACATTTTGAGCAAGCAACTGTTTGACAGCACAACTACACAGATAAACGTATATATACGGCACACAAGTACCACAAAACCGCAGATTACTTTCGGCACTCAACATGAAGACCGGTCACGCATAGACATGATTTTGACGTCACTCAAACGTGTTGCCAAATTAAGTCCTTGACAAACATTTAGATGTCTCTCTTTTCATATGCAGCTCTTGGTTGGTTAAAAAGAGACAAAACGCTTTTTGGCATGCGTGTTTCGATATTATAGATATTTGTATAACTATTCTTCATATAGTAGAATATGTAAATAGACAAAACTGAAGGTGAAGACACTTAAACAAAAGTCAAAGACCTTTCAAATCAAAGACATTATGCCAGTGATCCTGTTATCTGGTTATGGATAATTCAATACAACTGATACAACGTCCAACGCTGAACTGAACTGAATGAATTATTATTCAGTAGTTAAAGCAGCAATAAGATTAGATTTATATTACTCCACACAAAGTGACTTTTCTCCAACCGCTTTGATTGATTGACAAAATCAACTATTACCTATATCCTCTATCGTTCTCTTCTCTCTTGGGTCTTGAAGTTAGTGGTGGTTAATAACGTAAAGCAACTTAAAGCAGCATGCTTATTATACATATCATAAAGGAAACGCTATCGTAGCACTCGCTTGGCGCTATGCGCTATTTGCTTAATTCGTTATAAAGCAGTATCGCGCGAATCGCGCGGAACGCATAAACGTAAATAAAGCAAGAAAGCCCCCCCCCTTTCGGGACCCCGCGGTGGCGATGGCGGCGGCGGCGGCCATTCGTCGCATGCTAGCGATTGTTACCGGTGCACGCGTATAGTAATTTGTGTATACCTACGCTATTTCGCTTCGTGTTTTTTGTGTAAACAGTGATAGGAGTACAGGACACGTAATATTGACTAAGTATAATTGTGTAAGTAAGTAGGACGATTGATTGAGAGATTGTGTTGTTGTTTAATGTTTTGTTTTTGTGTGGGTATAGTGGAAGTAAATGTCTAAAAAGAAATGGTGAATTACCAACACGGAACTTAAAGTAGTGAAGTAGAACTGAAAGTATGAAGGAAAGTTGATGGTTTATTTTTTTCTGCTCCATTTTATCGTAATAAAGTCATAAAAGCGATGTAATATATTTTAAGCTTGCTGTCTGTCCAACGAGTCCAACACTAGGGTAGGAGCTGTGAGTCTGCGAGTTAACAGTCGGCTCGCTTGCTTTATTCGTGCCCACCCCGCGCCCGTACGTTATAATAAAGCGTATAAAATAACTCGCTCAAAATATAAAGCAAGTTACAGTTGTATTGTCATATAGCTTTGAACCAATGAGGTAGGAAAACTATGGAGACGGCATATTCTACTATATGAAGAATAGTTATACAAATATCTATTATATTGACACACGCATGTCTAAAACCGTTTTGTCTCTTTTTAACTAAGCAAGAGCCCAAGAGCTGCATATGAAAAGAGAGACATCTAAATGTTCGTCAAGGACTAAACTTGACTGTCTATGCGTGACCAGTCGCCATGTTAAGTGCCGAAAGTACTCTGCGGTTTTGTGGTAGTTGTTTTCCGTATATATAAGTTTATTTGTGTAGTTGTGCTGTCCAACAGTTGCTAGCACAAAACATTTTTGATGTTTTAAAAGAGAAATACGTGTAGAAACTAGGTATTTTGGTGATCTGAGTTTGGAAATTGATAGGAAAATCATGCCCTCGTATTGTATAAAGCAGTGTGGTGCGAGAAAAAACAAAAATGAGCCAGATTTTTGTAGGTATGCACGCTAATTTCGTTGGTATGGCAAGTCCATAGGTTTCTAAGTCATTGCTTTGAACACTACTACTTGACGTTCACATCACGGAGTCTTTGGATTTTTTCGATTGTAGTTCAGCGGCTGTTAGGCATAGCACGCACTGCGATTTTTATTCGCGCGAATTTTTTAGTACTATTTGAGCGCATTTTTTTTTCCGCAGTGCGTGCAGCTTCATACATTTCCATAGGTCATAGAATGGGCGGAAAAAAAATTCGCGTGTATAAAAATCGCAGTGCGTGTATTAAATAATATTAAGGCATAGCCTTAATATTATTTGCAAATTGATTCCTAGTGGATATTGCGATATAAAATTGGTGTAGTTTTGTGTCGCAACTGGACAATATGTGATCATAAGTCATTGATAGAAGCGATCTCGGGATAGTGGAGCGGAGAACTTTATTTTAGTATTTAGTTTACTACCTCTGCAAAGCTTACTGGGAAGGCTGACTTACAATTTGCTGCCAAATACTCCAAAAACATTAGAATCTGTTACATCCGCATTCTAATGCATACTAAAGAATATTAAAACCCATTTGTGTATCCGACTGAAAGACTTGTATCTATGGTTATATTTAATAATTATATTATTTAAAAGAAGCGTTCCCTTCCCTTCACATCACAATGACATTGACAAATGACATCTTTATTTTATTACGACATGACATGACAATGACATTGACAAAATAAAATAAAATTAGCAGCCAAAATCGTAGTTACGAATATTATGTAAAATTTAATGAAACAGAAAAATAATTGCGCGTAAAAATTATTACGGTACGTTTAAGCAGAGTTCTTGCTAACTGTCTATATAAGTGTCGGTAGGTAAAAGTGAGGGAATTCTAATCCTTGATTCACAAATAAAAACATTTCATCATAGCTAAAAATTGTAATTTTCAGATGGCCACTAAAGTTGTTGCAAGTGCTACTGTAAGGGCGGTTAAGAAAAGATTACTTCCATCACGAACTGCACTGGTCTTAACTCCTTCCGCAGTTAGTAAAGTCAAAGAGATAATGCAGAAAGAGGAAGCGAAAGGATTCGTAGGCTTAAAAGTTGGTGTTCGCCAGAGGGGCTGTAACGGTTTATCCTACACACTAGACTATGCAAAAGGCAAGGAAAAACTGGATGAAGAAGTCAAACAGGATGGTGTTACAATAATTATCGACAAAAAAGCACAATTAACATTACTAGGTAAGTCATATAATCAACAACAATGTAGAACATAAGCCCCTAATAGTGCTTGTGTGGTATAAACATTATTATTTAAAGATTATTTTTGATTACTATTTGGTCTATACTAAAGCGCTATATGCATGGATGGGTAGTTAATATTATTCTAATGATGACTGTGTATGTCAGTGACAAACTAAAGATGCTTCATGATAGTGTGCCACAAAATGTAGATGTTTAGACAAATAATAGCAGCACAAAAAACAGTCAATAAATCATCAAGTTCCAAGCAAACCAGTCATCTAGATAAAAATAAAATGCCAAAACAACATTCTTGTTTGTGTGGCTATTTCCATTCCTCTACTGGTTGCCAACTCCTAAAATTGTAAGTCACAACTATGTCTTCCTTTTTGTGTTAGGTCATGGAACTTTCCGTCCCTTGTGAATACTGCTCTAATTGTTATTATTTACAATGGAAATAAAATATCACATTTATATCTTCACTCTCAACCTGGTTATCTGATTTTGAGACCATGATGCAGCATAATATATCCAATCTTATAGTTTTATAATTCATGCTTATACAGCCAATCACACAGCCGTTATTACTAATAAATTGATTTCATTATTAGATCTAAGCTGTAAAAGCTATGGTAATGTGACTCTGAGGTCAGATAAACAATCTGTAGGTCTATGAAATAAATTGGTTTATATGAATAGATTAACTTCTGGATCAAATGGCTATAAAAGGTTGCATGTTCGTTTGACATCTCAGTACCAGGCAGTCTTAGAGTCTGGTTCGCTATCCAAGTACCTTACATCAGGAATAACCCACCTGCTCAAATCAGGTAGCACAGTGGTACCCAAAAATTATAGACCTATTACGTGTTTACCAACGATCTATAAGGTTCTTACATCCGTTTTATTAAGATTAATAAACGCGTCGACAATAACTCCATCATGTCGGTTTCGCAGAATGGATGTAGGAGCGGGTCCCGCACTACTAAGGAGCTACTCCTTATAGATATGACCATTAGCCAACAGGTTCGGCGTTCCCGAAAGCATCTGTAGACATGTTGGATAGATTATAAGAAGGCCTCTGACTCCGTGCCTCATACATGGCTCATGAGGGTGCTAGAATTGAATAAAGTAGATACAACTGATTGGAGCACAGTCCTTCGCTATCCAGGATGTTGAAATATCCAGAGAATAGCGAACCTGTAAGAATCGAGTGAGGTATATTCCAGGGCGATAGTTTCAGTCCATTTTGGTTTTCCCTAGCCCTAAATACTCTAAGCATGCTGCTGGAGAATTCAGGGCTAGGCTATCAGTTTATGAGAGCTGGTCAGGTTATATCTCACCTCCCTTAGATGGATGACCTGAAGCTCTTTGCCCCCAGCAATCTTCAGCTGATGGAGCTGCTGAAGGTAACTGAAAAGTTTAGTAACACCATCCGGATGGAGTTTGGTGTGGACAAATGTGTGGTCATGCATGTAAAGCGAGGGGAGATTGTGGAATCCGTAGGAATTCAACTCGTGGATTCCATAAACCTGAGATCCCTCTCTCCAAACGAAACCTATAAGTATATCGGTATGTAGGAAGCGTTAGGTATCAACACTACTGACATGAAGCATCCGTTGAGGGAACGCTTCTTTGGCCGCCATATTGAAGGTATTTAATAGCCTTCTTTCGGGCGGAAACAAGTTGCTCGCTTTCAACGGTTGGGTCATGCCGGAATTGATTTCTTTCGGCACACTCAAATGGACTCAAACGGAACTTTACGCCCTGGATACGTGGGTCCGTACACTGCTGACAGCATATCGAATGCATTACCCACGATCGTCTGTCATGAGATTGTATATCCCGCGGAAGTGTGGAGGCCGAGGCTTTTTAAATGCCAAAAACCTCCATAACCGCGAGATATGCGATCTCAGAGAATATTTTCTAAACACCGACATGGGTAGGTATGCATCTAGATGTAGTAGCAGTGGACAAGGGACTCACTTCGCTCTCCTTGGCGAATGAGAACTGGTGCAAGCCTGTAGTGCTTTACACTAACGACTGCAGGGAGGTATGGCAGAATAAGGAGCTTCACGGACGCTTTTTCCGGGCCCTACATGGGCCCGATGTAGATTAATCAGCGTCCGTACGCTGGCTGCGTTTTGGTGACCTCTTTGGGGAAACCGAAGTTTTTCTGTGCAATTATGGACGAAGTTATCATATATAACTACCGGAGATTTATTGTGAAGGACGGAACGGTTGACATCTATCGGGCATGTCAATTGTCACCGCCCGGTTGCATCGTTACGCCAAATAATCTCTAGTTGTTCTCGTCTAGCTAACGAAGAGTACTTGCATAGGCACAACCTTAAGGCCCGATAAGGCCGCTCATTGTATGTTTTTAGTATTAAGTTTCTTTTTTTCTTGTTTATTATGGTGTACAATAAAGTGTATATAAATAAATAAACCTTGTAGCCAGGATTATCCATCGGCAACTTGCACTCTGAAATACACTCTTGTGGCATCGGAGGTACAGGTATGTGTAAATGGCAATATCACATTGTACTGTGATAGGTCCATCATCACTGACAGTACTATTGTATCCAATAAGCCTGATATAGTGGTGATGGACCGGATCGAGAGGCGTGCAATAATTGTTGACATTACCGCCCCGCATGACGGGAACCTCGTGAAAACCGAGAAAGATAACCAAATCAAGTATCTTGACTTGGCTCGCGAGGTTGTCGACATGTGGGATGTGGGCCTTATCCAGCAAATTACAAAGGATGTGAGGTTTATAAAGAAATACTGTCCCGAAGAACCAAAATGCCCTTACACAAAGTAGACATAACCCGGCAAGGGAAAGTTCTTAATAGTGCTCATGGAGCTTCAACCAATATGCTTGGCAACACTACCAAGAAGAGAACCCAAAGTGTTAAAACTACTTTCGCTGAAATTCTGCAGAACAAAGATCATACAGTTGAGATAAAGTCCGGACCAAACCCAACCCTAGAACAGCTACTCCTTGAACAAACCTAAAAGTTTGAGTGCATCTTCCAACAAATGAGTACTCTTATAAGTCTCATCAACAAGCTCGTCGATCGTCTTACAAAATTAATGCACTAAGAATAGCAACCTGGAACCTTAATGGACTAGCCCCCAACAAACAAGAGGTCGAGCTTCTAATCTCTGAACACAAGATTGATATTCTTCTTGTAGCTGAAGCACATGGTACCTGCAACACAAATAGCAAATTCAAAGAACACCAATGCTATATGACAAACCACCCAGATGGCACAGGGCATGGTGGAATAGCGGTCATCGTCAACAAGAAGGTGAAACATCACTAATGCCAGAATACAGAACTGAACACCTTCAGGCAACAACTATTGCTGTGGAGGATAGCAGGAGTGACATTAACGTGTCGGCATTATACTGCCCCATAAACATAAAATAGACGAAAACATGTTCACACGATACTTCCACCAGCTCGGAAATCGTTTCATTGCGGGTGGTGACTGGGGTCTAGACTCACTACAACGCTAGGAAGACAACCTAAAACAAGCATAGGTAAAAGCCACTTATTGGCATCCTCCACCTGTGGACCGACGCAATGACCAACAGACTTTAAGAAAATCCCGGACCTCCTTAACTTTTTTGAACTGAAAGGACTACCAACGCACTACCTCAAGCCTGAATCCTGCTACGACATCTCCTCAGACCACACCCCAGTTATGTTAACAATAAGCACTTTGTTGATAGAATCCGAAACCGTAAATATGCTTACGTCCAAACACACCGACTGGGAATCCCTCAGGGATTACATTGACAACAACATACAACTGAATATACCATTGAAAACTCCAGATGACGTAGAAGAGGCAAGAAAATACATAACAACACTTATTCAGGAAGCTTGTTGGATCAATACCCCAGAGAAAAAAATAAATGAGCGGCATTGTAACTATCCACTAGACAATATATCATGGGAATTTAACGCGATTATTTCTATTGTTTATTTACCTATTTAACCCGACGTTTCGGCCGTGTTGCAACGACCGTGGTCCCGGGTAGACTGGTGTCTCGGTGTACTGGCTGCGTTGAACAGATTTTTTTTCCTCTACCCTCACATTTCTACACACAACACTGACCGTGTCCTTATTCTGTAAGTTCGCCGACTGCACAAAACGAGGTAATATTTTCTACCCCAATGGAGCCAGTACACCGAGACACCAGTCTACCCGGGACCACGGTCGTTGCATTTAACAAATCCATCCATTTTACTTTAATTTCCTTTTTTTTATGCACCTGCCATGTTATCTCTCCACCACTCTTGGCTGGTAGAGAATACCTCAGGCATTAAGTCCGCCTATGTACCTTTATGTTGCATGAAGTTTTAATAAATAAACGCCGATTTCGAATGTGACGGTAGGGACCCAATGTGACGGTAGTCGTCACGCAAACATTATGCTCGCGTATTAAATTGTCTTAAAAATATAATATTGAACTATTTAGTGACTAAGGACTTCCATAAACCTGAAATAAATCCTACACAATTGGAACAATAAGACATTGGAAGACCAACTGGAGTTTTTAACAGCCACTGCATCAACGAAGTATTGATTGTGCAAATACACTAAAAACTATAACAGGCCTCATAATGCTAGGCCTCCTCTTAAAACCGCATCAGGATGGGCGCGAACACCTCATGAAAAGGTAGACGCATTTGCACGGCACCTCGAAAAAGTCTTCACACCAAACCCAGACATAGACATGGAAAATGAAGAATTAGTTGATAGCGTCCTACAAAAAGAATTTCAAATGTCGCCACCCCTGCGCCCTATTACAGTACACGAAGTCTGGCGGGTTATCACAAAACTTCATGATAAGAAAGCTCCCGGGTACGATCTCCTCACTAAAGAAATACTGAAGCAAATGTCTATAGGCTTGCGCTTGACCACTATCTCACCTGATGGTGAGATAGGAGGAGGTTACTACAGCAACATTTGCTGATGACACCGCAATACTGGCGAGCCACACAGATCCCGTTATGGCCTCTTACATGCTGCAAGGGAGTCTCGATAAAACAACCACATGGCTACAAAGGTGGCGGATAAAGACGAGCGCAAGCAAATCGGTTCACGTCACATTTACGCTGCGAAAAGGTGACTTTGCACCTGTACATCTCGAGAATGTCACACTATCTCACCACGACAGTGTAAAATACCTAACGTGACCATTTATTATATGACTCAAAACGGGACGTTGACCACAATCGGATGTGGGATCTTCAAAAAAGTTTATCATTAACAGGGGACATTCTTCATTATCTGGCTAGCCTTTTCCCAACTATATTAGGGTCGGCTCCAGTCTTACCGGATTCAGCTAAGTACCAGTGTTTTACATGGAGCGACTGCCTGTCTGACCTCCACAACCCAGTAACTGGGTAACACGATACCTCTTGGCTAGACTGGTGTCAGATCTCAAGCTTCTGAGTACCCGTAACGACTGTCAAAGATATTCAAATGACAGCCGGGACCAACGGCTTAACGTGCTTTCCGAGGCACCGAGGAAACTCGGTATGTTGAAATGGTCACCCATCCACGGACCGACCTCGTCAAGTGTTGCTTAACCTTGATGATCGACCCGTGCGGCTGTTATTATTTAGCCACGAGCTCAACAGGGGACATTCTTAAATGCTCAAAAAGTAGTTTTTAATGGCTGATACATTTTTTAAACCCTTTCCAAGGCAGGCATAAGAGCGCTGGTTTGCTATAGCCGAGCATTTGTTGATATTCCGTTTCAGTTTCACAAAACGCAAAACTCCTTTAGAGCTTCAACTCGAATCGTGTAAATATAAAAAATGGCCAAGTGCGAGTTGGACTCGCGCACGTAGCGCTCCGTACCATTATCGCAAAATACTGCAAAAAAATCACGTTTGTTGTATGGGAGCCCCACTTAAATATTTGTTTATTCTGTTTTCAATATTTTTTGTTGTAGCGGCAACAGAAATACACTTGGGAGCAAATAAATCGAGCCACTACCTTTTTTCACGTAAAATGGTAAATATTTTTGGTAATATGGAACGTATCAATTCGAACTATATATCGCCTAAAAGTTTAGTTAATAACCTTTACAATGAGGGTAAATTATTGAATAATAACCTTATTGAATGATAAATTATTGGCTCTGCAAAAAAAATGGTAATTTTGATAGAAAATTTAGTAGGGCTAAAACAGTCCATAAAAACAATAAAAAACAAAATTATTGCAAAAAAAATATTCTTAATAACTGGTATTACCCCCCCGGGCCCTGATACATTCTTGTAGCCTATTAGTCATCGATCTGATCAGCGTTACGATGACATATTGTGGTATGTTCTCCCACTCTTCAAGCACAGCGACTTTAAGCTCGGGAATGGATGAAACAGCGGGAACCCTGGCTCGGACTCTCCGTTTTAGCTCGTCCCATAGGTGTTCGATCGGGTTCAAATCAGGACTTCGTGCTGGCCATACCATTTGTTGAATCCCGATCGCAGACAAGTAATCCGTAACGATCTGCGCGGTATGAGGTCTCGCATTGTCATGCATAAACAAGAAATTTTCTCCGACAAAACCAGCATACGGCATTACGTGGTTTTCAAGAATGTCAGTTATGTATCGGTCAGCTGTTAATCCACGATTACCATTGCCATCGTTGGCGGGGTCGACGAAGACAAGTTCCGTTTTTCCGTCTAGAGAAATTCCTCCCCACACCATACAAGAACCACCACCAAAACTCACCGTTTCTCGAATGCAACATTGGGCAAATCTTTCACCAGGACGTCTATACACTCGGTTTCTCCCGTCATTGCTAAAAAGACAGATTCTTGACTCGTCAGAAAACAAAACTGACCTCCAGTCTTCTAACGTCCAATTAATGTGTTCTCGAGCAAACTCCAAGCGAGATCGGCGATGAGCTACAGTCAATTTTGGGCCAGTTGCTGGTTTGTGTGATGTTAAATTTCGTTCTTTTAGTCTTCGTCTCACTGTCCACCTACTGATTGCGACTCCTCGAACGTCACGTAACGCTTGCTGTAGCTGAACAGCATTAAGTCCACGGTCGCGCAACGAATTGGTTGCAATAAAGCGGTCGTCACGTTCTGTTGTTGCCCGTGGTCGGCCAGTTCCAGGTCGCCGAACAAAAGCACCAGTCTCCAGATACCTGCGGTATACCCGCTGTACCTTTGAACGACTCAAATGAAGTCTGCGTGCCACTTCACGTTGTCCGTGTCCAACCTCAAGTAAAGCTACAACTTGGGCAGCTTCCGTCGGTGTAGTATCCATTTTATCAGGTTATTTTGATTACACAGACACAGATAAAGACAACAATAACAAGTAATATGGGTATGATTAACAAAAACCTCAAATTTAATCTTTTCTTAACAGAGTACAATAAAAATGTCATAAGCAAATTAAATGCGATAATTTTATTCTACCCTTTAAACTTTAATAAAAATGAAATTTTGACAACTAACTACCCTCATTGTAAAGGTTATTAAATACCCTTTTAGGCGATATATGTTTCGAATCGATGCGTTCCTTAATACCAAAAATAATTACCATAATGCGTGAAAAAGGAAGTGGCTCGATTTATTTGCTCCCAAGTGTACATCATCTGTGAAAATATCAACTGTCTAGCTATCACTGTGTTTTTACCTTTTGGGTACGGAACCCTAAAAATGAATATATCTTCACAATAATACTTTCGTAATCTAAGGGTAGCTTGTCTGCAGCAGATTTTATTGCATTGTGAATTACATGGGCTCCACATCGAATACGGCTTTTACGCATCTAATGGCTTTTTCAGAGATGTTTGTAATTTCGTTAACATATGCGGCGCTAATACTCAAATTTTCTCGCACGGTTTCTGAAAACGGGACAATTTTGCGTCCCAGAGTTCATTTCGGGGACACCGAGGCACGTAATTATAAAAAGGGACAGTCCCGTTCAAAACGGGACGACTGGTCACGTTAAAAATACCTAGGGTTACAATCTCGACCCACGTTTGACGTGGAAGAAACATCTTAAGACCAAGAGACACGAAATTAATATCCGTTACAAGAACTTACACTGGATCATGGAACGAAACAGTAATGAGTACCGACAACAAATTTTTAATATATAAAGTGATCTTGAAGCCAGTGTGGCTTTATGGAATTCAACTTTGGGGCAGTGCCTGTAACTCAAGCATTAGCATAATACAGAGATACAGAATGCTATTTTGAGGTCAATTGGTGGCGTTCCCTGGTTTGTGACGAACGCTGAAATACACAATGAGTTATCAATCAGTACATCAAGTACATCACAGAAAGATACCAGGAAAGACTGGAAAGGCCCAGGACCCAGGAGATAACGATCTGGCTGCCGCACTGAAAACAAGAAGTTACAGGAAAAGACATTGTAGTCCACCCACACCTGTGTGGACGTAAGTACGAATACGGAGTAGATGGCTCGCTGGAGTCACGCTCTTCTTGCAAAGTTTACCTTTAACTCATCCGCTAAAAATCTAAAACTGATCGCGGAACAAAAAGGAAAAAAAAACTGTGATGTGGACACAGCGATCATTGTACCGATAGTCGTGCAGCCAATGGCTTAATAGCCACGAGCCTCGATCAACACCTTAGGAGGCTCTCTTTAGGCGGCTGGACCTGATCCAGGAGGTTTAGGAGAGGGTTTCTCTCTCTTGAGCCCAGACCACCGGTAGCTATGACCCTGTTCCCGATACCGGTGGGCCTCGTATTTTTTATATTTTTAAATGTGTTTTATAAAAACCGGCCAAGTGCGAGTCGGACTCGCGCACGAAGGGTTCCGTACTTGGTAAATTGCGGTTTACGATTTATGACGTATTAAAAAAAAACTACTTACTAGATCTCGTCAAACCAATTTTCGGTGGAAGTTTACATGGTCTCGTATATGTACATCATATATATTTTTTAGTTTTATCATTCTCTTATTTTAGAAGTTACAGAGGGGGGGACACATTTTACCACTTTGGAAGTGTCTCTCGCGCAAACTATTCAGTTTAGAAAAAAAATATATTAGAAACCTCTATATCATTTTTGAACCTAGACCACCTATCCATAGATACCCCACACGTATGTGTTTAATGAAAAAAAAAATTGAGTTTCAGTTCTAAGTATGGGGAACCCCCAAAATTTATTGTTTTTTTTTCTATTTTTGTGTGAAAATCTTAATGTGGTTCACAGAAAACATCTACTTACCAAGTTTCAACTGCATAATTCTTATAGTTTCGGAAAAAAATGGCTGTGACATACGGACGGACAGACAGACATGACGAATCCATAAGGGTTCCGTTTTTTGCCATTTGGCTACGGAACCCTAAAAATATTTGAAAATATAATAAATAAGCAAGTTATGAATATAGGAATTACAAATAATATTTATCTACGTTTTCTTTTCATTTCAGGGACAGAAATGGATTTTGTTGAGAACAAACTTTCAGCTGAATTTGTATTCAACAACCCTAACATAAAAGGCACATGCGGCTGTGGAGAATCTTTTAGTATATAAAATTAGTAGTTGTTGACTAGTTTATATTTTAATTTAATTTGAACACCTTTGGGGTGGCCACCAACCAGTTATTACTTCATTCTTACATACATTTATATTCAGAGCACTTTACCAAGAATATAGAATAAATTACCTTCTTAATGCACCTATGCAAATATGCAACATTTGTTAGTGCTTGTGGAATAAATAATACTTTGAGGAGTGAAAATAAATAATAAAATAGTGTTGAATCTGGCAGCAAACCTAAATCTTTAGATGAAGCTGGTACCTTAGAATAGAGAAATTGAAAATGTATATTACTGTAAATGTTGACTAATATGTTAGTAAATAAATAAAAATAGCAAATAGACTGTGTATAGTTTTGTAAATATGTATGGCTTCATGTAGTGATAAAAAAATACATTGGCTATGATTATTATTTTTTTGTTACTTTTTAGCTATTATAAAAGATTTTATCTCTTCTCTGCATTTTTCATGAAATAGCAATGGTAATTCTGCTGTTGTTAAATATATTTTTTGTAAGACAGTCGACAACTGGCTCCCGCTTTTAGGCACGATTATGATGCTTCCTACTACGTACGGATTTGGCGGCGGGCAACCTTCTATTCAATTTATCGTATTTATAATATCAGGCTGGTCGCCAGGCAGCCTTCACGAGAATCGGATATATAAAAATAAAGCCCACGTTCAATAAAAGAAACCTATCATAATTGTTTTTTCAATTGTGTTAAAAAACGTCGTTTGATACACGCGGGCATTTGCAGTCTCTCGATAACGGCTGCATCCGGTTATACTGATACACGGTAAACTGGTAAGCGTCTAAATCCAAACTCGGATTGAGTAAAATGCAGTTGTGACTTGGACGCCCTTGCATTTGTAAATTATAACCAAGGGGCACCAAAAGTGTGAAGCTCACTCGCTCTTGCGTAATACAAGTTTCTCAAAGTTTTCTGCATGAGTCAACAAAGAAGGTATCGCCCATTTCTGAATAAACCGAGACGGAGTACTTAAATACCCCCAGGCTCGCTTCGCTCGCTCTTGCGTACTACATGTACATCCTCTTCAACATAAGGTTTTCTGAAAATATCGAAATAATCTATACTAATATTAATAATATATATATGTGTATATATATATTATCTCAGGAACTACTGGTTGGAATTGAAAAATTCTTTTTGTGTTGGATAGTCCATTTATCGAGGAAGGTTATAGGCTATATAACATCACGCTAGAACCAAAAGGAGCCGAGCATAAATGAAAAATGTTGCAAAAACGGGCAAAAATATTCCTTTTTTAGAGCTTTTGTTACGTACGCTGCGTAAACGGTTTAAGTTACGCAAATATAATGTATGATGGAATTGTTCTTCTTTAAAAGTTCTAAAAAAAAGTCCGCGACAGCATATGTCAATCTTTTAAGATTGACTCACAATAGCAGCTTTTATGTTCTAAATTTTATTAGATCGCCGCCGCCGGTAGAAACAAAAGTTTACAGGTTACATTCGTATAGTAGTATAAGGGTAGGTAGGGTAGGGTAGGTAGGGTAGGTAGAGTAGAGTAGGTAGGATAGGTAAGGTAGAGTAGGTAGGGTAGATGGGTAGGGTAGTTATGGGAAATAAAAAAAATAGGGTAGGTAGGTAGCCAGTTGACGGAAGCGAAGTCGCGGGGGTCAGCTAGTTATTAAAATTATAAAGCTGAAGAGTTTGTTTGTTTGAACGCGCTAATCTCAGGAACTACTGGTTGGAATTGAAAAATTCTTTTTGTGTTTGATAGTCCATTTATCGAGAAAGGTTATAGGCTATATAACATCACGCTACGACCAATAGGAGCGGAGCATAAATGGAAAAAGTTGCAAAAACGGGCAAAAAAAAACCTTTTTGAGAGCTTCCGTTGCGTGCGCTGCGTAAGCGGTTAAACAACATACGGATAACAGCATAGCGGTTACGCAACATTCATGTGGGTAGGGTAGGTAGCCAGTTGACGGGAGCGAAGCCGCGTGTGACAGCTAGTAACTAATAATAATTATGTGTAACTGTTCAAAAGTAAACAAACCTATCAGACAAGTGAAAAACTTTAAGAGCTCGCCTTGCTCCCTCCTGTACCTTGGTCATAAATCGCATGAAGGCTAACAAAGGACCCAAATTTCTGAGACGAGGATCTAGAATTTTTAAGCCATTATATTTGAAACACGCCACTTTTCCTTCAGGACGTGGGGCTCCTTTTGGTTTTGTCACCCTTGGCAGGTTTAGTTTGCCACTGTAATTACTACTAGGTATAAAACGAGTTTCCTTATTTTTGAACCAGCGCTAAACAAATGCTGGGTTACGCCCATTATTAATTTCGAAGTTTCCTAAGAAAATCGAAGGTACAATGTTTAGTACTTAGGAGTAGGTTCAGGGTTAGATGATCAAACCCATCGTCCACACTTACTGTACGACTGGCCTATACCACAGATAATATAATACTACAGTACAGATACCCAATCCCATACAAAGAAATGTCACCTCCTTAAGTCGGGCTATTTTTTCTTTCTCCATATTTTTAACAGGCGGCAGCACCAGTGACTCATTAATAGCCCGAGGCTGTGGTTTTTTAACGCCATCTAGAATTTTGCGTAGATACTAAATCATATGGCAATTTGAGCGACGAATCGCATCATGTAGGTACTCAGAGACGTTATTTGCCAGTTGTCCTTGAACGCTTATTTCGTATTCGTAATAATAACATTAGGTATGATCGGGACAGACTCCTCAGTCCGCTCAGACCGCGGTAACTTCTTAATAGTGGTCGCATTGTGTAGCGAATTTCACAATATTCACGAATATTCCAAATCAATCAAAACTATACAATTCCTTGTAAAATTAAATGTAGGTAGGTAGCTTGCTTCCGCGGCAACGGAATGACATGATATAGGTACCTACTTCATGTCATTTTATTATTCACTATAAGGGTTACCCTTTTTTATTTTCGGTAGGTACTTAGAAAGAACAGGATGTTTTTACAAAAACTATTACTATTAAGTAATACTTTAGTTAGGTACGTAGCATGGGCTACTTGAATAAATTTGATGTAGACTAGAATCAAAGTTAATGGCGACTCGCAACAGACAATGAAAATTAAAAAAAAAAACAAAAACTAGTCGGGTTTTTGTGTACTACAATTTTAGAATCAACATTATGTAGAATTTTAATGTATTTTTATTTATTAATATTTCTTTTTAAATAATGAGTAGATAGCTCTTAAAAACTGCACAAAAACGACTAGCACGGCGTTTTGCTCGAGGAGGCGCCTTAACACTTTTTCGAATTTTGTACATTTAAACATATAAGTGTTGTATATTTTTGTGCAATTTCAACACAAGATGGGATTAGAAGAAAAACACAATTGGGCCCCCACAATATGGCGCCCAAAAGCCGCCATTTCTCTATTTTTCAATTTTAATGTAGCTAGTGACACTTGCAGGGTTAAGACGAATCGATTGACGTACGAATCATCAAAATCGGCCAACGCGTTTGGTCTCTGAAACACCACATAGGAACAAATATACATACATACATAGACTGATAAACACATTACCCTCCTTCGGCAGTCGGGTAAAATTAATTGTGCCAGCGGTGGTTAGGGGTGCGCAGCGACTCATACGAGTGTTCCAAGCCGCCATTAAGTTTGAATCGAACTGTACCTACTAGGCGACGCGTAAACTCGGACGGCAAGCGGGACTAACGTCGCGTTATCTCTTATTTTATAACCCGTGCGATTTGAGTAGGCCCTAGTGCAATACGAGTCCTGTTCCAGCGAGTTATCTAGTTAATTCGACGTGTAAACAAGCTTCACAAAAAAGTGATTTTAAGTAATAGACCAAGACTTTAATATTTAAAATTACGCCTATAATAAATAATATATTTTAAGTTACGCCTATAATAAATAATAACTGTCTTACTAAATGATTCTGACGATGGATATATAGTTTAGGACAAATTGTGAAAAACGCCATCTATTGCAAAGAACTCAAAACAAAACGAAAAGTCGACAGCAGCAATTAGTTGAAAGTAGTCTACTTTCAACTAATTTAACTTACAAAGTCTTCAACTTATCTTTTTTGTTCAAAAACCCTGATTAATGAGTGTAAATGGATAAATTAAGATTAAAGAAGCAAGTTTTGATTTTTACTAAACTTATTACAGCCTAAATCTGCTGTTTAACATTTATAAGTGATTGTTACTTTCATATTTGTTACCTATGCTGCCATCTATGATCTTTTTTTAATACTAATTATAATTTGTTTGAATTATTGAGACCCCATGCCTATACTATACTGGGTGAATCGGAATTCCGTAAGACTATCTATTCCAATCGAAAAATATAGGAACGTATGCGCTAAAGAACATTTTGTATAATTATAATGTGTGCATTCAGGTTTCCGAATCAGAAAACCAAACTTGAGCGGCCATACTAAACTAGAAGTATAGAAACCGTTTCGTAAATAATTTTTAACGAACTCTTTCATTATTTCGCTTATGTGTCGATATTCAATAAACCTAAAAAATACCATCGATCGCATTTGATTCGTGGACATCTGTCCGTGGGTCTTTCTGGTTTGAATAAAAACCAATGCGATTTAGTAGTTCCTTTTACGAATTAATAGACCTTTATGCATGTACATCACGTAGTACGGCAGTTGTACTAAGGTGAACACGCCGCACGCGCCGCAGTCATCGCATTTTCTCAGCGCAATCCGCGCCGCACGCATCTTATCCACTTCTGTACGTCTTGCTTGAACAATATTTTCTATACGGATGTCGTCTCCGCGCTGCCCGCATCGCACTCGCCGCAAGCATCGGACGCGCCGAATCTGATGACGTCATCCGCACGCGCTGGTGGAATCTGTATACCTATTCTAGCATTTTGATGAAATGCGGCGCGGATAGGTGCACGAGGCTGCATACGATTTCATATAAAGATTTATAAAATGCGATGACTGCGGCGCGTGCGGCTCCTGCGGTGCGTCAAGGTGCGCGTTCACCTTTACTCAGACGCGGATAGTAGAGAAAAGCGTAATGATGACGACTACACGATTTCAAGTTTCCAACGCCTTGCCATCTCATCTATAAAACTAATGGTATTTACAATATAATTAATTAAAAACTATTGTTTTTATCATAATATTATCACAGCAACCGTAATTAATTAAATACATTACCTTTTATTTAAATATACAGAATTTTGGACTCCAAATATTCCTTAGGCTGTATGAATTTTTATACCTTTGCCTGACCACAACACATCTACAGTAAAAAAAGCTATCTATCTCCTTCGTTCAAAAGTAACATGGAGGTTGTGCTGTGAAATTAGTAGCGAAGTATATTTTTCTTTGTTTACGTGTCGAATCTGTCGAGCTAATAAAAAGCGTACGAGATTTCGTATCATATTTTTGTGATTTATGGATATAAGTCAGAGAAAACTGTATTCAGAGTCGTTGTTGTACAGTAAGCGTTAAAATGAATAACGGTGAGATGGGAGGGCCAAGAGGCAGAGGCCGTGGATGGCAGCAACCCGATAATCAACCTCGGGAGCTTCGTAGGCCGAAGATTGTTAGCGAGGAATCAAAAGGTAAAAAGTATAACGTTGAATAAGATTTACTCCACACTTTCACACCCCGATCTTATGCTGTGTGACGTCGTCATACTTGGCCAGTTTATAACTGCGTTCTTCGTAATTATAATACTTCAGGTGAAAGTAAGAATTTTCATTTCTAATGACGTTGCTGTAGTTTGACAAAGTCAGCCGGCCGTGCTTGGAATCGATTACGGAGCAATTTTTTGTTTTTGGGTCAACTAGTTGTGGTACTATGTGCAATTATAATATTTTTATATAATGGAACATACTTTTACTCATTATAACCCTTTGTTTCAGTTGAACCTCCCAAATCAAACCTGTCGGCCGAAGCTAAGGAATGGTACCCGCCTAACTACACCCCTCATGCGGCACCTGCATACAATCCTGATCCTGGTCCTTATAGACCACACCGGTTTTCTGTGCAAGATCGACTTCGTCAAGCTCAAGATCAAAACCCTTACAGCTTAGAAGAAATGTCTTATTCATTGGATGAAGCTGAAAATATGGAATTAAGGGTTTGTATAAAGTTAATTTATTTTGCATTTACTCTATCATTTTTTAAATAAAATGTACTAAACTAATGAATTTTTCAGTCTGCCGTTCCGCAGGAGAACATAGCCAACTTGATAACAGTGATGTGTGAGATAACATTTGATCCTGGTAAATTCGATACCCTGTGTGGCCCATTGGTTGATGCGTTCGCAACTACCCTGCATGACGTGAGCTACACTAGGCCTCTAGTTGAAGCTATTGTCAATCAGGTAAAGACCTTTAATTTTTTAAATATTGTTTATTGAATAATAATTATTATTTGTAACTAACTTATCTTTTTAAATGTGTTTATTACTAACAAGCATGCGATAATCACATGTTATTGATTTGCTAAAGCTAATAAACTTTGTATAGGCAACAGATTAGATAAACAACTTAATAAAATGTTGAGAAGCTGAGAATGTTTAATTTTTTTTGAATAATATTCTCTATGTCCATGCTAAATCTTCTTTATTTTGAAACAAGTTTTTTAATAAATTCTAGATTATTTTTTATAAAGTGTGTCGCCCCCTCCCAGTTTTTTAGAGGAGGTTGGTTTCATGATTCCAGCTCTATCCAAGCAAGACCATGCCTGGCAACTAAAAAATCCAATGACTAGTAGGGGTTAAACAATCAATAATGCACAGTTAGTGTCATGTTGCCCACCACCACTGATTAATTGTAAGCATCAGAACAATTTGTATTGAATGACAAGAAACTGATCCACTATGGTTTTCTTTGTCTAAAATTAACTTGGATAAGGCTAAACAACACAGTTCATTGCTTTGATTAATAAGAATTTAAAGGTCATTAAACTGTTGAGGTTATAATAAAAAACGTGTTATAGAAGTATAAAAATAGATTACTATTTTGACTAAAATAATACATATCTATTTTCCAAGAAAAGTTTATTCAAACAACCTCAGTTATGACGGTCATGCCAATTAGAATAGAATAACATGTGCTCACTTGTAACAACTGTAGGATGTTGATTTATGTTTAAAAATGTGTAAATAAACAGTATTTAAAATAAAAGCTATATTTTTCAAAACTTAAACCTTATGTCCAACATTTAAATGTATTTATGTAATAAAAACATAAATCATAACACTCGAAATCAACTAAATCAATGTAGGCATGGCAAATAGTACACCTCATTGTTACAAAGCATGCTAAACAACAAACTTACTATTTTTGACAGTTTCTTGGAATTCCTAACTTTTTCTTACCAACACATCTCATGTAAGCAGCTGTCTAACTAGAGTTGACACTTGCTTCATGATTAAGAAAAAAAATGTATGTGTAACTCTTGAATGCAGCTGTCTTTACATATAATGTAGTTGGTATGAACTTGTTCTGAAACTTGTATAATTTGTGACAACAGTCGATAGGCGAGCCTAACTTCCGTTACAATGGAGCGCGTCTGTGCTCGATGTACGACTCCGTGTCACCGCCGGAGGAGTCCACCTTCCGCGCCTGTCTGCTGGAGCGCTGCTCTACGGAGGAGAACAAGATCATCAGCGGCATGGAGTCCTCGGAAGAGAACATGCGCGGCTTCGCCATGTTCCTCGCCGAGATATACACGCAACTGGAGGATAGCCAGGTTAGTTATGACTAAGATTAAAGACATTCAAATCTTCTCTACCTTTATAGTGAGAAAATTTTAATGTCTATTTTTATTATTCATCATGATTAATTTGAAGTTTTCCAACTGCAAGAACAATTTGTGTTATTTATAGGGAGGAAGAATCAAGACTCTTGGTGAAAGCTTGTGCAAGGTGTTCCTCCATCTCCTAGACACTGACAAGGATGTTAACATCAAAGCTGTATGCCAGTTGCTCAAAGTTAGTACCTTTTCTGTTACAACAAATAAGTACAATTTTATTGTAAATTTTATACTTGAGGCGGTGTGCTGGGTTAGTTGTTCACTCCATTCTTGAGTGATTTCTCTTCCAGGCACATTGTAACCACATTATTGCTTTGTTGATTCTAGAATTGTTTTAAATTACTTTAGTGTTCATGACACTCCATTTGAAAGTAATGTTAGAAAAAGAAATACTAACTATAAACACTGATTGCTGTCGAAAACTGATGTTCATAAAACACGCAATAAAGACAGGACGCGGTGAAATTAAACCGCACCTTCTACATTTTATATATTGACGTTTTTCACGGCTCGCTTCGTGCAAATTAAAACAACAATAAACAGACTTGTGTGGGTGTTCATGTAAAAACAAAAACAACATTCAAGTATCGGATTCTTTATATCACAAGCCAGAATTTTGAACTCGTAACGTATGTTCGTATGTACATTTATTACAAACCTAGCTTCTGCCAGCGGCTCCGCCCGCGTGAATGTCGAAAATTATCCCAAGGAAACATATTCTTGGGATAAAAAGTATCATATGTGCTATTCCAGACTATAATCTATCTCTGTGCGAAATATCATCCAGATCCGTCCAGCCGTTTGAGCGTGAAGAAGTAACAAACACACACACCCACTCACAAACTTTCGCATTCATAATATTAGTGTGATTTTCAGGAAAACCTTTGACTTATTTTTTATTGTTGCTGTCAAACATAATTTATCTATTGATTGATTAACAATTAAGATTTGGTTGCTGAATGTTTTCAACTTGTAGCAACGGTTTTTATGCACTGACAATCGTCAGTGCCATAATTAACGTTTTTGTATCTGTTAAAGCGACATTAGCCCTACAGCTCAGGAGTCGGACTGGCGATCCAGTGGTTGTGAGTTCGAACCCACTGCACCATGGTGATCTCGATTTTACTCTAGACACAAACATTATTTAGTCTGTTTGGGTTTAACAATCTAGAATTCAATGAGTATTTTACACGTAAATAGATAAATGTATATTCTTTATTGTACACCATATAAATTACAATTAGTAACGAATTGGTTCTGAGACAGTTATCAACTCATGAATCATTGTGATGGGGTTCAATGAACTCTATATCTAGAGATATCTACGTGAAAAATACTTTTAATATGTATGCAAAAGATAGCTTTGTGTGCTCTTTTTCATGACTTTCCAATCTCTTTCTTCAGCCGCGCTAATCGGTTAAGGTTTTCTTTTTGATACAGTCGACTATCTTCTGTATCTGGGCATGATGTTTTACCTTACGAAATCCTTTCTGCTTCCCATTGTTTTTGTCATTATAATTTGCTACTTTTAGTCTCTGGTCTCAGGTAAGTACATTCCTCTCGTAATGAATTTCACCGAGACATACACACACATTGCAATGCTCTGATAACAAAAGTCTAGCTATTCGATTGTTAGTCAAGATTGGTGTTCGGTTAATCAGTTTACAAGCGTTCGTCTTTTTGGAATGTCTGTCTAACGCTCACTAAGTAGTCCTCTAAGAAAATTTAATTTGCAAGATTCTTGTTGCGTCCAAAAATAGCCAGTTATTTCCGAAAAATGAACATGAGTAAAATCGTACATACTAACAACATTCTGCCATGGCAAGTTACGCGTCCACTTCGTCTACATCGGAGCCGCGGAGCGTTATGGATTTGCTTAGTTTAAAATCATACCTAAGGCCGAGTTTCTCACCTCTAAATTATCGCAGAATTAATGTGACTAATTGTCAAGCACGCGTTATCTGCTGTGATTGGCGGTTGAAAATTCATTCAACCAGTCTCAGCAGATAACGCGTGCTTGATAATTTGTCACATTAATTCTGCGATAATTTAGAGGTTAGAAACTCGGCCTAAGTCATTTAGGCTGAGAATCAACACTTTGGTGAATGACAAAAGACGGTCCCACAAAACTCCCTCCCGTCGTTTGTTCTATTCTTAAATAATTATCTACATTAATTAGATCGCCAAATCGTTTTTAACCGACTTTCGAAAAAGGAGGAGGTTCTATGTTCGACTTCTTGTATGTTTTTTTTTTTTTTTTTTTTTGTGTATGTTCACCGATATCTCCGCCAATTGTGGACCGATTTTGAAAATTCTTTTTTTGTTTGAAAGATTATGTTTCGAAATTGGTCCCATTTTAATTTGGTGAAGATCTGATGAAGAACTTCGAAGATATACAACAGAACTCTTCAATAAATAACGGCAAAACTTTAGAGACTGCTGCAATTGCATGTCTGTTTGTTGTTTATACCATTTCATAACATAACATCACGCCAGTACGCTCTTAAGGGGTAAGCAGATCTCTCATTTGATCGGTTTTGTTCAAGTTTCATGATATTCGGGTAACCTATTCTGGCGATATAAGAAACTTACTAAACAACTCGCCTTTTAGGTTAGGGTAGGTACAACTAAAAAGTGAAAAATAAAAAAACTTTTTTACAAAAAAATACTACCGACTTCCAAATAAGAAAACTACAAAGTGAAAAATAACTTTATTTTTGGAAGTCGGTGTCTTTCATAGATACAATTTTTTTGCGTTAAGGACACCGACCTCCAAAAATAAAGTTATTTTTCACTTTGTAGTTTTCTTATTTGGAAGTCGGTAGTATTTTTTTGTAAAAAAGTTTTTTTATTAAACTAAATGTTGGCGCTGTGATGTTATAGAAGTGGACACGCAACTTGAATAGATAATTGCCCGCAAAATTTCCGTTCGCAAAATCCGTGGTTATTAACCTGTTGTTTGACAGCTGTCGGGCATAGCGCTGGACGCAGATTGCCCTGCGGGCATGCATGCGGCCTTCGAGCGTTTGAAACGGCGTGCGTCCTTGGCGTGCGTACGTGGCGTGGTGGCTCTGCGAGCCGCACGCTGGGGCACCGCGGAACCCGAGCCCGCGCCCGCGCCCGCGCCTCCTCCGCAGCAGCAGCCGCCGCCGCCGCAGGAGACGCGTCGCCGGTACAACTATGGCGGTGAGCAACAATACATAATTATCTTCATTTCCATCAACCTATAGTCGTCAAATTCACACAAGTTTTCGTCGTCCTGGTAAGGCATACAGTCGTCTTTAGCAGGGTTGTTGCTGAATCGCTGATTCTTCCATTATATTCAACCTTTGATTTCCTAAACAAGACTATCTGTCTGTTATAGTTTGCCAAAAAATTGGGGCTCGTTTGTGGTGGTACCACTTTTTAGAGAGCACAAACTTTAGTGACGCTATAAATCAGAACTATTTACTCAGTTACCTTACTGTATTTATGCAGCATTAAGATACAAAACATATATTTAAATGTATACAAAGATAGGCCCGAAAATTGCCGAAATTGTATGTACTCTGGTGCTAGATTTCTGAGACTACTAAGCATTAGAAACCTTTTAAAGTAACATAACAATATTAATTTAAGTCATAATTACTAGTAGATAAATCAATATCCCTCCAGAACCTAGGATTTTGCAATTAATTGCGCACGTTTTCAGTGAGTACGGCCTTAGTCACGTTCCTGCTCTCGCTTCGATTACAGCGAGCCACGTGATCGTTCCCATCGGGCTTGACACCTGCGCCCGAAACTATGCACGTGAGCGAAGCCGTACGCTCAATAAACAATAGGGGGGGAATGTGATTCGAAGTTCACGCGAATTAGACTTATTCAAATCTGAATACAAAAAAGTTTTTTTTGGGTGTCACATTCACATACAATTTCATCGACATTTTATTTCAATATGTTACACAAAAATCGGCAATACAAACATCAAACAGTTTTTTGTTGCGTAATTTCATTATTATTTGTAAAACAAACTTTTAATAGGATGCTGAAAAAGTGGTGAAATTATTAAGGACCATCATTATTTGTTTAAAGTAGGGCAAGACTAAAATTACTTTCACTTTGAATTGCCTGTCTGTATAGTTCATGCCAAACTTCTTGGCCGCTCTGAAGTTGGATTGCCGATGCGCAAGGCACGGATCGGTGCTGCTTTTGTGTGAGATTTACTACTGCGCAGCCATTGTAGCCAACTTCAGGGAGGCGGCCAAGAAATTTGCCGAGAACTTTAACTGGAAAATTAAATAAAAATTACAAAAATTTCTCTCATTCCTGTATCAAGATATGAGGCTTTTCCTTATTATTATGTATAACTTTCTATGAGAATTTATACAGTACTACTTGTGTAGTCAATTCAGGTTTGCGCGACCTTTCGAACTCGATGCTTGCCATTAATCATGAGCTCCATTCGACTTTAGTTGGGCAAACCTGAATTCAGCCTTACATTGAAATAATTAATCATCCCTCTAGGGTTGAAAATACTCATGAATTTGTAACCAACTTTTACTATGGGACCAATCAAAATCTTCTTTATTGTTTGCTATTTCCGAGGTGATCACATAGTAAAAGTTGTTGACATTCAAGAGTACTTTCACCTGAAAGGATGCTAATAAGTTCAGTTAGTCAGTCCGTTTTGCATATTTTGCATAATGATTCACGAAATGCATCAATTAAGTGTGATAAGATGGTTTGTAACAGCGGTGAACGGGGAGGTGGAGAGTGGGCCGAGCGACGGCGGGTACCTCGCGGACGGGCACACGCTCACGGCGGAGGAGCGGGCCTTCCTGCAGAGCAACCTGCCGCCCGGCAAAAACGTCGCGCTGGATGAGGATATACTGTGAGTCGCTACTCAGTTTACCTAACTACGGCAAAGCTACAAGGAGGGTTATGCATTTTACAGGCTGTGTACACAACCATTACCCATGTACAGTACAACTATTTTCTTAATGTGCCTCGGCAATCATCGCATTTCCGAATACAAACGAATGCTAATTTCCTTGTCCATCAATTATTAGATATATCGTGTATAATCATTTGAATTCAGAACTAAGTACCTACTTTATTGTTGTTTTGTTTTAATTTCCTTGTGAAATATATAGAGCTGTAAAAATAGGCAGCTTTAGCAGCTTTACTCCCATTTTTTTAACCGACTTTCGAAAAAGGAGGAGGTTCTATGTTCGACTTCTTGTATGTTTTTTTTTTTTTTTTTTTTTTTTGTGTATGTTCACCGATATCTCCGTCAATTGTGGACCGATTTTGAAAATTCTTTTTTTGTTTGAAAGAGTATGTTTCGAAATTGGTCCCATTTTAATTTGGTGAAGATCTGATGAAGAACTTCGAAGATATACAACAGAACTCTTCAATAAATAACGGCAAATCTCTCGGGACTGCTGAAATCGCATGTCTGTTTATTGTTTATACCATTTTATAACATAACATCACGCCAGTATGCTCTTAAGGGGTAAGCAGATCTCTCATTTGATCGGTTTTGTTCAAGTTTCATGATATTCGGGTAATCTATTCTGGCGTTATAGGAAACTTACTAAACAACTTGCCTATTAGGTAGGTACAACTAAAAAGTGAAAAATAAAAAAACTTTTTTACAAAAAAATACTACCGACTTCCAAATAAGAAAACTACAAAGTGAAAAATAACTTTATTTTTGGAAGTCGGTGTCCATAACGAAAAAAAATGGTACCTACGAAAGACACCGACTTCCAAAAATAAAGTTATTTTTCACTTTGTAGTTTTCTTATTTGGAAGTCGGTAGTATTTTTTTGTAAAAAAGTTTTTTTATTAATAAAATGTTTAAAGAGTATTAACAACTCTGTATACTGTTGTATCCAAGTTGATTGAAGACATGAAAAAAATGTTTGTACTATATGTTGTTGTTATTTGTTTGTATTTTTTAACACATTAGTGAGGAAGCAGGTTAACCCTCTGACACCCCTTCTATTTATCATAATTATTATGTTTATGATTATTACAATATTGACAATGTATTTTAGCGAGGAGCTGGAAAACGACGCGTGGGACACCGGCATGGATGCCGAAATGCAAGCCGGCTTCTTGGAGTTCCTCAAGATGTCCAATCAAATCAAACGATAACCGCACGTTGCGACGCGCCCCTTCCCTCGCGGGGCACAGACCAAACTGCGTCTACTATGCTAGGACAATGGTGAAAACTATAAAAAAAATATAAAATATATAAAACTATAAAAAAGATTTAATGGGAGCGATCAACCTCGTAGCCATCCTGTCAACGATTTCAATATGAGTTTGATGTAAGACCTTGGCGTATCAGCGCACCGAGGCGCGAGTCGCCGGTGCCACGTCGCGAGAGAATACGCTGACTGTTAACTCCAGCATCCTACTAACAGTTTTCCACCTTACCTACTTAAAGCAACAACAACTTTACTTTTAGGTGCTCCATCGTAGTGAATTAAGTATCAGGATTATATACCGACTTAAAGCTTGTTTAATTTTAGATTTCATATGCCTTTATGTATGACCAAACTAGAATATTTTCAGTAAAAAAGTCTTATAATTTTTTTTTAGTGTGATATTTAATCTTTTGGTCTGTTGTTCCGGAGGGTCTTAACTGTGTTTACGTATACAGTAGTTAAATGTTTAACTTAACTATTGATTTAGTTACGTCAGCAAATGCCCAGTTATTAGTTTTCAATGTTATACGTAAACACATTCGACTTATAATCACATGGACTAAATGTAAACAAGTAGGTAACTAAGTGTTTAATTTAATTAAAAAATTACTGTTGTTTTCTTGTATTGTTAAGTTGCTAATGTTTTTATTAGTTCCCACCACTAATTTGGACGGCCATAATTTTAGAGCCATTTTCTTGTTTACATTTCGTCTATAACCTAGTGTTTAGTGATCTCATAATTTCTCCAATTTTTTTTCTATTCATGTTATAGAAAAAAACGTTGCATTAATTTTGGGGTTTCTTCACATTTCCTCAAACAATACAGAAAATGTTGAAATAAACCTAAAATAAAATAAAAATACCTTCTGTATGCAAAAATAAGGCTAATTACTTCCATTCCATTGTAAACAATGCCCACTGGAGAAAAATGTTACATAATAATATTGCATAAGTTAGAAGGCTGAAAATTTTTTTATTTACTTAAATGACATTTTGTCCATTTTACTGATGAATTAATTATTATAATTGAATGTAATTTTAAATTGATTGAAAATCTTTTTGTAGGACGCAGTAAGGAATACAATCAAGATTAATTTTAATTGCGTAATCCATTTCTTTGGCACAAATTTCTTTAGTTTAGTGCATGTGCAATAATTCACAATTCAATTCAAATACTAAGTCATTTTAACATTTTACATTGTTTGCATTTTACACAAAGTTGCGTAATTTTTACTCTTTAAAAGTAAACTGATCTACATAAGGACCTAGATTACAAGAACTTTTAGAGCATATAAAGTTGTTCTATCGATACTTCCAGTTGCATTTTCTCATAACTTTTAAATGGTTTGTCGATGTGGAGTAGAACAGTATGTTTTGCCAAATTCGTTACACTTGTGTCGTGTGTTGTTGTAATTATATTTGCCTATTTGAAATGAGTGAGACGGTGTGACAGATGCCTTGTGTGAGTAATGGATCTAAAGCCCAATAACCCTAATTGCTGATCAGTGACTACAGTGATCTAAAAGAGTTTAACGATTTACATAGCAATAACTAAGCTACCTGCTAAACTAAGCCATTTGTGCTGATTATTGAAGTAATGAAAACCTTTTTCGAATATATTTATGGACTACAACATTTATTTATTTGAAGCAATTAGGAAAATGTTTATAATATTCCATTGTATTTTTGTTGCAGTGATATTATGAATGTTATAAGAATAAATGGATATTTTAATAAAAGTCATTTAAATAAATTGTTTTTCATTTATTTTATCTTATTTGCCCCCATTATCAGTGCCATAAGTGTCTTATGGCATATGACGCAACTTCACTATCTACAATGTTATTGTCTCTTGAGATATTATGTCACAATATATGTACTTGAATAGCCACTACAAATATTATTATAATAAAAGTAGTATTCTAATAGTTGCACAATGTAATCTTATCTTATGCATCGTCAGGTAAAACCTTGTAGGGGTTAAGGATTCCGTTGGGATCCATCAGCTGTTTGAGATCCTTCATAAGCTTTAGTGCAGATTGATCTTTACTGTAGTGTATGTACTTCGGTTTCCTGAAGCCGATGCCGTGCTCGGCGCTAATGGAACCGTTCAGTTTGCTCACTTCTTCAAAGATGTATGGCTCCAGTAGAGATGACACTTCTTTGGTGTATTGCGGCACAGTGACGTTGATGTGTATGTTACCGTCCCCTGGAATTTGATTACTCATGTGAATATTTCCTCGACTAATGTTAGAGCAGTAAGATCGTTAATTGATGGAATAATTAATTTATTTTGATGTATGCAAATACATTAAGGAAAATGAGTGTTCGGGTAGTAAATAGTTTGTGTACTCAGTAACCACTTATAAATTACTAGAATATTTTGATCTTGTCACGTACCGACATGTCCATAGCCGAAAACTTTAATGGCCTTATCGCCGAGTCTCTTTCTCAGAACTGGTACCAGGTCGTAATAATTTTTCAGCGGTATGGAAACGTCGTACTTGAATACGTAGCCCCCTACTAAGCCCGCTCCTGCGATGCTTTCGCGAAGGTTCCAAATTGTCTGCAATCAGAACAAAAATAGCTTTTTGTTGTCATAGAATTTATATGGGTATAAATCTTTATGCGTGTTCTAAACCACTTGGTACCCATTCAAGCGTAAGTAACCAGCAGCCTAATTGCGTAAGTGAATTCGGCAATGCAAATCGACCAATCACTTAAGACGGAAATCCACACCGCGTCTTTCATCTCTCATGTGATTGGTCCATTGATGGCGGTCAAATCCTCTGCCTTGCCGAATTCACTTGCGCAATTAGGCTTCTGTTATATTTATCACCTGCATTTTAGCGGGTTCTGATGCGACAGTTCCGTCCACGATAAGTCCTGTCTCCATCTCGTTGGTTAAGAACCTCGTCAGCTTCTCACTGTCATGAGCCTCGTCGCTTCCATGCGTCTCCACCAACACGTAGAACGGATACTCTGAGATTGGGTTTCTGTTGAAAAATATAAGCTAAGTATAGTCCTCGCCAAACTTCTTGGCTGCCCTGAAGTTGGTTTACCGGATGCGCGAGGCACGAAATGGTGCTGTTTTTGTATGAGAATTTCTATTGCGTGGCTGCGCAATAGAAATTCTCATACAAAAACAGCCAACTTCAGGGCGGCCAAGAAGTTTGGCGAGAACTATAGGTTGCTGTAACTGAGTGTTACTAGGGTTCCCATAGGAAACAGATACTTACAACATTGCAGTTACTTACGGTAGCTTAAGATTCTTAACGGTGAAATCTATCGAATCGAAATCGGCCATTTCAAAAGCCGATAGAATTTCACCTAACTGTGATTTGGCGCTTTTGTACAGTTTCAGAACATTTTCAAAGTTTTTGACACCTGCAAGATTGAAGAATAGTTATATGTTATCCCTATGCCTAAACAACGCGTGACGAAAATTGCCATGCTATGGATGGATGGAGAGGAACAAAAGCACCCACATCTCAATAGCTGATATTACCTACCTGCTGTTAGGATAAAAGACCAGTAAAATAAACAATGTGGAAAAAGTGTGCTTACCAAAGAAACCCAAATTCACGGCCTTTGGTAACACTGGGCAATGTATAGCGACTTTGGTGACGAGTCCTAACGTTCCTTCAGATCCTATAAAAAGGTGCTTCAAGTGATACCCTGTGTTGTCCTTCTTTAGTGCTCTGAGGCAGTCTATGATAGTGCCATCGGCTTTTACCTTGAAATACGAAGAAAGATTAGATGGTAAAGCAATTAATAGAAACGAGAAAAAGTGAATTAATTACTGATGGTCATAATTTAAATGGTAAAAGTCTTAAGTATGCCTTTATATTCCTCATAGGAGTAACTACCTACATCTTTTTCAGACGGTCGTATCCAAAATCTTTGGGCATAATTATTTATGTTCCCTGCATCTGTTCGTAATTATGTCACTCGATACGAGAGAAGAAAGCTGCGTGGCATCAGGTTTTATGAAACCGGTTTCTCACCACCCACGAATTTGTCAGATGATACGAATTATTTATGAGCTAGTGGCAAAGAACTGTGACTCTCAAGCTGTTTCAAATCTTAACGTAGACTTAATTAGTAACGACGTCTAGCATAGTAGCCAGTCCAGTAGGTACTTCGACTTATTTCCAACATATATTTATAACAGGCTTTTATCAGTATAAACAACTATTATTACTGAAGTACATAACGTCATTCATATTTACTTAAATTGATTTAGTACATTTCCGTATCTACACAGCATACCTAGTTATATTTATCCATGCAGAGATAGCTAGGGCAATGAAAACATACACAGTTATCTCTTGTTCACATTTTGAGAAAACGGGTTATGTGTGGGGCTCGTAGACAAAGCACCAAACCTGTTATGAACGTGCACCCGTCTGTAATCCTACGAGTATATTCACATGTAGATAACGGTTTCTATACAGTTCAACAATGGCCCGACTGATGTTAGACGTCGTGTCGAAGTACAAAATTACGTTTAAATGTACAGAACAGGAGGAAATAAAACAAGCTATAGAGAATAGATTGAGCAACGCTTGATGGACGGGGTCAATAGATTCCTAACTATTTATAACTTATCTATCAATATTGCGATTTTTAAACTTACTGCCTCAATTCCTAACACAGATCCGTGCAGGTTGCCATAGCGCAGTAATCTCAGTCCTCCTGCATTCGTGCTGGTATTGCCACCGATGTGACAAGTCCCCTTGGCACCTAAGTCCAGGGGCATAATGAGATCTCGCTCGCGTACATAGTTGTCCAGATTCTCCAGAATACATCCCGCTTCACAAACTAAGGCCCCTGCAAGTGATTGATCGATGTAAAAAAAAAAATACATAGTTCTTTTCGACAGTTACACGGCTGTACAAACGACAGAAAAAATTGGTACAGCAGGTGATACGCAGGATCGCAGGTAGTCTCAACATGCATTATAGTGAAGCGGTGTGGTATAGGTACGTACAACCGCTACGAGCGGATTAGCTAACGTAGATGCAATGGCTTCGAGTATAACACGTAAGCTTTGTTGTATAATGCCTTTAGTTGCTTGGCAAAGCTTGTACTTACATGTTGCCGTAATATTACACTGATTTCATTACTCCGGTGTGTTAGGTTGAAGGATAAAAATGATTACATCATTATCAGCAGCCTAATTGCGTAAGTATATTATCCAAAGCAAAAGAATCGATTCTTTCCCAAAACCAACTTTACGTAGTGCATATTGATACGAAAAGTCGTTTTTGGGAAGGAATCGATTCTTTTGCTTTGGATAATATACTTTCGCAATTAGGCTGCAGGAACCGATCACAATCTTGAGGAGATATAAGCAGCATACAAAAAGGAGAGAGAGGAGAGGGAATGGATGGAGAGGGAGGGGACGGCCAAAGAAAAGATGGATGGACTGTGTGAGGAGTGATATGAAAGAAAAGGGAGTCAGTGATAGCGTGACGGGGGACATGGCGGTATGGAAGAAAACGTGTTGCGCCGACCCCAAGTAACATGGGACAAGGGCAGGAAGATGATGATGACAAAAGTATAATAAACCCCGCACAAAATGTTAGGAAAAAGCCGCACGGGAATCGAACCCGCGATCCTTAGGTCGGCTAAATAAGTCGAACGAAATTATGACGTAGGATTGTGAAATACATTGTCAGAAATAGTTTTCAATGTTAAATATTAACCTGAGACGTCATCAAGGGTGATGATATTGTTCATGAGTGCAAAACTGATGACGATCTCGTCGAACACTGGCACGGAGCCACCTACGAGTCCGGTATTGCCACCCTGAGGACATACTGCCAGTCGCCTGTCGTTACAATATTTCAGGATTGTAGACACTTCTTCTGTACTCCTTGGTTTTAATACAACTGTTGATTGCCCTGAAAATTTTATCAATTATGTAACTCGTATGACGCAATACCATTGTATAATTTAATATTATGCACTTTATCACGACATCCGTATCAGTGCAAAACAAAACAAATCGTAGGTACCTATGTTTATTACCAAAAGTACGTGAAAATATCTAATCTAATTCATTACTGGGAGAAGAAGTGTTGGTCTTCCGGCAGCAAGCAAGTTGGCAGAACCTAGATGTGGCTGGCACAGGAACGTGGGAACCACCCTAAGTCGGCTGCTGCCGAATCTGGGTGGACCGAGCGTGAGCTGCCAACGGCTTTACACGGGGGTGGTGCGCTCGATGGCACTCTCGCTGATCCGATTCGTCGCAGGAGGGAGGGACGGCGCAGGCGGAAAAGTGCCGACTTAACAGGAGTCAGCGGACGATAGATCGGGGACTCTGTCTCTATCGTCCACGCTGCAAGGCCCCTGGAGTTGTGGTAATGTCCCAGTGCAACCGGACATCGCCGAAGGAGGGGGGAGCCCAGGGGCGGGCAAAGAAAAGGGAGCCCAGAAGTGGGCCACGCTGGATGGGTCGCGAATGTCATGCGTAACAGTTCTCGCGGCCCACCCACTAAGGAGAAAGTAGGCATTTTCTTAGAAGAATAAAAAAAAAGAACGGGCCTCGGCTAGGAACTGAAATAATCTAAAGTGGGCTATGTCAGGCTGTGGATCATCATCATCTGCCTAGCCTTTTCCCAACTCTATTGGGGTCGGCTTCCAGTCTTACCGGATTCAGCTAAGTACCAGTGTTTTACATGGAGCGACTGCATATCTGACCTCCACAACCCAGTAACTGGGTAACACGGTACATCTTGGCAAGACTGGTGTCAGATCTCAAGCTTCTGACTAACCGTAACGACTGTCAAAGATCTTCAAATGACAGCCGGGACCAACGGCTTAACGTGCTTTCCGAGGCACGGAGGAAACTCGGTATATTGAAATGGCTATGTCAGGCTGTGGATGATGATGTTAAACTATCAATTTGTACCGACCTATATATTTTTAGGTCGTGATGTTTACAGTACCTCTGCAATTCTTAATCCAGTCAATGTTATATGGCAACACATCACTTTCGTCAGTCAACACTCGTTCTTCTCCGAGTACAGACCGGAAGTAACCAACATCTGATGGTTCTATCTTGCCGAAGGCTTTTCTATGAATGTTGTATTTTTCCTAAAAAGTAAAGGAAGAAACGTAAAAAAAGACTTTTCATTAGGCAGGACCACATTTCACTCACTTCTGCATTTCAAATGGTACCAAACAGAGACGTTGTAATACCTAGACGGAACGTGTTTAAGAAGAAAAAGAAACTGTCAATTCTTTCGTTCTTACTTATAGAAAACTCTATGAAAAAGACATAGACAAAAGTATATCTATCTCTTTTTGCTTATGATGTTATCTGTTAGTGCGAAAGTGAATACCGATATTGAAATTGCGTCTTAAACACGTTCCGTCTAGGTATTACAATGTCTCTGGGGTACATGGATAAATGCCGAAGCAGGAGGTTATAGCCTACGGCCTACCTAGTTCTCGCAAAACTTTTTGGCCGTCCTGAGATTGGCTACAACGGCTGCTCAGTGCTCAGTAGTAAATCTCATACAAAACCGCAACTCTCATGCAGCGCAGCGCGCCTTAATTGCGCATTGCAAAGACAACTTCAGGGCGGCCAAGAAGTTTGGAGAGAACTATAGATGATGATGACATTAAAAATCTTAAATCATTGTCCGCTTGCTTTTCTCAGTCTAATAATTGAAAGTACCTATACAACTACGTAATAACTACGCCATAAAAAGCGTAAAGTTACCTACTGTAAACACCTCTGCGAAACCAAATGTAGTACCTACCTACCTTACTTAATTAAAATGTTCACACAACAAAATACAATAAGAAATTAAAGAAATAACAAATGACACTCTACTCGCACCCGCGGCTAATATCCCTTTGGCGAAATGGGTGATAGAACTGATAGAAAATTTGTAGTCTCAAGAAAACAATAAACGCACACATAATGTAGAAAGGTAATTCTTTCTTACCGAAGACAGCTGTGGTAATGCCTGTGATGCATATCTAACTTGTTCCAATACATTATTCTTACTAACTAACTTCACAAACGACGTTAATGATTTTAACATTTTTATATACTTCGACGTATTTATTTACTAAACACAACGACAGTAGCGTCTTACACCAAATTTAAAATGATACTGATAGCAGCTATACCCAGTTAAAATGGTGCAAACGTGTTATTTACAACAACAAATTCTCCTAACGCTGGACTAAATTGGGGCTTCAGCATGTTTGGGAGGGAATAATAAACCTAATAAGTAACTAAACGTTCAATAGAACATTTAAATCATAAGTTTATACATTAGGTATGCGTTCGCTTCGAGGTCGACTCCATACGATAACAATGATTACGTAACTTTGGGTAAACACAGTATAGTGTGGACCAGTTAGATCTAGATTGCAACAGATACCTAAATACCTATTGCCTAACATTTGGTTTTACCTTACAAAAACAAGTCAAATTTTCAAGGAACTTTGCTGTAGTATACAAACTACACAATGAAATCTATGAACATCCATTTACAGCTTTGAGAATCATTCAATCAGCAAGAGGAAAAGATCAATGACGAGTAATGACGACAAACAAAACACTTGGACGTCATGGAATCACTATCCATGGAATTAGTAAGTATAACACCATCATTTCTTGACATCTAAATATTCAAAAGAGTGTCAAAAACAATTAGTGAACATTATTAATTCATCAGAAATTGATATTCATTTATCAGTAGGGAAAAAATGAAGGCAAATTGAGTTCTAGTTGAATTTTAGTCGATTGTTGTCGAAAAGAAATTCAAAAGAAAGCACGCCGTTCAGTGAGTGTTGACAATGGCAACTTAAACGTCAACACGTCAAATTTATTTTGACATTGACAAATAGCCCGAAAGCACTGACACGAGCGAGACGCGAGGAGGTGTTTCTATCGTGTTTTTAAGTTACACACGTGTTAATTTAATTCATAAAAATGGTGAAATTGAAGTCAAAGACTGGAAAGAAAAAAGTACCTGTTGTTCTTCAAAATAAGAAAGATAACGAAAATGAAGTGGTTTTGCCGCCTGTTCGAATGTCTGATGATCCGGCACCAAGACAGGTTAGAACTTAATTGCAGTTAATTACTGAAGATCCAAATTTAATTCACATGCTGTGAGATTTCCATTTAGTGCAGTTGTTATATTTGTCTAAATGCATATTCGATTACCTTATTATAATCAGGAAATGAAAACATAACCTAAACTAATAACTTTCAGGTAAAATGGATCAATAGGCAAAGAGTTTTAGTTTTCGCCGCACGTGGAATTAATCACCGTCATCGGCATTTGATGGAGGACATAAAGAAAATAATGCCACATCATAAGACAGAATCAAAAATGGAGAGAAGTAAAAATTTGTATGTTGTCAATGAGATCAGTGAAATGAAGAACTGCAACAAATGCATTCTATTTGAAGGCAGAAAGATGAGAGATCTCTATATGTGGATGGCTAACATACCAAATGGGCCAAGTGTCAAATTCCTGGTTGAAAATAGTAAGTTTTCTATTGTTGAAATACCTAACGCTAGCATGTATTGCATCTTAGGTTTTCTAATACAAATTCGTTTTCTTTTCAGTATACACAATGGCTGAATTAAAAATGACTGGAAACTGCCTGAGAGGATCCCGGCCTCTTTTATCTTTTGACCCACAGTTTACAAAAGATCCACATTACTCTCTGCTGAAGGAGCTCCTCATTCAAACATTTGGTGTTCCATACCACCACCCCAAGAGTCAACCATTCTTTGATCATGTGTACACCTTCATGATCCTTGATAACAGGATTTGGTTCAGAAACTATCAGATCCTGTCTGAAGATGGAGCTTTAGCTGAAATTGGACCTAGATTTGTGCTGAACCCTGTATGTATACAAAGCTTAAGTTTACCTTTTAGTATGTAAAAGACTTGATCAAACATATAATTTACATTATCAGAACACATTAAGTACTGCTGCTGTGTCTAAACTTTTGCTATTTATAGGTTAAAATATTTTCTGGATCATTTGGTGGTGCAACATTATGGGAGAATGCTAAATATATAAGCCCTGCCAAATTGAGACAAGCTGTGTCCAAAAAAGCTGGTAGCAAATATGAAAGGAGAATTGAGAAAAAGGCTGTTTACGAAGCTACCAAGCCTGAAACTGGTTACCCTGACATTGAAGGAGCTGACTTCTTCAAGGGTGATGCCATGGAGAAGGCTCAGGAAGTTATTGTCAAAGGTAAATTAGGTTCATATAAACAATACATTGTCACTTTATCTACATTTGGTTGATTTATTTATGTCAATATTCTTGCTTTACAGAAGAGATAGCAGAACAAGAAGATTCAATGGAAGAAGAACAAGAAAGTGACAATGAAGTCAAAAAGCCAGCATTCAGTATGTTGATGAAGAAACCTAAAACAAATCCAGATAAAACTATCAGACGTAAGCAACTTAAAGCCAAGAGTAAGGCAATATCTGACCAAATTAAGAAGAGGAAGCAATTCAAAAAGAAAAAACCTGGTAAATCGTAATAATAAAATTTATTTTTCACACAATTGATTTTTAGTTTATTGTGTTTACTATTATTAAGGATGATTCCCTGGATGATATTATGGAAGAGCTAGGTTGAGGTACTCTTTACAGATTACTGCTATATAAATAGTTTTCAATAAAATATTGCATAATTTCAATGTTATTTGCTTGGATGATATAACAAGCAATAAAATGTATATAAGTAAGTAAACTGAACTGCAGCAAGTTTTGTAAAATTAACATGCTTATGTAGATTTATTAGAGATTTCAAAGAAATACGTATAAATATAAAGGTACAAGATACATTTTAAAATATGGACGGTTATTACAATTCTCTAAAATAATACTATAATAATTAAATTATGCATTATTATTACAATCCAAATATTCACCTTTACAACAAATTATGCTCTTTTTAAAACATTAATTAAAAAGGTTTAAACTAGATTAATAAATTGAGCACCCTCTATGAAGTTCTAGTAAAACTGGAATGCATAAAAATCTGTGCATTAAACATTTGTGTCGGCATATAAAAATTGAAAACTTTTGTCATTATAAAAACTAATGTCACTTAAAATACAAAAATTTGTAAAAAAAATGTAAATATAAAATTGTACTTGAAATTAGCCTTAAAGTAAAACATATTTATAAGCTTTTAGTTTATGTGCAAGCTTATGTTAGAAAGTTACGCATGTAATAGTCAGATCTTATGGACAATATTTTGGTGGTACCTAATTACTTAGTAACTCACCACATTCCAACTGCAAAGTTAATACATAATTATACTGGCTAAAGTGGGTCATTAGCATTACAGTCGTCCCACAAGCTTGTCTTGCAGTTTGATAGTTGTTGAAACAAAATGCATGCTTATCTAAACATCATCTTTGCAATGCAATTCAGGGTTAAAACAGTTATTGAAGGCATACAAACTTGCATCAAGCATTATCATCTTGCATTTGAGATTACAATATATGAGATTTCTATAAATAGGAAGTATAACAGACATTTCCCACAAATCCCATCGAAACAGTTTCTGGAATTTTGACATTATTAAAATAGACACTATCACACTGATATTTTAAATATTAGGAAACACGTAGTTTGCAAAAATACACAAAAATAAAATTTCTGGTGCATATCATAAACATTTCTAAAATTCATGTAAACATTCATAAAACATACTTAGTATTATAAAATTAAATATTAGCAATCGAGAATTTTATTAGAAAAATATTATATTATGAGAACACGGAAAACCATGACTTCTTATACCTACTAACATTGCACCATCGTCAATTATTATGATAAGTTACAAAACATAGTGATTTACATGTACCATGCTTTAGATCAATGTGCTTATACCAATAATAAATAAAAAATGCATTACTGAGTTTGAGTAAAAGCGTACAATTCTTCTTAATTCTAAAGGCTGCCAATTTCACCTGAAAATAAAATAGATGTTTTATTCAACTGAATTTGTTAATAAAACAAAAAATATTGACATCGCCAGAAAGGCTTAGGAAAACAATTTCTGTAATATTGGAGAAATCAAAAATTCCATCGCGTGAGTTTTATGAGGTCGATGTACAACCAAACCATGACGACCTTTCGAAAAGGTCACCCAATCTACTGACAAAAGGTCGTAAGCTGGCCTGGGTGTCTAATATTTTGAACGACAGTCATACTCTTCGCAGATTAAAATATCGATGTATTCGTAAAGTTTAATAGATTTACGTGAGTTAGAAAGTACGTTATGACAAATTATTTAATTGAGAATGTTCATCATCGTGATGTACGGAACTTCGAAAGCTTGCTATGACGAATTACTGAATTTCGAAGGTTTTATCTCAATGTACATCGATCAGAATCATTCAGAGCAAACGGTTCTATTAATATGTAGTGGCATGAAAGTATGTTATATAAAACTTTAAACATTAGAAGGGCATAAACAGAGACCAGCTGTATCGTGCTTGGGCACAAGTCAACTCATTCGCGAGAGGACTGTATTTCACTTCACACATGAGAGCCTCATTGAAGACAGAAGGAACATGCATTTGAAACTTCTTGAGATCCGTGATGATGCCGAACGGGCCGACCTCAATGCTCAATACCGTCAGAAGCGAAAGATGATTTATCGTGGTTCGCGTGCAGATAAAATGCGGTGCGTGGATGATGTTGCTAATCGTGCACAACACGCTGTGAACACCGGCAATGAAACTCACCAAGACCTTGGCAGGGAACAGAAGGCTCAAAAAGAGGAAAATCTAGAGAGCAAAGTAGAGCAGCTACTACGCTGGCGCCAACACTTTGAGGAGGTCTTCCGATTGTCAGCATCATCAACGCCTGACGCGTTTCAGGTCAATTCTTCACCAACTCGGCCTCTCAACATCAACACGGAACCGCTGTCAGTCTCCGAGGTGGCTGAAGCTATCCTCTCTTTGAAGGCAGGCAAAGTACCGGATCTGGACCTGATAACGGCGGAAAAGTTGCAAGCAGACTTCGCCTCTGCCGTCGACGTGCTGACGCCTTTATTTGAATAGATATGGACCACTGGAACAAGGGACTTCTAACAACTGTGCCCAAGAAAGGCGATCTCATCAGTAGCTGCGATAACTGGAGAGGCATTACATTGCAGTCGATTCCCTCAAGTCTTCTGTAAGATAATCCTAGATAGACTGTCGAATGTCGTGGAAATTCTTCTGCGCAGGGAGCAGGCGGGTTTCCGTTCGAAACGCTCATGCACGGACCAGATCAACATTCTTCGTATCATAATCGAGCAGGCAGCAGAATGGCAAAGGAAGATTTATCTTACCCTAAAAGTTCGAAATACAGTAATTCGTCATAACAAGCTTTCGAAGTTCCGTACATCGCGATTATGAACATTCTTATTTAAATAATTCGTCATAGCGTACTTTCTAACTTACGTAAAACGTACTTTTAAACTTTACGAATACAAATGTATGACTGTCGATTTGAACAAGCCCCCCCATTCTTATATCAAGCACAGACAAATTATTATAAGAATAGACTAAATAGAATAATATTGATAATGCGAACATTCTAGATACCGAATAGAATAAGGAAAATTAGTCATAACTAGAAAGAAATCTACCACCACATTTCCATTCAAGATTCTACACACCAATCAGAGCTCCCCTTTAAAGCATCATTCACAAATACAATGGCCCCGTTCGCACTTGCGGTTAACCACTTCAGCCAACAACCAAGCGGAGATTGGTCATGATTAATAATACGCTGATACAGTACAAGGGATGTTATAAAATAAAGTGATCATCATTCCGAGCGAGAGAGGGATGTAGCTATTCCGGGAAAAAATAACGATATTTTTTTAGCAATGGAACAAGATTGGCTTTGATGTTTTTACCCTATACAATTTATTGGAATCCTTACTAGGAAATCGGAAGACGTAATCGTAGTTAGGAACAGATTGGATTTGATTTAGTCAAATCGGAGATCCAAACGCTCTACTTTCTGAGTTGTCTACGATTGAGAATGGTGTAATCGCGAAGCTGCGATTTAGAACGATTAGTTGGCGTCAGTGATAACAACTTGTTGAATTTTCTACTAAAACTGGTGTTTTCAACCTCCTAGTCATCCTATTTAGTGACGAAATATTTCTTTTAGTGGCTGGTGATTTTTTCTAGCGGTTAAATTACACAGAATGCGACTTACATGTCTAGTGGTGTGTACGATTTAAAATTCAATTTAGTGTAGTGTGATCACTAGCTTACAATTTAGGTTCCTAATTGTTTCTAACTAGGATTCCAATAAATTGGATATTATATTAACGGTTTTAACACTTTCCTAAACCGCCCCACATTCCCTCTCGGCATGCTGGGATTGCGATTAATCGCAAGTGCATACAGGTCTTTACAACACCAAATAAAGCAATAATAAATTACATAGGAATATTCTGCAGCCTGTAAACACTATAAGGCACTGAACGGACATGCATAAGCCCCAAGCAACAGGCTTCGAGCTTCAGTACTTGTCTGGCACATCCTGCAACTCAGCGCCATCTTGTTCGTCGTATTTGTCTTGTTTATGGCCGCCGAGTTCCGCTAGACGCGTGTTCTTCCACCGTCCGTCATTACCGTTCATATTGCGATCCTCACAAACGCAGAGGAAGAGGGAGTCAACTACCATCTGTAAAAGAAAATTAAAATGTCTTGAAATAAATAACCCGAATAAATAAATGTCAAGTTTTAGGGTTTTTTGTGCTATAAACAAGTAGAAAGTTTACTATTTCCTAGGTAAATTATATTTTAAAATATATAAAAACATAGGAACAAACCTCGTAGAGAGAAAGAATACAGTGTGCAATGAAGAATGAGTAGATGCAGATCACTAGTGTGGGGACAGCAAAGAAGTGCAGTTCAGTGTTGCGTTTGAGGAGTAGGAGGCCAATGATCCCGGTCACTGCTGTCACGATGCACTTGCCCAGGAACAGTATGAAGTCACCCACGCTGTTTATTGTGGCCACTTGCAGTGCGTTGTTCACAATTGTGCTAAATGCCTGAAATAGTATAGGGTATTATCAATACATATAATAAATCTGTAGAAAAGTAGTTTTTTTATGTCGAAAATATTTCCAAACAAAATAGCCAGGGCGATAAAGGATAACCAACGTTCTGTTGGTTAGCCTGCATTTTTGGATTTTTTACTGTTTAGTTGTGCACGCATCACCTAAAATGTACGAAACCAATGTAGATAACTTTTATACATGGACATTGTGCGTAGGTAGGTTTTTGTTTCATCGCAATCGGTTCACTCTATGAAAAGATACATGAATTTAAAGAATTCAAGAAGTAAAATATCAAAACACGCAATTCAGATACTCGGACCATATTCGATAAATGGAAAAAAAATGATAGGTATGTAAAAATAGGGTAGGGTAGGCAGTTCACGGGAGCGAAGCCGCGAGCACTGCTACTTTTTGGGGTTCCGTACCCAAAAGTTAAAAAGGGGACCCTATTACTAAGACTCCGCGATCCGTCTATCTGTCCGTCCGTCACCAAGCTGTATCTCATGAACCGTGATAGCTAGACAGTTTAAATTTTCACAGATGATGTATTTCTGTTGCCCCTATAACAACAAATACTAAAAACAGAATAAAATAAATGTTTAACTGGGGCTCCCATACAACAAACGTGATATTTATGCCGTTTTTTGCGATAATGGTACGGAACCCTTCGTGCGCGAGTTCGACTCGTTCTTGGCCGGTTTTAATAAAGTTGCATTGCAAATAGGCGACCCCCGCTTTCGCCATTAGGTATTTTATAGATTAATTTTGTCAAGAAGTTATGTTCGAAATAAGGTCATACATGGTTTTGTCGACATCTGTCGTGGATATTTATGACTACCTACTGTTTTAACACAGAATAGTTTGCCGATAGTGGATTTCGATTACAAAAAGATTGAAAGCAATTATATAAATGAGGTTGTTCATGCAGTGTTAAAATTGTTTGATTACTTTGTTTAATTTATTATTCATAACAACGGAAGATTCTGCAGCCTAATTGCGTAAGTGAATTCTGCAAAGCAAACAAGTCGATTCCTTCCCAAAAACGACTTTACGTATTGTATATTAATACGTAAAGTCGTTTTTGGGAAGGAATGGACTTGTTTGCTTTGCAGAATTAGGCTGCTGGTTCAAACAAGCAAAAATAAGTGCCAATTAGTCATACCAGTCAGTTTTCCTCTTGCGAAGTGACCTTCTGTTTAACAATAGCATGAGGAATTAAATAGGTGTAAACATTCTCACGCCTGGTGATGAAGAACAAAAGCTAGCAAAAAGTTTGAACTATAATATATATATGTCTGAATAATAGTAATATAAACTGCCGAGTAACCGTTCTAGTTTCTTAGCAATCAGACTATTGACCTAACAAACCGTTTTGTAGTAAAACTAGGGTGGCCTTCTTTCTATGGGCTGACCTTTAAGCCATTGCGGAAGAGTACTTCAATTTATAGTGGCCTATAAAGGCTTGCGTGCTTTGTATTGTATACTTGCGCCTATGTATTTCATTCAGATATCTCTTCTATTCAATAAGATTTAGAATAGGAGCTAAGCTACCCGTCGTGATCATTGCAGCGTATGCCAACAATATCCGCTTTCGGGTGTATTAGTAACGTAACGAAATTGTACACGTACCTTCCCAGCAGCCTTGCAAAAGTGGCATCTCTCAATAGTTATAATAGTGTAGGCATTATGATTCAAATAACGAATGAACTTTTCGAGACAATAAAAGCAGCAAATACCACATTTGAGGCCACATTTCGCGCACTCTGATCCTTTTTCAGCTCGGGATGATAGCCTGAAAATTATGTCAATAAATATTATTTAGTTCTGTAAGTCGGTAACAAACACTTTTATGCGTCCAACAGAACTAAAAATTTAAGTAGTTGAGGTAATATCATATTATCATTATTGTTACCTACAGATGATTTTTTATTTATTATTTCAATCACATGAAATAGGAGGACTTGAATTCGATTAAGACAGATATAAATCGAAAAGGACTTACTTGGCATGTAAATACGTCATAATGAGGCGCGGTATCTTGAACAGCGTAATCAGAAACGATCCTTTTGCCACTGAACCTAAATGGTATTTTATCAGCTTGCCGATCGAATATAAAACTGGCGAGTGAGCATTCGGTCCTCTGAAAAAATTCACAACATTACATTTATAAAATATAAATTAAGCCTAGAGGTTTCGCCGTGATCGAAAAAATAACAAAATTAAATGAGGAACGAAGTCATAATGCGAAATATGGCAGAAACCGCAATATTGAGAAATATAGAATGTTCGCATTGAGGATCATAAATATCGCATGTATACAATGCGATATTTATGATCCTCAATGCGAACATTCTTTTTTCCCAAACTTATAATACCAGTTTTCATCAAAGACATGATGGACTATTTAAAAATCAATGAGTACTAATTGAGATAATTCTCCTCTATGCTTCAGTAAAAGCTCATGATGTTGATTAGTACTTACCTAAAATACCAATGTGATACGGCCCCAGCGATCGTCATCTGCTGACACCCAAGAATAAACTCACTTCCCCAAATCAAACAGATCAGACATATCCACCACATACTCTTCACCCACATGGGGTCAAACTGTATGTTGTCCAGGGTAAAGGCTGTAACGAAAAAAAAAATTAGAAAAGGTAGGTTTAGGTCCTTTTTTTGAAACCATGACTATAATGTTTTATTACTTAGCATTTTTATCTTACTTTTGAGACTTGAATTGGTGTTGCTATTTTGTGCTTCCATTGCCGCTTTATTAATTGTCTCAAACCCTAAGCTAGTAGATCCATTTATTAGGAAATTCGTTTGAAGTGGTATACCAGGGTAGTTTGCAGTTGCTAAACATACCTGTAAAAACATTGTAAGATAAATGTGTGGTAATATGCTATAGTTATTGAATCTAAATGAAAGTGAGACTTACCACAACTATGGACCAGAATGTTAAAAATAGTACAAGGAAGAAAAATGTTATAATAGGTTGTAAGAAAAGGGCGGGAATCGAGCCGAGGCAATGAGCTGTTTCTCTGAACAAAGCTGCCAGGAATGATACGCGGGAACGCATCACGAATACCAGCAGTAGCAAAATCACCTGAAATTGAAAGGCAATGTATAAGAACGAAAGTTTAAGGTATGAAGAACTCCACCTTTAACATCATACAGTTTACATTAACACAAGTATATATTTGAGATAAGGCAACATAACTAGCTAATTAGTTTTAGAGTACAATCAACCTAAAAATACTCACTATCAACAACTAAAAATAACACAAAAACATAATATGCTTACCGTTATTACAGTGGCTATAATTGAGTACCACAAAAACGCGCTTTCATTCTTCAGGGACTCCTAAAAACATAATTTAATTAATAAAATTATCTGTGTCAACAGTCATGACAAACATTAGTGACAAAATTAAGTGTGTTATATCACGCCTGTAGTAAGCCCAGTTTGCTTATTATGTGTTGTATAGGACGAAAATATTTTGTCAGACCTGGGAATTGAACCCAAGACCCGCTCTTATCTTGGTTTGATGAATAAATTTAAATAAAAAATTCCATGTTTCAAAATCAGCGCTTTTCGGAAATAAAAAATTACATTAGAAAGTCCTCAAAAAGCCTGCCTTTCAGTAATCTTTTTGTATAAATAAACTATAATAAAAATACTTACAGACAAATATGCAGTTTCAATAGTCTTGTGCTTAGTCCTCAACTCATGGTAAGTGTACCACAATAGTGCTGTCCCAGCTACACTAGCCACTGACACCAATATCATAAATATCCATGACACTAAAGTAGCCAGTAAATGCAATATTGAGACCATTACGAGAGAACATACTGAAAACATCAAATAACATTAAAATTGAATATGGAAAACATAAAGGAGATATTAAACACTTAACTGGGAACAAATCTGATGCAGACAAATCTGTTTCATATTTCTCATTTAGATATTTGTTGGTGAAGAAAATCTGGTATGTGTCTGCATTATATCACACTAATAAGTTCCTCAGTTAACTCTAACTAACACTAAATACTACTACACTATAATTAGCTGTGTACTGCTAAGTGTTACAAAATAATGAAAACATCCATCTTAACTCGACTATCAGAGGTATTTTGAACATAATCTTATGAACTCAATCTTCATGAAACAACCAACACAATGTGCTTTCTAGCCATCTTTCTTGTAAAATATAAGCAAGCTGCTTACTTTTGAGCTAATTTATTTGTAGCTTAGTTTACTTGTGCCTAGAAACAAACAGAAAGTTAAAATATTTCTTAAACACTCATATATTAATTGGTTCCAATTCATCTCTTGTCATTGAAATGGGCCACTCCACTTTGGTGGTGAATGACCCAGTAATAGTCATTGAGGGGGAAACAGGCCCGCCCAACCACAACTAAGTAATAACATTACCTTCCTGATAAGAGTTAGATTAAACCCCTCGCCCTATATAGTCACTAATGTAATACAAAAACATAAAATAATATTTGTTTTTTTGTTCTATAATTTTTTTAATGTTTTTTTTTTCTAGTTTGTCAGATTTATGGAGGAAAACCACAGGATTATTTTAGATGTAATTAGGGTGTTTTCCTCAAAAAGACTTATATATTTGTATGTGTAACAAGAATGTAAAACATTTGATAGGAAAATAACTAACAAGTGCAATGATATTTTAATGCCATTAATTGATAAGATGTTGACTGACTGGAGCCACATGCACTGTGACAGTTTTGCATAATTAAAAAAATCGGCCAAGTGCAAGTCAGACTCGCGCACGATGCGTCCGTACCATTATTGCAAAAAAACACATTTGTTGTATGGGAGCCCCACTTAAATATTTATTTTATTCCGTTTATAGTATTTGTTGTTATAGTGGCAACAGAAATACATCATCTGTGAATATTTCAATTTTCTAGCTATCATAGCTCATGAGATACAGCCTAGTGACTGGCAGACAAACGAGTGGAGTCTTAGTAATAGGGTCCCGTTTTCACCCTATGGGTACGCAACCATAAAAATAAATTTGTTTTTATTGGACTATTCAATAATATTGTTCATACTCAAATGGACCATACTGAGTGTAATTATGGATGACCTCACTTCCTTTTATATTTTAAACTGCATAATCTGAGAAGTCGGTCATAGTCAATCATTATCTCCATAGTTAGACAGTATTATTCATAGAAACTGCAACAGTTTCCAGCAATGCTTAGATGACATCACCAGTAAAAGTGAGTCAGTGTCTTTATCAACTTACCTCCCACATAATACTTATTTGTAACACAATGATTCAATGAGAGCAAGCACAAATTGATCTAATATGTTAAAAAGTTTACTTGATTTATCCAAGGCCATCTTTATTGAGTTTTGTGATAATGTAAGCGTGCAAGATACATCTACTCTGCATTGAACTGTGCTATAATTTGAAATAGGAATAAGAATAAAATTTTTTTTATTAGTAAAATAAGCAGTATACTTACTAAATGCTATAATAACACAAATTATCATCTCTTTCCAAGAAGAGTACAGATCTGAAAGCATCTGCTCAATAGTATCCCAGCTATTCAGTAGATCATAGAAGTCATTGAACACCTTTTTAGTGAGTTCCTTAGCTGACTTAGGGAAGCATCTATTTAGAAGGGGAAATGTTTCATACACTGGCAGTGTTGGGCATGGTCCTATGTAGCTGTTTCCAATGTCCCTGTTACTTGTTAGTGTATTCAAATTTATGTCATAGCGACAAATATTAGATCCAGTTTCTTTATAAAAGTTTTGAATATCAGCCATTGAATCCAGCTTCTTATTAGGACACTCCTTCACACATATCTTTAGAGATCTTTGAAGTTCTTTTACATCCATGAAGAACAAATATTTTTTGTCAATGGTACTAATACCTGACACAGGCGCTGCTGTAAGTTTGTGATTGCTTTTTACCCCACATGTATTACCAAATGAATCAAATCCATTGATAACTCTTAAAGGATTTCCATACACAAAAGAAATTGCAGCCACAATTATCTGTGAAATAAATACATTATCAATCATCTGGTACTTGAAACTTGCACATAATTAACATTATTTCAAAATAATTTGAAATTGAATACGGCTGGTATTGAATTTATCTTACCATTAATATCCAAAATAAAATATAAATAATGAGCCACAACACATCGGTGCATCCTTTTCTCGGAGTTTCATTTTGAGGAGATATTTCACTTTGAGTGCAACCCATTGTGCGTTAAAATATTATGCGCTTAATCAAAATTTTAGGATACTCCTCATTTCCACTTTCACGACCGAATATTATTTTAATATTTCGCAAATGAAATTAGATCAACAACATAATCAAACAAGCCAACGCCAGGGGGGGTTCACTTAGAACACCGCTCTTTTCGAAGAACGTAGTGCCATCTATATTACTGAACTAGGAAAATGTATTCAGAAGTATCAAAAAATGCCGATAGATGTCACTACTATCACAATAAAACAAAAATAACATGGTTTTTAAAAACAATCAATTAGTGATAAAATAGGTATAGTATATTTTAAATTACATCCATATAATAAATTAACACCATATTACTATAATTCTGATTTGTTTTGTTGAGTCTGTGGTGAACAGCCATATACTACGTCTAAGTACCTACACAAACACACAATATGGCTGCCGGATCGTGCGTTTGCGCTTGATTTTGCTTCCTCGTATTTTGTGTGTAATTCGTGGTTTTCTGAGTGTTTTCTGCTTATCAGACGTTGAGTTGAGATTACTCCTCCGTCCTGATACTAAGACTATTACCTGAAAACCAGTACTTCATTTCTTTCTGCCGTGTGAAGAAACTGTACGCCGGTACAATAATTGTACCTAATTCGCGAAAAGAGACGATATTTTGTTTTGTGTTTGTTTGCATTCCGATCAAATTCAACACGATGCCACACCGCTGCGCATTTGGGTGTAAAAACACCGCTACTGGTAAGTTACAAGCATTGAAGTACCTATAGTATAGAACAACCATCAATTGTAACAAAATTACTCTTATTTGGATGTCATAAAAGTCACGTAATCCGCCTCCGTAAGCTATCTAGCTAGCTAGCTTTTGCCCTCGACTTCGTTCGCGTTCTGTGAAAAACTAATCTATTCCACGGGAACCGTACATATTCCCGGGTACATATCTCTTTACAAGATCATAATACTATGGGTACTAAGGCGGTCTTATCACTAACAGCGATATCTACCAGACAACCTTTGGATGGACTGAAAGAACATAAAAAAAGTCTAGAATTATCATAAAATGTGATAGAAGCTTTGTTGTTGCCTAAAAAAGTCTAGAATTATCATAAAATATGAAAGACTCTGTTGTTGCCTTTTCACAGATAAAGACTGATTTTGATAAAATTTGATACGAAGTTCAAGAAAAGATTTATCTATTTTAATAATTCAATAAAACCTGTGTGACAGACAGTATGGCACCCTAAAATATAAAAGTTTTTTATAACAGTACTAATGTTAGTATAATTTGTACTTGTTTTCAGGTGTTGTGTTGCATGTGATGCCAAATCCTGTCAAATTTCCTGAGCGTTTTCAAACTTGGGTTAGTCTACTTGGCGGAAAGTTGGAAACTCCATCAGATTACGAACTCTACAAGAAAATGAGAGTTTGTGACATTCATTTTACTGACGAACATAGGAACCGTTATAAACGTCTCAATGCACTAGCGGTACCGACATTATATCTGCCTGGTAAGTTAAAATAACTCCTGTATTCACACACCAGTATTAATTCACCAGTACTGTAACCTTTATTTAGAAATTAAAAAAAAGGCAATATGGAAAATTAAAATACCTCCCATCCCAGATTTTGGATAGCTAATCTAAAGTATAGCCCTCGCCAAACTTCTGGGCCGTCCTGAAGTTGGTTTAACGGATGCACGAGGCAAATAAGGTGCTGTTTTTTTATGAGATTTACTTCTGCGCAGCCATTGTAGCCAACTTCAGGGCGGCCAAGAAGTTTGGGGCGAGAACTATAATAACTACATGACCTGTGTTCCTATAGAATTATTTGCTGTGTGTTAGCATTATGCATAATTAATGTTTGCATATGACATCATACCCGGTGGCTGACAAATATTCATAATACAAAATGTAAAACCCAGCTGTATTGCAAATTAATGAGAATTTTTATTTGTGCGTTTTCAGGTAGCAGTGTTAATTTGCCTGCTCCAGTTCAGGATGCACATGAACCTACTATTCCTGCTGCTAGTCCTCAAGTATCTGCTGCTTCTACTTCAGGTAACATTTAATTCTCTCTCAAATAATATTAAGAAGTGTTTGTTAGTTTATAATAAATACTGCGGGGAACCAAATCACATCAATTTCGTACACATATTGGCATTAAATGCAGGTTATAGAATATGTTGTACAGTATATGTGTCATACATGTAACTTATGTCCCAGATACATTCTGTGTGTAAGTTTGGTGTATGTCTTAATTCTTAACCCATTCAATGCCAAGAACCTGTCGCCCAAATCCACTTTCTAAAGGGATTTTTGTTCTGGGCAGTAACAGTGTCTGATGCATATTTTTTGTTGAAAATTTTCTTTTTACTTTTGTCTCAATACCCAGTAAAAGAAATGTAAAACCACACTGTATTTCAAATTAATAGGAGTTTTTATATTTATGTTTTCAGGTAGCAGTGTCAATTTCCTTGCTACAGTTCAGGATATCAGGGCACATGAACCTGCCATAATTGCTGCTAGTTCTCAAGTATATGCTGCTTCTACTTCAGGTGAAATTTGATTATTTCTCAAATAATATAAAAAAAGTGAAATGTTTGTGAGTTTATAATAAATACTGCGGGAAACTAAACCGCATCAATGTGGATGTGAACTGCCATTTTTTAGGGTTCCGTACCCAAAGGGTAAAAACGGGACCCTATTACTAAGACTCCGCGATCCGTCTGTCTGTCTGTCTGTCCGTCTGTCACCAGGCTGTATCTCATGAACGGTGATAGCTACAGTTGAAATTTTCACAGATGATGTATTTCTTTTGCCGCTATAACAACAAATACTAAAAACAGAATAAAATAAATATTTAAGGGGCGCTCCCATACAACAAACGTGATTTTTTTGCCGTTTTATGCCATAATGGTACGGAACCCTTCGTGCGCGAGTCCGACTCGCACTTGGCCGGTTTTTCACGAAAGGTGGCGCATCGTCGCTATGGCTATTGAAAGCTGTCAAATCCATACATTTTGTAACCTATCATTCTGTAAATTTAAATTTTCTCGAAATAGGTCTAGATATGCTGTATCAGGATGTACCAACCCTGGTGTTCATTTGTTGCCCAAAGATACAACGCTAAAAAAAACTGGGAAAAGGCTATACATATTTTTAGGGTATGTTATGTACCTGTCAAAGTAACTCTGATTAGGCTGCTTTTGTAATCCTCGGCGATATAGTGGAGTTATTAACTTATGGTTATTCAGTCATTCTTGAGAAATAGTTTTTTTTACTATTGTTTCTTGCCCCAGTAACAGAAATAAAATACCCAGTTGTATTGCAAATTAATGAGAGTATTTATTCATATTATTTCAGGTAGCAGTGTTAATTTGCCTGCTCCAGTTCAGGATATCAGGGCACATGAACCTACCATTCCTGCTGCTAGTCCTCAAGTACCTACTGCTTTTGCTTCAGGTAACTTTTGACACTTCTAATACTAAAAAGAATTTGTAAAACAGCTGAATTATAATTTCCTACATGTTGCATACATATTACAGATTAACCATAACATATTTGGACATACAAAAGAAAACAAAAGTAGTTGTTTTATTGTTAGTAATAATAGTTTGAAATGATTCATAAATCACAGATTTTTATTCTGAATAATATACAAGTATGTCCAGGTGAGCCGTGTGTGCTGATGCTGATAATAAGTGATAATGTTATGTTGTAATATTGCACAATGTAATTCATTTTATTTCTTGTTGATATTTACAAAATATTTTATTTTGCAGATGCAGGATGCCGAAGGATGAAACCACTACAAAAGAAAATTAAATACCTATGTAACGAAATACGTCGTTTGCGTAAGAGAGGACAATCATTTAAAAAAAGATTGGCTGATGCTACAAAGTTGTCGAATAACATAGCGTTTGAACGTGTCATCAAAAATATGACAAAGCCAGCACAACTTTTTGTCCATATGCAGCTGCAATCCACCAAGAAAGCAAAGGGGCGGCGATTCACATTAAAGGAGAACATTTTGGCTGCATCCCTTTTTAAAAAAAGTCCAAAGTGCTACAGACTTTTGTGTAAATATTTTACACTCCCGTCGGCAAATACCGTGAGACGACTTTTGAGCCGAATAAAACTGAGTCCAGGTATAAATAATATAATTTTTGACAAAATTAAAAATACTGTGCGAGAAAAAGATTCTTGTGATCGACTGTGCACTCTCATCTTCGATGAAATGTCGATAACTCCACAAGTTACGTACAATGCACATAAAGATGCATTTGAAGGTTTTGCGTGCAATGTAGAAAACGCATTTGCTGACCATGTCTTGGTATTTATGGTAAAAGGTGTAAAAAGTAATTTCAAGCAACCAGTTGCGTATTATTTTACCAATAGCCTAAATAAATTTAATTTAAAAAACATAATTAAAAGCGTCGTCCAACATACGACCGAGGCAGGTTTGATTGTCGTCAGTACTGTGTGCGATCAAAGTTCAGTTAATGTTGGGGCAATAAAAGAATTGATTGATGACACAAAAGCCTTATATTTAAGGCTAAATAAACAATGGCGTCATGATATGTTTCGTCTTAATAAACACAATATAATACCTTTATACGACACGCCCCATTTAATTAAAGGACTGCGCAATAATTTAATAAGTAAAGATTTAAGTTACACAATTAATGGAGAAACAAAAATTGTAAAATGGGATTATTACCAAATGGTATATGCCGCAGACAAATCAGAGGGTGAGTTGCAACTATTAGACAAGTTGACAGAGGAACATATTAATCCAGAAAAAATTAATAAAATGCGGGTAAAGACAGCTACACAACTGTTCAGTCACAGTGTTGCTGTTTCTGCTAACCACCTAACAAAAAGGGGAAAATTGCCCAACGACTGCCGGCAAATAATTGATTTTACGCTAATTATTAATAATTTGTTTGATTCTTTAAATGTGAACTCTTTATTTGTGCCAAATGGTAAAATTTATAAAGGGCCTGTTATGCGAAATTCGCCTCACCATCAATTATGGCACAAAGCCAAAGAAATTTTAAAATCCACAAAATTTATAAAGAATGTTAAAGTTGGGGATAGAATCCGATTGACTGAAACTATAGTACCATCTATAACAAATCTGATCAAAACTATAGAAGGCATGGAATCTTTATGGAAATTATTGTCTAATATGGTTTGGATGCTATGTTGACAAGAAATTTTAATCAAGACCCAGTCGAAAACTTTTTTGGGAGCATCAGGAGCTATGGTGCACGAAACATTGCTCCAAACACGGTGGCGTTTGAAGGGGCGTTTAAAGCTCTTATGCTTAATAATTGTAGTTCACCACACTCAATTAGAGCAAACTGTGAGGAAGACCAAAATGAATGCCTTCAGAGTTTTGAATTCTTCCTCACAGAAACAACTCCTGATGTTCCTGAAAAAAATGACACTATTCATTTTAATAATGAAATTTTATCTGACCAGTCCAACGAAAATGATGCTGGTCAGGGCAACTATGTTTGCGGTTGGGTCTTAAAAAAAATGTCTGAAAAACATTGTAAAAAGTTGTCAATACTGCAGGCTACATTTATTGCACAATAAAGAACAAGTAGGTAAAAATAATGAATTTATTAAAGCCAAGGAATACCAAAACAAAACATGGTTGTGTTACCCATCTGAGGAAGTAGCAACATATTTCAAAGAAGTGCAAAATGTTGTCACATCGTTTCTAAAGAAAAACGTACCAAAAAATAATGTTAAAGAGAATATTTTAATATTTTTAGATATTTTAACGGAAGATCCATTTATATGTCCGGATCCTGCAATAAATGTATTTATTTTTAGTTGGTGCAGGTCAGTCAACCGCATTTTATCCGGTAAAATAAAATATGATGGAGAGAATGAAGTGAAAAATGCTGCCCAAAATTATTATAATAAGCACAAAAATTATAAAAATAGAAAATAAAATATAATTCAGGACTGGCTTGTTTTATTCCAATATCCAACTGTTATCCAAAACTGTCTGAAATATAAATGCCAGCAATGAACCTGTGCTAATTTCAAAAAGCTGTTGTGGATCGGAGTTGAAATGTCTAATTTCAATTCCAAAAGCTTTTTGAAATTGAAATTAGCACAGGTGTTCATTGCAGGTACCTACTGAAATACTCTGGAAGTGATATACATACCTACCTATATATAGTACTTGGGGATTAGTTCCTGTTCAGAAATACAGAGGGCGCTTAAAACTGTCATCCGTGTCATGCATAAAAGATCCTAGAGAGGGCTCTCTTCTTCCGTATTATTATATTACTCTTTGGCCAACGCCAGTCGCCAAACGCCAAACCCTGACGTGAGATGTTGCGTTGCTTGTTACGAAAATATTTAGTTCGTATCTTTAATCTGATCTGAATGTCTGAAATAGTCTGAATTACTTGCCAGTTGTGAATTTGAAGATCTTTGACAGTCGTTACGGGTATTCTAGTCGGAAGCCTGAGCACAGACTACTAAGAGATACTACGTATAGCCTGAGATTTGGAGATGAAGCGTATATACTAGAACAGATCCCGGGATTAGATATTTAATGAGACTAGGCTGCACCTATTCTAACTTTTAAAATACTCGATCCACCTAGTCTCACTATGCTTACTGCCCGCGGCCCGTGCGAATCAAAGTACCGACGACGCGGCGAAGCGAAATAGCAGCATAGTCATAGCTCATTCATGTTTGCCAAAATCATACGTGTGTCAGTCACTTGAATTTGAACCCTAATTCAAAGGGCATAAAAGTAACGCGACGCGCACTAGTGTTTACATATTTAATTCGTGTGCCAATCATTTGAATTTGAACCATATTTCAATGGCATAAAGGTAACGCGACGCGCACTGTGTTGTGCTAGAATATTCTGTCCTATTTTAACTACACTATTCCGCAATCCTTCCATCCTTGTCTGTCAATACTCGAGACTTACATATCAGTAATCTGTGCTCGAGACTAGTCGGGACTAAACAGACTTTATAGAATAGATACTTTGACAATACTCGAGACTCGAGACTAGTCGGGACTAGGCAGACTTTATAGAATAGGTACTTTGACAATACTTGATGCGAATGTAGACTTTATGATGCAGTCTAGTATTAAATAACGAAGTTTTGATAAATCGTTAAAGAACATATTATTATATCAATTTTTAATTACGACATTAATTCATGTGTTTATTGTTTTAAAAATGGTTCCAAAAGAATGTAGGGTATTTAAAAAAATAAAAATTAACACCAATAATAATATAGTACTCTGAAAAATTAATAGAAATATTTTTATTAAGTACGCCAACAATCTTCATTGTAGATAAATCATTACGTTGACAGTCCTAATCCTGTGTAAAGTATGAATTCATTACTGCGTACGTACGTATCTACACGTATCGGTGGTACGCAAAGACTAAGCATATTTAAAGTATGCGTATTACATAGACTAGATGGACTAGGTGGAACAGGTATTTGGATCGAGTATTTGTACGGACTTGGACTAGGTGCAACTAGTCCAAAATTCACCTAGTACGACCCATCTCTAGATCTGACACCAGGCTAGCCCAGGGGTATCGTGTTACCCAGGCAGAACCACACTTACGTGTTGTGGCGTGGCGTGGCGTGGGATCCACCAATCAAACGACTCTGTTTCAGCCTACGTCAAAACACATCAGTTCAGTCTTATTACAAAAAGCGGTTTACGAGTTTTGTAGCCAATCAAATGCGTCAGAAGGCGCCACGCCACGCCACGACACGTAAGTGTGTTTCCGTCTAGGGTTGTGGAGGTCAGATAGGCAGTCGCTACATGTAAAACAATGGTACTCAACTGAATCTGGTAAAACTGGAAGCCAACCCCAACAATAATTGGGAAAAAGGCTAAGCAGATGATGACTTGCCAGTTGCGAATTTGTTTGGTTTCAAAGGGCTACAGTTCGGTTCACTTCCCAAATGGGCGTTTTCGGTTTTATCCAAAAAGTTAGGGTTATCTGAAGTCCGAAGAGAGAGGGAGGACTCGATAATCCTTAAATCCGGTAACTTGCTCTATTTCCGAGACTGACTGACAGACCCAGGGTTGTGTCTGGTTTATCGTCCACAAGTCCCTTGTGAATAACGTGGTGAAGATCGAGAGTGTGTCCACCAGGGCGGCGTAACTTATACTCAGAATATCCTCAAGATATTCGCTGAAGGTCGTACAGGTCTACGCCCCAACCTCGGCACACCCCGACGACGAGGTGGAGACCATGTATGAGTATATTTCTAGAACCATGCATGGTTTCAAAACTCACTTCACCGTTGTCATGGGGGACTTCAACGAAACGGGGCAAACGAGACGATGATGAGTTGCAAGTGGGGCATTTTGGAGTTGGACGACGGAACCACCGGGTTCACCTACTGGCCAGTTTTATGGAGAAGGAGGGCCTCTTTATGTTGAAGTTCAAGCTTATGAAGGAGAGGCGTGAGATGATCCTGCAGTCTTCAGATGAAGCGTGTGTGTGAATACCAGCAGCTCAATAGACGGATCTCTAAATCCTTGAAAAGAGACCTCCGCCACTTTAATACCGAGCGTATTAAATACGCGATTGAGCGTATTTAATACGCTCAATTGGCTATTGGGCAGAGCCAGATCACGAAACTGAAGACCGCTGATGGCAGGATCTTATCCGCCAAACCGGAGCTTCTGAGGGAAATCGAGACATTATATGGGCAGTTGTGCACATCAATCAACAAGCCCGTTGCGAGTCTAGCAAACGACCCAAGAGCTAGATTTACCCGACACTATAGAGGATACCGAAGATATCCCGGACGTAAGCCTGTACGAGATTAGGATGGCTTTGAAACAGCTTAAAAACAACAAGGCGAAGGGTGATGACGGAACCACGGCCGAACTCCTGAAGGCGGGTGGCAAACCGGTCCTTAAGGCCCTTCAGAAGCTGTTTGATACCGTCATACTCGAGGGCAAAACGCCATAGGCATGGTGCAGGGATGTGGTGGTACTCTTCTTCATGAAGGGCGACAATGCCTGGCTGAAGAACTATAGCAATGAGGTAGGATAACTATGGAGACGGCATATTCTACTATATGAAGAATAGTTATACAAATATCTATAATATCGACACACGCATGTCAAAAAGCGTTTTGTCTCTTTTTAACTAACCAAGAGCTGCATATGAAAAGAGAGACATCTAAATGTTTGTCAAGGACTAAACTTGGTAACACTTTTGAGTGACGTCAAAATCATGTCTATGCGTGACCGGTCGCCATGTTAATTGCCGAGTAAAATTTATAGTTGTGTGCCGTATATGTACGTTTATCTGTGTAGTTGTGTCAAACAGTTGCAAATGGCCTACCTCATTGGCAAATGGGCAGCCATCTTAATTGCCCGATTTATGTAGGTAAGCACGCTATTTTCGTAGGTATGGCAAGTCTATAGGTTTATATGTCAGTGAACTATAGGACCATCTTACTTCTTAGCCATGTCACAGATAATATAATACTAGCATACCATGTCTACAAGTTGTTTTCAAGAGTCATCACGAATCGTCTCGACGTACGGCAATGCGCCACCGGTACATGGTAGACATCCCACCCATACGTACAAAGAGTTTTGCGAATACTTTCATTGTAGGTACAGCTAAGGAGTGCAATTCACTGCCGGAGTCTTTGCTTCCTGATAGCTACAACCTTGGGGTCTTTAAGTCAAGAGTGAATAGGATACTTCTAGGCAAGCGTGCTTCACCGTCGACCACGTCATCACTTACCACAGGCGAGATAGTGGTCAAACGCGAGCCTATAGAAAAAGAAGTTTTTTTTTATATGTGGCTTTGCAGGTAAATGCCAGATCGTCTGCTTACAGGAAGCGGGAGAGTTTGCCGGTTGGTCACTGGTATAAATAAATGTTAAACAGTAATGGAGTACTCTACCTTTAGGCAGCCGATTAATATGAACTCGCCACCTACTCTTATCATCCAGGAGACTAAATAGGAATCAACGGTTACTGAGGAGTTCTCGTGAGGGTTTGATGCGAGCACGAGTTAGCCGAAAAATTTTCTAAGCCAACCTTAGCCAATGCTTGCCTCTTACTATTGCATTCACTTTAACAATTACACCAGAATTTAATAAGTTTATAGAATCTACTGGAAATAGAAGAATGAATATTAGCTAGCTAGTATTGATCTATATTTTTAATTACAATTTACTAGTACTAACAAAACTACTAACTACACAAAAAAATACTTTTTAGGGTTCAATACCCAAAGGGTAAAAAAGGGACCCTATTCCGCGATCCGTCTGTCTGTCTGTTTGTCTGTCCGTCTGTCACCAGGCTGTATCTCATGAACCGTGATAGCTAGACAGTTGAAATTTTCACAGATGATGTATTTCTGTTGCCGCTATAACAACAAATACTAAAAACAAGAATAAAATAGATATTTAAGTAGGGCTCCCATACAAAAAACGTGATTTTGGCCGTTTTTTGCGATAATGGTACGGAACCCTTCGTGCGCGAGTCCGCCTCGCACTTGGCCGGTTTGTCTTAATATGTTTTAAATATTTCTTGGCATTAAAGTCATCTTCTATATCATCAGTAATTTTAACCTTCTTCTTTGGCTTTCTCTTTTCTAATCTTATTTCCCTTTCTTCCTAAGTTAGCTGGGACAGTTCTAGAGGTAACTAAAAGAAACAATAATATTATATTATTAAAAGATTTATGCAAAATGATGCGTTGTTCGTAGTGGCTTCTCTGGATAGCATATTGTCTGCGGCGCGCCGCCGCATATAAAGTACTCTGTACTTTGTGGCTATAAAAGATTAAAAAGGAAACAAAACAGGTTTTTGGCGGGATTTTTTCGAGTGAACTTCAGCGGCTGTTAATATTATTTGCAAATTGATTCCTAGTGGATATTGTGATATAAAAGTGGTGTAGTTTTGTGTCTCAACTGTTTACGCAACTGGACAATATGTGAAATCATTGACAGAAGCGATCTCGGTGTAATGGAGCGGAGAATTTTATTGTAGTATTGACTACCTCCGCAAAGCTTACTGGGAAGGCTGACTCGATACAATTTGCTGCCAAATACTCCAAAAAACATTAGAATACGTTACATCCGCATTCTAATGCATACTAAAGAATTCAAGAAAAATACTGATGACTAGGCAGCATGGTCTCAGACCTTAGCCTGTTCCGTAAGGAACAAAAAAAAAAAAAAAAAGGAAACAAAACAACAATGTCAAATGTCAATATGACGTTGACAGCGTTGACTTCGGAGTTCGGGGTTAAGTCATACATAAGTCATCTGTGTTTGTTAATTGTTTTAGGTTAGTGATAGAGAGTGAGTTGTGAGAATAAAAGGCATAAAAAAAATGAATGCAAAGGTCCTTTTAAACATAAAATCTTCGCTAGCAAATTATTGTGTCAGAAGTCACTTACATAATAATGTAGCTACCGTTACAAAGATACACAGAGACCTGTTTCCTAGAATGTACCCCACTAAAGTTGTTCTACCGGACGGAGCTTCAATCAATATTAGATACCACGAACCCAGGAAAATAATAAAGGTGTGATATTTAATACCAAAAATTACTAACAGGCAATGGGCCACTTTCATTGCAAATTATTGAAAAAAAAGAAAAACATACATTATCTTACAATACATTCAGCCTGTCTCAATCCACTGTTATCAAGATTTATATAAAATTAATTGTAAATCCACAACTGCCGGGCGAGCACGGCCTCTGTGATAGGATTAAGTCACGCATTTTATCACGGTTTTTGCTCCCAAACTGTGTAACTCAAGCCTGTTACAGTAGGCCGTGCTCACCCGCCTGTCATGTACTTTAGTAAATGCCCTGATTTATCCAAACAAGACAGAACCCAAGTTAATAGTTAAATCTTTTAATAATATAATATTATTGTTTCTTTCAGTTACCTCTAGATCTGTCCCAGTTAACTGAAGAAGAAAGGAAAATGAGATTAGAAAAGAGAAAGCCAAAGAAGAAGGTTAAAATTACTGATGATATAGAAGATGACTTTAATGCCAAGAAATATTTAAAATATATTAAGAAAAAGTAATTTATTGTGTAGTTAGTAGTTCTGTTAGTACTAGTAAATTGTTATTAAAAATATAGATCAACAATAGCTAGCTAATATTCATTCTTCTATTTCTAGTAGATCCTTTAAACTTATTAAATTCTGGTGTAATTGTTAAAGTGAATGCAATAGTAAGAGGCAAGCATTGGCCATTAATATGAGTTGTGGTATTTTGCAACTGGTTGGCTTAGAAAATTGTTTGGCTAACTCGTGGTCGCATTAAACCCTCACGAGAACTCCTCAGTAACCGTTGATTCTTAGTTAGTCTCCTGGATGATAAGAGTAGGTTTAAAATTAATGGGCTGCCTAAAGGTAGAGTACTCCATTACTGTTTAACATTTATTTATACCAATGACCAACCGGCAAACTCGCCCGCTTCCTGTATGCAGCTGGCATTTACCTGCAAAGCCAAACATGCCAACGTCAAACTGGTGGATGCCAAGCTTCACAGCTTAGCTCATCGCCGTAAGGTTGCCTGCTTGTCGGTATTCTACAGACTGTATTTTGGCGAGTGTGCTCATGAACTCCACGACCTCATCCCACCGGCCCCCTTCTACCATCGGACATCTAGACGCACTGCAAGTTACCATCCTCACCTAGTTGCTATTCCACCAATTCGCACCAAGCGCTTCCAAACATCCTTCATAATGCGCACTGCAAAAGAGTGGAACTCACTGCCTGCGTCTGTGTTTCCGAACGCATACAACCCGAATCTCTTCAAAGTTAGAGTGAACAGGCTACTTCTGGGTAAGCTCACTCCATCGTCGACTTTGTCTCTGTCATCTCTGACCTAGACCAGAGTCAAGAGCAAACCCATCTCAAATAAAAAAAAATAAAAAAAAGCCAAAAATAAAAAAAACTGTTAAATAATGAGCAAGTTCTATAGTACAGTACAACTATTTTCTTAATGTTCCTCGGCAATCATCGCATTTTCGAATACCTTTTTTTTTCTATAGGCTCGCGTTTGACCACTATGTCGCCTGGTGGTAAGTGATGATGTGGTCGACGGTGAAGCACGCTTGCCTTGACGTAAACTATTCACTCTTGACTTAAAGACCCCAAGGTTGTAGCTATCAGGCAACAAAGACTCCGGCAGTGAATTCTACTCCTTATCTGTGCGTACAATTAATTATTAGCCAAACGCTTTGTACATATGGGTGGGATATCCACCATGTACCGGTGGCGCATTGCCGTACGTCGTGTTGTCCGGTGATGGAAAGGGCTAGGCGGAATCAAATTGTGCAGATCCATCGCACACTCCCTGAAATGTAACCAATAAAAAACCGACTGACCGACTGGCCACTTGGCGTCGATGTTGAAGGCTCTGGAGCTTTGAGGCGACCAGAGCATCGTTGCCGATAAGCCTCTTGGCCCGTTTGTCAATCGACTCAAGTGCATCTAGTTGAAATTTGGCATATCCGTCCCAGAGGTGAGAGCAGTACTCTATGCATGTCCGAACTTGTGCTTTATACAATTTGAGCAGCTGTTCAGGCGTGAAGTACCGTCTCACCTCTGCAAGGATCCCCAACTTTTTGGCAGCCAGTTGAGCTTTTGCCTCAATTAATGGACATGGCCACACCAAAATTGAGGGTCGATGTTACTGTAACACCAAGAAGGTCGAGATGGTCCGTTATCGGCACGGATACACCACGGAAAGATGGAGCCGGTCAAAATAGGTGCTTTTTTGCGGGAAAAAGACACGCCTGGGTCTTAGCAGCATTGAAACTGACTAGATTGGCATCGCCCCATTCGGAGACTGCCTCCAAAGACAGGTTCAAGCGCCCAACCATGACCTCCCGAAGAGTCCGGATCACAGGCCCAGTAGCCCGTGCGCCGGACACATATATCTCGGCAACCGTGCTGTCGTCTGCTTACCCAAAGGTAAGCAGACGACAGCAACGACGACGACGACGTTTCCCTGGGTTTTGTCCCAGGGAAACGTGGTATATTTATTATACAGGGTGTAACAGAAACGTCATATTTTAAAAATTGCTTCTAATTCTGTAAATGAACAACTATCTCCAGGGAAGTCAAAGGCATTTCCTATAAACTAATGGAAATGGAAAAGAGACAAGAAGGGTAATATCAATCTCATTTAAAACATGATTGTTATTTTCAATCACTGGTGAACACATTATGGAAGAACGTGTTACGTGTTCATGCGATATATTGCATTTGTTTATAGAGGTATGCGAAATCCATTATTCTATTGCCATTTATTATGATCTCGGCTTTGTCTTTAGTTTCTTCTTCTACCAAAATGTTTGAATATGCATCCGTATGTTTTGAAGAATCCTGCAATAAAATAAGATAATTGTAAGTAGTCCCTAAGCCACGGGCAGAAACTAGTACTTAGGCACATTTAAAAATGTATCTAAGAACAATTAACTTACATCGAGATTGTTGAATGGAATATCATCACTAACTAAAGGTTTTCATCAACGTATGGGCAAGGTTCTTCACCAACGTATGAGCAATAAGATCTTTACTAGTCAGCATTGCCTAAAAACGTAATAAAATATAGTTATTGTAAGTTATTTAAGAAAATTGAGAGCAGCGGTGGCCCAGTGGTATCGGCCGCGACTTACAGGTTGTAGGTCGTGGGTTCGAGCCCAGACAGGCGCTTTACTTTGTGTCAATTATTTCATCACCACTGCTCTCAAAACGGTGAAGGAAAACATCGTGAGGGAACCGGTATGTCCTAGAACCAAAATTCGAAGACATGTGACATCCACCGAACCGCACTGGGCCCGCGTGGTGGATTACGGCCCATTCCCTCTCACAGAGAGGAGGCCTGTGTCCCAGCAGTGGGAACATTAATAGGCTGATGATGATTTAATAAAATTATTAAATTGACGTACCTAGTTATATCAGATGTATTATCAACCTAACTCTTAAAATGTTGTGAACAGACTAAAAGAAATATAGTATACATAATACATAAATGATTTCCCATGTAAAATACTCGCCAGCAAACACTAGCAACAAAATAAGTATTATTAATTTAAAATTTCGTGGTGACCCCTTGGCCTCACTTCTCGTGCTTGAGGTCCTGGGTTCAAATCCAGGCAATGCGTCTTTTTCAAATTAATTTTTACTTTCCAAGTTTATCTTGGACATCACTGACAACGGCGAAAAAAAAATCTTCCATCGTGTATTCTAAAATGAATGTCAGAATAGCAATCGGCACCCCCAAATACCCATTACACGATACCCATATCGAATGTTTGAGAAAAAGTTGCAGCCGCCATCTTGGATTTTAAAAATAATGTCAGAATAGCAATCGGCTCCCCCAAATACCCATTACACGATACCCATATCGAATGTTTAGGAAAAAGTTGCAACCGCTATCTTGAATTTTAATAATAATGTCAGATTTGCAATCGGCATCCCCAAAAACCCATTACACGATACCCATATCGAATGTTTGAGAAAAAGTTGCAGCCGCCATCTTGGATTTTAAAAATAATGTCAGAATAGCAATCGGCACCCCCAAATACCCATTACACGATACCCATATCGAATGTTTGAGAAAAAGTTGCAGCCGCCATCTTGGATTTTAAAAATAATGTCAGATTTGCAATCGGCACCCCCAAATACCCATTACACGATACCCATATCGAATGTTTGAGAAAAAGTTGCAGCCGCCATCTTGGATTTTAAATATAATGTCAGATTTGCAATCGGCATCCACAAAAACCCATTACACGATACCCATATGGAATGTTTTAGAAAAAGTTGCAAAGGCTATCTTGAATTTTAATAATAATGTTAGATTTGCAATCGGCATCCCCAAAAACCCATTACACGATACCCATATCGAATGTTTGAGAAAAAGTTGCAGCCGCCATCTTGGATTTTAAAAATAATGTCAGATTTGCAATCGGCATCCCCAAAAACCCATTACACGATATCCATATCGAATGTTTAAGAAAAAGTTGCAAAGGCTATCTTGAATTTTAATAATAATGTCAGATTTGCAATCGGCATCCCCAAAAACCCATTACACGATACCCATATCGAAAGTTTGAGAAAAAGTTGCAACCGCTATCTTGGATTTTAAAAATAATGTCAGATTTGCAATCGGCATCCCCAAAAACCCAACACACGATACCCATATCGAAAGTTTGAGAAAAAGTTGCAACCGCTATCTTGGATTTTAATAATAATGTCATATTTGCAATCGGCATCCCCAAAAACCCATTACACGATACCCATATCGAATGTTTGAGAAAAAGTTGCATCCGCCATCTTGGATTTTAATAATAATGTCAGATTTGCAATCGGCATACCCAAAAACCCATTACACGATACCCATATCGAATGTTTGCGAAAAAGTTGCATCCGCCATCTTGGATTTTAAAAATAATGTCAGATTTGCAATCGGCATCCCCAAAAACCCATTACACGATACCCATATCGAATGTTTGAGAACCAATTGAAAAAAAAAACGATTACATGCGCCATTATGTTAGATAATTTTTTTTTTAAAAAAAAATACAACCGACTTTCAAATAAAAACATTACAAAGTGAAAATAAATTCAATTTCGGAAGTCGGTGTTCCTGTTATTGATTCTTCGTTTTTTGACACTGACTGGCGAAATTAAATTTATTTTACATAATATTGTAGTGTTTTGATTTGGAAGTTGGTTGTTTTTTTGGCAAAAAAGTTTTTATTTTACACTTTTTAGTTGTGTACATAATGGGCAAGTTCTATAGCCTGAATGAAATTAGATTGTACCAGGGTTTACTGTATTCATCTGCGTACCCCTTTAGAGCTTACCGGCGTGATGTTATGTTATGAAAATATGGTGTAAACAATAAACAGACATGCGATTCCAGCAATCCCGAGAGATCTGCCGTATTTTTTGAGGAATTCTGTTGTATATCTCCAAAATTCTTCATCAGATCTTCACCAAATTTAAATGGAACGTGTAATATTTCAAACAAAAAAATAATTTCTAAAATCTGTCCACAATTGATGTAATCGGTGAACATACACAAAAAAAAATCCTTCTTTTTGGAAAGTCGGTTAAAAAGGAAATAATGTCACAAAATAGAAATATGTACTTTTTATGAGAACAGATTCTTTTTCGGAAATGAGCGCCAACTTTCTTCTTATAATATGTTTCCTTACGCTTTCCCATTATAACTAAAACAAACATTTAAAAAAAATGTTACAGAAATATGCATTGAATAGTAAAAACATAAAAAAGTAAATGTTAGTTATGCATAAAAAGTCATACTCAAAAAACAAAATATATAACTTACCTTATTCAACTATTTGCAGCAAGGTATAGGTGTACGTACACAATAGATCGCGAATTATCGTAATCGGCGCGTCGCTCCACAATGAGACGTGACCACTCGCCGAGCTCTCGTGGACGACTGACTGAATTCACCAGTGTTGCCAGTGACAGATAGTCAAATGTTACATGATACATCTCAAAAAGTTACATTTTCATGAGAAAAGTTACGTGGCCTTATTTTATGTAAAATAACACTAAGGCTTAACACGCATAGCGATTTTTTTTGCACGAATTTTTGTCGCGCGTACTGAATCTGACTAACACGCACTGCTGATGGAATTCCGCGCGATTATTGTCTTTTTCTAACTGTTCATACAGTTCAAATGATCGCGCGAATTTAATCCGCGTTGCGGTGGATTCTGAGGCAATACATGGCTTTTTTGCGGTATTATTTCCGCGCTAATTTTTTACCGCAATGCGTGCAGCTTCATATAATTCGCAGAATAGGCGGAAAATAAAAAACGCAGTGCGTGCTAAGCGTATTAGGCGCTCACTCACTCGCCGGAGTAAGCGGGATGAAAGATATAAAAAAATACGTGAGTGAGTGAGTGAATAAGCAAAACGTCAATTTGTGTGTCACAAAATCAGGTGCGACAACACGACGAACGAAAACTTTCTTAGATGCGTTCCGTTTCACGATTATTTTTATTTGCTGGAAAACATTTCGATATTTTTATTAAGTCCTAAAAGTTACGTAAAAGTTACATTTTGAGTCGTGTTACATGGAGGTTACATGAGAAGGTCAAAAGTTACGTAAAATGTAACAAAAGTTACGTTCTGGCAACGCTGGAATTCACTGAATCGGCTGAATTGCCGACCGGTTTACGTTTCGCATGATTCAAAACAGCGCAACAATTAAGAAAAAAAATAACACTAAAATAACCGAGTGTCATTTCGAAAATGTTAAAACTATAAATTGTGGTATGACAATAAGAGGTTAATATGAATTAAAGTTTGTGAAAAAAATTTTGGGGGCTGAGTCACCCGCGACCGTAGGTGAGTACCCCTTTTGTTACCCTACACGTGGTCCCCGGGTGGTGCTAATCAGGTGACACTAACTGGTGGTAGGTTTCGGCCGAAGGCTTGCGACCACCTACCGAGCAAAGACGTACCGCCAAGCGGCCTAGCCGTGTTCCGGCACGATGCTCGGTGTAGCCACAAGAGGAGTTGGGTCGAGATAGTTGTTCCACTGCAGGCTGACCAGCCTGACTCGCGTTGTTATGGGCCTATCGGGTGACTAGTCGCGGAGGGTAGCGGGATCCGAGGCACGGTGCGCCGCTGGCCGACCGCAGGTAGTTGGGGGCCCAAGTAGTGTGCCAGCCACACACGATAGGCTGCCCCGCCAACTGTCGAAAAATCCCGGGATGCGCCATCGTGCTGGTGGGCGACCAGACGAGAGTGCCCGATGGACATTCCCGGGGGGGCTCGGGCATCCCCGCAGTCTCCAGACTAGTCCCCCAATGATGGCGTCCGGGCTCGGCGTGTCTGAAGGTTGCCAGCGTGGAACCTCATCTCACTTCCTTCTCCTCACCTTCCTTCACTCACAGCAATAATGCCAAGGAACAAAAAGAGAAAAGCTGAACAGCGGCAGCACTCACTCTCACATAAGGTGCACCTTAGTAACATGCACTCGAACTGTTCGCGACGAAGCGTCATCAACCATACTCAATGGTTCATAGAAGTTTAAAGTATGTATGTGTAGACATGTCTGCTTACCACGGCGCGCCATCTAATACTAAAATAATTTTTAGAGGCATGTCTGTATTTATACTAAAATTTTACCTGCATTTTTTGAGATAGTAGTATAATGTTTTTAGTATTTGTCAGTATGTTATAGGGTTCAATAGTTCACCCTTAATGGAGTAAAAGCATTAGAAAGCATACTGATAAGAGTTATCATAGCGAAAAACATAAATTTCTGTCGTACGATACGTCATTGCTCGACGACGGATTAGTTCCGAATGGCCCGCGAGGTGGCCCCACCCGATATATATAGTTTTGGAGTTTTTTTGAAAAATTATAGTAATTAAAATCATGTTTTTAAGGGCTTATCCTATGTACTGGACATGAAATCAGTACATAATGATGAAACTATGTGAAAACCACATAGTTTCCGCTATATAAATGTGAATATTGACTTGATATCTCAAACACCAAATATATGGTTTTAGGTCATTTTAGGGTATATAGGGGACCTAGACCGAGACGGGAAACCTATATACACCTCATAGTTAGCGTAGTCTTTTATATAAAGCCCATTTACTTGAGATATCAAGTCGGTATATAATAGAAAACTGCTGTTTATCTGGTTTTCGGCAAATGCTTACGGGTTTAGGTGCCCTAAGTACCTAGAAAACATATAGGTGTACTGGTAAAAGTACTACCATTGGAAAGCTTGCTAAAAGGGCTTCCAGGCGGTTTCTAGATGGGAAGAATCGCTTGGATAGTCAGCGAGATAAACAGTCGTGAAAAATGTAAACAACGTAAAACGTTGAAATTTGTAGACCCTTCAGGTGGAATAACTCCATGAAGGGAATAGATGTACTCATGGTGTAAGTACTTTCGGATGGCTTGCTGGACTAGCTACCAAGCCATCACTTTGGAGCGAAAATCGCTCAAGTAGTTTAAGTACAATTCCAGAAAATAGATTTCTGGAAATGTAATTTTTAGTCAGTTTTTGGCATTCCCCGGGACTATACACCCCTGGGAATTCCGAAAATAAGGAATTTTTGGGGACCTCCCGATGGCCCGATAAACGCACCATCGTGTCGTCCCAATCTTGTTAGGGTTTTATAAATAGTTTCTCTGATAGCTGAGCGCAAAGAAAGTGACCAGCTATCGAATTTGTACATATCGAGGCACCTTATGTGCATATAGCCTAGATAGACTTATATGAACACTAGAAATGTAAAGTGTGGTCTATCGGCTACCAGAATCCCCATAATAGGCGGTGATTGTCTGGTTAGCCTAAGTAGGAAGTCCTAAAGTCGGTGAAATGACTTAGGAATTTATAGATTCATTACATAAGGGATGATATCCCATAGAAGATTCCCGAAAATAAGCTTTTTCTAGACGTCAACAGACAGCCTGCTATTGGCACCAGCAGGTCAACCCAACCTATAGATATCCTTAGGCTAGGTTAAAAGCTATTAAGGTTTTAACCGAGAAATAAAGGAAATTGTTCCTTTATTTCATGGAATTAGTCTAGGGAAGCTATCAATACCTGGAAATTAGGTATATGGATTAGATACAGAGATAGGGGGCGTTACTGTGTTACAGTACGAAGAAATCCAGCTATTGATAGCACCGTGGAAGGGGTGCGGTAACCCTATTTACCAAATGTTGATAAGGGTTTTTTACAGAAATAAAAATTATTTTCGGCGAGAATTTGCGGGGCTCTCAATAATGGCACGGTCCGAGGGTATATACACCCCCCGGGCCCAAATAGAATTTGTAGTCATCCAAAGCTAGTCGCTTGTACTTGTCTTAGTAAATAAGAAGTAATTCTTATATAGAATCGAGTCTCAGTAATTGTTGAGAGCCCTAGAATCGTGCCGTGTACTGAATAACTTAGTGTTTCATTTAATTCATCAACTTCAACCCTTATGAAGACACCCCTTTTCGATCCTGTCGAGCTGAACCTCGGGACCTGGACACCAGGAGTGCTGATCCAGAAGTAGGCAACCCAGAACCTGGAAATAACTCGAGTACAGCCAACACGTCGTTGAATCGTTAGAGTCGATTTGCAACCCTACGTCGCTGATGCAGCCAGGCATCCAAGAACCTTGTTTTCGTGGTGTGATAGGGGCGTTCAGCGGCAATGGCCAGAAGGTTTACGCCCTTCTTTTCTCGGGGCCAGTGAACACGCTACGTCCAGCACACGAACCTTGTCGCAGTCCATCACCACCTTGATACTGAGAAACCAGCACTTTTGTTCCTTACGGAGACGCAGATCGGATGTCCGTCGGACGTGGCATACCTATCTTACCCAGGATTTACCCTGGCGCACAAATTCAAGCCTCGTGCGAGTGTATGTATGTACGCCCGCGACGACATCTGCTATCGGCGTCTCCGTGACCTTGAAGACTCTAAGTACTCAGTGCTATGGGCCCTGGTGGACACAGCTCTGGATAAGATTATCTATGCCTGTGTCTACCGATCGCATAGCGGTGATCTGGAGACAACTAGGATCACACAGTACCTGAGTGAGGCGGCTGATGTGGCCCAGCAACGGTACCCTTCCGCCCAATTAGTGTTACTGGGGGACTTTAATGCTCACCATCAGGAGTGGCTCTGCCCATACCAGTGCACCGACCATGCTGGACGAGAGATGCGAAATCTTTCGCTGGCGCTTAATATCACCCAGCTGGTGCAGGGGGCTACGAGGGTGCCGGATGTTGATTCGCATACGGCCAATTGCTTGGACCTTCTGCTGACAACAGATCCAGACCGATACTCAGTGTTGATTTCATCACCTTTGGGTAGTTCCTCTTAGAGGTGGTGGATGTTATAAACAAGCAGTATTACCTGAATTTATGGTGATGAAGGTGTTAGAATGAGAAAGTCACAGAATTACGAAAAACACACACTCAGTCACTTGTATTGTAGTTTTAGGCATGCATGCATCAGATATTTAAAGTTCACAGTATAATATTATTAAATTAACACACGCGACAATATTGGTATTTTCTTCGAGATATGAATGACAACTTCACTTTTTATTAAACCATAGAAAAAGAACTCCTTTTCGCAAAAGGAATGTTTAAAGGCTGGCAGCAAAGAGTTTTTATTGATGCTCCAACCTTAACACTTTCCCTCATCAGGAAAGACTCTGCAGTCCCAATTGAGCTCTCAAACTATTGAGCGTCGGCCTCGGAACCGCCTTGGTCAAAAGGTCAGCCAGTTGATCAGTGGAGCTGGTCTTCTGAACATCCACTAGACCCTCTTGTACTGTCTCACGAACGAAGAAATGTCTCACTCTAATATGCTTTGTTCGTTTGTGAAATTCTGGATTGTGTGCAAGGCGTATGGCGGCTTCGTTGTCTACCTTAAGTGTGGGTATACCTGCCAGCTTCGTGAGTTGGCCGAATAGCCTTTGAAGCCATACCAGTTCACGGGCGCCTTCGCTCGCTGCAACAATTTCAGCCGCTGTTGTTGAGATTGCAACCGATGCTTGTCTTTGGCTTAACCAAGAAACAACTCCTCCAGCAAACAGGCATGCTACTCCTGAAGTGGAACGTCCAGTTCCTTCGTCTCCGGCGTGGTCTGCATCACTGTAGCCTTCAATAACTGCTCTTGTAGCATTATTTGTATACTTGATGCCATAATCAGTTGTCCCTTTCAAATAGCGGAATATTCGCTTGACTCTGAGCCAATCAGCGTAGGTTGGATTCGCCAACTTTCTTGATACCACCCCAACAGCATATGCTATATCTGGGCGTGTACCAGTCATGAGGTACGCCAATGCACCTACAGCTTCTCTATAAGGATATTTTTCACCAGGATCCTTTTCTGCAACTTTCCCTGTTTTAGAAGTCTTCTCAATCGGTGTTGAAACGGGATTGCAGGTTGCCATTCCAAATCGTTCCAGGATTTTTCTGGAGTAAGCTTGCTGCGATATGGTTATAGAGCCATCTGTCGCCTGAGCAATCTCTAATCCTAGGTAGTATGATGCTGACTTGACGGTAATTTTGAGCGTAGCACCTAACTCCATTAAGGAATTGGTCCGCCAAAACTCTATCTGTAGTGGCTACGAGTCCGTCATCTACATATAAAGCTATAATTATTTTCTTGTCTGCTACAGTCTTCATGTAGAGACAACAGTCAGCTGCATTTTGTGTGAAGCCTTTCTCAATAAGGATTTCATCGAAACAAGAGTTCCAGCACCGAGGTGCTTGTTTCAAGCCATACAGACTCTTCTGTAATCTGCAGACTCTAGAACTGCCATCGCTAAATCCTTCAGGCTGCTGTATAAAGATTTCTTCTTTTAGCTTGCCGTTTAAGAAAGCTGTTGCAACGTCAAACTGAATTAAATGCAACTTCTCTTTGGCGCTAACACTAAGCAAAGCTCGAATTGTAGACATGCGGTCAACCGGGCTAAATGTCTGTTCGTAATCAATGCCTTTGTGTTGTCTGAACCCTTTAACTACTAGTCTCGCCTTGTACTTGTCGATAGAAACATCTGGGTTTCTCTTTATTCTATAGATCCACATACTAGGTAGCGCCTTTCTATTTGATGGTAGTTCGCACAGTGTCCAAACCTTATTCTCAGCTAGGGACTTCATTTCGCTCGCCATGGCCTTTTGCCATTCGGCATGATCCTCTCTGTGAGTCGCTTCTTTATACGTTTCGGGAAAATTATCGGTCCCTATGAAACATACATAGTCTTCTAGCCTTTTTGGACGCTGGAGTGTTGCTCTGTCCCTCAGATTATATCGAGGCAAGGGTTCACTAACTTCGAAGTTTTCCTGAGCGTCAGTAAAAACGTCATCTTCGATTGATAGAGGTATTCTCTCTTGTACTTGATCATAAGTTGACAAAGGAGCTTCCTCTGAGTCGTGCTCTTCTTCTAGCACATGGGTATCCTCTTGAACTTGGTCTTCATTGGTTTCTCCCTCTAGACCATGTTCTAGTTCGCCTCTAACATTTAAGGAATCTTGCCCTTCGGTGAGAATTCGTTCGCTATCATCGCTCTCTGAAGCTCCCTCTGACGGAATAGAGATACTGGTGGAAATCTTAAATTCAACATCAGACTGAAAGGTTATATCTCGAGACCTCAGTGTCTTGTGTCCATCCCAGATACGATAACCATCGTCATTCTCATACCCTATTAGCAATCCTTTAATGGCTTTCTTGCCCATCTTTTTGCGGTTCTGCTTTGGCACATGAGCATAGCATTCACTTCCGACGATCTTGAGGTGACTTATTTTGGGTTTCTTCCTGTGCCATAACTCAAATGGCACTTTTGTGTCTACTCTAGTAGTCCCTGTCCTATTGATTACATAAGCAGCGGTGTTAACAAGTTCTGCCCAAAGCACTTGCGGCATATCTCCTCTCGTGTGCAACATTGATCTCGCAGCTTCTACAAGTGTCCGGTTTTCGCGTTCACTACAGCCATTCTGCTGTGGCGTGTAAGGCATTGTCAGCCGATGCTGAATCCCGTGCTTTTGTAAGATTTTTTTGACGATGTCATTGTCAAATTCACCACCATTGTCGCTTAGTAGTGTTTTTACGACATGGCCAGCTGTCTTAGCTTCTTGCAGCATTAGTAGAAGCTTATCCTTAACTTCCGACTTGTGCCTTATGAAGTAGACAAAACGGTAACTTGAGTAATCATCTTTAAATAATACAAAGTACTTGTATTTCGAGATACTGTCAACGAAGGGTCCGCACACATCGGTGTGAATAAGCTCACCAGGCTGTGAAGCTCTTTCCCTTGTTCCGAACTTCTTCCTATGGGATTTGCCATAAATGCAGCCTTCGCATTTCACATTATCTGGCTTCAAATCTATTCCTAGCTCCCTCTTAACGATATCGCGGTCATGTCTCTTGTCTTGATGTACGAAACGTTCATGGTAGAGCTGTAGGAGATTCGTACCAGTAATTGCATTGACCTCAAATGGTCTCTTCATTGTTGGCATTACCGTTTTCATTACCAACTTGTAGAGCCCTCCAAAACGCTCTCTCTTGCCAACAACTCTGGTTGTCCCTTTAACTATAAGTTTGCACTCTCTAGTTGTTGACGTAAACACACTATCTTGCATCTTGTCTTGTGCAGCTAGTGGTGAAAACAGATTTTTCGTAAGTGATGGTACGAGCCAAACATCTTGGAGTGTTATCATAGTCTGGTCCTTATCACTGACATTTGAGCTTACTACTACGGTGCCTTTACCCAACGCTGGAATTGTGGTTCCATCTGCCGTTGCTACCGTGTGATCTGACTCAAATCTCTGAAGTTCTCTAAAGTAGTCACTTCTCACAGCAATGTGTGTCGTCGCTCCATTGTCGACAAACCAGCTATCCCTTTCCACATTCTTAGCCTGTTCATTAGAGCATGCGCTTACCATCAGTGAAATATGTTGTACTTGCTTTGATTTTGCAGTTTGAGCTGCTGAACTGCCGTGAGAGATGGATCCTTAGGTGGCCTTCCATCCCTTATCCACTGCTTGCACTTTCTAACTCTGTGTCCAAACTTAGAACAATAGTTACAAATTAGCTTTGGTTGCTCCTTACCTTGCGTTACAACATCTCGCTTATTGGGTGTAGTCGCTAGCGCCTCCTGCTTAGAGCTCTCTTGACCGCCCAAATCTCGTTCAAACGTGCACAGGTGACTTGTCAAACTATCAATAGTCTTTTCACCTTGCTTTAGCATGAGCCAGCTTGACTTAAAGTTGAAGTACCTATCATCTAGCGTGTCTAAGACCTTACATATGAGAAACATTTCAGGAAGCTTAGCGGTAGTGTCAATTTTTTAAACTTCAACCTTTAGGTCAGTCCAAAGATTCTTTAGCTTTGAGATATGCGTAGGAATATCCTCTGCCCTATCGTGTTTAAGCCCAAAGAATGCAAGTCACAAGTTATATGCTCTATCCTCCGTTTGTCCATCAAATAGCCTATGTAACTCCTGCCAGACTTCATGTGCAGTTCTATATCTCATAACCTTCTTTAAAGTATCTTCTGACATGTTCGTTGTTAGCATGAGCAAAGCGCCAGTTTCAGCCTTCCTATAAATAGCTATAGCTTTATTAAAAGCACTTACTTCGGCGTCACCTGTTCCTTCGACAAGGATTGGCTTCTGGAGTTTCCCTTCCACAGCTTCTGTGGCACCTTCCGTACCCTCAAGCATAATAGAGATTTTATACTTCCATGTAGACCAATTTTCTTTGCCTAGCAATTTACCTATGTCTATCTTGGTAGTGTAATCCATTACTGTCTAAAGCCTTCTTCTCTTCTTGCTGGAGCCAATAACCTCTTAGAGGTGGTGGATGTTATAAACAAGCAGTGTTACCTGAATTTATGGTGATGAAGGTGTTAGAATGAGAAAGTCACAGAATTACGAAAAACACACACTCAGTCACTTGTATTGTAGTTTTAGGCATGCATGCATCAGATATTTAAAGTTCACAGTATAATATTATTAAATTAACACACGCGACAATATGTTGGTACCTACGACGCTACTCTATGGCCTTAATTTAAAATGCGACTTGACGTTCTTTTCTCTCTCTGTCAAGCAAATCTGTTCTGAAGAAAATTGTATCTAATGTAAAACTATTATTACGAATAAAACTCAATTACTTAATGCAAATATATATTCATATTTCCACGCCCATCACAATATTGGTTACGATATTTTTATTTTTTTTGGTGTGGCACTAGTTGTACTTTGTGCCATTTTCAGGTAAAAATTTGGGAAACAGGGAAATAAAAAGCGGAACGGTAAGGATTACAATGATAGGAAATGTGGATCAGGCAAGTCATTAATATAATATACCTATTATGTACAATATAATAAATAAACTAAAGTTTAATATCATTTATAAACAGAAAAGAGGCAATTATATCATAATAAATTATTGGGTTATGTAATAAACAAATCATACGAGTGGGGAAAGGGGTTTTTAATCTAATAAGGGAATCAAGAAAATCAGAACGGTCATGACGAGAACATGAAAAAAAAATATGGTCCAAGGTACCAACATCTTCCCCACATTCACACATGTTATCCTCTACAATACGGAGCGTGGCAAGATGGTAAGGAGTACATACATGACCCAAACGCATACGAATGATTTGACTAGCAATCAATTTGGAGCACTTAACCTTGAAAAACCACGGCTTAATAGGAACATGAGGTTGTATAAAGAAATAATATTTTCCTTTTGTTTGAGCGCTCTCACCCCATGAGACACTCCAGGCATCGCGAAGGTATAACTTGGGTAAATTCATGATATCATGGGAAAAGTTTTTATAAGGAAAAGTGTCTCCATCATTGACAGCCTCCTTGGCTAAATTATCCGCCTTGTCATTTCCCTTAATGCCACAGTGGCTAGGAATCCAAACAAAATGTACAGATTGCCCCTTCAACCTTAGATCATATAATACATTCCTAATAACAAATACAACAGGGTAGAAAGCCTTCATTTTAAAAGGGAACTTCTCGATTGCCTGTAACGCACTCTTAGAGTCGGAAAATATAACAGTATTTTGTAACTTAGCTAACAAAACATATTCTAGTGCCTTAAATAGGCCAAAGCACTCCCCTGTAAAAACAGAAGACTCCGGAGGAAGTTTTATTTTTTGAATAAGCTTATACTGTGCATGATAAACTCCTACACCTACACAACTATCCAGCGTTTTAGAAGAATCAGTAAATATTAGGTGCCAGTCTTTCCATTTATCATCAATATTACTGATAAATTTAGAATTCGCTCCAGAATCAGTTTTGGCGATACCCATATCATATGTTATTTCAGGCTCTAAAAGTAGAGAGTCAAAAACGTTATCATTAAATATTGCTAGCTTTGGTGCATTATGCACAGGCGATTCAAGTAACTTAAACTTCCTGTAACTAGTAATTAAACATGGAACAGATTTGCATCTCCAATAGTTGGAGCTTTCAATCAGAGAATTTAGATTATCTAACCTAATGATCAATGGATGGTTGGAAAATTGCATGATTTTAAATAGAAACCTATCAGCTAACAGCTGTCTTCTCAAATATAAATGAGGTTCACCACACTCTACTTGCAACGCATTTAAAGGACTCGAACGCATTGCACCCGAGATGATTCTGAGAGCTTTAGATTGAATATTATCTAACTTTTTGAACCATTTTTTACTACCACCTAATAAAAAGGTACCATAATCCAAAATACTACGAATTATAGCATTGTATAACAATTTCTGGTTAAAAGGGTGGGCACCCCACCACACACCCGAGAGACATCTCATAATATTCAACTGCTTTTCACATCTATCCACTATATAACTTAAATGAGATTTACCTGTCATTTTCTTATCCAAAATTAAACCCAAGAATTTAGCTTCGTCCCCAACATTTAAAATATGATTGCAATAGAAAACTTTAGGTGGTGGAAAATCCCGTTTTCTAGAAAAAACTACTACAGAACTTTTGTTAGCTGATAAATCCATCCCATTATTATCAAGCCAAGCCTTTAGAGACGAGAGGGATTCTGTTAATGAATTACATGCAGTTGAGATAGACATGTTTATTGAATAAATAAGTAGGTCGTCAGCGTATTGTAAAACACTAACGATACCATTTAAGGACGCCTCTAGATGATATGTGTAAATGTTGTAAAGTAACGGGCTAAGTACAGACCCTTGAGGTAATCCCTTATAAACAGTTCGTGAAATTCTTGAACCTTGGTTTGTTACTACAAATATAAAGCGAACAGATAAGATATTAATAATAAAATTAACTAATATTAACGGCACCTGCAATTTCATTAGTTTATTTTTGAGCACTGCTATGATTACATTGTCATAAGCTGCCGAAACGTCTAAAAATGCAGCAACCACCGATAAATTATTAGAAAAGGCCAAATTGATGTCTGTGGTAAAGATACTTAAACTGTCGATGGTACTTTTAGATTTACGAAAGCCGTATTGAGAAATCGAAAGCAAATTATTTCTTTCGATATGCCATTCAAGACGATTTTTAACCAGGTGTTCTGCAATTTTAACAATAACCAAAGATAAGGCTATAGGTCGATAAGTAGCCGGTTCATCAGGAGATTTTTTAGGCTTTAGTATAGGGACTATTTCTTGAGTTCGCCAAGAGGTAGGAATGTTCCCAGAAATCATTATGGAATTAATTATTTCTAAATAATATAAAAGTGAGGAGTCTCCCATATTTGAAAAAAAAGCATAAGGTATTCCATCTTCTCCAGGACAAGAATCTTTAACACTCGACAATACCCCTTTAAGCTCATATAAAGAAAAAGGTAAGTTTAAGCTATTCGATTCTTTTATTCCAGGATATAATGCGCAACAAGGCATCAAATATTTTTTTTCAGGAGCTGTTGCAGGGGCCAATTTATCAAGAAAATCGTCAGCTAAAGCAGGAGACAACTGAAGACCACAACGGTTTTGATTAAAAGCATTCCTAAAACGCTTAATGTTTCTCCAAACCTCCGAAGGACAAGTTCTAGGAGAAAGGGAGGCACAAAATGATCTCCATCCCTCAAATTTCCTTTCCCTCAAAAAATCTCTAGTCTCATTAATTACACCAGTAAGTTTATTTAAATTTTCGTCCGACATATCCTCTCCATACTCTCTTTCCGCTTCCTTTCTTCTTCGTACTGCATATGAACATTCAGTATTCCACCAAGGAGGCATAGGTAAATTGTTTGTGCGAGAACATTTTACAGGGAAAATCGCATCCGCTACTTCAAGCATGCAAAGAGCTAAGGCTCGAGAGCAATCATCTTCTCCTCCATGAAGTATTTCAGGTAACTGAGACACTTTGACTTCAAGGACCTGTTTAAATTTTTCCCAATCAGCTCCACCCAATCTGTACCTTAATCGAGGGGGACGCTTTTCACTGATGGGATATTTGTCAGGGGATGCTATTACTAGGGGAAAATGATCACTGCCTAGTGTAGAAGAAGGGAAGACAGACCAAGTGAGTGATAAGGCCAAACTAGGGGAACAAATCGACAAGTCCACAGCACTAGGCAATTCATTGGGCTTGGTACGTCTAGTCGGTGTCCCAGTATTTAATACACATAGATTATTGTCATCTAATATTTGTAGCAAACGTACACCATCACTTTTATTTTCACCACATCCCCACGTCTGATGATGACAATTAAAATCTCCCATTATCAAGACAGGGCTAGTCAATGAACAAAAAATATCACTTATCTCTTGTAGAGCAGCGGATGAAGGCTTTGGAATATATACAGAGGCATAAGATACATTATTAACACGTACAGCAACGAAATCAACTATAGAATACTGATTGGGTAATGCAATTTGAGAAAATGCAACATTGTTTTTGATCAAGATGGCAACACCACCGTAGCCATCAGTTCTGTCATTACGAATGCAAACATAACCTGGAATACCAAATATTCGACCGTGTTTAAGCCATGTTTCACTCAATGCAACAATAATTGGTTTATACTTGTTAACTAAATATAAAAGATCAGTTTTTTTATTAGTCACTGACCTGGCGTTCCATTGAATAATCAAATCCATTATCGTTTTTGTCTGTCAGTAATTTACAAATCAGGTCAGCGTTGTTCGGTTTAATGTATTTTTTTATTTTGTAACATCTTAATAAGACTGTTAATTAGATCCATAATCTGTTCATGATCTTCTTTTTGTTCGGGTTTATTCTGTAGTGCACACCCATTACTGGGACTTGGAAAACTGAACTCATTTATTAATGCATTGTGTGCTGCTCTGTCATATCCAGACGCAGATTTAGGAGGCGAACGAGGTTTTTTAAATATTGTTTTATTGTATGAAGTTGTCCTAGGACCATTTTTCACATTATCATTAGTGTGGAAGTATGCGGATTTGGAATCTGATTGAGAAATTTTACTATTTAAAACAACTTTATCTGCATATGACATAGAGGAAAATGGATGCAACTTACTAGCCTCTAAATAAGAAATACATGAATGAGCCATAGTGTTTTTGATATCTCTTTGTCTCTTAACACGTTAACTGTCCCCATACATATTTTTTCGATAACCCCAAATGTCCAAATTATTTTTTGTAATATTCTATTCATTGGTGTCCTGTTGACAAGTCCTGATAAATAGAGCAACTTAACACACAAGTCTATGAAGTTAGAGCGCATAGAAAGTTACAGGGGCCAGTGTACCATTTACGGTACATGGACGTGATGGACCCACGCGGCGTGTACCGTATTCGGTACATTGGACAGCTAACGTGTTAAACTCAGGGCATGCTTTATTTATAGCAAAGTGAAAACCAGAACAATTTATACAAGATGCACAATCCTCCTCAATGCTACAAGATTCAGCTGAATGATTTTGACTGCATTTAAAACATCTCGGCTCTGGAGCCCTACATTGTAATTTTGTATGTCCATACCTACAGCATCTGAAACACTGAATGGTGGGGTACACATATATATCAACATTTAATGCATTATAACACATGAATATTCTCTTTGGAAGAATTTGTCCATCAAAAGTTATAACAATGGATTCTGAAGGTTTCCAAACTGGATTACCGTTAATCTGCACTTTATAATTTAACCCCCGAATTTTAATGACATTTCCACACCCAACGGGTGTAGAAATATTTGCTTCAATTTCATCTAATGACCATTCTGAAGGAACACCATGCACCATACCCATTCTAGTTACATTGAATGTCGGGATAAAAGCTTTGAATCCATTAGTACTTAATAAGTTAGATTTTAAAAAATCATTTGCATCATGGAAAGTCGAAAATGCAACTGCACACTTATTGCAGCCTATCCTTTTAATGCTACCATTAATTATATTTTTAAATGCTCCCCGTTTCATAAAGTTTCCAAACGCAATGGGATGTAATACAGTTCCACTATTAGGTAAGTCGGTGATGCGCTGTACATGTATCAAATAAGGAGATACATACCGATGTATCTCCTTATTTTGGTTCCTTTAGTTGGTAGGAAGGAGTACATACATACCGATGTATGTACTCCTTCCTACCAACTGGCTCAAAACTTGCTTGACTAGGCTTTGACTGTGACTCAAATTGGGATGATGCTTGGTTACCATGGTTATTTTCAAGAACCGTCTCTTGGGGATTACAATTACAATCCGTAACACTGACATCATTCTGGCCATGACCTTTTCTGGTGCGTTTGCGTATTTTACAGGTTTTACAGATAATCCTGCGTTTTCGAGAAGATTTTTCGCTACTGTCAGTGGCCACTGAACCATCAGTGTCCATGCCACTTTTATAAACAACATTATCACTCCGTGACATGATAGTCACATAGTTTGCGACATTCTCGGGGGGATTTAGGCCGCCGCCTAAATCCCCCTGCAAGTTATTAGGGGGGTCGTTCATACGACCCGGACTTAGGGACTAATCATACAATATAAAAAACTTACCAAATATTCACCTACAAACACTACTACAAATATATACAATTATTATACAAAATTATATACAAAGATAAGACTCAACTGATCCGTTTTACAATAAAAAATTAAATTTCAAGAATTTGAAACAACCGCGCGCAACCGAAGTTTCCCGCCTTTTTTCGTTACGATATTTTCTTCGAGATATGAATGACAACTTCACTTTTTATAAAACCATAGAAAAAGAACTCCTTTTCGCAAAAGGAATGTTTAAAGGCTGGCAGCAAAGAGTTTTTATTGATGCTCCAACCTTAACAGTTCCGACCACTGTCTGGTGAAGTCTGTATCCGTCTACTCCCCGCCCGATCCCAGCCCGAAAGGCACCCGGCGGGTTTGGCGGTACAGGTCAGCAGATTGGGATGGGATGCGATCTTTCTTCGCATGCTATCCTTGGCAGCCCACTTGCTTCTCTTCGGAAGATCCATCGTCATACGCTGACGCCGTGACTGATGTGTTGCGCCAGGGGATGGAATACTACATTCCATTCTCTGACGTAGCGCTTTCCGGCGTTGACCGACCATGGTTTGATGCTGAGTGCAACCGCGCAAATGCGATTAAACACAAGGCTTACCTAGCATGGGTCGACGCTCGAGTGCACAAAGCGAGTGACGTAACTCAGAAGAAGAGAGCCTTCAACAGGGCTGCCAAGTCCTGCAAAAAGGCGATGCGAAGGGCACGTTTTGACCATATTAGCAGAATCGGGAACAAACTAGCTTCATACCCTGCTGGTAGCAAAGCGTTTTGGTCCCTGTGTGAAGGCATAGGTCCTATATGCCTTTAATGAACTCTATGGTCCTGCCGGTTACCAAGCAATGTTGGTCGTTGATTGTTTGACACTGTCAATGGATATATAGAAAAATATCCTTCCTAATAATATTAATAAAGTATGTTTAATTTGCTCTCGTCTGTTTGCATTATATAGTCTACGACAAATAACACGGCAAAGTTTTCTGAAGAAAACTTCACATGGTAGCAGAGCGAAAAATGTAAGTTTATATATTCGCAAACAAAATTCAAATTACGAAAATGTCAAGCATAAAAATTCAAGCCTTGGGAAAAGATAATTACGACACATGGTGCATACACGCCAAAGCGTACCTAGTTAAAAATAAACTGTGGAAACATGTGAACAATTACCCTAAAGAAAATGCTTCACAAGACGAGGTCGACGAAGATGAACTGGCCAAATCAGAACTGATGTTGCTCATTGCACCTTCAGAACTAAAACAAGTAAAAAAATGTAAATATGCCAGAGACGTATGGATTACGCTAGAAGCAACTTATGCTAGTAAGGGTCCTGCCAGAAAGGCTACCCTACTCAAGCAGTTGATCTTAGCCAAACTTGAGGAAGGCGAAGATGTCCGTGCACACTTAATGAAATTCATGGATACCGTTGATAAACTAAAAGACATGGATATTGACATTAACAATGATTTGCTGTCAATAATGATGCTCTACAGCCTTTCGAAAGAATTTGATACCTTCAGAACTGCAATTGAGTCTCAAGACTCCCTACCAGATCCTGAAAAGCTAAAGATCAAAATAATTGAAGAGAGTGATGCCCGTCGTCGTGATACACAAAGTACCAGCGCGACAAACAATAATGAAGAATGTTTTTACACTTTCTGCAAGATTTGCAAGAAGAAAGGCCACGATACGTCAAAATGCTGGTCAAAGAACAAAAATACTCGCAAGAAAGCAGAAAAGTCTAAAAGCAACTTTATCAAAATTTATAAAAATGATACAAACCTCTTCTGTTGCTATTTAGCAAATAAAAATTTTGAAAAAAGCTGGATACTGGACAGTGGATGTACGTCTCACATGACATATTCAGACAAGCCCTTCACCGAGATAAAACAAATTTCGAAAACACTTAAACTTGCGTCGAAGGACAAAACAGCTGAAATAAAAGGCACTGGCCCTGCTGAAATAGAAATTAAGGAAGGAAAAATCGGCATAACAAATGCACTGTATGTACCAAGCCTGTGTGCTAATCTTTTATCAGTTGGAAAGATGACTGACCAAGGACTCACTATCCTATTCAATAAAAAGAAAGCAATAATTAAAGATCACAAGCGAGGAGTACAAATGGAAGCAATAAGAAAAGATGATGGCCTGTACTATTTAGAAACCAAAAATAATGATGTTAACAGACACAAAGCCAATGCTGCAAAATGTAGTGATAATGATTGTACAAACTCTGAGTCGGATGATATTAAACAATGGCACTGTAAATTGGGACACATGAACGAAAGGGACTTGAAGCTCGCACTTAAGAACGAAAGCCTGATTGGACTAAACTTTAACAAGAATAGTTCTTTAGGAGAATGCGAAATATGCATACAAGGCAAACTAAGCAGAGTACCAAGTAAACCCAGCGACAAGAATACTTCACGTACGGCTCAACGCTTAGAGATCGTACATAGTGATGTCTGTGGTCCATTCAAACAACCCACACTTCATGGGAATAGATATATTGTCAGTTTCATCGACGACTACAGTAGATATTGTCGAGTATATTTCATTAAAAATAAAAATGAAGTATTACAAAAATTCATGGACTACAAAGCAGAAGTGGAGAACTTCACAGGAACTAAAATTAAATGCTTACAAAGCGACAACGGTACTGAATACCGAAATTTGAAGTTCGATTCATTTTTAAAACTAAATGGCATTACAAGAAGGTTAACAGCTCCGTACACGCCCCATCAAAACGGAATTGCCGAAAGAAAAAATAGAACCATTATGGAAAAAGCAAGATGCATGATGCTGGAATCAAAAGCACCTTTGTATTTATGGGCAGAAGCGGTATACACTGCAAACTATTTGTCAAATCGAAGCATTAATCAGAGCATCGGCAGTCAAACTCCATTTGAAAGGTGGGTAGGAAGAAAGCCCTCTGTAAATCACCTTTATGTATTTGGCGCTAAGACATTCTTCCTAAAGAAAGGTAAACGTGGACACAAATTGTCTTCAAAAGCAATACCCGGGATGTTTGTCGGTTACTCAGAAGTTTCGAAAGCCTTCAGAATATACGAACCATCGAAGAAACAAATACTCATTTCCAAGGATGTTCGTATTTTAAATAAAATGTTCTACGAAGTTAGAGAAAATGGCACCTCTGTTCCGTTCCAAGAGTTGAATGATCACAAACAATCAAGTGATACAGAAACTGAAGACGAAGAAATGGAAATGTATTTTGAAGATATTAGAAAGAAAAATGTCAGTAGACCAACAGCAGTACAAGAAAATGTTATTGCAAGCTCTATCGATGCAACCGTACGAAACGAAACGGAAAATAGCAACGAAGAGTTTTATGACACCTTCGAAATCGACGAAAACAGAGGAATTAACGAAACTAATGAACCAAATGAAAATGAAGCTAATGTGCTAAATGAAAACAATGAAACAGACATAGAAGTTGATGCTCCGGTCCATGTTCCAGAAGAACGAAGGACATATAATCTTCGTGATAGATCCCGAATTGGTAAACCAAAAGTATTTGAAGATTTCGTAATGGCCGCCATGGATATGGAAAATGAAATAGAACCTCAAACATTTAAAGATGCTATGAATAGCAAAGATAAATCCAAATGGTTAGATGCCATGCACAACGAAATGACATCTTTGGTAGAAATGAAGACCTGGGAAATGGTTGACCCGCCTAAAAATCGTAAACCATTGCCATGCAAATGGGTATATAAAATTAAGAAAAATCCAGATGGTACAATTGAACGTTATAAGGCTAGACTAGTAGTAAAAGGCTTTTCACAAAAACCAGGCGTTGACTATTTGAAGACATTCAGTCCAGTCGCACGCCTTAGTACTATAAGAGCTGTTCTAGGAATAGCTGCTGAAGAAAACCTGGTACTTACACAATTCGATGTATCAACTGCGTTCCTAAATGGTGCTGTAAAAGAAGAAATATTTATGAAGCAACCAGAAGGATTTAATGATGGCACCAAGAAAGTGTATAAACTTAAACGCAGCCTTTACGGACTTAAGCAAGCCCCTTTATGCTGGAACACTTGCATATCAGAGTATCTCATCAACTCAGGATTCAAGCAAAGCACAAAAGATCCTTGTCTCTACATGCGTGAGCAAGTGATAATTGCGCTATATGTTGATGATGGTTTAGTGGCTTCAACCAATGAATATTCCGGAAGAAAATTCATTAAAGAGTTGAAAAGTAAATTTAAAATAACCACAAAACCAGCTTCATATTTTCTTGGACTTGAGATCAACAAAACAAAAGACGGTAGTATAACATTAAGCCAAAAGTCTTACACAAAGAAAGTACTCGAAAAATTTGGAATGGCTGACTGCAAAGCAGCTCCAACGCCAGCAGTAAAAGTCAGCAACGACGAAAATGAAGATGACGCGAATCCGAATTTTCCATATCGTCAAGCTGTGGGAGCCTTAGCATACCTAATGGTCGCTACAAGGCCAGATATAAGTTATGCTGTGAGCGTTGCGTCGAGGAATCTAGAGACTCCATCTAAGCAAGATGTCATGAGAGTCAAGCGAATTTTTAGATACCTCAAAGGTACTACAGACAAAGGACTCGTCTTCGCAAAAAGCCGGGACAAGAAGCTGATGTGCTTTAGTGACGCTGATTTTGGAGGTGACGCAACGACAGGCCATTCAACGTCAGGGATGGTTTTCCTATTCTCCGGCCCGATAATGTGGAAGAGCCAAAAACAGCCAACAATAGCGATTTCTTCAACAGAGGCAGAACTCATAGCCCTGACAGAAACAGCCAGAGAAGCTTTGTGGCTAAAAGAGCTCCTAGGAGAATTAACGGACATAACACAGTTGAATGAAAAACCAACGATATATGTTGATAACGAGTCGACTATTAAATTGTCTGAGAACCCTCCTTACCAGTTCCATAGGAGAACTAAACACATAAAGCTAAAGCATTTCTTCATCAGAGAATGCATACAGAATGGAGACTTCACTGTGAAACAAGTTTCAACAGAACTTCAATTAGCAGATATGTTTACCAAGCCATTGTTCGGACCCAGACTAATCGAGTTGAGCTCTAGAATTGGACTTAAAGATTTGTCCAAATTCTAAAAAGTATCGCGGATGTGAAGGCATAGGTCCTATATGCCTTTAATGAACTCTATGGTCCTGCCGGTTACCAAGCAATGTTGGTCGTTGATTGTTTGACACTGTCAATGGATATATAGAAAAATATCCTTCCTAATAATATTAATAAAGTATGTTTAATTTGCTCTCGTCTGTTTGCATTATATAGTCTACGACAAATAACACGGCAAAGTTTTCTGAAGAAAACTTCACACCCTGGCTAAGTCGGTTGAATCAAACTTCTGTCGCCCCTCACTACCACCACTGCTGAGACCCGACGGGTCACTGGCCCACTCCGCCGAGGACAAGGCAGACTTGTTTGCCTCCCTTTTTGCGGAATCTTCGCGTCTGAACTCTGATGGCGCGTGGCCCTCTCCGTCTCCTGTTGGATGTGGGACGAGTATGTCGGATATTCGCATCCATCAGAGAGAGGTCTGTAGGGTGTTGCGTAACCTTGACGTGAACAAAGCTAGTGGCCCCGACGGGATACCGGCAATTGTACTGAAAACTTGTGCTCCTGAATTGTCTCCGATCCTGACACGCCTATATCGCCTTTCGTTAGTGACTGGAAAGGTGCCGAAGGCTTGGAAGCAAGCTAACGTTCAGCCAGTCCCCAAAAATGGTAGTCGGGCTGACCCGGCAAACTACAGACCCATCTCGGTAACGTCCATCCTCTGTAAGAGTATGGAACGTGTGCTGAACAATACGCTCCTGGCATACCTAGAAGACAACGATATCCTCAGTGACCGCCAATACGGCTTCCGCCGAAATCGGTCAACTGGGGATCTTCTAGCGTATGCCATTCACGTCTGGAGTGAGGCCATCGAGAAGCACGGGGAAGCGCTTGCTGTCTCCCTTGACATCTCGAAGGCTTTCGACAGGGTCTGGCATGAGAGCCTTATTGGTAAGCTTCCTTCCTTCGGTCTGCCTAGTGGTCTGTGTGACTGGATTGCTGACTTCCTGAGGGAGAGGTCCATCCGAGTGGTTATCGATGGCTGCTCGTCCGGTCAGCTAGGTATTAACGCCGGAGTCCCTCAGGGGTCGGTGCTCTCGGCTACACTGTTTTTCCTGCACATTAATGACCTGCTAAAAAATCGCGCGAATAAAAATCGCAGTGCGTGCTATGCCTTACAGTTTGCGAAAAAAGCTAGCTGTGTGGATCCGGTATGTTATGGAAACTGACGGCGACGGGGGCTAGCAACACTAACGCATATGTCAATTTAATCAATTTGTCAATGTCAATGTGGATTTGAAGGGCATGCGATAGTAGTTCGAACAGTGAAATTATAAAGTAAATTTTCAATAGCAAGAAATTAATTACTGTCTACAATAGAGATTAATCTAGTATCAATTAGTGTTAACTAAAGTATCTGTCACTGTAGTCCTCGATAAGGAGAAAATTTAAGCTCATGTTTTGCTAACCTATCTATAGGTATATGTTACATTAACTTACGTAAGAGAAGCAATAAAATGGGAAACTCAGTGTCAGCTGAGGCTGGTGTGAACTTGCCAAACATTGGAAGTAACTCCAATCCGCCTCCAGAATGTCCAATGCACAAGAAAACGGACTCAAAACCTGAGGAAGCCAAGAAACCATCTGAATGTCCAGTACAAAAAGGCAGTGATGTCAATCCCTATAACATGGTAAGTGTCAAGGCCAGACCTACATCATAAATTAAACACTATGAACACTTTCTTTATCGCCCTAGAAATGTTATCTATAAATACTATCTGGACCAAGTATCAAAATAAAATAACCTTCAATGGCATTACACAATCTTATGTTCCACATGTCTTAATGAAGATATGATTACTATTGAAGATAAATTATGTTTACCATATAATTGCCCATGTGCTAATCAACATGCATTCCAACTACATTGCAATTAAACAATAATTGCTCATTTATGAAATAAAATAATTAATAAAAATAGTGAGGTTGCAATGAATATGGGCTACAATATCATGAAGAATATATCTTTTATTTGCATTTTAAGGGAGAAAGGATTGTGACAGAGCTCACTTTAGTAGGCAATAAAAATATGCTTATTATAGAGGTACTTGAAATGCATAATTGCATTATAATGCATGGTCAATTTTATACTTGTTTGTATGTGTAAACAACTACCTACATTTTGAATACTTGCCAACAATGTGCATGTGTCTGTAGTATTTCTATATTATAATTGTACAACTGTCCAAGATGTCAAACCATTTATGTATTAAAATGCCATTTAAGTATAAATAAATATTTTTTTTATTTTGCCTGGGTATGTTGTCCCACTGCTGGGTCATACATCTTCGAAATGTTATGCTCACAGTTTATAATATTTCTGTAATTTTGTTTAAGATGCCCCCGGCTAACCAGCAGCCTGCTCCAGACCAGCCATTTGAACTGCCTACTCAACGCCAAGTGTCCTCAATACCACGAGCCATGCCCGATGGATCCACTGAGTTTTGGGTATACCCCAGTCAACAAATGTTCTGGAATGCCATGTTGCGTAAAGGCTGGCGCTGGAAGAATGAAGATATCAAACAGAAGGATATGGATGACATCATCAAAATACATAATGCCAACAATGAACAGGTATTTTCGTAATACCGAAATTATTTTCCTTATTCTAATTTGTCCTGGTAGTAAATAAATTATGAACAACAAAAGCTGGTTTCCTATGTTTATTGTAACTTTAATTTCATGTTTTTTGTAACTTATCTGTTCAACAATAATTCGTATACATTCAGGGAACGCATAAATCTTCAAAAATGTTTATTGAACTAATAAAAACCATTACTTCTTAGGCATGGCAGGAAGTATTGAAATGGGAAGCACTACATGCAAAGGAGTGTGGACACCCAAGACTCAAGAGTTTCGGCGGCAAAGCTTCAGACTACAGCCCTAGGGCTCGCATACGACATTGGCTTGGGTAAATATCAAAAATTTGATTGCAGTTGACGAAAATATTATCTAATGTTTAAAATAAAATGTTTACTCTTTGCAGTTGTTTAACTATTTATTATGTGTGTGTATCTTGTTTTCAGTTACGAGTTGCCATTTGATAGACACGACTGGATCGTCGACAGATGTGGAAAAGATGTTCGCTACGTTATTGACTACTATGATGGTGGTGAAGTTGACAACAAATACGAATTTGCTCTTCTTGATGTCAGGCCTGCCCTCGACTCAGTTGATAATGTATGGGACAGGATGAAAGTGATGTATATGAGATATCGCTATGAACTTATTGGCTCCAAGGAGGACAAGTTGACTAATTAGATTTAGCATATGATCATGCGTGTTGCATGAATTTACAAAATTAAGTATTTATTTTTATGTGGGGTTCTTCTGTCGGCAAGTTTGTCACTGTGGAAACTCTTTGTGATTATACTTTCTTTAAATTATTATTCACAAAGTTACAGTACCTGTTGTCTTGATACAGAGTTCATGATTAATTACTATTGTTAGTTTGTTCCTAAATAATGTATAGTTAAAATTTTGGAGCATATTATAAGAAGTATTAGGTAATTATATAAGCCTGTTGAACCCACATTACAATAACTAAGTATCCATTGTATTTTAACAAGGGATAATAAATTGTGTAGGTACTTCTTAATGTAAAAGCTAAAGTTCCAAAGTTAATTCTGTAAGCAATATCAATTATTATATTATAAAATAATAAACTCTCAAATAGTTTACAGTAATAAAACTTTGTAGAACATGGTCTTGCACAATAAAAAAATGTTCATCAATATGAAAATCTTTTATTTACACCTTACATAATATTGACAATTATCTTTGATAATAAAAATATTACTTATGCTTATTTAAGATACATTTAAAATTAATTTTCCAGTGTCACAAATTGATGTGATTCTCTGGTTTGTGGCAGCCCCATACATTCATTTTTGAAAAGTTCAACTTGCTGTTCTATGTAGCTCTCAAAATTATTGTACGGACAGCCTGAAAGTATTTTATACATTGGTTTTCCTTTACTGCAGTGATAAATTGATCTTAGGGTTAATACAGGAGGCTTATCTGGAAACTTAGCGCCTGTAAAAAAAAAACATTTATTTCTGGATCTAAGGGAAGTTTAAAATAATAAATATTATTATATGGTACACATACCAATGTCGATCTGTAAGATCCAGTGGTAGCTGTTCATTTCAAACAAGAATACTGCATTATTAGCGTCATGCTCCAGAACAGCACCTTCATACTTCACAATTAGTTGTGCCAGTAAATCTCGCTTTAACTTCTCATTGTTAAGCAAATCATTGATCTGCAAAGAAACATTTTGATAGATAACATAATATACAAACATTGCCCATCTCATATTATGTTTTTATTATAAAATCTTCAAACAATCATGCAACAGCAGGTGGGCCTGTACCATACCTTATTGTTCAATAGTTCTGTCACCATTGGAACATAATCCATCAATACTCCTGACTGATGCATCCTAAAAAAAAACAAATTTAAATTAATTACAAGTACAACTTTTATTGACTAATAAATAATCATGTAAGATAATGTACTGTATAGAAAATAAGTTTTTTACTATGAAAAGTAAAGGAAGGATATATCTTACATCTGGTCCTGCTCTATTAGGGAGGGGTTGTAAAAAGATTATATCATAGAACCAATTAAAGTACTTACAAGGGTAATTGAATGTTTCCAAGAGACTTTGTGAGTATTGGTGAGAGAATCAATTCAGCATTTGTTGAATTTGGATATCTCACCAATAACAATGCAGTATCTATACCAGGATTCTTTTCAATTCTGTAAATGACGTTAATATTTGAAAATCTTGCCTGAGCTTATTGCTTAAACTTTATACTTTCAACTTGGTTACTTTGCTGTCATGCTTACCCATCACTATACAATTCTGGTAATCTAGATGTATCAACATTAAGTCTGATCAGAAACTCAACTACATGGCTACCAACAAACACTTCAATATCTTGTTCAGATGTTAGGGCATCGCCCAGTAGAGCACTGTATTCAAAGTAGGCTCGAGAACTGTCATCTTCATTTAGTTTCTTTATCTGCAACAGCAACAAGAGTTAGCATGCAGTTTAAGGTTTTGTTAAGTTTTTACAAAAATGATTTCGAAATTAACAGGACATATTTAAATATTCAGGTTGGTCTTTGCTGTATATGTACACAAAATGGCATTGGCAATTCATAAGGCCTACTTTCATTATGAAGTTTACTGCATTTTCCATGTATTGTCTTCACATTTAAATCAAGATAGGAGTAGTTGCAAAAAAAAATCTTACCTGATGAAGTTTGTAAAGATTGATTAATTCTGAAATAACATCACTGAGTGCTTTTGGATCATTTTCATTCCAATTTGATAGACTTGGTACTTTTTCTTCCAAAAATTTTTCATCAACATTCATAAGAAAACTGTCATCATCGAATCTAAAGTCTGGCGCAAACCAAGGTGCTGTGCGGTCGAATATAATTTCCCATTTCAGTTTCTTAGAACAATAGGGTAAGACAATCCGAATTTGGCATTCACCCCCATCTGAATTCCCGGCTACTCTTTCAAAGTCAACTTTAGTCTTACATAAACCTGCAAGTTAAATTATTATACTTAAAAAATAGGATTTAAATTCAATAGAATGTACATCCACCACAAAACTTACCAAGTTTCAAATCCTGGTACACATTTTGAATGTAAGGACGAAAAACTGGAGCTAAGTCATTTACTACACCAAAACTTTCCGACGACATAGTAATAAAAACAAATTTATAGTCTTCTTTCAGTGCAGCAGTTAAAATAATTACATAAAAAGAGATAAGATGGCCTCACTCGGCCAAAAATATTATTCTAGACGATAAGACGAAGGAAAAGGAAAGTAAACGAAAAGGAAACCGTAGCTCAGAGCTCATCGGCATCATCTTATTCTCCAAATTTGACAACATTTGACAAGTCAATGACTTTGACATAAGTAATAGTGTTAACACACGTTCGAATTTGGTCCGGCCGGACCACCGATTTCCGGCCCAGATCATATCCGAGCGTGTGTAGAGTGGTTCGCGGATAATATTATTATTGAATTGATTAAATTGAGTCTCGGTCCAAACAAGCGTGTGTAAGCGAGAAAGCATTTGAAAGGTTTGTGCGTTCAGCATCTGTCAAGTTGATTTTATAAAATAGAAATCAAAGATAGGAAAACCAAAATATTGAATTGAACGAAATTTAGGAAAGGATGGATATATCAGGATCAGTTTATTTTTAATGGTGTTATCATGTAAATAATGAGCAAATTACAATGACGAAAATTACAGCTTAATATTATTTAAGGTGATGAATGAGACTAGACATTTATACACAGGGAAGCTATTTGCAAAGTACAGCGCTTATTACACAACACGGTATTCAGGGCCCTAAAACTCTAATTTCGGGTGGTGTTATAATAAAATTATTAGGAATGTTGGGTCCCCAAAATAGCGACCTTAGCGACCCGGAATGGAGGAGCGACTCGGTATAAGAAAGTATTGAGGTAGGAAAAGGTATACGAAGGGACAAGTGGTTACAGAGAAAGGAAGAACGGTCATGTAAAGGATAGGAAAAACATTACTTGATATATACTTGAGATTTTGTCTGAGAGGATTTTATAGTGCCGCAGACTCGTATTACTCTGGTGCGTTTTCCTATTCTTTGCGGCATTGCGGCACGTTCATAAGGCAAGTGCACTTGGCACACCTACCAGCTTCGCACCCGCCCACCCACCAGACGAGCGAATGCACTGTGGGGTGGGTTTCCATTATTTAATGACCTTTGATTATTGGAAAACTGAAATGTTTAAAGATCAGTAGCATTCCAGTTCAGCGTTCCCTTAGTACTTCAGTTGCTTTCTCCAATCTAGTGCTGATTGCATTGAACGTCGTAACTGCTGGAATAAAGTAAACAATGTTTTGTTCTAATAAAGCGCAATGAACCTAGTGGGTTAACCTATCAATCATAAAATTGGATTGGCGGTCTACTTTTCAGTCTAGACTCCATTCCAGCCTTCACGCGCCAGCAAGACCGTGTACTTTTTATACTACACTAGTCTATGTCTAATAGTGTTAACACACGTTCGAATTTGGTCCAGCCGGACTAACTCCGCCCACAAATTCTTTCTCGCTTTCATTCTTACTCCACATACGCTTGTGTGGAGCGCGACGGACTCAATTAATAATAATAATGTCCACACAGTACACACGTTCGGATATGGTCCAGGCCGACTAACCCCGCCCACAAATCCGTGGGCCGGCCGGACCAAATTCGAACGTGTGTTAACACTATAACATCTTCTAGATACGTATAAAGCTTGGTCCACATGAATCGAAAATCGATGACATTTTTGGCACTGCATTGAAATCCCTATAGCTGTCAATTGTTTTGTCCCCTTTCGTCAGTGAATGACAGACCGACAGACGGACATTGTGGAATTTGCTGAAGAAGGACAGGCTGGACAGGACAAAACAGCATTTTTCGTATAACGACCACCGACGCAGTCCTCTCATTGATAGTAAATTTAAAATTTTAGGTTTAAATAGAAGCATTCGGTACTTATTACTTGTTGGAACTGTATGGAACAGTAATATGAAAAATATGTACTCGTCTAAACAGAACAACATTTCCGATCTACTCAAATTAGCCAAAAAATTCAACTGTTTTTATCTATCAGGTACGTGATTCAATTTGTGTATGATTTGGTAAAAGGTAATGATGTATTAGTTAAGGAATACACGAGTGTCTGTTTAGGCAGCCTACAAAGTGTTTGTAATAACAAGCTGTTGAAGAAGCAATTCGTACTGTTTGCTTACATATTTTGCATTGTTCAAGGCTTGCATCAGGGAGTATGTAAACCGTTTATAGTAGCCGGATATCAAGTGGGTTTGATTCGTCCTGATGTTATGAAATACCTGATTAAATTCCCAGAGGTAAGTCCTTATATTTTATTATTTTTATACACTGAGTACCCTTCTATCAAAAAATAAATGAAATTCCAATAAGAATCTTATTGAAATATAATATTCTAATGCTGATTAACTAAGTTTTATGTTCTCATAATAATCTGATATGAACTGAAATATCAATTAGTATTGTATTAGCAAATCACTGTAAAACTTCGATTTCATTATGAATTTTAATGAAGCATTCAAGCAATTCCTAATAAATGTAATCATAACCTTAAAAAATATAAGTTATCACTTATTTAAAAAAACTGGTTGACCATAGTCAGTAATATCTAGTTTTTACTGGTATAGCTATTGACCTGTTAAGTAGGCATTCCATATAGAAGACAGATTGAGAAAATTCTTTTGCATTTGTGGATATTTTCTAAATATAAATCATAAAAGTATTAAAATAAATATGTAACTGGCAAACTTATAATTACAGGTATTTCGGATCACTGGCAAGTATGTAGAATTAAATCCAGCATTTAGAGATTACAAAGAGAGGTCTGCAAAAATAGCTGATGTATTGCAGAATTTGAGGAAAGAAAATGAGATATGCGCTTTAAAAGGATGGAGAGATGAGGTATGTGATTTCCATATTTGATAATACTGTAATTAGTGATTTTCTGCAAACAAAAAAATTATAAAAACAGTCATAGCTTTTAATTAAGAGTTCATGTAAATTTTTTCAGGTTTTGTATTAGATTATGTATTGATACTTTGTAGTTAAAGCATAAAATGTGAGAGCTATAAATACATCAACAGGATGACAATTCATTTCATGTTTAAGCTATAATATGTTGCAATGGCTGTTGTATAGTAAATGTTTGTGTCTTCTTCACATCACATCACATCACATCATCAGCCTATTAATGTTCCCACTGCTGGGACACAGGCCACCTCTCTGTGAGAGGGAATGGGCCGTAATCCACCACGCGGGCCCAGTGCGGTTGGGGGATGTGTGTTGTGTGTGTGTCTTCTTATTCCTGATAATTTATTTATCAAAAGTACTATTTCTTCATCATCATTTACAATTTTTACAATGCTTAATATGAGGGTTAGCGTTTTGTCCAACTAAGACTGAATGTGTATCTAATTAGAATTTACATGTCCAATAAGTCGTCAAGCTTAGATTACCTTAGACCAGTTTTTCAAAATAGGTGTCCGGTGTCCGAGACTGACTGAAGTGACTATTTTCCAACACAGATATCACTGGTATCACTGGCTTGACAATGACACAGAAAAACCAATTAATAGATATTATCCTGTGATTCAGCTTTGCAACTTAATTTCAAAGAATCCTCTTTATCAAGTTTTTGGGTGAATGTAAAAAAAGATTATGAAGAAATATCAGAAGAAGCACTGAAACATTTACAGCTTTTCTAAACCACATGCCTCTGCGAAAGGCATTATCTGCTCATATAAATACTAAAAAGAAATACAGAAACAGATTACATACGATTTGAGATTACAACTTAGTAGTAACATCAACCCAAATATCACTATACCGGCTGCAAAAAAGCAGGAAATTCTCGGCTGATTTCCTAGGGGATCCACAGCGAATTGAAAAAGGTTAAGAAACGCTGGATAAGACAGACATTTCAGTAACCAAAACCAGAAAATTGAACTACAGTATTCCAATTTTTCAGTTATTGGTATTTGAAATCTCAAATGTTTCGTTTTTAGTCTTCTAAGGGTTAAGGACTTATCAGCCCTAAAACTAAAAAACAAAACTGAATGTTCAATACCTACACAGGATGATCCATAAGTAATGATAAATCACAACATTTTACATTTTAAGATGCATCATAATATTATATTAATAACTTAAGGTTCCCCTAGTCGACGGCAGGAATTATTTTGTGCGCGAGGTTAAAATGCAAGCCATCTCATCCGACAACACGTGTGAAAGTGGTAGATGCTGTGATGAGGTAAGAAGCTAGTTCGCGTACGAATTAGCACTTTTGGAAATTTGTATCGAAATGGATGATGATTTAGGACGAAAACGAGCGCCCGCAATTTTACAAAACCCTTGGTCCCTTAGTCTAGATATCATGAAAAAACAATTAAATGTATATTTTCAAAATAATTTGAATTACTATCTATCCCTGTATGGAGGCCGTTTTGCAATTTTCCTTCTTATGGTATTTAATTCCGCGCAAAGATGCGTTAAAATTAGTGTTGAAATATGGAACTTTCGACGCTCATAATTTTCAAAAAAGAAAAACACTTTTTTGTTTCCATATTGGGAAAGAAAGGATACAGATGATGAGACAAATTGATATCATTTTTTATTTTGAACGTACATCGTCAAACCGTGGAGTAATCGCCAGACTACGTTTGTATGGAAGAATGATCGACTATAGTGCGCGCGGAAATAGTTGGCCGCGCCTTAGGTGGCGACGGGTAAGGGGGCGGGTTAGGACAATGGACAATGTCAATGGGTCATCACACCCATTGTCAATAGATCATGCCAGTGCCAGGTTTTACTGGCGCCCCCGCCTTTCCGTCCCACCGCTCATATACCTAAGGCGCAGCCAACTAGTTCCGCGTGCACTATAGTTTAACCTTAAACACGTTTCGGTTTATGACAGATTGGTTGGAAAAGACAACACACCGGAAAAGTGGCATACTAGTGGCATACCTTTGCCAAGCAGTGAGACAAAATAGGTTGAGATTTTATTTTAAATGAAACTAGATCTTAAATTAAGACAATTTTTGTTTTTATTGGAACGTAAACTCTTTCTATTCTAACTAGACGTAAGCGACATGACGTCATATACATGGTTGAATGGCGTTTCTACCTTTGCTTAGATTTGTGTAGATCTACTAGGGGTGTACTACGAGAGATCGAATGTATTTTGCCCGAATAACAAAATCTTGAAAGGATTTGCGCTAAAGTATATCGAAAAAAAAAAATACGAAGTCTCGAAAGGATTTGCACTAATGTATATCGAAGCATCATTAGCGCGAAAGTTCATTACTTTGACGCAGGCGTAGATCCATGATATAGCTCAGGGGGGGGCAAATGTATCACAGTGAGAGGTGTACATTACCCCAACAAGAATGTGGCTCCTAGAGAACAGAATAGAATAGAAAGTCTTTATTTCGGACGTAAAAATCCATAGGTTGTTAGTAACATAGAAAGAACATAGAACAACAACAAGAGTAGAACATATAATTAATGCGTAATAGCCTGTGAATGTGAGCCACATAAAAAAATTGTGCATATTGTCGTTTTCGAATAAAACGGCAACATGCACTAATTTAACGGCAAAAAAAACGATTCCCGCTGGAACACGGAACAGAAAAAGCAGTGGAAGTGCAATGCAGCAAAATTACTATGGTTGACGCAAAACTCACACAAATAAACTGATAATCATATAATGCACTACAAATAAGCCGATCGTTTGATTTGTCGTTTTAATTTTAGTCAAAACAAGCATAAGTCACAGGTCCTAAATCTGGAAAGAAATCTTCACACTCTTTAAATAGGATTTATTTTACGTTAGTGCAGAAAGTATTTACGACGTTTTGTAAACTAAAGTCTAAACTAGATTCTATTGCCAAGTAAATTCCGCTACCCGACCATAGATGGCGGTATTCTCAGTGGTTGCAGTTATAAACTTTATTGCGTATGATGTATATAAGATTGACATTTGTGTCATAGGTCGATATCTTCTGCTACTCAACCATGGAAGTAACATTACATTTTTCGAATGAAGAAATCGGGATCTATCGATATCGATAAAGTAATTCTTTATCGATATCGATAGATCCCGATTTCTTCATTCGAAAAAATAAACCTTGTTTGGAGTTCAGTAAAACTGTAGGATGAATGGCGTAGTATTGTGTAAACATAAAATATTCTATGTATAAAAATTTATTACTTTTCGTTAGTCTCACTAAAACACAAAAACGGCTTAATAAATCAACTTCTAAAACATGTTCAGAGCATATCGTGTTTGATTTGGATGGCATCCAAATAACTCTACCCGTTGCATCTATCCATTTCTCTTTGACGCTAGCTTCTTTGGGCAATCTAAAAATCAGAAGGATTTTTCATTTAGTGATTTCAAGAAATTGCTGCACAAACAATCATTGTAATAATTATTATGCATGCATTACAGCATACTTCCATTTTTTTGGAAATATTTTATCCACCTAATATAAAAGAAAATATAGGTACGTGCCTATTTTCTTTTATCGATATCTATAAAATCAATACCCGACCCGACTACATCCCTAATTGAGTAGCGAAGAACTTTCGAGAACGAAATAGTGAACACATTCAATCCAAAATAAACTTTATTTTAATCGCGTAAGGTTGATTTTAACTCATCTAATAGTTAAAATCAACCTTATACATACATGCTTGCGTTATCGAATTATATTGCTGAAAGTAAAACGAGGGTGTCATAACTTTGACGGTAAAATACAAGAAACGAAATTAACCGAAGATATAAGGTGTAAACCACAAATAAGTGCGTTTAGTAAAAAATATATAGTGAAAATATTCAGCTTGGAATGTTCCGGATTAAGCTTAGATTTTTAACAAAAAACTAAACATGTAAACGAAGGCTGGTTATCCGACCAAATTTTTATGATTACGAAAAAGCGAAGGTGTAAACCACAAATATGTGCCTTTAGTAAAAATATATGGTGAAAATATTCAGCTTGGAATGTTCCGGATTAAGCTTAGATTTTTAACAAAAAACTAAACATGTAAACGAAGGCTGGTTATCCAAACAAATTCTAATGATTACGAAAAAGAGACTGATTCATTTATATCGATGACCTTTTTAATTGGACGTATTAAACCTAAGCTGTTGTCCGCAGTCGCGTTCAAACGTTTGTTGGTATGACCTAATATTGGGGGCTAATTAAAAAATATATTAAATGCTCCTGGTGACCATAACAAATTAAAGAGCTTGTTGATGTAGAAATTATTATTTTTATTCTCTTAATTTTGTTTCTTAAAGTAATTATGGCATCAAATCACAGATCAAATTACAAACCTATTAATATTAGTACATGTAGTTCAATAAAATTATTTGTACCTTGTGTAGTCATTATTATTTAAAATCACAGATCAGTTTTTCTTTTACATAAGTACTTAAATACAAACAGTAAAATTGCATAATCACAGAAAATCACAGATCTAGCAGATTTAGCACAACAGAGATTAATTACCTAATCAAGTGCAAAGTCTAGTAGAATATAATGCAATAACTAGTTATTTTTTTACTACTTTTCATATGTGTACTCGGCACCACACGTTTCAACCGGTTCGTGAGTAAAGTTAAGAAGTCATAGTTTATGTATGAATCCGTCGCTTTTTTGTAGTCATTCGAATTTGGTCTTTTAGTTTTTTGTTTAAATGTACTTAATGCGAAACATTCCAAGCTGGATATTTTCACTATATATTTTTGACTAAACGCACATTATTGACGTGACAACGTCTAATAAGTCGATGAACGCCGGCTGCACGCACGAAAAAGGATGACTCAATGTAACGTTACGCTCAATGTAACATTACGCTCACTGTAACGTTATAATCGTAACGTTACAATGACGTTAATTGTATCGTTAATTATGCAATCATTTCATCAATGTTTTGTTATGACGTTGTCACGTTAAACTATCGTCCGTAAACCGACATTACAGACAACCAATTATTTTCTTTTTTACCGGGCTGCAAGGAAAGGGTTATGTTTATCGCGCCTATCTTGTATGTATGTTTGTATGTATGTAATATTCTTTATTACCTCGTATCTTTCAAACCACATGACGGATTTTTATAATTTGACATCGTTAGATAGGTCTTGGCCGCCCAAGTGTTCTTAGATAAGTGCCGTTGAAAAAAAAGTAACATTGCGGATTTTGGGCGCCATATTGTAGGAGTAGCAATTTTTTTTTTCTTCGAAACCCATTCAGTGGGGTATCAAAATGGAGTGTTTTTAGAGGTGATTACGAAAACATATACCATTTATATGTTTAAAATCATTCGAAAAAAAAAAGTATGACTAACAAGTTGTAAATAAAAAAGTTTATTTTTATTTTTTTTATTTGTGATGGGTTTGCTCTTGACTCTAGTCTAGGTCAAAGGTGACAGAGACAGAGTCGACGATGGAGCGAGCTTACCCAGAAGAAGCCTGTTCACTCTAACTTTGAAGAGATTCGGGTTGAATGCGTTCGGAAACACAGACGCAGGCAGTGAGTTCCACTCATTCGCTGTGCGCATTATGAAGGATGTTTGGAAGCGCTTGGTGCGTATTGGTGGAATGGCAACAAGGTAAGGATGGTAACTTGCGGTGCGTCTAGATGTCCGATGGTAGAAGGGGGCTGGTGGGATGAGGTCGTGGAGTTCTTGAGCACACTCACCGAAGTACAGTCTGTAAAAGACCGACAAGCAGGCAACCTTGCGGCGATGAGCCAAGCTGTGTAGCTTGGCATCCGCCAGCTCAACGTCGCCAATGAGCCTCTTGGCTCTACGTTCCACCGAGTCAAGCGCGGCAAGCTGATACTTAGCTGAGCCATCCCAAAGGTGGCTGCAATACTCCATGCAGGATCGGACTTGCGCTTTGTAAAGGGTTAAAAGCTGTCCAGGCGTAAAGTATCGCTTCACTCTATTTAGGATGCCCAGCTTTTTGGCCGCAATTTGGGCTTTGTACTCAATGGAAAAGTTAATAAAAAGAAAAAAACCTGACTGCTTTAAAGCGATTTTACTAACTTATTTTTTATATTCTATCTATAGGCTCGCGCTTGACCGCTATCTCACCTGATGGTAAGCGATGATGTGGTCGACGGTGAAACACGCTTGCCTTGAAATAACCTATTCACTCTTGACTTAATGACCCTCATATTGTAACAGTCGGGAAACACAGACTCCGGCAGGGAATTCCACTCCTTAGCTGTAGGCATAAAAAAAGTGTGTGTTTTGTGCGTATGGGTGGGATGTCCACCATGTATCGATGGCGCATCGCCGTACGTCTGGTAGTCCGATGATGAAACGGGCTAGGTGGAATAAGATCGTGCAATTCCATCGCACACTCCCCGAAATGTAACCTGATAAAAACCGACAAGCTGGCAACTCGGCGACGATGTTCAAGACTCTGGAGCTTTGAGTTGACCAGTGCCTCATCGCCGATGAGTCTCTTGGCCCGCTTTTCGATCGACTCCAGTGCATCAAGCTGGTATTTGCAGACCCGTCCCATAGATGAGAACAGTACTCCATGCATGATCGAACTTGCGCTTGATACAAATGGAGGAGCTGTTCCGGCGTGAAGTATCTTCTCACCTTTGCAAGAATCCCCAACTTTTTGGCTGCCAGCTGAGTCTTTGCCTCAATGTATGGGCCAAAATTGAGAGTCGATGTCAACGTAACGCCAAGAAGCTCAAGATGCTCCGTTATTGGCACGATCACATCTCGTAAAGTTGGAGCCGGTTGAAATTTGCACTTTTTTTTTTGCGGAAAAAAACACGCCTGTCAGATCGGCGACAGTTCAGGCGCACAGGTTCTGAGAACTATTGCTGGTATTCTGTCAGGGCCGCTAGCCTTGTTCACGTCGAGGTTGCGCAGTACCCTACGGACGTCCTTCTGATGGGTCCTTATTTGTGGTTTTTTTTTTTACCCATGCCAGGGCACTTATTTGTGGTTTACACCTACCTATCTTGGGTTGAGCCGGTTTCTTGTATTTTGCCGTCAAAGTTATGACACCTTCGTTTTGACTTTTAGCTATATTATTCGATAACGCAAGCATGTATACTTTTGAAACTTTTTTTATACTTTTGTAAATTTTTTAATGCTTAATACAAGCGTCAAGATGGACTGGATACAGTTTCGTTTTGTTTTGTTTTACGGTAGATTTTATGATGAAATCGTCGACCACATCATTGCTTACGATGGTAAGCAATGATGTGGTCGACGATTTCGAGATAGTGGTTAAGCGCAAGCCAATCAATAAAAAAAAATGAAGTTGAAACTAGAAAACATTTGTGCACCAGAGCGAGCGAAGCGAGCTCGTAAATGTTAGCATCTCATAGTCATTTATTTTATGACCAGTCATACCTTTATATACTAGTTCTCGAAGACTAGTTGCGCTTGTAACAGCCAATGGAGATTATGCCAGACAAAGGCACCCGAGCGGCAAAAAATATTCTAACAATTAGGCTGATCTTCGGCACCTATTTTCAGTAAACTCGAAAGTCCCCCCTCCTCTTCCAAGGATAATGACAAGTTATCAATATCTAAGTAGGTAATATATCGACAAATGAAAATAAAGGTTAAATCTATCTTTGTTGACCAGGATCGATAACTTTAGAAATCAAAAAAGATAATCGGCAATCGAGAAAACCATTTTTACCCTTAAAACTCACCCCCTTCCACTTCCCGACCTCAGATCGCCCGTAAATTATTTTTCCTTTCATTTTTGTTATCTTCTCTTCCTTGTCCTATGGGTTTCATTCTATTATTTTTTTCACTTTTTACCATTTTCAAAGGCTTCAGCCCTGTGTTTTATTTGGAGTCTAAGACTAAGTTTGGTCGAGGCCCAGGGAGGGAATTGCACATGTTGCCCCTCCTACCTCGATGCATTAATGAATTATATTAAAAAAAACAGAAAACATTGTATTATCTACTTTATACACAAATACTATGCTTTATACACAAGTCCTTAATAGCTAGAGTGCCTCTATCTGGCAAAAGTATACAGGGTCACAGATAATATAATACTAGCATACAGATACCTCATCTCATCCCATACAAAGAAACCGTGCCGACGTAACTAGCGTTTTTCATCTGATTAATCTTGTTATTTTTTGTACATCGAACGCGTTCGGTTCTGTTTCACGGTGATAGATAGATGGTGTTAGCAGCGACTTGCAAGTAAAAGGGTTTACTAGGTTCGTGAATATGTTTTTTTTTTTTTATTATCTATAGGCTTGCGCTTGACCACTATCTCACCTGATGGTAAGCGATGATGTGGTCGACGATAGAGCACGCTTGCCTAGAAGAAACCTATTCACTCTTGACTTAAAGACCCCTAGATTGTAGCTATCGGGAAACACAGATTCCGGCAGGGAATTCCACTCTTTAGCTGTACGCATAATAAAAGTGTCCCCAAAACGTTTTGTGCGTATGGGTGGGATGTCCACCATGTACCGATGACGCATCGCCGTACGTCTGGTAGTCCGATGATGGAACGGGCTGGGCGGAATTAAATCATGTAATTCCATCGCACACTCCCCGAAATGTAACCGATAAAATACCGACAAACTGGCAACTCGGCGACGATGTTCAAGGCTCTGGAGCTTTGACTTGACCAGTGCCTCATTACCGATGAGTTTCTTGGCCCGCTTTTCGATCGACTCTAGTGCATCAAGCTGGTATTTGGCAGATCCATCCCAGAGATGAGAACAGTACTCCATGCACGATCGAACTTGCGCTTGATACAAGTTGAGCAGCTGTTCCGGCGTGAAGTACCTTCTCACCTTCGCAAGGATCCCCAACTTTTTGGCAGCCAGCTGAGCCTTTGCCTCAATGTATGGCCCAAAATTGAGAGTCGATGTCAACGTAACGCCAAGAAGCTCAAGATGGTTCGTTATTGGCACGGTTACATCACGGAAAGTAGGAGCCGGGTGGAATTGGCTCCTTTTAGCGGAAAAAAGACACGCCTGGGTTTTAGCAGCATTAAACCTGACCAGATTGGCATCGCCCCATTCGGAAACTGCCTGCAAGGACAAGTTCAAGCGCTCCACCATGGCCTCCCGGAGAGACCGGACCTGAGGCCCGGTAGCACGCGCGTTGGACAAGTATCTCTCAGCAACAGTGCTGTCGTCTGCATACCCAAAGGTGCTGGGCTTCAGCAGATCGTTAATGTGCAACAAGAACAATGTTGCTGAGAGTACGGACCCCTGAGGGACCCCGGCATTAATATCCAATTGGTCCGACGAGCAGCCATCGATAACCACTCGAATGGACCGATCTCTCAGGAAGTCTGCAATCCAATCACACAGACCACCGGGCAAACCGAATGAAGGAAGCTTACCAATAAGGCTTTCGTGCCAGACCCTATCGAAAGCCTTCGAGATGTCGAGGGAGACGGCAAGCGCTTCCCCATGCCTCTCGATGGCCTCACTCCATATGTGAATGGCATACGCTAGAAGATCCCCAGTAGACCGATTTCGGCGAAAGCCGTATTGGCGGTCGCTAAGGATATCGTTAGTTTCTAGGTATGCCAGGAGCTTAGTGTTGAGTACACGCTCCATACTCTTACAGAGTATGGACGTTACAGAGATGGGTCTGTAGTTGGCCGGGTCAGCTCTACTGCCCTTCTTGGGCACGGGCTGTACGTTGGCTTGCTTCCAAGCATTCGGCACTGTTCCAGTCTCATATGAAAGGCGGAATAGGCGTGTCAAGATCGGAGACAGTTCAGGCGCACAGGTTCTAAGAACTATAGCTGGTATGCCGTCAGGGCCGCTAGCCTTGATCACGTCGAGGTTGCGCAGCACCCTACGGACGTCCTTTTGATGGATGCGAATGTCCGACATACTCGTCTCACACCCATCAGGAGAAGGAGGGGGCCGCGAATCACCAGGATTCAGACGCGAAGATTCCGCAAAAAGGGAGGCAAACAAATTTGCCTTCTCCTCAGCGGTGTGAGCCAGTGACCCATCGGGTTTCAGCAGTGGTGGTAGTGAGGGACGGCAGAAGTTCGACTCGACCGACTTAGCCAGGGACCAGAACGCTTTACTACCTGCTGGGTAAGAAGCAAGTTTGGCCCCCATTCGGCCAATGTGGTCGAATCGAGCCCCACGCAACACCTTCTTGCAGGACTTGGCAGCCCTGTTGTAGGCTTTCTTCTTCTGACCCAAGTCAATCGCTTTACGCGATCGAGCGTCGACCCATGCCAGGTACGCCTCATGTTTAAGCGCGTCGGCGCGACGACATTCGGCGCCAAACCATGGCCGGTCAACGCTGGAAGCGTGTGAAACGATGTTTTTCTTTAAATACAGTGAAGGTTCGTTTTATATTATTTTTTGCACGTTATTACTGTTTTTTTAGCACCAAAATGTGTAACAATGCAAATTTTAACAATCGAGTGAAATGCCTCAGAAATTTAAAAATGCGCCATCTATTGGCATCATTTTTAAGTGCGTCCGTCCAAATAATCTTTGAAATGTGAATTAAGAGCCCAATATTCCACAATTTTGTACTTAGGAGAGTTGATTAAACAGGAACATACAATTTTTATGTTCAATTCCAGAAAATGTTAATTTTACACACATTCAATAACAGACAGGTGCATATCGCGCCATCTAGTGAAATTTATTTGAACCAAATTTTCTTCCTTAGCAATGAGACCCCGTGACAGGGTGTAATTTTGTTATGCCACCTAAAGGAAAAATACTTTTATAGAAAATTTTACTCAAAGAAAACATTCTTTTATTTTTGAAAAGAAAGAAAACTGCATTCATAGATTTTCGAAAATTCGCTTGCCAAAATTACACCCTGTACTTTTATTGCACCGATCGTTATAGTCAATTATGTGTACTGTGTGCTAATTCAAGTGACACACTGGTGGTAGGTTTCTAGCGAAGGCTTGTGACCACCAAAGCGGCCTAGCCGTATTTCGGCATGATGCCCGGTGCAGCCACTAGAGGAAATAAGAATAAGAATAATTTATTTGAAAGTAAGAACGTACACAAACATTAGGTGCAGTATAGTATAATTTCTAAAATAATGGTATGAATAGTGCTTGTATGTTAACTATATCTCATCATCATCATCATTAGCCTATTAATGTTGCCACTGCTGGGACACATGCCTCCTCTCTGTGAGAGGGAATGGGCCGTAATCCACCACGCGGGCCCAGTGCGGGTTGGTGGATGTCACATCACATGTCTTCGAATTTTTTGGTTCTAGGACATGCCGGTTTCCTCACGATGTTTTCCTTCACCGTTTTGAGAGCAGTGGTGATGAAATAATTTACACAAAGTAAAGCGCCTACATGGGCTCGAACCCACGACCTACAACTTGTAAATCGCGGCTGAAACCACTGGGCCACCACCGCTCGCTAACTATATCTAATAGTAGTTTATGATACTGTTGCATAATAAGGAGTATTAAAACATGAGTGTTTTTAATAGTATTCACACGAATGTTTTAATACCTAGTTATGTGCAGTTTCATACACTACTTTATCTACACTCATAAATTTTGTGATTGAACCTACTTTAATATTTTTTTTGCATTTTCCATGCCATAAAGTCGTGATAAATGCATCACATAATAATTTCCTTCGCCGCATATAAAATATTTGGCGGCTTCAATTATTCTTCACATTCACTAATATCAGACATTTTAAGCAAGAATTTAAAAAAGTCGTGAAATTCAGTACAGCAAAACCTGCAAAACGTATGAATGGCGCCAAAACCCAGCACATCACCGCATTATCCGCGCATGCGCTGAGGCTTAGCACACGCACTGCGATATTTATTCGCGCGAATTTTTCCGCCCATTCTGCGACCTACGGAATTGTATGAAGCTGCTCGCATTGCGGTAAAAAAATCGTGCGGCAATAATATCGCATGAAATCCGTGTTTTGCAACAGAATCCACCGCACCGCAGCGCGAATTTAATTCGCGCGAATATTTTGAGCTCTATGAACAGGTGGAAAGAGACAAAAGTTCGCGCAAATAAAAATCGCAGTGCGTAATAAGCCTAAAGCGGGCATTGTCACAGACAAGTTAAAATTGGAATCATTTTTATTTTTATTAGGTACTATAAAAAAGACATTTCAATTTTTTTTAATAATTGATGGAATCTCCTTAGTGATTAACTTATTGGATTTGTCCTGTATCGTAATAGAAAAAAAAATATTTTATGATGCAGTTGTTTGAAAATCGAAGGAAAATGTTGCACTATAATGGTTTTTTTTTTTTTCCTATCCACGAATATAAAGTACGTGTTTATGCAATATTTTTTGAATTCATATTTGGAACATTACGTTGTGAGTGTAGATAAAATATTTTATTACAATAATTGCAAGATTATAAACAAGAATTTCTATTTTTGGTAGTGGCCTGCCCGATTTAGGTTCTTTCAAACCTGTGTTTCAGGCCATCACTTTACAAAAAGCAATAATTGGGTCAGTTAAATTATTAAATAAAATTAGCCTATTAACAGTATTAACAAACATAAAAATGTATAAATTGGTAAAAAAACTCTAAAACTAGCCTATTTAAGTATTTAAAAGTAGATACGAGCGTATATCATAATCAAGCAACAATTTCTAGAAGTTTTGTCCTTAATTTCTGTCACTGTAATGGTCATTGGCTAAATCAAATCAAAAAGTCGGTGGAATCAAACTTCTGTCGCCCCTCACTACCACCACTGCTGAGGCCTGATGGGTAACCGGCCCATTCCGCCTGAGGACAAAGCAAACTTGTTTGCCTCCCTTTTTACCCGACTACGGCGAAGCAAAAAGGAGGATAAGTTTTTAATCGGTATTACACACATACCGGTCAAAAACATAACCCTCCCTTTCCTTTTTAAATATCCCTGCTCAATGATACCACATAATTATTATGATGGGGTGGGGCGACTTTTTTTTTGTTCTTGACTGCGTGCCCCCTAGAGGGCGCCATATTCAATTTAATGTGACGTCACATAGCCTATAACCAGCGCACAAACAAGACGCTTCCAACGACGTCTCATTTGTCAAATTATGATAAGTAAATACTGTAACTTATGCACTAGATAATGCATAAGTTACAGGAGTAGTACAATTATGATAATAGTATTAGTAGACCGTAAACAGTTAAAATGTGATGTGGCTCAGCAAAATCCCCAAAATACTTTAAATTAAATAAATATAAGTTCAAAAACAAGAACATATTCTCATCTGAAATTATTATGTACATACTATTCCGTAGAGGATAACCGTGGTAGTATGCGCCACTTTGCCGAAAGTATTTTTGTTACGATAGGCTTTTTCAGTAACTAGTCGGGTTTTAGTTTTTTTTGCGAAATCTTCGCGTCTGAATTCTGGTGGCGCGCGCCCCCTTTTTCTCATGATATATGTGAGACGAGTATGTCAGATATTCGCATCCGGCTGCGTAATCTAGAAGTGAACAAGGCTAGTTCTAGGCCCCGATGGGATACCAGCAATGTACTTAAAACTTGTGCGCCTGAATTGTCTCCGATTTTGACACGCCTATATGTGCCGAAGGCTTGGCAGCAAGCTAATGTTCAGTCCATGCCCAAGAAAGGGTGTCCTGCCAAGGGGTTGACCCGCCCAACTACAGACCCATCACAATAACGTCCATTCTCTGTAAGAGTATGGAACGTGTACTGAACAATAAGCTTCTGGCATACCTAGTACACAATGATACCCTTCATCATTTCAGCCGGAAGACGTCCACTGCTGGACATAGGCCACTCCCAGGCGTCGCCACATTGACCCATCCCGTGCGTATCGCATCCAGCGCCTTCCCGCAACCTTAACCAGATCATCGGTCCACCTCACCTAGTGGGAGGCCTTCCAACGTATCGTCTTCTGGTTCGCGGTCGCCATTCCAGAACTTTTCGGCCCCATCGGCCATCCGGTCTGCGAGCAATGTGCCCTGCCCACTGCCACTTAAGTTTGGCAATTCTTCGGGTTATGTCGGTAGCTTTGGTTTTCCTGCGTATATCATCATTTCTGACGTGATCACGCAAGGAAATTCCATAGCCCTTTCCATTGCCCTTTGGGTGACTTTAAGCTTTCTGATAAGGCCCATTGTGAGCGACCACGTCTCGGTCCCATAGGTAATCACTGGCAACACACACTGGTCAAATAAAAATCGCAGTGCGTAATAAGCCTAAAGCGGGCATTGTCACAGACAAGTTAAAATTGGAATTATTTTTATTTTTATTAGGTACTATAAAAACGGCATTTAATTTTTTTTTAATAATTGATGGAATCTCCTTAGTGATTAACTTCTTGGATTTGTCCTGTATCGTAATAGAAAAAAAGTTATTTTATGATGCAGTTGTTTGAAAATCGAAGGAAAATGTTGCACTATAATGGTTTTTTTTAGATTAACTTCTTGGATTTGTCCTGTATCGTAATAGAAAAAAAGTTATTTTATGATGCAGTTGTTTGAAAATCGAAGGAAAATGTTGCACTATAATGGTTTTTTTTTAAATTTTTCCTATCCACGAATATGAAGTACGTGTTTATGCAATATTTTTTGAATTCATATTTGGAACATTACGTTGTGAGTGTAGATAAAATATTTTATCTACTCTCATATCGTAATATTCGAATTATAAACTTCAAAACGAGTTTATATTGACATACTTTATAAACACAATACCAAAATTTAAAAATAGAATCTCATTATAACACTATTTCTCTAACAAAATAATGCTATAAAACAAATTTTTTTCTATTACGATACAGGACAAATCCAAGAAGTTAATCACTAAGGAGTTTCCATCAATTTTTTTTTGTAATGCCATTTTAGTAACTATTATAAAAAGATTTCATTCCAATTTTAAATTGTCTGTGACAATGCCAATGCACGCACTGCGATTTTTATTCGCGCGAATTTTGTCTCTTTCTACCTGTTCAAAGAGCTCAAAATATTCGCGCGAATTAAATTTGCGCCGCGATGCGGTGGATTCTGTTGCAAAACACGGCTTTCAAGCGGTATTATTGCCGCACGAATTTTTACCGCAATGCGAGCAGCTTCATACAATTCCATAGGTCGCAGAATGGGCGGAAAAAAAACTCGCGAATAAATATCGCAGTGCGTGTGCTAAGCCTTAGCGCAGGCGCGGATAATGCGGTGATGTGATGGGTTTTGTTGGCGCCATTCATACGTTTTGTTTTGCAGGTTTCGCTGTATGAATTTCATGAGTTTTTTTTTAAATTCTTGCTTAAAATGTCTGATATTAGTGAATGTGAAGAAAATTTGACTCCGCCAAATATTTTATATGCGGCGAAGGATGACTCTTGACTCATAATCTCTTACCAGCAAAGTCGAGATTATTATATGATGCATTTATGAAAAAAAAAGGTATTTAGTAGGTTCAATCCCAAAATGTATGAGTGTAGATAAAGTAGTGTATGAAACTGCACATAACTAGGTATTAAAACATTCGTGTGAATACTATTAAAAACCTCGCCTACAGCTCGGTTTTTAAACACACACTCATGTTTTAATACCCCTCATTATGCAACAGTATCATAAACTACTATTATTACAATAATTGCAAGATTATAAACAAGAATTTCTATTATTGGTAGTGGCCTGCCCGATTTAGGTTCTTTCAAACCTGTGTTTTAGGCCATCACCTTACAAAAAGCAATAATTGGGTCAGTTAAATTATTAAATAAAATTAGCCTATTAACAAACATAAAAATGTATAAATTGGTACAAAAACTCTAAAACTAGCCTATTTAAGTATTTAAAAGTAGATACGAGCGCATATCATAATCAAGCAACAATTTCTAGAAGTTTTGTCACTTAATTTCTGTCACTGTAATGGTCATTGGCTAAATCAAATCAAAAAGTCAGTGGAATCAAACTTCTGTCGCCCCTCACTACCACCACTGCTGAGGCCTGATGGGTAACCGGCCCATTCCGCCTGAGGACAAAGCAAACTTGTTTGCCTCCCTTTTTACCCGACTACGGCGAATCAAAAGGGAGGATAAGTTTTTGATCGGTATTACACACATACCGGTCAAAAACATAACCCTCCCTTTCCTTTTTAAATATCCCTGCTCAATGATACCACATATTATGATGGGTTGGGGCGACTTTGTCTCGCATCCAGCGCCTTCCCGCAACCTTAACCAGATCATCGGTCCACCTAGTGGGAGGCCTTCCAACGTATCGTCTTCCGGTTCGCGGTCGACATTCCAGAACTTTTCGGCCCCATCGGCCATCCGGTCTGCGAGCAATGTGCCCTGCCCACTGCCACTTAAGTTTGGCAATTCTTCGGGTTATGGCGGTAGCTTTGGTTTTCCTGCGTATATCATCATTTCTGAGGTGATCACGCAAGGAAATTCCATAGCCCTTTCCATTGCCCTTTGGGTGACTTTAAGCTTTCTGATAAGGCCCATTGTGACCGACCACGTCTCGGTCCCATAGGTGATCACTGGCAACACACACTGGTCATAAACTTTTGTCTTGATACCCTTAGTGACTGCCAATACGGCTTCCGCCGAAATCGGTCAACTGGGGACATCTCGAAGGCTTTCGACAGAGTCTGGCACGACAGCGTTATTGGTAGGCTTCCTTCCTTCGGTCTGCCTAGTGGTCTTTGTGCCTGGATTGCAGAGTTCCTGTGGGATTGGTCCATCCGAGTGGTTATCGATGGCTGCTCGTCCGGTCAGTTAGCTATTAACGCCGGAGTCCTTTTGGGGTCGGTGCTCTCGCGAACATTGTTCTTGCAGCACATTAATGATCTGCTAAAACCCGGAGCCGGGTATGCAGACGACAGCACTGTTGCTGAGAGATACGCGTCCGGCCTGCGAGCGCTTAAACCAATCCTTGAAGGCAGTCTTCGAATGGTGTGATGCAAATCTGGTTAATCACTTGGTCCATGACATAATATAAATTGTATGGAAAAAACAAGTGGTCGTGCGCCGTACGATACCCGCACCGCTGCATGGGCGCAGCAGTCCGAAACGAAACGTCTAAATTGAAAGTGCCCTTAGGTCACATGGTTAGGGAAAAATATAGTTTGGTGATAGCTGGTTTTATAGACTCGTATGAGGATCTATGTTAAAAAAACTTGAATTTTGCAATTTCAAATGCTTTTTATAATTATGCCTTGACTGCATTATTTTTGGATCACCCCTCGTTTAATGTTCAAATTAGAATGCAGTGCTATCAAGTTTGCTGCAAGTGTTGAGATCAAAATCAAAAGTAATTCATTCAAATAAAGCGAAGAATCACTTTGTGAATATCATAAATAATATAAGGGATAAGGGCGTAACGAACTCGCCAGCAACACATCTGTTTATATTTCACTAGCTTCTGCCCGCGGCTTGGCCGGCGTAAAAAGTGTTTTATCATCCAAAGGGAGTACAACTATCCTTGTTCTTCCCAGGGTCTCATATCATATCTCCATGCCAAATTTCATCTAAATCGGTTCAGTAGATCCAGAGATTACCCCCTACAACCTCACACACTTTACCTCTTTATAATATTAGTATAGATAATGCATTCATCCAATCATGGATGCAGTATTGTTTTTCTAGAATCTAAATACCTAACCTGTTTTTAGGAAGACCTATATAGTTTGACAAAATATTTATAATTCCAGTGTTTTGGGGTCACTACACCATGCTACCCAGATACTTTGTTGGAAATGGAGAGGAGTGCTATGTGTGTGTTTGGCATCAGGAGCTACGGAGTCAGTGTCACTGGCTATGTTAACCACCCAACGAAAGGACTTTGCATCTGGTTACAGCAGAGAAGTTTCACTAAACAAACCTGGCCTGGTAAGTAGCATTTAATTAAACAACATTTTACGCAATAGAGAACATGCATGTAATTTTTTTACTTGCTTAATTCAATGTTTCTTTAAAAAATATGAAAGAATTTTTAGTTTATTTTCATCAGCGACGAAGCTATAAAGCTTTGAAGTTAATAATTAGAAAAAGAAGTCCGACATGGACGAAGTCAAAGATCGCGATGCCGCGCCGCCGGTACCAAAACTATAACTAGAAAAATCTCTTTTTACTAAAAAAAAACTACTGACTTCCAAATAAAAAAACTACAAAGTCGTCAATTTCGGCAGTCGGTGTTCTTATTTTTTAACCGATTTTCGAAAAAGGAGGAGGTTCTATATTCGACTTCTTGTATGTTTTTTTTTTTATATACATGTATGTTCACCGATATCTTCCGACGACCGATTTTGAAAAATCTTTTTTGTTTGAAAGAGTACGTTCCAAAATTGGTCCCATTTTAATTTGGTGAAGATCTGATGAAGAACTTCGAAGATATACAACAGAACTCTTCAATAAATAACGGCAAATCTCTCGGGACTGCTGCAATCGCATGTCTGTTTATTGTATATACCATTTCATAACATAACATCACGCCAGTACAATCTTAAAGGGTAAGCAGATCTGTCATTTGATCGGTTTTGTTAAAGTTTCATGATTTTCGGGTAATCTATTCTGGCGTTATAGGAAACTTACTAAACAACAAATATTTTTTTGCCGTTTTTTTGCGACAATGGTACGGAACCCTTCGTGCGCCAGTCCGACTCGCACTTGGCCGGTTTTTTTGTTTGGAAGTCAGTTTTTTGTAAAAATGTTTTTATTTTGCACTTTCTAGTTGTGGTACATATCTATAACGCCCACAGTTATGCCAGAATAGATTACCCGAATAACATGAACCTTGAACAGAACCGGTGTAATTAGAGTATACCGGGGCATCTGCATCTGCGTACTCCTTTAGAGCGTATCGGCGTAATTTTGTGTTATGAAATGGTGTAAACAATAAACAGACATGCGATTGCAGCAATCCCGAGAGATTTGTCGTCATTAAAAAATATAAATATAAAATATTTAAACGTTCTGTTGTATATATCCGAGGTTCATCATCATATCACTAAAAACGGCACAAAAATTAAATATTAAAATTCATTCTTGTCAAAGCAGGGACCATCAATACACATGCAACTGTGGCTATCTGGAAAGGGTTAAAACAGTTAAATATCTTGGTATTCTCCTTGATGAAAAATTTATTTATTTTATTTATTTATATATACTTTATTGTACACCAAGATAAAAATAGTTCAAAAAGACATCTTATAACAAAAACAAACATACAACAGGCGGCCTTATCGCGATCCGCGATCTCTTCCAGGCAACCAAGAATGGAAAGAGACAGCCTGGACACAATATGGGTTTGCACTTGGTGCAAATTTTCAACAAATAATTATTTCAATATGAAAGTAGGTACTAAATACAAAAATAAAATAAAAATAGATACATAAATACATACATATAACTAATATACAGAAAAGAAAACAATTCAGCTGTGTTGTTCATTCATGTTGTATAACATTATGATAACAGTGACCAGTAGTGCTCCTTCACAAGTCGCTTAAAAACAGGCAGTGATTGCGCGCGCCTTATAGTCACAGGCAATGCATTCCATAGACGAGTGGCCTGGACAGTAAAAGATTTGTCTAGCAATGTAGTGGAATGCATTGGCATATTAAGTTTCATATAGTCCGATGACCTAAGAACTTTCACGTGCGAGTCACACAGAAACTGAAACCGTTTCTTGAGATAAACTGGGGTAGAAGGAAGAAAGAGAATATTATACAGGAGAGAAAGAATATGAGCATTCCGGCGATGGCGAATTGGCAACCACTTGAGTTTCACACGAAATTCAGAAACATGGTCATATTTGCGCAAACCAAATATGAACCTTATACAAACATTTTGAAGCCGCTCAAGTTTATCAAGTTGCACTTCATTCAGTGAGGTCAAGATAGCTGGCATCAGCATAATCAAGGATGGGTAGCAGAAGAGATTGTGCAAGCGCAATCTTGGTTGCAGTCGGCAGAACATTACGCAGTCTTCTCAAAGATCCAGCAGATGCAAATAGCTTGCGGCTAACTTCCTGTAGCTGTGCAGTCCAAGAGAAGCTTTTGTCAAGGAATATACCCAAATTCTTAACTTTCTCGCTAAAAGGGATAACAGAGTTGTCAAAAGAAACTTGGGGTAGAGTTGTCCAGCCCATCCTTGAGACAGTTCTGGAACTGCCCACCACCAAAACTTGCGTCTTTATGGGGTTCACCTTAAGTCCGAACCTTTTGCTCCAGTCGCATATACGGGCCAGATCACTATTTATGGTCGAGATAGCCTCAGATAGATTTCCAAGAGGAGCTCGTGAGTAAATTTGCAGATCATCTGCATAAAGGTGGTAGGAAGAAATTAATTCGTTGGAGATTGAGTTTATAAAAACAGCGAAAAGTAAAGGAGATAGAACGCCGCCCTGTGGTACCCCGGCGCATGTACTACACCAGGAAGACAAGGTCTCTCCGATGCAAATACGTTGTCGGCGGCCGAACAGGTAACTACGAAACCATTCAATTACCGTTGGAGATATGTTAAGAGAGCCAAGGATGCCGAGCAATATATCGAAATCCACGGTATTAAAGGCATTACTAAAATCCAGTAAAGCCAAAACCGTTAGATTTCCCAGTTCCGTGGCAGGCCTTATATCGTCAGTAACATTCAGAAGCGCTGTAGTGGTGCTATGACCAGGACGGAAGCCGGACTGGAAGGGGTTAAGGAGATTATTTTTGGAGAGTAAGGTGCTAATTTGGTTGTGGATTAAGCGTTCAAGGACTTTGAAAAATTCACGTGGTGTCCATATATCGATCTACTAGCAGGGAGAACAATAATGTTGATGTACATTTTTAAGAAACTTAGACACGTGGCTGATCCTGTTCTTCGCAAAACTGTTTATTTTGCACTCGCACAATCTATTCTAGCCAGTGAACGGAAATAAACATGGAAGCATTACTTCGAAGGAACTTAACGCGCATCCTGACACAAAATCCCAAACAAACTCACACATCGAAACCCCGCAACTGATTCGCCAAACTAGCCAAAGTACACAAACAATATTATTACAACTCATGATGCACAGTAAAAAATAGACCTTATTTACTTAAGTTTTGGGTTTAAATTACCATCTAACGTATAGGCCGCTAACGACATTTCTACGACGCCACTGCGTCCACCAATCGCGTCGCCCGGGATTCTTTATGCAATATGGTGCAACGCAATTATTAATTATGATAGTGATGGTATTAAAGTAATATGAAAGAAAATATAGAAGCATAAATAAACGTGTGTGATCAGGTTACCACCGTCAGGAACAAAGTTCCTTCTCACGTATGATTTAAACAAAAACATTTTTTTTTATTTTTGCGATCTTGGATTATTTTAGCCTCACAATCGACTTTAGCATCCTCGAAAACTAAACCCATGATGAAAAATATGAAAGATTTCGCAGCTGCCATTTTGGATTTATATTTTGACCAAATTCGAAAGAAGGATATCGCATAGAAGTATGAACGCTTTTTCGCGTGATGATTTCTACCAGTCAAATCCTACGGCAATTCGTGTTAAAGAACCATCTTTTATTGTATTAAAAATATATCTTTTTGGAACGGTCAAAAATATATTAGAAAAGATAAAGATACAGCAACGATATCTATTTTCTCCATGCTGTTAAAGGAACTTTTATGTACCTACAATAACTTGGTATATTTTGCATAGTGCCGTCCCCATAGAAAAAAAAAATGGCGTGTATTGTTCCTTAGGTTGTAATCAAATTATATTTGCCATTATTGTCAGGTAAAAAAGTTAATTGTTTGGTTGGCATAACATCATCCCTATAGATTTCGTGGCATACTTCATTTTTTATAGAAATATGAATAGCGATGTATTTACACGTGAAATATAATTCCAACATTCTTGTTATGCAAATGTGATTTATTCATGCACCGCTTCACTGCACAAGAAGGCATTTTTAAATAATTAACACGCGAAAAACAGTAAATATTAGTCGACCGCCGCTGTTGCCTACTGCGGACGAACTAAAAGCGTGAGCGGCACGATCGGTAAGCCCCGCCCACCGGGGCACAATTTGCGTTGGGTCATTTTTTAAACCTAGGAATGCTTCCATGTTTATTTCCGTTCACTGATTCTAGCATACTGCATCACGTCATGGGGTGGAGCACGTAAAACCCATCTTATTAAACTTGAGCGTGCACAGCGAGCCTTACTAAAGGTTATGAATTTTAGGCCTTTCAGGTATCCCTCAGCCGATTTGTACTCTGAGTGTGATGTTTTAACAGTTAGACAGTTATTCGTTAGAGAAACTGTAATGGCACAACATCAAAAGCTGAAATTTGGTGATAGAGCCACAATGACCTCGAGACGCATTGATAGGGTGTGTCCTACGGTAGCGTATAAAACAGAATTTATCGAAAAATTTCAGTGTTATCTTGGCCCAATGCTGTATAACAAATTGAATAAAATTATAAAAATGTATCCATTAAATCAACACTCATGCAATAAGGTCTTAATATCCTGCCTGAAATCTCAAAGCTATGGACAGCGTCGAAAATCTATTTTCAATTTTAAAATAATCCATAAAACCCGGGAGACCAAAATTGTTATAATAAGTCCAGAAAATCATTAATTAATTTGATACCTATTTTAGTGAATCCATTTTACAAAGTCAATAAATGAAATTAACTATACATAAACATACTCTTATAACAAAACAAGAAAACAGGAAAATTATTAAATAAAATTATCAATTTCATGTTTAAAAAAATTGCCTAATTTCGTACTTTTTGTTATTTCTGTTATGTTTAGTCGGAGGTAGGGTACATAGAAGACAAGAATAAGTAAACACTCATACTTTGCTTTTAATAATACTTGATAGTAACAAATCTACCCACATTGTACACTGAGCATAATTATACATTTCTTATTAATATAATGTTTGTATTGTAATGTATAATCATACTATATCTTTTCATCTCTGATTGTAACAACATTGGAAGCGACCCGTGGAAGCGACTAATGTCTAAGATACAGGCTCGGCCTAGTTTAGACGTTAGGGTTCATCTTGATCTTATAACGTAATGTACCTACTTGTGATAATATTATGATTAGTGTGAAATGTATTAAAATTTGCTCTTTTTTCAATAAAGATATTAAAAAAAAAAAAAAATATCTTGTTCAAATTCGACCACATAAGAAGCACCAGCTTTCAAATAAAAAAGGAACATCAAAAACGGTTCACCTAGTAATAAGTTATGAGGTGACATAAAAAAATAAATTCGAATTGAGAACCTCCTCTTTGAAGTCGGTTAAAAAGAAGTCCAACATGGACTCTGAAGTCAAAGTCCGCGACGCCCGTTCAGCTGCCATAGATAACGGCGTTTTCGCGAGAGGGACAGATATATTTTCACAAAATTGCTGTATCTCGTTTATTCTTTGATCAATTTGATTCTGTTTTCACTGCTCGATTCTTTTTATACTTAGCGTTCAATTAGTTCGATTAATTTTTTTTCCTATTTAGGTATATTTTTTTTATAGATTCGGCTTATAACCATTTTTATCATCGTATTAGTAAAATAAATGACTTGTAATTGCAAAAACAGGGAAAATAATCAATGTTTACTCTACTCACAGATTGTCTAGCTTTCTAAAATTATGCACATAGTTTGGTAACTGTGTCAAGTTTTAACAATACTTGCAGTGTCATACCATTTATAAGTGTTTTATATTTTAGGCAAGTGGGATTGCTTCGTTAGTGGTGGGTTGGCTGTGGGCTATGGCGTTCTGGAGACAACTATAAAAGAAGCGGCCGAGGAGGCCTCTGTTGAAGGAGACCTAGTGAAAAAGTTGGTGCCAGCTGGCTGTGTTAGGTACAAAATACTTATTCACTTTAAATACTGCATAATAAATTATGTGTTCAATTTGTATTTTCTTTGATTGCCAGTGTTTGCAGGAGTTACTAATTGATACCTATTATGTTTTCAGTTTCTATTTCGAAAGTGAAAGGGGCCTATTTCCTAACACAGAATATGTATACGATCTTGAGTTGCCACTGGACTTCATGCCTCAGAATGCTGATGGTGAAGTCGAGAACTTTGAACTGCTAACTGCTGGGGAGTGTGTTCAACGAGCCCTCACCCCCGAGTTCAAGACAACGAGTGCCCCAGTGCTTCTAGACTTCTTGATACGTAGAGGATATATTAATCCTGAAAATGGTGAGTTTATTTTACAGCGGTTTTGATGCGTAGGTATGGAAATTTAACTAGTTTGTATATTCTTGGCTAATTTAACTTCGATCAGTAAATATAAACTTTTTAACGTTATTTCTCGGCCCCTCCACTAGATAAATATAAGCTTATATCACTATTTTTATGATCCCATCTAATTTGATTTCATTTTATTTTTCTCTCATGTCACCCTCCGAGTTTAGTTATGAAGTTTAACAACATAAGGAATGTTTCAGAGCCGCACTACAGAAATTTGGTGGAGTTGCTCCACGTCCCGCTGCAGACTATATACACGTGGCCGAACACCTCGGCGTTCGTCCCTGTCGCCTCGATGGCGATGGTGGCGCCCGCTACTAACGGCGACGGTGCCGACCTACACCTAGCTAACTAAACAACTCATCTCAATTACTTTTTAATTCTCACTTATTTTTCTATTTATACTCTTCATAGAACTTGAGTACCTACTAAAACATGTTTTGTGTATGAAATTTCTTCCTATATTGCAATGTCGAAGAGAAATTATGATAAATGCTTGTTCCATTTGGGGTTGCTAAGCGATTGCTGTGTTACTGGTTTGAGGTTTGTAGCAATAAAATAAATATCATCTTTACATTAAATTAGCTTTCATTCCAAATGTCAGTAGATCATTGAATAATTTGTCATACAGTGAGTTAGTAAACTGTCAATCAGTCTATTAGACGCAACTATCATGGTTTTTCTTAGATGGTGTTTAAGTAGGCTTAGACATTTTCCAATGATGGCTGAATCATTACCAGTGGTTATTGTTTGATGAAATTGTAAATATTCGTCCTAGTTTATTAAAATTAAATATTTGAAGGCCTAATCATCATTAATTTTAATTGGCCTCGTATTCAATACACTTCGGTAAGCTTTGAGTGTTACCTAAGTCTATCCGTTTAAATATAATTTGTTTGTATCTTCGCACTTGTGGCTAGTGTATGCATTGTCTTAATATTTTAGTATACATTGACCAAATCTTGATGTGTTTCGTAATATTTCGTGATGTGTATTATTGAGGACGTCATAGTTTAGCTAGGTATGGTTAATTTCTGTGATACTTTACCGATTTGGTATAAGGCAATATTATATTAGCAGTTTTGTTTCCTGGTTATCGCAATGAGACCAACAGGATCAAATAGATTGAACGTTAACTTGTTGCATGTTCCGAAAGCTGGTTCATGAAATGTCTGAACCTTATGTATTATTATTTATGTGACTTTTATGTAGATTATTTTGTAAAAGTAAATTTATCGAAAGTAATAAACTACTTATTGAATTAATGTAATAATTATTAATCATATAAATTATAGCATATTTGTATCTAAGTGCTACTTGCAGATATAGTACGAAAAGTTAAATTGAAATTCGTTAGTCTAGTCAAGTTACGTCAGATATTACGAATATTATCATTAATATCATATACGTACTTACTTTAGTGCCCGTTTAAATATGGATTCTTTGGTTTTAATATTAGCATACACATTCAGCTGAAATTAGTTTGTCACGTGAAAGAGTCTGTTTCACAATACAATTTATTTAGGTATGCATTAGCACACTTTATGCTTCCTGTAGCTAGCTAACAGCTTTTTAATATCGAGTCATTTAGCATTTCTACAGTCAAAGAACATTGAGACAAAGTGCAAGTCCCATTCAAGTAACATACGCGCGATGACGAGTGAATGCCCTCGAAGTCGCGCACCTTCTAGAAAATTACACGCGTTGTTTCGCTTGGACTCTGTTTAAAGTGTACTTTGACCCCTATCTTTTAAAATGCAAGAATGTATATGTATGTCAGTCTCCGTTCAAATAGACGAATTTCAAGAGTAAAATATTTGCGGTTTGTGTATGTTGAAGCCAAGTCCCTTCAGCGTAAGCTTATAAATGCTATAATTTACATGAAACATACCAGTGATAATTTCATTTCATTGTATTTATTATATTATTGTTCATTAATAATATCGTGGCATTATGTACTCCAATTTTAAAATAATTGCCATACTCCCCAATAACTCATACTTATCACAATTTGAGGATTCGCACATATGAGATTATGTATTACCGGCACGTACCTAATTACAGTTAGTAAACGATTATGAGGCCTTTCAAGTGTTTGTATAGCATTTGAAAATAATGTAGACAGATTAGAAGAGACTGAATGTTGATTTCTTATTTGTCTTTTTACAGTAAGCAATAAACACCAGGACTTTGTTTAGAGGTATTAAGTATTCGCAAATGTTAGAAAGGTGTAGATGTTCTTAGTGATTGACAAGTTAATATTGGGTAAATGCTAGTGATATTCAGTTGTCATTACATTTTATACATTTTTATAAATCCGCTATTGGCGAAAGATTTTGTATCGATATTATGTAATACATACTTAAATTATGAATGTAATCGTTTATATTTGCGATAGTAATACATTAGCGTTTTCCTAAAAAATAAAGTTTTGAAACATAACAATCGTTTAATTATGGAACTATGTCACGCTATTAATCCGACTCGATTCCTATTATTGTGTGGCGGCTTAGTAATCGTAATATGCCGAGTTGCATATTTGACGAAATAGGTGGGAGCGGGCATTCGGCTCGCCAGTCGCCTACATACCACCGCCCTGCCTCGACGCATACATAGTACGTAGTTAGTTATAACCAAGTATTGTGGAACTCGAAATAAAGACAAATGTATCTTTGGACTTAGATTCTTTATTTATCTCACCAACGACAAAACACGCACAACACTGGTGACCCCGACGTGATTTAGAGATTCTGCGTTGTTATTCGCGTAGCAACAGGGTAGGCGACTCAAGAAAGCTTACGAGGCAGAGGCGATTAGACCGCGTGGTGCTAAGTGAAACGTAACGTGCTTTAGCAAAGTAAAGCGACGCGTGTGTACCGGTTTCAAGATGAACCCACAAGCGGTAATCGGCCACCCCGGGGCAGCTGCCAATGGAGACGTATCAATGGTAACAGTGCAAATGAGAGTTCCAGAATTTTGGAGAGAAATACCAAGATCATGGTTCATCCAGTTCGAGGCAATGATGGCACCACAGAAGCAAGGCGACACCCAAAAGTACGAAATGGTGCTCGCGAAATTGCCCATAGACGTCGTACGCCAAGTAACCGACATCATCGAAGCTCCGCCGGATACGGCCAAATATGAAGCAATTAAAAAGCGTTTATTGATAATATATGAAGAAAGTACAGATAAGCAATTTCACAAATTAATGCATCGCTCACTTAAGGTTGCAATTAAGGCTAGGCTACGAGATAATAGGTCATGGGTCGAGGAATTACCGACAGCATTGTTGGGACTTCGTGCGGCTTGTAAAAATGACGAAAATGTAAGCTCAGCGGAATTAGTATTAGGACAGACACTACGTTTACCAGGCGATTTTTATAGCGAAAACAACACAAAACAAGTAGAACAGCTACCTGCGTTCGTAAGCAAACTTCGAAGCGTAATAAACAGTATGCGGCCACAGGCAAGGGAGAACAGCGATTCGCGGAAAATATTTATCCATAAAGACTTAAATACCTGCTCTCATGTTTTTATAAGGAACGATATGGTAAAAAACCCACTAACCCCATCGTATAACGGCCCACACAAAGTAATCAGTAGGGATAAGAAAACCTTTTACATACAAATAGGCGACCGTCAAGCAACCATTTCCATAGACAGATTAAAACCAGCGTATATATTATATGATGAGGAAAAACCGTCAGAAAAAAAACATACTGAAAATGAGTGTAGACCAAATGTAGAAACAAGCGAGCGAAAATCGCTACCGCCCATGGTTAGAACCACGCGCTGTGGTCGAATAGTTAAGCAACCGGTGCGATTTTAGCTCACATGACAATAATGTAAGTACATCAGATGTTGACGTAAATTTTTTGTACATTTCACTACGGCAATTTGACCAAATATACTTGCAGTACAAACTAAATACCGTTAGAGTACAAAAATGGGAAATAACCAAAACAAAGAAAACATAGCCATAGCACAGGCCCAAGTAGTAGCAGGACAGCAGTTAGAAAACAAGCTAAACTATTTCGGGATAATCTTAGTCATTATCGCCGCAATAATGGGCATATTACTATGTTACGCTATCAAGAGAGGTTGCGCAGGCCACGCGAGGGAATGGTTAAGGAAAGAAGTGCCAGGGATACTGGCAAGACAACCCGGTACAGTGGGAACCCCGGCACCCACGACCACCGCCACGGGATACGTTTAGCTAAGTGATGTTGTGAAATGTGCAAAAAAGAAAAAACAAATAGTGAGTAAGAATAAGTAGCATGTATTGTATTGTGTGCTATGTAGTGTATGTAGTATGTATTGTAGTTTATTTTGTGAACGGCGTTACCATGACCAAAGCTGCCGGCCCGCTAGGTGTTATTTAATTATTGCAGAGCGGAGGTCATGGTAGCCACCCTAAATTGATATTTGTTAAAGCCTATATGTATAATGTCAAGACGGCTCAGAGCCCACGCAGTGACGAGACCGCAATTTTTTTTTATAAAAAATGTTTATAAGTAGAATCTATATTTAGCAATAGAAATAAAACAATAGGCGGCATTCAATTGTTGGAATGCTGACAGGATAAAATGTTATCATAAGCAACATTGTAACTTAGAAGATTCCTTAGCACCATAATAGTGATGTAAGCATGTAGTTACGTTAAGGTTAGAGTAAAAATTTTTTTTCGTGTAAAAATTTTTTTGAGAAAGGTGGGGTGTGATGTGGCGGCTTAGTAATCGTAATATGCCGAGTTGCATATTTGACGAAATAGGTGGGAGCGGGCATTCGGCTCGCCAGTCGCCTACATACCACCGCCCTGCCTCGACGCATACATAGTACGTAGTTAGTTATAACCAAATGTGACTTCTGTTTCGTCTAAAACGCATAATTAAAAAAAAACCGGCCAAGTGCGAGCCGGACTCGCGCACGAAGGGTTCCGTACTTGGTAAATTGCGATTATGACGTATTAAAAAAAAACTACCTACTAGATCTCGTTCAAACCAATTTTCGGTGGAAGTTTACATATGTAAACTTAAAAAATATATGATGTACATTACCATAAGGTAATGTACATCATATATTTTTTTTAGTTTTATCATTCTCATATTTTAGCAGTTGCAGGGGGAGGGGGGGGGGTTACATTTTACCACTTTGGAAGTGTCTCTCGCGCATTCTTTTCAGTTTAGAAAAAAATTATCCATAGACAAACCAAAACGAAAAAAAAAATTGAGTATCAGTTCTAATTAAGGGGAACCCCCAAAATTTATTGTTTTTTTTCTATTTTTGTGTGAAAATCTTAATGCGGTTCACAGAATACATCTACTTACCAAGTTTCAACAGCATAGCGTACAAACTTGAGGTAACAAACCACCATAAACTGAAAGCACCGAACATTGCTCTAACAAAAAGATAAACAGGATTGAGGAACCAACTTTGTTGTTGAAAAACAATTGTTCCTACCTTACATCGACATAGGTCGCGGTCAGTTTACCAACTGCAAACATTTAATAATCACAAAATAGTACCTAATGTTTTTGTGATTACTGTGGCGTATATATTCCCCAGTAATAATTATTAGAATTTGTTTTTTTTTTGCTTGAAGAAATGCGGCGCTACCAAGCGTGCTTCAAGATAGAGGTCAAGCGCAAGCCTATCAATAATAAAAAAGAAGTCCACGGTGTCCTCCTATGCCGCTTATGGCGGGAACACGGGCAAAGCCGCTACGACCTCGGCTTCCTGACGAGCGGCCCCTCCTCGGGTTTCTCTTCGTTTCGCTTATGAAGAATTACTAACCATCAATTTTACTGTATAAGTACAAATATTTTTAAACATCCAAGTCGTTAAGAGGAGTAACCTACCTAGGCAAAACTAGCGAAAAATATCGTGTTGTTAATATTTTTTTAAAGCAGAAGTCTTAATCCAAATGTGAATCTTTAATAAAGGTATATTTATATTTTATCCTGAAGTTGGCTTTCCGACACGCAAGGCACGGATCGGTGCTGTTTTTGTATGAGATTTACTACTACGCAGCCATTGTAGCCAACTTCAGGGCGTCCAAGAAGTTTGGCGAGAACTATACCATGGATTTGGCACTACTTGCCAAATCCATGGCATAGTTCTCGCCAAACTGGGATTACTCACTAATCGTATCTGACTACTTTCAGATTGATCGATAACTATTAAAACAGGAAACGCAATAGGAGTAAGCTAAAATTTCATTTAATAATTTAGCCATTGATACATAAATACTGCGTTTTAACTCATTAATTATCACTTATTAGCATGACTATCAATAAACGCACCAAAATTCGTTTATGTAGAGGTCGCAAGCGCTACGGATGTTGTTCGGCTCGGGTCGGGCAGTTTCGGGTTTTTTCATCTGAAGTTTCTCAGTAGCAGCCCAGTTTCTGGATTTGTGCCCGGTTGATGGCAATAGGCTCGCCTCCTATTTGTTTTGTCCCACACTAGGAATTTCTACCTGTATAGTTGTTGCGTTTACAAACATTTAAACTCACACACACAAGACACCCAGATCAGCAAGTGAATTCGGCAGTGCGAAGGGTTTGACCGCTATCAAATCGACCAATCGCATGCGAGATGAATGACGCGATATGGATTTCCGTCTGTGTGATTGGTCGATTTGATAGCGGTCAAACCCTTTGCGTTGCCGTATTCTCTTACAAAAAATACGGCTGCCGGTACAGCTAACTGTAGGCCATACAAATATTTGTTCCGTGCAAGAATCGAACCTGCAACCCGCAGCGCAGCAGCCGATCGCTCAACCACTGCGCCAATCGTGTCGTCAAAAAAATTATATGGGACTATTATATCTTTAATAACTGACGAAATTTGAGTGTTCCTACTACAGGTGTACCTCTACCCAACCACAGGCGTGATATTATGTACTTAAACTATAATTAATTTCAAGAGTATACTCAGATTTGGTTCTGTGTGGCCTAGATTCTGCTTTGTAAGTCTAGCCTTATATTTTATTGATTTTAATTCGTATACTAGATGTATGAACGTAATAGAAGCAAAACGAGTATGTGATAAGCATCGTAGCAGGTGGCGTCCTGTAGTTTTTGCCTACCCCCATGGGAAATAGGCGTGAGTTTATGGCACTAGTCTCAGTAGTTCGGTCGTTTTGTTCGGGACGGGTTTTTTGGGGTTATGACGTCAAACAGCAGCCGAATTGCGTAAGTATATTATCCAAAGCAAAAGAATCGATTCCTTCCCAAAAACGACTTTTCGTATATCAATATGCACTACGTAAAGTCGGTTTTGAGAAAGAATCGATTCTTTTGCTTTGGATAATATACTTACGCAATTCGGCTGCAGAACTGTTGATACTAAAAAAGGTACCAGAAGTCCGGTTAGGAATGAAAACATAAAATGCTTTTATTATAGGTTTAGATGTGCCCGCGGCTTCGCTCCCGTCAACTACCTACCTTACTCTGATTACCTTCCTACCCATACCTACCCTACTAACCTTCCTGCCTATCCCTCCCTACCTACCAATTTTCTTTTCGCGGGGTATCTTAACATCGCTATTCAGAAAATGACTTCAAATGCACAACGCCATCAATCCAGGGGTTCAACTGTCCGAGTAGGTATCTATATGTGTTATGATAATTTTACTTCATAAACACTTTAAGAGTGAACCGATTGCAATGAAACACACTAATACTTCAAGTTACGCACAATTTTTATGTATAAAAGTATCTACATTGGTTTCGTACCTACATTATCCGTGATGCGTGCACAAATAAACAGACAAAAGTTCCAAAAATGCTGGAAATGGGTTCTGTTTGCTATCCTTTATTAACACACAGGCTATTTTTATGTAGGCACCTATAGCTAAAATAAAAAAGAAACTTATACACATACAATATTCTCTGAAATCATTGGTAGTTAATAAGCACTTTAAAAACACGTAAAAGAAAAATATTGAATTAAAAATTTGACTTGCAAGTAAAAGGGTTTACTAGGTTCGTGAACATTTTTTTCTTTAAATACAGTGAATGTTTATTTTATAGTATTTTTTTGCACCAAAATGTGTTACAATGCAAATTTTAACAAACGAGAGGAATGCCTCAGAAATTAAAAAATGCGCCATCTATTGGCATCAGTTTTAAATGAACCGTTCAAATAATCTTTGAAATGTGAATTAAGAGCCCAATATTTTATAATTTTGTACTTAGGAGAGTTGATTAAACAAGAACATACAATTTTTATGTTCAATTCCAGAAAATGTTAATTTTACACACAATTATATTTAATTGTGTGCACATGTCGCGCCATCTAGTGAGATTTATTTGAACCAAATTTCCTTCCTTAGCAATGAGACCCCGTGATCATGATAATTATGCATGCGTATAATAAATTAATAATTAATATGTGGCGACGCTTGGGGGAGGCTTATGTCTAGCAGTGGACGTCGTTCGGCTGATATGATGATGATAATAAATTACGAAAGAAGCTGTTTGTTTAAGTGTGAAAGTTTGGATGTTTCCGAGTTTGTAAATTTGGCTCTTTGTCATTTATCTAATCATGCAGAAAGTGTAGGGTCCACATGGACAGAATTTTTCGAAGAAATAGATCATGACCAGGACATAGGTTTAGTTACAGTGGCAATACGAAATGAATGACTGAGATCTGTGCGGGCACGAGAAAGAGGCGTCATTGTACACATCATTTTACAACAACTGGTACTAAGGGACCAACCCAGAAATTGCGAAAAATAAATCAGATGTTTAATTAATTTTGCTGATAGTGAAACATAATGAACAGCTGTTTTTTTTAGATTCCTGGGTTAGTCAGTGTTAAGGAGCAAGTGGAGCAGTGGTGGCCCAGTGGTATCGGCCGCGACTTACAAGTTGTAGGTCGTAGGTTCGAGCCCAGGCAGGCGCTTTACTTTGTGTAAATAATTTCATCACCACTGCTCTCAAAACGGTGAAGGAAAACATCGTGAGGAAACCGGCATGCCCAGCAGTGGGAACATTAATAGGCTGATGATGTGATGTGAAGGAGCAAGGGTGGTAAGGAGAGTGTTCAGGTGCTGTATTTTTAATATTACGTATATATATTATACGGGACTTTAATAGGAACTGTAATACATATATTTAAAAAAAACAAAAAGGAAACAAAAACACTTGCCGAATTAAAATCATATATTTAATAGCTTTTCTATTTATTATACATGACTAAATATTATTGCTCTGTGTAGTTTCTGTCTCTTACCACGTAAAACACTGAAAATATTTACGCATGAAAAATAACCAATTAGCTATTTGCTTAACTATCTTAGTTTCATGCAAATCATTACAATCAAAAAATTCAACACCGACTTTCCCGGTTTGATATTACTAATAGTTTGCGATAATTCTAATGCGGTGTTTGACTGCTGTATTACTTCTTCATTTATTTCATAATTTTTATCTTCAGGTTCTTGAGCAGATGTTGAAGCTTCATGGAACTCTTATGACGTTGTTCGTTTTAAGTTTATTTGATTTTTTGCGTAATTCTGTTTTTATTCTCCACCGATTCTTCTTTACAGCTCTCAGCAACTCTATCGGATTTCCATCCTCCATGCCTTTTGAGTGTAATAAGATTGGCCCCAGTATCGACAAGAATAGTGGCCGATGAACGCCGGAAACAATGACCTTGTGCCGGATGGGGCAGTTCTAATTATGTAGCAATTATTTTGGGCATTTGAGCAATTTTGTGCCTCCCTATCACTTGTTTGAAGCATTTGCAGTTTTTATAATTAAAAAAAAATCGGTCCGTTTTTACGTCAACTGGACGTAGTGCGTAATATTTTTGCACCACTGCAAATGAGGCATCACGAACAACGAAAGTACGATCAATCTTCGTTTTTGTATCTCGCAACGTAATTATCATTACGTTGATGTGAGTTTCAATGTCATTAACGGTGATATTGGTAATTTCGATGCATCGACATGCACCGTAAATGCCAAAAATAAGAACTACCTGTACCTAACAATAACAAGTACCTACGAGTTTTAATATGAGAACGTGTAGGTACAGTACAAATTTGGGTTTTTAGATATAAATACTTACTTTCACCGCTAAGTACTCAGAGTCGGGGGCTTCATTTATAAACTTTTCTACATTTTGTGATGTCAACACTTTCGATTTTTTACATTTATATCCGTCTGACTGTCGTTGTAGCATACTCGTTAAATTGTGGTAATTTTTAATGTTCAAATTGTGCTTTATCAGAACCATGCACTTTAACATTGAATAGGTATTCCAGAGAGACGAAGGCTTCATTTTGTTGGAAAGATCATTGAAATAAGCAAGAAAACATTTTCGGATAAAGATTTAGATTTCCTACTGATTTTCCACTGCACAATTTTTTCATATGCAAGCTTATATTTTTCCTTTGAGTTTCGCGGTATCAAATTTTCAACCACTAATTAAGCTTCATCTTTAATGTCTGGCGGTGTTAAACACGTTGAATCGGAAGTATTATCGCTTTGAGAGCTCATTTTTAGCAAAAAAGTCACTAAATAAAAACAAAATTTTCGCTGAACCGCGCTTTTGTTACTTCTTTGTTTTTTTTTTGAGCAATGGTAGTTGGAACTATATACACCCTAATATGGAATAAAATCTTTTTGTACCTATCTCTATAGATACAAACAGCTGTGTTTTAAATAAAATCTTTTTGGATTTGATTTTTTAAAACGTTGAAACGTTCAAATAGCGGCCGGCAAACATTGCCGGCCTGTTAGAGCGGCCAGCAAAACTTTGCCGGCCGCTCCTTGAAACAGAACGGCAAGGTCGACTTTGCTCAAACAAGGTTGTCAAAATAATGACCACATTACATGCATTTTTGAGTAAAATCTTTTTTACAATGAATGTTCTTTTACATCATTAATTCGGTTTGACGTCATAACCGAACTAGTGAGACAAAATTAGTCTCAGTAGTCGTCCCGAAAAAAACAACCGACTGAACTACTGACTGAGACTAGAGGAGTTCATCTATGTATATAATTAATAAATTTTGAGTATTTACTGGATTCTATTAAATGAATAACTGCCTCCAATACAAGTAGAACTTTATTTCAAATACATTGATATTGACACAATTGCTATGAATACAGGTGTATTAAAAATAATATTTAAACGATTAGTAAAGAAATAACAATGTTACAACAAAGAGTTTAGCGTCGCTATTGACGGACAGTTTAGTTTAAAAAATGACAACTTATACTATAAAGCAACAAATATTTCAACACACACTGCTTATGGTCACATTACGCAATGCTTGTTTTTTTAATATAATGATTTAAAAATGTATTTATTATATTTGTCAGCAACTATTTCATTGTATAAGAACATAACATAAATTCTATTGAACTGATATATCTGAGGTGATTTTTTTGTTGACTTAATTAAAAGTTCTTATGTGAACAAGCTGGCTGCGACATGCAGCCAAAGCGACTTTAGCTGTCGCTAGTAGTCATCTCCGCGTGATATAATTTCTTTGCAAGTAGGTCTTAGAAGGATTGTGTGTTCGAACTGAGCCGTGTAGCAGCCCTTGATGTCGCAGAGCGGAGGGTAAGCGTCCACTACGCCTTTGTCGCACAAGTCCTTGAGCGCCATGGCATAGCGTGAAGCGCCCGCGCGTTCCAGCCACCGCTTGCAGAAAGCGAGAGTCCCGAAATTTTTGTTGATTACGTTCAACAGCTGTTTTGATGACTGCAGTCTGAAATTCACACATTTGTCGGTGAATATTTAGTCTGCAAACACGAGAAAACAATGCAGAATGAATAAATTGATATGAATACATAATTACCTCAGCGGAACAAATTGTTGGTCAAAGTTTTTCATATAGTGAGAGCAATCCATATCGTCATGAACTTGGCCCCGACCGGTTGAACCAAATGTTTCAATAGCATAAAACTCATTCTCTTCCATTCGTGTTGTTTCTCCACCCTTTACAATGGGAACAGTTTTTCCAGCATGGATCCCTAAAAGGCGAAAAGTTTATGATTAGAATATGCCAAACAAATAAGTATATTTAAATATAAAAATACAAGTAAACAGATACTCACTGTAAGGTCCAATAGAATGCCCATTGAGGTTGCGTATAGGTTTCACCTGATACACCTGACCATCAATTTCTACTTCATGTGATTCCATTACCTAGAACAAATACAATTTATTTCGAAATTTTAAACATATTGGTACATAACTTTTGTGAAGTTTGGCCAATTCATTTAGGTTGACCTTCAACCTAAATGAATTGCTTCTGGTTTTCAAAGAGCACATTTTTATGTGTATATCTCGGTAGATTTAATTACTTTTAATTATTATATAGTTTTATAACTATGTGCAGGTTTTTTAGGATAGTGAAAGTACCTCTTGCACAGCAGCACCAACATCACACAGCCTGACATCAACTCCAGAAGCCTTGATCCCGGCTTCAGTAGCTTCCTGCACTCCCTTGACCAGCGGATCGTAACGTGGGTTGAAGCTCAAAGTGAACGCACAGTCGATGATGCGCCCATTGATGTGAGTACCAAAGTCTATCTTCACGACATCGTCATATTCCAGGACTGTGTTGTCACCTAAATAATCATGGAAATCGTTAGGAAATGATTATGTACAAAGGAAAGAATGGGAAATTATTAAGACAATAGATAATGAGTTTTCAAATAGGGGCGTGCAAACTTTGATAGTTTTTTGTGGCTATGTTGGTGACGCTGCAGATGTCAAATTAAGAGGATATAGGGAATCTGAATTGAGAATTTAGAGGTTTGACAGGATTACACATTATAAGCAAATCAACACAGAGTTAGTGTCGAAGCGATGCATGCAAATAATAAAACTATACAGTAAGACTTGACTAATTCTGACAAGGCCCTTTGCAGATTATCAAGGCCTCCGGATTGTGGTATGCAATATTTTAATGCTATAAACACATGTAGAAATATGTAATTATAAACATGTAGTCCATGAAGACTATTACTACTGTACTTTAAAATGAAATTGGTTTTCAGTTCGAGCTACATCTATGCGCTATGTGTAAACAATCATCCTTTTGACTCACAAGGATGATTGTTTACACCATACATATTTACACTATTCATTGTTTAGTTCAGTAAATAAACAAGAAACACATAACAATATGATTACACAATTAATTGTATATGATGACTTGCTTTATAAGCTAGTTACATGAAATAAATGAATTTACATCTACTTTCTTTTTCTATTCATGAACACATTTGTATTTATAGATATAAAAGTTTTCTTACCAGTATTAGGGGTGTAATGAGCAGCACAGTGATTACGGCTGCAACCAGTGGGGAAAGCCAGCCCCGCCTTAAGCCCATCTTCACCAATCAGACGCCTGGCAGTTGATTCCAGTTCTTCACAGATTTGAATCATGGTCATGCCTGGTTTGATCCAGTCACGCATGTATTTACGTGTCTGAAATTACAATTGGTATAAAGATGGGTCAAATTGTTTGTTTTGCATTAAAATTCAATAAAGACCAAGGACAAAGTGATGAAACTTGTTCATTGTGATTTATATGCTCTTGACACTAGATTCTTTAATGGATACATGAAAAGATTACTAAATCAAAAGAATGACCTGAAGTAACCCTTTTTTTTAAATAAATTTCCTTACACCTATAATACCCTTTTACAATTTCAATGTAATATGCACCTTCATTATATTAATTTATGAATTACTCACATCAAAAAATAATATAAGAATCTTATAAGAATTTCAAGATCCATAATTATTATTATATACTAACTTAGTAGTAATGAATTTGAGTACATACTTGTCTGTGTGCTTCAGCAGCATGCCTGATTTCCTGATAGATGTCCTGGTGCAGTCTATCCAAAGCCCTCTTCTCTTCACTGGAGAAGCGCTCCTTGGCAGTTCTTTCATCAATGCCTTCAGCTGGTCCATGCTCAGTTATCTGACCCTCAGGGAAGTTTCCTAAGCAATTAATTATAAATATAGTAAAAATAAATAAAGGACAATTAAATGTTTAGTTACATGTGACTTGGACAAGTTATAGATGATTTCATTGTAATTAGAATGGGATCTCATTTCATTCTCTTTGTTTTTATTCTTTGATAAATTATTGTTGTTTTTTCGTTTTCCTATTATCTTTTCATGGAAGTTATACTCTGAGAATAAGCTATAGACCAGTCTATCTAAGGATCCAAGCTGTAGTTTTATATCTTATTCTCAGTAGAATAAGATAATGTCGAGCATTGTGAATGGCTATTGGTTCCTGTCTTAATAGTACACACGAGTTTGTTTTTTATTTTGAGTAGTAAGTAACCTACCATCAGGATATAGCTCAGCAATGGGTATGGTTGGGGGGTTGGTCTGCTCCTTGGTTGGACCTTTCCCTGATTTATTTTTGTTCTTTTTCTTCTTCTTCTTCTTCTCGTCACCCTCAACACCTCCATCTTCAACAGATACTTCTAATTTTTCAATAGCATTTGTCACTTCAGTAGTTTCATTCTCGGCATTTGCTCCATTTTCTATAGTAAAAATAGAAAGTATTAAACTAGTTAGAAATAAATCGTTTTGCTCCTATTAGACAAAATATCAACAACGAAACAGATTTCTAGTTGGCATGGACAATAATTTAATTGATGCTTGACTTTAACCAATAGGATTCTTGTGATTTATAAAAGAAAACACCTACATACATTGATGCATAGCACCATGTCTAAAGTGGTAAATCACTAGTGTGTATTTTATCATTCGTTACACATTGCATTGTAAAAATAAACAACTCTGAAAGTTTTCTTAATGATAAAAAATGTAGTACTAATTAAGTAAAAACGGCACAATATTATCAGGTTAAGCGTAGGCGCCTCGTTACAATGCGCTCAAAGATAAAAATAGACATTTAGAGGGTAATGTACGGTCGTAAGTGATGAGTATGTTTGAATTAATATAAATATTGCTTGCTCTAACCTGTCTTCTTCTTCTTTTTTTTCTTTTTCTTCTTCTTAGCGGGATCTTTAGTTTCGCCCTCTTCTACCGCATCTAGTTCATCATCCTCGCCATTTTCAACATCATCATTTGTAATTAATTCTTCATCCTTTTTCAAGGCAGCCATTGCGACTATTGGAGGTTTCGAAAACAAAAGAAGATTCTAAAATGGGCACTAAATTTCCATGCGTCTGAAAGCGGTTTTTAACCTCTCTTCTGTTTCACAAACTAAAGTTAGACATCTTGAGGGGTGACAACCAATGACAGCAGGATAGCATATTGATATTTACCCTATACACAAAAGAGACAAAAGTAGCAACCGCAATGTTACTTTGAGTGTTACTCGTTGAAATAAATAGTGGTATGACAAGTTCTAACAGATTATAAATAGTATTTCCACAGATTATTAATAAAAATAAAGGAAATTTTACATTTAACAAACCCACAAGCTCTACGAGGTGTATCTCAATACTCTTAACGCATCGCAATAATGTTTTAATTATTTCAGCTATGTGAACATTTTAGGAGAACGCGCGACGTGCCAGGCCCTGCCAGGGTATTTTTTTTAGAAGGTTATTTTTGTATATTTTCCGAACATATTCTTTAGCAGCAGGAACAACAGTATTAACAAACTTATTTTCCAAACGGCCATAGTATTTTAAGTAACGTTAGATACTATCAAGGGGGATGGTAAAAGACTGCGTGGACACTTATCTACTCGCTGGTCAGACCATATACGGGCGATCATATGACTCACGGTGACCACTGCTCTCAGAAGAGCCGAAGACTCCGTTAAAGCATTTCAAGACGGGCATGACCTTCAGAAATGAACGCAACGAATACTACAGAAGAGAGATTTCTAGCAGTTTCTAGTTTCAGGATCTAGTGGCTAAATAATAACAGACGCACGGGTCGATCTTCAAGGTAAAACAACGCTTGCCATTTTTGGTGCGTGGATGAGTCCCTTCGTATTACCGAGACTCCTCCCATCCGTCTCGGAAAGTGCGATAAGGCATTGGTCCCAGCCCAGCCCAGCTATTTGTGCATCTTTGACAAGGGTAGGTACGAAGCCATAAGATCTGACACCATCTTGGCAACGGGCCGGCGCACAGTGGACCGAAATGTAAGCGTAGAGGACGTAGATTTAGGAATCAACAAAAACTGATGGAGCTATAAAAAAATAAAAAATACGGAAATGAAATCTACTATCAAATCTATACTAATATTATAAAGAGGAAAGATTTTTTTGTTTGTTTGTTTGTTTGTACCGAATAGGCTCCGAAACTACTGGACCGATTTAAAAAATTCTTTCACCAATAGAAATCTACATTATTCCTGAGTGACATAGGCTATTTTTTAATCTCGAACACGGGTCCTGTGGGGTGGTCCACGGAAGCGAAGCCGCGGGCAACAGCTAATACCATATAATAATGTTCCATGACTTTTCGTTGTGACCATTATTTTAAATTTTAAGGATATTTAAAGATTGTTTTGTATGGAAAAAACATAATTTCATGAAAATCTCAAAACGCTCAAGCTCTCACAAAACGGTTTAGATATATTTGAATAGTACAAATTACACTTCTCATCAGAAAAATCGAAACACCTTGCAAGTTTATGTTTTGTAAGAATTATCAGAAAAATGTGTATATTTAAGAATATATTATGTCAAATGTCGTTTAATAGTGAATAATATGAGGTTTTCAAATCCTAATGTTAATGTTCTAAATTCAAATTAAATTAACATAGGTTTCGTATTTTGTTTAACAAGTAATTTTTACCCTGTATGGTAATGGTATGAAGGAAATTGATAAACAACACGTAAATGAAAAACAAGCTAAGAAACGTTTATTTAATAACTTGTATTCCCTCCCCGAGCTCTTTTTCTTATTCTTGTTTTTTTTTATTTTCTAATAATTTAATTTGCTTTCAAGTGTATCATAAAAATTCTTTTTTTGTAATTTTAATTATGTAATGCTCGACACAATGTAAATTGATTGAGAATAAATAAATGAATGAACTGTATTACTGCTTCCATACAATTCTTCATCGATCGGATGAGAGTCACGATCAAATGTTGTGGCATTCCATTCCATTCCTCTTGGTTTGCATTTTGCAGCTGGCTAAGTGTTTCTGGGGCAAGATATCTTGCACGAATTCGTCTCTTTAATTCATCCCATAGATGTTCAATCGGATTCATGGCCATTCCATAATGGAGATAGGTACTGACTTCGGTAACATAATCTCGTAAGACGCTCGCGGTGTGAGCCCTAGCATTGTCGTGCATGAATATGAAACCGTTGCCAATAAAATGTGCATAGGGCATCACGTGAGGCTCAAGACACTGTTCGATATACCAATGACTGTTTAGTGCAGGCAGACGTGGCCCAGACACAAATACAAGCTCTATCTTACCGTCGGCGCCGATTCCTCCCCAAACTGTCCACGAACCGCCACCATAGCTGACCTTTTCTTCAATGCAGCATTGTGTAAAGCGTTCTCCATCTTCTGTAGACCTTGTTTCTTCCGTCATTACCATACAGCATAATTTTACACTCATCAGAAAAAAGGAGTTTGTTCCACTGAAGTTATGACCAATTTAGGTGCTCACGTGCAAAGTTAAGGCGCGCTCTTCGATGGTCTGCAGTTAATTTCGGCCCATTTGCTGGATTATGCGGTACCAGTCCACGTTCCTTCAACGTTCTTCTAATTGTAGATTCACTTACAGCCATTCTACGTACAACATGAAGCTGCTGCTGCAGTTGAAAAGCATTAAGGCGTCGATTTCGTAAAGAAGTTGTTACAATAAATCGATCATCTCGCTCAGAAGTGATCCAATTCCTGCCAGATCCAGAACGGCGCGTGAACAAACCAGTCTCCCGATAGCGTTTGTAGACTCTATGAACAGACGACAGGCTTAGATGCAATCTTTTAGCCATAACACGCTGACTAAGTCCAGAATCCAGCAATGCCACCACTTGGGCGGCTTCTGCGAGCGAAGTATCCATAAGTTTTAGAAAAAAAACTTTTTCAGACGTCCCAAACTTATGCGTGTTGACAGTTCAGTTGACCGTTGGGCTGCCAACGGTCAACTGCACTGTCAACACGCATAAGTCATACTGTCCGAAAATAAAAGTGATCTCGTGCATAAAACCGCGATTTGGTGTTTAGAAACATTACAAAAGTGAACCTTATAAAGTGATAACTGTGTACAATTATTGTTAGCAAAAAGCAATCAGTGATTCTTATCTAAAACAGTGATTACAATTTAATAGTGACACTTTCATTTTATCTTTTTCTCCATCCACCCAAATTTTTTTAATATTTTCAATGTCAGATGTCGACATGTCATTTGACATTCGGAATAGTGTTGCCATTCTAAAAAGTAAAAAATAAATAGTACAATGAGTTGCACAGGGGTGGATGACCAGGTCCCTGTGACAGAAAATGCTACTGGCAAGATTAAAAGAAATTTTGTGCAGCAGGCGTTTCACCCAAGCCTCTTTAATCAAAGACCTAGATCTTCTTCACTGGGGAATAAATCTAGTGCAGACAGCAACGCAAAAGAGATAGACTTGCCTCCACCATCAGCAATGCTTACCGAAGGTTTCGATGAATCCAACTGTCCTCCCTCATGGCAAAGAATACCAACCCAACGCAACCCAAAAAGAAAAAAGGTCTAACAGCCCACCGTCAGCGGAAAGACAGAGTCTAGAACAGAACTTGCAGACCTCTATCAGTACATCCAATAGATATAGCAGACTTCCAGTAGACTTACCGGAATCTCTTGAACCTATAGAAAGCCAAGCCCATGTTAAGAAACCGAGCAAACCTCCACCAATAATCTTGTATGGTATTACGGATATCTCAAAACTGACGGAACTGTTGAACAGCTCAGTACCAAGAAACAGCTACAACTATAAAATAGTAAATAGAGATCATCTGAGAGTTATGGTGCAGACAAGTGAAGCGTACAAAGAGGTCATAGATCTAATACGAAAGAATGGACTTATAGGACATACCTTCACTCAGAAAGACAAAAGGTGCTGCAGAATCGTAATAAAAAATCTGCACCACACAACACCCAAAGAAGCCACTGTAGAGGAAATAGAAAAAACTGGGAACAATGTCAGAGGTGAGATCATATGTGCACTTTCAAGAAGAAACAAGAAACCTCTCAATGTTTTCTTCGTGAATGTAGAATCTGGCCCAAATAACCCCGAACTTAAGCGTATAGAAGTTATATACAGCACAAAAGTTAGGACAGAAGATCCAAGAAAAACAAACGAAATCCCTCAATGTGCTAGATGTCAACAATATGGGCACACTAAAAATAACTGCATGCGCCCGTTCCGATGTCTTAAATGCGCAGAAGGACACAGAACCATTGACTGTCCAAAAAAAGACAAAAATACTCCAGCCACCTGCACCTTATGCCTAGGAGACCACCCTGCTAACTACAAGGGCTGCCAAGTGTACAAGGAGATTCGCGCAAGAAAAACTGTTCAGGCAAATCACACGAAAGCAAATTCATCAAATATTAAGAATGCCAGTAATGACACAGTCCCATTTAAAATAGAAGACTTTCCACCATTGCCTCCGAGTAGACCTGCAACACAACCAACAAACCCATCAAGTTCAGATCCCAGAAACACCGCACACTGGAACAAAAACTCAGAGAACAAACAATCTCATTCCTCAAGTTCTTTAGAACAAATAATTTCAAAGCAATCAGAGAAAATAGATATTCTCATACAACAAATAGGTACCCTAATGGGACTCCTAACGACTCTAGTTGCCCAGTATAACAAATGAAATTCCTACGAATTGCAGCATGGAACATAAATGGCCTGCCACCTAATAAACATGAAGTAGAATTCTCCATGAAACATAACCAAATAGATATTTTTCTAATCTCTGAGTCACATATGACTGATGAAAAAGCCATATCAATCAAAGGATATAATGTGTATTATACTAATCACCCTGACGGAACATCACATGCTGGAACTGCAATCATAATAAAGGATAGCATCAAGCAACACGTTCTTCCAAGCTTTAGACAGGCACACCTACAGGCTACTGTAATATCAATTGACGATTGGCAGGGCCCACTTAACATAGCTGCAGTGTACTCTCCGCCTCGGTATCGTGTTACAGAACAAATGTTTAACGATTTTCTTAACACGCTTGGAGGCAGATATATCGCTGGAGGGGATTGGAACGCCAAAAATACTTACTGGGGCTCCAGGCTGACCACAACCAGAGGTAGAGAGTTGAAAAGGGCAATAGATACAAATTCACTCAATATACTGTCAACAGGGGAGCCAACCCACTGGCCAACTGATCCCAATAAAACACCCGACCTCATCGATTTTTTTATTATCAAAGGAATGTCAGGTCTGTATACAAAAATTGAATCAAGCTTAGACGGCAACTCTGATCATACACCAGTGATATGTACACTGAGCACTACAATTATTTGGAATGAGCCCCGAGAGACGTTATACAATCGTAAAACTGACTGGGATTCATTCCAGAACTACATATCAGAAAATGCCAACTTGCACATACCCCTTAAAACCGAGGAAGATGTAGAAAATGCTGCTCGGTTTACAACTAACCTGATCCAAAAAGCTGCTTGGTTGTCTACTCCAAGCATCAAATACAGTCCGCAGCAACAAGATAGTACACTGGAGATAAGGGAGATGATTGCTGCAAAACGGAGACTGAGACGTCAATGGCAAACAAGTAGGAACGCACATGATAAAAGGGCTCTCAACAAAGCACAAAAGAAACTTAAGCAAATGCTAGCAGAAAATGAAAATGCCACTCTTCAAGACAAACTGAAGACATTATCACCTCTTAAAGTAGATGACTACTCCCTGTGGAAAATCACAAGGACGCTAAAACGGCCACAGGATCACATGCCTCCGATAAGACAACAAAATGGTAACTGGGCAAGGAAACCTGGGGAAAAAGCTGAGATCTTTGCCGAATTTTTGACAAATGTATTCAAGCCAAATCAACCCGACGCCATGTACTCAGAAGAAGAAATTTACGAAATCCTTGACAGCGATCAGCAAATGTCCCTACCGCTACGACTGTGTACCCCAAAAGAGTTATGGAAATCTATCCGAAACCTGAAGAAGAAAAAGGCACCAGGTTTTGATCTGATTACTGCAGAAGTACTGAATCATCTACCGAGAAAAGGAATTGTTCTGGTTACTATTCTCTTCAACGCAGCGTTGAGACTACATTATTTCCCGCGCATCTGGCAAATCTCAACCATAAATATGGTAGCTAAACCAGGCAAACCTCCTGCTGAAGTTTCTTCATATAGACCAATAAGTCTTCTTCGGATATTGTCTAAGCTATTCGAGAAAGTACTGTTACAACGTTTGACACCCATACTGGAGGAGCAAAAGACCATTCCTCAACACCAGTTTGGTTTCCGGGCACACCATGGACGACAGAAGAAGTGCACAGAGTGGTTCACACTATCAGACAATCACTGGAGAATAAGGAGTATTGTTCAGGTGCTTTTCTTGACATACAACAGGCATTTGACCGAGTATGGCACAAGGGCCTCCTGTGTAAACTTAAAATTTGTTTACCACACACTGCATACTTGCTGCTCAAGTCTTACCTGGAGGATCGGATGTTCCAGGTTAAATCTGGAAACTGCCTGTCGTCGCTTTACCCCATAGAAGCTGGAGTACCCCAGGGTTCAGTGCTGGGTCCTGTCCTGTATACAATTTACACTGCTGACCTACCAACCTCAAAGCAAATTGTTACCGCAACTTATGCTGACGACACTGCAATACTATCCTGTGATAAAGACCCTATCAGAGCATCCACAAAACTCCAAGAACACCTGGATGTTATAGGATCATGGTTGAAAAAATGGAGAATCAGGGCCAGTGCTGCCAGTCACTATCCACATAACCTTCGCTCTAAGAAGAGGGGAGTGCCCAACAGTTACACTTGATGGAAATGCCCTTCCACAGAAATATTCGGTCAAATATCTAGGCATGCACATTGACAGAGGACTTAGCTGGCGCGATCACATTAAGGCCAAAAGGGATCAAGCAAACAGAAAACTTGGAGACATCTACTGGCTTTTGGGAAGGCAGTCATCTCTTAGCTTGGAAAACAAATTATTGATCTACAAATGCGTCCTAAGACCCATATGGACATATGGTATAGAACTCTGGGGTTCGGCAAGCCACTCAAACATGGAGATACTACAACGCTTCCAAAACAAAACATTAAAAATCTTGAGCTGTGCTCCTTGGTTCACAAAGAACATAGAAGTACATGATTACTTACAAATCGCCACTATTAAAGAAGTTGTAGAGGCGTCCTGCAAGTCTTATAAGCAAAGACTCCAGCAACACAAAAATGAACTCGCTGTGACACTACTGAAGTCATCGAACTCTATTTACAGACTTAAAAGAAAACGAATAGCGTCAATCTAATATCACTGATGCATAACGAGATGACGCATCGCAGGATGTGAAGAATCTCAAACTGTTAAAAGAAGAAAACCAATCTGATTAAAGCCCAGAGGTGTTAAAATTGGCTAATACACTTCTCATCAGAAAAATCTAAACACTTTTTTATGGTTCCTTTCCTAATTTAACACAAAAGAGTTTTCATTCCATGAAAAAAATCACATGATTGTATAACTGGCAGTTTGGCCATTACAGTGATAAGTGAAAATTCTAAATTCAAAATTAGAATTTCATTTGTTTATCCTATAAATGAAATGATTCACTGTTTTGAGACAAATGTGTGTTTAGAGTTAGAGTACATTTCACCTTTGAAAACTAAAAATTAGCGCTTATCTTAAAACTTTTTGTTCTGTGTTCTCAGAGTTTTATTTCAGACAGGGAATCTAGTTTGTGGTGGTGCTGAGCGCTTTGTAGCCTATTTCAGACTGCCTGATGATTTTAGATGAGATTCTAATATTTTTATTCTGTGTTGTTCGTGTTCCTTTTTCCTGAGTTTGTAAATATTCATGAACAGGTAACAGCGATCTTTCTTTTCTTCGTGTGTTAAGATTTTCTTGTTGTGTATGTATGTATTGAATTTTTGAGCTCACTCCAGAGAGCTTCAATATCCTTATTTTCTTCTATGTTTGTTGTGATGAGTTTTGAATTTAAAGCTTCAATGAATCAATATTTATATTCTATAGTGTTAAGTTTGATAATGTTATCATTTTGTGTTTAATGTGCTCCTTATAAGTCGGTGATCGCTAGGGAATGACAGGTTGTTTAATATTTCTATATTTGTGATTTTTTCTTTACTATTGTTTAGTACATAGTGTATTTGGCTTTTCATTTTCTTTGGTGAGAGCCATGTCCATATATTGTTTGCATTCTTTTTGAAAATACGGTTTACAATACATAGGTAATTTTCCAAACAAAGTTGGACTAGGGTTTCACCTGTTTTGTCTCTTTTTCCATAACACTGTTTATCTGGTATTTTTTTTACCTTTCTTCCGCGAAACGTAAATTAACGTTTCTTCACCTAGTAACCGTTGTCCAACACGAAGTTGCCTAGTATAATTTCGTGCTTATTGCAGTGTATTTGAGCTTGCTGAATTTGATTGAAGTTTTTTTTTATATCGAGGTCGCTTGCGGGATTTTCAATACTTTGTTAACGATTTTTAGGTTCTCGAAACTCTCGATGTTCATTTTATATTTCTTCTTTATCAGAAAACCGACTCCAAAATGTCCTTTGGTTTCACCAAAATAGCAGAAAACATTTTCATTATCTTCCGTAATATTATATCCTGTTCTTCTTATTTCTGCATTTATAGCAGTAGATTATTAAATCATTTAATTTGTCATATGTGTGTATGAAACCAACGACTACTGCTACATGTATTGATAATGTTTTTTATTGCTGCGACTACTTAGACAAAGCCATTATAAATTACCTGCCTTCGGATTATAGTGGGCTACTGGTAACCTTTGAGGCCAATATACTAAAACGGCAAGTGCAGATTAAATCTAGACCAATAACATCCGGTTAATTAAATAAATATTAGGTCATTACATATGAAATTGGCGTTTTGTAAGGAAGGAACATCAAGGATTTTTTTTTTAAATTTAATATATTTATTTAATCAAAATATGTACCATTGCTATCTATGCACTTTTGCTATCTCATAGGTAGTTCATTGATCCCATTACTAAAAACCATTCGGACGGGAATCAGTAAAATCTTTGAAGGCGCTTTGGACTGCCCCATCGGAGTTGATTTTTTTCCCTTGCAAGAAGTTATCCAAATTTCGAAAAAAATGGTAATCTGTTGGAGCAAGGTCCGGGGAGTACGGTGGATGTCTTAGACATTCCAATTAAAGCTCCTCTAATTTGGTAGCCGTCTGTTGTGCAGTGTGTGGTCTAGCATTGTCTTGAAGCAGCAGTGGCCTAGAGTGATTGACCAGCCTCGGCTGTTTAGCAGCTAGCTTTTCCATCATGGTTTGCAGTTGCTGACAATAGACATCCGCCGTAATCGTCTGGCCAGATTTAAGAAAGCTGTAGTGAAAGACACCGGCGGCACTAGTCCACCAAACGCTCACAAGTAATTTTTTTTGAGTCAATTTTCGCTTGGGGCAGGATTTGGCTGGTTCGCCAGGGTTCAGCCATTGCGATGAGCGTTTCCGATTATTGTACAGGATCCACTTTTCATCACAGGTAATGATTCGATTTAAAATCCCTTCATTATTGTGCCGGTTGAGTAATGTAACGCAGCAGTCGACGCGCGTTTTTCGGTTTGCTGCACTCAATTCATGAGGTACCTTTCAAGCTTTTTCACCATCCCAATTTGCTTCAAGTGGATTAAAACAGTTTGATCACTAACACCGCAGCCTGCAGCTAACTCGGACGAGGTTTGCGATGAATCCGCTTCCACAATAGCCTTCAATTCTTCATTATCAACTTTGGTCTCCAGACGTCCACGGGGCTTGTTCTGCAGGTCGAAATTTCCAGAACGAAAACGTAGGAACCAAAAACGCACTGTGTTTTCTTTTGCAACACCGTCGCCATACACATCATTATACCTTCGAGCCGTTTCTGCAGCACTGGTGCCACGATGGAACTCGTACTCGTAAATAACGCGATATATTATCAAGTTTTCAATTTTGACTGGCGCATAGAAAAAACCAAAAGAGGAAAAAACAAATGAATTACGGTTTTCCAAACACAAGTTGTGGTGGCTGTATAAATTTAAAATTGGAATTCCAAACCAAAGAGGAGATATTTGAGATCAAAGTGGCCAGTACGACAAAACGCCAATTTCATATGTAAGGACCTAATATAATAGCACTTTAATCAGTAAGTTAAGCGATGACATCAAAATGAACGATGGTAATATTTTACATGAAAAAGTTTTTTCAGTGGTTCAAACAGAGTTCATAAACACTATTAAGAAGAAAACTAAAATTATATGCCATAAGTTTTATTCAGTGTCTGGTCGCCCAGACACTGAATACAGGGGGGTGACCATAAGCTCTTATAGCGGTATCAATTTGAGATCGAAGTCAAAGTCAAAGTCAAAGATTTATTTGCAGATAAATATGGTTACAAAAGTTCTTACAATGTAGTATAATAGTAGCTTAACATATTTAATCATAGCATAATGACATGCAAATTTTTGGTAAGTATACAATTAGGTCATTTAAATTTAAACTGAAGGAACTCTTTTATAGTATAGAAGGAATTCTCTATTAACCACCTGCGTAAAGCCCTTCTGAAGCGGATCATTGGAAGTTCTTTAATTTCGTTAGGAATCTTGTTATAAATCTGAATACACATAGGATAGCAACTTTGTCTATATAGTTCCGTTTTCATTCTAGGAATAATTAGTCTATTAGGATATCTAGTTCTGAACTTACATTTATCGCCCACTTTTTCAAACATCTCAAGTTGTGATTTCAGAAATTTACATATTTCTTCAATATTCAGTCAATGTAAGTATTCTAAGTTTCCTAAACAGTGGTTTACAGGATGTAAGTGGGTCTACATTACAAATCGCACGTATACACCTCTTTTGCGCGATGAAAGCTCTTTCAAGATGCACCGAGTTTCCCCATACCAGTATACCATAACGCAGTATTGAACCAACATATGCATGATAAGCCTGTAATGTGGCTTGCCTACTTATTAGGTTAGATATACGCCATAGAACATAAGCAGACTTACTGAGTTTGCCACATATCTTATCAATATGATTAATCCAGAAACACCTCTCGTCTAGATCTATCCCAAGAAAAGTCATATTATCTGATTGCTGTATTTGTTTATCTTTATAAGTTATGTTTAAATCGATTTTATTCCAGTTTTTGTTACGAAATTGTACATATTTAGTTTTATCTGTGTTAGGTTTAAGGTTATTTTTTTCCATCCAAGTTATTACTTTGCTTACGGTACCATTTATTTCCTCATTATAGTTTTCTTTACTTTTAGGAATAATTACGGCCACATCGACTGTCGAGTAAGTGACACGTCAGATACATCTGTCCCTTATTCGATCAAGGACTAAGAAAAAGTAGGTAAAGACTTTACCAGCTGTATGGACTTTTTGTAACACTGAAACGTTTCATTAATATGTTGCTACTTACTCAAAAATTTAATAAAATCTATGTAAGGCAGCTTTAAAACTTTTAAGCAAATCAAGATCAAACCGACCGAAGATCTATGAATTGGGAATGGCCATCAAAGCTTGTACCTCCATTATTCCGACTGTAACTGATAAGTGCATACAGGGATAATCGCCAGTTGGTGTCACATTTCATCCTAAATGTCTAACAAAACCTCTGTGAGTTGGTTTCGGCCCCTGGTACGCCTTTCAAAGGTCCGAGCCCTTTGAAAGTATTATTAAATACTAAATAATATCATAAATAAATAATAATACATAATTATTTGCAACAAAGAGGGAATAAAAAGATAGTGTACTTTAACTCTCTTTTAAAAAACTGCAAGAGTTTGGCAGTTCCTAATGTCAGGCGGTAGAGAGAGCCACAACGAACCGCGTGCACAGTAAAGGTAGGATTAAAAGTCGCTAGTGTGGGAAGTGGTTTCTTGGAGATGCTTAAGATGCGACCTGCAAAGTGCATCAGAATGACGGGAGTAGGTGAAGCATTCGCGGAGTAGGAAGGCGTTGGGTTGTGAATGACGTTAAGGCGATATATATATTACATACGCCCCAATGTTAACGCAGTACTGGTCGTGCGTCCGCTCTGAGCCAAAATATAAATATTGAACTTCCTTTTGAACAGTTTTGTTTGCAAAATATTATTTGATTTACATATGCTGTTTCAGGTCCGAAGAAATTCCAGCCATCAATTTTACTGTGTGAAAATATTTTTAAGGATCTAAGTCATTTTGGAGGAGTATCCAACAGTTGCGAAAAAATATCAAAATCAAAATTTCTTTATTCAATTAAGCCATTAAGCGGCACTTTTGAACGTCAGAAGAAAATTAATTTAAACTTAACAATAATTGATTTTACCGTCCATTCGGAAATGTAGCTTCTTATGGAGAAGAATGGACAAGAAACTCCACACTTACTTTTTTAAAATAAAAAGTGTTTTACAAGTATTTAGTTACATCATTTCTTGTTGGAAAAATACATATATGTGAGAAAGATGTAAAAAGTCGTGCACGTAAAAGCGTCTAGAGTAAAACAAACAATTAAAAAAAACAATATGTTTTTTATATATATATACAAATATATAAAAAACATAATGCCTGTTTTTAATATATATATATAATAATATATATTAAAAACAGGCAGCTAAGTTATGACCAATCCCAACTGATGGCGCCCGTTCACGAACATGACACAGATCGGCACCACTCAGCTCAACCATCATGAAGGGAACCGAATGATCCAACACATGTGCCACCATCAGAGAGAAATTAGAGAGAGCATGACACACTCAACTGCCAGGGCACACAGGAGCAAACGAACGACACATAGGTACAGTGAATGTATCTACAGTCGGAACATAGTACTCACACATGTGCTGTGCAGTTATATAATACTAAAAGAAATTGAGTTTATACAATACAAATATATTCATACAATAATCAGCAGGTCCAACAATACTTCGAAACTTTTCTGCCCATCACTAATTGTTCATGCGCCCTAGTGGCTGCGGAGCAGGACCAAGTATTTTTATCAGCGATGTAATCCCCCAACTTATAATATGCTTGCCTGCATAGTGTGCGTTTTATACAAGTTTTAAATTTCGTCTCATTTTGTTCTAGAATGTGGGGAGGTATTTTATTGTAACATTTTATACAGTACCCCATAAAAGATGATGCTAACTACTTTAGCCAACCTGAAACCTGGTTGAATTAATTAGTCCCTATTTCTAGTAACATAATTATGTCTGTCGCCGTTTTTACTAAAAAATGTAAATTCTTTCTAACATATATGATGCTTTCATAAATATATTGACAAGGCACCATCATGATGTTAATGTCCTTAAACAGTTCCCTTAGATAATCGCGCCGGCGAAGATTGTATATCGCCTTCGCAGAATAAAAATTGAGGCAATGTCTGCAGCTATTCCCCGTATTAAAATACCGTAAGACATTATGCTATGAAAATAACTAAAATAGACTAGTCTCGCGGTATCTTATATCAGTGAACTGACGTATTTTCCTAACAGCATAAGCTGCTGAACTTAGCCGCCCTGCAAGTGATATTAAAATGAGGACCCCATTGCAACCTCGAGTCTAGCGTGATCCCAGGAAAACAGTTTTATCGACGAATTCTAGCTTCTCCTTGTCTAATATAATGTCACAATCAGTACTTTTGACATTCGGCAAGGCAAATTTTACGCACTTAGTCTTTTTAGCATTATAAACTAGATTATTAGCTGTTAACCAATTTTAAACCAGTCGCATTACGATATTTACGTCGTCGACGTTACTCGTACGTCTATTTTTCTTAAAAATCAAAGAAGTGTCATCAGCAAATAACACCATGTTTAGATTGTTTTTCAATAGATGAGGTAAATCGTTAATGTTGAGTAGAAACAAGAAAGGACGCAAAATTGAACCCTGGGGTAACCACATTTTCACGGTTAACCCGGACGAATTGATACCGTTTATTTGAACTAATTGCTTTCTATCATTTAAATAAGATTTAACTAAACTCAACACTGATTGGCATAGCCCGTAATGCTCAAGCTTCGAAAGTAATGTTTCATGATTAACGCAATCAAACGCTTTCGACAGGTCGCAGAAGACCCCTATGGCATCTTGAGCCTCTTTCCACGCATCAAAGATGTGTTTTAATAAGGTGACACAAGCGTCAGTCGTATAACGTCCTTTGGTAAAACCATACTGTTTATCGAGCAGGATATTATTCGTATTAAAATGAACGAGCATTTGATTAAGCATTATCTTTTCAAATATCTTGCTGAAAACCGGCAGCACCGATACTGGTCTATAATTATTTGTGTCTTTACTGTCCCCGGATTTGAAAAGTGGTATAACCTTACTATGTTTCATTAGATCCGGAAAGACTCCTAGATAAACACACAAATTAAAAATTACAGCTCAGTACGCTATAGACTGAATAATTGAGATACAAACTTTATGATAAATTGATCTTGATTTGCTTAAAAGCTTTTATTACTGTTATTGGGTTTACATGTGAAAAGCTAAATTCAGTCGGGCAGGCTGAAACGTTAGCGTTTAATAGACCAAAAGCAAGTGAGGGCGAAGAATTTATGGTTTCAGAAGTTTTAATTGGGATGCTAGTAAAGAAATTTACAAATTCTTCAGCAACTTTTTTAGGGTTCCGAAGTCAACTAGGAACCCTTATAGTTTCGCTCTGTCCGTCTGTCCGTCCGCAGCTTAGCTCAGAAAATCTAACTACTACAAAGCTATAATTTGACATGGATATCACATCACATCATCAGCCTATTAATGTTCCCACTGCTGGAACACAGGCCTCCTCTCTGTGAGAGGGTATGGGCCGTAATCCACCACGCGGGCCCAGTGCGGCTTGGTGGATGTCACATGTCTTCGAATGTTTGATTCTAGGATATGCCGGTTTCCTCACGATGTTTTCCTTCACCGTTTTGAGAGCAGTGGTGATGAAATAATTTACACAAAGTAAACCGCCAACCTGGGCTCGAGCCCACGACCTACAGCTTGTAAATCGCGACCGATACCACTGGGCCACCACTGCTCGACATGGATATACATATTAATAATTCCGACAAAGTGGTAAAATTTAATCATGAAATACATTATTTTTGGGGTACATAACCCCAAAAAAAATGTATTTATATACGTAAAGTGGGGATATTTTTTTTCTCGTCTATCCCATGGTGTGGGGTATCGTTGTATAGGCCATTCAAAAATATTATGGGTTTGTTAAAACCATTTTTCAATTCAGAGACCCGTTTGCGTAAAATTAAGCTTTAAATTGCAAATTTTATTAGAGTCAAGTGTCCCCCCTCCCTGCCAGCAAAATGGTTGCTCTTGGCTATGTGAAAAATTTACGGCAGTAGTAAATATAACGAAATTAAAAGGAAAACTATCACAATAAGTAGGCTTTATAAGTTTACGAGTAATAGTCGACCAATTTATAAAATGTACTTGGCACAGTAAAAATTTTGTACAAATGCCATTGAAAAATTACTTAAATAACGTTGTTAGCTGTGTAAAACAGAGTAAATATATTATGCTTATGAACCATGTAAAAAATATACAAAAATAAAATCATAACAGGCTTTACAAGTTTACGAGTAATAGTCGACCAACTTACAACATGTACTTTGCACAATAAAATTTTTGTACAAATGCCATTGAAAAACCGGCCAAGTGCAAGTCGGACTCGCGCACGAAGGGTTCCGTACCATTATCGCAAAAACGGCAAAAAAATCACGTTTGTTGTATGGGAGCCCCCCTTAAATATGTATTTTCTTCTGTTTTTAGTATTTGTTGTTATAGCGGCAACAGAAATACATCATCTCTGAAAATTTCAACTGTCTAGCTATCACGGTTCACGAGATACAGCCTGGTGACAGACGGACAGACAGACAGACAGACAGACAGACAGACGGATCGCGGAGTCTTAGTAATAGGGTTCCGTTTTTACCCTTTGGGAACAGAACCCTAAAAATTACTTAAATAACGTTGTTAGCTGTGTAAAATAGATAGTAAATATACCTATGCTTATGAACCATGTAAAAATATACAAAAATAAAATCATAACATCCTTAATAATAATGATTTCTAAATTAATATTGCTTAAACTCGAATAACGCATTGGAGTGGCCGGAGTCGTTGGCAGTACCGGTCCGTAGTATGCGCGCGGGGGAATCTATTTTGTGTTAGTTCAGAAGTATTTTCGACGTTTTGTATTCTAATGTCAAATTAGATTCGATTGCCAAGCAAATTACTTATTTTCTTTTGTCGATATCCATCTATAAAGTCAATATTCGACCCGACTACATCACTAATTGAGTAGCGTAAAACTTTCCAGAACGAAATAATGAATACCGCAGATTGGAGGTGAATACATACATCTGCCTAGCCTTTTCCCAACTATATTGGGGTCGGCTTCCAGTCTTACCGGATTCAGCTAAGTACCAGTGTTTTTACATGGAGCGACTGCCTATCTGACCTCCACAACCCAGTAACTGGGTAACACGGTACCCCTTGGCAAGACTGGTGTCAGATCTCGAGCTTCTGACTACCCGTAACGACTGTCAAAGATCTTCAAATAACAGCCGGGACCAACGGCTTAGCGTGCTTTCCGAGGCACGGAGGAAACTCGGTATGTTGCTTAACCTTGATGACCCGTGCGGCTGTTATTATTTAGCCACGAGCTCCACTGTGAATACATAATTTTATTCAAATTCTGAAAAAGAAATAAACAAGGAGCCAGGAACGAACCATACCATTCCCTGTGGCTCCAACGCGCGCTCGTATCGGCTCATTTCGCAATTCGCACCCGCGGTGGTGCTCAAATAGATAATATGTTTCGGCTAGTATTTAAACGAGCGAAAAAAAAAACAAATTGTAAAGTGTGTAAAGGTGTAAAAAATACTGAATATGGCTTACTGAAATACTAAGTGGGCGACAAACAGTGGGCGAATACAAATGTTTAAAACAGCGACTTGAAAATATAAGTTTGTCGACAGGGCTCCTTTTTCTGTCTGCAGGGTCTAAAGTAACCTAACATGAAGGAGATGACGGGAGCTAAGTTCGCTCGCTTTGCTCGCTCACTTCAGCTCCCGTCATCCCCTTCGAACCTAACCTATCCGTGTCGGGGTGCCCTAAGTTCCCGAGCTCGCTTCGCTCGCTCTTGGACACGAATAAACCCGAACTCCCGCACTGCACAGTGATGTCGCCTCGATAGTTGTTCATCTATTTTCAAAATAATAATATTCTAAAATAGAAAAAATAGAAACCCAAATACAATTAAAGTATGTAACAATATTATTACCGCAGCTCACAAAAATCTCCTAAAAGGTATTTCTCAAATCGGATAAATAGTCGCTTACTAAGTATAATAGTCGCCCATTCAGTATATTTTTCGCTCGGTTAATTATTTTCCATATGTTTCTAACTTCAGTTGCAAAGTTGGATTTTATAACTCCTTCTTCAGTTACCAGTTAGTCCATCTTTAGTTTAAGTCAAGAGTGTTCATGTTACTTCTAGGCAAGCGTGCTTCACCGTAGACCACATCATCACTTACCATCAGGCGAGATAGATGGTCAAACGCGAGCATATAGATTAAAAAAAAACATCATCCTATGTGGGCCCGTTTTAAGACGTTGTGTGACGCTAAAACCGTTTTAATGTTCATGTAACAACAACAAATTACAAAACCCTCTTCTTAGTCCGCATTATTATGCAACTTCGGAACCCTATTACTGCGCGTGGCCCGACACGCACTTGGCCGGTTTTTGTTATCTCTAATAAGTCCATGTGTAGTTTCATGCGTGTAATCAGTATTATTTCTTTTGTTCCTGTTCGTTTCATTGTTTATAATTTTCCATACTGTCTTGATTTTATTTTCTGCGGTTTTAATTACTTATTGGCAATGTATAAAGCCTTAGCTACTTTACACGTATTTCTAAAAAAAATTGAATATTAGCAACATATTTATTAAAGTTTCAGTGTTAATATAAGGCTTAAGGCCTTACAGCTCGTAAATTCTTTCCCTACTTTTCCTGAGTCCTTCAGTCACCCAGTCACTGAATAAAATTTAGGGCATATAGTTTTAGTTTTCTTCTTAAAAGTATTATTGATATTGAATTCTGTTTGAATTACTGAGAAAACTTTTTTATATAAAATATTACCATCATTCCCTGTGAGTTCTTGATCACTTAGCTTACTAATTAAAGTCCTGTTAAATTTATTTAATTTACCGGATGTTATTGGTCTGGATTGAATCTGGACTTGTTGTATTGGTATGTTGGACTCAAAGGTTACCAGAAGCCCACTATGATCCGAAGGCAGATAATTTATAATGGCTTTGTCTAAGTAGTCGCAGCAACAAAAAAACATTATCAATACATGTAGCAGTAGTCACAGTTGCTCGTGCTGGTTCCATAAACACATGTGTCAAATTAAATGATTTGAAGAGATTTAATAATCTACTGCTATCTGAATTATTTTCTAAAATATTTATATTAAAGTCACCACAGATTATGACTAGTTTATTACCAGTTGCAAGTTTTGCCAAAACATCCTCCATCACTGACTCAAATATAGAGTAGTTTCCATAGTTGGGGGGTCTGTAAACGCACACTATAACATGCTTATCCAGCTCAACGCAGGACAGTTCAACACTATGTTCAACTGATATATCTACAAAATCTTTACGAGGTTTTGATTTAATAATAATAATAATATTGATTGTATAAAATTGATACAACTCTGCGCGCCTTCTTGACGTCATGTATGGGGCAGTGGAGGACGGTCCTTCACTATCCAGGATGTCGACAGATTCAGGAAAACAGCGAACCTATAAGGATCGAGCGCGGAATATTTCAGGGCGACAGTCTGAGTCCTCTGTGGTTTTGTTTAGCCCTGAACCCTCTCAGTACACTGCTGGAGGGTTCAGGCCTGGGCTATCGGTTGAGGAGAGGTGGTCAGGTCATATCACACCTCCTTTACATGGATGACCTGAAGCTCTTTGCCCCCAACAACTTGCAACTGATGAAGCTACTGAAGGTAACGGAAACCTTCAGTGACGCCATCAGGATAGAATTTGGTGTGGACAAATGTGCAGTCATGCATGTAAAGCGAGGGGAGATTATGGAATCTGTGGGAATACAACTCTCGGACTCCATACACCTTAGATCCCTTTCCTCAACTGAGACTTACAAGTATTTGGGTATGTCGGGAGCACTAGGCATCAATGTTACTGACGTGAAACAGTCGTTGAAGGAACGCTTCTTTGGCCGCCTGAGAAAAGTACTAAATAGTCTTTTATCAGGCGGGAACAAGGTGCGCGCCTTCAACGGCTGGGTCATGCCGGTCTTGATGTACTCTTTCGGCATACTCAAATGGACTCAGACAGAACTTGACGCCCTGGATAGGAGAGTCCGCACATTGCTTACCGCAAATCGTATGCATCACCCACGGTCATCGGTTATGAGACTGTATATCCCTCAGAAGAGCGGGGGTCGTGGCTTTTTAAATGCTACGACCCTGCACAACCGCGAGGTATGCAGTCTTAGGGAATACTTCCAGGCCGCTGACGTGGGTATGCATCGAGATGTGGTAGCAGTGGACAAGGGCCTTACCCCGCTCTCCTTGGCTAACGAGAACTGGCGCAAACCTATAGTATTAGATACTAATGACCGCATGGATGTATGGCAGAGCAAGGAGCTTCACGGACGCTTCTACCGGGTCCTACATGGGCCCGATGTAGATTTTTTGGCGTCCGTGGCCTGGTTGCGATTTGGTGACCTTTTTGGGGAAACCGAAGGTTTTGTCTTTGCGATTATGGACGAAGTTATGATGACGAACAACTACCGGAAATATATTGTGAAGGACGGCACGGTTGACATTTGTCGGGCATGTCACCGGCCGGGGGAATCAATCAGACACATTATTTCCGGTTGTTCTAGTCTGGCTAACGGAGACTATTTGCATAGACACAACCTTGTAGCCAGGATTATCCACCAGCAACTTGCTCTTAAATACAATCTTGTGGAATCAGAAGTGCCTTACTATAAGTATGTGCCCGACCCAGTTCTCGAAAATGGCAATGTCACGTTGTATTGGGATCGGTCTATCATCACTGACAGGACTGTTGTAGCTAATAAGCCTGACATAGTGGTGATAGACCGGCTAGAGCGTCGCGCAATGATTGTTGATATTGCGGTCCCCCATGACGAGAACCTCGTGAAGGCGGAGAGAGATAAGAAAAGTAAGTATATTGATCTGGCTCGCGAGGTTGTCGACATGTGGGAGGTGAATACAGCAGTCATTGTGCCGATAGTCGTGACGGCCAATGGTATAATAGCCAAGAGCCTCGACGAACATCTGAGGAGGCTCTCGTTGGGCAGCTGGATCAAGGGCTTGATCCAGAAAGCGGTACTCCTGGACACGGCTCGTATTGTTAGGAGGTTCCTCTCTCAGGAGCCCTGACCACCGGTAGCTTGGACCCTGTTCCCGATACCGGTGGGCTACTATTTTTGTATTTTTAAATGTTTTTTTATTTTATTTTTTATAGAATGATATTTAAAAATGTAAAAATATGTAAATATAACAAATAAATGGAATAATAATAAGCCTTTTATTAGTTTCCATGACATTCAAAATATATATATATATATTTAAAAAAACTATGTTTAGCAAGTAAGTATTTCAGGTTGATATATATGTCATGGCCCCTTTCGGGTATAGGCCTCCTCCAGTTGCCCCCACTTTTTCCTGTCGTTAGCAGTTTTCATCCATTCTCTTCCTGCCAATTTAAGTATGTCGTCTATCCAGCGAGCTTTTGGTCTGCCCCTTTGTCTGTTGCCTCCTGGACCTGTCCATTTTGTTACCCGCTTTGATTTAATACCATTTTTAATTAATATAAGTAAACCTCCACGTAACATAATATTTCTATTAAAACAACTGCCCACGGAATAATTTTCATAGAGTCTGGCAAACGAAAGTAGAGACTGAAACAGCGCGGCAAATTTAAAAAATATTAGCATGGTAACCCCAAAAACTAGTATGCAATACCTGGAATAACCTAATTTGATACTTTAGAATTATTGATATTACTTCGTCTGAATAAAAATACTTTTGGTACATTTAGGTAGGTAATACTTTAGATATATCAATCTGAATAAAAAAAAGCAACAGTATTCTATAATAATTTTGGTTTATTCACTATCAATCAAAATCTGAATCTAAGACTTTCATGTGAAAAGATTCATAAGAGTCACAGGAATCATTGTTTTCTACATTAATAATAAAACTTTTTTAATTATTAAATAGAGAAAATGTTTTTACAAAAATATATTAATATTGATTACGAATTAAAACAAAGTATCAACTTAGTAGCGTCATACGGAACATTGGGGTTGACATTAGTTTATCATTGCCATATAAAAAGTTTGCAAATAATTTCAGTGTCTACTTTCGTTTGCCAGACTCTAATTAATTAGCATTGTATGATCTTTCAGCCAATGCTCATCTGCTATCGTGTTGTTAATTATTTTTTTAAAGCAAAAATATTAGTTTCACGAACAAACCCTGTTTCAAAAATAATGTACAGTCAAGGGTCAAAAGTGCAGTCATACTCTCCCAAAATTCAAATGGCTAGTTTTTGTAGAAGAAGTTAAATTATCCACTACTGATTTAATATTTTGTATAGAAATTAAAGTATAGATTATTCCTACTTACCGCGGAAATTTGAAATTCTGCTGCCTACAAAAAAAATGCCTTTTCTATTTTGGTAGAGTGTGACTGCACTTTTGACCCTTATAGTACATGAATATACAAATATAAATATATATTTTTTTAAACCTTTTAACCTAGCCGTTACTAAGGAGTACGCTATAGAAAGTTACCGTTTTACGGCACTAAAGCGGATGTAGGCCCTTAAATAACAGACACAAAATCCGAATTTTCCTGCGAAGTCCAATAGCATCTTGCGAAAGCCTGAAACATGATCAAACTTTTTGAGATTGTAAATAAAACGAATACATATATTTTGAAAACGCTCAAGTTTATTTAAAAGCTCCTCGGTGGCATCCAAATAACAGGCGTCGGCGTAGTCGATGATGGGCTGAATAAGAGTTTAGGCATGCGAAATTTTGGTGTTCAAGGGCAAAAAGCTCTGGAGGCACTTGGCGAGTGGAAAGTGTAGTGCACTTTGCGACTGACTTCAGCAACATGGGCAGTCCACGACAAATAGGAGTCCTTGATCACCCCAAGCTTTTAGCCGGCCCCGCGTATTCAATTTGAACTCTATTCAAACCGAGTAGAGACAGCGCCGCAACATCAAGCCTGTTTCGTATACCTATGCCTACCGCCAATAACCATAGTCTGAGATTTCTTACGTTTGATTTGTAGCCCAAATGACCGCGACCAATCCCCAATCAACTCCAGCACTGTTAACGGCGGACACCTTGAATTAAAAAATGATGGTAGAGCTGCAAGTCGTCAGCATAGAGATGGAAGTTACACGAGATGACGCTAGTGACAGAGTTAATAAAAATAGAAAAGAGAAGAGGATGATCCCAAGAAGGATATCGAAGTCAACAGAGTTGAAAGCGCTGCTGAAGTCGAGAAGTACTAGTAAAATAAGAGTTTTGTGGTCCATAGCCTGGCGGATTTCATCAGAAACCTTTAAAAGAGCTGTGATAGTAGGTACTGTGACCGGGCTGGAAACCAGATTGAAAAAGACTAAGAAGATCATTACAAGAATGAAACAGAGACCATTACTGATGGACAATGTGCTCAAGAACTTTGGAAAGATAAGGAAGGATGGAAATGGGTCTGAAATCGGACAGTGTGACTGGGTTAAGGCTCGTGTGTAATGAGCAACTTAGCTCACTTGTATCATAATAATTATTGTACACCATAAAAGTCAAAGCCAATCGTCGTGACCTGAGGCTTTGGTTAGATCAAAGGGTTGATTCAAAAAGCGGTATCCCGTGCACACCAGCTTTAACCTGAATGGCATTTAACGCGTTAAAGAGTTCTTCCACAAACCCCATGAGGTTTCTGTAAATGACATAGTACGTTTGAAATCCCAAGACTACTTAATGTATACAAAGAAGAAGCCAAGTGAAGGTGTCACGTGGCTCTGCGGCAGAGCATGACACTCTTTTTTGCATACGTAGGCGCACTTTAGTCAGCACTTGAGCCTTAAAAATCATCAGGCAAACATGTTGCCCACAACCCCCATACCCATGCAAGAAGCTGGTGATCGATACCCGTCGAACTTTTCATGCCCAAGCAATTTACTGCTTTAAAATCTTCAACAATTGTAGATAGGGAATGTAAGCACCGTACACCCCAGCAAAGAGTAATATGGAAGCATACCAGTCCCACGTGTATCTAAGTATATAGGTACCTCTAGGTACATTCATTTGATAAGTTCTGTCAAAAGTAAAAAATAAAACGAGTATAGAGTTTTCTCCCATATCTTTTTATTCTAAATACATTAATATTCTTTAATTCAACTCAAATATTCATTTAAACTATTACAAGCTATTTTTTTTATTTTAAACATAAATATTAAGTAATGCAAATGTCCAGCATTGCACACTTTTAACTTGGTATTAATATTTAACTAGGTATTATCCAATCTTAGCGATAGTTCTCCATAGTGACCAAACATATACACAACACTGAAAACCTTTGGTGAAAACAAGTATCCTACATGACTATTGGAAAATGACATGTCCGATGCGCTAACACAAATCCTGCCACTTTGTTCATTCCTATCAAAAGTTCTTTGGTAGTAGAATCACGAGTTCCTAAGCACAGCACATTACAAGTTTGGCATAGCGTATCCGACATGTCAACGTGGTAATATACCGTTTTATTGCATTTGGTAGGCAATTAGATAAATCCATTGAAATAAGACAAGACATCGAGTACATTAGATATCTAGATATCTATACATTCTGCTCAATGGTCCTGTTTATTGTACAGTTAATACAATTAATGATTATGACAATTCGGTAAAGGTACAAGGTAGGTACATGCAAATGCTCACATTATGTGAATTACCAAAGATTGGGTACGTACGTTATACACAGATCTACTGCAGTACGAATATCATATTCAACACAATTAGTTACAAATACGTATGTTTTTAATTAGAAAATTAATGATTCTAAGCGTAATGTTTCTATTTTATAACACACAAGTAGTTAAGCGTATCCAATTTTTTTTAATGTAGTAGGTATGTATGTATATATAGGTTGACGTAGGTACCAAATATCTAAACTATGCAGTTTTATTAAAATCAGACATTTCGAAGATAGGCGATGCACACATGCTCGTAGTATTTGATCGCCGATAAAATCTTACTTTATCTACGAAAATAATGTACATTGGACCTTCCTTCTTGATGCTGATGAATGACTGAAATGATGACTTAGAAAATACTTTTCACAATAATACTAGGGGACATCCATTATGATAGAAATACAAAACAAGTGAAGTGCGAGGAACTAAAATCTTTAATCAGTTTAAAACAAAATATCTTTTGAGTACATGAAGGAATAGAGACCAGCTCTTAAAATCGTCCATTAAAAATAAAAAAGATGGATGATGAAATGCAAATAATACAGGTTCATTAAGTATTACACCCTCCTTATATTATTGTAAATGTACCTACACGAAGTTATATACGAGTATGTATAGCTGAATGCTCAAGTGGCTATGTGCATGCTAATTGATATAACATTGTCACAAACATGAAAAGGTCGCAACCGACGAACATGAAACTGGATAAAAACTAGATTTTCCATCCAATGTACAATTTTCAGACATCTACTTATTTATATTACATCTTTAACACAGTGGTTGTTATATATATTTAAAAGTATCAGTTACGCTCTTTTCCTTACAAGAAAAATCTATGTAGGTACACAAATATTGTTATACATAGTTGAAATCAGATCTGCACAGCGATTCTGATATTGATTGATATGATTATACAGTTAATGAAAGGATCATATTTGGCATGATGAAGTAGAAACAGTTGTGCGAAGTGTTTCAGAACTACCTACGACTATTGCAAGACCCGGCCCATGCCGATAGTTTGGACTTAATTCAGCAACTATAGATATTTGAATCCACTCAAAATAAAACTTAGTCGCAAACCACTCATTTGTTAGTACTTAACAATTTAATCAAACACTTCAAGCCGTTAGTTGCGTACACGAAAACTTTAAGATTCATGACAAATTTTTTTGTTTTGTATTTGGGTAAAGAGAACTAGAATAAAATACGTAATATTACAAAAATAATAATACATTACTCTAAAGAGAAAAGTAAACGGATCGCCAGCGATCCTCCATAAGTAATGAGGTGCATTTAGGTTCACAAAAATCAAGTAAAGCTTTCTAATAGGATGATTTGGTAAAGTGTCTTTTTGACCCCCGACCAAAAACGAAGAGAGATCTTAAGTATGAATTCGACCTTCCTACAATAGCGTACTCCGAGATCTGGTCCGAGCCAGGGCTGGTCACACGTTACGATAACTACTACAAAGTGTTGCCTATGCGGTTCTGGAACATCGTCGGCCGGGGCTGTCGGAGTCGCGGTCACCACCGCAGTAAGGGCTGGCCGAATATTATATATTCAGAAAAGACACAACAACAACTCCGAAAGGCAATTTTTAAAATTTACCTTAAAATAGATTTTATATTTAGGATATTTATCATGTTTAATATATTTTGGTGAATAACATCATTATCGCAAACCCGTATTAAATATGAGAAACGTGGATGATATGACAATATAAATTACCCTTTCATACCAATTAATAAGCGTTTTCAATGTCCTTAATTAGTCGAGCCGATATATATTATGCGGCATCGACGACTATAACTACTTACACGACTCATTAAGAACCGAATACTAACTACTTACAGGGATTATCGAACGTCTCCGTGAACGAAAGAACATTTCATATATCTTTGGTTAGACAAAACGAAACAATAGTAAAAATACTAGACAATCGAACGTTACAGTCATTGGAGGGACATAATTATTTAGTCGTTAGGTATTTTTCTAAACAACATTGCGTAATAATCACATAAAAATAATCATGATCGAAATGTGACGATGCATCGGGATCGTTCCATTTCGAGGGTAAGCGTCAACAAGTATTACTATTATCAACAAGACCCGCCCGGCCCGGCCGCGCCGTGCTACTGCCAGAGCTTCCACCACACTTGCATCTTCTCAGTGAGTTTCTTGCAGATTCCCAGTAGTTTCCGTCACATCCCGCCATCCCCTTCCCCCTCGCACTCCTCGGAGCCCTCACCCTCCTCCAACGTCACCTATTAACAAAACACAACGTCATTAGTAACCTGTTCGCATTTTAATGTTCAGTATAAGGAATTGATTTATATTTAAAATATTTTTTGGCTCTTCATTTTGAAATGATTTTGAATGTTTTGTTGGAAAGCATGCATACAAATAAAGTTCAACTTACTTGAAAGCGTATTTGTTCGGGGCGGTCATCATCGGGCAGTGAGTGCTGAATGGGCGCTGGCGGCGGTGACGGAGGGATCATACTTTGATAATAGTCACGGTTCTCCTCTAGAGTGTCTAATATGTCCTGAGCGTCTGGATGTACTAGATCGGCCCATGTCTCCCACAGCGGGTGGACAATGTAGTCGATGAATCCAACTTGAGATTTTTCTATTGTCGCATTATGCCTGTCACACATTGGACTGATATCCATTCCCTGCTCCCTCTCGCGGTCACCTTGTTGGAAGAATTCTTCCATAAGTAATGCTACCCATCGTTTGTAAAGTGGTAGCGGTTTTGTGGGATTACTCAGATCGGCACAATGTACGAGATTCTCCAACACTTGTATTCTGTCTGTATAATTGTCTAGTAATAGCACGCCACTTCCAGCTACTTTCTTTGTTTCGACCATAGTTTTGAGGTCTGCTAATAGACTCATGTGTTTGGACATGTCTGTGGAGAGAACCATGTCTATGACCATCTTCCGTAGCGTCTGCCTCTGTTTCTTTTGAAGATTGATGAATATATCGCATCCGTCGTTCTGGAGAAGCTTGAATGCTACGGCGAGATGGTGGTTCTCTAAGACTGACTCGTCGTTGTACATGAGAGCGAGCTCCGAGCTCGAGTTGACGAGGAACTGGTTGGTGAGGCCGGGGTGGTCGACGTCGTGCACGCAGGCCGCGAAGAGCGCGGCGCACGTCTCGATGGGCGTGAAAACGGCGTCCAGCGCCGGCGTATTGAGCAGCACGTGTGTGGACTGCGCCACGTCTGCGGCGTGCAGCGAGTTATGGAAGGGGTTGTCGCGCAAGTAGTGCTCCTCCAGCGTGATGGCGAAGGCGAGGAACGTGCGCGCCGAGATCTGAAGCGTGCCCAGCAGTTCCCGGGACGTGAATGCGGCGTACGCGACGGCCGTCAGTGGTCGGCCACAGGACAAGTCGCCGATGCGGAAGATGTCCACGCCCCACCGATCGATCTCACCCAGTTGACGACCTAGGTCTTCCTCGTGAGGAGTGTCAACTCCATATCTTGGCACGCGTTCTCCAGTGAAGCTGTTGGTGTGCGTCAGTGTCCGTTTAACGCCAGTTATCTGTAGAACAAGATTTAAAAATGAGTACTTATTCAGGTTTAAAAATTATAATTTGAAAGGCCTACAAGTTGGTTTTTAAGAGTTGTACTTACTTGTGACATGGTGGTTGCTGTCCCGGTATGACGCGGTTTGTCCTTCTTCTTGGCACGCGCCTCGGCAACCTCGTCCACTTGTAGAGATGGTAGGTCGATATCTTGTTGTTTGTCTGAAATAAAATAAGAAATTGTTAAGCATGTTTTAACACTAGTAAATCGAATTCATAGTTTAGTAAATTAATCAACATTTTATCTAAAGCTATCACGTAAAATTGGGTTGATTGGGATACAGACAAAGTGCCTGAATATAAAATAATCTGCATAGCTAGCATCCGAAATACACTAAGCTGAATATTATCGCTCGATTACAAATTTTATTGCGTTTCTTAACTATGTTACTGGGTAACGATGCCGAAAAAGTGGGTGAAAATGTGAAGTATCCATTAATACATATTATTATGATTGATACGTTTCCAGGTCAACATGCGAGCTTTGTTATTACCTATAGATAAATAATCAATCATGCCGATGGGAGCTTTGATATATTTCACGTAGAATTGTTCACGTATCGCTTGGCCTTCATTATCTTATTCAGAACTAACATTATGGAGGACTTTAATGACGTTATGCGTTGAACTGAAATTGGGCCAAATTTGTGATATCATTAGGAACCTACCAAAATGGTTTTATAAAATACAAATAACATTTTAATCTAAATCATCTTGATTTAATATAATAGAGAATAGAATGCCAAATAAAAGACTGAAGACTACAAATCTCACGTTTTTCTGTTTTGGTGTGTGTGTCTATATATAGACTTTTAAGTCTGAATTATGCAACTTGATTTGTAATTATACCCAAAGATTTTATTCTCGTCACTTGTTTGGCTAAACTGAAGATTGTATTCGGAGAGTTTAATTAATCTCTTAATTGCAATTTATTACACAATACGGCGAGGCGATTAGGAACGGACAACGGACCAACACCGTGATGAAAGTATAATCCGAGCACATTAAACGGCTTAACGTGTTATCTACCTATGAGATATAGTACTACGCGACCGCTTCATATCTAATCATCGGATACATCATACATATACTCGCAGCTATTTTCTATATTTAGAAGAAAGAAAATCCGTTCGACACATCGAAAATAGAAATATAAATACCTATGTTTACTTTATCCCGACGAATGAATTAATTTCAGCTGCCAACTGTTTATGTTTATGCAATAAAGCTTCAAATCATTGCCACTATGAATGAAGAAGTTGAATAATATTATTGCAATGAATTTGATATGGTAATTTAGTATGAACATCGTAGACCATTGTAATAACTGATTGAAGGGTAGGTAATTGTAATTTTAACGGCTTTTCTTATAATTGCAAACGATTTCAAAGAGAGCTCTCGAAAGAAGAGCGCTCAAGTGGGTTTGAGATTCGAAGCTCTCGATATAATAATGGCAGCCAATAAACCAGAGAAATAATGATTACCATTATTGTCTGATACACAATAACAAGAAAATACGAAACTTATATAATTGATGCGGATATTATTGAAAACTGTGGCCCATTCTTTGGATGCCGCAATCATTAGTCATGGTCGTTCTGCGCGCAAACAAATTAATTTGTACTACGAAGTTCCTTCGTCCCCATTTGGCAATTGGTTGAATAACAGCTCGTTGTTTGTCAAATATCTATGTCCCAATGTTTTACGTCCTCAATAACTTCTCCTTGAATATTTATTATGAAGGGCCGTTGTGTGTTAACAATATTTGGCTCGTGTCAAGCTGTCCTAATGCGAAACGGGAAGAGCTGGTTTATTTCATATTTATTTAAAACCAGTTGCATTCTGCATTACAGCTGTACCGTTATTATAATTTACACGTTCCCTGTGGAACTAGACAAAATATAATACCAATTTTAGAAAGCATGGAAAGTTATGACAGAACATAAATTTTAGGACTTTTGGACAGAATTGCAAGTTTCAGTTGAACGAGGTTTAAATCGATATGATCGTTGTTGTGGAGCTGGAAGTGCGCGCGCGTGGCTTGGGGTTATCGCCTTTATCACCGCTGATAACGCTTATTTACATTTATTATCCTGTTAGGTTTATTTACCTGTTGATTTCACATATTAATGCTCCATTTATATACAGCCACTTTGTGACGCTATTTACAATGCTAATGAAGAGTAATCAATAAGTGTATTATCTTCTGTATTTATGAATTGATGTCAGTAATCATGTGGCTTTTCTTTACTATACACGTACTTATCGCTTTAATCCTGGTTTTCCCACGGAGAATATTATATATAAATACGTAAAAAGAAAGTCATTATTATTCGGAAGGTCGTCTGTATCCCAACTTGATGATTAATGGCCATTACTCATGTAGTGTGTACCTACCTACTTCGAGAATATATTAACATTCATTATATTGTATTTAAATAAATTGAATTTAATCTCACCAAGTACCTTAGTTTTTACTTCAACTTTACTTAATTCATCAAACATTTAATATGTATTTGGTTGTTATTCTGAATTACTTTAAGCCCGTAATGAAACGCTCCTCTTTTAATGCAGATAGGTTATAGCGCTTTTAGAATATATATTATGGCGGTCGAAATAATTGTCACACAAGTGGGCGCGGGAGGCCGTTCACACCATAAAGTAAGTAGGTCATGTACTTTAATATATTACCCGACCACGTCCTCCTATACTAATTACCAAGTGACTACTTTGTTAATTATGTGCAAAAAACAATTCTCCATGCATACCAACTTGAACTTCGATGTGTTCCAAATTTGAATTTTGAATTTCTAACAATGAATGAATGAGCTTCTAAATGCAAAATCATCGTAGGTAATTGAAGTTTCTATTCTGGAGAAATCATGGACGTTATAACAGTTTTTGTTGGTCGTTGTACTTAACAAGAATGTACTCTAATAAAAAAGGTTACATTGCGTAACCTCGGTGTCTATGATTGATGACGTACCATAAGATTTTGACAGATTGAAGTGCGCTCAATCGTGTCGACATGACACAACACACGCGTGATTCACTTTTTCAGCGGGTAAGTTAATCTACCTCTATATAATATATCAAAGTTGCAAGTATGTAGCTATTCGTAATGCATTTACTATCTATCTTTCCTATCTTAAAACTTGCGAATTATTTGATAAATTACTTAAAATTTAACTTATTTATCAAGTTATGTTTAGTTATCAATACTCATTTGCTTCAAAACGTGCTCGTTATCTTTGTAAACTAAGTTACTGACGAAATACAAATACTTATTAAAAAAAGGTTTAATAATTAACTGCTTTGCATGCCTTGAATATTTAGGTTACTTGGTTGTTAGTTACATTTAACACACACACATTTAAATAGAGCTATAAAGAATTAAACTAAAAAGTTTATGAACACTCACCCAAAAATGTAGAGCAGATGTACTCGGAGATCTGGTTGCCGGACTTGCTGGACTCCGAGAAGTGGCTCAGTTCCTTGTTCAGCATGCGCTTGAACTGCAAGTGCAACATATCCATAGAGCGGGCCATCGTCACAGCGCGACTCCGTAGCCACCGGGCCGGCGCGAAACGAACGCTTTGTCTCTCGGCGCACACGCGCATTTCACAACACAAAATAATAATACTTCAAACACAAAAAAAAAAAACAACTGCTAAGCTCGTATTCCGAACTTTTAATCCACGATATTACTTCAGAACGTCTAATATCTATGAGCGCTATCGTCAGACTGAAGCGGTCGCGGCGACGCGGCCTCGTATTAAGCGTAGCGCGACTATCGTCACAGCTCTGCACACTACAGAAATACCGCCTTCCCAGTAATGTGCTTTACTTGTTATCTAGATTCAGTCGCTCGCGCTTCCTCTGGCACAGAGTAAAGGGAACCGTCTTTCCCACTAAACAATTAGTAAGCAACCTAGCTACCTGGCTACACGTCTCACATTATATATGAAAATTGTTCGGCCGATTCTGACTCAGGCGTATTCGGTTTAGTTGGTCTCGTTTGAGTCACTTTTATCCGGCTGCAACCTGTCTCCATTATTTTCGGCAGTGGAAATGTTTCAATTAATTGACTTGAATGGTCCGATTGTATCTGACGCGATATATGGCAATAACCGAACAAGAATAACGTGAAACCAAATACATAGCACGTGATAACACTGATGTCGATAAAATTTTAAAGTAATATCAAAGTCGAAGGCACCTAGTAACATGATAGCGAATAGTGGACAGGGCTTAGCAGAAGGTTGAAGCAGATTCCGTTGCTAACTTCTGAATTAAGATGTTTTTTAGCCATGAAATGTGGATCTGGTGACAATTGCCCTTGACATGGTTTCTTATCGGCTTTCAGTCCTAATCTTGATACCTGGTAGTCCTTTTGGATCATTACTTTATATCCAAAACGAGGAAGTTACCTTCGTGTTACAGCATATTTATTTTGTAAGTGAATTTTTCACTTTAAGATAAGAGAGTATTTCGCTTTAATGTAAGAGCGCGTCATTGCAGTTTGAGCCGTCACTGACATTTATCACTACAGGTGTAACGAAAATACTGATTTTCTGTGAAAGGAAATTGGGTCTTGTACTTCTTGGAACAGCACTTTTTGTTCAATCAGTCATCGAAACTGCAGTAGGTCTTAAAAACTGCTGTCAATAAATAATAGTCTTGTAGTTCATACTTAGATTACTTACATTGTAAAGATTTCTTGCTATGGTGCTTTAACTTTGATATTTTTGATCATTATTGTTAATTGTCACATTATTTTTGTCTTCAAACTAAATCAGTAGCTTTGAACTATCTCCTGATTTCTGAATTAAGAATTTGAAGTTGAGTATTTGTCAAACTTTACTTTAGACTGAAAACATGTAAATTTTTTGCATTTATGTAGGGTTTGACTTGTTCTTAACTCAAAGTACTCGTTCACGAGGGCTAATACGAGATAAAGGACCATTCAAAATGCGCCACAAACCCAAACTGGTAACTGACCCGAACTAGTTTCAGCTACATAAACAGACTCCTTACCCATTGATTTTGTGCACGATTGATTCAATGAATTGCTAAAATTTACTGTGTTGGCCGGAGCATTCCAGATTCACAAAACCGTTACTTCAGTGAATTTGAAACGTTTTCCAATGCTTTTACTACACCTTTTAAAAAGCCTGTTACAAATAGATTTCCATTAGTTTAGGCATAAAATGTAACAGATAGCTAGCACGAACTGCATGAGCATAGACAGCGTGTATAAATATGAATGTAAATCAAACAATCATATATCATGTCCTGAAAGCGTGAAGGAATTGGAATAGATCACCAGGTCACCAAGTGTGGGACCGTGGCATGGAAATGATAAAGTATTCTAACTACAAACTAGTTCACGTGTCTAATGAATCACGTAATGTGGTATTTAACTGGCAAGTTATATGCTGTCACAGCTCAAGGGAAAGGTTAAAAGAAACTTTTCGTGTCACTGAAATCCGGATCACGCTCTAAATATTTAATGAAGATCGCTTACACGGTTACTGTTAATAAATTACCTTAAAAAAAAGCTAATGGCTTTTCTGTAAACATCTTAGTAAACAGTATTTTATATACGATTTAAATAGATCGTTAAGTAAACTCATTGTTTTACTTCTTCATTCACGAAAAATGGGAAAATATTTCAAGTGTTCAATATAAAATTTACGTTTTTGTTTATTCTTCACGTTGAGGAATATTTTAGGAATGAATTCAGGAACTCGACCGTTGTGTTTACTTGTTACAGTTTGATGTATTTTTATGTGAAATCAGTATAATTTATACCTTTCATGATTTGTTATGAAAAATGCCATGGTCATTTATCTGTTTACTGAAAAACTACAATTCTGGATTCATATTCCATTGAAAATACGAGTATTTTATTGATTCTCTATGTCAATTTCATTTCCGTATCAGATCATACTAATGTTTCCGACAGTTCTTTCGTAAATTCTCTTATTTACTGCATTAGAGATCGGTCTACCTCGTAGAGGCCCAATTTCGTAGTAGGTCGATCGTAGACTCTCAACGACGAAATTGGGCACACGTTTTAACTAAAATTATATACAAATTATTAATATTTTTACACTTTATGTAGGTATTAAGTAGTTCATCAAACACATCGTAAGTATTTCCTGCTTTCGAACCATCCTATCCCTAAGGGTTTTTGTAGAGAAATTATTCTCGCAATTTTCCTGTGACGTAGCCCGTGTGGGCGTGGGTTGTAGCATACAAACAAAGGAGTAAAAATACCTAAATTGATTCATGGCTAAAACCATGACGTAGAACGGGAGTAGGAACTATTGGAAGCTGTAAATGGTGTACGAGAAATATTAAAGACCATTTACTTACGTCAGGGTAGCATCTGTTGCTATGAGTGAAATCTCTGAGAGTTATGTGGCCGTTCTAGGTTGAGAAAAATGCTACAGTCATTGTGTAATAATAAACTTTTGACATAGTGGCAAATTGGCAATCGCTTACGTCTGTACCTACTCAGAACATTTCATTACATACATACGTTATTGCGTGAGAATCAGTTAACTACAAGATACAATTTATTAATAACGGTATGAGTTACGCTTTGTTGGGTAAGTATTCATCAGTAGTATATCGAAGTCCACAGCTAGATATAGACTATTCCGGAAAAGTTATCTCTAGCTTGTGACTATGAAGGCAATTTTCTTACAGATCTTATGATCACCTCTTCTTATCAGCTAGGTGTATTTAGAAGTCAAGTATATAACTTAGTGCCACTGAATGAGTATGCGACTAAGGGAAGTACAGACGACACAATACTGTGTGTCCGAGAGAATATGTGCTCCATATTATCCGCTACCACTTTTCGGTTTCCAAAAATTCCAAAGCCTCTTTGATCTACCGTGACGTTTGGGGAAAGGTGAATTATTTATTCAAATAATGTACTCGTATGACAGGCAGTGGCGTAGGTGTGAACGGCGCTAATGAAGCTACCGGAAAATCGTTCAAATGACGTTTAAGCACCTAATATAAAGTTACTGAAATTTATGCGTTATTGTTTTGGTGCTGTATTACGGCTTAATAGTTGGAATTCATGTGTAGGTAGGTAATTAATATTTATCCTATAGGTCATGACGAGACGTGATTGGGCCGTGGGCGCGGCAATATGACGCAGTGATCGTACAATACTCGATAAATGAGATTTAACGTCAAATGGATCATCAAGCGGAATGAGATTAATCATTCCCGGCGCGATTGGGTCATCTCTCAATCATATCAGCTAACTTGGCATCGAGTTTTGTAATTTGATTGAATCGTGTGATTTACGTTTACCATATCAAATTTATTTATTTACTAGCTGTCCCACGCAGCTTCGCTCCCATCAACTGGCTACCTATCTACCCATCTACCCTACCTACCCTACATGCATGATTGTTGCGTAACTTAAACCGTTTACGCAGCGCACGCAACGGAAGCTCTCAAAATGGAATATTTTTTCCCGTTTTTGCAACATTTTTCATTTATGCTCCGCTCCTAAAGGTCGTAGCGTGATGTTATATAGCTTATAACCTTCCTCGATAAATGGAATTGAATGAATGAGAATTTTTCAATTCCAACCTGTTCTAGTTCCTGAGATTTAGCGCCTTCAAACAAACAAACAAACAAATTCTTTAGCTTTATAGCTTTTTTTTTTTGATTTGATTAGGTTCACCAACAACTGTTTACGTTGGACGGACGTTGTCGTTCGTTGATTACTCTGATGAGGTGTCATGACGTTTCTAATGACTAAAGTGACATGTTACATGTAAGACAATGTTTTTTCTTTGTGTTTACTTTCATAGATTTTTATCCAGTTATTGATTAACTGAAAGCCTTGTCATGTACAAGTATATTTTGTACCGACACTTAAACATACCCCGGGTACCAGACATTTAATTAAATGTTTTCATTCTAGAATAATTTACGACGCATTTCGACCTCACTTTTAAAAGTTCACAAATAAAGATTAACAATGTTATGGTGATGAAAAATTTCATGCGTTCTTATTATGAATGCCTTGTAGACGTAATAAAGTTACAAAATAAACAATTTCGTGAATAACAATACGTATCAGAGAGCAGAGTCTATGCAACATACTCCACAGTATTCTACCTACATAGTAATTTGGATGAGTTCCCGTGAGTTTCGCGAACTCATTTATAGTAACGATGCAGCAATATACATGTTTTTCTGTGTAACACAAAGCAGGCGCCTCCGCGCTGGTTTCCATTATTTTTCTTTTCTTCGTTTGAAAGTTTTCGCTCGTTCAATGAGTTGCATTCAACCACTGGTCGGTATAATTTTAGAACATATTTGAATTTACTTTTTTACTTTCTAAGAACGACTTGCAGAATAAAACAATCTCGTGTTCATTCAGTGAAATAGTTTGCAATGCGTATTAGGGTATGAACTTGTTTATGGTATACAATATTTGAATAGTGAACACGTTGTTGGTTATTTGATAACAGGTTGTGGTTGAACGTATTGGTTCGATTAAATAGTTGAAAAACATAGACGTATTGCGGTTATTATGGGAATTGCTACGGGATAAAGGTTAATAATTATAAATAACGGAACAATAATTATAACGTAAAAATAATATTGTTTACAAGGATCATTTGAAAAGTGCGTTAAATTCCCTGAAGGACTGGCAAGAAAATGCTGAGTTGGTGTGACTTCGCAATTACTAATGTAAAATAGACTGTGGGGCTTTTTGTTTTATTTACTTATATTTCGAAAGAACCCTTATAACTTAGCTAGCTTTTTGTGGTAAAGTTTTCTTCATCCAGGAAAATAGGACTGAATTCTGATACAGTACCCTGATGACCTGTTGGGTAGGAGACATTTAAGTCCTATTAAACTCATAAGTAAACACTAGATCGTGTCAAAAAAATAAGGATTAGAGGAATTCAAGAGAAATCGCAGTCTCAATAAATGGTAAGTCACGGAGGTGTGTGCACGCAGATAAACTTCGTACTTTTGAACTGCTTAATAATCCCCCATTACCAAATAGAATAACATTCGCATTCCCGCATTGAAGATACTATTTTACCTTATTGGGTAGTTTCCTATACCTACGTATACGCAGTTTATGACGTAGAAAAATTCGAGCACAGTAACGTTAGATACTATCATACGATTTCATCAGTTTGTTCAACAAAGTTTCATTAATAAAGTGAGAGAGATGTGCAATGATAAGACTTGCCTTTGTCAATGAAAGTGTATTTTAAAACAATGGACATTCAGATACTATCTCACTTCCTACAATTTAAACCACAAATAATTACATAAGATATTGATTAAGATTGCTACGGTCTTTTATAGAGCCATTATGATTTGTATCATCACAACAACAATAATATCTCAATAATTGTCGGTGATTAGCAGTGTTACATGCTTTATCAATCTGTCTAAGAGTTGCGCGAAGATAAGATACAGATGTACGATAAATAGGCGTAAACAAGTCAAGTTATATGTTCAGATGTTTTTAACGATGGCAACCCTGGCCTAGATTATAATAATGTGCTTCATTCAACTTCGAACATACATATTAATTTTGTTTACTTACACAGCACTAGTTCAGTAGTAAGGAGAAGTCGATTGCTCTCCTTGAGTAAACTTTATTACTAACATATATTTCAAATTATATATTATTTATTGCATACGTTTTCAGTTGTTTCTTGAATAATGGCGTCCTTGCAGATAACATAAGACCACTACCAACACTTCTTTGACGTCATAATAGTTTTATTGTTTGCGATAAGGGGACATGACTATAATTTCCATAGAATAGAAGAATAATTAATTATTAAATTAGAATAACTAATTTTATGTTGGAAACAAATTACTTTGATTACCGTCTAAGGATCAACTTATGGCTTTTTGGTTCTGACATGAATTTGAACTTGATAAACAGTTTCTACCTCAATCAAATGTAGTACATTCAGTACCCATTTTATATCTGTCTCTCTCTCTAGAGAGACATCCAGAACTACCAAGGACCAACATTATATTAAAACAGTCCAGTTTATCCTGCTCTGTGTTTATTTATTTATATATACTTTATTGTACACCGAGATAAAAACCATAATACATACGGAAACCTTAAAATTAAAAAAAAACATACAACAGGCGGCCTTATCGCGTTCTGCGATCTCTTCCAGGCAACCCAGAACCCTGTGTTTTCTATTTTTTTGCACATTTTGGCTCACTGCTGGGCAAAGGCCTCACCTATATAAAAGAAAAAGAAAGAAAGAAAGAAACATTGTTTATTTGACACAAACCTGCATCTCTTGCCTCTTGCGGCCTATCCCTTAGGAACGAGTCCAAATCGTCATGCCATAGTTTTATTAGGCCTGCCTATATTCTACATAAATCATAAATTATTACGTACCTAGCATACATAAAGTTCCTATATAGTTAAATAAATTACGTAACGATGTTTAGTTCACGACAGGGTTGGCCGTGACGGCTTCTCAAATCTTGTTAGTTGCATTGACGTCGTGACCGATAGGAAATAAATCGGAATGGTAAAATTTAGTTCTCAATGATAAAACGGTACACGTAGCAACGCTAATTATATCTAATTCAGTATCTAACTGTACCTATTTTTTTCCATCTTTGCTGAAGTTGTTTTTCCGAACACAATTTTGTTTTTTAATTCACAAATTGATGTATGAGCATGCAATAAAAAAGGGGAACAAAATTTGTGTGATTGACATCTTCTGAATATTTCTAAGTTATGTATTTAAAATAAGCCACTTACTATTTAAAAAATGTTATAAATTGTAAAAAAAAAATATAGATCATGAAAAAGTTTCGTGAAAATTTAATGTGCTTAAGGATGAATTTTATTATCTGCATATTGTAAATATGGAAATAATAAAATTCATTTCTATTCAAAGGTGTCATATTTATTGGTTAGATAAATTTATGTAATGAACAAATATGACACATATGCAAAATTTACTAGCAGACAACATGGAGACAAAAATGTCATTAGATTAGACAGTGAATCATACTAATTAAGTATCCCAATGTCTCATGTTTTTATCGCGGTTATTGTGACGTGTTGCCATAACATAAAATGTGCGGTCAAAAGTTTTAGTGCTCAAACGTCGGCTGTGGTTGACCAGAGCAAAAAACCAGTTTTACTGTTGGTAAGCAAGATATTAATACATGATATATTAGTGACGTTCTAATTACCTACGTCACATCTAATGAATAGGTATTTGTAATAAAATAGACGACAATTTATTATGCTATTATTATTTCCTCATTACTTGATTGTGGGTAGGTATCTAATGTGTGAATATGTAGGTAGCTATTCTATTCTTTCATTTACCTATCCCAGTATGTACGTATTAGTTTCAGATCTTCCGCCCTATATTATTGGAAACACATCCATTTATGTAATTAATCCAACTGATACAAATTATTATAATTATTACTATTACTGATACTGACATTTTACACTACCTCTAGGATGAAAGAAATAAAGACCCTATTTTGTACGGGTATGTATGGTATGATTCTAAACAGTGCTGTATTTTTTTGATTTGAGGGGTGAGGAAAACGTAACTGATTCATTTGGTTCCGCTCGAATAAAAATACCGGCCAAGTGTGACGGAAGTTCATGTAGGTGTTTATAATAAACTCTTATTCTAGCCGGGCTATAGCCACTTAGTCTAGCATAGGGGAATTATTAGGACATAAAAAGAGGATCATTAAATAAATAAAACCGGCCAAGTGCGAGGCGGACACGCGCACGAAGGGTTCCGTACAATTATCGCAAAAAAGGCAAAAAAAACACGTTTGTTGTATGGGAGCCGCACTTAAATATTTATTTTATTCTGTTTTTAGTATTTGTTGTTGTAGCGGCAACAGAAGTACATCATCTGTGAAAATTTCAACTGCCTAGCTATCACGGTTCATGAGATACAGCCTGGTGACAGACGGACAGACAGATAGACAGACTGACAGACAGACAGACAGACAGACAGACGGATCGCGGAGTCTTAGTAATAGGGTCCCGTTTTTACCCTTTGGGTACGGAACCCTAAAATAACGTTGACTGTGTCAATTACTGCGCGATTACGAAATAGGTGCGCGACTACCCTTAATGTGCGATCTCGCACATTAAGGGTAGTCGCGCACCTATTTCGACACAGTGTGCCGAAATAGCCTGTTTCACACAGTCCTTTGTTTTTCAATATTTATAAAAAAAAAATATAAAAATAGAATATTTATCCACTCAACGAACTCTAAACAACGACACCCCACTTTATAGCATAAAGTTTACGCACTTAGCATAAAGTTACTAACACTATTTTATAAGTTTACATTGTTACTAACAAATATGGAAGTGATTCTGAAATAAAGTTAATTTAATTTAATTTAATTTAATTTATAGGGTAGGTCACATTTTTTTTTCTCCCCCCGATATATGGGACGCCCCCCATTAAAAACATAAAAAAAATATTTTTGAAAATTTGCATGGCTTTGTGTCAACAAGATGCTTATACTGTGAATGTGACTGTGTTAATTTGAAGAATCCAACCGTTTGACCGTAAAACCCGTGTGACAGACGACGGACAGACGGACAGACGGCCAGACGGACAGACAGACGGACACGTGAGTGAAAGCAATAGGGCTCTGTTTGGACCTAAAAAGGATGGTCAATTTATAACATCCAGTACACAGCTAAAAAGTAATATGTTTTTTTTTTGATTTCCAAAATATATTTTTTTCAATAAACTTTAAAAATTTATTTTACAGTCACATTTTCTAATAAATCTACCTAGGTATACCTACCTGTAGGTATACCTACAAAACATAAGGATGATGCAAATTACAGTTAAGATTAGAAAGGCAGGATGGTGTATTTTTTATTTGCATAACCAATATCGACTTCGCTGTAAAACATTATCACATTTCCCGAAACATTATCAGATTATTTTTTGTTTTGATTGGAGTATTATAACGTTGGTAAATAAATAATCCCGAAAATATACGCATTTGATATAAAAAAAGCGACATTGATTGGCTTGAGTTCTCCAAAATTATATAGAACGTTGGAAAAAGAGGACAACCGTCAGTTAAAATTTAAAATCTAGATCACGTATTTTCTCGTATCGTTGTATTGTGGCGGGAAACTCACGTCAACCTTCGTGGCCGAGGCAACGGCGCGGCGGCGTTTAGCCTGAGGTCGATACAGACGTCACAAGCGACCCGGGTCATTAGATAGCTAACGGTGTTGCCAGATGCCCCATTACTCTACGAAACCTTCAGGATTTAAAACAAATGCAAACATGCTGAACTGAAATGTGCACCGAAAATCTAAACATTATGCTCTATTAACGTTTACTTGGAATTTACTGTAAACTTCGGTATGTGTAATGCTTATAAAATAATATACCTTAGAAAATTGCTCTATTATTATCTCATTCAACTAATCCAACTGCATGAATAATTCATTGTTCAGTCTGCAAATTCGTTCTCATCATCAACTAGGTAATTATTTAACAATCGATATTTCTAAAAGGGCTAGTGAATGGCAATACTGGCTCACCTTGTAAATAAATAAGTTATATATTATTATGTAACGATCTACCTCATTCTGTCAGATGCAGCAACAGTGAAAGTAAGGATTACGTAAACAATGGGTAAGAATGTACATAACTAATTAATGGCAATACAATGACGTAGATACTCATAAAATAACATTTCATTTCTAGAAACGTAGGTATCTTTCAAGGGCTGTAATCATGTTTACTAATGATAACGACTTCCATTATAATATATAGTTCATTAGTTAAATCAAAACATGACCATTGCCACTTTCATATGAATAAAACAACAGCATCGAAAGTAAATAAAATTTTATGTCTCATGTCTGATTTTCAATATTGAGGAAATATTAGAACAAACCTAAACTATTAGATTATCAAAACCATGGCCGTACAAAACAGATTTTCTATTGAAGATTGCATTTACATTCAATAATATATTTCAGGCGAAATATACGTTCTGTAACGTGTAGGCGGCTGTGAGCAATTCAACGAAGTTTCATTCTATTTATCGTACGAATCGTGAGAATTGTGAAAGATGTAGACGTTCAATATGATGGAGGAAAAGTTTGCAGGTAAATATTGAAGTGGCAGGGTAAGGAGCGATACCATTGTATCTACAACTATTGTTTGTAAGATTTTTCAGGTACTGGTGGTCGAGATAAAAGCATTATCTTATTTGATTTGAGATAGCATTGAAACGGATCTGATATGAAGCGCAATTCTTTCGGTTCATCTGCAGTTTGACTGGAGATAAGGAATCCGAGATACAAGTGTGTCATGAGAAAATTGATCTGGCAAGGCGGGCGGTTGCGTACGTGACTGTGCGAGCGTAGGGGACACCCGCCGTCCATGGACCTTACCCGCTACACGACATACTACCCAACTATTTTATCGCTTGTGATTGCACGCTGAAGCTCACTATACGACCTTCCGGAATAGTTTACTCGGATTAATGGTACAGCCGATACACATTCTCTCTCGCAGTCACATTCTATATGTGACAAGTGGCACGTCATTGTAAACCGTTGTCTGTTTTGTATTTCTTTGTATTGTCCAAGGATGCTGGTTGAGTAATAAAAGCAGACAATGTTGGAAGATGTAAAAACGTAATTTTACGACGTTGGTTTTTCATATTTTACCTCTGAATCAGACCTGAATGCTTACCAAGTAAGCCACGTCTTTCATAAAATTGACTTGAGGAACGGCGGTCCTTTTGTGCTATTAATTCGATATTAAATTAGTTCTCCTTCTTCTTAAAATCTGATTTATATTTAGAAGAGATTCTGAATAAACTGATTAAGACGTTTTCTAACCAAAAACATCAAAGATAAGTGTTCCATTTTTTCCCGGAAGGTGTGCTCAAATCATACTTTTCAACGGAACTGGTGAGGGAAACGAATAAATAAATATCGACCGTTGATGTGCCTATTTTTTATTAATCGTTTGAAATCTGCGCGGTGTAAATCGTATCCGTATCAATGTGGAATCGATACGTTCGTGCGTATCTGCTGCATCCATAAATAGACGATTTGTCTGTGAAATATTGATTTGTAAATGATACACGCATTATTTTTCGGGCGGGATTTGCGTCACTGGCGAGGGTTCGGCGAGGCTGCCCTTCAGTGTTAATGTTACAGCGTCACGCACACATGCTGCTTCCAGTACCAACTGCCACTTACTGTAAACCCTTAGAGGAAGTTATCCAGGGTTTAGTAATCATTGCCACAGTCGTTAAGGAAATCATATAGAATTAGTAGCATAAGAATTAGTTTGTTACCCAAAGCTTTGAAAGGTCACACAAGACCGGCCCTGATATTTACGTATGGGAAAGGAAAGTTCTCTTATTGTAATATAGAGGGTCTTCCACCCAGCTCCAGCTGTATTACTAGAAATGAGATAATCAAAGAGTTCAAATGAATATGCAGCCACGCTTTTACAGTAACAGTGGTGTCTCATCCCATACAAAGAAACCGTGCCGACGTACTGTACTGATTAATTTTTGTACATAGATCGCGTTCGGTTCCGTTCCACGGATATAGATGGTGATCTATCTATCGCCGTGGAACGGAACCGAACGCGATCGTTTTACAAAAAATAATCGGTATAATCCGATGAAAAACGCTAGTTACGTGGGCACGGTTTCTTTATTTATTTATTTATTATAAACTTTATTGTACACCACAAAATAACAAAACATACAGGACAAACATTTTCAAAAACTAAGTGTATAATGGGCGGTCTTATTGCACAGATACATCTGTATCCTAGTATTATATGTGCCAGTAATAACTGCAAGTAAATTCTTATTAGAACCAGAGTAAGTAAGCAAACGAAGCTTAAGCATCTGGATGTACTTAGAGCAACGTACGTGCCACGTAAACCACTGCGTAGAACATACACGGGCTTTCGTCAATCATTACAGTTACCTACGTAAGTATCGTATCAAAAGCTCCTTTAACATTAGGTCTAAAATCGTTGTGTAGTCTGGCAAAAAATATTAAAGTATTCGCGTCATTGTGACGTCAAACGCATCGATCCACCAGGAACTAACTGCCGCTCACTCAATATAAAGCGGTGCAAAGTGGTGCAATGCTAGCCAGCCGCGTCCCGTCCCATTAAAAAGTTAAAGCGTGCTCCACTAAATAATAATTGAGACAGCACACAATGGCCTCCGTCCAAATAAAGTCTCAAGTAACTTGATAGTTGAATGGGATCCTTTAATTAAAATTCTAATGAATCTATCTAGAGCTGAAAGGACAACGAAAGTCTTAAATTTAATTTGATATTATGACCTTTATTCGTACGAGGTGTGTACTTGATACTTTGCGCATGTAGCGTTTTAATTATGCTGAATTAAAGGCCTACGTATTAAATAATATTTAGGTGTATGCTAATTAATTTGTGGTAAATAAATTACCTTGATAAAAGTTGACCAGAATTCCGTCAATTATGAAAAGTATATATGAAAAGAAAGTCTTTTGGCTTCGAAATCATTAAAACTTTTCCGACTCAAAGAGGCTTTGAACGTTGACGTGCGATCGAAGGCGCGGAAATTTATATTTAACTTGGGACGTGATCCAAAATATAAGCTAACTAACAAAATATATTTGACTTGTAGAATTTTAACAAGTTGTTTGCTAGCTGCAACAACATTATTAGCGTAGCTATGGGTATTAGGCAGATACTAATCTAAATAACTTGTTGTGTCGTGATAAAACTCTATCTGTATCTAAGTATCAGCTCTTCAACAGTCAACATGATGTTGCAGGTATACAAAACACGATCATATACTCATAGGTATTATTAAGCATTTTTACCCGGCTACGGCGAAGCCTTGGGTTCTGATTTTAGTAGTGTATGTATGTATGTTTGTATTTATACGTATGTTCCTCCGTAGCGCCTCAACTATTCATCCGATTTTGATGAATAAGGTATCAATCGCTTCGTTATTATGGCCCGGGTAACATAGGTTAAAAAGAAACCGAAGTCGGGTTACAGTTTTTATTAAAGTTTTTGTTGTTTCACGCTGTATTATGAAAAGTGTTGAAGTAAACACTTACCTACGTATTTTACAATATAAGCTAAACAATACCTGAATCTGGACAGATAGATACAGACAGATAATGATGTCTTGGTGGCAAATACTTTAATTAAATTCATATATGCCAGACTGCTTTTAAAGTATTTAACCAGAATTTAAATAATAATTAACATAGATTTTAAAGGTAAATCTTCGGAGTGTTCGCAGAACGCTATTCATTGCGCAAATACTTGAGACCGGGCTTTCCATTATTTTGAGGGCACACTATTATCTTAGGTCACTTATTAGTAAATCACGTGCAAGACGCGTTCTCTGAAGATGCTGGTTAGGTAAATCCCAAAGCCGATAATACTTGTTTACTTAAAAAGTAGTCAATCACTTAGAATTACCGGTTCATCACATTTTAAGGCTAGAAGAAGATACTTAGAACGACATGTAGGATCGCTTACCATCAGGGGGGCGACCTTAGTGCAAGGTTATTTTTAGTGTGCATTAGTGACAGATGTATCTGACTTGTATACATCTGTCCCTGTATCACAGTCGAACCATAATCTATCTAATAACATTAAACGAGCAATTCTTGTATATATGTATAAATCTATTTTCTGAATCTCGGAAATGGCGCCAACGATTTTCATGAAATTTAGTATTCAGGGCCTTTCGGGGATGATAAATCGATTTAGCTAGGTTTCATTTTTAGGAAACGTCGTTTTCACTATTTTCATCCGAGCAAACCTCGGTCGCCCAGGTACTAGTTTTGAAACGTCATAGTACGGGGGCTGGTGAGATAGTGGTCAAACACAAGTCTATCAATAACAATAATTACGAAATACTAATTGGAAGGAAAGTGCAGCGCACTTTGCAAATGGATTGCCACATCCATACAGTTTAAAAATGACACCATTATGTTTTTAAATCTTAGATATGGCTTAAGTTTATAGCTTTAGCACTAAAATTTGTGTCACCTATTCACAATCAGTAGCTTCATGTCAAAAGAAAAGAAGAAAACATTATATACCAAACACTAAAACACACTTACAAATATAAAGTAAATAATTGGGCATTCATTTTGTGTGCGTATGATGAGTGACATCTTCATAATATATTTGTAAAACCTGTGTGTGTAATTCACAAGTTTCCCTTCTAACCATTTTATCGGTAAGTTTCCACAGTTATTGGATTATCCCCTTGATTTACATATCGTTATTCATGATGTTATCACGTTTAAGATGCACTCGTTCCACTCGTGGTCCATTCATAACACTTATGATCTATCTTAGCGCAATAATGTGTGAACGTGAGTTGAGGCTTGGCAATCTTGATGATAGATTACTGGCAATTCTCGTAAATAGATCATACTTATAAATGTAATCGTAGAATCACAAAGTAATCAAGTAGTAATACGTGGAAGAATTTGTGTTTCTAATGATACTCCTACATATTACTTCGAGTCAATGATTTCTAAGATACATAAAGTATGTGACAGCAATAAATTTTTCAAATAGAATTCTAAAGAAACTTTCAACATAAAATCTGTACCTACAGCTTCAGCATTTTCAGTGACCATCACTAAAAGAATGTATGATAGTGAGTTTTCCTGTTATATTCTGCGTAGTGTTTTATAAATAGAAACAAAAGACAGTTGTTGTGTATTCCGATGCACAATATTGTGAAGAATATAAGACAAGCCATTCGGGGTTGGCATGCCTCCTCGGGTATTTTACCGTCTAAAGAATTGGTAGTAACAATTCTCGTGAATTATCTTCATAAATCATGATAAGACGTTTCATGAAAGTACATTGTCTCCTACATTCCAAGGCTGTTACCTATATACCTAACAATGTGTGATACATTATGTACTCTAGTTTCGTAAGTACTATCAGATTTAAAAAGTAACGGTGTACCTATTAATCGTTATCTATTTTATAACCGTTACTGATTATTATATTTTATGCGTATTTCGGTAACTTTCTAGGCTTCTGTCCTAGTGCCTAATATTTTTGTAATAGTAACCTAAATGCTATTAATAGCAGTAATCTAAGATACAAGTAGATTGTTAATTATCATTGACCTAAATTTAATATTTAATGGGAAGGTCGTATTTTGACTCCAGTTATTTGCAGTTAAATTTGTATAGATAGCTTGATGACAAGAAAAAGTAATTAAATTTTTGATATCATTAGATCTTGTTTGTGAAATGCGCGTGTCGTCGTTTACCTGGTACTCGGTCAAGTAGCTAATAAGGTTGTTTGGTTGCTTTTGAATAACACGAATATTTCAAAAATAAGTTCTTAGTTATAAGAAATATCCAATCAATCTAGCTACAAAACCGAGTATCATCTGTTGAAAAATACACATTAGATAAACAGAGACAAAGTTCGTTCGTTTTTCCTCCTTATTGCAAGCACGGTGCGTAAGATTACATGCTAGTTTCAGTATTGACCAAGTTGACTCATAAAACAAGTAATTCTTTACTATTTGTTTATCACTGACGTATGAGTTGAGATCAATCACCTGATTTAGCTCTGATGTCAATATAATCAAGTCATGTAAAATCATAGTGAATCCGTACTTGTATTACATGAAGTTTGCAGTGGTACTGACCTTGAGGGAAGCCATATCGGACACGGAGCGATGTGTTTGTATGGTCTCGAGCTGGTCCAGGCACCAGTCCAGCTCCTCAACGGTTTCTAAGGCTAGCTTCATGTAGGCTTCGTCTGGAACAAGAAGAATCACATTAGCATATTGGAAATATTTGGTTTGTGTTGAGTTCAGCGCTCTATGTGGTCGAATTGGGTCTGTCTTAATGCAATTCCAAGTGAATTTTTAAACTGCTGTTGTTTGTAGTCAAATTATTAAAATGTTAGGTAAGTACCAATTTCAATCGCACTTACAATCTTGTTTTTGCACTTATAATGAAATAATTAGGCATGTTCTTTGGTAGGTATCATTGAAACAAAACAAAATCTGTGATCTCGGAAGTTATAACAAAGCTGATAAAACGTTAATTTGATTACACTGTCAATGATGACGATAAAAATACAATATGTTAAAATAATTACTTGAATTTGTTCTAGACCTTGTTGAAACATAATAATGATGAATATTTATTGGCTGAAGGATTTGATGTGGTCAGATTAATTTCACGCTGTTTACGTGTGCTCAGCCGTGGTGCCGTGCGTCACATATTTAGTCTCATCAGATACTGTGGGGTCTGACTTACATTTGACCTACTTGAATGTAAATATACTGATAGTGGGTAGCGTCTGCTGGGGTAGCCGGATCAACGCAATATGCAGATTAATGTTACCGAGTATTGGCTGAGATTGAACTAAGTAAAGTACTTTTTCCCTAGTGGCGTTTTGTTTGCGTTAGGCCACGCATGCCATCCGTTTATAATCCACCTTTCACTTATCATTTTTATGATATGGTGACAAATAATTGAAAATTTAATCAGTAGATAGTTTGTGAGTCTTGCTACTCAAGAGAACAGTAACGACTTCGAAAGCTCGGGTTTCCCTCAAATATGGTAGATGGGATAAACTTCGTTCTTTCAATATATGTATAGCAAGAAGCGACTTAATAAAAGATTACAGAAAAACATTATCAGTCCTCGACGACAATCTGGGTAGCACCAATATCTTAGAACAATTTTAATTGGTTCGGATGAGTAACAAATACTTTTCAGTATGGCACCTATTATGATTGCTCAGATTCCATTTAAATTGTATTTGTTGTAACATAAAAGGTACATTTTATTGAATAATCGGAATATTACTGGATAATTTCCATTCTATAGTAATTCAACGCATGTAATTTTTTTATACAGTCGGGATAAATTGTGTTGTTTTCCTGTTTGCAGGTAAACAGAGTAATAAAGAATATCTACAAGAGGGACGATGTTCATGCATAAACCTTATTGGGTGGAATAATTTAGATTTATGTGTGATATTAAAATATTGATGTGGGCTACTTAACAGCTCTATATCATGTGCTCTACACTTCATTCACATGATCGTTTTGTTACTTCACAGAGCACTTTTATATATAACATCAGAGTTATCAATATATAAACAAAAAATAAGCGTGACCAAAGAGGTCAAGAATCTTTTTTGTTTTACGTTCGGTGCAAATCCGGAAAATAGATACCAAATATACCTACTGAAGTAAAATACTGAACTAAAATAACGATGCCGAAGAAATACTGTTTCTACGGGTTTGTTTAGGACACTCATTAAGTGTTTCTTAAGATGCTGTGGGTTTACTACAAGGAGTCGTTACGTGGTCTCGGCAATGAGCCTGGCAAAAACGAATTACACGAGAGCTTTACCGCAAATTGTTATGTAGGAGGCCGTGTAGGATGTTAGACTAAAAGGCGCATAGGAAACATTGACCTCTAGTCCTAACATAAGGTTAATAACCTTCCTATCTTTTTGTTCATGAGCCGAGCCGAGAGGCTCCTTTGTCATGGCCGCGGACTCTCGGGTACCATAATGTACTGATCATAATTAAGATTAAGTACAAGCAATCATGAATTTCTCCCTATTGCCTTTGTCATAGCAAAAAGTCTATTTTTCTTTAGACACAGAGAAACATGAAAATAATGATCTACACAAAAATCATTATGAAAACAAATCTTTGTTTCTAAATCTGTAAAACCTTGATAACTATTAACAAATGGTGGCGAAGACACACATTTTGTTTGACAATAAGCTCGACGGGCTGATGGAGATGAGCTGCTACAACATGACAAATATCAAACTGACGGGGGAAATATTGTTTTCTATACAAATGGCAACATGATGAAAAATGTGAAGTATCGCACGGAGTGATATAGCTCATGGTTACGGCCTCCAGCAACCGAGGAAAATAGAGCATACTAAATTAACTAGCACTTCGTCAAAGAACTTAAGCGTGCAGAAGATAAATGAAAAGATATATTTACATTACTTTGCATAAATATTACAAGGATCTACTGTCGAAAATATATATTCATGATTCGAGGTTTCATATTACCTACTTCAGAATTGAAATAACCTTTTAAATGTGAAATGGGGTTGACTTTTCCACTCACAGTGGTGTAAAAGCGTTGAAAAAACAACAAAGTTAGATTGTTGAACGACAACTATAGCTGGAAGTACCAAAATAGTTTATTTATTGGAAGTCAATGGAAATAGGATCAGAGCTCAAACAAACCTGACAAAAAAGACTGGTGTGACATAGATACAAAAATAAAATCGTTTCCGCATTATTGGTCACGGTTTGATTGAAATGATCGGTAGCTATTTAAAGTTCAAATATACAAACAATTTAACTTTTCCCTCTAATCAGTTATCCGGTGAGTAATCGATTGGTGGAATTATGTACGCGCTGGTGCCGAAAAATTGCCACTTTAGTGTTCATACGCTTGCATAAAGATGCCGTAAGAGAAGAGTGACTTATAAACCTTACAATTAGTATTATGAAGAATACGATGAAGGGCAGTGTATCATCCGTGACATGTTCACCAGCGGTTACAGCGACAGTGGCCTACATTCGACGTTTTTCCTGGAAGCAGTGAGTGGCGAGTGACAGCGCGCCTGAATCCAATTCATGACGGGGCCAACATTGCCACTCATTAGTACCTGTCACGCTCCAAATAGAAGCGGCACGTTTTACTCGTTTATAAATTGTGAGAGCTTTGCGAACACTTTGTTTTATACGGATGTTCATATGTGGACGGGCTCTCAAATTACAATTCAAGGGACTGATGCTAATATGTTTTGAGGTTTACATCTGTGAACTGTTTATTTAAATATAAAACATTACGCCTATAACTTAGGGTGTGACAAACTATGACACACCCCTCAGTTGCAAGCTAGTACGTCAAACTTGTTATACTCGTAACATACTTAATGACGACACGATGGGACATATATTCATTTGATTGTGACGAAACAGCATCGGATCATACGTCATCTTTTTTTACTTGAAATTTCAACATGACTACGGAGAACTGTTAATCATTTTTAGGGTTCCGTACCCAAAGCGTAAAAACGAGACCCTATTACTAAGACTCCGCGATCCGTCTGTCTGTCTGTCTGTCCGTCTGTCACCACGCTGTATCTCATGAACCGGGATAGCTAGACAGTTGAAATTTTCACAGATGATGTATTTATGTATTTCTGTTTTAACAACAAATACTAAAAACAGAATAAAGTAAATATTTAAGTGGTATACCTCAAACGTGTTATATTGCCGTTTTTTGCGATTATGGTACGGAACCCTTCGTGCGCGAGTCCGACTCGCACTTGGCCGGTTTTTAATCTAGGCCGGCTTAATGGGTTTTCCCAAGGATGCGGTAACGAGTATTTTTCCTTTGCGGTGCAATCATTTAATTAGTATTGGTTTTAACGAGTAACTACTCACATTAAACGTACCTAAAGCTCCGACCACAACAACGCAAATCATCATCATCATCATCAGCCTATTAACGTTCCCACTGCTGGGAAACAGGCCTCCTCTTTGTGAGAGGGAATGGGCCGTAATCCACCACGCGGGCCTAGTGCGGGTTGGTGGATGTCACATGTCTTCGAATTTTAAGTTCTAGGACATGCCGGTTTCCTCACGATGTTTTCCTTCACCGTTTTGAGAGCAGAGGTGATGAAATAATTTACACAAAGTTAAGCGCCTACCTGGGCTCGAACCCACGACCTGCAACTTGTAAGTCGCGGCCGATACCACTGGGCCACCACTGCTCTTGACAACGCAAATAATTATACCTAATTAGTTAATATCACAGAAACACAGAACACTAGTTAACAGCATATCTCACAGATTTTGCAGTCACATTGTTATAGATTAGAAGTACTTTCACAACTAAAAGGGTTATCTATGTCTATGGTAGCCGTGTTAAAACACTGTAATTTCTAAATATGAACATAAACGTACAGAGTATGAATCCAAAGAGATGGTTGCCGGCACACTGCAGCAGATACCGAGCTGCCTTCAACACGATGGCAACTATGTCGAAGGTGACAATTGTCTTATCACGTTTTCTGGTCATTTTCCGATCGAAAAAGGCTACTGATAATAAAACAATCTTGTCGTTGTTTATAACTTCGAAGAGTGTTTGACACAAACGTTTGTGTACATAAAAGGTTAAAAGAGTAATGACTGCAAAGGGCACTGTGGGCTTTATATACTTAGTGCTGATGCGTCATAAGCCGCAAGCAAAACAAGGTCGTATTATAGAGTTCATACCTATCTCAAAAATACCTAAATACTAGTGCCTACAGAACCCGTGCGTTATTAATGGTACATTGAGTAATGACTCCTCCATAAACGGAGATAGTCACACATGTGTAAGTGACGAAGACGGTATTCTACGAAACCAAATTCTTTAAAAAATAAACCCGCCAAGTGCGAATCAGACTCGCGCATGAAGGGTTCCGTACCATTATCGCAAAAAACGGCAAATAAAACACGTTTTTGTATGGCCCCACTTAAATATTTGTTTTATTCTGTGTTTGTGTGTGTGTGTTTTATTTGTTGTTATAGCAGCAACAGAAATACATCATCTGTGAAAGTTTCAACTGCCTGGCTATCACGGTTCATGAGATACAGCCTGGTGACAGACAGACAGACAGACGGACAGTGGAGTCTTAGTAATAGGGTTCCATTTTTACCCTCTGGGTACGGAACCCTAAAAAATACCTACGAATGTGCAATATTACGGCAGCAGTATACCGCGCCACCTTAGTATTTGATTTAATGCATCGTTTTTGTTATTATTTCAAAATGTAACTGGTATCAGCACAGTATATATTTCTATAGAATTGATAAAGTGTACATATTGCATCCTGCATTACCGCACAGGGAAAACTGAAAGTATTCAAACTTTTTACGCGCATGCAGAAAGCAGGTTATATTTTTACCAGTATTTTTATTACCGAATTTAACCCGTTGCCTTTTATATGAGATATACGAATGAGGAGCACTACACACGTGCGACCGGGCACAGCAAGACGTGACGACCATACGAAGCTCGCTAATTTTATATAAATCAGAAATTCGCTAGATGTAACAAGTAATAAAATAATACGCTTTTGTCGCAATCCTTGATAGGTAACCAGTTACCAGTACCTGAAATATTCGACAGATTCCGACATATAAACCCGTCCAATAGTACGGATTTCGGTCTGTATTGGAACTAAAACCGCAATCAAATTGTTTTAACACGTTCAACGGTGACTGGGTTGTGTCAACTTTGCCTTAATTAAATCCGGCAAAGCTAGCTCCCCGGGGCTTTGCTCAAATTTATCTAGGTATGTATGCCAAATGTGTGTCTGCCACCCATCTTGTTTTGAACGTTTATCTATAAATGTGTCAATCAGTTTTTCAAAGTAGGAAACTGTCTACATATATATTACAGTTATCAGATTAATAAATGATTGCTTGTTGACATTATTCAGGCCGCGAGACTAAGAAACATTTCGGAGAAAATTTAAATTTTACGTATCCGATTGAGATTCGTCAATAAAAACAGATGTAATCCAAATCGGAAAATATATGAGGAAAACTTTATCTAATATTCAAAATTCACACTATCTCACATTGGCATGAACTTTCCGACGGAACTAAGAAAACTATTCGAGTTAGTTTTTCTTTTTCCGTTGAATAAAGGAAAGAAAAATTTCAAGGGATTATCGTGTCTGGCTTCTGTTAAAGGCGGCATACAATCCAATCACGAAGGATTATGGATCCTGTTGCGAGGTACAGAATAAATAAATATGTACCAACAGGATAGAAATTCCTTCTGAGAATTTTTGTTTGCATACATCGACGAAGAAAGTATATGTCATTGAAATCAGAATGTTTTGCCAATCAAATCATTACGATTGGATGAGTATGTGATTATATTCAGAGCTTAAGATTATAAATCTTTTCCTGGTACGAATATTACTAAGAATGTGACAGGTCTGTTTGCCTTGTGACATAATGTTCTTCGTAATCTCTTTATATCGCATCGGGGAATTGATCACGTTGCTGATAAAGTTGTAAACAAAGCATGTGTAATATGTGCTTGCCGCTTGTTTACTCTCAGATATAGCTATCTGTAGGTGGTAGCGACGTATTGTTTATGGGGGCGTTTCCCAGTCCGACCGGATATGAAAGAAAGTGTTCTGTTTTTCCGTTCCAACCTTAATCTACTTAGGAAAATTAGTTATTTTGTTTTTACAAGTGTTTACTGTTTGTCAATCACTCTACTGTCTTGTTTGATTAACGATTTGTTTACGTTTTTTGCAATACTTTTATTGGAATAGTATTTATTAGTTTTTAATAATAAAGTCGTACTATACTGTTGGCCTATTTTTGCTTTATAAGTTTTTAAGCTGACAGGGTCACAATCATTAGAATTAATATTTGTTTCGGGATATTTACCATGTATATTTAGATTTTTTCCGAGAGCTCGATATTTCGGCACCGTTACAAGCGCCATGATCACGAGAACTAAAGTCTTAAATATACATGGTAAATATCCCGAAACAAATATTAATTTTATTTTTGCTTTATTGCCGTTACATTTCTCAGTCCAAAGACGCTTTCTACATTCAGCAAACCTGATGCACCGTAAAAAAGATTAAAGCAACGTGAAAAGCTGTTTATCAGCCACATCCCGTAATGCATAATAAAATGTACTCTATTCACTACTCGTCCCCGTTTAGCTGTACCGCAGTAAGTGCTCTATCGCAATCATTTCATTCAATATTGATCGAAGTACTTGCTTTTCAAACGCCATTGCCGTTCCACTCGCAGCCACAACATATCTGCACACCACGAAAGCAATCGTTTCGATTTCTGTTTAACATTTAAAAGTTACTTTACATTTGGAGTAAAGCTCGCCTTCGTACATGAATTTTGTTATCACCTATTTTAAAAGTACATATTTTGGTGTACAATTAAGAATTAATGAACAAAGTAGTTATTTGTTTAATTAAATATTCGTAGTATTTCGACATTAATAATTGTTGAATAAATTTTAAGACAAATAAGAAAATGCTGTGGAAAACTTTGGCTTATATGGCAGATTATATATTACACTTTAGGCAGATTACACACAAATGATTTTATGTACCTGCTTTATATAGGCTATTAAAATGATATCGCAGTAAACAGATAGTATGTCATGCCTACGTGGAATCGTAGACATAAGGTGATTTTTTATCAAATGACGCTTTTCTCTTTCGATAGTTACGTATTCAGTATTTTTCCGAGGGAAAGCAGTGCTAATCGATTTTTGCGTGAAAATTTACACACCTGTCTTTGTTAAATGAGAGAAACAATCGAAAACTCACTGGACAAATGACATATCTTTAAAAAACTTAAATATAGTACTGCCACTTAACATGGACGAATTTTTTCTTCTTCCATACTTTCATCTCATTTCATAACAAAAACCTTTTTTTACGAAAAAATACAACCGACTTCCAAATAATAAAAAACACTACAAAGTGAAAAATAACTGCAATTTCGGAAGGCGGTGTCAAAAAACGAAGAAACGAAAACAGGAACCCCGACTTTTTAGTGGTTTTTAGTAGTTTTTTACTTTTTAGTGGTACATAATAATGAACAAGTTCTATAGTAAGGTACATATTTATTTATTTATTAAAACTTCATGCAACATAAAAGTACATAGGCGGACTTAATGATACCAGAATAGATTACCCGAATAACATGTAACTTGAACATAACCGGTGGAATGAGACTGTACCAGGGTGAGCTGAACACATTTGCGTACCCGTTTAGAGCATACTGGCGTGATGGTATGTTATGAAATGGTGTAAACAATAAACGGACATGCGATTGCAACAATCCCGGGTCGCCGTCATTTATTGAAGAGTTCTGTTGTATATCTCCGAAGTTCTTCATTAGATCTTAACCAAATTTATATGGGACCATTTCGGAACAAACTTCTATCAAACAAAAAAATAATTTTGCAAATCCGTTTATATATCCTCCTCCTTTTTGGGTAGTCGGAAAAAAATCTTACTGCAGCTTTTAAAGACACGGCTAACCGCAAAAGCACAGGGGAGCTATTTGTTAACAGTTTAACATTTTCAAACGACCCGTCATATTGCTGTCAAGCACGGCAGGTGATATGAATGAGTCCCCTGTGATATTGCGTTTAATATGACGTGTTACTTTCATATCCTGTCAAATTAGAAAACTGCGCATTTAGCTTCGACTTCGTTTTGCGTTCTACTGATTGGTAATATTGACATAGCCATAGTTAGACTATTAACCTTGAAACAATGGCCGTTGTGAGCAAGATGCCACTTCAAGTAGCAAGAATTTTCACACCCCTTTGAGCTCGGTTAAAGTGAACATCGTGTTTTACTAAATTACCTTTCAAAGACTTCATTTCGCTTTGTTTTACTTTCATAGATATTAAGTGGTTTTCTCTAGAAAATAGCAAAAGTTGTCTAGTGCTGCAAACAATTCATTAAGCGTTCTACTGATAAAAATTCTAACTTTAATCACTCAAGTGCAGGTTATTAGCATCCACCCACGCCTGCAGCCAAGTGAAGTTGATACCTAACTTTAACTTTAGATTTTCATCAAAGTAAACCGAGCTCATTGACTTGCGCTTGTACCTAAGCGTTAAAACTTATAAATTTTGGCCGAAATTATCATGAATATTGTAGGCACCATATTTCGTAACGACAGTTTTTGAAAACTACTTCTGTGTTGGTATCATTAAGTGCACAGAAGACGGACGGTGGGTCGTTTATCCCTTGAAATGAGTTATCCTGAAGCGGAGAGGTGTCTAGTGCTGCAAACAATTCACTAAGCACTCTACTGATAGAAATTTTAACTTTAATCACTCAAGTGCAGGTTATTAGCATCCGTAACGTCTGCAGCCAAGTGCAGTAACTTTAACTTTTCTTTTAAGTAAAGCGAGCTCATTGACTTGACTTTGTAACTAAGCGTTATTAAAACTTATAAATCTCGGTCGGAATTATCATAGATATTGTAGGCACCAAATTTGATAACGACAGTTTCTGAATACTACTTCTGTGTTGGTATTATAAAGTGCTCAGAAGACGGACGGTGGATTGTTTGTCCCTTTAAATGAGTTATCTTGAAGCGGGGAGGTGTTTAGTGCTGCAAAAATTCATTAAGCGCCTATAGTGATAGAAATTCTAACTTTAATCACTCAAGTGCAGATTATTAGCATCCACCCATGCCTGCAGCCAAGTGAAGTAGGTACCTAACTTAAACTTTAGATTTTTTTAAAGTAAAGCGAGCTCATTGACTTGAGTTTGTACCTAAGCGTTAAAACATATAAATCTTCGTCGTAATTATCATGGATATTATAGAGGCCATATTTCGTAACGACAGTTTCTGAAAACTACTTCTGTGTTGGTATTATTAAGTGCTCAGAAGACGGACGGTTGGCCGTTTGTCCCTTTAAATGAGTTTCCCTGAAGCGGAGACTTGGCTAAATCGCTTTCTCGCACTCGAAAAGGGTAGAGAGGGTCCTCCATCAAAATGCTTAGCTCTATCCACAAACTAAAACTAATGTCGGTATCTATCCGCCCCTTGACAAGGATTGTTTGCGAGGTAAATTTGTTGTATCACTCCAAATGTTTGAGTATTTATTGTAAACGTTGTCTAATAGAATTTCTCATATTAACACGCTTTATGAATCCCAAGATTCATGGTTTTTCAAATATTTATTATGACTTGTATAAACAGGATTTGTCTAGGTTATCTTTTGTCATTGAAAGTTTAAAACTACGGTAATAATTAACCAATGCCATGATTACGAAACTTCTGAATTAGTGTACAATAAATTGTTATTGAAAAGGTTAATTGTCGTATAAAACATTATTTACGTTTTAAACGTTCATTTACGTTTCTTTGTAGATAGCCTTGTTTTTGTATATGTTTGTGTCTTCCTGTGTGTAATAAAATAAATCTCACCTCCTGGGTTTAAATTCTTGGGTTGTGGTGTAACAGCAGATGCTGCGCCCGATGACCTTCGTGATCTGAAACGACAACAACATAACATTACACACAGAATTATAAATTAACAGAATCATTTATCAGTCTATAATGTTCCCATTCCACTGATGGGACTCAAGCCCCCTCTCCGTGAGAACGAGTAGGCCGTAGTTCACCGAGATAGCGGATGTCACATGTCTTTGAATCTTTGGTGTTACCACATCTCAGATTCGACACGATGTTTTCCTTCTCACATACATATATAAATATAAATTATATAGGTCATGTCCTTTTCTGACCCAAACCGTACTGAAGACGTAATAACGTAAGGACGGAAATACTAATACTTTCGTCTGCCCGAGTTGAGTTGTGTCTTTAAAAGTAATCAGGAGAACTAAAGCTAACTGCAAATGTTTGTTATGTTATTTGTTACCAAAATTATTAAACAGAATCTCTGATTAGTGATTTCACCATTGTGTTATTTGAGTCTAATAAATAAAAAATCTTTGGGCTGTTATTCAATTATTTGATTTCCAACAAAATACAATTACAAACTAAAACACAGTTTAAACATAACATTTATATACAAACTATATACAAATGCCTATAAAAAGGAGATGGCTCATTGGGCGTAAAAAATAAAAGGTGGAATAAATAGAATAAGAATAGTCGAAAGTCTGTAAGAACGGCTACTAACTAATGATATTAAATTCACCATCGTTTCCAAATTGGATTGAAAGGCACAGTTCCAAAACTCCTCTTTAAAATCTATTTCTTATTTTCAACGTTAGTAGTTATACGAGCTTGAAATGTGCTGAAATATTTGCTTTAAACTGGTTTAAACTAGACTCAACTGATTATTTTCGGTGTAAATAAGAATTATTGAGATAAGTGTGCTATGATAACTTCTTTTCTGTGAATCAACCGTTACGTACGCTCTTTGACCGCTATCAGACAAGTGTTTAGATTGTGCTACATCATAACAAGTTCAAATTCCTCAGAGCAAATGTGTTGTTGTTATTACTACTTTTTAATTACGATACAAATGGTCTGTTGATAATTCCAACAAGGTTGCCACGCTTAGGCTGTTACTACACAAAAATTAAAGCAGTGAAACGATGTAAATACGACGCCTAATTATAATGCTCGAACTAATAAAAAATAACTGTTAAAAACTTTACAGTAAGTTCAAAATGAAACAAATAAATGGAGGAGGATAAATTACCGTTTGCAGCAACCCTGGTACAGTTGTAAAACAATTGTAGATCGTAAACAGATTATCACAATAACAGGACTATAATTAGAAAAAGCAAGCGTTTAGTGTTGTTTGGTCTACGATGCTTCTAATCTAAAATTAGCTACAGGAGTCGAGACATGTGTTAGATAACTGTGGGGAGGTCAAGCCAAGACGCGATACACGACAGATGGATTTAACAACTGTTTATTTGTTCAACAGAAGTAGAAAATCTCCTTTTTTAAATAGCCTGTTTTGTTTCACTTCTTGGCAATTGCCCTACCCCATATATTACCTCATTTCCAATCAATCCTTCAGGAATGAGTCCAAAATCGTCTATATTTTTTTAGATGTTTCAAATACGTATGTGTTTGTATGGATAACCATACAGAAGGTTCGAAAAACGAGATGTATTGATGGAATGCTAGAGGATACCTATATAACATTAATTTCCACGAGCTCTTATTACAGAGGCCCGTAATTTCAGTAATTGGGTGCTACAACTAATTCAACATGATGTGCCGTCCATCACATTAATTGCCTCTTAGATATGATGTTGACCATTTAATTCATATATTGTGCAAGGACATCCTGGAGCTAATATTTGTCAGAGGAAACTTATTAATAACGCTGATGAGTTGCTTGGCTTTCAAAAACATTTTCAATTATTGTGTCCATTAAATAACCGACGACTGATTTAAATAAACAATTTTATTTGACGGCTCTGTTATTAAGGTCAATATGTAAATTAAAGTTAGTTTGGCAGCTTAATTTGTTTGAATAATTAAACACGAAAGACTGAATGTTATGGCAATGTTATTGGAAAGTCTGTCTATATTATACGTTTGAGCGGATAGATTAAAATACTAACGGCTTCCAGTTAGGGTTTCGGCTAAAGCTTCACGTTACGATAAATATTTTAGGGAAAATACGTACCGTATTCTGCGATCGGTTACAAGTACCGCTGAATTTGAAAGTGTAGCCTAAAATCGATTTTATCTTTTGTTATAACGGACTGGAAACGTCACTTCAAAATAAATTATTAAGACAATGAATTCTTAAGAGTAGACAATAAGTTGTGTATAATTTCACTCGTAACTGCTCTTTTATATGAGTTATTGATTTGTAAAGGTTAAGGGTTCCCTAGTTGACGTCAGGCGTAACCTTTTAATTAGCTATCATTGTCTCTCTTGAAATTGAAATGTTAGCTAGACTAAAATGTTTGTGATATCTATTCGTAAATGATAAACACGGTTTAATTAGAACTGGGTCTTGTTGTGATATTGTTTAATAGAATGTTTATTAAACATCGATTTATCATGGGGCTTGTCATATGTCGGGCACGCCGCGCACGCCGCGTGGGTGACGAGCCAGCACGTCACACGTCACCCCGCGCGGGTAGCGGGCATCTGATTAGGGTGTCGCGTGCCGGCGAACAACCGCTGCCGACAGTTTTGTCATCGCAACGACGCTTGTGACGTAGTCACAGTCAGCCTACGTCATCTGGACCAATAAATAAATGGAGAAGCCGCGTTTAGCGTGACGTTATTTTTGAGTTACTATGTATAAGGATGAGTAATAAAAACGTCTTGAGGTAGACGTTGTGGTGAGTTGTGATTTCAGAATGACAATGCTTGCACATTTTTTTTTTTCTGAGAGTAATGTTGAGGAAAAACTTATAAAATATAATGCTTTCAATAGGAATAAGAAAAACATTGTATTTAATTTTTTTTATATCTTTTTGTTAAGGAATCTACCAAGCACAATATTTTGCTTGTTATTTTATGTTGTATACTTATACTTTTGATGCAAAAAACACGCCCTCTTGTACAACAAACATGACGCTTGTGTACAACAACTGCGTTTTCCCACATCATGTCCCCTATCTATGTCTACCCGTCGTCGAAAGCTTTTAATCACACTTCGAGTGGCGCGATAAGCTAAACTTATCAGTTAATTTACAACAGGTAGTATGTACTTAATGATTATTATTACAACCACTTTATTACGGTATGTGTTTCAAATATTAATATAACGCGTTATTTCTGAGCACAGTTACTTACCGCATCCAAAGCTTCTCACATCTCAGTGGGAAGACCTTGGATATGCTCACGCGCAAGATAATATCAACATCGATGACGAAGTCGAGATAAACGTACCGCTTACTACTTATACGGATATTTATGATAAATACAAACTCGTGAACGGCTGATCTTTTGTGGTGATCTCGTGACAGATTTTCCATTGTGAACCGGTAAGGTTGGTAAGCGTCGACACGATATAAACGATGTGGTATTCCTTAGCCTTGTTGAGAATTACTCCCACTCCACGCTTCTTTTTTTTTGTTTCAAATAAAAGCGTAGGTAATTATGCCAATGAAATTATAGGCCTGAAGGACTCCTTAAGATGGTGTGTTTGACGGGCGTAATTACGAGTAGGGTTGTCCCAGGTGTACGTGACCTCCAATTTTATTATTGTGGGTAATACCCCATAGTATGACCAAAATGATTGCAGCTGTTCCTAATAGGGAGAAATTTCGCTTGAACACAAGAGGAAGATATAAGTATGACGCTTCTTTAAAAAACAAATTATTATAAATACATAAAACCCGACTGGGGTAAACCCGTAAGGGGGTAATAAGAGGGTTGAAAGTTTGTATGAAATTTCTACAGTTTGTAAATTTTGTACTTGAAATTTTGCATTTACGCTCTTGATTGATAAAAATAAACATGTATTTATTGGTTTTTGGAAATTGCACTCGTAAGGGGGTAAAAAGGGTTGAAAGTTTGTATGAAGTTTCTACAATTTGTAAGTTGGACACATGACATTTTAGATTTATGCTCTTGGTTGATAAAAATTATTCATGTATTTAGCGGTTGTTGGAAATTCTACGGAGATAAAATAGGAGTTGAAACTTTATATGAAATTTTAGATGACGCTTCTTTAAAAAAAAAATATTATAAATACATAAAACCCGACTGCGGAAAAATAATTAACTGAAAAAAGAAAAACATGTATTAGATATAATTTATACATTAAATATTATGAGGCGCTGCCAGAGCGTTGACAAACGAAGTTTTGGTAAGTTTGCCTATAATGTTTGTCTTTTTAGTTAATTATTTTTCAGCTTTTATGGCTTTATAATAATTTGTTTTATTACAAAGTACAAAAAAGTCTCCAAATAAGTTAAGTGGTATTTTTTTTTCTTGCTATCTATACTTATCTTGAATTTGTGCCAAAATCTAAAAAAAAGCGACAGGTCACTCACTCACCTATCACGAAATATTGAAAACTGCTAGACGTATAAAGATGAAATTTGGCAGGAAGTTTCCTCAAGAGACGTAAGTGCGCACTAAGAATGGATTTTTGGAAATTCTACCCTTAAGGGGGTAAAAGGGGGGTAAAAGGGGGGGTGAAAGTTTGTATGAAATTTCTACAGTTTGTTAATTGTAAACTTAAAATAGGTAAAGCATTTACGCTCTTGATTGATAAAAAAAATCATGTATTTATTGGTTTTTGGGAATTGCACTCGAAAGGGGGTAAAAAGGGGGTTGAAAGTTTGTATGAAATTTCTACAATTTGTTAGTTGGACACATGAAATTTTAGATTTACGCTCTAGGTTGATAAAAATTATTCATGTATTTAGTGGTTGTTGGAAATTCTACGGAGATAAAATAGGAGTTGTAACTTTATGTGAAAATTTCACGTGTTTAATTAATAGTGTTACGATATAGATATTTTTGGAATGGTCTATTTATTAGCTAAAGTCTGATACCCATATTGTTATGACAGCGAAAACAGCTCCTTTTTTTGGGGGTGGGGGATTATATTTAAAAAATATATAGCCTATGCCACTCCCACAATTCAGACGAATCCCTTCCGCAGTCGGAAAAGGCAATTAAATTTTCGTATGATTTTTTTCTGTAAAGTGTTACTTATTTGACCGTAGCAGTGCTTGCAAAAATCATTAAACATTGTCAGTTAATGATGAAAAAATAACATCGCATTTGAGGCATTATTTTAAGAAAACATTTAAAATAATATTACAAGCTTTTATTATTTTCACCTGTCCCGTGTTCTTAGCTATGTTTGATGAAAATCGGTTCAGCCGTTCAAAAGTTATGGGTGTTTTACTCGGGTTGTTGTTTGAATCGGGGTGTTTTCGCAAGATATCGTATCATAATTACCGATCGAAGCGTGTCTATTACTAGATAAATTATGTAGCATGAAATAAAAAATGTGTGGGGATTTTTATGCTGTAAAAGCTTGTTTAAAAACATTTTTTTAATATAAAACCTTATTTAAACCTACATTTTATTTGGGCATTTATTAACATTTTCAAATTGTACCTATATGAGTAAAATAAAATTTATAAAGTGCATTGTTGCATGTGAGTACTCGTAACTTAAAAGGTAATTTTGGTTGACCAAAAATGAATCATTAAATAAACAATGGGTTTAATTTATCATTTTGAGGCATCGAAATACTTGGAATGAAAGTATTACAAATATAACCTATGTAGAAAATACGCAAACAATGAATTTTAGAATTTAAGTTGAATTAGTTGTTAGTCAGTCGAAGTTATGTATTTGTTTTCAGTAGACCATGTAAATTTCATTTTCATTCATAAAATATAAGTACCTACCTAGATTCCTACCTATATATTTGGAATTTTGGATACCTATCCATGTAGGTAACTAAAACTCAAACCTATTTGGGTGACGTAATCCTCATAATATGTATTTTACTTTTTACTATAAATCATATGAACGCATTTAATAATGTTCCGTATTGTGTCGGACGTCAAGATTCTCACATCCCATATCTGCCCGTGGGTGTCGTAAGAGGTGACTAAGGGACATACCAGAGAATGGGCAGCAGCGTTCTCTGTGCATTTCATAACAAACTGCGATCGCCAACCCGCCTGCCAAGCGTGGCGATTATGGCAAACCCCCCCCAAACCGATGAATAGCGCAACCATGAAATGGCCTCTAGTTCCCGTGTACCCTCGACTACGGTAGCGGTCGAGGCGATGGCGTGGCAAGGGGTGCGAAGAATTTCCGGAGTGGACCCGACTACCCCAATTAAAACCGCCGACATACAACACGCGAATACTCCGGACCGACGAGAAGATAGTCGAACTCGAGGAAGAGTTGAGCGGGTTACGATGGAGTATCATAGGGTTATCTGAAGTCCGAAGAGAGGGGGAGGACTCGATAATCCTTGAATCCGGTAACCTGCTCTACTTCCGAAAGGGCGACCGGCAGTTCCACGGTGGTGTCGAGATTATCGTCCACAGGTCCCTTGTGGCCAACGTAGTGAGGATCGAGAGTGTGTCGACCAGGGTGGCGTACCTTATACTCAGAATATTCTCAAGGTATTCGCTAAAGGTCATACAGGTCTACGCCTCGACCTCGGCGCACCCCGATGACGAAGTAGAGACTATGTATGAGGAAATTGCCAGAGCCATGCATGGTCATAAAAACTCACTTCACCGCGGTCATGGGGGACTTCAACGCGAAACTGGGTAAACGAGACTATAATGAGCTGCGAGTGGAGAAATTTGGATTTGGACGACGGAACCACCGGGGTCACCTACTGTCCAGTTTTATGGAGAAGGGGGGCCTCTGTATGATGAACTCCTTCTTCAGAGATCGTGAGCACAGGAAGTGGCCCTGGCAGAGTCCCGATGTTGCAACGAAGAATGAGATAGACTTCATCATGTCGACGAACAAGCAAATGTTCAATGATGTCTCTGTGATCAACGCGGTAGAAACCGGAAGTGATCACCGAATGGTAAGAGGCACATTGAACTTAAATATTAAGCTGAAAAGATCTCAACTGATGAAGTCTACGCTCCATCCAGCACAAATTCAGATTCAAAACCCTGAAAGGTTTCAGCTCGAACACCAGATTCGTTTCGAGTGCCTAGGTAGCTCCGTGGACGATTACAACGATGGGTTCGTGGAAACTGTCCATACGGTCGGGTCTAAGTTTTTCAAGACCCGTCGTGCAAATAAGAACATGAAACTATCCGATCCAACTCTCAAGTTCATGAAGGAGAGGCGTGAAATGATCCTGCAGTCTTAAAACGGTGCGTGGAACTATCGGCGGTTCAATAGACAGATCTCGAAGTCCTTGAAAAGCGATCTCCGCCGCTTTAATACTGAGCGTATTATCTCGCGTGGTAATTCCAAGCATAGCCCTCTCCATTGCCCTTTGGGTGACTTTAAGCTTTTTGATGAGGCCCATTGTGAGCGACCACGTCTCTGTCCCGTAAGTAATCACTGGCAACACACACTGGTCATAGACTTTCGTCTTGAGACACTGTGGTATGTTGGACGAGAAGATATCGCGCAACTTCCCGAACGCTGCCAGCCGAGCCGTATTCGACGGTTGACCTCTTTGTTGAAGTTGAACCTACCTTTTTTTTTTTTTTTTTTTTTTTTTTTTTTTTTCCCGGGGTGGAAAATCCTCATTGGATGTCCTCCGCCCTGGGGTGGGTGGAGGGGTCTGTCAGACTCGTACTGACTAAAAACCACCCCGGTGTTCCATCTCACACCTACGCTGGGGGTCGTGGGAACAACGGTACTTCCGCAACCCCCAGCTAGTGCCGGCCCGCCTCCGCGGGCCTCGATCTCGGGTTGGGGGGGAGTGAGGTGTTTGCACCCCCCGCAACGTCTAAGAGGGGCGCGCGTGGAACACTACGCACCACCACCTCGGGCCCAGATGTGTGGTGGACGACGGACGTCCCCGAGTCCGTCGCCCTAGGACCCATTTAGGGGGGCCGGAAGAGGGCGTTGTCCGCCCTCCGCCGACGCCCGGCGCGTCTGCTGCGGATCGGGTTAGTGGATGAAATCTCCCACTCCCTCTCCGCAGCCTCCTTCTGCGAGACGACTGTTTCGCAGAAGGATACCACCGCGTCCCAGGACTCCTCGCTGCCGACCATAGACTCGACTACGGCCGGCAGCGACAGGTCACTGCCTACTTCAGAGATGAGGGCACGGCGTGGCCCCTCCCAAGCGGCACACTCAGCCAGCGTATGCCAAGCCGTGTCCTCCCGGCAGTCGACGCAGTGATGACACCGGGCGTCCGGCTCCCTGCTTATGCGACACAGGTACTTTCCGAAGCAACCATGCCCCGAGAGCACCTGCGTCACCCGAAACGACAGGGAGCCGTGCCTCCTCCCCAGCCAGCGCTCGAGCACTGGCCGGACCGCCTCGATGGTATTGAGGCCGGCGGTAGGGCGTGAAAGCCTGTCCCGCCATTCCGCCACCAGGACCTCGCGAAGCTGGGACTGACACAACTCCATATGTCGCTGCATCAGCCCTTCGCCCCGCACCCGCGCTTCCTCGCGCCAACGATACAGTGACGCGAGTACCTTCGCCTCCAGGTCCCAGGGTGGGGATCCGGCCAGTGCACAAGCCGCCTCGTAGGAGATCGTGCGATACCCCCTGATGACTCTTGACGGCCATCGCTCTCTGCGGCTTTCGCAGAACAGCGATGCTGCCGGCCGTCAGGTCAGCCGCCCAGATCGGGGCCTCATACAGGGCCATTGATCGCACGATCCCCACGTAGAGCCGCCTACAGGCAGCACTCGGGCCCCCCAGATTGGGAAGCAGCGTTGACAGCGCCCCAGCCGCGCCCAACAACTTGGGCGCCAGCCGCCGGAAGTGGGGGCCGAAATCCCACCGGCTGTCGAGCACCAATCCCAGGTACTTCATGGTTGACTCGACAGCGATTCGAGCCCCCCCGACGACTATGTGGGCATCGGGCGGTGGCGCCCGCCGGGGGCCATGAAAGACCATGGCCTCCGACTTGTTGAGGGCCACCTCCAGGCCAAGGCGCCGTATGCGGCTCACCACCTGTGAGACCGCAGCCGTCGCCAGCAACGCTGCCTCCCTGTACGAACTCCCCCGGGCGGTGACCAGCGTATCGTCCGCGTAACACGTCAGGTCTACGCCCGGTTGGAGTTCGCCCCTCAGCACCCAGTCGTACCCGATGTTCCACAGGGGCGGGCCCAAGACCGAGCCCTGTGGAACACCGCACGACATGCGGTGCTGGTTTTCGACGCCATCACGTCCCACATAGGTGACACACCTCTCCGCTAAATAAGCCCCGACAAAAGTTGAACCTACCTAACGGAACCGTTAGGTAGGTTCAACTTCGGGTTTGGGGGAGGCCTATGTCCAGCAGTGGACGTCTTTCGGCTGATATGATGATGATGATGATGAACGGGACCGTTTACTAGACATAATAGTCCATAACTTCCAGAATAGAGTCTCCGACTTTGATAGGAGTGGGTGCAATATGGGCATTCAACATCACCTTGTTTATGTCCATGTTCATCTTAAGACCCACTCTTTCGGAAGCTCTACTGAGGTCATCGAGCAATGTACTGAAGTCCATAAGCACGAGAACCAAGGTTACCGATATAGACCGAAGAATTGCCAAACTTAAGTGGCAGTGGGCAGGGCACATTGCTCGCAGAACGGATGGCCGTTAGGGCCGAAAAGTTCTAGACTGGCGACCGTGTACCGGAAGACGCAGCGTTGGAAGGCCTCCCTCTAGGTGGAGCGACGACCTGGTCAAGGCTGCGGGCGTCCGGTGGATGCGAAACGTACAGGATCGATCAGTGTGGCGACGCTTGGGGAAGGCCTATCACCAGCAGGGGACGTCTTTCGGCTGAAATGATGATTATTTAATAATGCATCAATGAAATACATGGACAAGATGAGACCAACAATACGCTTTTTGAAGATTTCAGGAGTGTGTAGTAACGAACACTCAGAATGTCGAACAAAAACAAGGGAATGAAAGAAAATTTGCTCGAAAATAATATAAAAATAACCGGCCAATAATATAAAAGTAACATATACGTAATATACGAAACGTTCGTTCGATATACGTATTATCACCAAATTTCAAGTTCATAGGTCAATGGGAAAATGAAAAATCCAGCGGAACGAAAAAAAAAAAGGAATCTAAACCATCGACTGCTTCTTGATACGATCGCATAAAATAGATAGCGAGATATCTAGCCATATTATGTAGGGCAAAGTCTATATTTTGTGTACTTTGCTGTGGGTTTTCCTATTACTGTACTTACTACGCACTTAATCTTCACTGGGGCTTACCAAACTAAATTATGCATATCAAAAAGGAAATTGAATTTATATCCTGCTTGCGGTCAACAAAAAACCACTCGTATACAGCGATAAAAACTTTGGTCTTTGTTTTTCGAACAATTGTATATTACGGCGAATAACCTACGCAACAAAATATTTTTTATTTTTCCCAGCATGCAGTAGGTACACGAGGAAGAAGAATGTTACCTTTCCTTACAGGTAGTGTTTCCAATTTAGGTACAACACATGCACGTAAGCTGCCTCAAAGCCCGCTATATGATATGCAATCTCAAATTCTAATTATTCAGAATTTCGTAGCTTCAGTAATCTAAATGGCATGTAATTTGTTGTGGAGCGGAAACGCGCCTGAACTCCGAAACTAATTCGTTGTGTTGAAATTACTGAATATTTAGTGTCAGTCATTTAGCTGTTTGTGTTATGACGAAGTGTAGTTTACACGAGTCTGAATAGCGCCTGCCTGTAACGTGAACGCAAATATTTGTGTTTTCAGCACTTCAAGCTTTTATGTCAGGTTACTGTATTTCTTCGGCTTTTCATGTCTCTTTCTCTCGTACCTTCTTCTACATAGCCCAGTAGAAATCGACACAAAAAAAGGCTTACATCGCAAAGCATGATGTAGTTCTGATTTATTGCTATATTGTATGGGCCAGTTAGGGTAGTGTGAATCCAAATTTGCAGCTTCGAAAAACTTGTGCGAAATTATGCGAGTTTTTGCTCTAATAGTCATAAACTATGCGTTTTTCGACAAAAAGATCCGTACTTTTTAAAGTTCATTTAATTTGCAACAATTTAAGCCCAACCGTAAACCCTAGAGGGATCAAGCTATGGCCTTCAAAAATCATAGCCCGCAAATGTAAGAAGGAATATAGTTCGTTCAATCCACGAAGACGCGCCCCACCACTATTCCTCCTAACCGTATATGTGTGCAAGCTTACGTCAATGTTTGAGTGTTATCGGTATACCTATGAGTGCACACGCACACTACAATGAATAGACTAATCATTATAATAATTTATAGAAGAAGAATAGACTAATCATATAATTGGTGGGGCGCGTCTTCGTGGATTGAACGAACTATACAGGGGTCGTGCTAGAGAGCTGGCTTGAAATGCCTTTTGACATGATTATAATAAGCCTTTTCCTTTGGTACTATGCACACTAAATGATATTCAGAGGGCTTTGTCTCAATGCTTCAAAAAAAAATTTTACCTTCTTGTTGTTTTTCATTATTGTGAATGAACTATTAGTCTCACAGACTTTGTTTTGTTTTTAATGAATGGAAATTAAATGTAGTGCAACTTTATTTCTAGTGATTTTTCTCATAGGACGAGCGATTTTGCCAATATCAAGATCCGGACGGGAGCATAACTAAAAATGGCCAATTTTTATCGCAATCTATAGTGCTCATAGAGCTGCGGTTGAGCTTAAATTGTTGCAAATCTAATGAACTATAAAAAAGTACTGAGCGCTTCAGCCCAGTTCTCAGGCAAGTACACGCCCCCTTGCATCCCTTCTTACATTTGCAGGCTATGATTTTGACATGGTGTTGTGAGGTTGGCTCGTTGTTACTTGCTAGTGAGATGAGGCCGCAGGAGTTAATTTCACAACCCCACTCGATGGGGTCCTTTCCCTACCCCCAGCCACTTTTGCACTTGGTGGTAGGTGAGGGGCGCATGGAATCTCGGCAATCTTTCTCAGCAAATAACCCAACATTTCGTAGTTTTTCGCGTGGTGCGCAGCAAGCACGTTTTTCGAAGTTGCAAAATTGGATTTATACGGCTTGTGTTTAAACTAAACTAACTGAAAATCCAGAACTACATCAAGTGCTCATGCTGAGATAGGAGCCTTTTTGGTCTCGCACGGGGTAATTTATTTTTATTTTTTATTATTGTTTGTGTTTTTCTTATCTCGTGTCTCCTGTGCGGGTCACAAATAAATATTTTTCTTTCTTTCTTTCTTTCTTTAAGTGTCGATTTCTACTGGGCTATACAATAATACGAAAGATTAAACAGTCAGAGGTACGTGCTAACTATATTTTGAACAAATGTACTTCGTTCTGTGACTGAAGGATCTCAAGATTTCGTTCGGTCGTGTGAAGTGGCGGCGCGTTGGGAACAGAAACAAAAGAATGACTTACTTGGCGGCGGGCACGTTGGTGAGGCATAAGAAGTTGTTGCGAACACTGCGCAGGCTCGCCAGGACCTGCGCGAAGGGCGTCACGATCAAGTCTTCCCCGTGGCTGCGGACAAAAATAAACCTTGTAAATACACACCCAAGATGCAAATCGCTGCGAATACGCTCAAACAAATCATAAGGCAAATCTATAATGAAAGGAGCTAGGCTTACAAAAGGATTCTGTTTTGAGGCTGGCAATTTGATACCATTGCGTACATTTTGAGTTATTAATGGTCCTAGATACCTTCCTTACCTAGCTACAGAATAATGTTTCCTAACCTAACAAGTTCTCAAGGTTAAAAATGAGTCGCAGTGTTCAAATATTGTTTCAGTAAAAGGCGACAAGGGCTGAAACATAAAAGTTTACGAGTTGGAAGTTTATAAAATGTTCTTAAATATTTTACACTGTTTTCTGAATAGGATTTCTTGTTATAAGTTAGTACTTAAAACGTTGTGGGTCTAAAAGGGGAATACATAATTTATATAGTCCAGGAACAACGTTCTCTCGGAGAGGTACTTAAAGTAACGCGTGTATAATAGATTTATTTATAGTTTTGTGATAGTTTGATGGTTGATAATAAAACTTTACAGTGATTTATCTCTTTAATATAAAACGATGCAACGTTGAAATATCAGCAGCAGTGGTATAACAGACATAGAATGACTGTACAAACAAATAACAAACAGTAACTCTCATAACGATGACAAAAGTTTGCAAAGGCAATGGATTTTTATTTTACCTAACTACGGTAAAGCCAAAAGGATGGGTTATGATTTTAGCATTCAATGTATGTATGTATGTTTGTATTTACATATATTCCTCCGTAGCTCCTAAACTGTTCATCCGATTTTGATGAATAAGGTGTCTATCGATTCGTTGTTATGGCCCGGGTAACATAGGCATATGTATTTTATTCAAGCATCAATGCTCAAGTAGGTAACCAAGACTCAGGTATCAAATCAAGTATATTATTCTTCCTTAACAGTGTAACATTTATTAATTACTGAAGATTTTCATTCAGGCAGATCCTAGAGAGATATATAGATAAGTACACTACACATGATAATCTAAAAATAAAAATGGTAGTTCTAAAAACTAAAAAACACGCTTTAATGGTAAATTGAACTAAAAAGTCGCTAATCCTGCTAATGGGCATGGCTAATGGGACAAACTATTTAAACGCGCACGGAAGAATCAACTTTTACTACTTGTAAATTTAAATTTTTGTTTGACGTTCAAAAGTGCCGCTTATTCGCCTAGTTGAATAAATATATTTGTCTTTGACTTTGGCCAAATTATTGCATTGTCATCGGACCTTGATAAGTGTGCAAAGTTTCAAATCAATCCCACGTTTTGAAGGGGGTGAAAATCACGTTCAAAGATTCCGTTACATTGATACATAGATACATACATACCAAGCTAATAAAAGCGTGTTAATAAAGTATTTTCAAACTGTTGTTACGGGTTTTTTTTACAATTAACCAAGTAAATGTAATCTCATTAATACGGCAACTGGAAATTGAGAAAAAGGCTGAAGTACTTCCCTGTACTTGTTCAAAATGGCTGTGTAATAAGACGTATAACATATACATATATAAAAATAAATGTAATAAAAACGGTTTTACGTTCATATGTTACGCATCCGTTGAAGTACCTACAATAGATTCTTAGGTAAGTAATGATATTTGTATGTTGTATAGAGAAATGCTCGTCTGATTCTAAAACATATTTGATTAAAGTAACAAAACTAAGTTATTAAACAACCTTCCAATCGAACCTGAAAAGGTTTCTCTAAACTAGCTGTAAACGAAATTATTATTTCTTGGAATATATTTGCCCAGCAAACCCTCAATGTTATTTATAGAAGGGTGTGGGCGTAAGACGAGGAAGATACCTCCACAATTTAATACCTGAACTTCGGAAGCCTGACAAATTCACTGGAGCGAAACTGGGAAGACATCTTATAGTTTCCATTAGCATTAGTGGGTCCGTTAATATTCAAAGGAAGCACAGAATCTATTCCATATTTGATGTTCAATTAATTAGCTACTTTCAAAGAATCTTCAATAAAAAAAGTTATTGCAGACTTTTTAATTTTCATTTTAAACCGTTTTGGAAAGAATCACTTTGCGCTGGCGGAGTTAAAAGTTTATTAATGATTTACTTGAAAAGTTTCACTGGGAAGCAATATCAGGCGCATAGGTAAAAAGAAGAGGGTTGTTTGTTTACACAATATTAAAATTGGCTACATTAGCAATCGAGAATCAGAAGATGAGAATTTAAAAGTTATGTATTTTTAATGTACAATGGCTAACTGAAGTTTATAGCACTGCACATTACTATTCGCGATATATTTGTTGTATCTTATTTCTTTAAGCAGAGCGTGATTTACACTCCTATTGACTAGGAAACAATTAATTATGGAGTGCTGCCTACGCTACGCCAAGAAGAATACAAAGCTTAATCATTATGTAGGTATGCGATAAGGCTTTCAAGTTGTGGTTCATTTGCAAGACTAATCACCCCACGCAATAAACTGTCCAGATGTTAGCGTGAGACTTTCATGATAAACGTATGTTCAACGTTCACAACGTATTATGCGAAGTTACTTTCTATTCTAACCAGAGTTACGGTTATAAAAGCGGCATTTGTAAAGTTTTTCATTTGAATTAAATAGCTATGGGAATACCCAGCATAGTATGAAGAGGCGGATAGTTGCAATTTGTAGCTCTTGTTCGTACACACATTTTATATGTGAGAGCTCAAAGCTAAAATGAACGTACCGTGAAACGCGACATTTTATTTAAATTAAAGCTGCAACTGCTGATGCTGATATACCTTACCTACCAAGTAGTATTACTACTGAATGTCGTTTTGGTACAATACTTAATCTACTGAGTAGTTACTTATTTGTTGTCTTTCTCTTTGAAGCAAAACCTTTACGTAGAGCTACATAATGTCTATGTACTTGGGGGTAGTCGCACAAACTAATCTCTTTATAGTTAGTGTGCCTTGCACTCTAATTACCGTAGCTAATAGATGTGGCTTTGTGGTTAGGAAGTTAGAACAAGTTTCTAACGCTTTGTATGTGCAATTTCATCAAATATTTATGAAACACACATACATTTGGGATGAAAGTCCTTCCACCCAAGTAATATTTGCGCAAAGAGATAGAACGCCAATCCGTGTTTTGAATTTTTGTTTCTGTAAAGTCATCATGAAAATTAAAATGGAACATCATTCGTTGACATTCTTTTGTTTTAATTTTCATAGGATCGTTAATTTTACGGGCTGTGTTATGATATTTTTATAGACATCGCGGACGCTCTGCGGTGGTTGTCAGTGGACCATAAACAACAGCTCATTGATGTGTAAATTAATGACACTTTCCACTTTTCATGAGCCCCATTTTTTCACCATGCCACCGAAAGATTGTATAATGTAAGGTAATCTTTCCACCCCACTGTTCCCTCAAGGTTATTTTTAAGTTAAAAGAGATACCTACTCCCGTTTCTTGTAAATGCCAATTAGCATCATCCGACGTTTATCCTCCGAATTTCATTATTTAAATTACTCTTAAAAGAAAAACAAAAGTAAAGACTGTCAATAAAACGTTGTCTCGTTTAAAACAATTTTGAATGGCTAATAAAATAATACCTGCGACGCTTTAACATTGAAATAAGACTGCGGTAGTAAATGTACGGTGAATATAGGATATTTATTCATGAGAACAAAATATGTATGAAGAAATATTTTTGAGTATTAAAGGGGATGGTGAACGGGAGTTTGTTTTCTTTGGCGAGTATGTTATGATGAGCTGCGAAACAACATTTGAGCGTCGTGCGGGCGAGCGTCCGAGAATTATCTCGTATCTGTGTTTACATCGTAAACAAAATGGATATCGCAAACATTAAAATGATTCAGATTAAATATTACACACATTATCTATTATTGATAAATTTATTTAGATGAGATTTCTAGCACTATTATAAACATATAAAACTAGATTGCGTTAGAATATTGTACTTTCATTTTATTAGGTATTTGTCATTGCTTGATAACTAAGTAGATATAGGCTTTTGTCAGATGTATGCTTAGCGAATTCGCGGCGTAGTAGCCGCTTCGTAGACGTTACGTAAGGGCTACGCCACGTAGCAAAACGCATACACTATATACGTAAAAAACTAACAGCGTTGCGTAGAAATGGTTTGCATTAGCATCCCGACGACAAAAAAATATTAAATACATACATAGACTAACGCCTTTTCCCACGGGGGTAGGCAGAAACTACAGAATGCCACCTATGATCCTTATATACTTCTTTTGCTTCACTCACATTCATACATCTAGTCATACACGCATGCCGGTTATGAGTACTGCACACCTGGCCTTTCTGAAGAACATCGCCAATAAGGTCTATGTATGTCTTTCTAGGGCGTCCCCTCCTGGCGTTTCCATTCACGTCGGCCTTGTAAATTACTTTTCTTAGTCACCTTTCATGTAGTTTTAAGAAGACTCTTTTGTCCTGCAGTGAGACAGAACTGGCTGGCATAATCTCATTATTTATAGATATGATTAAATTATGCTCGTTCCTACATATTAATACAACAATAAATAAATTGAGTAGTAGGTTTTCGGGCAGTAGTAAAAATTCAATTCATTATTACTATAACATGACTATCATATAATATAACGATTTGTAATATTATATTATCAATAAAAATCTTCAATCGCTTGATAACTGTATAAAATGCAATATCACTACCTATTTAGTTGAGTTTCATTTGCAGAGGCGGAAAACTTTGAAGAACAAATATTATCTACAGGCTCCAGAACATTTAGGCTCTTTCCTGACGGTGCTACGCAATTTGAGAGGAAACGCGGTCGTAGACATGCGACGGAATATCCTAAGTAAAAAGCCATAATTCGAGCTTTGGCTCTCATGTATTTCCTCCTCCAATATTGGACTAATTTAAAAGATATTCCATAAACCGAAAAATAAATACTGTACTCCTTTAGTTTTCTTTTTTGACGATAAATTATCTTTAGGAGCACTAAAACCCTCACAAAAATTATCAAAATTGCGCTGTCAACAGAGGTTTAGTGTACAAGGACAACTATAAATAAAAAAGAAAACAAAGAAGCACAACATATACATCTTTTTTTATTCAATTTATGGAATATCTTTTAAATTTGTCCAATACTGGAGGAGGAAATAGGCAAGAGCCCAACCTCGAATTATGATTTTTATTAAGGAAATTCCGTCGGAGCTCTCTGTCCGCATTTTGTCTTAAATTGCGTCGATAGGTGATATTGCGTACGTTTTATCTATGAAACATTCTAGTGCGTACTGGTCGAATTGATCGAACATACTTGCAATTTCACACAGTAAAAATCGCTTATCGGTGTGATATAAATCAAATTGCATCGCACCATCAGGAAAGGGCCTAACAGGAGTAACAGGCACTTGACAATTTCATGGTATTACTTTCCCTCCCCATTAAGTTGTGCTTACAGGGTTTATTAAAATGCTACAAGAGATAACAACGAGCGAGTAAAATAAAAAAAGCCTAAATAGTACCTACCAATATGTTCTATATTATTAGGTACAAGAGGTCCAAAAGAATTGTTAAGGTAAACGGAACGCCCAGCATGCTTTTTGTTTCCAATATTTACAGCATACAAAGCACAACAAACACAGTGAAATTACTTGATGACTTTTAATCATAATCGTCTTTAGGTGACCCGAGTTCAGCAATAGACTATAGGTACCTAATTCGAGTTAATGAATATTAATACAGCGCACCGAGATGCCACGGCACTGCTAGTGATGGCATTGTCAAAACTTTCCATACAAACCAATGTTTAACCCTCGAAGGAATAAATAGTAGTTTAAAAATCACGCTTTCATGGTAAATTGAACTAAAAAGTCGATAATCCTGAAGATCTTGGTAAGGCTAATGGGACAAACAATTTAAACGCGCACGGTAGAATCAAATTTTATTTCTTGTAAATTTTAGTTTTTGTTTGACTTTCAAAAGTGCCGCTTATTGGCCTAGTTGAATAAATATATTTGTCTTTCGACTTTAACTAAATTATTGCATTGTCATCGGTCCTTGATAGGTGTGCAAAGTTTCAAATCAATCCGACGTTTTAAAGGGGGTGAAAATCACGTTAAAAGATTCCGTTACATTGATACATAGATACATACCAAGCTAATAAAAGCGTGTTAAAAAGAGGGGTGTTATAAGTTTGACGTATGTGCTTACCTGTGTCTCTGTTTGTTGCATTGTAGCTCCTAAACGGATGAACCAATTTTGATTTCGTTGTTTGAAAGGTGACTTTATCGAGGGTGTAAGACAAACACACTAGCTAAGAAGCTATGTTTGATGAAAATCGGTTCAGCCGTTCTAAAAGTTATGGGCGGTTTATTGTTTGAATTGGGATGTTTTCGCAAGATTTCGTGTCATAATTACGTGTTCAATAGATTGTCGATCGAAGTGTGTCTACTACTAGATAAATTATGTGGTATGAAATAAAAATGTGTCGGAGGATTTTAAATTTTCCTTTTTTTTCATGGAATGTCACCGTTAACTCAAAGGAATTGACGTCTAGTGACAAGTCTGTTTATGGCAATGACAGCTGAAACTTGTACTCAGTGCACGATGCGTGGGCAAGAATTTTAGTAATGGCATCTGGTGCTCTTTGCTCATTTTGTAGCATGTGATATTTAAGTCTTTCTCTATTTTACGATAATGACCGCGTGCACTGAAATAAATAATGACACACAACGTACAAGAAGTGATTTAACTGAGCGCTGAATCTATTACAATCGTAGAAATCATGTGAGTTGACAGTCATGTGAAGGTAAGGATGGCGGTGTTTTTGGCGGACCGGTTTGGAAGCCTGCCAGGCGTCACGTGCCCGACTTAGTGGTCTAGCGAGCCAGTTGGAGTACGTGAGCACGATATTATTGTATCATCGGAATATACGCTACCGAGGTACACTTATCGTGACATACCTGATAATATGATACCTTATTCAGAAAATTACGCTACCGTAAGTTGTCACACGTGCGCGTTCTCACATATCCAAGTTGAATATTTTTATATGGATTTATATATATGTATTTGTGCACTAGTCATGCTCCGTGTATTCTCCGTAATCTATTTCGTGTTGTCTGTTTGCTGAGCACGACGTGTCTTGAATCTTCACCTCCAGTTTTAAGAGAATACGGGAGAGAAATCTACATATAAAACAGGCTATTATACTAAAACCCGGGCATACGTCGTTTGTTCTCAGATACATAAGACTTAAGCTTTAGTTGTGTTTGTATTATGCAAGAATACTAGGAACTAGGGCACATCTAGAGTAAAGATGGAGAGATTTTAATTTATTAGGTACTAGAGGACGCTTCGCGGTTTCACCCGCTTAGTTCCGTTCCCGTGGAAATACAGGGATAAAAATTAGCCTATGTCGCGAAATTAGTCTATGTATGGGTGTAGTGTAGCTTCCCAACGTTGAAAGATATTTTGAAATCGGTCCAGTAGTTTTTAAGTTTATTCGTTACATACAAAAATACAAATATTTAATCTATAATAATATTAGTATAGAAGTATAGATTAGTACCTATAGATATTAATTTCCTAAAAACCAACTCTGTTTTAAAACTAACTCCATACATAGGTATTTTGATAAAGGAAATTCATTAGTAAACGGCACATTCTCTGGTTTCTTGTATTTTAGTTTCCTTATTTACTTAAAATGTTATTATTACTACAACGTTTTACCGCGTTTCTAATACTACGTAGTACTATTATTATTTTATGTAACAGTTTACATACGTGCAGTTAAAAACGTGCTCATTTTTGCCTTGATTTATTGTAAGCATTACAAACTGAAAAAAACCCGATTCATGTGGAGTTAGCTCGAGTCATTTTCAGGGTAACCGTGCGATAAATAAGGAACATTTATCACATGGGACTTTTTAAATTTAAATGTCCCATTTTAGAGGCAGCGGGACCTAAATGCGAATGCCATGAATATTAACGCGTGTAGTAAGGGAGCCTCGTTTGGACGAGTGCTCAACTCTCCGCTAGTCGTTCTGCCTAGTTGTAGCCGCAGTCTATTAACTTTAACGAACGGCTATAGCCAGGGACCACTTTTCTCGTTTACTGCATCCTGTCCAAGAGAACTAACTCAATTATAAGGAATATAAAATAACGGCTGTGGAACTATTTCATACGAAGCATACGAGTATCAGATATGAATAGAGAACATATAAGCGAAGTTTTATAAGAAGAAAATCATTTACTACGATTCGAGAAACTGTAACGAGTACATAAAGGTGTGGAGATTTGATTATCTTAAATTGTTTTACGCGATAAACAGAGTTGTAGAACTTATTCCATCATTTTTGTCCGAATTGGATTAGTTAACAAAATAGGGCCCACAACCTCGATTTGTTCAGAACAACATTGGTATACGTATACAAGAAGGGAATAGTAAGTAGGTAATAATCCGTTATTCACTTAGACAAAGTACCTTCATAAACAAAGCGGAGCATTATTCCTCCTAATAAAGAGGGTAGTGTAATATGTTTTCATTATATATGTATGAAATGAGAACGGCAGATACTTCTTTTAGTTAGTTTAGTAGTATCGAGAGGAAAGTTTTCTCATTCATGTTCTGCTTGGGTTTACATTCTTTGACTTAGTAGAATAAAGTGATTACCTAATAATATCTCAAAATTATGGGTATCACGAACGAAGTTCGCAAAAAGGATTTGAACAATACGCATCAGTACATAATAAAACACTCTAGAAGCAAAAATAAGTTTAACCCTATCTGCTCGTTGCACCTTTTTCATGGCTAAACTTAACTGAACTGACTGAACCGGCTTTGATGATATTGTTCAGAATAGAAAAAGGATACTTTTTCAGCGCAGAATTTGCAAAACTTTAACGTACCATTTGCATGAAAATCAGTATGTCAGTCGCATGAGCCGCAAAGCACGGATACAAACTGTTTAGAAAACACTTATATAGCATTCTACAAAATTAAGCAATCAATATACACTGCATACTTTTTACTTTAGCTCAACAAACTAGCCAAATAAACATATTCAACAAAAAATCTAAGCTCGTTGCTTAGAACAAATAAAATCCACCCACGTCTCGTGTATTTTTGCTACAACGCGCAACAAAAAATATAGAATGGACTTGTAGGGGTCATGGACTTTTGTAAGTACACCAAGTTCCACTGCAATTATACCCTAGACTGCTTACCTCAGCGTTATACAGATGTTACTCTATTTGTTAGACAAGTAATACCTCGGCATCGATATCAAAGGTACTCGTAAGTTCGAACTATCGATAGAAACTTGTATTATTTTCTCCTACGAACTGAACTCCCACAAAGGCAATGTTTTCTTTGTGTTCAGTATTGGAGGATTCAGTAGCAATCTGAACTAATTTGATTCTTTCACAGTAACAAATTGGATTTATCACTTTGCTTAGAACATTTCAAGTATTTTTAGAATAAGGTTCTGTTGAAGGCTGACATATAATATTAGTTGCAGGTGCATGAGATACGACAGTCTGTTTATCTTGAACGCCCCCGCTCCCTGTTCAGACTAGTTTTCTGCGAACGCATCTCTCTTATTGCTCCGCCGTGTGTTTATGTTAAGCTTCACAAATACCACAGAATTAATTAAAACGTCTCGAGTTTATTAAACGTCTGATATTTTTAGTGCCAGACATAATCTTATTGTTGGAGTTATTTTTACGCGTCTCTAATTGGACAATTGGGTCTAAAATTACTTCACTTATAAAAACTCATAAAAGCTCTATTTATAATAGCTGCAGTTTTTTTATAATAGCGTGCAGTTTTAAATAGAGCAGATAATAGATACGTTTTATGTCTACTTATGTGGTAGATACTGATCTGGAATGGAAATATTCAAAGTGATGAAATATGTTATGCCCTTTTAGACAAAAAGGATAGCAAAAAGTATTCCAAACTAAAATATAGTTACCGCATAAGTTTGGGATCTGTGACATTCAAAGTCACAAAACTGAAAATGTTTTATTTAGTTTAGACATCACCGCAGCAAGAAGGGACGGAAAGTTCTGTTCTACAACTTTAAATGTCATTCAGAGCTTCCGCAGTTGTTGGAGCTGAACCAAAAGCCCCACTGGAACTTGTAACTGTCGATAACAAAATGGAAATTAATGAAACTAAACGGTTAATTTTCACAACGATACGATAACGTAGAAGACATAATATTGATTTACGAGAACCTTCAATGCACGTTCATACTGTCTCGCTTCTTCTTATCAATCATTCAACTAGAGTCAATTTTCATAGCTATTATTAGAAAAAGGCTAGAATGAGAAACACTTTTATTGATTTTTTCAACGATACAGGTTTTTGTATGAAGTATTTGCGATAAAAATGAGTTGGAATTGTTTGCAGAATCTTCAATATTTATAACTTGCTATTTAAATATGGGTCTTTTGAACTCGCAACTATATTTGGTATAAGCACAAACACTATTCTCTAGACTATTTAAGAACTTAAATCTGTATTGATCTATGAGGCGACATTCGACAACCATTCGTCTGTCTATTTGTAGAGGCAGATAAAAGACAATTTTATTGCCCTCAATTAATAGATTACGTCGGCCTAAGCAAATACTTGTACAGCAATTGTAGAGACTTTGTCTGGAGATGTTTAATAAATATGAAAGTTCATTTATAACTTCTTCATTGTTATTTCAGTTTTTATTACAAGCTAGTTTCTGCTCTGATTATGTTATACAATTATCTTTTATGTTGACGTTACTAAATATAAGTAGGTACCTACCTAAATCCCCTTCTATTAGGCTTATTTTAATTGGATTAAAACCTAAAACTAGCTAGCTCTTTTTATGCCCAGTACTTTAAAAACACCAATTTAACAATCCCGATATTAGTACTTATCCGCAGATTGGTTCCGATACAATTTCTGTTTTACTACTATTTTCAGTAGAAGACCCGCGCCAAATCACGTACGGACGGTAAATTGTATAAAACCTCATTCCGAGATTACGATGCCGCTTATTGTGTTACGTACAATTCGACATGTAAACAATTTTATTATCGTTACGTCCATTCGCCAGTTCCAGCACTGAAGGCCGAAGCCTTCCCTTTAAAATGGGTTTGTGAAAACTCGGCGTAAACAGATTTACCTACACGGACACCTACAGATACATTACCTACACTCCTACATGTATTCGATGAGTGTGTGTGCTCGTCAAACAACAACATGAGTAACGTTTTTCGTAAGTTAATTAAGTCTTAAGTCATTAATGAAGTATTTGTTCACACCACACACTACCCGTTTGTAGGTATGTTTAGTTTTATTTTACAAACACCGGCTGTTTCAAACGAATGTATCTCAGCGTAACTAAACCGCAACGGGTTTTTTTATGATTCTTATATAAGTAAGTACCTATTGGCTAAAAGTAATCAATTGTATTTTTACAAGGATGATGTGTATTAAAATGAGACTAATATCTCAAAAATATATCTGTCTTGAAACATGCATGTAACTATTAAGGTCCGACCGCACTAGGCGTAACTACGCGTCAGCGGAGCGACACGACAAAATATATTGTATGCGGTTTATCTCATACAAAGTATATTTGGTCATATCGCGTCGCGTCGCTCCGCTGACGCGTAGTGCGGTTTGACCTTTAACAAGTCAAATTAAAAAACCGTTTCAAACAAGCTTTTTAGCTTACCGTGCATTGTCATCCGAACCCAACGTGTAAGAAATTCAGATCATTTGGATGGGGACAACTGTTTTAAAATTGAGTTGCAAGATTTGACCCAAACAACAAGGCAAGTTAAAGAAAAGCTTGTAAAAAATACAAAGTTTTAGAGACATGAATACTTGCTAGAATTTGTAAATACACCACAGTATTCTACATTGTAAGTTTCTCTCCTACCTCATTTTGAACTCTTCAACTCTTGCTTCTAGCTTTTGTGGAAAATCACCTATGATAGACATTAGGGTACGTAATTTGTTTTTCATTATATTATGCACACCAGTGCACACCACAGAACATTTTTACTTGGTGCACACCGATATATTATTTCCTCTATGTATGCACATTTGAGGTTAACTTTTGACATTTATATTGGGTGACATTCTAGTCTATGATAAAACTATCATCGAATGAAATAGGTTGTATAGTAGGGTGTTTCATTTTTCCAAGGGTGTGATATTCATATGACTTTGCACGCTCCCCGGGTCTCACTGCCACAAAAATCGTATACATCACGAATATTTGATATTATTTAGAGGTTGCACATGTTGGTCACTTTTACCTCAAGTAGTGAAATGTTTTGGTATTGAGTTATGTGTGCTTAAGTTATGTTTTTTTCAATTACTCATGTAAATTTTGATTATTTATTCATCACCATCATCATTATTTCAGCCGAAATACGTCCACTGCTGGAGATAGGCCTCCCTCAAGCATCGCCACACTGATCGGTCCTGTGCGTTTTGCATCCACCGGACTCCCGAAGCCAAGTCGTCGCTCCACCTAGAGTAAGGCCTTCCAAGCAATGCTGCGTCTTCCGGTAAGCGGTCGTATGTAAAAAAAAAAAGACTCCAAAAGTCAGACTGAAATCGTGGCTTTTTTGTACAAACACTTCAGCACCTCGATGTACCGGTAGTCGATTTGGTACCGTTGCAGAGTCTGCAGTACAGCCCAAGTCTCGTTCGAGTCCAAAGCTTTCTCATAGTCCACAAACCCTAAGCAAAGAGGCAGGTTTTCAGTATTATACGTTACATTAAGGTTTTTACTTATAAAATTGAATTCATATTTATTCATTTGCATTCCACAATGTTGAACAGGAGGAGAAAGGTAAGTAAGTAACGCGATTATAGCTTGACGTTGCAAAAATGATATAAATTACTCAAAATTTTACAAAAATAAACAATTATAACAATCTAAACACGACTTTTCGATTTTCATCTGAAAAAGCCGAGCGTTAAAATGGTTTTTTTTTTTTTTTTTTTTTTATTTGTGATGGGTTTGCTCTTGACTCTAGTCTAGGTCAAAGGTGACAGAGACAGAGTCGACGATGGAGTGAGCTTACCCAGAAGAAACCTGTTCACTCTAACTTTGAAGAGATTCGGGTTGAATGCGTTCGGAAACACTGACGCAGGTAGCGAGTTCCATTCATTCGCTGTGCGCATTATGAAGGATGTTTGGAAGCGTTTGGTGCGAATTGGTGGAATGGCAACAAGGTAAGGATGATAACTTGCAGTACGTCTAGATGTCCGATGGTAGAAGGGGGCTGGTGGGATGAGGTCGTGGAGTTCTTCAGCACACTCACCGAAGTACAGTCTGTAGAAGACCGACAAGCAGGCAACCTTGCGGCGATGAGCCAAGCTGTGAAGCCTGGCACCCGCCAGCTCAACGTCGCCAATGAGCCTCCTGGCTCTGCGTTCCACCGAGTCAAGCGCGGCAAGCTGATATTTAGCTGAGCCATCCCAAAGGTGACTGCAATACTCCATGCAGGATCGGACTTGCGCTTTGTAAAGGGTTAAAAGCTGTCCAGGCGTAAAGTATCGCTTCACCCTATTTAGGATGCCTAGTTTTTTGGCCGCAATTTGGGCTTTGTACTCAATGGAGGCGCCAAAGTTGAGACTGGATGTCAACTCCATGCCTAGGAGCTCGAGCCGATCAGTCACAGGAACAGACGCACCCCGAAAAGTAGGAGTTTGATCGAAAAGACTCCTTTTAGCGGTAAAAAGACACGCCTGTGTTTTGGTGGCGTTAAAAGAGACCAGATTGTCATCACCCCACTAGGAGACAAGGCTTAAGGTCAAATCTGTCCGCTCCACCATAGCCTCTCTCAAGGAACGAACTTCATCCGCGCTGGTTTATGCGCTGGACAAGTATCTCTCTGAAACAGTACTGTCATCTGCGTACCCAACAATACCAGGCTGAAGAAGGTCATTGATATGCAGCAGGAAAAGAGTTGCATGGTCGATGCTTATCTAAAATAAAACCCGTTGCTATGATTCCTAGCAGGCAGTCGGCAATAAATTAGAACGGATTGGGCCGATAAACAATTGAATTACACGATAAATCACAAGAGTTGGGCCTGTGAAAAATTATTCCCAGTTTTATCACGACTTTAATCATTTTTTAACAAGGTTTTTTTTTACACGTCTACAAATTAGGAATTATGATTTTAAGACTAGCCTGTTTTTTGTTCAATACTCAACATAATTTATTGAAATTCGTAATTGGTTAAGAATTTGTTGAGCCCAAGAATTTTTATAGGTTAATCAGATTTTCTGCGATTTCCTTAAGTTTCAAAGGAGATGTTGGCTGAAAGGTCACCTTTGAATTTCATACAAAATAACAAGATTAAGCTTTTATGGACAACGTATACTAATAATATCACTGTAGGTAGTAATAACCTTTAGCGTTCTTATTTTCTGAAGAGTAGTAGCCAGACTTGGTACTTGTACTGTTTTGCAATAGATATATGATGATATTGTATTTTTAAGGTCAGAAAGACAATAAAAAATTATAATTTATTATAGACTTAGAGAGCCTTAGATAAATTTCGGGTTGAAAACAACGTTCATAAATATTTGAGAGAATCTGAAGCGGTAATTCGGTACTGGTTTATATTTGTTTACTGTACAATAACCCGTGTTTTGATTTATTCGCTGAAAGCTCTTAACAGGTTGTCTAGAGGGAGAAAATTGGTTTTACGATGCCAGCCGTGGCCGACGGAAGAGGAAATAACGACATCCTATAGACATCCTCCTCTCACTGAACTACATAAATGAAAATAAGTATCTTGCTTCAACATTACATGGTAATTTTAAAGTAAATTGCTTCGACAAATACTAAATATTAGAAGTTGTTTGTACAGCTAAACACAGAAGCAACAACCCGACGTCATATTTCTCAGTAAATCGATAGCTTTTAGCAAACACATTCGTTCAAAGAGGTAAATTATTGATCGTTCCAAACCAAACTTTTCTCTTCATTGATTTTGTTTTTCTTTTGATCTTTGTACTTCGAGATATTGCCTTTAACTTAATGAATATTAAAGCAAAATGTAAATGCCCTGTAAAGCTTAGCTTTTCTACGAAATATCTACGTATATCAATATCATAATAACCAAAGCTCACTCGAGTACAGACGAGTGAGCTTTGGTTATAAAACTTTTACACATTTTACTACAATGCAATAAAACTCAAATTGTACGTTTTGTTTTTACTGCCATTCATTTTATTTGTTTTACTTTGAAGATTTTCTCAATGTACGCAGATTCTTGTCTCACCGTCAATGGTTTGTTCACCCCGTTGGTTCACTCATGGTTAATCTCTTTTTATTGTCGTTTTAGATGATATGTGTGTGTAAAAAAGTTTTAATGTTTAGAGTTCTGTAACTTTGAAAGCAGTAATTATGCAGTCAATAAAACATGAATAATGTACCACGTATGAGAGCCTGTATCGTACATAACCCTTATCCCGCTAGAGTTGTTTATTTGATCGTTTGTCAATGAGTTTTCAACTTTGTTGGAAACTTTTAATAGGTTCTCCCGGTCCGTTTTGCATTGTACAATTGGGTAGAGCTAGAGTAAGAGTTTTCAGAAAATGCGGTTTGAATTCTGAAACATAAATTAATAATCAGAAGTTTGGGATTAAGTCTAAACGATGTTGATTCAATAGACTTTTCGTTCATAAATATACCTATCTTCAACAAGATCATAAAATATTTTGAAGCCGGCAATGAGCAATAATATACTTCGTATCTATAAACAATACGCTAGCGTATATACCGGTTTATAAATTGTAATAAGCATATATATTGTGCCTATAAGATATTTACTTAGCGGCGAATAAACTCATTCATCTGCGTGATCGAAAAAAGAGAATTTGTTTCATAAAATATAAAAGTAAGAGCTATGTGGAGACGATTGAACATCGATCCTATTTATATTTTATGCAGCATTAAACATTCAAAGGATTGTAAATCCATTCTGCTTTTTGGATTTTAAATATTCAGAGAAATGTGAAAACAACATTGCAAATTAAATAATTTATTAATCCACGATAAATCATGGATGGAAAGGGTAAACCACCACATATTTCATCCGAAAATTCGATAGACATTCAGCTAGGTGCACACTTACTGGCTGTAAACTCGATTACAATTATGCAACACCGAGTGATCGATTTCAAATCGCAATATCTCGTTTATTATTGACGATAGGTCTCGGTATCCGATACCGACCCGTGTTTACTTATCCTTATATATTACGTTCCGTGCGTTTGGATAACATCTCTACCTACAATGGCTGCGAAGGGAAACATGATCGGTATAAAGGAAAGGTCACACGATATCGGCGACTATCACAGACGTATGTCCCATTCTATTTTTGTACATAAAACAATCTTCTTACGGTATTGTTGTCGGGAAACAGGAGTACAATATAATATCTTGGTCGTCGGAAAGATACCGAACATCATAATTTTTTGAGGACAACAAGTTTTCCTCAAGTACCTACTAGGGTTTCTATTGTGCAAGATCTATCATTGATGTCGATCTTAAATACTGGCTTTTCCTCTATTTTCTTGACATTTAAGGTATTCTCAAACAAGATTTGGGGAGCTGTAATTAATTCATTCAGTCGGCAGACAATTTGAAGTGAGAATATTCAAATTACGGACAGATAATCATTAGAATCTTCATAGATTTAGTTGCCTAACTAGTTCAAAACAGATTGAAATGCTTTAAATAAAAACAGTGCATGCAGTTTTAACAAACGACATTGCGAACAATATTGTTTTATACTCATGGGAAATCAAATGCAGAAAATTGTGCAGCGTGAAGTTTCTTTGCAATACGCAGTATAACATGAAGTTGAAGGCGACTATTATTTCCCCTGACAAGCTTCACGGCCTTGAGCTCATATGTTCGTTATCTGTTCGAGCTTGTTCCACTGTAGCTATCAACTCCATTAAGACTGCCGAAGGATTCTCGTATATTAAACTGCGAAAGTTATGGCACTTCACTTGGGGTTTATCTTCGCATAAAGTTCAGGTAAAAGTTAATAATGAAGTAACATTTTCGGCGCCGAGTCCACGCTCGTGTTCTCATACAATACGTGATAAAGAAAGTTCAAAGATTCCTGTTGTTATGTATAATTGTATACTATATAGTCGTTCAAAGGAATAGTTAATACGTTTCGTGGTAATTGGATTTACTTTACACAATAATAAAGTCGACACCAGACGCGCTGCAGTTGATTTGTTGAAGATAAATTCAGATAGAACACGGTGGAACAATGTCGTTTTCTGAACTAAGTTATTGTTTGATTCAATGAGGTATTACGTTATCTCGTAATTCCTTTAAAATATTGTCATGTTCTACGATTAAATTTTCTTGTAAAATGAATGAGAACCTAGGTTCTTGGTAAAAATGATAATGATGTTTCATCATTTTATTTTATTAGGGATTGGAATGTCGTATCGCGACTATTTGTAGCTCCTTTACTTTTGTATAAGTACCAATGATAGTTGTTGATAATATTGCTAACTTTAATAAGTCCATTCACGTTTCATCGGATGTTGGCACGGATGATAGAAAATCTGTTGGCATAGGTTAAAGCTTGTCTATCTTATGGAAATAACATGATTATATTTATCGGCATCGACTGCATATATTCATACAGGGTTTCTTTGTATATGAGTAGAAGCATTGCATGTCAGAAATTGTTTACTGTTAAGTCCGCAGACATTTTTGGTATTTGCGATAAATTTTGGCGAAATTCCACAAAATTGTAAGCAAATCGTCTATCATTTTGACGTTAATATACAATTTAAGTTTGGTTTTTGAACATAAGTGTTATGTGCGTAGTAAGGGTCCCTACACTAAATAATTGGATCCTTTAGAGATAATGCTTTTGAAACCAAAAACGGCTCTTTTATTAGTAGAGTTCAACGAGCCACTCATCCCGTAAGGTGAACGTTTATGCGGTGGCTCGCTAAGCTATCACAATTTAAGTAACTCATGATTTTAAACCAATTAAAGCTTATATAAGAGTATAAAAATAGACAAAGGTCGGTAAGTGAAGTGACGTTTGAACTTTATAAAATGTAGATGAATTCTTCCATCTCTTTCATTCTATTTGTAGGCCCGGAGAGGCTGCTGGTTGCACCAGACACGTGTTTCCAATTAACGCCCACACTGTTAACTGGGCAACGAAGTTAAGCTTTTATTTTATAAAAACAATTCAATACCATTCTGCGAACGAAGTCTATTTCCAGTCGGTTAAATAGGTTTACAGAATTTGCCTACCGTGCCCAACGAAAAGGGAATAATAAAGCTGAGATTTTTAAAATACCAAGATTAGACTTAGGCTAAAGGATTCATCAAATATTCAGATACATTACTCGAATCAGATAGTGGCATATTTGAGATATGTTTTATGTTTACCGTGTTATGTTTAGTACGAAAATTAACCTTTTTCAATCAGGTTTTAAGGTTTAAATTAAAAGGTTTTTTGCTTATCATTTGCACTTTTATTTTCTTTCTGCATGGCAATGATCTTGGTATTTACAAGAATTTGTATTCATTTCGAATAACTGTATGTCAAAACGAGTTTATTATATCAATGATCAAAAAGATTTTCTGTTTTTACCAACGTCAACCGCAGGTTATCATAAAATATTATTTATTCGCAGGTACACGTGGAGAAATTTATGCTTACACAATCTGGCAATATTGGATTAATTTTCGCCAAAATCGAACGACCTTTGAAATCTGTGGCACCAGCCACAGTTCAAAGGGCAGCTTTCAGCTCTGTAAATCAAATAAATCGAATCGTAGAACTGATGTACCTTTGCTGAAAATTTAAATTGATTTAAAGGGCTTAGACATAGCTGCATAAAGTCGTGAGGTCAAACGAGGTTACTTTGTTCGGCTTGTTGCTGAAACATCGTCTTTATTTCTGTAATGTTTCCTCGATAATAACGCGGAGGTTTACTTTACCTACGAGTATTCACGATTATTTCTAAGTTTAGTTGGCAATTATCGGGAAAAGCCTTCTCAGGTGGGTGGAATCTACATATATAACGCGACAGGTAGGTGCGCGGAGATCCGCTCCAACGCTATTACAGTTAAATACCGCAGTGAAGGTGAATGCAAATTGCTATCATCTATCTAATCTATATGCACGCTGCATAGAACACGACGTACTGATGGATTTACCATTTATGCCAACGGCGTTAGATGTCTACATACAAATTCTACCTACAGTTTGAACAATCGTACAATCCCTTTAATTGTCTTATTTCACGCAACAGTGGTTTGAGGCGTATTGGACCCTCCCTGTAGCCACCCTACCGTTCATTCGGTTAGTCGAATATTTGATCAGAACAATAGATTTTATAGGTTTTGCAAATACAGTTTGTGGGTACTACTATTATAGTGGATAACTGCCAAGTAAAATATCAATAGAATGAATTCGCGATTTTATTTTTTATACGGTGATTGCTTTTCTGGTCGTTCATCTTAATGAAAAATGTGCATCGGCTAACTTTATTGTCTGCTCGCAAAGTGCTCGTAACGATGTCGCAGTAGGTAATATTTTATTAATAACTGACTATAGTTTACATCCAAAAAGGCATCCAATTAGTATGTCTGCGAAGCGTTATGGAAAATTGATGGATGCTTTTTACTCTACAACAAGCACTTACCGTGGAGTGCGAGTTTTTGCCAGGCCAATTAATCGCTTTTTGGAACCCCAGCTATGGACGCTACAGTTCATTCAATTAATTAACCTACTACGTCATATATTGTAGTTTGTTCGCAAACAACGCCCATGTTATTAATTGTTGCGAAGAATAATGTAGATTTGTTTTTACGGTAGTGAGCACGGAGGGACTTGAGCTAACGCTCCCCGGAGAGTTCAGATAGTCAGCGCGCAATTACTCTAAACATAAACCCAGATGAATGTACCAGTACCGAGCGAGGTTCAAGATGAAAATTCTTATTAAGGTTAATGCCTACGTACTTCGTACATACTTGCTAGAAGTACATACATTAAAAACAATTAAGGCGCAAAGAAAACATTGCGATTTATGAGGCTATTTTCAATGTAACAACAAACGACTAGGCATGATGTAAACTGCGATTGATTTACAAGCTAACAACGATCTATGTTGTAAAACATTCACATGAGGAAGATGGAACTAGATAGATACATATCAACACGTCGTGGTCGCGGTTTTGTTTTTGACTTTGCCTATAAATAGAGAGCTTGTTAAAAGGAAATTCAAACAGTTTATGTCGTAGTATATCGCTACGTATACATAATATAATTGGTCCATATGTGGAAATGTTAATCCCCTCGTCAGCAGTTTTTACTTATCAATCTCTATGTAATTATTGGTTGTTGCTAGATTAGGTTATTAAGAAGTAATTGAGCAGAGTTGGAATTTGCCTTCTATTAAGTGCCCAGGTTTTACCTAATGCGTGAAAATTCGGGCATGCTGTCTGTTTTCCCACATGATAAGCCACATATTGCTTTCGCGTAGATTTTGGTTGGTGATATTTGGTTTTCATAACATAACTGAAAGTCGAGAGGTCGATGAAAAACAGCTAATTTTACTCACGCATCGCGCCGGGTACGTTCGTCCCAGAACTTCTCCCAAAACGTGGATCTGTTTTTAATTCTGAGCACGCTGGTGCTGAGCGTGCGGGGCAGCGTGCCGCCACCAGCCGCCACGCCGGTGGACATGCTGTGCTCCGACGCCGAGCTCTTGGCGATGAAGGACGCGCCGACGCCCGCGCCGCCCAGCCGCTCCGCCTGGGACTCTGACCGCTGCATGACTGCCGACTGTCAACCACGTCCAGCACTGTCACACTGACTCACTACATACCACGCGTCACTACCCGCGCTGACCTATCGCGCCGCGATCGTCATCGCCCTGACGTCGCACTCACGAGCTGGGCCGCGTCCGCGCCCGCGCCGTCCCACTAATGACTGTTGTTATTGTCGAGATCAGTAAGATGACACTCTCGTTTGCTATTATATAAACACGCCTAGCTGCCCAGCCATGCAATGTCAATATATAAATAACAAATGTTTCAGGCTAATCTACTATTGCTTTGAACACTTCGACATACATATGTTCAGATAACTTTATCACTTTGTCCTTATCGACAGCAGTATTTAAGTGAAACCTCTGTATTTATAACATAAATATATTATCACATAAGCCTCTAATCTTTAACTATTTTATTGATAGTCGGTTCTCAATACTAAAGGTATTCATAAATGTTAGGCCTCATCCTTGGCACCGATTAATGAACGCAGTTGTTGAAGCCGAGCATCGCGTGCAGCCCGCGGGGCCAACCTGTCAGATCAGTGAACGACCTCGACAATGTCCAACCGTTCAACCGCGAATCTCAAACACTCGAGTAAATAATAATCCACGGTTAGGTTTTTGGCTCAGAAGAGTAAGATATTGGGCAGATCACTTCGCGGTTAGATAGCACCGATACTTTAAGTCACATTTTATTTGGGGTTTAAGTGACGGTAGGGGATTTTTCGGCAGAAGTAGGGCTGTGTGCATCGCGTGTCGTTGGGCATGGGTGGCAGTGGCGTGTCGCCGGCAGCCCGCGCGGACTATCAATGGAGCGCGGCGCCGGGCGGCGGGCGCACGGGGCCGGGCGCGTCCCGCCGCCGCCCGACCGCCCGCGCGTCTCTCCGAGAGCGCGCGATGCCGCCCGACGATAAATTTGGCGCTAATGGAAACTGGCGACGACGGTGGGCGCCGGTAATCAATGTTCCTCTTCGAAATCGAGGGCCAGTAAGACTATTATCAATATCAAAGACAAATCAGATATACACGTTAAGGTAAGGCTGGAAGACTTCACCGAGAAGAAAAATATGAGTGGCCGGGTACGCCGTACTCTCGGTATCGATTATTTTACATTCAAGGTGCGAGCCGCTTTCGAGTCGAGTGTGTTACATGTCAACTTACTACTATTAGATTGCGAATTATTGATGATGGCGATGTTAATTCCGAGAACTTGTTTGTTTTAGTAAACTTCCAAGGCAATTTCGTATTAAGCCTTTAAGTTTTGACAGTCTAATTATGTGGACCCATGACTACCTATCTGAATTTGAAGTTTAAATAATAATAGATACGATAAATATTGTTCTCTGCCAATGATTTAGCCAGAGAATTTTAGTGTGATTGGCTTACTGAAATTACAGCTGCACATGTTTTCACATGAAATCAGTTCGACAATCTGTCAGCTTTTTGTTTTGATAGGACTTTCAGAAACCGGATAAACTACTTTAATATTACATAAAAATAATATAAATTTATATATACGCCAATTTTCACCAAATAAATAACCCTTGCCCATAGAACCTTAAAACGCATTTGTACGAAAATTTATTCGTTCGTAAGGTTTATTTTTGTATTAAAAGCAATGAATAAACCAATGTTATCGGCAAATGTAACAATGTTATTCTATAAATAATCGTTTATTTAGATAATCCCGCAGGGAATGCTTCAAGGCTCCTATTTGTACTCAAAGTTTATACTCGCAGTAAATCATCTTCACATCTACAAATGGTAAAGTCTACTTGATTCCTTTGTGTGATGGAAATACATTTAATTTTCAAAGCAAACAATGTTCTTTGGTAAGAATAATGGATAGGTTTTGATATATCGATGCAACATCGTCTAGTGCTGAGTAAAAACCTCTTTGTGATTGCAAATCAAGTGCATTTATTTTTACGGGCGGTCATTTACCTACATGAACATAAAAAAGGATGAGAAGAGATTTCTATTAATTTAAATTCGCAACGAAATTATTGAATTAATTAGTGACAAAAACTAGAAGTGCTGCAAATATCATAATACCTATTATAAATGTTCCAAGAGATAATTAAAAAAGGTTTTAATTAATTCAGAGAATGATGTTTTCTAATTGCATTAAAATTTTCTTATAAATTTTATAAAAATATCAAACCTATTATCATAACGTTTTAATTGAGAAATAAATTAATGACCCTTTAAATATCTACTCCTAATTTGATTTGGAAGCACCTTTGTGTAAGTTAAGAGACAAGATCTCTGAGGTACACGTGTACACATAATCCGATAGACGGCTTTAGAAGATTTGGGATCGCTAAACTGTTTTTAACGATGTTCAATTAAGTCTCATTAGGGAGTTGTCAATCGAGTATCTCACTCGACGATCAATTAAGTCTCTCGCGGGAACGCTTTATCAAAACCTTTTAACGTGTACTTTTATTATAGTGGAAAGACTAAATTAGCTAATAGGTTTATGTATTTGTATGTGGTTTCAAATGTGTGGTCTGAATCAGCTAATAGATTTATGTATAAAATGTCAGTTTAAAATGTTGTCAATCTGTAAAGGATTTTGAGCTGTATGCAAATAAAGTTGAGTAGCAATTCGCCTCAAATACCTATAAAATAAAAAGCACGTCTGCACTAAAGAAAGTAAGAACAGCCGGTATTTTCATTACAAACGGGAATGTTGCAGGTATATACATCAAATTAAAGCCAATTCCAATATTTATTTACAACGAAAATTATAAAAATGCCCATTTCCAGTTTCCAGGTTCGAATTATAAGTTCGTCAATATTTAATAACATGCCAAACCGATTGATAGTATGATTTTCATGGAGAATTTTAGAGAGAATAATCAAATATTTATCAACGCTTTACGAAAAGTATCATCGATCTTCTCTCATTCTTATCTCTCTAGTTGATTTACGTGAAATCATTTAAACGAAACCTAATACGCATGGCAGAAACAGAGCCGAATCCAATAAAACTCGTGTGAAACATGCCTTAATTTGATTCGTTGGTTTTCAAATAGGATCATCTTATGTGGAGGCAATCAAGTTAGAAGCATGCAATTTTCGAATTCGATATTGGTATCAGAATATATACAGAAGTGGTCCGGTACAAATATATCATGTTCTCTGACATGCTTATTTCCTAAAGTATCCTCGTGAGACTTTTTTATTGTATCGGTTTTTATTTAAATATTGCCAACTGTAGTTTATTTTCTTTGCCAGAATGAGCTCTCTAGCTTATTGCAAATGTTTTGTTCGCCTATTTATGTTGTTTGCGGTTTAACGGCCACCTGTTTATACCTATAATATCTACCTAAATATGTATAAATACAGTATTTAAATATAGTGTGATATTTTCGCACCATGTGATATAAGAAATATAATAAATACTACAAAATGTAAATATGATACCTACATTGTGAATAATTTCCTAATCTTTTTGGAGATTATACATTCGCAAACGAAGTATTTGTGAACCAATAATGGCGGACTTGCAGCTTAAAAAGTTGTTCCTATACACCAGAATCAAACAAAATACCACCAAAAAATAACCTGAGCATGAAGGCTAACTCCTGACACCTGTATCAAGAGTCGGAACAAACCATAGCACTACAACACACACCAACAAGGAAAGCTCTAAACACAATGAAAGCGAGAATGGAGAGCAAGCCAAGAGAACTGAGACAGTTTATAAAGCGGTGTGGTGCTATTATAAGTGCGTAGGTAAGTATACGTACGCTCTGTCCAGTTGTGCCGCCTCGGCCTCCTTGAATCTGCAAGCAATTAAAAAATAAGGAAAAGAAAGAACGAAGATATCAGAGACACATATTGTTATGCCACCTAAGCGGGTCAGGTCGCGTTTACAAGTATGCGGGGATCAGCGTCACACCAAGTTTGTGCTAGAGTAGTGTAGTGAGAGCTCTGTAGAGGTGGCGTAGCATGAGGTGTCGTCGCTGCGGCTCCTGCGTGCTGTGCGTGCGAACGTGCGCGCAGCCCGCACGTGACGTCACACCGCGCGCTCGCGCTCGCATGCGGCTTGTGAGTAAGCTGGCTACTTGTTAGTCGATCACAACATATAAGGTTACATTTTACATAGAACATGATGATTTAGCTTACTTTGTTCCTGTGTGCGAAGCTGTGTGGCTTCGTTGATTGTATTGTTTCATGCAATTCAGAATGGAGACAAAACCTACGGTCAGTAACATTTGTTGATGACAAGTGTAAAGTCTTTGTTACACATCAGATATTTTCGAATAGTATGTCTGAATACTACTACTGCTACTGCTTCGATATTCTTACTAACATTCAGAGGATTTTCATACACACTCAAAGTAAATGAATGTGTAAAACATAATGAGAGATTGTTATCTTTTATACCTACATGATAAACTATTTCTAAACAAATTATCTAGAATCATCGCAGTGCTTAGTGCGATATGAAAAGATATCTAACGACACATTAAGTATTTTGTTGACAGTGATTAAATTAGTAATCTCTGAACATTTCTCAATACCGACCATATTTTGCGCTATCAACAATGGTCTTACTGTCGTAAAGTTTTAGATATAAATTGTTTTATGATTCGATTTGATTGTCAGTTGTTTATATATCAAAGATTAGTAGATCTGATCGAAAACAAGTTGTATGTCGTAAAACATTTCAGAAATACGAATATTTAAATTTATTTTAACGTGTCATAGATAAATGTGGTGGCAGATTCGTCATCTAATTTGAATGTATGATTTAAGTAAACTTGGTCAATTAATATATTATCCTAATGAACGAATATAAACACGACTATCATAATATTTACATAATATAGAATAATGTTTTAAATTAATTGAAGGATAAGGTTTGAGTTTATTTAGTGATGTTTTGGAATCAAATCAAAGTATTTATTTTATGACAAATAAATATCATTAGTTTTTCTTTTAAACATTAACTGGTTTTGATATATATTTAAATGTGTGCTTTGATCATGTTTATAATTTAATTATTAAAGTGTTGACGCATCACTGAACAAAATAACTATGTATTTATTTTGATCTTACGTTAATTATTATTTGTGTGAACAATTCGCATAATGATAGAGTATGTATTTACAAAGATAACATGACTCATATTTCAGCATTACCTACGATAAGTTTGCAGGCATTAATCGTTTGTGATACTTAGTTGATAAATGTTTGAATTTTCCGATGTTTTCACAATAACAATCTTTAGTTTCTACGTATTCAGAATAATCTACGTAGGAGTCTTGCTAGGAAAGAAACTGCAGAGACATTTATATTTATTCATATTGAGCACAAGTTTATTGAAATATTAGCTTAAATCCGATAAAGAAATAATCTTCCTGTAAAGATCGAAGCAAAAAATACACAGTTTGATAGTAAATTGGGACAAATTTGCCATTTAAATGACCTTTTCAAGATACATAATACGGGTTCTTCCACGAATCCAAACATCCATTACAAGAACATCCGACAACGTTGTTCATGCTAAAGAAGTAATTTAAGTTGCTTCTAATTTAGAAAATAATTCCCTTCATCAATTTGTCAATCGACTTCAAATCAGCCCGTCACGAAGCTATAATGAGTTCCTGCAGTCCCTTTGAGATCGAAACAGTAAAAGGCGAACCTTGTAAGGTTTTTAATATTGCCTAAAGGGTGAGTCGTGAGTCCATCAATTTAATTAAATCTGTAATAAAGTAAATTCTCTCGACCCGCTTCACTCGCACATCATAGAATTGCCCAATCATGTGACTTTTTTGTGTATTGTAAAGCTCTTGTCATCTGCCTGCAGAGTGATGGGTGACGAGGCAAAATATGCATCGTGCTCGCCTAAAATGCTAATCTGATCCGACTATAATACGAGAGTGTTGCTGTGTGTGACACAATCCTACTCTGGAAAAATGATTCTGCGCGCACCAGCTGTGGAGCGTAAGGCGCTTACTTCGCCCACTTAGTTTGTTGAGAAAGATTTAAGTTATATTGAGTGCAGATGTGATTTCAAGTCTCAGATGTAGCGTTCAATCGGATCATGTCTGGAGAAGGATCGTGAGGGCGTGGCGCGTGTAAGATACGTTCCATAGCTCGCTTGTAGGCTAGGTAGAGTTTTGTCGAGTTTTGTGTACATAGAAAGGGTCTTACCTTTCGCTGGCGATCGAGCTGTTTCTCGACATCGACTTGGGTGACATCTCGAAGTCGGAGTCTGAGCGGTAGAGGAAGGACTCGCGGCGCTGCGGCATGGCCTGCAGGACGAGCGCGGTGGACGGCGATCCCCCCTCCAGGGGGGAGCGCGCGCCCCCCGCGCCTCCCGCACCACCCCCGTTCTCCACATCGAAGCTGAAACAATAGCACAAGTGATTAATATAACGCAATGTCATGAATAGCTCTTAATCCTGAGCATACGAGTACATCGGCAGATAAGCTCCGATAAGACAATCACCACGCGATTTAAACTCGTCGCGTCGTACCTCGTGTACTGCAGATAAATTCAAAAGTACTTCACTGATTTATTAATAGAATTCGTATCTATTATATCGTATAGTGGCTATGTTAAGAAATTGCAAATTACCCCAAAAGCACCGGCATTTGTATGAAAAACTCCCGGCAGTTCTGAACAATATAACTATTTAATGAACCAATATCTTCTACGCATGCTTTTCCTGCAAAATGAACAACGACCGCACTGTAGGAGCAACATACGTGAAATGTACTCAAGACGATATCAAGTCGTGATAATTCGTGTGACGTAGTTTCTCCATCTATTACTCGTATTATCAAAGAAAACGATAAAGGGCATTATAAAATATCGTAAACAATTACAATTTTATACCCGGATTTCCCAATTTATAATGATTCATTATAGAACGCGATATTGGTTTCATTAATGTTATATATGTAGGTACAAACAAAACTTGGGAAAACCTTTTTCCAAGCGATTTAAGTACACAGTAGAAGTTTGAGAAAAGTATCGGAATGTTTTCGCGTAGTACGCCAGTGCCATCTGCGGGAAAATCTGTGCAACAGGCGCTCGGAAAGTTTCATTGTTGTGTCGCTGTCGGTTCTATAGTACGTATTGCCGCCGTCAGAGGTCTCTGTATAATGTTGAACCCAATAGAATAGGACAGAAATAGCCCCGCCTTAATTTTCCTTTCATTATTTCTTTTGTTAAAAATTAAAACATAGAAAAATTTTACAAATACATATTTATTGAACAACAGAACACAATGAATGAGTATTACTCCTTAATGTATATTCATGTACCAATTGTAAAGATTTTCCGGTCATTTGTTCCACACACATTTAAGTACCTAGCTATATATTTCTTAAATCAATATTATTTATAAAAAGTAGTATAGTATTATTTGATATATTTGTGAATTTGTCGCGTGGAACTGTTGTGCTATCTCAATATATTTTTCTGGCTTGCCAGGACCTCACAGGTGACTTGTTTACGAGCACAAAAGCTTTGTTATAACTAAAATAAAAGGCTGAGTCCGGATAATAACGGTAATCTGTCTTAATTATAAGATCTCGCTACCTCAATCAGGTAGTTGTCTCGCTACCCTCTCGGTTTCCTTGCAAATGGGGAGTTATTACACCTGCTTTTAAGAAATTGAGAGTTTAATCGATATTAATGATTAGTATAATGCCTAATTCTAATTATGTACAGTTAAAAACTTGCGATAATACTTATTAGGAGTATAATAGTGACTTAAATAGTGTTTGTCAGTTTAATACTTATATTAAATTACTAGCTGCCGCCCGTGTGGTACTTCGCCCAATATCTTTATAAATTATAGCCTATGTCCTATTCTGATGTATAAGCTATATTTCTGTAAAGTTGCATCAAAATCCGTTCAGTAATTTTTGCGTGAAATAGTAACACACATTCATCCCTCTATCCATCCTCACAAACTTTCACGTTTATAATACACACACTGACAAAATTAGCGGCAAAAGTAAAAATGATCGTAAATCTTTTTTTCTTATCTTTGCATTTTAGTTTTTATTTTGTTTTAAAATAAAATCAATGTTACTTATTGATAAAACAATTGAACGTATTCTCTCATCCGATTGTTTTGATTTTATTGGAACTTGCATCATTCTGAGAGAATTTCTCTCATTGCCACTTTATGGTTTTCTTTTAAAATTTCGGATATTTTTCATTGTTGGTATTTGTTTTGTTTTTAACTTTTAGATATTTTTATGAATTTAATTCATTGTGCCCAACTGAACCCGATCTGAGAGGGTCAGGGCCTAATCTCAAGACAAAAAACAGTAGGAAAATCGTTTCATTCAGTTTCGCGTTCGCAAAAACCCGCATTTAAAAGCCGTTCAAGCCAAAAAAATACCTGGAGGCAGTTCGAGGTGCTAAAGTAAGTAAGCTTATGGTACGAAGGAGGTTGAAAGAAGCTGGTTTTGGCTTTTAAGTACTCGCCGAAGGACCAAACCTTGAGGTACCCACACCATAGAAAAATAATAACTTATGATCGGGAACATCAACTTTGGTCCACGGACTAGTGCAGTAAAATATTGTTTAGTAATGAGTATGAAATTAATTTAAATCGAGTTGACAAACTGTCATGAATGGTACAAATTCATGACAGTTTGTCACACATTAATAAAAACAAAATAATCAGTATTTTAATTAACCTACAGTAGCATATGGTAGAAGACCATTATTATATATATCAGGTTGGATATGTTTGGGAGCTCGTACGGACTTGGTCGTGATAGATGAAATAATCTTATTGCAGATTGCTACAGAAGAGTTATTGAAAGTTAAAATGAGTTGCCATTTGACCCTTTATCTATGGTCACTTCGTATTAACACTTTTTTTACTCCAGCGCCTCTTAATAATGTCTATATCGCAATTTTCGGAATCGTCAGCGAGGTCAACAGAGACTTCGCCTAGGACCTGATAGAGATATCGCAAGCCTATAGACAATAAAAAAAAATACATTCATATTCCCTACACCTGTCAAGGTGAAACTGTGAAACGTCATTGTTTAAAAATGGTAGAGACCATCACAGGAAACACTGAATAAAATTATTTAATCTAGGTCGATGAAAACTTTAATGAGAATACGTGGAGGAAACACTCTATCTTGTACGACATTATTTTTAATGTAAAAAGGTTTTTTAATAACATATTACCTTTCCTTGATAACCTTCAAAAATCAACAATGTGCAGTTTGCCCATAAAATCATATTACTCACAGGAATTGTACTAAATGAAATCTCGTATTTATTTATTAACACAATTAAAATCTGTGTTTATAAATAGGGAAAGTGTCTTAAAAGTAATTAAAATAAAATCGTATAAAAAAAACTACATTTTAATTTTATTCCCTCAATTTTGCTGGTGTGTGTAGTAGTAGAATAGCTGCCGCCCGCGTGGTATTAGTACTTCGCCCAATATATTTATAAATTACTAGCTTTTGCCCGCGGCTTCGCTCCCGTGGACCACCCCACAGGACCCGTTTTCGGGATTAAAAATAGCCTGTCACTCAGGTATAATGTAGCTTTCTATTGGTGAAAGAATTTTTCAAATCGGTCCAGTAGTTTCGGAGCCTATTCGGTACAAACAAAAAAAAAAAAACTTTCCTCTTTATAATATTAGTATAGATATAGACTAGCTTCCGCCAGCGGCTTTGCCCGCGTGAAACGTGTTTTATTATCCCAAGGGAACATTGTACCGGGATGAAAAGTAGCCTATGTGCTATTCTAGACTATAACCTATTTCTATGCCAAATTTCATCCAGATCCATTCATAAATTCATAAAAAACAACATGCATCCATCCAAACTATCGCATTTAAAGTTAGATAGCCCATGTATTATTTTCTAATATATAAGCTATATTTCTGTAAAGTTTCGTCAGAATCCGTTCAGAAGTTACGCGGCTTCGCTCCCATCAACTGGCTACCTACCTACCCATCTACCCTACCTACCCCACATGCATTATTGTTGCGTAATTTAAACCGTTTACGCAGCGCACGCAACGGAAGCTCTAAAAATGGAATATTTTTGCCCGTTTTTGCAACTTTTTTCATTTATGCTCCGCTCCTAATGGTCGTACCGTGGTGTTATAAAGCCTATAACCTTCCTCGATAAATGGACTATCTAACACAAAATTTTTTTCAATTCCAACCAGTTGTTCCTGAGATTAGCGCGTTCAAACAAACAAACAAACTTCAGCTTTATAATATTAGTATAGATATACCTACTAGAGACAAGAGCAAACACATCTTAAATAAAAAAAATAAAAACATACATAAAAATGGTATCTTTCTCATTTTTTTAAATTATTAAGGGGCGTTTACAGTGAACATATTTACACTTTTCGTGAGTAAAAAGATCGATTAATAAAAAAATTGGTTACACGAATATGTGTCTTCACTGGGATAAAATCTTTAACAGACTACTACCAACAAGTTCTTTAAATAAAATAACAATAAAGTTATTTTCCTGTGCTACGCTTAAGGTGGTAGTAAATTGTCCGTAGCATATGTGTAGCAGCTTTTTAGCACCTCGGAATGATATGGCACATTCACACATACATACACAAAAACTATTGTCAATACCAATTGGTTGGGTTATCAAAAGATATTTAAGAAACTGCAGTTTTGGACATTAATTTATATAAATTTTTGCTTTTAGGGAACCATACAAAAGGCAGTCATTGTTTTATTGTCTTTTTTGATGTTTTGGTATGGACATAAAACAAAAACCAGACTGCATTCTAGAAAAGATGAAAACAAGATTATGTAAAAACAGTTCATGGTAATAAATATAAAATTTATAGGAACAACCTTATATTTACGATCACAAACGTTAAATTTTTACTTCGGAAATGTTTTTTTTTCCCTTCAAGAATAAGAAACCTTTGTTGAGATAACTCCTACTCGCTCTTTGCTAGTTTATGTTTTTTTTTAATAGGTGTAGGTTTAAAGATATTCATTCTCAATAAAGATACAGTCACATACATGCTTAAATTATATAAAGTTCGTCACAGACGTCACGGTGGCAATTATGATGCACCTATCCAGCGCATTCAGCTCTAAGGAAACGTGTTATTAGTGATTAAATATGAAGCTTATTAAGTTTTGAGTACATTGAATGAGTGCAATTTATACATGAGGGTATTTTATTATATCACTGTTATAATGATATTATTAAAGGTATTTAGGGACTAGTGAATGTAAAGTATAGTTTTCAAAGACTTGCTTCACAAACTACAAAAGCACCTACTCGTGTGTCGCCTATTATGTATCTCTACCTACCCTCTACGGTTGTCTAGTAGCAAAGGTCAATAATCCAAGTATTTTCTTAGTTCCAAAAGCGAAGCACAAAAGTTGTTTGTTATAACGAGGTCATTCACCTTTCAAAGTTTTCCCAGACATGAGATATTCACCGCGTTTTAAAAATAGTACCTGTAATAATAGACAATGTACTACCCAATGAACTTGTTTTAGGTTATAGGTCGATACTACAGATGTATTTATTTTTACTTTATAATCGATGCAATACAAAATATCATAAATGAAAACTGGACTGTTTTCTTTCTTTTTTAGCGGTTATAAAAAATGGAATGATTTGTTCCAATTAAGAGTGATTTATGCAAGAACGAACCCAGTTCAGCAGTTCTGTCGTATGCATTATGCTACGTCGAACAGCTTCGCTTAGTAGAGACGCGGGGTGCAGCATAAACATCTTATTATATATTCTGTTAAAGTGCTATATGCAAGATTAACGTTTGCCCATGCTTTGTTTTTATTTATATTTTATTATTATTATATACTTTATTGTACACCACTTAAATAATTACAGGACAAAAAACATTAGTATATTATTTTATTTGTATGTATGTATTTTATTTAATATCTAAGTAATATTATTTGAGATAGTTTTTTGTACACTGAAAGCCCTATGTCTATTTCCTCTCGTTCAGTCCACCCAAAGGTTGTCTGTAAGAGATTGCCCTGTGCGATAAGACCGCCCCTTGTACACTTATCTTTATATTTTATTATTAATAGGCTTGGTTTTACGGTGGACCACGCTTGAAAAGACTCCTAGTTAATAGTATCGGGAAACACTGACTCTGACTGGGAATTCCACTCTAGCTACGCACAACGATTCCCAAAAATATTAGTGCGTATCGATTGGATACCCACAAAGTATTGATGGATCATCACCGTACGTCTTCTTGCATTTTATTTGTCACGGTTTGATCTAGTCATGGTTTATAACCAGCCCTTAAGAGGAAATGCGGGCGGATAGCTCCGACTAGTACAAAGTCATATTCGAGGTTTGGCTCTCGCCTATTTCGTCCTCCAGCAATAGATAAATTTAAAAGATGTTCCATAAACTGAAAAAGAAAGATACATATTGTGCTTCTTTGTTTTTCTTTTCACTCGACTACCGAAGGAGGGTAATGTGTTTGTCAGTCTATGTATATATGTTTGTTCCTATGTGGCGTTCTAGAGAGCAAACTCGTTGGCCGATTTTGATGATTCTTACGTCAATCGATTCGTCTTAACCCTGCGAGTGTCATTAATATAGGAAAATGGCGGCTTTTGGCGCCATATTGTGGGGCCCAATTATTTTTGTCTTCCAAACTCATCATATGGGCTATAAAATAAAGGGTTTTCAGAGGTGATTTCAAAAATATATAACTTTTATATGTTTAAATGTAAATAATTAAAAAAAATGTTAACCAAAAGGTTATAAATCATCATCATCACCACCTCTCTGTGAGAGGGAATGGGCCGTAAGGATACATCTGGTTTTGGTCAGCCAGCTCGCGAATATGTATCCTCCGACTGCACAGCATGATTTTCTTCTTATTACGTATTTTTGTTAGCAGTCGGGTTTTTTGTTTTTTTTTCATTAATTGTTGTCAAATGTGTAAATTTGCTGTTGACAGCACAATTTTGAGCATCTTTTGAGGATTTTAGTGCTTCTAAAGATAATGTATCATCAAAAAGGAACACATTGGGGCACAGTACGAGTATATATCACACACTATCAGGCGAGATAGTGGTCAAACGCGAGCCTATCGATAAATAAAAAAAATAAACAAAAATAAAAAATATATCTTCCTTTTTCAGTTTATGAAATGGGTTTCTTTTAAATTGTTCTAATATTGGAGGAGGAAATAGGCGAGAGCCAAACCTTAAATTATGACTTTTTACTTAGGATATTAAGTCGGATGTCTGCAACCGCATTGCCTCTTAATCATGAAATACCAATAAATACAAATTAGACGAAGGAGTGTAAAACCCGCGTTCAAAAGCGAGCCTATGGCTGCACCAGGTGCCTTCTCTAAGAGTCAACGTACCTAAGAACCTGTTCCTATGAGATCATTTAACTACGCAATATGATGTCATAAATTAACAGGAAAAAGGTACACCTTCCGATGTTCTTTTGTCTTGCAATTTGATGACTTAATAATAATGACGGAAAATAATAGTGACATGTTTGTGTATGTCATTATTCTCTCTACATGATACATCAATGACATACAATATTAAGGAATGCAGGCAAGGGAATATCGTTTGTTTCTTCTCCGTATTGGTTTGTAGTTTCGTGACTTAATAATAGTGACGGAAAATAATAGTGAGAGTTTTGTGTATGTCATTATTGTCTCCACATGATACATTAAGAGGAAATATGGGCAGAGAGCGCCGACTAAATTTTCTTAGTAAAAAGTCATAATTCGAGGTTTGGCTCTCGCCTATTTCCTCCTCCAGTATTGGATATATTTAAAAGATATTCCATAAACTGAAAATGAAAAATATATACTATGCCCCTATGTTTTCTTTTTATAAGGTACATTATCTTTAGAAGCACTAGGACCCTAAAAAATGCTCAAAATTGCGCTGTCAAGAGAGGCTTAGTGTACAAATTTGACAAATATAAATGAAAAAAAAAAGAAACATTTGGGCATAGTATATATCTTACTTTGCCGTTTTATGGAATATCTATTAAATTCGACCAATATTCGGGGAGGAAATAGACGAGAGCTAAACCTTGAATTATGACTTTTTACTAAGAAAATTCAGTCGGCGCTCTCTGCTCATATTTCCTCTTAATGACATACATTATGAAGGAATGCAGGAAAAGGAATATCGTTTGTTTCTTCTCCGTATTGGTTTGTTTTTTCATGATTTAATAATAATGACGGAAAATAATAGTGACATGTATATGTATGTCATTCTTCTCACCTCATGATACATTTATGACATACAATATTAAGGAATGCAGGAAAGGGAATATTGTTTGTTTCGTCTTCGTATTGGTTTATATTTTCATGACTTATTAGTTATGACGAAGGGAATTACTTGGAGGATCTATGTCATTATTGTGACATTGCCAGGACGTGATTTATGACATTTAGGACAGACGTATTTTTGGTAAGTCATTATTTGGTTACGTTCTTTCATGATTATGTAGGTGTCGTATTTTCCGACAGTCTTGTTATATAAACGTGTATTTAAGACTATTATTTGGGGATAATAAATAGTATGTACTACAGCAGTCCAAGATATAAGCGAAGCCATTTACAACACACGCTTTTTCAGTTTTTGATAATATGAGAACCGCAGACAACATAAATAAAAATAAACAATACAGGGTAATATGCAGTTAACTCGATATCTAATGAAGATAAAACAACAAAAAATAACAGAGGCACTAGACAAGTGACATTCTATGAACAAAAGCAGAATAAATTGTAATTCTAAAAACTAAAAAACACGCTTTAATGGTAAATTGAACTAAAAAGTCGCTAATCCTGAAGATCTTGGTAAGGCAAAACAAACAACAAACACACAAACAAACTATTTAAACGCGCCCGGTAGAATCAACTTGCATTATTTGTAAATTTTAATGTTTGTTTGTCGTTCAAAAGTGCTGCTTATTGGCCTAGTTGAATAAAAAGATTTGACTTTGACTTTGACTTTGGCTTTGACTTTGACTAAATTATTGCATTGTCATCGGTCCTTGATAAGTGTGCAAAGTTTCAAATCAATCCCACGTTTTGAAGGGGGTGAAAATCACGTTCAAAGATTACGTTACATTGATACATAGTTACATATATACATACCAAGCCAATAAAAGCGTGTTAAAAATTTCATAAATGTATGAGATTGTCAAGTGCTCTCTCTTACATTTGGCATTTCAACCATTGTCATCGCTGCGATCGAAATACACTTTATGATGACGACACGGTTGGCGTAGTGGTTGAGCGATCGGCTGCTGCACTGTGTGTCGCGGTTTCGATTCCCGCACGGAACAAATATTTGTATGGCCTACAGAAAGTTGTATCGGATCTCGGTGACTTGTGTATGTGAGTTTAAATGTTTGTAAATTCACCCACGATACAGGAAGAAATTTATATTGTGGGGCAAAGTTTTTTTTTTTGATAAACTATATTTATCTCATAATTTTAAGTAAGTAGGTAGCGAAGTTTCCAGCAGTTGTAGTAAGCTGTTGTTACTACAAACAAAAAACAGTGTTTGTCTTAAGATTATGATCCCATCACTTCACTAATTTAATTTCACACTGTCTGTACCAATAACTGAAGTCAGTTCGTTTACTATACCTACTTTCTGTAAAACTGTTAAGGTTGTCTTGCGAATCATCCCCTAAGCGGAAGTTGACGACTAAAGCAACACCTACTTTATTTTCTTACGTAACACCGTGAACGATACATAAACAAAACAAGATTATCTAAACAGCTGAACAACAGACTGAAAAGCGGAAAATTCAATGCATTTTTCTCATACTTGAGTGGAGTAGATAACAAGTTTTCATATAATACATACAGTACATCCAATATATACACAGTATTGGTCGGCATAAACTAAAGGCGTTGAAGGAATTATATCCAATAAAATATTACACTTCAGATAAAAATTATCGATAACCCAGCATCCGGAAAAATTTACATAATCATATCATTTGAAAAAAAATCTTATACAAATTTTTAATAACCTATGTTGTTATTTTTTATCACGTAGTTTTTTAATATTTTTCTTTCTATCTCATCGCTGAAATTAGTGATTCAATTAACTAAAATCTAAGAAATCGAAAAACAGTTTTTACATTATTTAATCACACGTGCACACATGTAACTAAGGCTTACTTGCACGTAAAACTTTTGGGCGCACTGTTGGCGCAGTGGTTGAGTGATTGACTGCTGCGCTGCGTGTCGCGGGTTCGATTCCCGTACGGAGCAAATATTCCTACTGATAGTTGTTCCGGCTCTGGGTGTCGTGTATGTGAGTTTATATGTTTGTAAACGCACCCACGATACAGGAAGAAATTCCTAATTTGGGGCAAAGTTTAAAAAAAAAAAAAACTTAACTCAGAGTTAGTTGATAACACGAGGTTAAATTGATATTTTGTCATACGATATTGACAATGTATGCAATTTTTTTTAAAGCGTTGGTATCAGTATTTTTTTCAGTCTCATAGTTTAATCTAGTGATCATTACAACTAATTAAAACAAATTTCATCACAATTTTATTTTTTAAATTAGTTACATAACTTTTATCTGTAGAATAAATTTGCTTGTCAAACCACCATTTATATTATTCTTCATTTAAAAGTTATCTGACTGTTGAAAAATGTAGCCTCATGGATGTAAAGTTTTCCGGGGACCCCTGAAAAGAGGACAAAGAGTAGAAAAATCGATGTTCTATAAATAAGCGCGCATCACACGAGTAATTTCCCCGCTATTATTATACCTGCCGGTGGTGCGCCTCCGTGCGGACACTGGGGGACGCCGCAGCGGCCGTCGGGATGCGCCCCTCGCGCTCCACCGCCGCGGGGCTTCGCTCCACCTGACCACAGGCCTATCAGTACCACCAGCTAGTCAGACCTAACACCATCCAATACATAGGTCAACCATCAGCTGTACTATTCCGTAAACATCTCCCAGTGAAAACTTGGTGGAGTGAGATTCTTACAGAATATCACTACAGCTTATGTACATACGACAAGTTTTTTACAGAAGACATCCTTGTCGTTAATAAATTACTGTGGTAAACATTTATGTACATTTGGATGGTGTAAATTTTTTACGATTTGGTAGGGTGGTCGGCATTTAATGTCATACAATTTATGGCAATTTTATTAGGAATCCGTCACTGGGCAACAGGTTAATAAAATAACCTCCTGTTTTTCATGGCGCTTTGGTAGTTTTTAACCCCCGACGTAAAAAGGGGGGTGTTATAAGTTTGACGTGTGTACCTGTGTGTTTGTGTATTTGTGTCTGGCATCATAGTTCGTAAACGGATGAACCGATTTTGAATTATTTCGTTTGAATGGTTACTTTATCGAAAGTGTATGTGTTTTATTGTTATGTTGTTATTGTAGTGTTGTTTATTTAGCTATGTTTGATGAAAATCGATTCAGCCGTTCTTAATTTATGGACGTTTTACTGTTTGAATCGGGGTTTTCTCGCAAGATATCGTGTCATAACTACGTGTTCAATAGACTGTCGATCGAAACGTGTCTACTATTAGATAAATGCTGTCTCATAAAAAAATCGAGGGTTTATAAAATTTTACTTGTTATCTGAGTGTTTTCCATGTAGCTGTAATAGTGTTATAAGGAGCAGAAAACTGGTTCATAGCTCTCTTTTAAATTGAGTTTAATTTTCCTTGTGTGCTGGCGTGTTTCGCTGATTTGTTTACCATGCTGAGGCTCTCTCGCCGAGCCTCTGTTCGCCCCTGTTTTCCCATAGGCCGAGAGGCTCGGTGTTCTCGGTAAATAATTGAAGGAACTTAATTACAGAGTGAGGCAACCGGCGACAGAATAATATAGTTACGTAGTAGTAGTTTTCCTATATTTAGAAACAGTAAATAAAACTATCGGATTTTGTTCGTTCGGAAGTACTTTTGGGACTACAGTAGCGTGGTTAAAATTAACTGCACGACATTTACTCGTATATCCTTGATCGACTTATATTTATTTAAGAGCTGATATGATGTTTAAGAATATGTCGTAGCAATAAAATTTAGTTACCTCGGTAGCTATTTCCAATGATTTGACTGGCCCTACCAATCAAAGTTTGTGGCATTTTGTTATGCCTGATTTAATGTTTTTTTTTATTTTTTTTTTTATTTGTGATGGGTTTGCTCTTGACTCTAGTCTAGGTCAAAGGTGACAGAGACAGAGTCGACGATGGAGCGAGCTTACCCAGAAGAAGCCTGTTCACTCTAACTTTGAAGAGATTCGGGTTGAATGCGTTCGGAAACACAGGCGCAGGTAGTGAGTTCCACTCATTCGCTGTGCGCATTATGAAGGATGTTTGGAAGCGCTTGGTGCGTATTGGTGGAATGGCAACAAGGTAAGGATGGTAACTTGCAGTGCGTCTAGATGTCCGATGGTAGAAGGGGGCTGGTGGGATGAGGTCGTGGAGTTCTTGAGCACACTCACCGAAGTACAGTCTGTAAAAGACCGACAAGCAGGCAACCTTGCGGCGATGAGCAAAGCTGTGTAGCTTGGCATCCGCCAGCTCAACGTCGTCAATGAGCCTCTTGGCTCTGCGTTCCACCGAGTCAAGCGCGGCAAGCTGATACTTAGCTGAGCCATCCCAAAGGTGGCTGCAATACTCCATGCAGGATCGGACTTGCGCTTTGTATAGGGTTAAAAGCTGTCCAGGCGTAAAGTATCGCTTCAATCTATTTAGGATGCCCAGTTTTTTGGCCGCAATTTGGGCTTTGTACTCAATGGAGGAGCCGAAGTTGAGACTGGATGTCAACTCCATACCTAGGAGCTCGAGCCGATCAGTCACAGGAACAGACGCACCCCGAAAAGTAGGAGTTTGATCGAAAATACTCCTTTTTGCGGTAAAAAGACACGCCTGTGTTTTGGTGGCGTTAAAGGAGACCAGATTGTCATCACCCCACTGGGAGACAAGGCTTAAGGTCAAATCTGACCGCTTCACCATAGCCTCTCTCAAGGAACGAACTTCATCCACGCTGGTTCTTGCGCTGGACAAGTATCTCTCTGCAACAGTACTGTCATCTGCGTACCCAATAATACCAGGCTGAAGTAGGTCATTGATGTGTAGCAGGAAAAGAGTTGCAGAGAGAACAGACCCCTGAGGTACTCCGGCATCAATAGCCATGAAGTCAGAGGAGCAGCCGTCAATGACCACTCGGATCGACCGTTCATTGAGGAAGTCTGATATCCAGCTACAAAAACCAGCGGGGATGCCATAAGCAGGAAGCTTACTGAGTAGACTCGCGTGCCAGACCCTATCAAAGGCCTTCGAGATATCAAGCGAAACAGCAAGTGCTTCGCCGTGTCTCTCGATGCCTTCGCCCCAGCAGTGCGTGACATACACAAGAAGATCGCCAGTTGACCGTCCCCGGCGAAAGCCATATTGACGGTCACTGAGGAGATTGTTGTCTTCAAGGTAGGCCAGCAACTTTCTGTTCAGTACCCTTTCCGTAACTTTGGACAAAATGGAGGTAATGGCGATCGGACGGTAATTGGCAGGGTCTGCACGGTTGCCTTTTTTGGGCACTGGTTGCACATTTGCAAGCTTCCAGGATTTCGGCACCGTCTCTTTTACAAGAGAGAGGCGGAACAAGCGAGTCAACACAGGAGACAGTTCTGGCGCACACTGCCTCTGCACTCTCGCTGGGATGCCGTCAGGCCCGCTGGCTTTGCTCACGTCTAGACTGCACAATACTCTCCGGACCTCTTTAGCGTGCACAGCGATCTCCGGCATGGAAGAGTCACAGTGAGGTACAATAGGCGGTTGCTTGGAGCCAGCGTCCAGACGTGAATTGCCAGCAAAAAGAGATGCAAATAAATTTGCTTTGTCTCTCGCAGAGTGAGCCAGCGACCCATCAGGTTTCAGCATCGGAGGTAAAGTGGGCCGACAGAAATTCGTTTCGACCGCTTTAGACAGGGACCAAAACTGTTTACTACCCGGAGGGTGCGATGCCAGCTTGGCCCCAATACGTCCAATATGGTCAAAACGTGCCCGACGCAGAACCCGCTTGCAGAACTTGGCGGCAAAATTAAAGGCTCTTTTTTTCGCGCGAACCCTACGCGCTCTAACTTTGCGGTCGCGGGCCCCGACCCAGGCTTGGTAGGCAAACTCTTTACGGGCCTCAGCGAGGGCGCATTCAGCATTATACCAAGGTCGGGATTTGGGACCGAGCGGAATGTCGGAGAATGGAATGAAATATTCCATTCCCTGCCGAATCACATCCGCAACCGCGTCCGCACAGCTCGAGGGGTCACCCGAGGAGAAACACACATGCCACCAAGGATAAGACGCAAAAAAGTGCCGCATCTCGTCCCAGTCTGCTGACTCGTATCGCCATACTCGCCTCGTGCCTCTAGGGCTCTCATCTGGAGGAGAGCAAGTCGAAACGGATTTCACTAGACAGTGGTCAGACGTTCCCAGCGGGGCTGAGACCGACACTGAATGACTGTCCGGATCAGTTGTCAGGAGAAGATCTAGGCAATTGGGTGTATGGCCGTCAACGTCCGGTACCCGCGTTGCCACATTCACCAGCTGGGTTAGATCTAGCGAAAGAGAAAACTTGCGCGCCTCCAATCCGGCATGGTCAGTTTTCCGGTATGGGTACAACCACTCTTTATGATGGGCGTTAAAGTCCCCCAGAAAATTAAGCTTCGCTGTTGGGTACCGTTGCTGGGCTATGTCAGCCGATTCCACGAGGCAAATAAAAAGCGCTGTCGTCTCCTGGTCACCGGAGTGCGATCGGTAGACGCCGATGTAGAGAGACTTCTCCACGCCAGGGTCCACAAGTAGCCATATGGCAGAAAAGCCCGATCTCTCAAAGCAACGGAGACGACGACAACAAATGTCATCGCGGACGTACACACAGACCCCAGCTTGCTTCTTGAACTTGTGTTCAGGAGAGTAACCCGGGTAGTTGAGGTACGCCACGTCCGACGGGGTTATTATCTTCGTCTCCGTTAGGAAAAACAGGTGCGGCTTCTCGGTCTCGAGGTGGTGGTGGACCGGATCGAGATTAGAGTGCAGCCCCCTGATGTTAGTGAGGTGCACTTTTAGTGGGAGGAAGTGCAGCCGTTGTTTCACCTTATTCTTCTTTTTGTTGCTCATTTTGTGTTAGAGTTTTTTGGGGAAGAAGTCGAACTGTCGAGGCGCTGCTCAGTGAACCAAGTGGAACACTGGAGCTTACCCAACCTATGGGGAACTCATTTGGAGACTGCGGGGACGCCCGAACCCCCCCGGATATGGCCACCGGGTCCTCCCTTCCAGTCGCCAGCTGGCACGGTGGAGCATACCGGGATTTTTCGCGAGTTGGCGGGGCAGCCTTTGGCACGTGGCTGGCGTGCTACTTGGGCCCCCTACTGACTGCGGTCGGCCAACGGCTGGCACCGTGCTTCGGATCCCGCTACCCTCCAAAATGAGTTACCCGGCCAGTTTTGCCCAGAGACCAAGACCGGTTCTGAACAGCGCAACTAACATCCTCCTTCTCCCCCAAAGGCACTGGCAGTCCCACACACCGACGGAACACAGCAAGCTGCTTGGCGCCGGATTCCGGTGGGATGGTGGTCGCGAGCCAGGCGGCCCCTTGCGGAGCCTACCACCGCTTAAGTGGGATCGTTCAGCCGTACCACAGGCAAGCCTGTGGTGCCGTTGCCCGAGGTGGACCGCTAGGAGGTAGATCCCATACCCACTCCAAAAAAGTAATGTTATGATAATCTATCTAAGTAGTTATCAAAAGTAAGTTTTTTGACGTAGAAGTTGTATCAGTACATAATACGATAAACATAGCATTTCACGTTGTAGAGTGACGCATACAGAATATGCATTCACCTTTTTCATCTTCAAAATATCGCAGACAGTTGCCATTTTGCTGTATACACTACGTAATTACGTTTTATGTACAGCTTGGTAGTACATAAAACATACCGTCTGTGTGGTGTGTGGTGCGGAGACCCGATGAATAAATCCTTTCCATGACGACACAAAAGAGAGGGAGAGGTAGACCGCTGACATCTTGGATGACGAGTGTCCAGAAGTACACGAAGAAGTGTGGCCTATCTAATGACGATGGCTATCAGCGAAAAAAATGGCGCCTCATGATCAGGAAAGCCGATCCTGAGTAACAAGAAGTGGCGAGGTGGAAGTTTATTAACAACAAGTTGTAAATATCTAAGTATATACCATCGAAAATTGCTTTTGCTCATATCACACTTCGACGGTTGTTTACGAAATTTTCTTCAATGTTCATTTATTATTGGTTTGGGAGCTTGCCAGAATAACTATGCAGATTTAAAACCACGTGTTTTAATGTTACAGTGCAAAATATTATACTTCTTATCAACACTGTGCCCAGTGACGAGATTGAGAATTTTTCATTGTATGACGTAGGTACTAATGCGGATTATTTTGTTTTATTGATGACTAATGACTCATTCTGTTTGATACATAATTAGATATAGTTTAAATCTACTGAGCTCGTATATATCAGGATTACAGTTTATGTCAGCAGTAAATGGTACTAACAATTGGAGGTGCTGGTAAAAGGTTTACAGAAAGGATCCTTTACACTGTCCGTCAGCCTTGATTTACAATCGGTGAGGTTAATAAATCCGGTGTCAGCCTTTGTCAGGAAGGCCTAAATATTAAATTTTCTCGTGAAAGAAGTGAGATGGATAAAATTGTTTGTCCTACGTTTCATTACAGTTTTTCTTCTCATTTTTCATCATTTTCGTTTCAGTTCGTGAACGTAGCTTTACTTGGGGTATATATTTTCCAAATAATATTTTTTTTTATTTTGACAGCAGTTTGTAGTCGTTGAGATTGACGCACTGTGTGTATGAATGTTGTTATGTCTATTGGTTGATGTAATTCTAAGCCAAATTTCCTTTATATTTAGAACACAATCTATCATTCATTAGTACATCATTTACTGCTGTCACAAAACCACTATAATTTGATATGTTAAGCCGTACATTGACACACAACAATCGTAAACTCATAAAAATATTCAAAGTATGACGATCTGGCAAAATTTTATTTAAAATTGTCACGAATTTAGAAATCTGTGTAGGTGTAGTGTCGTCTCAGACATTGCAACGCCTACAGTACAAATATCAATTGATATTGAAGTGAATAACAAATTATGTAAACCCAAAAAACATTTGATAAGACATCTTGATACACTGATTGATAAAGAACACTGCCACATAGCTACAGCTGACGAAGGCATCAGCAAAAGTATTAAATTGTTGCCAGCCAAATAGTTAAAAGGAATGTCTATCATGTCCAAGTTATCCTGAAACAAGTTATTATATTCGAACGAAAACAATATGAGGCGTATTGTGTAGAACCTATTGAATAGACAGAGGTCAATTATGCAAACAAATATAGGTTGACTTTTAGAAATAGGAAAAACATAGCTCTTTACCACATGTACTTAATATGTTCATATAACTCAATAAGATGTAGAGAACAGCTGATATTGTTTTCGATATATCAAGTTTGGTCTCACAGTAAAAGCTGACCTTATTCATAAGTACTTACACCGCATGAACGCTCCAAAAGAATTAAAATTTACTCTGTATAGAGAAGGTATGTAATATACAAATTCAAATGTATCATTATTTCAATTGACACAGTTATACGTCTGCTGCTACGTAAGCTCAAGTTTTTCGCTACGTAAATTTTATTCCGACAGCTGAATAGGATGAAAAAGTCCAGGTTCCGCGTCAAATATTGTTCTTTAACAAAAGGAACGAAGTTACGGTTGCAACATGCGACGTTCAAGAAACAAGAATCGCGTGAATTGTTACGAGTATTTCCCTGTTCTTTGAAATGGCTTTCGAAATATAATTTCCTGAATGAACTTTTCTTTTTTTGGTGTACAATAAAGTATATTCTATTCTATACAATAATTCCTTGTTATTTCGCTGAGCTTCTGGTTTTATAAGTGTCTTGTTGTAAAACAAAAACTTAGCTAAATTATTATTAAACAGGTTAATTCAAATGGACTTTACCACCAATCAATGTGTAAGTAGGTATTGTTGACAGGAATACGTCATGTATAATAAAATAATTATCTCCTATCGGCGTATCTACATTGTGCAGATTTCAGTAAGTACCTGTAGATTAAAAGCATTGTAATCAACGTCATTGGAGATAATTAAATATATCTCAATTGTGTCAACATATCTTAGTCTCATCAAACGATTTTATCGTGTCCCTATGATAACTGTTTTTAAAGTAATGCGATGATATCTATTTAATAAATTTTTGCCGGTAATGACATGAAATTCATTGTTTAATATGTTGTTTACGACTGTTGTATGTCATGAAGTGTCCCTAATCAGTGATCGTGCGTGGACCTCTTGGGGTGATCGCCGCTACTGGTCTGACTGGAGCTGGTGGTGGTGGTGCTGAGCGTGGACAGGTCGCTGGAGGCGCGCGCCGAGCGCAGGCGCGGCAGCACAGGCGCGTCCTCCACGTCGGGGGATTGCGCCGGCTCGCACGCCCAGCCCAGCGCGCGCGCCGCCGACCACACCGCAAACACGAATGTCAACATGTCGGCTAGCGGGCCACGCGCCCGCCGCGACCCCTGCCCGCACCCCGACACTCCCGGGGAAACCAAAACATCGGTCCGAGTTCACAGTAGCATAGTCTGCACAATCTCAGTTAGAATCAGTCACTCACTGGCGCCGAGCTCCATGAGACAGCGCACATGGGCTCCTGCAGGCGTGGAGCGCGCTTCACCCGCGCGCGCGGCTCGCACTACACTGGGCTCCGCGCCGAGCCGCCGACACGGGCTCTATACTATGCACTTGTGTTATCGTCATTATTGATAGTTATTAGCTTGACAACTTCACGTTCACATCGTCAATACGTACACAAACACCAATCAAACATTTTCGTGGCAGGGTTAATTGCGAATTGTTTGCAGTTATTGTCACATCACCGAGCTCTCAATAGATCGTCTCACTATTAATAGCACAACAAACCGTGGATGGAGCACACGTTAGGGAATGTCAATAATAGTACAAGCGGTCGTGCGTGTAGATATTTTGATGTGCATCGCGATCGGCGTGACGCGGCCGGCAATGTTGACGTTGCGCGGCGCGGGGAACGTGAGCGCCGACGTCACTCACTGCTTGGCTCACCCGCGCCGCCACCCACTGAAAGGGCACGTTCTATATTTATATGTGACCCTCAATTACATCACTGCTTGAAAACAATATCACTGCGTCATTTATTTGTACAGTTTTCGACACGGTATCACTTGTTGCACGCGCGTTCCTCGTCGGCAGCCGAGCCGTGTCGCTGCAAGCGTCTGATCGATCTCGCGGCAGTGCCAGCGACGTGCGTGTCAGGTGTGCAGCGCGCCGGTGGCTCGTGTCGACGTCGTGGCGGACAGGAGCTCCGTCACAGAGCATCCTGCGGCTGCCCGGCGGCCATGTTGCCAGCGCCATTTTGCCGGGGGTCGAATGGGGCGAGCCGCATGCGTACGCCGGCACGCAACTCTTGTAGAGGAAATGACGCAAGTCACCAGCGGCGCCGAGCTGAAGTGGATCTTATGCCGCCTACCCAAGACCCATTTTCAACAACCACGCAAAGTGCGTTCGTTTATAGGTCAAGCGAAAACCTAACGTCTTCACTGAAGCTTGCTACGAATCACAACCACTGAATTCGGTTTAATACATTCATAAGGCTTTACAGATTACATTTTCAGCTGTAAGAGTTACGTTTCACATTCATTTACCTGTCCACGAGGCACGGATACAAATCAACCCCTCAGACCATAACGATTGACCTGATTTTCAGGATTAAAACATAATTAAACTGTTATGATACTTTTGTAACTTTAAAATAGCTAATAAAATATTATTAAACGAATTCTAAGGAAATATCTAAAATTTACACTAAAAGGATGATTACATTTTCATAAAACTGATTTTTTTTAATGAGCTTTCCACATAAAACCTACAAAACTTACAGTGATCTTTCCATATTCAATGTACGTTTTCAACTTCAAGTTGTCATGATTTTTTTTGTCAACATAACGTCATTTTCCAAGCCATCGCGATGAATACGCGGAGAATCATACTAGATTAGCTTCACTTTAATAGAGGTTGGTGTCTCTTAATGTAATTAAAAGTCGGTAGAGAATGAAGTAGTTATGTTTTATTGGTTTGTCGCGTAGCTTCGCCTTGAACTTGACCGCGGTGCCAATGCCCTTCACGTGGGTGCACCCTACAGGCTACATCACATCCGGGGGAACATTTGCATTGATCTTTTGCATAATAAGGTAGAAAGAAACCTTTTTGAAAGATTTGCAGGATAATGTTGTCGGTCTACGGGATTTTGCTACGGTCGTAGACTTCGTAGCAGCCGCGTAGCCTCGTAGCCCCGTAGGCTTTTACAGGAGCTACAATAAAACGTCCATACTAATTATTTTTAATGAACTCTGTCTGCCTACTTGTTCTCTTTTACGTCTTGACGGATTGTGATTAATCTTGGCACACAGGTAGACCATATCCTGAATTAAGACACAGGATACTTTTTATTCCCTTGGGATAATTTACGACTGTCACGAGAGTGAAGCAGAAGCAATATTTTACATTCTAAAACGTTTTATAAAATAAACAACCTTACCACCGTAACTACGTAATACCGTACCTAATACTTAGTAGAACGAGGAAAACACATAATTATTCTAGAAAACAACACGCCATTGGAAAAGACACCTGTAATAGAAAATGAAGCCTTTACTTACAACAGCCTTAAGATTGTCAGTGTATATTTCACGTGAGTCGGCACAATGCTGTATTGTACTGGTTACCTTGGTCAGTAATGGCGGACTGTCTACCATAATAATACGCTTGTGGCCAAAGATAATTAGTGTGGGAATGCACGTAGATGCAATTACGGGCTACGGTGTACGTACGAGGATGATTGTATTATGTAGGTATGTGCTCCACTGCCTACAATATGCATAATGACTTAATTTATGAGGGATATCTTGGTAAAGCTGATTAAATGTAACCGAGTTGCAGGTAATTGACTTTAATTTGGAATGGTTAGATATCACTAATAAGCGTATCGTGGCTAAATAATAACAGCCGCACTGGTCGATCATCAAGGTTAAGCAACGCTTGACGAGGTCGGTTCGTGGCTGGGTGACCATTTCAACATACCGAGTTTCGTCCGTGCCTCGGAAAGCACGTTAAGCTGTTGGTCCCGGCTGTCATTTGAAGATCTTTGACAGTTGTTACGGGTAGTCAGAAGCTTGAGATCTGACACCAGTCTTGCCAAGGGGTATCGTGTTTCCCAGTTACTGGGTTGTGGAGGTCAGATAGGCAGTCGCTCCATGTAAAACACTGGTACTCAGCTGAATCCGGTAAGACTGGAAGCCGACCCCAATGTAGTTGGGAAAAGGCTAGGCAGATTGATTGATTGTTCATATCTTGTTTAAATTAATGATATATGGTAAAAGCAGTTTATTTTGCTTGGCATCTTGAGCTTATGCAGCTTGAGCAGGAAGGAAGAGTCAATGAAAATTACTTGTTACTTTTTTTTTACTCGACTGCCGAAGGAGGGTAGTTTGTTTAACAGTCTATGTATGTATGTATGTTTGTTTCTATGTGGCGTTCTAGAGACCAACCGCGTTGGCTGATTTTGATGATTCTTACGTCAATCGATTCGTCTTGGCCTTGCGAGTGTCACTGGCTTGAAAACTAGTTTTTTTTTCTTCTTCCAAACCCATCGAAAAATCACCTTTATTTTGATATAGTTATAAATAAAAAAAGTTATTTCACTAAATCAAAAAACCCGACTGCTTAAGAAGCGAACTAAAAAGACGTAAACAAGAAGAAAATCATTCTGTGCAGTTGGAGGATACATCTGGTTTTGGTCAGCCAGCTCGCGAATATGTATCCTCCGACTGAACAAGTGCAGTATGATTTTCTTCTTGTTTACGTATTTTTAGTTCGCTTCGAAAGCAGTCGGGTTTATTCATTTTTTATTTATTTTTCTTGTCGTGACCTAATGCCTACTTTGATCAATGCTTTCATCCCTTGAGGAAATCGGTATCCATGATACCTAAAATGTATAAGTTTTTCCTGTTTGTCTTCTTCAAGCAGTTTGGTTTTTACCAGGACTCAATTAAATATATAATGGGAAGGAAAAATATTCATAATAAGTTATTGAGTAGTACCTAGCAGTTTTTAATTTTCCCTATTATAATAACGTGACACACTTAAATGCATTAATGAAAGATTAAGATTATTAGAATTGTAGTTATTTTGTGTCGTGAATGACAAATGCATTGTTCTAGACTTTCCTTTTAAATCAATCGTCACAAAAATTCCTGAAGGCCAATAAACATCTATTAAAAACAGATAATTTTGCACGCGATCGCTGAATAACACGATTATAAAGCGCTGCAGCGCACTATCACAGTAAGCAGTCATTGTGTATTATGAGAGGTTAAGGGCTAATCGTATTGCCGTCGACGGCGACGGGGCGATTAGTATGCAATTACCCACTTGCCACCAGCGCTCTGTTCATCACACGAGCCGCTGGGGAACTTCTTACTAGCGATTGGTTTAAGAACTATATGGTACTAGATATACGGTGGTAAACGATTTTGTGATCGGTGTATCAGAGTAAATAGCTGATATTTATCTCGGTATGCAGTGTTTTTATTGAGTAGTGTAGTTCTTATATTGAGGATTAAACTGTAATGACGCTTGTGTCTTTGAATGACTATGAAAAGGCATAATTTTTCTTTCTATATTTGAGAGTTTTGTTTCTGTATTTTCTGCCCATGGAACAAATATAATGGATTTCTGCAATGGGAAACACGTGGAAAAAATGCGTGAGTTTGTATATGTATGTAAATATGTGTAACTAGGTGTCGAATACGGTCACCGCCGTGTCCTCGTGGAGGCGATCGGCTGTAGAGACCTTTCGCGTCCGGCCCTGGTCCAGGCCATGGTACGGAGTGAGAGGGCATGAGAAGCTGCCACATCCTTCTGCGAAGCAGTAATGCTCGCGAAAGAGGAGGCGGATCGCGTGGCGGTGACGCAACGGAGAGGCCCTGACGCCCCTAGCCACTGCAGGAGACGCCCTCGGCGTCAGGAGTCGCAAGTCGATTCCCGGCCAGCGTAGGCTGCGGGCTTGCGGATGGCGAGTAATGGGTACTTCACTTGCCGATAAGGACCAGGCCAAAGTTGACGGCGGCAGGTAAAGAGATGTCAGGAAAAACTGACGGGGTCCGCTATGGCCGATACTTGTCTGGGTCGCCGATAAATTTAAAAGAAAGTTACCGCGGCCCTGGCACAAGCAACTGAAGGAAAACGGGTGGGTTTTAGTCAGAAAAATCTGATGCTTCACCCAGAGCGGGAAAAATGTAGAGAAATCATTGGATGATTGCCCACCAAAAAAAAAAGTGGTATCGAATACGGTGGCAATCGGTAGGTATATCAGAGTGAACTGATGTGAGCCGATATTTATGTTGCATTGAGTGATTCTTGTATTTAGGATTAACCGTAATAATGCATCTACTGTCTTTAAATGACTATGAAAGGACATAATTTTTGTTACATTCATGACTTAAAAGTCAATATCTGTATTTGTGAAATATAGCATTAAATTACAATAATGCTGTAAATTACTAAAAGATAGTGTTATTTTAGCTAGTCAGGTGACTTTGAGCGTTTTCTCATACTAACAGAAGCATTTATATGTGAACTGGTTTCATACCTATATCATTAAAGCCCAGTTTATTGATCTCTAGTTAACTCAACCAATGGTTAATTTAACTAGCGATCAAATAACCAATAGTCTCAAAACTCAGTACAATGCGTTTTATTTTCAATTGCTAGCCTCACAAATGGTCAAATAATTTAGAGATTTTATTATTTAACCATTTGTTAGACAAACAAATGATTAATAAACGCGTTTTACCGAAATTTGAAACCACTAGTTAGCATATTTAACCATTGGTTGAGTTAACTAGCGATAATAAAATGGGCATAAGAAGGCACTTCTAATTTTTATCAGTTCTGATGAGTTCCAGGTAAGGGCGGACCTTTGCCTTAAACAAGCTGGGAAATTCGTAATAGAAATATTTCTCAAAATAATTCCTGTTACTATGGGATCTGTTTGTATACTTACTCAAATATGTATAAACAAACACTATGAGTGTAACAAGAGGTCTAACTTTTAGATTAATTTATGTAAAATATGATAAAAGCCAGAAACTTTTTCCTATATCATGATACGTAGGTACTTAATCATTTTTTCTAAACTGCTTTGCCTGTGGCGTATTTTTGGAACACAGTGTAAACTTTGAAGTGTTTTGGAAAAAGAATTGAATAGTAAAAAATTAACTTATTTATTGATTTTAATAGGTACTCCTGAATGGTTTGGACATTTTCTACCTTTGGGTTATTTATTTATTAGGCTCACCAACATTTGTTAATACTTAAATATTACAACTTATACACCTAATTCTACAGTCAAGTGTCACAATTTTTAACAGGTAAGCACCACTTATGCTAAGTTGTTGTACACACATTAAGGAAAATAACTTAATTAATAGGAACAAAAAATGGTGTTCTGAGTAGATACCTTAAAAATATAAACTAAAATTCAAATTAGTACATCACACTACATATCATCGTGTGTCATTTTGCGGAGCTTGGTAAGTGAATCCGCATGCACATCTGCAAGATTGCTGCAGCTATTTACGAGTTTACTCATCCGGGGAATAGCCGAGTTGTCACCGAGAACGGTTCACGTGGTGGAGGGTAGAAAGCAGTTATAGGAGCACGGGGGTATCTAGCTGGAGCTCGGAATTTGATTATGCAAAGACAAATAGTGGTAGGTGCACTATTGAGAATTAATCGCGATTAGGTAATAGTTATTCAAATACAACATTCAATTAGGATATGCTTTAGGCATATACGAAGTTATATTTCTACCTACATTTTAAGTATCAGAAAAATTGGAAGAGCTCTTGAAATGTTCCAAATAACCCAAAATTGTGGTAAGGAACCTACTTCTACCATACCTACAACTATTGTTGTTTTCCTTACTTGATACTTGTTCTGTGTTATTCAATTCTACTACGTGGCGGCCACTGATGGCAATTTTTCATACAATTTGTATGGACTCACCGCAAACGCGTAGCGAGTGACGGCCACTCGCAACTTAGTGTAAACCACACGCGACTGAGTGGCCGTAACACGCCTATAGTTGTAAATAAACCGTTTTAAACCCAATTCCCTGGTTTCAAACCCGTTTTAAATTTAATTCAACCACGGCCACGTGAAAATACAGAAAAAATAAAATACGTGTTTTTTTACACTGATTACGTATTATTTTAAAGATTAAGTTTAAAAGGCAAATTGAAATCATATACCATTTTTATTAATCTAAGTGAAGTCATAATCGTACTTATACTACTTTTTAGGATTAGACAGACTGAAAAAAACATAATGTGCGTATTTATTAAAACATAACGGCAACGCTGCATTTTTATTTTGCACTTTGCTACTAAAATCGCGACAACGTAGTTATGAGGAGAGAGGGGGCAGGTAGGGTCCCGCAGGGGTGGTCCTGCGTTTTCATTGTTATTGTTATATTTCTTTTGATATATCCTACATCAGGAAGTAGATGTGGTCTAGATCACTTCGTGTTAAGCGTCGGTGAATTCTATTAAAACATTATAAACGATTATTAAACCGCTAAGTGTGGTTATAATAATTTTAACCAAAAAGACGGTTTACAACCAAATGGTTTATACAGTTTAAAATTTGTTTTGCATCTATAGACACGCCACCGGTGGCGACCACTCGCAGATCACACTCGCACTCACAGCAGGACAGTAGGCTTAGCACGCACTGCGATTTTTATTCGCGCGAATTTTTATCCGCACATTCTGTGACCTATGGAAATGTATGAAGCTGCACGCACTGCGGAAAAAAATCGCGCCCAAATTGTACGAATAAGAATTCGCGCGAATGAAAATCGCAGTGCGTGTTAAGCCTAAGGCTGCGTGTTACGCACTGCGATTTTTATTCGCGCGAATTTTCCGCACATTATGCGACCTATGGAATTGTATGAAGCAGCACGCATTACGGAAAAAAAATCGCGCGGAAATAATATCGCAAGAAATCCGTGTTTTGCCACAGAATCCAACGCACCGCGGCGCGGAATAAATTCACACGAATATTTTGAACTCTATGAACAGGTAGAAGGAGACAAAAATAGCGCGAAATTTTATCCGCAGTGCGTGTTAGTCACATTCAGTACGCGGAAAAAAATTCGCGCGAATTTAATTCGTGCGAATAAAAATCGCAGTGCGTGCTTAGCCTACAAATTGTAGCGGCCACCGTTTGCGCGGTACCACACGTGGCGCGCGACAGCAACTGATTGCTGTGGTCGGTGGCCCGTTTGCGCGGAGCCTTAATAATAGTAAAAAGATAATAACGGCAGTAAAGTACCTGTGCTATATCTTGATGACATTTAAGCAAACGATCAAAGGTAGCAGGGTTATATAAAATGCATTAAGACTTAAATTGCACTATTGATAAAATGAAAAGTCTCGTAAACTATACGTATATAGACAGTTATAAAGCTACAATCAATCAATTAATACAGTTCGAGCGTAATTTAAACGTACGTGCCCTAATGAAACATTGATTTGTATCAATTAACACGACATGCGATTGTTTACAAATTAGGCTAATGAGTATTATTGGTACGGATCAGCTTTTACATAGACTAACAGATTTAATTATGTAGCTTTCGGTGCATTTAGTTATTTTTAAGTCAAGCCATTGTTTATCCCGAAAGACTGTGTTAAACATTTTCATATTATAAAACGGTAAAATGCCCTATACTAGGAATTTCGTCCTGTATCGTGGGTTTACAAACATTTAAACTCACATACACAAGACACCCAGATCCGGAATAACTATCTGTAGGCCATACAAATATTTGTTCCGTGCGGGAATCGAAACCGCGACACGCAGCGCAGCAGCCGATCACTCAACCACTACGCCAACCGTGTCGTCTTCTTTGCTCGATTACTTACTACCTGATTACGACAATAATTTCACTGGTATAAAGTTACACTATATCAGAGGTTACAAGATAAAATCTTGGAAAAATTATCGGTTCCTGTTTCGCCACGGGACGAAACTCGCGGGATAAAGCAAATAAAGGCCTACATACGCTTTAGTGACGTAAAACGGCAACTTTTTAAAGCATACTCCTTAGTAACGGCTAGGTTAAAAGGTTTGAAAAAAATATATATTTATTACTGATTCATGTACATAATTTTGAACACAAGGTTTTTACGTTTAATTGTTTTGCTTTAAAAAAATATTAATAACACGATAGTTTTCGCAATTTTTGGAAACTCCTCCAAAATGACTTGGATGTTTAAAATATTTTTACACAAACAAAAATGATGGCTGGTATTTCTTCATAGCTAACATAGCATATGTAAATCAAATAATATTTTGCAAACAAAACTGTTCAAAAGGAGGTTCAATTTTGATATTTTGGCATCGAGCGGGCGCACGGCCAGTACTGCGTTAGCATTGGGGTGTATATATCGCCTTAAAAAAAACTGTAGCGTAAATCAGGTAAGAAACAACTCTAAATTAATGCTTCACTTTCCTCTTAGAAAAATAAATTAGAACTAATTGAAGGAATACTTAAGATTTTCATAAATATGCAGTTAAAAATCCTTGAAGCCCGAAGAGTTTTGGGCGCTAAGTAACGCTCTTGACCGCACCGTTGGAAATAATGGGTCCTTGAGGATTTCAGAACTTTACTGGATATTTTAAACAGGGGTATTACACTAATCTTTGCCTTTGATCCTATAAATTACAGTATGCAATCTAAAATGCCAATTTCTTTTATGGAAATGATTGGAACTGTAAAAAAATATTGTTTAATTACACTCCAAAAGCAGTGAAAACTGTATTTTATGACACCTAGATTTTTATTTTATTTTTCAGTAAGAGATTTATATTAAATATATTTTCTATTCACCATTTCCTTAAAAATTAAAAACTAACCATATTTACATCCTACTATTATTTTTAAGTTTGTGAGGATGGTTGGATAGGAAGTTTGTTACTCTTTCACGCAAAAACTACTGAACGAATTTTGTTGAAACTTAGCAAAAATATAGCTTATACGTTAAAATAACACATAGGCTATAATTTATAAAAAAATGGGAGAAGTACTAATACCACGCGCGGAGCCGCGTTTTATTTAAGTATAAAATTAAGCTAATTTATCCCTATAAAACCTCTGTATATCCAACAAATTACCGATAGCACGTTATAATACAATTTGCTTATTAACGATGTTGACAATAGGACACGAAAATTGCTGCCATAATTCAACAAAAGAGACTATTACTTGTGTACACACATTATTATCACATAAGCGTTAATATTTTATGTCATTGTTAGAACTTGTATGAGTCTTAATTAAAAGCTGGAATAAACTACATCAAAATAAATATGACACCTTTCCAGTTTTGGGTTTTCGTCAAATATGGACGAATATTTGCCGTGCGAATCACGTTTGCTTACCAACTTAAAATCAAATAAAACCGAGTTATTCTAGATATAGGTATTAAAAAAAATTCGAACATTCAATTGTTAATTTTGATTAATACGAAAAAATTGTTCACGTCACGGCCCGTATTAATTATAAATATATATGGACAGATCAAAACTAGATTCCGGCTCTTATAAAAAAACCTTTTTTTGTACGGAACTCTAAAATTTATTCATTATTTAGCGTCGGATTATACATTCCGCTTCAACTTCGGCCAAATTTAGCTCCGGTCGAACACTTTTATTAGCAAATTTTTATGAACAAAATTACGGTATATTCATCCATATTATTTCTTGATTGAAGTTGGAAATATTTTACCATAATGTCCTTCTGCTTTTCCCCACTTAATTTGATGGAGCTTTTAGAAAAATATCAACGTTATTTTTCATGAGCAGAAAAATGTTTGCTTTGAAAGAGGGTAGCGAACGACATCTAGCTACCCTTAACGTTAACTTTACGTTACGCCACCGGGGAGGGATGCTCACTGGCGGTGTTACCTGTAACTAGAAGGCACTTACAACCGCCAGATGGCGCCAGAATCACTCCACGTGATAAAATCGAAATTAATAACGCGACGCATCTTCAACGACGGGCTTATCGCCCGGCTTCTGAAAACCACGAGCAAATCTCTGATCAGAAATTCTGGAGACTTCTCATGTCTAGAGATTTAATTGGTTATAGTTATTTCAGTCAACCAATATCAATAGTTTATGTGAGATTTTATAGTAAATTTCTTGATTCGAGAATTGATTTAGAGTTCAGAAACTGATGGTAAATTAGAAGGAAAATCTAGACACTATGGATGGTATATTTTTCAAGGTTAATGGAACTGTCCAGTACTTGAGTATTTACTTTAAGATTTGAGTCAACACTTGGCCACAATCTCATCATCATCATCATCAGCCTTTTAATGTTCCCACTGCTGGGACACAGGCCTTCTCTCATAGAGGGAGTGGGTTATAATCCAACACGCGGGCCCAGTGTGGATTGGTAGATGCCACATTATGTCTTTGAATTTTTGGTTCTAGGACATGCCGGTTTCCTCACGATGTTTTCCTTCACCGTTTTGAGAGCCGTGGTGATTAAATAAATTACACAAAGTAAAGCACTTGCTCGGATTCAAACCCACGACCTACAACTCGTAAGTCAAGGCCTTAACCAGTGGACCACCACCGCTCTCTCTGGCCACGGTATACGAGGCATGAAACCTACCACTTATAAAATACCCTGTGTTAGTAATTTGTAAGGTCCTGTTTAAATCCGTCAGGCTATTTATACGTACTCCAAAATAGGCACGTGTAAACAAACCTTAAAAGCGTAATTCACCATTCTTAGACCTTTTGAAGGAAACTTCATTCACTACACTCGATTCAGTCGCCAGGACAATGGAAAAAGTCTCGATGCGAGGATGTTAATTTGAATAAATAACAAGGTATAACTCTCAATGTCACTGAGTCGGGTGGAAAAATAACTACATGAGACATAGGGGTTAGAATTTGGGTGATGGGTACCAAATATTGCCGATATGCCAAATAGGTGATACAAGACTGCCCGCTTCAAAAAATTATACAATTGTCATTTATTCAAATTACACTGAGAACCAGCACTTTTTTAACGTCAAAGTTTTATAAAAATACAGTCCTCCAAAACACCTGTCCACCAAGAAGAAGTGGCGTAACAAATTCCCCATCCGTTAAGTTTGTCTAAAAAATATTATTTCTGTTTATTATAGATAGGCGATAGGTAAGCGATGATGTTGTTGACGGTGTAGCACGCTTGCCTAGAAAGAAGTAAACTATTCACTATTGACTTAAAGACCCCTAGGTTGTAGCTATCGGGAAACACAGACTCCGGCAGGGCATTCCACTCCTTAGTTGTACGCATAATGAAAGTATTTCCAAAACGTAAAGTGTATACAAATCTATAAGACTACATTGTGCCACGTGGTAACAGTTACCGGGTGTGATGCGGGTGGTCCTCCTGACTGCTGCTGCGCTTCCTCTTGCGTCTGAAGCACCAGTCCTGGCCCATCGCATCACAGCGCGCGCGCCGCGAGCCGCCCCCGCCCAGGGCTCGCTTCACGCCGTACCCTCCATGCTTAACACTGGCAGCGAGGCACAACCTTCGAGTGAGACGGTAACACTGCCACCATCACATGTTCCTTCTTACGTAGGTACTTTAGTTCGCCGAGTAGGAACGTGGCTCGTTGTTCGTTCAAACTTTCATTGTTTTTATAGATTTTTGTTTAGTTCTGTGGTATTAGATTTGGGTTAAAACGAGCTTCCGAGTTAATTTTTGACAAGTACTCTCTGACGTGACGTGACGTGAGACCAAAAATTGTGCAACGGTCTTTTGAGTGTAAGTGTGTAACTGACTTAAATTAAATTACTACAGTGAAGATGTGTGTGTGTGTGTGTTTTGAAGAATGAATAGGTAAAATGTGGTAATGATGATATGATGCGAATACCGTATTTGATAAAATAATCTTAAAATAAATATGGACAAAACTAAAATAAGACTTTCACCAGAGAACCCAACTGACAAATATAAACGTTAGTTACCAAGGCGAAATACATAGTACATCCTGTGACAGATATAAAGTTTCTGGGAATTAATATTGATGATAGACTGACATGGAAAACACATTTGCCCTGTATGAACTTTCAAAAATTGTTAATAAGGAAGCCTTATTAGCTGCTTATTATGGACTTGTGGCACCTGTCATAAGATATGGTATTATATCTTGGGGCAACTCTGTCAATAAGGAATCTGTATTTAAAGCTCAAAAGAAATGCATTAGAGCAATGTGTAATGTAGACAAAACTACCAGCTGCCAACCCAATTTATTTGATTGTTAAGTTTATGACATGTAATTTAATACATCAGATTTTTTTTTGTTTTTTTCACTTTTGACATTTGTTTTATTTTATTCTCTTTTGTTTTATTTTTTTAGTGTAATTATTTTGTAATGTTATTTTAAAAATTATTTAAATAGACTGCCAATAATATAAATATTTGCACACCTTAGTAGTTAATGATACAGTGTACTTTATATCTATTTGTAACTTCTGTTTGAACCTACTTGTATTAAGCAAATAAACAATTTGATTTGATTTGATAATGAGACGTCATGTAATAACTTTGACCTTTCCACAAACAATAAGCGAGCCTTCAATGTAAAAGCGCATAAAAGTACTAAGTAACCCTGCTGTGCCATCGAGCTGTTCTATAAAGCTAACAACACTTGTTATTGTTGAGCTGAGCACTATAGCATGATCGTGAGCTGCTGATTAATGTTCTGGCTAATGTCTAGCTCTCAGAAAGCCAGAAGGAGGTACAGTACTTTACTCCCTGCCGTTCCCCTTCTAATATTACAGAGCCGTACCAAGCTTTTCCATTAACTTGCAACACTTCCAAGTACTTCATCTAAAAACAATTTATCCCCAGTTAATGGATAAAAGAAGTTTAGTACTTTATAACAAAAATAAAAGAGAATTTTCTTGAAGCTGCGATTGTGGACTGTGAAGATTTAATCTTAAATTTTGAAATAACTTATATACCTATCGACAATGATCATAAAAATTGCTTCGTGACAATTAATGTTACCATCCTATTCCATCTCTGAAGCAAGAGGAAAATGCGAATCTTCGAAAGCAAGTGGCGAAAAATATTCAGAATCAAATCAGAATTTGCCGAGGTTATATTGTAATACGAAACGTCGAAACGTTTTGTAATCACAAGTGCTTATTCAGATCAAGTATTTTATTATTATTTAGGTCGAAAAAACATGGCGCAAAACATAAAGCCTACTGGCACCGATGTATTTATTTAACAAAACATGTGGTTTATAGGCACAATGTCATTATTACACGCACGTGTGCTTTTGAACATTGTCTTAGGGTGAGAACACCTGAAATAATCGGCACCATTCACACATTAGTGTTGCTTAGAAAATGGGTCACCAATTAACACAAGCATTTGTACCAGAATCACCATGTTGCATCCACAGCATGCGTGTGGAACTTGGCACCTTTGCAAACCTACATGTTGAATACTAATCGATGCCTACCCTCACGTGCTTGCACGCATATTGTGTACTGTGAATACAATTATCGTTACTATACATTTACTTACAATTTCCAGGCTAACCCCGGTTGTAGATCAAGAGCTGAGCTAAGCTCGCATAGCCGAGGTAGTTTTTTAGTTGTCATACTTGTGTGCAGATCAAACACTACCTACTTTGTATTGGAACAAGCCCTACACTATAGGAATAGTTAAGTGAGCTCAACATTGGCAGCCACCAAAAAAGCGTTGACTACACCGCAAACTACCTACTTTAGTTATGTGAGCTAAGTAAAACTAACTTAGCCTAATTCTTAGTCTACAAACGGGGTAAATATGGCTCATAGAAATTAAGAAAAGTTTGGCTGTAAAGAGGGTCGTCTATCAGTCTAAACTACACTGAGTGTGACCTTTGTGACAATCTCGTTTAAAAGCTTGATATGTCATATTTACACCCGGGAGAAGAGCAATGTGTTGAAGTTGAAGTAAAGTCAACAGTAGCATTTCAAAGTAGCCATTTCACTTTGACAGTGCCAATATACCGTAGAAGTTGGTTTTCATATTTCAACCATTGACAGCAAAGTTCAAAAGCCATTTTCTCGTAAAATAATGAGAATAACTTTGAGGAAAGTCCTATTTCATAACAGTTTGGTTTCATAAATACTATGTTTGTAACACCATCAAATTTCTATCAATACTTTAGGAGAAAAACGCGTACATTAACGTTAATGTACGTATGTGTAGTGCGCAGTAGAAATGGAACTTCGTTTTCCGTGGTTAGAAGTTAAGGTAAAGCTGCATTTGTTTGGCTTTCGTAACACATTTAGTAAGTTGATTTAACACGAATAGTTCGCTATTGTAATGATTCCCTGGTTTCCTCGTTTGTAGCTTCGTACCCGGAACGGTAGGAATTTACTAATTAAAGTTGGTGAACACAGTGTTATTTATCAAATGGACTGGTAAAATATGGCATCTAACTCTATTAAAAAGTATGTTTTTAAATAGGGTCTTCATCACATACCACCAGGTGAGATAGTGGTCAAGCGCGAGCCTATCTATAATAAAAAAGGGGCATTGGATGTCATTCAACGATCAGTTATTTTTCAAAAAGTCTATGAAAATTAACTAATTAAAAAAAGGATACGATGTTCATAAAAGTATTTTATTTTTTTCAGCACTGTATTTTATTTCTGGTTTAAAATACTCACGTGAAGAAACCTAACTATGTGTTTATAATATGTTACACAATCTGTTTACTATAAATATTCGGTGTTTATCGTGTCAACAAGTAATCTTGATACCCTATTCACTACCGAATAAATAGTCGATACATATCGCATCTGATAACTAGAATGCAATAGAGATGTACTGATGCCTTGTGCGATAACTCGGTAACTGACAGTTAGAGTACCGCCGGACCGCCTTATGTAAGTAAGGTAGCGAGCCCATTATTAAGAAAATACTTTGGGCTATGCTAGCAACTAGGTGTGACAGTTAGGTCTAGTCAGAACGTACCAGCATAATCATTTGCAGGGCAGGGTAGGATAGAATAGATGGACTCCCTTTTCCGCACTTAGACTCCCATTTGGTCCGTTGTGCGGGCACGTCTGTGAGAGGGAATGGGCCGTAATCCACCACGCAGACCCAGTGCGGTTTGGTGGATGTCACATATCTTCGATTTTTTTGGTTTGATGACATGTCGGTTTCCTTCACCGTTTTGAGAGTAGTGGTGATGAAATAATTTACACAAAGCAAGCGCCTGCCTGGGTTCGAACCCATGACCTACAACTTCTAAATCGCGGCCGTTACCACTGGGCCACCTCTGCTCTCCTTTGCAGGGCTGTTGTAAGTTCAGTTTTTTTTGGCAAATGTTGACCTGCTTTTGAACAAATATTTAGTGCACGGTACTTAGTATTGTCTCCAGTTTTATTTTTTAACGAAACAAATTTTCAGTATGTTGCGATAATATTAACTATGAGACTGTTTTTCATTGTTTTCTTGAGGTATTGTCTGTTTTCAAACGCAGCGTTGGAAAGCCTCCCTCTAGGTGGAGCGACGACCTGGTCAAGGCTTCGGGAGTCCAGTGTATGCGAAACGCACAGGACCGATCAGTGTGGCATAGCTCGGGGGAAGCCTACGTCCAGCAGTGGACGTCTTTTGGCTGAAATGATACTGATGATGATGGTGATACCACGGCAAACGATGAAAAGGGAATCGTTTATCTTGGTATGGCTATATAAAGAGGAGGTATGAAATACATGTAGGTAACTGAAAAAGTGATAAATGTAACAGTGGAAGGATGGAAAAGGGTGAGAGGTCAATGAAAAGTTAAATGGATATGAAAGAAGAGGGTGTGAATCATAGAGTGACAGTTGATATGGGAGAACGGAATATGAAAACGTGAGGCGCCGACCCTAAGTAACATGGGACGAGGGCAAGTAGACGATGAAGGATCTGGGAAAAGTGTCATTATATTTTAAAAACCGTTTCTACCCATTGACTTTGACTTTTTTGGAGAGTTTATCATAGACATGAGCTGATGCAGATTTTAAAATATGATCACACCATTTCGTTACACCCATTAAAAATCAGGCACGAGTCTGTGTTTCATCAGTTTCCATCACCTACAGTCTGAGTACAGCCGTACGGGCAAAAGCAGGGATTCAACAATGCATAGTGATTGTAATTTATTTTGGTTGGGTTTCTATTCAAATCAAAGTCAACAGAGATCTTGTGAGCGCTGTTTTACATAAAGCAATATAAATATTTTCTAAGCAACTCTACGGCTTTGCAGATTATGTTATCTTAATCAAGAAGCTTAGACAACTTAAATGTTTGAACACATAATAGTTTAGTATATGTACGTTTAGGTACGTTACTTTAATGCAATAATCTTTTGATTGGCTGAAACCAGTCTTGTGTCCGAGACCTTACATAAATCCGATCTTGTACAAAGTATAAATCTTATCAAAGCATAAAGAATAGATCGTGGATCTTTTGTATTCGTAAATATGACTGCTTGGAAAGTATTCATATATATATATGTGATGTATTTTATTTATTTACTGATATGAATATGTATTCGTACCTACATGTTTTATATAAATGTAAGTAGGTAACTATATGATTTTGACTGTAGAATATTTATATTAATATTTCATTACAAGTATAATTAATATAACATCAATCAATATAACATAAGTAAGAGTTACTGGTATGTATGAAAGAATAAGTATCAATAAAACTGAGAAAATTCAATCTGGCAATTTGAAAGTTATGTAATTGTTTATGCGGTGTGTAAGTTATAAAATGGTTTGAACAGAAATGATTTGTAATATTATTTAAAACTCTGAATGAAAACAATGCACAATACAGTCGAAGAAAAAATATGTAAAACATAAAAGTTACTGAGATTTTGTAAAGAAGAAATAAAAGATAATGTAGCTACTATTCCTTACGTAAAGGTAATTTGAATAAACATACTTTATAAGTGTCAACACAAAGGACTTACACCCACAATGCAGGATCTTTTTCTTAGAGTTTCCAACGTGAATACTGGAAGCAACGGAAACACTAAGTTTTCCTACGTCACAGACTACAGATGTCGCAACTTTTTATACCGTCACTTTTATTTTGTAGCTGGACTTTATAGGACTTCCTTGTGAAACAACATCCAATGTAAACAAGAAAGATTTAAAAAACCTATCGTGCCAAAATAATTTAATCCAATTTGTATCATGGTTAATTTAATTATTTTGTAGTGCAATCAATTCGCATCACGAAATTAATTAAAATTAATTAACACGAAAATAGCGTGCAGCGTCCACGCATCGCAGTGACTGGAATAATTTTTGGGGAAAATTTATACCTATAAGTAGACGTTTGATACAAAAAGTAGGTTGTAGGACGCTCGAGGACGTTCTCGTATGGCCGGTTCCCTGTGAAAAATTTGCAAGGCCAACAGTCAAGGGGTGATTTTAGCGTTTGTTAGTCAAAGGCAGACTATTCATTCTGCTTACGCACGCACAAACATATATATAGGGCCGTCTTGAGCCTCGTAATAAGCCCAAGGGCAATGTGGAAGGAACGAAATTGGATAGAGTGATGAAACGAAACGTCGTCTCTCGCAGGCAAGAAAAATATTCATGTTTTATTGGAGCTATAAAAGGAGTTTTGTTGCGATTTGAATAAAATGTTCTGCGCCGAATGTAAGGATATGTTCAGATGGCAAATAATGATGTCAACGGAAATGATGATGTACAAGCTCAAAATGTAGCCATTACAAGAACATATTTTATTTACTATATTCGGGAAACCGGTAGTGGCGAAGGGCCGGTTTAAGCCTCCTCCATCCGTCATCTGCATAAATGTCATGTTTTTTTATGTTTAATAGTTTTTTTACACATCATTTTATAAAAAAAAAATAAGAATCATTATTTTTCTTGTTTAATCATTGTAATCAGAGATTTTAAGAACATACTTTGTTGGCTAACTAAGTGCATCTAAAGACTGTTATTATCGTTGCTCGGGCTGCTATATATAATCTATTAATGTATCGGTGTAAACCTCCCTCGAGAAATGTCTTAGGAAGCAGCGATAACCCCATCAAGAATCGTTAAGTGGTTTCGGCATTAGCCCCAGCAGATAGGCTTAAAACTGATGGAGCTTGGGGACTTGCTGTACTTGATAACAAAGTGTTTATATTACTAAATATATGAACAGCTTTTAATAATTTTTAAGCTGGGAAAAATATAAGAAGAAACGAAATATAGTGGGGGTAAACATGTTACATCAACAATGTTTAAACGGTAGCCATTATTTATCGAATGTAAATGGATGTTTTATAATAGAAAAACCAATTTTTTTTGGTCCATTAAGTCTAACTACGAGTAAATTCCGTCTCTTAATTACAATCTAAATTAAAGAATCTGTAATTAGCAAGTTGTAATTCGAAGCACGGAATCGTGGAGAATAATGGCAGATAGGAAAGGGAGCCTGTATTCAGCAGTAGTTGATTGCAGTTTGAAATGATGCTGGACTCCTAACGCTTTTAAAACGAAACGGAATGATGATGAATTGCTTGTTAAACAATGGTGTTATTTTACGATAGCTCAACATCAAATTAAACGTTATCAATCATAGAATTCATTCACGAAAGGAGTTACTTTCATGAATCAATGATGGTGTGTGTTAGAGTTAAAATAGTTGTTTTCTTTCGGATAAAATGCCATTGACTCGAAGAATACGGTGTACGTGATGGAAGTTAAAGTGTGTGCATTGGGGTAATTCTGGGAATAGTTACAAAGCCAAACGGTCTGTTTGTCTTTACGTCAAAGGTACACATAAAAGTGTTTGTCGGATTGACACGAGCCTTTGTCAGATATTGCTTGATAGTTTATTTACTATGATATTGTGACATCGGAATTGTGATTTTACTGAGGTATTCATAGCTTTTGGAGTGATTTGTATGTAGGTCGTGATGTAGGTAATATTTATCTAAAGGTGTTGTAATGTCTACATACAGTACAAAATGTATGTAAGAATTATAACGCAATACGTACGTACGTATACATATATTATAACGCGTATGGCTTGAAACACACACACGAATTAGTTCGACTATTACAAGATTGTAAAGAGGAAATAAACGTATTCTAATTTGCCATGCTAACTAAATCACAGAGCCTTAAAGCCTTAGATGTTTCCATTTCAAGATAAATTAAAGCACGTGTGGGAAACTACGAGTCGTACAGGAATATTGAATAACTAAAACCTTGAAAGCTTAATTTAAATAAGACACTATGTTCTATGAATAATACAATAGTTTTAGGAATGCCTGCGAATCGATCTGTGGGTACAAGATGTTTAATTTATCAAAGTGCTGGTATGCAGTGATCTTCATTTTATACAGGGTGTAATGAAAAGGCATGATCATATTTTAAAAACTGCTTCTGCCTTTGTAAATGTACAACTTAACCAACTAGGACGTTATAGTCAATTCCCAAAGAAAAATTGTATCACCCATACAAAAATTGGTCAGCTGTCACAATTTTCAAGTTTCACGCGGGGAAGCCGCTGGCAGAAGCTAGTATTGACGATAAAGTCTGTGTCCTACTTTATTTTAACCACATCTTCGTTTAAATTTTCTCATTTTAGGGATAGGCGCTTGGACAGATGAGGCCTGCCTTGAACAGAATTTTATTCTACATTTTCTACGGTTTTACTATTGGATTTTGGATTAGCGAGATAGGTATTACCTATTGTGAAACTAATAATAGATAGGTTTTGGTATCTATTGTTATGTTGAGGTCATTGAACTGGCCGTTTTCAATGCAGTTTTCCTATTACCTGGCCTTTAATAGTATAGAGTCGCTGGTCAATACAATCCTACCTGTGTAAAGGAAAGATTTCTAAAAATGGAAGTATAAATACAGCATCAATATCTTTAAGATATTACTACCACGACACGATCTACCCAGACGATCCTTTTGTGTTCACTACGACTAAACCGATTACAAAAATGTAGCCCTTATATCTATGGAAGTAAGGTCTATTTCTTTAAGATAACCTCTACTTTCTTATCCTACGAATATTGTATTACGTACAGAAACGTAATCCTTGCTTGTAATACTTCTATATATACTGTTACAGAAGCTTAAGAAAGTTTCAGATGGAAGATACAAATATTTGCATTATTTTGTCAGTTTAAATGAGCATACATTTTTATATAAACAGTGTAATATGTATTCAGAGGCAGTCGCAACAGAGCTATAAATCATCTGACTGGATGTGTTAGGCCTTGTAATGTAAGTATGCTATTGTAACCTAGCAATAATAAATAAGGCATGTGTATGTATTTGATGTGTGTAGAACATATGTACCTATATGTTATTTACTGTGTTTGTACTGCACTGAATAATTATCCAATATTGCCTTCAAATTGACTTATATCTGAGTATCTAAATACTGAGTCTGATGAAGAATATCATGTACATGACAAAGCTATAAAGAGGTCTCACTTTACTTACAGCTGAAGGAACTGTGGCCGAGCACTAGCAATAAATATTAAACTTCAAGATGCAAAACTAGTGTTACAGTTATCTGAGCAGTGTAATATGTATGTGAGTGTGCAATATGGCAAGTTCTCAGAGCAAAGCAGGCCTAAGAACAGTTACTACTCATCACTATGACACTGCCACATTGTTTTCGAGTTCTAAGCGTGTACTCATTAAGTTCAGTTTCCCTATAATTCAATTTAAACAGCGTCTTTGTGTACGTCATCAGCGTCTACACTATCGACTGATGTATGTAAATATAAGTAGTTGGTGTGGAATGGCCATAACATTGGTGTCGCGGGAGGACCGGGGCGGCACAGCGCGTTGCTGCTGTCACGTCTCGTGGCGACCGTCACACCAGCGCGCGTCCGGCAGCCGGCACAGCTAGTTTATGAACAATAACCGCTTGTTTATGATAGAGAATTAACATCGGAAGCTCGTGATCGTGTTTAGACGATTTAGGGCGGGAGTCGCGCGTGACTGATCGCGCGGTCGCGAGCGGCACTGGCGCGCCGCCCCGGGCGCGACGGTGACGTCAGCGCGTGCCCCCGCCCCGCGCATGCGCCCCCAGCCCTCCTCCAGCATTCTCCAAAACTCTTCATGAGAGCTCTCCACCTCGAGACCTCAACTCCGCTTTGGGACTTAATCGATTTTTGAGTTGCAGTTTCGCAGAATCGAGTACCTACTCAGGTATACCAGCCGAGCATAGTTTTGTTTCCTTTTTATCGAAAACCAATATTTCACTGGGCTGGAGGAGGTCAAACAGATTTGAAAGTTATTTAATCAACAATTTGTGTCGGTTCGATGCAATATTGTTTTCCTATAAAACGAAAACAAAGTCAGCTGCAGGTATTAAAGTTAGGTAAATCTTGTCCCAAGAAAAGTTAGCAAATGAAGGAATTATGGCACATGAGATTATTCTGCCAGTAAATTGCTAGTCTTTATTGTCGATAAGATTTCAGAGTTCATGTCAATTTTATGGTATTACTGGCTATCATTTTAAGATTTACGATATCATAACGCCGGGTAACAAAAGTTGAAGTTTTCCAATTATTGTATGGAGTAAATAAGGGATAAGTGTACCGCATGGTACAACAACACGAGTTTAGTGCGAAATTGCCTTTTAATATTAACGCATCGTAGCACGCCGGGTGTCGCTACGCAGCTACGCGGCTACGCACGTAGCAAGGAGGCCGTATGGCCGCATGCCTACGTGTAGACAAATGTATGCGAGAGAAGGTTTGCTTTGTGAATTTCTCTGTTATTATGAATGAAAATGGTCTTGTGACCAAATGTTAACTCAAGCATAGTTCACATAGATAACATCACGCCCGTATTAGAAGGGTTAGGCAGAGTGCCACCTATAGCATCCCAAAATTTCGTCCGAAACCTGGCTTTGTGTCCGGTCGATGGCAATATTCTCTCCCTCTATTCCATTGGATCTCAAGCATAGTTAGTAAATTTCATTCTATCAAAAAAAAATTATTTTTTTAAGTAAAGAATACATTTATTTAGCACATACTAACTAACACTACTTAAAAATATTCTTTCATAAATGTATTCTTTCTTTAAAAAAAAAAACAAATATATTTTTGAAAGAAAGAATACATTTATTTAGCACATACTAACTAACACTACATAATATTATACATCATAAAACAAATTAAAAAAAAAGTCTGACGTAAGAAATTTGCAGGAAAGTCCAGGAAAGCCCACGGCTGCGCCAAAAAGGCCCAATTTTTTTTTATATTGTGTTCAAAGGAAGAGTAGGTCTTCTTGTTATTTTAGATGTTTGGTTCTTGTTGTACATTCACTATCCAAATACGTAGGTATCAAGTCCGTATTTTATTAATGCGCTTTTTTAATATAATGTTTAGTGCATCTAAAAGAGTAAAAGCATTTCTTTGAAGTTCATGAATATCAGTTGAAAAACTTATCTGGCTTTATCCATTCATCGTAAGCTTATTAAAATACCAAGTATCTTTTCAAAGGGCCGTCCTTTGACGGAGATGTGATAACCACACTATTTAATTAATTTCTCCTTAGTTTAACTATTCATACATAAGAAACTAGTACAAAAGTTGAATATTAAATTCTTTTAGTTTTCCACATTATTAGATTCATAAAGTTCTTCATGGTATGCTGTTTAAAATATTTCCCTATCCACATACCCTACCCGTATGGCCATAAGCAATTTACTGAGATTGTCTTTACCTAGCTATAGTAAAAATAGAATGCGATTATTTTGGTTGTAATTTTTGTAGTAGGTATATCTACTACGGTACTACGCACATATCAAAAGTCACCCACTCTTGAACAAAGGCCTCCCTCAAGCATCCCCACATCGTCCGGTCTAGTGCTTCTCACATCCAGCGAACAGCCTCTCTACGTCATCGGTCCACTTTGAGGAAGGTCTTCAAACGCTTCAAAACTTATGTCCGGCAGCATGCATACTCAATATATCGCAACAACTTCAAATCTTTACTCTCGTTTAGTACTGATTTATCAATAGTAAGATAACTTTTGTCTGAAGACAAGGTGGAGAAGACATGTTTTGTACACAAAACATGTCTTCTCGATTTTGTTATTTCCACTAAAGTATCTTGCATCACCATGGGATTGTAGTAAAGGCTCATTTATGATGTCACTTTTACATAAACGGTAATTGATGCATCATTGTTACTCCATCATGCCACCCAATGGATTTGAATAAATGGCACGGAAGCAAAATCTTATTTGAACCCTAAAAGGGTTCCCCTAAATCAGCACATACTGATAAGTTTCAGTTGTCCTAAAAATAAAAAATAAAACAAATCCATAGAGAACCTTTATTGCACTTTTACTTAAAAGTTCATTTGACTTCAAAAAAAAGTTAAAACTGTACCGCGTTGAAGCAGTGGTTTAGTTTACATAAAACATTAAAGTTCGCCAAGCATACTTAATATTCTACCAACACACAGCACAGCGTAAAGGCTCCCACAGACAAGAACGACTTGATAATTTGACAACCATTTTTCACAGAGATTGTTCTGCGGATAATCTCTCTAACATTTTGAGAGCAAATACAAGAGTAAATTAAAAAAAAAAAAAAAAAACAAAATATTATGGCTCAAGTTTCGACCCCACGAAATCCATTAGCAAAAGCAATTATAAGATCCTCAATAGTGCATAGGTCACAGGCCGTCGGACCAAGATGGAAGTTGAGCCGTTGTAGGATAACAATACCCTTTAGATATAATAGCAATATCTATAGAAAATGGTCGTCGTCTAGCGGCATCTAAAAAGGTCTATCGACACATAAATCCTACATCGTGCAAACAAATTTCTTCGCACAATTTGAACATATTCAACAGCTCGATGAAAATCATCGGTCAGTTGCATTCCAAATAGAACACCCATGGTCACTCCCCACATATCGGAGGATCTTAACACTAGAGATTTTACATTGTGTTTGAAAAATTTCTAAAGTCGCATCGATGTCGCACTGTCATGTCGCACCTGTCTACTGCACCCTTAACATCTATTGAATTGACACAAGAATGTTACCCTTTGTAATATACCATTGTACCTGCGTCAGTTTGGGTACTGTGAATATATCAATTACAGTGTGGATTCACTGTGTTGGCTCTAGTTTCTGTTTCTCTATGCTTCGCTCGGTTGTAGACAACAACGCTACTGAGTGTGGCCAATTATTTTCTAATGATACATTTAGAGGCATATATAGGTGGTAGGTAGGTACAATTTATACGTTGCCGTTGGTTATATTTCAGTAGTTACGGCCTAATCTTCAAACGCAACTAAATGTATTCTGCTTCTTCACGGCGTCGCTGGCACGACACTGATTCAGGTGACTCAATGTATTAATTCGGCAGTATGTCCTTTGATTTAATTTATTTATTTGTTAGCGATAAGTAGACTTTTTTGAATGTCTTAAAGTTACATATCACTTGAAAAATCGTCCGGTTTCTGTATTGAGAATTTGAAATTGACAAATTCTACTTAGGCATGAAAAGTCGTTAAACGCTAAACGTTTAAGAAAAATTTATTTAATTTACAAGTTAAAATTATCAATTCAGAAACTGGGTGTAAGGAACGTTCATTATATCAAATCAAAAAGTTAAAATCTAAAAAGAAAAATTTGCTGCAAAAATAAGTAGAACTCAATGATTACGGCTAGTTATTAACACTGGAGATAAAGAAGCATCATTACCTTTAGCAGACTTTTAAATGTTAATCATGTTTGGTCTGTTATTAAAAAAAATAACCATATATGATTAGTTTTAATATTGATAAGCCGATTCGAATTATTAATATAAAATTTTGATTTAAGAATCTAAAAAGTAGTGTTTATTAACCATAATCATGGTAAAAAAGTTTTTGTAGCTATGGCTGAAAAGTTTGTTAAAAAAAAGGGCATTGAAAACCAGTTCTTTTCATATTCCTCCCTGTATTGAAGCTGCCCCATTTAATATTTCCATCTCTCTTTTACTTGAGGATTTGAGGTACTTACTACACCACCGCCCTCACTCATCGGATTAATTTTGTTTCAGGTTCCAAGACAGTTTAACATTTTTCAGACTACTTTCCTTCAAGAGCACTTGAAAAATGCAGAGCTCTTTCTTACGTTGAACGAGATGCGATGTTTATATGAGAGAAAATGGGAACTAGAATAAAAAACCGGCCAAGCGCGAGTCTCACTCGCGCACAAAAGGTTCCGTATAAACAGCTACATCCACCAATCGTAAAATAAATAGGTAACATTACTAACGTTCATCTATACTAATATTATAAAGAGGAAAGTTTTTCTTGTTTTTTTGTACCGAATAGGCTCCGAAACTACTGGACCGATTTAAAAATCCTTTCAGCAATAGAAAGCTACATATTCTTGAGTGACATAGGCTATTTTTTAATCCCGATAACGGGTCCTGTGGGGTGGTCCATGGGAGCGAAACCGATGGGAATAGCTAGTAAATAATTAAAGCACCGAACATTGCTCTAACGAAGGGACAAAATTAACTTTGCCGTTCGAAAACGTTGTCCCATCAATATATTTTTTTTACTTTTCCATTTGTGTTACTATACTCGTAAACTTGTAAACCCTACTAAGCTGTGATAGTTTTCCTTAGAATTTTGTTACATTTACTGCTGCCGTGAATTTTTTCACATATAATCCAAAAGTAACCATTTGATTCTAACAAAAATTAGCCATTTAAAGCTTAATTTTAAGCAAACGGATCTCTGAATTGAAAAATGATTTTCACAGACCCGAATACTTTTGACACACAGAATATTTTTGAATGGCCTGTCTAACGATACCCCACACCATAAGACAGATAAAAAAACATTCGACTTTACGTGAGGGGATAAAAACAAAATAAGACCATGAAATAATAATTTCATGTTTTATTTTTATGTTTTATTTCATGTTTTATTTTACCACTTTTTTGGCGTGATTATATCTATCTATGTCAAATTATAGATTTCTAGTACTTAGAGTCCTTGAGCTAACCTGCGGACGGACGCATAGACGGATATGGCGAAACTATAAGGGGAAACCTTTGACTGATCCTTGTTGACTACGGAACCCTAAAAAGCACACTTTCAGTTTGTTAACATTTTTCTTAATTTTACCACCTTCTCCGATCCTTACATACTCCATTTGCTTCATTTACGTTAACACACCTAGTCGTACACGCAAGTCGGTTGTGACTACTGCGCACCTGCAGCCTAATTGCGCATACACATGCAAGATGAAGGACGCGATGTGGATTTCCTTATACGTGATTTTTCTAGGATGTACTCTTATCTTTCAACTTACTATGTTCCTTTGTTTACAAGAACCTACAATGTACTCGTATTAAGGCCATACCCTGACCAAAAAATCAGCATAAGATATGAGCATTCCTATTGGCCTAGCGGCACTGGCGGCGCATGAATTACGGTAGTGAATACGCCCAGATTTTAGAATAAAATCTTTATAAAATCAGATATTGGTCTTTTGAAAAAAATAAAACATACAAAATGTTCGTTATCAAATTGTGAAATCCATTAGTGTTAGTATAAAAAATAATTAATGAACACTTTACGAGGAGATGCACGCTATCAATAATTATTTCACATTTTTATGGTTTTGTTGGAAGGAGATTAGTGATACATATATCTCTTTAAAAAAAAAGGGTACTACAATTTTAGAATCAACATTATGTAGAAATTTAATGTATTTTTATTAATTGATATTTCTTTTTAAATTAAGAGTAGATTGCTCTTAAAAACTGCACAAAATTCGACTAGCGCGGCGTTTTGCTCGGGGATCAATGTGCGCTTAACTTTGTTAATTCATAATTATTAATGTAATCACAACTCAGGTCCTCAATCAACCCAGGCATATCTAGTTTGGTGACTATCGTTCAAAAATAACTGTTTGCCAAAATATTTACAGATATAATATTATTTATTTATCGAATGCCAAAATATTTAAAGTTATTTTTTAACTATAATTGTAACAATGAAGAAACAAACTTTATTCTTATTCTCACTATGGCCATATGAAAATAAGGTGTGTAAATACACTCAATTATTTTTAACACCTTAATATATAGGTATCATGCTAGATCTAATTATGTGTTGGGATAAATGCACGCTGCTGAGGTAATTTAGAAATGAGGTCAGGTATTGTTTTAGTCACTAAGGGTAGAGAAGCGTTAACTTTATAATAATTTTATGGATATTGACTTCATTAGCAATTTCGATTACCTCAATTTTATTAGAAGTATGAAGATGATACTTTAAAATTATCATATTACATACATAAACTCACGCCTTTTTCCCATGGGGGTAGGCAGAAACTACAGAACGCCAGCACCTGGCCTTTCTGAAGAACATCACCTATAAGGTCTATGTATGTTTTTCTAGGGCGTCCCCTCCCCCCCCCCCGTTGGTTTCTCGCATTGTCGATGCGGGGGGGCTCAGTAACCGTGGCTTGGTCACCCACGGTGAAGCGAAGAGGAACCCGAGGAGGGGCCGCTCGTCAGGGCTTTTGCCGATTAAGCCGACGACGTAGCGGCCAACATGTAGGTTGCGGTGCCGCTTGGTAACAGGCGACATCGCAACTGAGGCGGGCCGCGATGTCTTATGGAGATTCCCAAGTCCCATACGATATCGCGGCTGAGGGTTGGAGGCCGCGGCGGGAGAGGACTGCCGGTATTGCGGTGCGCCGCTCTCCCTACCTTCCGCGGCCTAGACGGGGTCGCCACCATCTGATGGCGGACGCGGTGGGGCCGCAGGGGAAGAGGAGTGTCGGTATTGCGTTAGCCGCTCTCCCTATCCCCTGCGGCCGCAAAATGGTAGGAGGTGGGGCCATTGACCTTGAACCGTCACAGTGGGACCAAGGGTGCCATACACGGGGTCGTCTGGCACCCATGTGCTGATTTGGTCCCTGGGGTGGTCACGGCGTGCAGTGTGTTCTTGTGCGCCGGTGATGGGGGGTACTCCCCCGAGGAGGGTCTGGTGACGGACAGCCGTGGCGGGTTCGCGGTGAGTGCTAACGCGTGCCCGTGTTCCCGCCATAAGCGGCACTGGAGGACACCGTGGAGTTTTAGTGGGTTAGAGTCCCACATAACTGCACTATCTCCCCGTGGTAGTGCAGTATGCATGAGCAAATCTACAAGCAAAAAAAAAAAAAAAAAAGGGCGTCCCCTCCCAGCGTTTCCATTCACGTCTACCTTGTAAATACATTTCGCTAGTCGCCGTCCATTCATCCTCTCAACATGGCCAAACCATCTTAACATACTATTTTCAATTTTAGTCACTACATCTTCTTTTAAACCACAACGTTGTCTTATTACCTCATTCCTCAATCTATCATTTAAAGTTACACCACACATACTTAGCAAGGAAAGCATTTCTACTGCATTAATACTACTTTCATGTCTTTTTTGCCATACCCAACCTTCACTTCCATACATAAGTGTAGGCACCAGCACGCTGTTGTGAACGGCGACTCGAGCTTCCGGAAACATCGTTTTGCTGGTCACAACCGCATGTATAGCACCATTCACTTTATTCCCTGCATTCACTCTCCTTGCCACATCCTCTACAATCTTTCCATACCTTGTGAACATACTTCCCAGATATACAAACTCGTTCACTTGCTCCACACTATTATCATTTATTTTCACTTCACACTCCGATACATCGTCTTCTCTTTCAAACACCATTACCTTAGACTTGTTCACATTTATACTCATCTCTTTTAACTTAAAAGCTATATTCATCACAGTCTCCATGTCTTGCAACTGTTCTGCTGACAATGCAAGTAGAACTTGATCATCTGCATAGAGAAGGCATTTGACAGGCAATTCATTCATCCTCAATCCGCACTCATGCTCTTTCAAACCTATCAGATAACTATCCATGTACAAGTTGAACAGCCACGGTGACGCTACACAGCCCTGTCTAACACCCCTTGAGATGGAAAACCAGTCCGTATACGCCCCATTAATCCTAACACAAGCACTGGAATCCCTATATAGAGATTTCAGTGCCCGTACCAAGCGCCAGTTCAAACCGTACCCGGATAGCGTCGACCACAGTTCATCCCTCCATACTCTGTCATAGGCCTTCTCCAAGTCAATGAAAGCACAGTAGACTTTTTTGTGTTTTGTCAGATGTTTTTCAGCTATGGTCATCAAGGAGAAGCTCTGATCCATACAGCCCATTCCCTCTCTAAATCCTGCTTGCACGTCCTACATTGCACCAATCTTACCTGTTTCCAGAACAGCTTAACATTGGCTCTGAAGTTATCGGAGAATTTCCTGTTATATTTTTCTTCCTTTTCATCCTTCTTCATTTTAAGCACCTCTTTCACTTTCGCTTTCATTTGATTGTACGTTACTTTCACTCTTGCCAGATCATCCGTCACGTTGTTGCCTGATTCATTCTATATTGGGCCAAGGCCCTAAGAAAGAGGCCTCCTTCTTCTTCACCACCTCTTTTACTTCATCATCTACCCAAATATCATTCGTTCTACTACCACGTTTCCTCTTCACTATACCACATAACTTTGTGGCTACGTTCACCATACTACTTTTCACTATTTCCCACACATCCTCTAAACTGAAATCATTCATATCATCAAATATCTTATCCGTCTTCTGTTTTACTTCCCTCTTATTTTCCTCCTTTACTTTTAGTTCTTGTAATCTTTCTACTTTTATTCTTTCTAACGCGGTAACAGGAACTTGAACTCGATGACGCCAATCATATTAAGGAATTATAATTAGATATAATAGGTATTATACCCGTTTGATATTAATTGTGATCATGTTTGCGGTTAAGAGATATGTAGTCTATCTCAATTAGCATCATGTAATCAGTTAATTAACACCCAAATACATTTATCATTGATTAATTATTATAATTGGGTATCAGTTACAGAAGCAAAGGGAGCCATCACTTTACCTGAGTAGGTATGTCGGATTGTAAGGTCATTGTCACTTATGAATAATAATTATTGGGCACTGGGGGGTGACCATAAGCTCTTAGTTAGAGTAAGGTTACTTTGAGTGTGTGTAAGGGACGGATGTATATGACCTGTATACATCTGTCACTTACGCGATCTCAAAATAAACTTACTCTAAGAGCTTGGAATCCTTTCCGTTAACTAGACACACCCTCACTGTACTTAGGTAATGTCAAATAGTTTTCAGAGCCAATTATAAAACTACTATGTTTTACCCATGACTTCGTCTGCGTAGCATTAGTACTTCGAATAGCCTTTTTTTTATATCGCGCAATAATATTTTAGGTGTGTGGGCTGCCTTATTTTAGAAATGATTGGTTCCCAATAAAAATTCCACCCTCCATTCCATCTCCTCATTGTATGTCAGTGTTTCAAACTATCTTCATACCAATTTTCATCTAAATCGGTTTAGCGGTTTAAGCATGAAAAGGTTACAGACAGACAGAGTAACTTTCGCATTAATAATATTAGTATATTTTAACGCGTTTATAGAAATGAGCTTAGTGGAGAATTAAGATTGAGGTTAAACCATTTTCCAGCCAATAAAGTTCCTCACAAATAAAAACGTAAAAGAAGCGAGATCCTGTCCAAATCTTTTGTTTGGTTTTCCGCCCATCCCGACCGAACCAAGCAAGCCTGCTATTCGTATGTTAATCTAACGTAAACTTCATTTTGAACTTCTATACAAGTTTAAAGTTTGCGACTTATGTAAAATATAGTAGAATAGAGGTGTGCTCGACATTGTAACTTACGATAGCATTTTCGAGAGCGCGTTTGCAGTTTTCGGAGGGGGGGCTCCAAATCTCTCCGCTCTTTGTGAATTTTCAACGAACGTTTCAGCTTTGTGTGAATACGACGGGCATGAGTGACGTTGATCAATTGTCATGTTAGTGTTGTGAAGGTATACCTAAGCTGTTGTGTTGTAGCTACGCCGTCAGATTTTTAACAGGTTACGTCTGCTATGCATACTGGCACTTAACTTTCCTTACCTATTCCAATAATTATTTATAAGCAGCCAGATAAATATATCGTACAATATCTCATAACTCAAAGGTACCATCAGTAAAAGCCTACATACACTTTAATAACGAACGCAGCAACGCATAAATTGAAATCCTACGTAAGTACACATTAAAAATCAAATTTTATATTTCGTTACTTCAAAATCCTGATTAAATCATTTTGCTGTAGGGGCCAGGTCCCCGGATATTCCCCGGCCGGGGGGAGAGGGTGCGGGGGGCGGAAGCAGGTGGGTTCTGACGACACAAGTGTGACGTCAGAGATGGGGGCGGGGCGCAGCGGCCGACGACCCACACTCTCCAGCCAAAGTCAGTAAAATGCAAACTAACGGGTTAAATTTCAAAAGAGAGACTTAACTCACACAGATAGAGTTTAAAATCGTCGATGAAGTTGTATCGCGGACAGATATCGAGCTTACCTTAAAGAATATCTTTCAGAAGGCATGGAGTCAGTATAAGTGGACTAGATATTGATAATGTAGTTAAATTAACTGACCCAAAAGGGTTTACAGCGAATAACTGCGTTTGACATGAATTTCTAGATTATAAGAATAGTTTGCAAGATATAAACTTAGCGAGACCTAACATTCGCCCAAAATACAAGTTATTTAAAATATAGATTGGTAGATATTTTACACAATCTTGGGCAATTAATAGTCGCGTGTGTGCAAATGAGAAGAAATATTGAGCAAATTGCCATTAAGATTATGCGTGACCTTAAGGCCCTTAATTCTCTTGTGTTATAAGCTCAAGTCAGCGAGGTAAGCTTTGACGTAACTGAGGTGCTCATAATCTACCCTATTGCCCAATTTCCTACGTAAAGGTAGGCCTTGAAAATGAGCCAGCCATTTGTCGTTGAGATTTGTCCTTAAGAGTTATATTAACTTCTGTCGTAATTATGGTCAACATAGCAGTCGGATTATTACTTTTAATATTCTCCTTGGGGTTATTTCTAGCGAATATATGCCAAACTACAGTAGCCGTTACAGCGCCATCTAGGAGCAGTGACGAGAACTTGGACGCTTGCCACGCTCCGTCGGAAAATTTTCAGACTCGGGAAAAGCGCCCATTCGCTCGGTTTGCGGACGCCAACTCCCCGTCGCGCACACAGATGGCGTTCTATCCACTGTTGCAAAAGTAAGGCAAGGGAAACCTAACATTCAGACTAGGATACAATCTAGAGGGACCTAAAGTCTTAGTAGGTCACGCTGAACAAGCAAGGTGGCGCTAGTCATAGATTTTCCATTGGACTTAACCAATTTTAAATAAGTTTTCTTTTTTTTAACAAGCTTTTTAGCTTATCGTGCATTGTCATCCAAACCAAACACGTATACAAAATTTCATCTTAATCAGTTGAGGATATTGTTATTTTGAATTTGAATATTATTAATAAAAAGCTTGTAAAAGAAAAGGAAAATATTTCCATTGCTGTTTGAGTACATACCAGTGAAATTGTGTGCTTAGAATAAAATAACAAAGTTTTATAACTTTTGACGGTATGTTAATCATTTTTTTTTTTTTTTTAATAACGCTTTTCACGAATTTTCAAATGTAAATATGATGTTAGTTATTTCGAAAGCGAACATCCAGCTTTAAATCTTTAAATTGAAAATCCTTACTTTTATGATAATTATTATCCTATCATACATGTCACTTCTGTTATTTTAAAATAATCAAAGGACAGTAAAAATATATATCCACGAGGTTACAATTAGCGTTCCTTTGACTAATTATACAGTTTTTAAGATATCCGCTAAAGAAACTGTTCATTGTAGGAAGCTATTATCAAGTACTTTTAACATTTCTTTATGCATAATGAGAATTTTTTAGATAATTGGTAAGTAAACGTATGTACAAGTTCAACTATTTTCATAATGTCCCTTTTATGTAATATACTTAGATACTATTTTGTAAACTAGCTTTTTTCATATGTTTTCCTTTAATAAAGAAGTTTATGCTAGAAGGCAAAAGATAACTTAACTTCACGTTATTTTAAGGTTAAAATTAACCTGGTTACATTATTAACTTCGTTTTATAACGAACGGATTAAATAAAGTTCTGATGAAAAATTTATGACCCTCTACCGACGGGCGTCGGATACACACGCTGGAATGAAAAATGCATGACTTATGGTTGAAATTTTTCAAAAAGATTTTCTGAATATTGTTTCAAATTGCAACGAAAATGGTAAACTAGTGAAAGCAATAAACAAAAATTAAGCGACTCAAACTGAAAGGCAGTATTGCAATATTGTCGTGCTCTTTATTATTTTGCTTCGTCTCTTTGAAAGTATTAAAAAATACTGTTTTAGATTATCTGCATTATCCGCGAAAACATTTTGTATTTGTTTGGTAATGCGAAACGCTGATCTCACACTGATCGGTCCTATCAGTGTGGTGAAGCTTGGGGGAGGCCTATCGCCAGCAATGGACTTCTTTCGGCTGAAATGATGATGTGCAATTTTGATCAATCAAACTATTATTTTTTTATAAAACGTTTTTAAATATTCTTAAAGTACCTGGGCGACAGAGCTTAGGTCGGGTGAAAATAGAGAAAGCATTTATTTTAGAGAAAACGAATTTTTCCATGTAAACAAAAAAACGTCAAACGGTTATAATCCGACTAATTTTAAAAATAAAATCTTACAATGCAAACTTATTACTTTTGTAGTACTCTTTAATTAATTATTAATAAAGATCCGAACTTCAGGCTTTCGAGATGCTTTCTAGGGTACCCGAAGGTTCCAAAAGGAGCCCTATTGCTGTGTCCGTCTGTCTGTCACTCAGGTTTTACAGCCAAACGGTTGGAGTTACAACCTTCAAATTTTCACAGTATAAGCTTCTTGTTGACCCAAAGCCATACAAATTGTCAAAAAATATTACCCCATCGAGTGGGGTCTCGGTTTAGAGCTCATTATGTAGATAAATACTGTAAAAAAATTGGAAGACAAAGGAATGAAACGCCACCAAAGTCAGCTTTTGTTCCGAAGAACTTTTAACTTCCCATTGACATAAACTTCAAATTTGGTGACAATGTTTATTATTACGTATATTTTATTATCAAATACCAATATATTGATAAACCTAATTTTCTTTGATATTGCCTCTTTTTTCCTATTACAACCAACTTGTTTTTGCGGTTTGGTACGGAACTCTAAATGTGCGAAGACACGCACTTGGCCGGTTTTTAATGTCGGCTATTGGTTTTGGTTTTAATAATAGCAATTTTTTTGTTTATAAATTAACAATATTTACATTGTTGTAAAATACAGTTATGAAAATATAAAATTTAAATGTTTGACATATTTTTGCATGTGTGTAAAAATTAAACATAAAATAAACATATAAAATGTGTTGAAATAAACATATTCTCATGATATTTTGATTTTAATAACAGCAAAGAAGACACTCTGTACACAACTTTTCTACTGTTTGTTTACCTTTTATTTTTTGCTGCAGCGAATAGGGTATAGCTAGATCGATTTTTCGCCTCCTAAAACTCCTGAATTGCAAATTTTATCGAAATTGTTAGACCCGTTTTCGAGAACGTGATTACATTAGATATCACATCACACATCACATCATCAGCCTATTAATGTTCCCACTGCTGGGACACAGGCCACCTCTCTGTGAGAGGGAATGGGCCGTAATCCAGCACGCGGGCCCAGTGCGGGTTGGTAGATGTCACATGTCTAAGAATTTTTGGTTCTAGGACATGCCGGTTTCCTCACGATGTTTTCCTTCACCGTTTTGAGAGATTAGATATATATACAAATATTGCTATAGGCCGTCACGGATGACAGACAGGTGATTTTGTGTTACTTTGGGCAGATTCTAGCTATGCTCAATCTGATGTAATTGAGCCATTTTTAGGTGAAAAGGACCCTTATTAATCATTCCACACACATCACATACACACCTACATAATCTAACGCCGTTTTCCCATGGGAAAAGAAAGTACAGAATGCCATCTGCTCAGATAAAAAAAAGGTATATTGCAGAAACTTAAACAAAACACTTCTTTTTCTTTTTCCTTCCATCAATCATTACATTTTTAATTAAGTAATAGATTATCCTGAATGGAAACTTCTCTAAAGTCTTTGCATTGGAACTCAGCTATCGCTTTTCCGGGAAAAATCAAATCAAACACAATAGCATTTCATTACAGTTTCAGTTTGTTTATAATTTCTGTAGAAGTATTTCAGAGTTTGAGAGCCGAGTAACCTTATATGCCTTACCTAGCTTTGTTCCTATTTGAAGTAATATAATGGCTTTTGATAGATGTCTAAGTGTTTAGAGATAGAAAAGCGTATTAATTACCTTTGTCTGTTAATTTTCATACTTTTTAAATACCAGTGAAAATATACTCTGAAGAAAATGATAGTATTCGTTTACAGGACTCCCACATCCTTGCCAGCTATTTGGTTTACTCAAACAAGGATTATTACACTGTAATACTAACAACATCATGTACAATTAAAACTGTTGTAAGCGTTGTTATGATTTTAACTTTAGTACTGTTGGCTTCATTAACTTTTACTGCAATACATGAATGTTTCGAACAGTAATTTTAATGTTGTATGGTAACTGCGGTTGCAATGTTATCGTGTATTTGTTTATTATTGGTAATTGTTGGGTCAAGCGGTCGTGTGGACATGTGTTGTGTAGAGGAAAAAATACTGTTCGTTTGGGCTCTAAAGTTGTAGCTACAAACATGTGGGTGTAATGGCGCGCGGGGGTATTGTGGACTTTGTGCTCACTATATAAGCGATTACGGTTGCGGTACTGGAGCTATTTTCTTTGATTCACAAGCACGATCGTTTGAAATGTATTGGGACGGAAGTTTGAGCGTTAATCTTAATCTTATTTCGACTTTTACCTAAGGTAGACTTCGACTCTAGCAAATACTGTCGTCGATCAAGGAATTCTAACTACTGTCGGGTCATTTACCCAACATTAGCTTCAATCCCTTCTACGCCAGTCTAGCGTAGTGTCTACGCCATGTCAAAGAGACGTCAACCAACGCAATAAGTGAAGGCGCCCTAAATAATAACAAGGGTTCCCACAATGTAAATGTAAATGTCACCCAAATTAATCTATTCTGATTAGACGGAGGCGTTAAGCTACGTACTTAAAATAGATTATCCAATCATTCCAGTTCAATAAATGATTAGCCAACCAGATTATCGCAAATGAACGTCAAATACAGTATGTAACTCAGTTAATATTAATACCATTACCAAAACTATTCGCATGCATATTGAGTAACCAGAGTATTTGCAATGTTATTAGTACACACAATTATGTTAATAAATACTACTATACAATTCGTATTCGCCTGATGTAGTGGCCATATTAATATTACGGGATGGAATGTTTTATTCAAAATACCCAGATTTATTCACTGACGGCTTATCTAGCACGAACGTTAGATCTACGTGCGGATATTGCAACATGTTGGTTATTTTAACGATAGCTATTCCCATGGATTTGTCAATAGGTAATTACTAGGTTTGAAGAGTTATAATGAAACGATTACGGAGTCTATGCATCAGGAAAATATAAGTTGGTTTCTGTAACCTACTTTAGCACAGAGGTGGTTAAGTGCATTGTTTACTGAAAATAAAGGATTAAGATTACTTGATTATCTACTTAGCAGCTCAGCAAGCTATTAACGCCTTTACTGCTGGGCAGGGAACCCTACTAGAAAGCTACAAAGAATTTTATTGTATCACAATTTTTTAACGAATTGTGTATGCAGTAGGTAGCTTTATGCATGATTGAAAATATAGTGAGTATACCACTGCGTGCACAACTTAACAGTAAATCTGTAAAAATAGTTGTAATCCTACAATACTTGCTTGTTTTTGCAGTATTTCTGTTTGAAGTTATCGCTGCATTTATAGGTGTAGGTAAGGTCACGCGAACCTGTTTGTACGATTTATTTCCGAGCTTGTACTGTGGTAGTTACAAAGGTCGTTAGGCAACACAGATATAAAATTGCAGAGAATTTTTACTAGCTGTCCTTTTTCAAATTCCTGTAGTTTCGATCAATTTTTTTGTAAGACGTTTCAGATAGGTACCTAGAAGGTGCTTATGTAAGTTTCTGCAATATCTTAAAATAATATTATTTGCAAGTTAAACTCAGATATTCCAACTAACTGTGAGAATTATTTTTAATATACTGTTTGTTTGCCCTATAAAAATAAATATTATTTTGATTAGAACTTGTTTGCATGTGTAACCATGAAAGTAAACGAAGCAAAATGAGTAGGTAAAGATCGTAACAGTTGGTGTTCTATAGTTTTGCCTTCTCCTATGGGAAAAGGCGTGAGTTTATGTCCACTTGCACTTTCTTTGGGTATGTATACGAAAAGGTTTCCCGTTGGACATCTAGTGTAGAACAATTTGCAGTTTACGGGCCATTGTAGCACTCTACACTGGCTAGCTCTGTTTTATTATCATTCCAGCTTCAGGTTAGGCTGCGTTTCCACCAGAGATGTGCGAGGTAGACGGGAGGTGCATGGATGCGTAGCGAGGCTGTGGAATGGTGCGCAAATGGGCGGTGCTCGTTTCAGATGAGGTGTGGTGGGAGCGGAGCGCGCGCGCCACTACCCGAGTACACGCCAGTGTTGCTGTTCTAGTTCTAGCGGATTTCATGTGTGGTTAGCGACAAAACAATTCAACGTCTCCTAGTGACTTTTGAACCATAGGGCAAACCAAGGCCTCGGGGTCCCAGCGCTAGGAAAAAAAATTTGATTAAAATAAATATCACAAGATGGCGCAATATGCATCGATTTGTTATTGAATTCGGTGTTTTTTTTTTTGGAATTTGTCATAAAAATTGTATGTTCTTGTTTAATCAACTCCTAAGCACACAATCATGGAATATTAGGCTCTTCATTCATATTTCAAAGATTACTTGAAAGGATCATTTAAAATTGATTGAATTATTTTTTGTCGCCAACCACTCATGAAAGCCCCTAGAACACAACACTGTTCGCATCTGTCCCTAGCACGCATTCCTCGTAACACATTTATCGCACACATCCCTCGCAACACAACCCTCGCACACATCCTGCCCTTGTTTTTTTATGTACAAAAACCTCGCACGGCTGAGCCGTTTCCACTAGAGCTGCGCTGAGAGAGGCTAAGTAAATAAAGTGATTCTATTAGTTATTTACAAACACATCCCTCGCTACTCATCCTCGCACGCCTCTGGTGGAAACGCAGCCTAAATTTTAAACTTTTAACCGCTTTGTACAAGGTGCATGTATCTACTTTACACGCTAAATGGCGCGTGACTGTTACACAAGCGCTTAGGGGGTCGTTGTCTATTTAGGTGGCGGTTAGATACTCGTAGGTCACGGGTCCAATGCACGAAGGGTCGTAGAATATGGATATAGAACGTGATCATAGTGTAGTTATTTAGTTACAGATGTTTCATATACCTAATGGATCGTAGTTTAACTGCCTTCACCCTTGCGAAAAAGGCCCAAGTTTATGTGTGTATGTGACATATTATACTGTTTTTTACTAATGGTTGCATCAATCAAGATTTTAGAACGCCATTAATTTTAAACACTCTCAAGACGAGATATTGGTACCAGATTTCATAAGTTGGACTAAGGGTTTGAGAAAAAAGCAATTTTATTTGAAGTTAAATTCAGAATTGATGCGTACTCACCTTCATACAAATTTACAATTTTAGTAATAGTAATATCATTTGCGTTCCTAACAGTTTAATGTTTGCATTTAACCTTCATAAACTGAGCGCCACTAAACATTTTATTACTGTCACAGTGTATGTATAATTATTATGTTTCATATTAAATTTTGTTAGTACTGTGGCGGTCATCTTAATAATAACCGCAGTGGACGTTTCAGGGTTGCAATCATGACGATGCGTTTATATAAACATACATTAAAAAAAATATGGAGCTTATTATGCATATGTAGAATAGAACATTTTGAAGTCTGTAAGTAAATCATTAATCACGTGGCGTGTGTACAGGCAGATTTAAGAGGAAATATGGACAGAGAGCGGCGACTGAATTCCCTTAGTAAAAAGTAATAATTCGAGGTTTGGCTCTAGTCTCTTTTCTCTTCCAATATTGGACCAATTTAAAAGATATTCCATAAACTGGTAAAGTACGTTATATACTATGTCCCTATGTTTTCCTTTTTAGAGCATTATTTGAGGGCTCTAGTGCTTCTAAAGATAATGTATTATCAAAAAGGAAAACATGTATTATTATAATAATCATACATCCGCCGCTTACAAGGCTATAGACAATTACTTCACGTTTCTACTTATCTCTGTGATCCCTATTTATATTCGCCAAATGTTTACCATCCCAGTAATTGTTGAACTAAACAAACATTGATTTAATAAGACTGTCTTGGAACAGATATTATTTCTGTTCCAATAGATTAATAAATTTGGTTTTGATGTTTGCTTAGGAGGCAATTGAGATCAATTGTAGATTGTACTTATCCTAGGTTTCAACTTGCAAGCTAGAGAAGTAAATGTTCTTCTTTTTTAATGCAAGGGACATATTGCAATAATTTAATAACATAGATAAATACATTTTGCCAAAGGGTCAGCTTTTAAATCAATTATCTGGCCAGATAACCTGAATCGTGGTGCAGAGGAAATTGCGTAAGCGTAGAATTTAACGGCCATAGGCAAACTGGATGTATATAAAAAAAAAAAAGTTGTCTATATATTGTCTGTATGGCACGTCGGATTGTCGCTCGATGCAAGGTTCTCTAGTTTTAACTGCCAAATAAAGTGTATATGAGCTCGCCAGTAACTGGAGTTGGTAATTTGATACACACGGTTGCTTTATTTATAGGCTTTATTTAAGTAGAGGATAATGATGGACTAGGTTTGATGTTGTACTTCTGGATACGTCAAGTAAACTGTGGTGATTCCTCTCTATGAATCCTGACATATCACCAGTAGCCTGCTGGAACCCTAATCGCAATTAGGAACAGTGGACTATTATTTTCGTGTTTTTGTATACTGTAAAGCTACCCATTAGTTTCAATTTTTGTTTAACAATATATTAACCAGGAATATGCATCATAATATTCTAATACAAGTAACTCCATAACAAAGCAAAATAAATCTTGAACATCTGTCGTAATATGTACCTATCACATACTCAAGATCTCCGAGGGTTGGTGTGAGATTCTTATAGGATAAAGTGGTATTCTTCGGCGATCCCTTTAGCCGTAAGATCGCAAATACGCATATAAAACTCTTTTATTGACAGCCTTCGAAAACATGGAGAAATCAGCATTACATATATATGCATAGGCACTAAAGACAACGGTGTTGAATACCAACATCTATACTAATATTATAAAGCTGAAGAATGTGTTAGTTTGAACGCGCTAATCTCAGGACCTACTGGTTGGAATTGAAAAAATATTTTTGTGTTGGATAGTCCATTTATCGAGGAAGGTTAAAAGCTATTTAACATCACGTTACGACCAATAGGAGCGGAGCATAAATGAAAATTTTTATGAATTTGTCAAGCAGGAGATAGAACAAACACAAAGGGCACAAAGTGTCTTTTACAACTGGGATAAGCCCAGTTGCCTAGCACAACTGATTAAAATTAATAAAAATGGGTCCTAGCTTTGTGAGATGTTATATTTGATTCCAATAATAGGTATGGCAAAAACGCTTGAACGCACGGAAATTTGTTCTAGTTTCCACAAGGTCCGTATAGTAAACAACTCCTGATGCAGCCTGTACAATATTCAACATAATATTGCGTTCATTCTGCCAAAGAATACAAGCCCATTAGATATGATGTGCAGATTGTACATATTCGCAGCCAGATGTAGAAGACTGTGGCTGTACTTGTTCATTGTTATGTTAAACTCTTGACTAATAGAAAACTGTCGATGAGTGTCATAGGCATAGAAATATATAAAAAAACAGGTCATAGGCTTCCTTTTAGCCCGAAAATATGCATGGTGCCTTTGGGATAAACCACGGGAGCGAAGCCACGGGCAAATGCTAGTTTCTAATAATATTATCGTATTTCAGATAAACGTTTGAAGTTAACAGTGATGGAATGACGTTTAATTATTCTGCTTGTAATTGAGCCATTGTGAAAATTATCCTGAGAAAATTATAATTCACCCTAGGGGAATTCTTAATAGAATAATTGTTTGAAGAAAATAGTTTTGAGTTAATTGAATTAATCCAGCGCTCGTGAAACTGGTTTAGATGTTAACGTCTTGGGTCAAAGTCTCCCGTAAGCAGCGTGATCGGGGTTTTCTGCTAAAGCGCACTTTCACGAAAAACTTAACTTAAAGTTAGTTGCTAACACGAGGTTAATTTGACAATATTGTATGACAAACTGTCAATTTAACCACATGCTAGCCAACTTACTCACTTAGGGACCAACACAGCAAGCTATGGATTGACCATAGTGAATGTAGGCAGGCCAAGGAGGCACTACACTACCCGCCACCGACGGCCGGCACGAAAAAGGCCCTACGACGGACTAAGCTACAGTTGCGTGCAGTCACAGCGCGCAACAGACACGGGCACAGACGACTTTAATGAGCACCTTTTTGTCATAAAAATCACGGACAGCCCATTCTGCGGAGCATGAATGATGAAAGAAGAGACAGCAGGACACCTGCTCCTAAGCTGCCCTGTAATCGCTCGTTACAGCGCCAAATACTTCGGTGACCCAGGTACCCTACCCTACAGGAGATAGTCGGCAGCACCAGGGCGCTGCTGGCCTTCCTCGAGGAACAGGGGTGGATCGAATGAAGTTATCGAATCCCACCCGTACGCAAAACACGCGCTGGGCTTGGAGATGCGGAAACAGCCCGTCGAAACTAAACTAAACCACGTGTTAGTGAGCAACTCTGAGTTAAGATTTTTGTGCAAGTGGGCCTAAGTGTTTCAATCTGGACTCGTGCTCGGTTGATGGCAATAAGAGCCCGTATTAAGTGGAACATACATTCATATAACTGGCGAATCGCGGATGTACTTTATAGATACATCTGTCTAACCCTTCAGGGCTACAGCCGTGATGCTATACTATGTATTTCATAGTAACGTTTGGAATTCCGTTTGCATAAAGACAATAGGTATATTATTATTTAAGATATATTGTACACTGGCAACCCTATATTCCTCTCCTCTCGTTCAGTCCATCCAAAGGTTGTCTGTAAGAGATTGCCCTGTGCGATAAGACCGCCCATTGTACACTTGCTTTTATGTTTGTCCTGTGTATATATTTTTGTGGTGTACAATAAAGAATATAATAAATAAATAGGTAGTTCACCTCAGGTACCTATACTTAGAACTATACCCGCAAGAAAGTCCCTTCCATAATCTTAAGTGCCAAGCAGATAGCATGCCGATTATCAATCACTACTCCACAAAAGAATTACGGTTCCAACCTGGTAGTTTTTAAAAGAAAATTTAACCGGTAAACTTGACACAAGAGCTACCCACCCTGATGGAAGATAGTTCTAGATCACAGGGAGCTCTTTAAAGCTTAATAATCCTTTGTGAGAACCGCACAAAACCTTTGTAAAGTATATGTGTTCAAACTGAGCCTGTCTGGTAAAAATTGGTTTATTTTACAGGAATTGGGGCTTGTATTTAAAATGGTATTCAGCACCAATTAAACTTGAACATCGACGGGTTTTGGAAGAGGATTGAAAACAATCATTGCCCTAATAATTTAAAAAAGCGAATGTGAGTTTGTTTGTTCCGCTTTTACGCCTAAACCACTATACGTGTTTGATGAGTTCTGGTATAGATATTACTTACTACTTTTTGTCCCGGGAGTACGTTCCCTTGAGATAATTCTATTATTTTTTCGTAGAGCTTTTTCAACGAACGTTAACCGAATGACGATTATCAATATAAAAAAGAAACATAAGGCCACACATTAAACATAAATAAAAAAGAAAACGAGGGTCATCGAAATTAATATTTTTAGGAACCTTAAAAGGGCTAAAAGGTCGGTTATGCAAACAATACATGACTGACACAATGAAAGACGTGAACGAAATAATTTTAATTTGGAAACACGTGTGCCTTGTGTTTTTTTTTTTAAGAGCTGAAAAAATATTAATAAAAAATGTTCTTATGTAGAGAACGAGCTATCGTTTATCATGTTTCACGAATATTACAGGTTGCCTGAAACGACCCGTTAGAATGGTTAACAATATTTTCACTGAATTTTTAATGCAGTATATTTTTTGACGTATTCTTTGCTGAGTTTTCGGTTGAAACTGGGTCAACAGCATTTGTTTTAATTAACGAAATGTGATTGCTGAGAATACGAAAAAAGGTGAGGTTATGATGATTGCACTAAAATCTGATACGTGAATTGTTTCGAACGTCTTAAATGCATTATTATGCTTAATTAACTCCCATATTCCAAGTCGTTACCTCTACTCAACTCAATCAAACTGACAATAAGAGCTTGTAATTTAGTTAGTAAAGTATTTTAGTACTAAAAAGTTGTAAATAACAAAAGTTAATTTAAGAATTAAAAACCCGACTGCTTAAGAAACGAACTAAAAACATGTAAACAAGAAAAAAATCATGGTTTGCAGTCAGAGGATTAGGGGTCAGCCAGTTTGCGAATATGTATTTTTTCATTGTTGCGACTGAGATAGACTGGAAAAGTTTGCTGCAAAAGGATTAAATCGGTTAATCAAGTTGAGTTATTAATACGAACTACAAACAATATTGGGTAAAATTTAAAACAAAACCGGAACAAGAATTTCCACCATGAATAATAATAATAAGCTTTGTTCTAATTATATTTAACCTTTCACAAAGGAAATCACTGAATATGATAGCGTGTAATTAAGGCTTCAGCTAAAAATAAAGAACACAAACACGCTTGTGCCTATTTTTATTCTTGTGTAAGTATAAAGATATATAGTAAAAGATCCTTATAAGTTGGAAATAAATGTTTTGACAAGTAGATCAAGTGAAGCTCTTCATAAGAACTTGTTATTTGGATTTAATATTATACTTTTAATTAGCATCTGCCCCAACGTGCAATTGAGAAATTATGCAAAGGGGGAATCTCTCGGAATTAAAAGGATCTATACCTACCTGAAAATGTAACCAACGAACAGACTAACTGAGTTACCTTCACACTTTTTTATATCAGTACATATAGTAAATCTGTAGTAAAGTTGTTTTTGTACATCTACACTAGTATTATAAAGAGGAAAATTTGTATTTTTGTATGTAACGAATAAAAGAAGAAAGAAGTAAAAATATCTCAGCACACGCAATTCAGATACTCGAACAGTTGAACTCTATATTCAATAGATGGCGTTGTGCATTTGACGACATTTTCTAAATGGCGGTGTTAAGATTCTTGGCGGAAGAATGACACTAGAAAAATTGGTAGGTTAGATAGCAAGGTAAGTAAGTAGGGTAGGTAGGTAGATAAGTAGGGTAGGGTAGGCACTGTAGACTGGAGCGAAGCCGCGGGCACAGCTAGTTTGTATTATTAGTGTGGATTTTCATTTCAGCTTTTCTAAAACTATCTATATCAAAAACTTCACTTAGACTAATATTTTTAGTTGTAAATATTGCCACTATCTGTTTAAAGCATTATTATGACTTTGATAGAATTTAGTTTAGACGTAACTAAAATGAAAGGCGGAAAGTTAAAACAGAGATTGACAGGTGCACTTAAAAAGCTTAAAACTCTGAAAATACAACAATATTAGTCGTCAAACATCGCACAACTAAGCGACCCAAATGTCGAAACTTATCTTTCAAAAGTTGTAACGATTGACCAAACTTGTTGGGATAACTCCACAAAAGTTGTAAGAAACTGAAAATAGGACATTTTGTTTGAAAGTATTCTTAATTTTCATAAATGTTCAATGGCAAAGTGACTAGATGACGTATACGTATTTCCTCAAAATAAACAGATTTGGTGTTAATTCCGTTACAACTTACTTTAAGAAATAGTAGGTACATTTGGAAAAAAGAAGCTGGCGACTAGTGAATCAATGACACTGGAAAAACAATTTAAAAAAATCAGCCACCGCTCTGGCGTAGTCCGGTCCCGTAGCACGACGTGCTACGGCGTAGCTCGAATTGTGCTCGAATACGTAGCATAGGCTCTACGCCTGATTCAGTTCGATTTTAGATACGAGTAGTTATTTTTATCCGACTGCGAAGTAATAGTCATTATTACCTCGAATCTTTCAAACCACTAAACAGATATATATAATTAAGACATCGTCAGATAAGTCTTAACCGCCCAAGAGTTCTTAGATAGGTGAAGTTAAAAAAAACCAGACATGGTGGATTTTGGGCGCCATATTGTGCGAGTCCCAATTCTTTTGTTCTTCCAAACCCTTTTACCGGTTTTAAGAGGTGATTACAAAAATATGTACCACTTACATGTTTAAAAGTAATTCGAAAAAAATAACTAAAAAGTTGTAAATAAAAAAAGTTGATTTAAGAATTAAAAACCGGACTGCTTAAGAAGCAAACTAAAAAGATGTAAACAAGAAAAAAAACATGGTTTGCAGTCAGAGGATTAGGGGTCAGCCCAGGGTTTTTCGCTTCTTAAGCAGTCGAGTTTTTGATTTTTAATTAATTTTGTATTCTTAATTAGTTAATCGGCTTTCTTTCAGGGATGCACTTTTTACCACAACATCAATATGTCAATGGTATTAAGCGGTCTTGATCTTCAAGACCGATCTATCGTCAGTATCTTTATAATAAAGATCGAGCTGTTGATTAATTCATACGTTTTGGCATGCGTTTTCAGGCCAGCCAGTTTGTTTTATTTAATCTGTTTCATTATCTGGAGTAATATTTGCTATTGTTGTATAATCTGCTATTTCCTTGTTAAAATAAAAATGTCCTCAAAAATATTCAAAGCCAGGCCAAGGTTCATTCAAAAACGTCGAAGTCGGCTATGGCAGGCTTCCATCTATCAAGGGCCCCGCGAGATTCGAATCGCAAATTGGGCACGAATTTCTTAGACTTATTGGGTTAATTGCCTAACGGCCGAAAGCTTAAGCGGTTCTTATAACATGCAATTTATATTTGAGCACTAACCAAGTGTTTTTAAATATGTAGGTAAATGACGTAACATCATGCCTGTATTTGCCGACAGGAAGATTAATATAAGAATAAGAATAATAAGAATAAGTTTATTTGTTCATTGTTACATAGTGAATCTTAAAACTGTAACTTAATTATCTTATCTGTAACCATTTAAAAAATATTCAGTTTGCATGGTTGGTGATCCCCAAACTATGTAGGACCTGTATCTTGGAGACCTGAGTTGTGGATATATTAAAATATTGAATGACTGTTGTGAGGACATTACTATTGTGAGTTGTGATTACATTCAAGTATTAATTAGTGGTGTGGAAATGTTCTCTAAAGGGTTTAAGCAGGTTCTTGTAAACAATGAAACTGGTGGGTTCATAAAATAATCAAAAACAAAAAAACTTTTTGACAAAACATCAAACCGACTTCCAGAATAAAAAACTACAAAGCATGAAATAAATTTCTTTACCGAAGTCGGTGTCTTTTGTACGCATTGTTTTCCGTCTTTCGACACCGACTTCGGAAAAGAAATTTATTTTATGTAGTTTTTTGTTCTGGAAGTCGGTTTGATTTTTGTTAAAAGTTTTTTATTTTTCTCTTTTTAGTTTTGTTCGGTATCTCCAATTAACATGATTATCATTTATAGCCAAAGTACATCTCATAGCGATTCCAATAAGCCCAAACACGACTAGGATACATTGTTCGATTTCAGAGTTCCAGTGCCTACCTTCCGGCTTAATCATCAGATCAGTTCGATGGTGCCATTTTCATCAGTACCATTTATTTTTAAGTATTTGCTTCAGTTAACAATTCGAGATATCTTATGCCCGTGACATACTTAGTATTTAGGAGTTCCAGTGGCCATCTGTAGTCTTCTTCATCAGTTCCACTTCACCAAATGATACTTTCTGAGTGCAAATGATTGCATTGTTGATGAAATACCAAAATCGCTATATGTATGCCTATAATATTTGAGGAGTTCCCTCGATTTCTCTAGGATTCCATCGTCAGATCCTGACCTGATGAGTATGGGACCAACTAGGAAGTATACCCTTTCAAACAAAAGAAGAATTTTTGAAATCGGTCCCGGCGTCTTTGAGTAATCAGAGAAAATAAATAAATAAAAAAAACCCGACGAATTGAGAACCTCCTCCTTTTTTTGAAGTCGGTTAAAAATAATTTTAAAATAAAGGAATAAACGTTTTAACCTTAAAATGCAAATAAATGGTTAAACATAAAATAATTGAAAATAAAGGTACTTATGTATTGTGTAACAAAATAGCCAGTTTAGTTTATGCTTCATGTACTACAGGCAAGCCTATTTCCATTAACTGAGGCTGAGCACAAATCTAGGATACGGGCTGTTATTGATATGAAAAAAAAACCAACAACACTTCAGCGAACTCTCAGCAGTAGTGTTTTTATAGGACATTCCCACCGCACTATTCCCAAACCACTGTAACTCCTGAAAACCAGAATCAACAGTGGCGACCACTAGAAAAGCGCCGAGACAATGAAGGCACGACAAAGTCCCGGCGAATCAATTTAACTGTCTTGGATCCCGCAACGAAATTAATCAGAAAATAATAACGGAGGACTAGGAAAAATATAAACAATAAACATAATTTACACCTCCCCTCCATTTCAAGCAGGAGATAGAACAAACAAGGCCGATAGGCACAAATGGTCGTTTACTACTGGGATAAGACCAGTTGCCTAGCACCACGGATAAAAATTATCATAATTATGAATGGGCAGCATTAGTGTTTGTGCCCGCTAGACCAATAAGGCAGGTTTTCCTAATACATTTCGCTGTTATGTCATCATCATCTTCCTGCCCTTGTCCCATGTTACTTAAGGTCGGCGCAACACGTTTTCTTCTTCCATACCGTCCTGTCCCCCGTCACGCTATCAATGACTCCCTTATCTTTCATATACCTCCTCACACAGTCCATCCATCTTTTCTTTGTATGTGTAAATGTTATGTATAAATTTATATATAAGATAGCGGAAATAGGATACCAAACCTTTAAAGTAAGACCCTTAAGTTCACCCAGTAACAATGCGTGAAGGACCATTGTCTGCTTAAAAGGAGCTGTGTAAAGTTCAAGTCTTTTGTAACATTTGCGCCACCACTGATAGGGGTTTCAAGGGGTTGTCTATATGTATGTGTTTCTTTAAAATGTAGGTAGTATATGATATTATTGTATTATTTGTTTCTCGTCTTTACTAACTTACTTTAAGTACGGCTAATACTATTGTTAAGGGTTTAGCATAAAAATGTACTTATATAGGTATGTATGTCGTTTTGTGACAAATAAACACTTTTTCTTTCTTTTCCTTTCTTGTAGGTATGAGTAGTAACGTAAAAAAGTTAATTTTTAAATCAAAAACCCGACTGCTTAAGAAGCAAACTAAAAAGCTGTAAACAAGAAAAAATCACGCTGTGCAGTCGCAGGATCAGGGTCAGCCAGTTTACGAACATGTATCTTCCACAGCTTTTTTTATTTAGAACTTTTTAGCTATCTTTTTTTTCGAATGACTTAAAAATATAAGTAAGTTACATTTTTGTAATCTCCTCTAAAAACCCTTTATTTTGATATGCCACTCGATGGGTTTGGAAGAAAAAAAAATTGCAAGCCCCACAATATGGCGCCCAAAATCCGCCATGTTCATTTTTTTTAACGGCACTTAGCGAAGAACACTTGTGTGGTTAAAACCTATCTAAAGATGTCTTAATTATAAAAATCCGTCAAGTAGTTTGAAAGATATGAGGTTAGGTTATAGAGAATATTACATACATAAAAGATACTCGCGAAAAACATAACCCTTTCCCTGCAGCCGAGTAATAAAAAATCTCGAAAAAGAGTACTATTTCTAATTTCTCATTTTCTTTGAAAACTGTCAAGTACGCGTTTCATTCTGAAAATTTATTTAATAAATTCGCGTTTTATGTTTTTAATTTTTTTCGACAGCGGTTTCGTAAGCTATTTCGACGGCTGATGACCAAAGCACGTATGTTCCGGGAACTTTCATTTCCAACTTAATATGGAAAATGAAAGTTCATTAATTTGCTAATGGAAAATAAAAAATCGAGGAATCACTACGTACTTACAACATCGATAAATCGGTTCAGCGATAATGGAATTTGAAATAAATTCACATTTTAAATTTAAATAGAATGAGCGAACCGCCCCGGCTTCACACGGGACAAAATAAATGATTATATATAAAAACTTTCCTCGTTTTTACGCTCTTTCTTTTAGTGATAACCGTATCAAAATCCGATAAGTGGTTTAGTTAGACGAAGTTATCAGAGTAACAAAAATGACGTCGACAGACGCGGAGTGCGACTTTGTTTTTTAGGGTTCCGTACCCAAAGGGTAAAAACGGGTAACAAAACCTGTAATACGCATAATCTGTTACAAATTTTATGTATCGCTGTTGATGACCTAAATAAATAAAATAAAGTACGTATATTCCGCTAACTTTTATTTCCAAGTTTTGCTGCTGAAAAATAAAAAATCTATTCGTATTTACTCGCTTTTACAACATCGACAATCTGTTCAGCGATAATAGGATTGGCATGATTGTGTTCAGAAATCTTACAAATACCGTATTTTAGAAGTTAGCGGCAACATAGAATTTCCAATGAATTCATTAAGTAGTCTAAGTCTAGACTAAAACTAAGTCCGAGCAGTATATTGAATTGCAGAAATTGTGCTTTTTGAGTAGTAAATCTGTTAAAATTGCTGTTCGAAACTCACAATTACGCTATTTTAACGTTACATACATTAATTAATGTAAGTACGTAACGTTCGTGTTGGTCTATCAAAACGTTTTTGTTAGTGATTTAAAAGAAGAGTCCTATTTTCGTGACACTTCAAGCGAAATCGAGATTTTCACGAGTCATATTTTATTTTGAGCAACGCATTTATTCCCCGTTGTGTTTGTACAATAAATGAAGTAATGAATTTCAGTAATGCGAGTTTGAAATAGATTAAAGATAAAAGTGCTTTTTTCAACTCGTGTATAACTGAGAGCAATGTCCTAACAATAAATTAATGGGTGGGTTGCCAGGCTAATTTGTCTGGTTATCTATTTTGATATTGAAGTTTTCTATGTACATTTGCAGTTACTAAGCAATTATGCTCATTTATTACCACAATTGTTTAAGCTTACATAAAATTTAGAAAGCATCGTAAGATAATAAAAGTAGTTTAATTTTTCTGAATGTTAACAGGTTCACTGTCGACATAGCAAAATCAATAGTTAAAACAATCACAATTGCCATATGTGCGTCATGGGACTGTGAACCTGTTGACAAGAAATTCTCACCAAAAATTAATTAGAGCAAAAATAAAATAAAAAAGCAAGTTTCAGATTAAATGAAAACAAAATAGACTAGGACGTTTATCAAACGTTTCGCAAAAAACTAACGCATTCTTTCAAAATTTTATTAAAACAACACCAAGAATAAGATGTCTCTTTCGTCTTGGTTTACACACTTACTTTGTGGAACACCCAAGACAGAGGAAACATTCGGTTTTGTTTATTCTTGCCACTTTTGTGCGGCAATAAATTATTCAATTTACGATCTAATCCCCTGAAGATCTTTGTAGCTAATATTAAGACGGTAAATTAGTGGTTTAAGTACTTCGTATCTACTGTTTATTTACTTGATTTTACTTGATTAAGGTTACACTAGTCGATACTTCTTCCATACAAACGTAGTCTAGGGAATACTCCACTGTTTGACGATGTACGTTCAAAATAAAAAATGATATCAATATGTCTCATCATTATCTAGCCCTGTATGGAGCCAAAAAATTAAAAAATATATATATTTCAAAGTTATAAGCGTCGAAAGTTCCACATTTCGACACTAATTTTAACGCATTTTTGGGCGCAAATAAATACCATAAGAAGACGGAAAATTGCAAATCGGCAACCATACAGGGATAGATTAGTAGTTCAACAATGCAAATAATTTTATTTTGAACAGATACGTTTAGTCGTTTTTTTATGATATCCAGACTCCAAAAGTTCTGTTTAAAAAATTTCGCGCACTCGGTTTCGTCCTAAATCATTATCCATTTAGCTACAAATTTGCAAAAGTGTGTATTCGTATGCGAACTAGCTTCCTACTGCTCATCACAGCATCTATCTCTTCCGCACGTGTTGTCGGTTGATATAAAATGCATTTCAACTCCGCGCACAAAGTAGTTCGTGCCGTTGACTAGTGTACCCTTAAACAAACAGCTTACATGTAATAAACATTTTACTGTATTTCATACATATTCATAGTGGTGTTCAGAGTATACCCGTATGCTACTTTGCAGAATCTATTGTTTTGTTAGGCAAGGTGGCAAACGACCATGGTTCTCATATACTTACAAATATTGCATAAATAGGTAAATTACCTTATTCCACAACAACGGAACAGTGTGCTAGTCAATTTCTTAAACAAAAAGACAAGAAAAAAAAACAATACTATAACTATAAATATATAGATTAACCAGTTTGAATTTGTCTACACTAAACATTGTCCTATGGAGAAGGACCAGCACGTTGCCAAGCATTCTTATCTGGCAAATAATCATCTAATTTGTAATATGCTTGTTTACACAGTGTAGTGTATTGATTATTTGTGTATCTGTCTGTGGCATCATAGCTCTTAAACGGATGAACGGATTTTGATTATGTTCTTTCTCTTTAAAAGGAGACATTATCGGGAGTGTTCTCAGCTATGTTTGATGAAAACGGTTCAGCCGTTCAAAAGATATGGGCTATTTACTGTTTGAATCGAGATATTAGCGTAAGATATTTTGTCGGTGGTTTTTAAATTTAGAAATTATTTTAAAGAAGAAACTATTCTGTAAAAATATTTCGATGTCTTTGTCTTCTTTAAAATGATTTAGTTTAAAGTAGATGTGCTAAGAATTTGAATAGAAAGAAGTAAATAGGATTTTGTTTTCTAATTTCTTTCAAACAACTTAGTCTACTGATGCATTGTGCTACGGAATAATATTATTCCACCGAGAGTTTTAAGTACTTTTGTAGCTTATTATTATGCTTCGCGGTTGTTGGCAGAACTTTTGATTATTGTTTGAATGTTCGTTATTCTTTTTAATTGTGCATTGGCATTTGACTAAACAGTTGCTTTGTAGATTGTTAATCATTGTGGTATCTGGTAACATATAGAGGACTTTGAAAATATAAGGGAGGTCAAACCCAGCATTGGGACGATAAAAGGTAAGAAAAAATAACAAGTATATTGCGAGAGTTGCAACAATTTGTAGAGTATAGTAACTCTACTGTGAATACATATTTAATACGACAATGTCACTGTCTAGTGTCTACCTCTGTCTGTTTCTCCGATTACTATTTTTTTTATTTCTTTTTTTTTTTATTTAAAACTATTGGCCGTAGCGTGATGTTATATAGCCCTTCCAACACAAAAATATTTTTTTCAATTCCAACCAGTAGTTCCTGAGATTAGCGCGTTCAAACAAACAAACAACCAAACTCTTCAGCTTTATAATATTAGTATAGGTAGGCTCGCGCTTGACCACTATCACTTCTTCTAAACCACGAAATTATTTATAAGTATGTATATAATTTGACCCGTGCGAAGCCGGGGCTCTCCACTAATTTACATATCCATACTAATATTATAAATGATAAAGTAACTCTGTCTGTTTGTCTGTTACCTTTTCACGCCTAAACCACTGAAAAGATTTAGATGAAATTTGGTATGGATATAGTTTGAGACCCTGGGAAGGACAGAGGAAAGTTTTATCCCAAAAATCATCCTTAAGAGGGTGGAAAGGCGGAGCTACAATATTATGGCGCGATGTAAAAAAAATAGGCTATTCGAAGTACCTACTAAAGCTGAGTAGACGAAGTCGCGGGCAACAACTAGTAATCTATATGACAGGTCAAATCCTACATGATCGCATTGATCGATTCATGAAGCGCTATGAAATATTCAAAAGTCCGGTAGCTTTCATCCGATCTGCGATTTCAGTGATAACGAACTTATCGGTCTTCCATATCCCATTGATAGTGCCTTTTATCCGGGTTCTGTAAGCCCGCTTTATTGTTCAACGGACGATCCGTTCGTTTAATATCATAAAGACTGGAGGTTTTTGAATAGGAGTTTATCTATTCAAATATCTCTACTCTACGATACTCTATGATCCTACATGGTTTAAGTATAAGCGTACTCATACGATGTTCAACACTTGCATTAAACAAAGGATCCTGCATGGTTTAAGTATAAACGTACTCTTACAATGTTCAACACTTGCATTAAACAAAGGATCCTGCGTGGTTTAAGTATAAGCGTACTCTTACGATGTTCAACACTTGCATTAAACAAAGGATCCTGCATGGTTTAAGTATACGCGTACTCTTACGATGTTCAACACTTGCATTAAACAAAGGATCCTGCATGGTTTAAGTATAAGCGTACTCTTACGAAGTTCAACACTTGCATTAAACAAAGCATCCTGCATGGTTTAAGTATACGCGTACTCTTACGATGTTCAACACTTGCATTAAACAAAGGATCCTGCATGGTTTAAGTATAAACGTACTCTTACGATGTTCAACACTTGCATTAAACAAAGGATCCTGCATGGTTTAAGTATAAGCGTACTCTTACGATTTTCAACACTTGCATTAAACAAAGGATCCCGCATGGTTTAAGTATACGCGTACTCTTACGATGTTCAACACTTGCATTAAACAAAGGATCCTGCATGGTTTAAGTATACGCGTACTCATACGATGTTCACCACTTGCATTAAACAAAGGATCCTGCATGGTTTAAGTATAAGCGTACTCTTACGAAGTTCAACACTTGCATTAAACAAAGCATCCTGCATGGTTTAAGTATACGCGTACTCTTACGATGTTCAACACTTGCATTAAACAAAGGATCCTGCATGGTTTAAGTATAAACGTACTCTTACGATGTTCAACACTTGCATTAAACAAAGGATCCTGCATGGTTTAAGTATAAGCGTACTCTTACGATTTTCAACACTTGCATTAAACAAAGGATCCCGCATGGTTTAAGTATACGCGTACTCTTACGATGTTCAACACTTGCATTAAACAAAGGATCCTGCATGGTTTAAGTATACGCGTACTCATACGATGTTCACCACTTGAAAACATCATCCCTGTTGATCAAACCACACTAGGTACTGTACTGGTGTACTATAACTACTTAGGAACGATTATAATCTGTTTATTTAATTACCTGTCAGAGTCTGAGGTATATGTATATTATTATTGTATTAACGTCAATACCCAAAAGCAAACTCCGAACCCGTTTGCGAACTAAATTAATGTCTCTCGATTAGTTTGTGAAGTTGAATATGGATTTCATTATCTAATCTGTTTATGTATAAAGTTGTTTAATGAGAAATACATACATATGCCGTGCCGTTACAAGGGGTGATTTGACGAGAATTACACCAAATGGTGTAGTAAGTCCAGTCAGGGAAACGGATTGTTTATTAAGACTATTAATTGCAGTGGTTGAGCGATTGACTGCTGCGCTGCGTGTCGCGGGTTCGATTCCCGCACGGAACAAATATTTGTATGACCTGCTGATAGTAGTTCCGGCTCTGGGTGTTGTGTATGTGAGTTTATATGTTTGTAATCGCACCCACGATACAGGAAGAAATTCCTAGTGTGGGGCAACGTTTTTTTTTAAAAGAGAAAGAGAAGAGAAAAGAGAATTATTAAATCTGAAAATTAAAATTGCCAGCATAGGCCTTTCATTTAAAAAATCTTAGGTCGCACAAAATTGCACTAAACTGGTTTTATTTTTTATCAACTTAGTGAAAACCTGAAAGATGTCTGAAAATTTCGAGGTTTTCCGAACACCATGCAGTTAGTACGATTATGGGATGAATTAAGCTAGATCGTGGTGGGCGAAAGCCCGGCTTCGTGCGAGGCACGGAATCAAAAATTTACGAATTTTTTATATGATGCTGTTTATGCTATACCGTGCGGAGACCGAGGCGTCCGAGCGTGTCCGGGACGCGGTCGCACGGTATAGCATAAAAAGATTCACATAAAATGTTCATGAAGTTTGTTAGCATAATTAATCCTTTTATCAGCATGGAGCTGCTTCAATAAGGTAAAAACAAGTTCTTAAAATAGTTACTACGTTTTTTTTGAGTATTTTGTTTAAATCTTAAACCTAACATAAAATACAGACAGGTTTAGTTGAAAAAAAAAAATGATCTGCAATTTAAGAACTCATAAAATAAAATCTTAAAAATTTTAAAACTTTTTCACAAAAAATATAAACCGACTAAAACAAAAAGATTTACATTATTTCTTCAATGTACCAAAACTAAACTGGCTTCAAAAGCAAGACACTAAAAAGGCCAAAATAACTTTCGGTATGGGAATTCAGTGTCGAAAACCGGTAAAAAAGAAGTACCAAAGACACTGACTGCCGAAACAAAAGGTTTTTTTGCACTTTTTAGTGTCTTGCTTTTGAAGCCAGTTTAGTTTTGGTACATTGAAGAAATGATATAAATCTTTTTGTCACAGCATGACAAACATTCTATATATCTAACGTTCGAAACTGCAAACTTAGTATTACCAGTGGTATCTATACAAAAAAAACATCCTAAAAATCAGTAGTGTATTTTTTGCGACCTAAGGCGTTTAATTAATCTGTCGACGGTGACTGGCCTAGTATAAATTACTGTAACACGGAACAATGTGCTTGTGGTTTTCTAATATGCTAAAAAACAAATACATTTGCCTGACTGAACAATACCAATATACTGGTACGATTCTATTCTTGTACTCCTACCCAGTACTGTTCACCGTTCATTGTATTATCCAGTGACAAAGTTAGATTGGGTGCCGAAATGCAAATACCTGGTACCGGGTTACACTTTCAAGGAAAGTTACTCGTTCATCCACCATGTTCTGAACTTACCTGAAACAAAAAAATACATATTGTTAGGACCGGTAACAAGCGGTAAGTATGAGCTGCGAACTTCCGAATATAAAGGCGCTGCTTCGTGCGCGAGTAACGATGGAGTATTTACTTGTTTTGCATAAAGTACAAACACGTTGGTTAATCAGTGCAGAATGAATTTTATTATGTGAACACACACCCTCACTACAACATTTAGTTAACATAGTATAGCCTAGATGTCGCTAGTATACTTTTGATAAAACTACAACACCCCCACTTATCAAAATAAACTGAGTGCACATAACATACAATGAAATGTAAACTTGTAGAGTTATATTACAATTTTAAAATACCTAAATTTTCCATAAATTTGTAGTGCTTAACTGAACCTAGACCTTTAGTCAACAAATCTGCTGGCATTTCATTTGTAGGTAAATAATTTACCTCAACTTTCCCACTTTTGATAGTCTCCCGTACAAAATGATGTTTAACATCAATATGCTTTGACCTATTGTGGCATTGATGGTTTGTAACCATCTTCAATGCACTTTGGTTGTCACAATTCAGCCCAATTGTTAAGAAAGACCCAGTAAGCTCATACAATAGTTCCCTTAGATATATTGCTTCCCTACAAGCTTCAGAGAGCGCAACATATTCAGCCTCAGTGCTTGATAGAGCTGTAACTCTCTGTTTTCTGCTTTGCCATGAAACAGCTGTGCCTGACATTACAAAACAGAAACCAGTGTAAGATCTTCTGTCCAAGCTATCACTTGCCCAGTCAGCATCAACAAAACCATGCAAGCTTTCTCCTTGACTACTAAACTTTAAACAATACATTTTAGTTTTCTTTAAATATTTAAGAACTCTTTTGGCATAGTTCCAATGATCAACACTGTAGCAAGTATTAAATTGGCTTAAGTAACTAACAGAGTAGGTTATATCAGGTCTTGTCATAACTGCTAGATACATAAGACAACCCAAGAGTTTTTGATAGCTAATTCCAGCTGTACATTTTTCTGCTTTTGTTATATTCAATTTATTTTCTATAGGTGTATTGGCTGTTCTACAGTCAGTCATATTAAATTTTACCAATAATTCTTCTATATACTGTTGTTGATCTACAGTTATCTCATATCTATTACAATCCTTTTGAACATTAATATTCATACCTAGATATTGCTTGACCTCACCTAAGTCTTTGATTTCAAATTCAGAATTTAAAATACATTTTAACTTCTCACTCTCATTCTTACTGTTAGAAAAAATTAAGAAATCATCGACATATAATGCTATAATAATTTTTACATCTTTACACATCTTTGTAAATAAACATGGCTCTTGTGTGCTGTTTTTAAAATTATTTTTGCATAAAACATCCCTAACTCTCTCATACCAAACTAAGGCGGATTGTTTTAATCCATATACTGCCTTTTTGAGTTTGAGAACTTTTCCTGCCATTTTGGTTACAAAGCCTTCAGGAGCACACATATAAATGTCCTCTTTCAGGTCACCATTTAGATAAGCAGTTTTAACATCTAAATGTGTAATATCCAGTCCCAGTTTTACACTTAGTGCAAACAATAACCTTAATGTTGAGTGCCGCACAACTGGTGAGAAAGTCTCATCATAGTCCATTCCTCGTTTTTGGGTAAAACCTTTAGCAACTAACCGCGCACGATATTGTACTTCACTATCACTTTTGGTCTTTTTCTTTAGCACCCACCGACATTGCACAATTGTAGCACCTTTTGGAGCATTGACAAGCTCAAACACTTCATTCTTTCGGAATGACTCCAGCTCCTCGTCCATAGCCTTCCTCCATTGCACACTCTCAGGACTGTTTAAGGCTTCCGTCACCGTCAGTTCAGGATCTGCAGTAGCCAACAAACCCGTCTGATTGTACCTTTCAGGCATCCGTCTCTCCCTCTTTGGTCTGTCCAAGATCTGATGTTCTGGTTCTGGTGTTCTGATTGGACTGCTGCTTGTTGATGGAGTTCCAGGAACATAGGTCTCATCAGCATTAGTCTCATAGAATGTTAGCTGTGATGATTCACTGTCAGAGCTTTCCTGAGTATCTGATTCTGATCGTTCTTGGCGGCCACATTCCCCCACTGAACGATCATTATCTACAGGAACAGGCAATGCTTCATCCACACACCATGTCGCTTCACTGGCTGCGGACATTCCTCCTGACACTGCTGTCTCCATTACCACCACATCTCGGCTGGTAGTAACCTGGTTTTTGATAGGATCATAAATTCTGTACCCCTTTACATGTTCTGAATAACCAATAAGGATATGCTGCCGAGCTTTCTTATCCCACTTAGTCCTCTTCTCTTTGGGAACATGTACCATTACTGAACTGCCGAAGATTCGTATATGGTTTAAATTTGGTTTCTTTTCATGCCACATCTCATATGGCGTTTTGTTATTGAGACCTGATGCTATGGAACGATTTTTTAAATACACTGCTGTGGTTACCGCCTCTGCCCAAAACCTTTTATTTAGCTTGGCATCAAACAACAAGCATCTCGCTTTCTCAACTATTGTTCTGTTGTTTCGTTCTGACATTCCGTTTTGTTCTGGCGTATAGGGGTTTGTTTTTTGGTGAACAATGCCAGATGTTTTCAAAAAATCTTCCATGACTTTCGAACAAAACTCTCCACCATTGTCTGTTCTAATGATTTTAATATTTACATTTTTCTGTTTCTCCACCATTGCTTTGAATTCTCTGAAGTATTTAAATACCTCATTTTTTTCTTTCATAAAGTAGACAAAAGACATGCGAGTATAGTCGTCTACATAAAGAAGGAAGTATCTTGCCAATCCAATCGATTTGGTTTCCATTGGCCCGCACACATCTGCATGCACAATTTCCAGCACTTTAGTAGCTCTTGTGCCTGTGGAGAATGGCAGTCGTGACTGTTTGCCTTCACAACAAACCACACAGTTAGATTTTGTCACTTCATAAGTGCCTTCATAGCTAACACCTTCCACTGCGCCATTCTTCATTTTATTCAAGTCGTTAGTGTTTATGTGTCCTAACCTCCTGTGCCATAACAAAGCACTGTCTCTGGCGAGTAAACATTTCGTCACTGGTGTAATACACAAATCCAACTTATATACACCGTCAATTAAGTTAGCAACTGCCACCAATTCTTTCTTTGCATTGTATATAAAACACTGACTGTCTGAGAAGGTAACACTGTTGTTGTTTTTTATCAATTGACTCACTGACAATAAGTTTGTTGTCAGGCTTGGAACACATAAAACGTCTTTGATTGTTATATCATAGCCTTGCTGCGTTGATATTCTAACGTTTCCTTTGCACGTTACTTGAAGCTTCTCTTGATTTGCTATCATAATCTCGGGGCATGTCTGTGGACTCGAAACTTCTTGCAACCAACTTGCGATAGCCGTCATGTGAGCACTGGCTCCCGAATCCACGTACCACTCGTCTTTACTATATTTAGCACTCAAGAAAACTGCACTGAATGCATTTGACGACTTGTTTTTGCTTGATTTTTCTAACATTGGACATTGATTACGATAGTGACCCGGAGTTTTGCATTTGTAGCAGGTTATATTTTTATTTTCTCCTGTCAGTTTGGCATTGGACATTAACTGCCCGCTCTGATTGGCGTTGCCAGGTCTGGGTTTTGGTTTCGCCCATTTTGTCGCAAACGCCGCTTCAGAATTCTGCGTTTTATTCGATGTCATTTGCGCCAACTCTAACGGCTCCGAATCCAACAACTTTGTCTTGATGACGTCAGCCGTAATTGTAATACCTGAATGTTCGATGGCCATAATCATCGGCGAAAACTTTTCTGGTAATCCTGCTAGCATCAGTGATCCAATCCACTGTTCTGTTATTTCAAAACCAGTTCCACTCAATCGTTGTGATGTTTCCACAATTTGAGTAACGTAGGTGGTCATATCCTCGCAATTTTCTCGCCGTATTGAAATCAAGTGACGCAATAACGAAATCTTTCTCGAAAAACCTGAGTCGTCAAACAGGGATTTGAGCTTATCCCACAACTCTTTCGAAGTCTTCGTCTTCTTGATATGAACGTACAAAGCCGGATCGATGGTTAGGCATAATTTGGCCCGCGTCTTTGCATCTTCTTCGGGTTTTATGTCTTTTTCTACCAATGGCTGCACACAATGTAACGTGCCTTCCAATACGAGCACATTTTCTACCGCGAATGTCCACTCATCGTAATTTTCTCTGCCTTTTAGTTTAGGCACACTGGCTAAATAGTTTGTTGACATATTGCACAACACAACCGTGTTAAAATATAACTTTATCACTCTTAATACTTGAAAAAAAAATACTGTGATTGCCCATAACCTAAAGTACAAACACGTTGGTTAATCAGTGCAGAATGAATTTTATTATGTGAACACACACCCTCACTACAACATTTAGTTAACATAGTATAGCCTAGATGTCGCTAGTATACTTTTGATAAAACTACAACATTGCAGACAATGTGAACCTTGTTTCCATGTCAGTTTTGTAGGTAGACAAATATTGACGAATGACGTAATTTTAGAATGACTTATAAATTATACTATCGTAGAATGTAAAATAATGATCATCATCCTAGCCTAGCCTAGCCTTTTCCCAACTATATTGGGGTCGGCTTCCAGTCTTACCGGGTTCAGCTAAGTACCAGTGTTTTACATGGAGCGACTGCCTATCTGACCTCCACAACGCAGTAACTGGGTAACACGGTACCCCTTGGCAAGACTGGTGTCAGATCTCAAGCTTTTGACTACCCGTAACGACTGTAAAAGATCTTCAAATAACAGCCGGGACTAACGGCTTAACGTGCTTTCCGAGGCACGGAGGAAACTCGGTATGTTGAAATGGTCACCCATCCACGGACCGACCTCGTCAAGCGTTGCTCAACCTTGATGATCGACCCGTGCGGCTGTTATTATTTAGCCACGAGCTCTTCTTCCCTACAAACATAGTATGGCGATTAATCCACTGTTTGACGGTGTACGTTAAAAATAAAAAATTATATCAACTTGTCTCTTAATTATCTAGCCTTGTATGGAAACAAAAAACTAAAAAATAACATATATTTGAAAGTTATGAGGGTCGATAGTTCCATATTTCAACAGTAATTTTAAAGCATCTTTGGGCGGAAATAAATACCATAAGAATAAGAAAAATTGCAAAACAGTCACCAAATAAGGATAGACTAGTAGTTCAAAACTGCAAATAATTTTATTTTGAACAGATACATTCACTAGTTTATTCAGAAATTGGTCATAAGAAATGTAGGGGGTGAGGTTGGCAGAAACTTATACCATAACAACTAATTTGTTCCCCTCATTCAATTACCAATAATTTAAATTTAAAGTTGAACAGCCAATTGAATAAGAGCACTATGTTATTTGAAGCGCATCGGGAGCGTCCGATTGGTCGAGCACACTTCAGATACAACTTGCGCCAATAAATCCAATTTGAGACACGCTAGATTTTATCTAACTTTTCCGTTTGTGTTGTTTTTGTTTGAAATTTTAGCAATACGTTCGGTATTGAAGCCAATCTTTTTATTAAATTTAGTAATGGAATTATCTGAAAGAAGGGGTTATAATAAAAACCGGCCAAGTGCGTGTCCGACTGTCGGACTTCGTACATTTACGGTTTCGTACCAAATCGCAAAATTAAGTTGGTTGTAATAGAAAAAAATTGTGAATTTCAAAGAAAAATCTGATTTATCAATGTATTGATATTTGTTAGTAAACTATATGTAATAATAAACATCATCACCAAATTTCAAGTTCATAGGTCAATGAGAAGTTAAACAACTCGTTGGATCAAAATGTGTGACAGACACCGGACAGAAAGACAGACGGACACGTTAGTGTTAGCAATAGGGCTCCGTTTGGACCCGTCGGGTACGGAATCCTAAAAAGTTGTTTATAGCTTTTTACCCGATTATCCCTAAAACAGGATTTTTTTGCCTAATCAAACAAGTAAATAAATTAGGTAGGTAAAGTGAAGTAAAGTAAAGTTGTAAAGTTTCATCAAAAGCCGCGTTCAGTAGTTTTTGCGTGAGAAAAATTAAGGATTGTAGCATGTATTAGACTGGCTATTACAACTCTGCAGAACTCATAATTTTTAAGTGCTTTTACATGTCGCTTTCGTTCGTGGTATAGGTCATCTGGAATCTCATGGCATATATTTTTTTTAATTTGTGATTTTCATATGGCAATGTCAATTGTCACCTGTCAAATCAATTAGTGATAAACTAGCATTGCATTAGGTCCGTAATAATAGTCATATCTTTTCAACGAAATTCAATTACAAATTCAATTTAGAACTGAAAACTCGGCAAACGTTCGGTATCGGCTATAACGCGGGGAAGTTGTAAAAAACCGCAAACGAGCCGGACTCATTAGCAATAATATGTGGAATCGATCGATACTGCACAACTAACAAACGAATAGGCTTCACGTTTAATACAGGCCATAGACCTTATTGTACTAGGTCAACATGTGTACCGAACCGAACCTAATTAAATATAAAAAATACAGTATAATAATTAAACTTGATGCTTACGAATGATACTCGTTGTTATAGTGTGTGGGTAAAACATATACTTAGTAATTAATTAGGATTATATATTAGATTTTTTAATTTCTTACGTAGGTACAAAGTTATCGCGGAATGTAAAATGTAAAACATCATCGGACTTCTTAGATTGACACGATTATAGATTGAAATTGTTTGTTTTTATATTTTGTAAAACGTAATTTCTGGGTGGACAGATCCGAGTACAAATATTCTATCATTGATAGAAAGTTGAGTGTCATAGTTATCCCAGAAAAATGCATGTTTGCTGCTGGATAGATTATGCGCGTGAAGCCGTGGGTAAAAGCTGGTATCTAATAGGGATATCGAAACGAAATTAAATTAGTCAATGCCTTTATTAGCAGTTCCTGTTTCCTAATGAAAGAAAACCTTAAGTTGTTTAACGCTTGTTTTTGTCTGTTTAGGCAATATCTCCAATTGTTTTAATTAAGCGTTTTAGGGTTCCGTACCCAAAGGGGTAAAAACTGGACCCTATTACTAAGACTTCGCGGTCCGTCTGTCACCAGGCTATATCTCATGAACCGTGATAGCTAGATAGTTGAAATTTTCACAGATGATGTATTTCTGTTGCCGCTAAAACAACAAATACTAAAAATAGAATAAAATAAATATTTAAGTGGGCATACAACAAACGTGATTTTTTCGCCGTTTTTTGCGATAATCGAACCCTTCGTGCGCGAGTCCGACTCGCACTTGGACAGTTTTTCTTTTGCCATTGTCAATTACTGATGATACTAGATAATAAGCATAAAATGCCTGTGATGTGACACGCCATAAATATTTTCCACCTATTTATTTCTGAAGCCCTGATTATAATTCCGTTATTAAGCTCTGCCAGCGACGTAAAGATCGCTGTCATAGTTTGTTAGTTTTTGTTTGAAGTCTATATAGGTACCTACCTTCTTCATAAAAATATTAATTATCTAGGACCTATTCACGTTTTAAAATATGAAATGTCCCTGGAAAAATAAACAGTCAATTAACTAAATGAACTCCAGTCCAACTACTTTTAGGATTCCTAGAATTTTCGCTTCACTAAGTAATATTTTAGCAAGTAGGAATGTCGTGTCATACTACTTTCAGGAAAGACATGAATCGTAGAAATGTTGAAAAGAAAATGCAGGTCAGACGGCTAGTCTTTAGACGATTGAGTCTCTTTTAAAAACTGACAAGTCACAGCGTCATTTTTTGTCACTTTTCTATCTCTTATGTTCACACATGTAGTTACATGTTTACATCGTAAAAGGGTTACGTTGTGACATATCCCGCCCTCGGGATTCGTAGGCTTTAGAGAATGAATATATACGTCCGGAGATAAACTCCGCGGTGGGAACGTGTTTTATCGTGATATATTGTATTGGGACCTAGAAGTTCGACACGCAATTTTGGTCTATGAATTTAAAGGTTCTTGTTCCCTGAAGACAAAAGTTGAGAAACCGGAGGATAGTTTATGGGAAGTAAGTATTCGAAATAGTTTCACTAACCAACGTCAACAAATTATTCATGTTGATAAGAAGACAGGCATCGCTGTAAATGTTGGCGATAAGTTTTAGAAGTTAAAGTGGGACTAGTTGGGCACACTTATGGGAAGCAAGAGGACAGATGTACCAGGATCGTCAAACAGTGGGCGCCTGAAAACGAGCGCCATGACCAAGGTAGGACTAAACAAAGCTGGCGTGATGTTTTGGACTCGTAAAAATAAAGAACACCACTAGAAAAGTATGGAGGATATATTTTGCCAACTGTGGGACCACATAGAATAATAAAAAGAATAGAATACAGCTGCTAATAAGAGGCAAATATCTACGCAATTTACAAAAAAAAATAAAGCACCTACGTGTGATTTTGACAAGGTCACATATCTACCGTTAAATATATACGTCATAATGTTTAAGGAAATTAAGGTACTTATTACGGTTTATCAGTTCTTATGTAAGAGCGGCGGTCTCGAAAGAGGAAATCACTTTGACGTTTATTTATGTGCGTGCACATAGTACGTGTGGGTAGTATTTATTATCAGTAGAGTGTAACGTAGTGTATCTATTTACGTAGGTAGGTGCTAATTTAGACATGCTCATTTCTGGTAACAAATTATTGTACAACATGTTTATAGATGAATGTTACATGAATTATGCTAATTAATAAAACTAATTTAGCTAATTTCGATCATTTTTAATGACACCACAAAAAGGGTTTCATTTGTATACTGGAATCATTGCATTTTTTAGAACATAAACATAAAATCAGAAATTGGAAAAATCCAAATAAAACGTTCCTGACCTGGGAATCGGTTTCAAAATCTCATGCTTAACAATAGCACCTTTGAACACTATACCAACGAGGCAGTCTAGTCGAATGCAATTTTCAATAGAATTGAACCAATGCAATATTGTAAATTATTGCTCTATTATAACAATATAGTTATAATCACCGTGTTTCATTGTAATTTAAACATTAGCTGGAAAATATCAATACTTAAGTGACAATTGAAACTATTCAGACCAATAAGCTCACTATCGTTTGTATGTGGACAAAGCAGTACCTCAACTCTCGCTAAGGTATTAGTATGGCACCTAGGCTTACAACCCAGCCAATGTTGAACAAGACGTAGGCATATATGTACATGATATTCCGCATCTTCTGTAATACTGATATTTACCCTTGAGACAAATCTTTTCTAAAAACGAAAAGAACCTATGCACAATTTTTTGTCAAAGAGAAATTCAGGAGTGTATCCGGAAATTTAAAAATGTAAGTAAGCTTAGATCCAACTTCGAGAAAGAAGTCAACCTTCGAATCCGACTCGGCTGGGCAGCGTTCGGGCAATTGCGCGGTCGAATGCGAGTCGTCCAACTTACCACAGTGTCTCAAGACAAAAGTGTGTGGTGCCAGTGATTACTTATGGGACAGAGACGTGGTAGCTCACAATGGGCCTCATCAGAAGGCTTAAATACACCCAAAGAGCAATGGAGAGAGCTATGCTCGGAGTTTCCTTGCGTGATCGAATCAGAAATAAGGCAACCGCAAGAGAACCAACGTTACCGACACAGCCCGAAGAATTGCCAAACTTAAGTGGCATAGGGCAGGGCACGTTGCTCGCAGAACAGATGGCGATTGGGGCCGAAAAGACGTTTCGGAAGACGCAGCATTGGAAGCTCTAGCTGGAGCGAAGACCAGGTCAAGGCTGCGGGACTCCGATAGATGAGAAACGCACAGATCCGATCAGTGTTGCAACGCTTGGGGGAGACCTATGTCCAGCAGTGGACGTCTTTCCGCTGAAATGATGATGATGAAGTAAGCTTATCGTTCCTTTAAATAATGTTGCAGTAAAAGCTCTCATAAAATGTTCCAGTATAAAATGACCATGTTTTTCCTTTTCCTTATTTGCCTTTCGTCAGGTTTTTTATTCCTTTAATTAGTCCTCCAACTTTTGCAACAGTAGTGTTGTATAAATAAAATATTATGCTAAAGCGGATGCTGGCTCTCACTGAGCTCAGAATTAGCATATTAAGGAAAGATTTTTGTGAAAATGGCGCCGTTTATACCCTTGTTTGTTGAGAACAGAAGATTGATGGATTTGGGTCACAAAAAGCTTCATATTTTATTAGAAACATGTTCAGATGCTGTCCGAATGTGTGTGATATTTCGAAATGGATCTGTTTGTTTATTTGCCGAGTTCTGAAAACGCAAAAATGTTGAACACGTTTAACACCAATAGAAGTAATAATTTGAATTTGAGATGTGGTCAAACTCTAATTGAACATGAAAACTTTAGTATTAATATGAGAAGATATAAAATTTAAATTCACAATTCATAAACTGTTTTTTAAAGACATTGGAAGAGATTACAAAATTGTACCTTCACTTTCTACGTCACATATTAAGTAATAATTCTCTCGCAGTTATCTGCACTCGGCCGGGCTTCGCCGGGCTCAGAAGATTACACCTAAGTGTGTTAGCGCCAGCTCTACGTTTATTTCCTGAAAACCTTCATGATAAAATTTTAAGTTGCTTTTAAAATGAGGTTTAAACAATCTTGACTTGAATGTTGCTCCAGCAGCCCTTGAAAACCGGCACTAACAGAGCGTGCTATGATGAGCCGGTTGTCATTCTACCAAATTCTCCGTTTGTTTTAGGCATATCTATCGGGGCCATCTTATTGTTCTAATAAATGCGATGAATGGAGGATTATAAGATAAATCAGAGAACCGATTATCCGTATGTTAAGTCTGATTAAGCATTGATAAATATAGCTGTTACTTTATCAGTTCCTAAAAGTAAATCAATTAATCATTCAAAAGTGATTGAAGGTTTTTGTTATCGTCTGTAAGATAAGAACGAAAGACAAACATTTATATTTTGTAAGACCCGTGTAAATATGACAAATGGGACCAGAATTAATTTTGAATCATTAAGTCTGTTTAGTTATAATCGTATATTAATCAAAGAAATAAGACACAGATCAGAGAATAATTGGGAATTACAAGGTTACAAAAGATAATTACTATGCTCATGATTTCTTATTGCGAAATAATGAGCAACAAGAACATTTTTGTTAAGATTTGACATGTGGGTTTTCCGATGACCAGTGTCGAGAAGTAACTACCTAACTAATTATGATAATATAATCATTACTTGTTAACTGGGATTTCCTGGCATTGTTCCGTTTTGATAGTAATGCCATTAGCAAAGTTTGACAAGGAATGATGTCTGTCGTAGTAGAAAAAGTGGGTTTCCTGACGTGCAGGGAATTTACAATTAAGAAGATACACACATGCTCAAAAAATACTCTGTGCTCTATGACACCTATGTCAAACTAATATTTTAAAGAAAGAAAACAGTACTCTCTTTCTGAATGTCTTTGACCTATGTCTAACAATTTTCCAAAAGAAATACAAACGGTGAATCTTTTGCTAAGTGTAGTAAACATTTTGTCTTTAAAGCCAGACTACACGGTAACCGATCACGTTCTTAGTTATCCTGCATGTGGACATTGTGAGTGCCACAATAGCCAATAAAAATGTCGAACGTGGTTCCCATTTCATATCGGCACAGCGTGTGTATCCCGCTCATCCTATTCTACTTATATTATAAATGTGAAAGTTTTGTGAAAATGTTTTTTACTCTTTCACGCAAAAACTACTGAACGAATTTTGATGAAACTTCACAGCCATGTAGCTAAAACCTCAGAATAAAAAATAGGCTGTTATTTATAATTATATTAACTACTAATTCCATGCAAGCGGAGGTGCGGGTGATAGTAAGTACTATTATAAACGGAGTGTTCCATTTTCCGTTAAATCTCTAGAGTATTTTAGAGATTTAATAGGAAAACGGACTCATATATCAAGATCCATCAATTAGTCTGATGGTACCGAGAGAACTTGAAAGGAACTTCATGGAAATCACGGCTGTATTCTCCGGGGGATAGCCAGAGGTGTACAGTTCGCCCAAATTTCATCAGTTTCAATAAAATTCAAAATCCATATTGAGGCTGCTTCTCTTGATGAATGATGATACTCGTAGAATCTATTAACATTTTGACCGATCTGAGGTCTATTTAATAAACCCCGCAGGCGACAGGTGACAATCTGTCAACCCGACAATTTTGTAAGCTTATTTTATACATTTTAAGCTATATTAATCAGATTAGTCTTAAAAGTATGAGAACTATGTATTTTGTTTACAAATATGACGTTTTTCCGTTGTTTTCAATTAAAATCGAGGAAATACAACCATGGGACTCGCGTTCTCCAGTCATGGTTGCGACTATTATAATTAGTACTTGACCAACGAGTCAGTCTGTGGAAATTCAATGCTATTCATTATATAAAAGGTCGCACCAACTGTTTATCTTTGAAATTACAGTATAAATTACCGTTACCAGGTACCCGTATTTAACAGACGAGAAACCACAAATATTGAGCGTTAATTAATAGTGATCGGGAAGCTTCATATTTTCTGCCAATCACGTAGTTTACTGAGCACGAAATTTTCGTTAAATACCTCCGGGGATAGATGTCTTACGTTTCATGCAGAGTTTAAACTTTTTTTTAAATAATTTACTGGTATCGAGAAAGTGAGTGGGTTTTGAAGATAATTGTACTCATTTAATAGGCTTAGGTATATTTATTTAGACTTAATGCATACATACCCACGCACATATGCACGTATACACTATACCTACTCAGTACTCGTCGATTGATAGGTAAGCAGGCATGTTTATGTATCTATGTATACGCTTCTTTTATTTTAGTTGGTACTACCTAATGTTTTGCTACCAAGAAGTTGAACTAAAGTTCCGACTGGAGACAATAGACATAAATGGGTGTTTCGGTAAGCCTTAACGATTATGCCATAAATTATAATTTTATGACTTCATATCTAAAAGCTGTAGAAGTCAGGCATGATATCTTCGTGCGTTTTATGTAAATTATAACAACGTACGTTTAGGCATGTTCAAGTTTTGCTGTTACATAAAACTATTTAGCATAAAGTCTCTTGGAACTTAACGTTGTAAGGTTATGTGCTAGTAAGTTACCGTAACGTACTGTGGACTAATTACATACATTAACATGTAATTACGATAAGACGACGATCGGGGTTTGGAGCCAGAGCGGGGTAAAACTGCGGCAATATAATTGTACTGTTTTATCGCATATTTTGTTATGAACTGCTTCGTTCGTCTAGAGGCCGCAAACGCTAGTGCTGAACATGAGGTCTTAGGTTAGATGCCCGAGTCAGGCAAAAAGTTGTTGATTTTTTATATCTTAAACTTGCCAGCCTACGCGGCTTCGCTCTTGTCAACTGGCTACCTACCTACCCTACAAACTTGAATGTTGCGTACCTTTAACCGCTTACGCAGCGCACGCAATGGAAGCTCTCAAAAAGGAATAATTTTTCCGTTTTTGCAACATTTTTCATATATACGCCGCTCCTATTGGTTGTAGCGTGATGTTATCCAACACAACGTTTTTCCAACCAGTAGTTCCTGAAATTAGCGCGTTCAAACAAACAAACAAACTTCAGCTTTGTAATATTATATATATATAAGTATAGTATTCTCTTATTTCTCTATTTGTTTTCAGCTGATGGCAAACGGTGGCAAAAACATAACGAGATAGAAATTAATTGCATAATTTGTGAAGTCTATTATGGATATACGACGGCAATATTACGACATTATGTCGAAAATGGACTGACGTTGGACAGCAGTGAAGCTGCAGGCTGTCCAAAATATGGCATATGATATGACATTACAATAGATGCTCGTAGGAGATAGCGTTTCATGAATAATTAGGAAGGTAGGCAAGTAGATAAAATCATAGCAGCTGACATGCAATGTGATAATTTATCATTATCACTGTGCCCTGTTTTCTCCATACCACGTCACAAAAAAATGTGCTGTATATATGAAAAGTGTCTTCATAAGACCTCAAATCAGTCGTAACATATCGGTAGTAAAAGGATAGTAGCGAATAAAAACCATCCGAAATGTCCATGTTCGATAAAATGTCAGGACAAGCCGACACCCGGAAAACTATACAAAGGTAACAAGGCTACCAAAATGGTCGTCCGAAGTCACTGATTATTAAGTACACAATACCCTTATTTTTTGCTTTAACTCGACTGTAGATAATGATCCTATTTTGTTTTAATACAAAACAAGGGATGGTTCTGTTTGATTTATAATGCTGTAATATAATCGACTTTTTCGGGCGTAGCAAGTTGCTACAACGCGTTACGTCGGCGTAGCTTGTTGCTACAACGTGCTACGGCGTAGCGCGGGTGTATGTATGTAACTGTAGACTATTGAAAATAAATGATAACGAAAACATTGCCAAAGTGTTGCTTCGTTGCTTGAATAAAGAATATTAGTTGTGTTTAAATACATGGGCGCCTATTTGCTTGTAAGAGTTTTATAGTCCTATAATAAACCCAAGACACAAGATTTTTAATTAAATCCATTTGTCTTTTAGTATCATTACTGTAGGCATTATCTCGTGGACATGAGACCACTTATCAAAAGACCAAATGCAGACTTTTATATTCACATGTGAACGTGACCTTTTCACTTTTATATCCATTATATCAACGTGATCTTACTCAAAATTACTCACTCAGCAACGTACGCGTTCCTTTTCATACCACATTTATTCTACACAGATTTTGCACAGACTTTAAGCTGACATGTCACTAACACATTTGGTGTCTGAACGTGGCACATATAGAAATTTTGTAAAGTCACTTATTTCGATTTCCGAAGAGATGTAGTCCAGACTTTGTGAGGGATTTTCAAAAACATTTTTCTGCCCACTTCAGTATTCCTTATTTCCCTCAAGGGTGTTATTATGCATTACTTATGTCAAAATTTAATCTGCCTCGCCGTAATTTCTAATTAGGCGTGGACACTCCGGGAACGATAAAATTGGCCCGCTTAGGTTATGAGATTAATTATTTAGCGCCCGATTTTAGACTTACAACAATATTTTTTAATAACGTTACGTAATAAAGCAGAAAATTTATTTTGCAAATAGCGCTCAATTAGACCTTATTAGTTTGATTCAATAGCCCGAATAAACGGTTTGAATGCGAAATCAGTTTGCAGTGGCCTTTTCAAATTATATGATATGAATATTGCAGTGTAGGTAATAAAAGCTGTGACCTAATAATATTTACAGACGGTTTGATGATGAATATTATTCACAAAATAACGACATTGGCAGTTAACTAAAGTTTAATATTATCTAGACGAAGTACAATAAATTTTGCAGTTACTGTACATAAATGCGATCTGTTCGGATCGTTTGCACTCATAAAAGTCCGCTTTCATCCAGCCAACAGCTAAAATAGTTGAGTATAAACCTGGATTTACAGTTGTAAATTATGTTGCTTTGTTTCAGAATACACGATAAACACAATATAATGTTCTTAAACATTTTATATCCTTGACATTTCATACGCGTCATTTGAGTTTGTGTATTTCTTATTTATTACGTCTTCAAGGCAATATTGAGTTATGGATAATTTGTTCCTTCTGAAATAAAAGTAATTTGATCATATTTATGAAATTGAAGACGACTTCTCAATAAAAACAGAGTTAATATAGGTAAGCAATTTCGGCCACATTCGTTCGGCATACAATTTAAACAGCCCCGATCAAACAAGCGAGACTAAATCATAAATTCTAGCAATTAAGCTTTCAAATATAAAAACACGAATTCGTTGTAAAAACATTGCTGATTTAGGACGAGATGTAAAATAAATAAGAATATCCATTGATCTTTTTCAGCGTTACTCCGCACTTAATTTTGTTGAACCTTGAGCCTTTCTCTAAGCATGACGACCAAAATTTATTTATAAAGATCTTCCAAAGGCACTTGGGACTGTTACAAATGTGCATGTATCAGCAACATTTGGCACACGTGTTAAGCCAACTCATCCCTATATTTTATTGCGATCGATTTGAAGGTTAAAGTAGGTATCGAGCAACATTTTATCAAGTTCAGTTGAACCCTTGGTCCATTGCCAGAAGAACAGCTAGTTCTATGAAGTACATAACTATGTTTACAGAACAATAAAAACTCGCGTCTGTTTTGTGTACAGCTGGATAAATATACTCTAAACTTAAAACGATCGTAATATAAATTAGGTATAGTACCAAAACGCTAATATCGAGGTAGACGAAGGTAGCTCAGGTTCTGCATCAATCTGGGCTATGTTTAAGCTCTTAAACGCGAGGGAAGGTAGTCAAACAGAGACTTGTAACGGTCCCGCCGCGGGGGCTTTGTTTAGTTCGTGTGCTTACCCAGGGTACAAATACGGTCTAGAGAGGCTAGAAATTAGGATTTATTTTATTTATGGCACGTGATCTGATTTTGTGAAAACATGGTCATTTGTGATCATGTTCATTGTTCAACTAAAGAATTTGATTGTATACTACGTATACTATGTTATTGCTGTCCGTGTGATAGAAAAACAGATATTGTTCGTTCTTGTTTAAGAGGCCCCTACAAGTTTCACTAGCTAAAAACAGAAATCAGCTATTTTTTCAGGGCAAATTTCTCAATAACTAAAAGATATACAGGGTGATTAGAAGTTGGGTGCAAAGCTTTAAGGTGAAGGTAGAACAGACAAATTTAAAACCATTTAAGCCATGGTTGTCTTAGACGAAGTCTTACCATTTTTTTTAACTAACTTTTAAGATTTATTTCGAAAATTACCAAGATTGTAACTAAACTGCTTATGGTCAAATTGAATGATAAATGAATTAATTTTAATTTTATTTTATTAAAGTTATGTGTAAGCAATATAGCAAAACATGTTTAGGCCTCTGTGTCGTTAGGCATTTTTTTACAGACATTTAAAGTAAAAAAAAAATTCATAACTACTTTTTGTAAAACTTATTTAAAAAAAAACGGAGAGCTTTTTTTTTTCAAACCTTTTTGAACACATGCTTTTGGCTCGTGAAACTTGTAGGGACTCTTAAGGATCGAGATTTGATGATGATTTATATTTGTGCACATAGTCACTGTCCTAAGTTATTATCATCTAAAGTATTCCTATTCCTGTCTGCGAGTCAGGTGTTCAAGGATTTGCTTTATACATGTTTATATCTTCGAAAGGAAATCACAAGTAGGTACCTATAAATTTCTAAGAAAATCCTAAACCTCGACGCCCCCGCCTACATGTATGTTCACAGCATCTGGGCCGGCTATAAAATATTCAGAAGCAACGGTTATTTTGCAAATGAGTCAACCTAGCTTTGACTAATACTGGTATACCCGCTCAAGATTCTTCGAATATCAAGTAAAATTCTAAGAAAATCTGAAGCAGATGTTGCCGCCACCTACATCTGTTTTCGCAGCCGGGTGGCAAGATGTAAAATATTCAGCGACAGCGGTTGTAATGATAATGAGTTAACACCTAGCTTTCACTAATCACTACATATTATAAATCAAGTCCCTCGCCGCGTTGTACGCGATAAACTCAAAAACTACTGAACGGATTGCCATGCGGTTTACACCAATAGAAAGAGTGAGAAACGAGGAAGGTTTTTGTGTATAATTTGACACGGGCGAAGTCGGGGCGGGTCGCTAGTTCGCTAGCGGGTAGCTGATATTTCAAGATTCTTCAAAAATCACGCATGGATTCTAAGAAAATCTGAGGCCTCTAAGATGTTGCCGCAACCTACATCTTTATTCGCGGCCTGGTGGCAATGTGAAGCGAGCGCTGTAAAATATTCAGGAGCGTCGGTCGTTCAGCAAATGAGTCGCCGTCAGCTTTGACTAATACCGCGTTATCTCCGCCTTGTCGGCGATTACTGCCGCGTTTAAAAATGCAGCTGCTATTAATCGTAGTTAACTTTAACACGGTTTTATAAGATGTCGAAATGGTTAAAATTTCTCTCCCTTTGAGTTTTACATGATTATTTTCGTCTTAGAACATTATAACTTAGAGTGCCTTATCAAAATAATAGCCAATTCAAATCATCTCAAGCGTGTCAATACAATTTGATTTTGGACAAGATTTTATTTTATCTTGCTGTGTGGACAAAAATATTGGTACTAAGTACATACATACCATAACAATGTTAAAATATTATCATTCGGTTTTCTGTAAAGCGTAAATGTACCATAAAGTACAAATGATTTCCAGTTTTATTACATAGAAACAGGAAATTAAATCTTAGTCCCGATTACGTATTACAAAAAGCCTAGTCATCGAAGGTTAATTGCCGTTTGAACGAAAACTTTTAATCTTTTAACAAAAATAGGGGTCGACTTTCACTCAGAATTAGAATTTAGATTGAAAAAAAAAAACTGATCTTGTAAGCCGGCTTGTTTAATTTGTGTTTGGAAGTTCTCTACGAAAATACGCAGTCCAATGACAAGCAGGGCTATAAACATTAAAATAAATGCTTCGTAATTTGAGCAGTGGTGGCCCAGTGGTATCGGACCCGACTTACAAGTAGTAGTTCGTGGGTTCGAGCCCAGGCAAGCGCTTCACTTTTCGTAAATTATTTCATCATCACTGCTCTCAAAACGGCGAAGGAAAACATCGTGAGGAAACCGGCATGTCCTACAACCTAAAATTCGAAGACATGTGACATCCACCAACCCGCACTGGGCCCGCGTGGTGGTTAACGGCCCATTCCCTCTCACAGAGAGGAGGCCTGTGTCCCAGCAGTGGGAACATTAATAGGCTGAAGATGAATTTCTTTACCCGTATCATATATACTTGTAAGCACTAAAACTACATATACTATTTTAACTCAAATTTCTTGTGTAAAACAGTAATTATACCATCACGCTTTTATGAAACATAGAACGGAAGGTTATAATTGGCTAGATACTGCAATCAACACGCAAGGTATAATCTTCATGTAATCTTTGAACAACGACAGGCTGTCATACAATTATGCAAAGTTTTGAATAGGTGAACTGATTTTGATGAAAACTTTTTTTTAAAGCTGTAGTAGTCCCATTTAAGGCGATATATACACACCAATGCTAACGCAGTACTGGCCGTGCGCCCATTCGATTCCAAAATATCAAGATTTGACCTCCTTTTGAACAGTTTTGTTTGCAAAATATTATTTGGTTTACATATGCAGTTATGAAGAAATACCAGCCATATTTTTTTCTGTGTAAAAATATTTTTAAACAACCAAGTCGTTTTGGAGGAGTTTCCAAAAGTTGCGAAAAAATATCGTGTTGTTAATTTTTTTTTATTATTATTAATTATTATTAGTTACACGTAAAAACGTTGTGTTCAAAATTATGTACATGAATCAACAATAAATAATTTTTTTAAACCTTTTAACTTAGCCGTTACTAAGGAGTATGCTTTAGAAAGTTACCGTTTTACGGCACTAAAGCGTATGTAGGCCCTTAAATTTGATAAAGATCTGATGAAGAACTTTGGAGATATATACAACAGAACTCTTCAATAAACAACGGTAAATCTCTCAGGATTGCTGCAATCGCGTATCTGTATATTGTTTACGCCATTTCATAACGTAACATCACGCCGGTACGCTCTAAAGGGGTACGCAGATATGTACAGTTCACCCTGGAAGACTCTCATTTGACCGGTTATGTTACTTTTATTATTCGGTTAATCTATTCAAGCATAACTTTGGGCATTGTAGGTACCTTACTATTGAACTTGTTCATTATAAACCATAGCTAAAAAATGAAAAATAATAACTTTTTTTACAAATAAATATTACCGACTTCCAAATAAAAACACTACAAAGTAAACAATTACTTCAATTTCGGCAATCGGTGCCAAACAACGAAGAAGCTAAACAAGGAACACCGACTTTCGAGATTTTCTACTTTGTAGTGTTTTTATTTGGAAGTTGGTTGTAATTTTTTGTAAAAAAGTTTTATTTATTGCTATGGTGATAAGCGATGATGTGGTCGACGTGCTTGACATAAGACTAGCGGGAACCCTTTTTACAAGACACCATTTTGAACATCGTTGTTGTAATTTCGTGATTCGATAAAAGAAGGTGAAGTATCCAACATTTTACATTGAAACCTGCCCATCACAATTTTTTGCACGATTTTATAATATAAGGTAGGTAATTAAAAAAAGTACTGAATTCTTTTTAATTACCTATTCATTGTTTGTGTTCGAAATCCTGATGTGCTGCAAAAGCAAATATTCTACAGTAAAAGATAGCCGGGCGTCAGCTGTCAAACTCTGGTTTTTCTTGGCAAACGAAATCCTTACAAATTAATTTGCTTAAATAGCCGACATAATTCTCAAACTCCCATTTAAGGCACCTGCTACAGAATGAGGAAGCAAAATCCTTTCTTTTAGCAAAGGAGTTCACAGCACGAATAATATTTTCATAAATATTTGAAGCAATAAACCAGGGTTTTCGAAAAGTAACAAGGTGTTGAATTCCTGTCGGCAACCAAAGAGAAAACAGAGCTAATTAATACAATGTATTAGGGAGGCACAAAGGGAGGTTATGAAGCCTGCTGTTGAATCTGATGCGGAACTAATCCAGTACATATGTCCGCCATACGTGCTCACCTTTGAAATGGAACAGCACGCCTTATTGAAGATTCAAATGCGTTTATACAAAGGTTCCGCAGTGATTTCGTTTGACCGAAAGCAATCCCAACGTTTCATTTACCTACCAAAGTATTTGGTGGATTTGGAAAGGATTTCAGATCGCCCTCCAACATATTGTAATGTGAATTGTTTTCGATGTTTCTGGCTTAGTGAGAATGCGACTGATATTTTTAACTTTAGGTGTGTGCCGTCGTGTCATTGAGTCAATCTGCATTCCGAACGTCAAATGCTGAAAGACATCTTTCTCGCAAACAAGTCCGAAATATTTGTCCATTGTTGTCAACACGTACAAATCGGTACAAGTTTTTTATTTTAAAAGTTGCAATAACTCTTGGCACACTATATAATGTGGAAAACAAACGATCCAGCGACTTGCGTGTGATTGTAGTGTGTACACCGTATAATTTATGAAAAAAAAATCTTGAACTGGTGCAACCATGCACAAAGTGTTGTGGGATTTAGAATTCAAATTCCATGCATATAGAGTTTAGAATGAAATGTAAGAGAGAGCATTAGAACGGCAGCTTTTTAAAACGTCGCTTTAAATCATTCTGGGCTTTTATTTGTATTTGCTTTTATGACTTCCGTTGTTTATTTTCAGTTTTGTTCGCATTTTCAGGATTTATTCATAAGTGTGTGCTTTTATTTGAGGTCAATGGCTTTCACAAAAAAACATATGATAAAGGTTTAGAAAGAACTACCACGCATTTTATCGCTAGATGTGTACCACAATTAAAATGTTTTACAAAAAGGTACTTTTCAGGGCCAGTCAAAGATTGAAATAACTGTAAACAAAACAAAGTAATGTATTCTTTTTATTATACTTGCAAATCAAATCGATGCCTTTGCAAATAAAGAAGGCTATAAATATTTAATATCAAATTGCCACCTTGAGTCCTCGGATGGACACAATTGAATCGAAAACAAAATTTTCATAAGTATGCACATAATTAATGTTTTTGCAGTCAAAGTGTGTTTGTATAGTGTGTTTCCAAGGCTGTGAATTCAAACTAGCTTAAGCTACTCTGATTATTGTCATTTTTCTAAAATCAGAGGTTGTTAAAGAAAGAATGAATAAATTCCAAAGCCGCCTATTCAAGATTTTTGCTTCCAAAAGTGTTGGTGAACAAATAAATTTTAAATAAACCACTATTCTTCTTAGAAACTAAAGTAGAATTATTTACTTTGAAGGACATCATTACAGTTGGATTCAGTTGGATATTCTGAGAAAAGTGCTCATTATTTCGCTCGTTTTGTAAACGTCAAGTGACAGTAGAGGAAAAATATGATACCTACAAGGAGATCGCAATAGATTATATCTAAAATCCGATCCTTGAGTACGGTCCTATAATATCGTGACCTTACGAAGAAACATATTTTCTCTCTTATGTCATGAGGTTTCGTACGAGACAAATGTATCTCGTATGTTTCTCTGTCTCTCGAATGTCGAACTTTGGAAAATAAATTTATGAGATTTCTCTGATGCGGTACCATCTCGGTAAGATATCACAACTCGCTGTAATACATATAAAGTGTTATTAGTTTTGTCGTTGCAAGAATGGTTTCTATGTGGGGCAATGTGTTATCCGGATTGTACGTTGAATGTTGCAATAGACGTTTAGCCCGGAGGCTGTGTCCACTTGATGCCAATAGGTTCACGACCTATGAAATGGAACCTAATCATTACTGGCAAAATGTGATTTACTACAGTTACACTTCTCCCTAAACTTTCGCCGTCTAATTAATAAACGTGGACTAAGGTTAGATTATCTTTATTCCAAGCATTAGGTTGGTACTAACAAATTTCCGTATTAATAAACACGGAATAAGGAGGGATTATACTGATCTGACACTAGTCTCGGAATAAAAGTTACAAAAGGTGCTAGCTAGTTTAAGGTCGGATTAAGTTGGACTAAGAGTGTATACCTATTGTATTTATATTCACAATCATTGCATATTTTATTGTTATACGATTTAAATTGAAATTGTTGAGATAAAGGACATGACTGAATAAAGTATGGACGACTGCCCTAGCAATGAATAAACATTTTAACTAGTAATATGTAATGCTGAATAGCTGAATATTAGTATTTCGTATGAAAAAAGTTACAGACACTTTTTATACCGTCACAATCCTGAAAATAAAATCGTAGAAACGCCTACATTAATAGGTATACAAACTTATAAAATAATAAGATTTTGCTATGATACTTTATTAAGGCGTTTAGAGGAGCTCGTGGCTCAATAATAAAAGCCGCACAGGTCGATTTTCAAGGTTAAGCAACGCTAGCCGAGATCATCCCGTGATTCCATCGTGTACCATTTTTACCTAGCGAGTTTCCTTCGTTTCTTGGAAAGCTAGTCAAGCTGTTGGTCCCGGCTGTCATTTGAAGAGTGCCGTTTCTGCCCAGATTTTGCCAATAATTTCTAGAAATCAGATAAATGCAATTAAAGAAATCAACATCTAAGGTTCTATCTCTAAGATTTTGAGATATATAGCGAAAGGTATAAAAATATATAATAATGAATACTGTTCGTTTCGATTTACGCAAATGTCTTTAAACGTAGGTTTATTGACTACAGTTTTTCGTAGAACGGATTGTTCGTCTTGTCAAACAAAAACATGAAAAAACCATTAATTATTTGATTAATTCACGAAAGTTCTAGAAGAATAATAAAACTGTAATAATTCATTAATGAATATTTGAATGTTACAAGCTGGTGAAAAATTTCTATACATGCTTAGGGCAGTTGTTTAGCCATGTCCTTTAAAATTGCCCTTTTCACTTTCAAAACTGTATGACAGATGTCACTCTGCCCGCTATTTTCTTTTTCTTTTTTCTTCTTTATGCCATCAACTTTCTTGGTTTCATTCACTGGTTCATTCTTTTTACTTTTAAATTCCATAGCCTTTTTGGGTTGCCATAGCTAACGCGTAAATCCAAGAGGAAGGAATAAATACTTAGTCCGAGGTTATTCCATGTTTATTAATAACATTGCTAAACCTAAGTTAATCCTTCTTTACTCCGGGATTTGCTAGTCCTAGAGTAACTTCGGAGTAAACTGGTAATACGCCATTTTTATTAATAAGACGGTCGGAGATTATAAGTGTGATGATAGGGTATGTTCTCTTGCCGCAATTGTAGGAGATTGTGTCATAATTACGATAGTGCAAATGTGTGTTGAAAATGACAGTCCTGTCGCCCTACCTAGCCGATAAGTAAGTAGTACCTATGGGCCAGGCCACAACAGTGCGTTGCGGCGTCGCATCGCAAAAACAACATTGCACAGCTATGCGATGCGATGTCGCAACGCAAAAATTTCATCGGATACGACATCGTACGACAAGACGCTAACCGTCAGTTCAGTTTCTAGTGAGACATGGACCGCACTGCGCGTGTTCTACTTCTGCTTGCGTTAAGGCGTATTAAGAAAAAGAAACAGAAAAGAAAGTACTGGGTGCATCCATTACTGACAATTATGAATAAAGATGGAAACCACTTCAAAAGGAAATATGAGGCGCTAAAAGTGGACGAGGTTAAATTTTTCGATTACTTTAGGATGAGTGTAGTAAGTTTTGAAGAACTTCTTAGTTTGATAAAGCCTCATTTAAAAAAGAAATACATATTTAGAAAACCCATCGAACCTCTGGAGATGCTGGGATTAACTGTAAGGTAAGAAAGAAATAAACTATTTTTACTATAATCATACTGTTTAATCATTTTCATAATTTAGTGTTATTCAAAACTCGTATTCCGATTGTGTGTCATTCGTCAAATTTGTTAGTTCCTCATCGAAATGAATTTGTTCTGGCTCATTTACATCATCATTCCTTGGCGTTTGTGGAGACGATTGCATAGGTGCCGGTGATGTTTCGCATCCGCTTTGGAAGGCACTGCGTTGAATGGATGTTTGATAGCCACTCTGCATAGGCATTTGAGCTGATTGGTAGCCACTCTGCATAGACATTTGAGCTGTTTGATAGCCAGTCTGAACAGTTGTTTGAGATGTTTGATAGTTTGCTTGGACGGATGTTTGTGAAGTTTGATAGTGGCTGGGATAGTATGATGGTTGGTGTAAATCACTTAATATCTGTAGGACACGACTTTGGAAAATTATTGTTTGATTATCATTCAATTTTTCCAATGATGGCAAAATTCCTTTAAAAAAAGATAAATGTCTACTTTCAGGTGTTTTTAAAGCAGCTATAATATTCTTCTCAAATTCGTCTTCGTCAATTTTTCTTGTACGCGATGCAGGCTGGTAACGTGGCATGACAGGTTGCTGGCTTTGTTGGGTTGAGGTGCTTGGTCTTATTTCTTCATCGTCAAGACTTGATGTTGTTTTATTTTGAGAATTCTTTTTCAGAAATAGGAGCTGGTCGTATAGATGATATTGTTTAATTTTTTTGGCCCCAGCTCCGGATTTACATTGCTCGTTTAATTTTATTTCGTATTTTGTAAAATTATCCTTGATTCATCTCCATTTCTTTATGACATCGTTACCTAAAAAAATATGACGAATAATGATTTATTTTGTTTTCTTTCAGGTACCTGGCGACGGGAAATACTTTTAAAGATATGCATTTCACATATTATCGTGGAAAATCTACAATAACAGGAATAATAAAATTTGTTTGTCGTATTGTATGGAACATTCTTAAAAGGTTGGAATTACCAAAAATTACAACAGAGCTGATGGAACAAATTGCTCAAGAGTATGAAAAAAAGACCAACTTTCCTAATTGTATAGGAGCGCTAGATGGAAAACACATTCGTATATTGAGCCCGGATCACAGTGGATCCCTATTTTTCAATTATAAAAATTATAATTCCATTGTTCTATTAGCACTTGTTGATACGAATTACAAATTTATATATGTCGATATAGGTGCATATGGTAAGGAATGTGACTCCACTGTTTTTCAGAACTCAAATCTATACGACTTATTAAAAAAAGGTCAATTATCTATACCTCCGCCAAAACCGTTACCTGGCTTTCAAAAAGAAATTCCTTTTGTCTTCGTGGCGGATGAAGGATTACCACTGACAAATAATATAATGCGCCCATATTCTGGGAAGTTTTTATCGATAGAAAAACGAGTTTTTAATTATCGTTTGAGCCGAGCCAGACGATATGTTGAGAGCGCTTTTGGCATACTCGCAAATAAATGGCGCATATTTCATCGACCCATTAATGTTTCTTACGATTTCACAATAGACATTATAAAAGCATGCTGTGTATTACACAACTTTGTATTGAATCGAGATGGCGCACAAACGTTTGAAGAAATGATTATTGACGATTCTTTGCAAATTTTACACGAAACAACACATGAAAGTAGAACAGGAGCTAACATAATCAGAAACGAATTTTGTAATTATTTTAATAGTAACATTGGAGGTCTTAGTTGGCAGTTAACAAAAATATAAATGTTTATAAGTACTTACCGAGTTTTGTTTTTTCAACACTATTTAACTCCTCAAAATTTGAATATAAACTTGTACACACTTCCCTCCATGCTTCTGTTTTTAAAAATTTGTCTTTGAATTGTGATATAGTTTTGTCCCAAAGGACGGGACGTTCGTAAATTAAAGATATCAGGTGGTCGACATCGTACTGCGCCATATCGCTTAAAAAACACGTGCAGGTCGTTCAAAGTATGGACACTGACTAAACGGCAAAGCGTTGTCGCATCGCAGATTTGTACGCTGCGGCAGCGCATCGGAAATTTCCACGATGCGTTGTGCGGCGTCGTTGATTTTTGCGATGCGACGCCGCAACGCACTGTTGTGGCCTGGCCCTATGAGATACATAGATTGCGCCTAGCATCACGTTTCGCTGATTGGTCAGCTTGTTCATGACGTCATGTGATGTCACACTGAAACACTTATAACACGATTGCGACAGTATTTGCAATATGTGTATAAATACTTAGCTTACGTCGACATCAGTATAAATTAGAAGATATAGCCAATACACGCCCTGACACGTTTTAACTGCTATATTTTTGCGGCAATTGGCATTTACGACACACATGCCAAATATTTAGTTTTTATGACGTGTTAATTTGTTCCTTAATTGATGGGCTTCGGGGCTTTCTTTCAGTAGTGGAGTAAAGAAAAGTGTATATTACGGTCAGCTGAACGATAAATATAACAATGTATATAATATGTACTTGCACAGTCACGAGTATAAATATGTGTATCATATAAGCGAGCGTGATTCAAAATCATATTTTTCACATGGAGTTGATTTGTAACGTATTGATTCATAAATTTTTAAATGTCGAAATACTATACAAACTGTAATGGTGAGTGTTCAAAATATCTGTCTGCACCTCATAATTTCGATCGGCCGTTTTAGAGAAAATGGTTGCTCAATTTCGCAAAGTCTGTACATATTTGAATGTGCTTCTAAGTCTTACTAATATAATTAATGTGAAAGTTTGGATGGATGTTTGTTACTCAATCACGCCAGAACGTCTGAACGGATCTGGATGAAATTTGGCACAGGGATAGATTATTATAGTCTGGAATAGCACATAGGCTACATTCGGCATATTTTTTCATCCCGGTATAATGCTCCTTTGGGATAAGAACACGCAGGCGAAGCTGCTGGCAGAAACCAGTACATTATGTATTGTACGAGTATCTATAGTTGATTTTGATTACATTAACAGTCCCAACATTGAAATTCTGTGTGAAATAACAAGACTACTGCTAACACGTACCCTTGTTTACTGCTGGTTTTAACCTGTTAATTTATTATTCCAAGACGTTCTTCAGAAGGTAGATGCAAAACCATAAGGATTAAGGATAATTACTCCCTTGCACGGTTGGTTGAGCACGCTAAGCCGTAGACCACAGTTAATGTGGCTAGGTACGTGTAGCTCGGCTATATGGCTTGATCACTGAGACAAAAGTAATAGGGGATTTGCGATTTAAAATGGGAAAGTCCCGAGGTAGTGCTGGTGTTCTTGTACTCGTAAAACCTAATTTAAAGTCGATAGGGTTATTACCCGACTGCGCGACGCAAAGGAGGGTAATGTGTTTATCGGTCTATGTATATATGATCATTCCTATGTGGCGTTCTACAGACCATGGGCCGAATTTGATGATTCTTTCGTCAATCGATTCGTCTTAATCTTGCGAGTGTCACTGGCTACATTAAAATTGAAAAAAAAGAAAAATGGCGGCTTATGAACGCCATATTGTGGAGGGCTCAATATGGCGCTCAAAAGTCGCCATAAGGTGATTTCAAAAATATATAGCACTTATTATGTTAAAGAATTTCGAAAATAAAAATGGTAACTAAAAATATATAAATAAAAAAGTTAGTAAATAAAAGTTAATAAAAAAAATCAAAACACCCAACTGCTTAAAAAGCGAACTAAGACGTAAACAAGAAGAAAATCATGCTGTGCAGTCGGAGGATACATATTCGCGAGCTGGCTAACCAAAACCAACGGTATCCGCTTCTTAAGCAGTCGTGTTTTAGATTTTTAAATTAACTATTTTTCCACATTTGTGACACTGTTACAGACGTTTGCACCGACCCCACAATTAACAAAATTTGTTAAAAAATACTTAAACTTTAATATGAATCCGAATTTAATATATATCGTAAAGTTTTAAACTGTATCCGATACTTTTTGGTTTTGGAGACAGTATAACCTACTTGTTTACTTGCAAACGAAACTACACCACGATAAATAATATTTAGCTAGACTATAGGTATTACGGAAATTGGTATATCCTTGTCCCCTATGGAGATAGAGAAACTAATAACATTAAGTAATCTGGCTTATAGATCATAGAATATCTACATATGTCCTACCTCGAAATGAGAGCACGGAAGCTTTGTAATCCTAATATTAATTGCTTGCAAGATGATACAGTAATGGCTTATTCACCAAACGTAAATGGCAATGGCATAACATTATGCAATAGACTCGGACGTCTGCAATTCAAAACATTTAGTCTGACAACAACAAGTTCAAAAAAGAAAGATCTACAAGAAAACGCGTTAAAAGTAATATCAAGCGTAAATAACTATAAACTTTCGTGCCCGTTAGTCATGAAACTCATGAAATACGTGATTCATTTACAGTGACGTAGATTGTGGCGCTTATTCCAAATATCTTGAATTCTTGACGCATGGTCTTGGCTCAATTTCACACAAACCGATCGACTTTATCCAAATGTGTATAAAATCCTTTATGGCTCTTACAGATAACCACACACTTTCAGAAGTGTATTCAGCAACTTGGCAAAGAAGCTGAGAGATGCAAATAGATTGTCAATCATCATGTCATTTACCTCGACAGAATTGTCCTTATTTTTCTTTAGCACCTGCATGTACTACATTGTTCATATGCTACTAAATTGTTCAGAATTAATCAATATATTTTGCGCTTATATAGTTGCACTGAAACTATAAATCAATTTGAATATCAATACTTAAAGTCAATATGACAAACGACAAATTTTGTCTAACAAAAAATTAAAGCGACTTCTAAATCAAAACACTACAAAGCGAAAAATAACTATTTTTGGCGAAGTCGGTGTCTTTGGTACCTATTGTTTTTCGTTTTTCGACACCGACTTCGGAAAACAAGTTTTTTTTCATATTGTAGTGTTTTACTTTAGAAGTCTGTTATTTTTTTTATTTTACTCCTTTTAGTGTAGATACCTCAAATTACCATGAAAATCATATAAACCCAGAGTACACTTTATTTCAATTCCAATAAGCCCAAACACGACTAGGATACATTGTTTTATTACGGAGTTCCAGTGCCTGTCTGCCGGCTTCATCATCAGATCAGTTCGATGGTACTATTTTAATCAGTACCAATAATTTATATGCATTTGCTTCACCACAGTCGCTTAACTATTCGAGATATCTTATACCCAAATTTTAAGTTATGATTGAAAATGCTTGCCATATTATTGAAAATACCAAAATCACTACATGTTTGCCTATAATATTTCAGGAGTTCGCTCGATTTCCATGGGATCCCATCATCAGATCCTTGAAAGCATAACCTTTAAAAAAAAGATTTTTGTAAATCCGAGTACATATGACGGAGTTATGCCCGAATATAAATAAAAAACAAATATGCATCCGAATTGAGAACCCTTGCCTCCTTTTTGGGAAGTCGGTTAAAAATACGTTTTTTTTTTTCAGTGTGAATGATTGTAAGAACTAGCACTTGTTAGAATGTTTTTTTACGTATCGGTGTTTCATATCTACATGTAAATTACGTGGACAGGCGTAATTATTAGTACCCACACTCTTATCTATTGCAGATATAGAGATAATCCGGTACAATTTCGTACGAGCATAATCAGGTAGTTTCCAACCTAGTTTGAACAGGTTATCGCAAAACAGATAAGTATAGTTAGATGCTGAGTAACATTGTTTCATAACCATATCAATTACAACTTCGATAACTTATCAGCTTATCATTCAATATCTTTGTTAGTGTTATAAATCAATTTGCGGCTGAAACGTATGAAATCATTCAGCCAAGTATTTAATGAAAATAGATTTCATAGCAGCGGTTTGCGAGAATGCGATTAATTTCCGATGTTGAAATGTCAATTAAATTAGGAATTTAGAACTAGTGGCAATTGAAACTGATGATATTTGCGAGAATCCTTTGCATTCCGAAGTACCTACTACTAGTGATTTATTTGATGAAGCGAGTGCGTATTTTTATAGTATTTAAACCCATTTTCACTTGCAATTTGCACGCTTTTGCTACCTTTTTGTTTAATTACAGCTAACATTCGTATGAATTATCCATTCTAGGGTATTACCGCTAGTTTAAACACAACTGTGTTATTCAATAGTCTTTGTTGTTTACATTTCGAAGTTTAGCTTCGGGGCTGTAAACGAGTAAAAACAGTGTCTCATTCATCTCGTCTTTACAGAAAATACACAATTTTATTTAGAAGAATTCTATTCCTTTTTTTTCATTGTTTAATAAGACTAATCTGGGATTATGCAGATAAGTATTTATCTTTGCTTCTGTTTGCAGTTGTTGCAAAACCGTTTGAATTTTGAAATGATTTAAAACCCACACTCCCCTTTGAAAGATTGACGATGTGCTGAATGTTATGATCTAGTTGTGCTCCAAGTCGTTAAAGATTATTAGGGAGGGTCTTATGACTGACAACATGACGATGATATATGTAGGTAGATACCACTCTGACAACAAAATGTTTAATGACTCTGTTGTTCTCTCTACAGCTATTCTTCTACTACACCTGTCTAGTTACAGCATTTAATCATTACTCAGAACAGTAAAGAATGCTCTGGATGTTTTCCAACTATCTGTATGTGTGTCGATATAATGGCAAAATGCACCCAAGAACATATTACATTGTAATGTTTCCTTTTCACTATGGTCAGTGGTGTCTCATCCCATACAAAGAAACCGTGCTGACGTTCTATAATTATTATTCTGATTATTTTTTGTACATCGATCGCGTTCAGTTCCGTTCCACGGATATAGATGGTGATCTATCTATCGCCGTGGAACGGAACCTAACGCGATCGATTTACAATAAATAATCGGTATAATCAGATGAAAAACGCTAGTTACTTCGGTACGGTTTCTTTGTATGGGATTAGGCATCTGTATGCTAGTATTATTTAATCTGTGCTATTGTGTAAAAAAAAATTGTATGTTAGAGATAACGCCATTGAGAAAACAATTTTGTTCAGTTAATCTTTCTTTTGTGTGAAAACTTGCGAAGAAATATCAACGTTTCAAGATAAAAGATGTGTTTCTTTCATACTTTATTTATTTATAGTTTTATGTCATTGGTTTGCTGCTCTTAACCGCTACTTACTTGCTTGAGCTCCTAACAGTGAGTGTGCAAGATTGAAGTAAGTGTAAATAGAATGTTCCTACAGAATTCCTTAGAAACTAGATAAGTTGACCCCATTATTGCTCAGGACACTATAGTTATGAATTAACTGAAGTGGTTTACAAGATTTTTTAATTGTTGTTGGTTGCTGGTACATATATGTGTAACTCTGCCTAAACCTTCTTAAATTCATTCGTGATGTTATGTTTAGTTTATAAAGCTATATAATTATATGTGTTATATTAACTTCAAACTGAAACTGATGTTGATATTTGTCGTTATAGTTTTTAGGGATCCGTACCCAAAGGGTAAAAACGGGACCCTATTACTAAGACTCCGCGGTCCGTCTGTCTGTCACCAGGCTGTATCTCATGAACCGTGATAGCTAGACAGTTGAAATTTTCACAGATGATGTATTTCTGTTGCCACTATAACAACAAATACTAAAAAACAAAAAACAGAATAAAATAATTTTTTGAGTATTTTTTTCCCATACAACAAACGCCGTTTTTTGCGATAATGGTACGGAAACATATGTGTGCGAGCCCGACTCGCACTTGGCCGATTTTTTTGAAAAAGCCCGTGTTAACATCAGTTGGTATATCCATCGCACTGAAATTAAACTGTAAAGTTAATTTTGTCATTAAAACAGCATGTATTTGACTAGTGCATTCGCTTGAAAATTGATTTTGTGAGCGTATCTCAATACTTACTTAGATTGTCAACTTGGTTACAGGGGCAGGTTCATTATGTGCACCTACCTACTTTGTACACGTATAGGTTTGTACGTTGTGTTCGCCTCCATGTGGGTGCCGCCGAGTATCCGAATTGTAACCCATGTAATATCTACCCAAGATGAGATTCAAGTTGGTTAAGCTAAAAGAGTACATAGGAAAGGGTCGTAGCATGTGGCAATAATTATTATTTAATTATGTACTTTCTGCCTTCTTATGGGAAAGAATCGCTTACGTAGGCCCACTTTTCTGTAAAATCGCGATCAATCCGAGGCCATGCCTTAACTTTTTCGAAAGTTTTGAAATTATGATGATTCATAAGTTTAACTTTCGAATGAGGTGTCATCTCCATGTCTCGTTTCGTCATATCTACCAACTTTTCTTGGTATTTGTCTACTCATTTCATTTCATTCACTGAATTTGCTTTTAAAATGTTTGACGACCAAAATTTAAAATTATCTCTCTTTTTTTAAACCAACGAGTTTTGTTATTCAAAGTCGCGGATGGCCTACAAGTGCAACGTGGACGTGCGAGTGCTCAGCGTTCGCTACTGTGAACAGCTGATTAGCTGCTAACCCCGCCAGTCGCCACATAAGAACGAGAGAGTGAAGACTCAATGTCATAAGTCACATGCTGTTCAGTCACATGCTGTTCAGTCCCATGCCATGATAACATAAGACTTATCTAAAAGTTACAAGTTTCACGTATTTCAAATTACAAGATTTTTTATCAGTGATATCTAAAAGAATATCGTGTTAAAATATAGTTATTATATTTCTGATATTTAAGTGTGATAGACACGTGTTATCTAAGTCTACGTGAATATTACATGCCGTTACATGCTACTGAATATTTCATAACGGGGAAAACTTCGAGAGTAACATAAAATAAAGGTGAAGGCAATAAAACGTAGGCACTGTGTGTCGCTGTCATAAGACAGGAACTTTTTGTGTTATGTTTTGTGTCTTTACCACTTGTTTCAAGCTTGAAAAATTATTCAGTGAACTACTAGTAGAACACTCTAATAAAATCACAAATTGGGCCTTAAAATAACAAGCCTATAACTCTGTCAGTACACAGTGTACCTAACAAAATTACAATTCTTTGTGTTTGTAATAAACTTTCAACAAGCTTTTAATACAAATAAAACATGCACGCTCAAAAATTCGTATAAACATCGAGCAGTTGTAAAGAATTTTACTTTTACTTCGCCACTGACGCACGTCGTTATAAATTTATTTCCTTTGGCAAATACATACAATCTTCTGTACATTACAATTTTTGGCTTCATTTATTTAGGTACTTTCATGTTTGAGTTCTGCAAGTGAACTAGACATTAAATCAAATCAGCGTTGGTTAAGAATGAGAATGTTCTGTTCGTATATACAGACTTTGAGTGGTGACGATATGCTTCATGTATTAAAGGGTAATTTTAGTACAAAATTTTTAATGATCTGACGGTGTTCAACAAAAATGTGTCTGATTCATATTTGTTTTATAATGAATAATTGTAATTGTGGGTGTCGGGGATAAAAAAACATTGAAAAAAAATGAGTATTAATAAAAATGGGCACCTTTCTAAAAACACCTCCGAGGCATCCGAGTCGCTTCGAGGCAGTATAAGTTTCGGTAGCACCATGCCTTTCTTTCGCCTCCCGCGTATACCGGAAGGCGAAGGCCACTGCAACTCCGTGATAGCCATGGGGCTGTGGGGACTGAGTATCGTGAGGCGCCGCTCGGGGGGAGGTAGGCTGAGCTGCTGCAAGGCACGTCGCTCTGTGCTCGCGAACAAACCCCGGCGTTTCTCCGCGGAGCAGCCCATGTCCTCCCCGGACAGCGCCCGGCGCGCCGGCGCCCCACGCGTCTCCCGCACATCCCGCTCGCTAGCCGTCAAGAACGAGCTCCGATGCGTGCGAACGGTTGTGCAGGAGCTAGAGGGGCGCGCCGGCGACGTATCCTTGCTTGGACGGAGACTCTCCATAGAGCGGGCGCTTTCCACCCGCGCCGCGACCAAATACTGACCGCTAGTAATTGTCGTTTGAGCTACCTCACATTCTTCTTGGCTCGAACTTGAAGTACCACTCCGAGAGAAGGTACTCGTTTTCGATGCAAAACTTCTATCACTATACTGAGCTGCCGAAATACTCGAAGTGTTCGCATCGCCAGACTCGGAAGACGCTTGCTGGCGCACATGGCTTTCCTCGAGCGAGGCGTGGACCACTCGTGCGTTCAACGAGCTGAACGCTGCTAGATTAGGCCGTCGGCTCTTTCTTTCATCATCTTCCTCCTCCATGTTTAAAACCTTTTCCTATAAAACCTCACTATCACATGTAAATCGAACACAACACTATTCAATACACCATTTATGCATTTAAATATATTTATTGCATACTTATCAAATTTTTCTTACATAAATAGATAAAATAAAATACTTAATAAGGAACACTGGACACAGTCTTTATCACTATTTGAGACCACCACACGCGCGGGATAAGGCAGACACCTGAAACAAAACGTATACATGAAACATACTGCTAATTGCAAACAATGGCAATTAAAGGATGTGTAATTGTAGGGTAAAAGGTTCGGGGAAGGACGGAAAAAGTATTAGGAATTTTCATGTTGCTCGAACATTAGTAAGAAACTGCTGTAATTAAGGGTAGATCAATAAGACCATTTGGCTGCACGGTTGGTTAAATTATAATGTTAAAACTTTGTATGACTACAGGCATTTTGTTAATAGCGCCAGCTAATGTAGGGATTTGTTTTAATTACATTCAGTTGGCAGCCTTGGAGTCCAGCGCCAGTTGTCCCGCCTCGTTCGCGCAGTCAGTCAGGGCCTTCACTTGCGCGGCGTTCAGCCCGGTGGCTTTCACTTTCACGTCCGCGCTCTTCGAGTGCTCTTTGCTCTCGCTGCTCGACTCTACCCTCTTCGTGGTCTCGTTTCCGTACTGGTCGGTGAAGGTTTCCTCTTCGAACTCCTCCTCGTAGCTCTCCTGGTACTGTTCGCGGAACTCCTGTCTCGCTTGGATGGTGACCTTTTCCGTGGTCTGCTTCTGTTGGATCAGTTCATCCATGGTCTTCTTGACGAGCTGCTGGCCGGCTTCAAGTTGTTGCTTGCTCTCAGACATGTTGATAGTATGATCTACAATTATTGGAAAAATCATTGTTATTGTGCTGTGTTCCAACTGAGGTTATTTTTCCTAATCCTAATTAAGCTCCTGACTCACTGGGTTCTTGTTATTGTTTGCGTGTATACGAAATCAGTTCTCATAAAATCCATAAAATAAAACGGTTTAATGTTGTTTTGGAAAACGTAAAAGACAAAAGAAAAGTATAAAACTGTTTATCAATGTGCATGTAAATCCAGAAAGCTCAGTTTGATAGAAATTGATAGCGTTAGCTGGCGGCGCGCCAGACGGAATGTTTGGACCGCATTTAAATTTACGTTGTTAGAGAATTTCTGGGTATGACTTCGTTACAGCCGACTACTGTTATATTTTTCTCACAATACCAATGAATGGAATGTGAACCCTGAACATAAAATAATGCAGATTATTGACGAATCTACTAGGAAAATAAGTCAAAACTCAAAAGCTCTTTACCGGCAGATTGAATGAAGAAGAAGAAGTTACAAACAGTTGGGTTACACTGTCCTATGAGTAATAGGAAATATTGTGCTTCATTTGTGAGTCATATATTTCCGTTCTTTACGAAGATATCTAACTCAGAATTACACTAATCACTTTCTAGAAAGTTTTAGGATTATTCCCGAACTAAAGAAATTGAACTGTGCACAATTCACCGAGATATGAATTGGTACTTGGCTCCTATTTACCGTAACATATGCAATGAATGCATAAATACCCAGAAAATATGATAGGTATCCTAAATGTACTAAATATTACCTACAAATTTTTTTTTCAAAAGTTCTTCGTAAACAACCATTATGAAGTTATGAACCGCAAGATTATTAAGGTAGCACTGCGGCGTTTTGCAAAATTAAATCAGACAATCAGATCTCTGATTGGCTGTAATAGTTTCATGTCAATATAACAAAGGAATGTCAGAATGTTTCGTGTCATTCGAGTCAACCCGTCCTTGTCTTGTCTCACCGGCCGAGCTTCACGACAATAGGAATTCGTGTCTATTAAAAACTTGCGAATACCTGTGTGAGTTTACTTGACCTATATTACGTCTACTGAATTCCACGTTTTCCTGTGACTGTTGCGATGGACAGTTTAAGATTCAAACGGTTGAGTTTAAGTCTACGTGATGTAGAAAAATAAGTGTTGTTTATCTTCCAACTAAGAATTTTAGACTGAGGTAAAATCTTTATTAAAATTAATCACATAAGTCTCTATTCAGAATTTGGAAAAGCATGTGATATTCTAGATTATTTTCGAAAAGCTTTCATAAACTTTAGGTGTAAAATAATATGTTTGCGTTTGATAAGTATTTTCCAGGTAAAATTTAAAAATTTTGAAGATAATTGCAGTCACTATTCGCGATTGTATTTAAGAAGCTTATTAAAAACGGTACACAAAGCTCACAGAAGCGAAATAAATACCTTTTAAAGTGTAGAATGTAAATAAATTCCAATAATGTGGTGCAACACTGTGAGTTTAAATACTGGGATATTTTGGAGATGTTTCCTTGCGCAAGCTCGCGAGAGAACTGAGCGACGGGAGATCCCGCGGCAAGCTTTGTTGCGTACGCGCAGTGCGTGGGCGGCGCGCGGCGGCGACGTGGCAGCGCGTCTGCGCCACCCGCACAAACACCAGCCCAAATAATACACTACATCTGTCTTGGCAAATTAACCATTTTGTTAATTAATTTTGACAAGAAATATTGTAATTCATGACTCTATTTATAACATATAAGCATGCACGTCAATTCTTATAAAGAATTGCATACTATATAATAACCGAGTACGCCTAGACAGTTTCGGATAGCAATTTAAACTGTCTAGACAGGATTAATAATTACACTTATCTGTCAAAATTAAACATTTTTGTAAGATTAATTACGCCAATCCACGGAAGCTGTACTGCCAACGTCTGCCGAAAATAGCCATATGCGTCAGAAGAAGGAGACTTGCGAACGATGACTCCAAACGATGGAGAGGGCGATAAACATACGGCGTTATGAATAATGATTGGCAAAGCTCCCTCTGACTAAGTTTATCACTGCTGCACCGCGAATCAAAAACCCACGAGTTCTGGAAAATATATGGAAAACAGGAATCCGCTGAAATCACTGTTTACGGAAAAACTCATGACGAGTCGATTTGGTATTTTTATCGCATTGTTTCAGTATTTGTTTAGTCGCACCGCTGGATATAAACTCTGGTCATTCAATTGGTATTTTAACTACGTAGAGTGATGATAGCTTTCAAAAAGAATCCCTACGTAAGTACTTACATACCTACGTTCTTAAGCTTTTATTTAAGTAACAGTAGAGAGCAAATTTAATGTAACATTCACAGTAATTCAAACCAATACTGATTCTACTTGTGGATCTACAACCAATAGAAAAAGAAAGCTTAGATAAAACGGAAACTCTTTGTTATATGCATATTTTCTCCAGTCAATTATCGTTTCGCGTATTTTTTTAACAAATTCAGTGGATTGGCATTTCAAAAATGAATTATTTATAACTCTTTGAAATACTTCGGGGAAAAGGCTGCGCTTCAAAATAAAAACATAATCCTTTATTGAATAAAAGCACTCCCTGAAGTAATTTTAGAGCACGAAAAATATTTCATCTTATTTGACAGCACTGTAAAAGAGACTTAAGAGAAATATTTTGGGTTTATTAATGATCAGCCACTTATAATATTTCAAATCAGTTTTACAAGCCGCATGGTTCTTCCAAGCAAAGTTTATGAACCGTTGCGAATTGATGTTGTTAACGAGGATGTAATTTATATTTCACAAGCTCTAGAACTAAACATAATAATTATTAAACTAGAGAGATTCTCGTTAAATAAAGGTTGACAGTTACAGTTCTGGAACACACATGTCTTAAGGAATCTCATTATTATGTTTGTCTAAACGACTCCCAACGGCGATGTTGGGGCTATTTGTCTAATAGATCATATTTTTACCCGACTGCCAAAGGAGGGTAATGTGTTTATTAGTCTATGTATGTATGTATGTTTGTTCCTATGTGGCGTTCCAGAGACCAAACGCGTAGGTGGATATTGATGATTCATACGTCAATAGATTTGTCTTAAATAGAAAAATGGCTTTTAGGCGCCATATTGTGGAGGGGGAATTTTCTTTTTCTTCCAAACCCATCGTGTGGGTTATTAAAATAAAGGTTTTCAAGAGTTGATTTCAAACATATTTATTCGTCGTTTATAAGTTCGATCATTCAGTCGGGTTTTTGATTTTATGAAATAACTTTTTTTATGATTTTTGTACCTGATAAATAGTCCAGTTAACGATGCTATTTAAAGATCTGGCCAGTTTTGAAACTTTTGGGCTTCAAAAGGTGAGACTACCAGTGGCTCTAAACAAAGTGGCATTCTATCAACAATATAGATTGTCAAAACGCCGGTTTTGTATGGGATTGATAGCCCTAAAGGCCTAAAGTAACCGTCTGTCGGTTACTAAACAAAAAATAAAAGTTGTTAACACCTGTCTACCAATATAATCCAATATTTCAAAACGATACGAAAAAAATGTAAAGGCTGTGTCGCAAACAAGATCAAAACAAACGTATCGCGATAAGGGGCGTCCGTAATCGTTTAACTTGGCATTCAGTAATGAGTTAATATCTCATAAATGCGTGGATCGATTTACATGATTTAAAGGGATCAAATGGTTCTAAAGTAGACCTTTAATTTGAGACCATAAATATTTCAATAAACAAAAAATCATGTTTTCAGCTTACGTAAGGTACAAGTCGGATCAATGACCTTTATTTTTTGTTACATGGCGGAGACCTTAGCGAAATGTCACGTGGCCAATCCCAGATATTTTTAGCATTTCAGGAATGGCTATCGTCTACAGAATCACTTTTCCCCTCCAGTTGCATGTAGATATAGGAACCACATATAACATGTATTTACAGAGAGTTGTTGTCTTGGTATTGTACTTCACTTTAGAGATTACAAAGCGTTTAGCAACTGACAGATGGATTCCAAGCCGGCTGTCATTACTCCTAGCCTTTAGGTTACCGGCACGGATACGAATACCAAAAGCCTACCTGCCATATTTTATCTCTGCACGACCCTAAGGTTGACTGGTTGAAAATGCCTACGGGATTAAATCCGCCTTTGTACTTGTGCATATAGTTTTAATAAATAAACAACCAGATACAGAATTACAGACGCGAGGCTATAATTTTGTATATTGTCTACTGAACTTGATAGATTGTCTTGATAGTTTACAGTATAAATTGTTTTGGGCACTATACCATTGGTTCTGTAGTGCTTTTCTTTAATGTCTTACAAATAGTACAAACAGGCGTCATTACTTCCAAAAGTAAAAGTCAGCAATGATTAAAAGTAATTCAATTAGGTATTACTTTTATTTTGTATAAACTTTTACTTTTATTTTATATGTTTAAAAGTTATTTGAAAAAAAAAGTATAGGTAACTAAAAAGTTGAAAATAAAAAAAGTTAATAAAATCAAAAAACCCGACTGCAAAGATGTAAACAAGAAGAAAATCATTGCGTGCAGTCGGAGGATATTTATGGTTTTGGTCAACCAGCTCGCGAATATCTATCCTCCGACTGCACAACATGATTTTCTTTTTGTTATATCTTTGCAGTCGGGTTTTTTGATTTTATTAATTTAAATATAGCCAACATTTCCAAGTATTTAACCGTAAATGTACGAGTGTCTGTCAAGTGTTGTTCTATTTCAAGATTTTTCAGATAAAATCTCAAGATTAGGATTGATACTTGATAACTACTACTACTTTTACTCAACAAAACACGTAATAGTCGTGTTTATTTCATGTTGTACTTATTTACTTTTTACTTACATATGTACCAAAGTTAAAGTAAGTAATTTAGCTACTGCAGAATGCTGTAAGTGATGAATATCAGTATTGTAAATGGAGTTTGGAAACCGAAATGAATGCATTGGGACTAGGGATACTGTCCTTGGTCATTTGGTACATGTTCAAATATTCTTCCTGGATACGCAATCGTCGCTGTGAACTATATCGACACAGTGATTAAAATTGTAATTTCGTTCTCAATGGCAGCACTTGAGTTATTTTTTTTTGTTTGTTTGTTCCTTACGGAACAGGCTAAGGTCTGAGACCATGCTGCCTAGTCATCAGTATTTTCTTAAATTCTTTAGTATGCATTAGAATGCGGATGTAACGTATTCTAATGTTTTTTGGAGTATTTGGCAGCAAATTGTATCGAGTCAGCCTTCCCGGTAAGCTTTGCGGAGGTAGTCAATACTACAATAAAATTCTCCGCTCCATTACACCGAGATCGCTTCTGTCAATGATTTCACATATTGTCCAGTTGCGTAGACAGTTGAGACACAAAACTACACCACTTTTATATCACAATATCCACTAGGAATCAATTTGCAAATAATATTAAAAGCCGCTGAAGATCACTCGAAAAAATCCCGCCAAAAACTCCTTATTTTTTTTTTATAAAACTGTTAGTACAAATGTTATTAAGAGAATAAATAACGGTGACTAATTATAATTATTATCTGAAGGTTGAATGTACAAAAATGATGATGTTTATGATGTGTATGAATGTATTCATGCACATCATAAACTGAAAAGGTCTATAACACAAATAGTTTCAATTGAAACTATTGAGTATAATTATACTGAAATTTTGATTTAATGAAGTTGACAAACGTGGTAAAATTCCTTGTAATTTATTTAAAAATTCCAAAAATGCCATCAAAGGTTACAATTGGAGATTCAATTACAAGAGAAATCAATCCCATTAAAATTGAATCCATTCTATCTAAACAAAGCTTATAATTGGCACGGCATGAGGATTGCAAACTTTTCAATTCCTTTCCCTCTAAATAACTTTTAGAGAACTTGCAAATATTTTACAAAACAAGGTTGTTTAACTTTGGATTTGGTTTGTTTAAGTTTTGCTAGTTGCAAGCGTTAAGTTATAAGTTAAAAATTATACTTATTGCAAATTAATTGAAAGTTTTTCTCAAGTTTAAGTAACCCGCAGACTTGTGCAACATGACAAAACATGAATACGACCTCACGATTTCTTATATTGTGAAGCAAATTTAGAACAATTTAACTTTGTCCCATCGTAGCTCTCAACAGGGGGGTGACCATAAGCTCTTAGAGTAAGGTTATTTTGAGATCGCGTAAGTGACAGATGTATACAAGTCATATACATCTGTCCCTTACACACACTCAAAATAACCTTACTCTATGAGCTTATGGTTACCCCCTGGAGTCTTTATTTGAATACGATATCTCTGAGATAATTGCATTTGTCATTAGTAAACGATACCCGTTTAAAATGTAATGACCATGAGCCAGTTCTGTCATTTAGACACCCATTTCAAAAACAAATAACTCACGTAATATTCCTCCATCATAATTGAATTATCTTACAAACATAAGGAAGCTGTAATAAGTAATCTGATATTACATATTAATAGTCGGTCTGTCCGTACGTTAATAATTTGCATAAGTTAATAATACATCAAAGCCGCTGAGTGTTGACCTAATGTCCCTAACCTATCAATTAACCTTTACAGAAAAACCTTTGTTTCGTTGTGCCATGATAAGATAATAGTTTAGTTTTTAATAGTAAATTGTCTTTGGCCTCTCACCCACAGATAACTATGGATTGCTCTTGTCAAGCAATAGACAAAAAATGGCAAAATTTTCGTTTTAAATTCGAGGCTTTTGGCTAATTTGTACCTTTAGTGAATGCCACTCTTTATTTTGTATTGTGCGTTTAGTTTGTGCATAATAAACAATTTTTCTTTATTTTCTTTTCTTTCTAGTTTTTATGTTTACAAGATGATGGAATCACTGATTAAATAAGTAATTCACATGGTGAACTTACAAGGTAGAGCGAACATTAAGGGTTAATGTACCATTCAAATAGTACTAACGTAAATTGATTATCGATATTACCCGGTAGAAGCGAGTTATATGCGACCTGCCACAAATACATACAAGTAGACCTCCCAAGTAGTATATCTCTTCATCAGCATTTCATTATAACTTTTTACGGAATACAACGCAAAGTTTGCTACAAAAATTGGCAAGATAAGAACTTTCAAAAGTGAAATACTCTTCCTTTACAGCGGTAGGTATTACAGTACTGAAAGCCGTATCTGTAACTGTGATGTATTTATGGCACGTGACCTTTACTGCGTCGAGACCTTTACTGACTTGGTAAATGTAAAATTTGTATAACCTGTAGTGCAGTGTAACAATGCAGGCACGCGAAGGTGGCGGCTTCCGTCCCTCGATGCCTATCTACCATCTAATTCTACCGACCTCCACCCCTTACCCGTAACGGGAGGCTAACCCGTGCGTGTCTATTCATTCGCTATCTTCACCATGCAAAATGGAACATTTTCACGACCTTGGTGTTCGAAAACGAGGCCTATTTGCCCACAACCCCCACAACGACTGAATATTCTAGATTGCTGTTTGTAACTCGGCATTCGCAAGATAAGCTTAATTTGGAACTGAAAATGAAATTTGAATAGACCGCTCGCTCGGACGAAAGGAACTTAGTTATTAAAATCTGGGACGTAACAGCTTGTTCAATTGTCACGTCGCACTCACTTGGAGAGACGAACCCTCGACAACCAGTCAAATTGGAAATACTTTTTTGGATTCCACTAATATTAATATTTTATTTATGTTTATTTTTTTCATCTATCTATAAGTCGTCGTTTGCTCGTCTTGGATTAGGTTAGAAATGATCGTGTTGATAAAATCATCTGGGTATCGATAAAAATCACATTTCAAGGTGAAAAGTAGCGTGCTAAGCACAATTTCGAGGTTAAAGATTATGATGGAACTTTCTGACGAACTTGCAAAGAAATAATTTGGTGTATTATTTTTAAGATTTTCGTTACCTAAGGTTGACCTTTGTAACACGCACGACAGTAATTTGTTACAACTTAGGCAAATAAGCATTTATTAGTTTTATCACTCAAGGCGTTCCTATTGGAGAAATGTCTGTATTCGCTAGACGATGACATATCCACGTTTTAAATTTAATAATTTAATGTGAGACTGAGTAATAATAATTATGTATTAGCTTATAGTATTATCGAATTTTAACTATATTGAATGTTTAAATTGTATTATGAAAATTATTTGTATTATGAATGTGTTAGTTTTATAATTTTAATGAATGTGATTTTGTTTAGTTATTTAGATTAAGAGTTCAAACACAATGTAAATGGTTCATGAATAAAAATTGAATTTGGATTGAATTGAATCGAATGTCATTTAACATATATTTGTAGTTGAAATGAAATGAACAAACGGTATATTAAAGATGTGTTGTGTTCATGAAATTAGATAAGAAAGCTCGTGAATATTTTCCGATTAACAGTTTTTAATTTGCCTTGAAAGAGAAATTCATTACAGTAAAATATAAAGAAGAAACTCGCCAGTATTTACCAGTGAGAAACTGAGAAATATCACTAAGAACTTGCGATAAGTTTTACTTAGAACGTAAAGCGCGGGGCAGTAGTTGCCCCGACGGAGCTTACAGTTGAACCTACGCACACATATGTGTGTATATACGAAAACGTATTCAGATTTAATAATAACAGTAAAGTTTTAGCGACAGAGTTTAATTTGTTCACGTCGCCATTCCTCTCCTTAACTTTTCTTATTTGATTCGACTCGCGACGCACATTGCGGGCTCGTGTTGGACTTTTTGTCGCGACATACTGCGATATATATAAACGAGAATGCGACAGCCGAGATGCCCAAATTAGATTTCAGCATGCGTGTTTTACACATACAATCTCGGATCTGCTTAATCCAGAAGCATAAAGGAATACTTTTGACATGGCGTTTGACTAAATTGGGAGAATTGACGTCATAGAAACTCGCAAACCTGCCGAACAAATATTAAAGCGTCTGTTATACGTTTCGAGGTATTCCGGATATCAAACATAGGCGGGTATTATTGCCACAACACAAAGAGCGTAGGGCACTACTACCCTCACATTCCCGAGATTTTTGCGATGATGTATTATGCTTTTACCAATATTGCTTGCGTGTTGGTTCATTCTCATATTACTAATTCAAGTATGAAAAAGATTTAAGTTCAAGTGATAAGGGACTTACCTTGCCAACTAGGAATGATGTAAACAGGTATGAGCAAGGGTTAATTTTTCAAAACCTAGTCAGATAAATTTTTGCTGAAAAATAAATTCTATTCCCCGGGTTACCTAAGAAGTTACCTGACAGTTGAAAAATTGGCCCTAAATCATAAGAAATGTATTTCTCGCTTTATGAATATTTTTTATATTGAAACTTTTATTTATATTCGAAAAGCTTATTCGCAAACATGGAAACTCTAATAGCTGGTATAGTTAAAATGAACAAGCGATCATAATCTATACTAATATTATAAAGAGGAAAGATTTTTTCGTTTGTTTGTTTGTTTATTTGTACCGAATAGGCTCCGAAACTACTGGACCGATTTGAAAAATTCTTTCACTAATAAAAAGCTACATTATTCCTGAGTAACCTAGGCTATTTTTTAATCCCGAAAACGAGTCCTGTGGGGTGGTCCACGGGAGCGAAGCCGCGGGAAACAGCTAGTAAAATATACTTTGGTGTTGGGATAGTTCGAATTTAACTGGCAAAAACGGATTTCCATTTAGTTATTTTATTTCAAAATTTATTTAAAATATTTTATTCAAATAAACAAAGTGAGCACTTGCTGTATTGGAACTTTGAGTTATTTAATGTTGAAAATGAAGTAGAAATATTATACATAATCTTCACTTTGCAGCAAAGAGAATTTTATCATTTACTATGTTTATTCATACTGTTACTAATTCTGTGTTTAGTTTTAAAGTTCTGAAGCTTTAGTACCTATGTTGAATGACATAAAATATTATTTTATTACGTGAAGTAAAAAAAATCCGGTTTCTTTTCTTCTAAAGGGAATGTTTCATAGTTTTTAAGCTAAAATATGTTTAAAAACAAGAAATTATTTCCTTTATTTATTATTATTTCGTAATTCCTCATAAGGAACATTCGTGTTTTTTGAAGATGGGTACGTAATTAGATTGCATAAATAATGAATTACATGGGATTTAACATAACTGAACAAATGCAGGTGTATTATAAGTATAGGTGCGCCACTACCTAGCTCTTCGTGTATATAGGCGTGATGTTATTTTGTAATAAATAATAAAGCAACTATTATAAGGCCGGTAATGCATCCATAGTCCCCCGAGAGGTGCAAACATTCGGGAGCACTAAATGCAAAATGAAACTTTGGCTCGTTAATATACAACGCACATGGGCACATACATGGGATAGTTCTTCTGAAAGAGCCAATCTTTCAGAAGAACTATCCCATGTATGTGCGTAGTTATAAAAAGCAATTATATACCATGACGCCGGTTTTACCCGAAGGATTAGATTGAAATATATAGCGTTGGACAAAGACGGCTCCGGGGTGCTCTTTTGAGAGGTCACGGGGCTTCTTCTACGCACCAAATGTTTTGGGAATACTTTCATTATGCGTACAGCTAAGGAGTGGAATTCCCTGCCGGAGTCTATATTTCCTGAGAGCTACAACCTGTGGGTCTTTAAGTCAAGAGTGAATAGGTTTCTTCTAGGTAAGCGTGCTACAGCGTCGACCACATCATCGCTTACCATCAGGTGAGATAGTGGCCAAGCGCGAGCCTATCAGTAATTAAGTGGTTTTAGTGAGGTAAAATCCCACACTCCCTGGTCTTTTCTCCATAAGTCCAGGCACCTTTTGAAGGATTCACCAAGTAAAAAAATAAAAAAGTGGTATACCTATAAGCCCCATGTAATAAGGGGGCGAACCTAATGCCGTCATTCAGATGATGTATTTGTGCCCAGGCTCTTACTGAGGAATTCCAGGCGGAAAATCCAATAATAATTTGCCAGACCCGAGGATATGATCTAGGACCCCAGGTAGTGCTTGCGAGCACTGGACAAACAAAGCACTCGATGGAATTTGTCTTGACAGTAAATCGGTTAAACAAGCAATGCAAGTATGACATAGACACAGAACAAAAAACACCAATTTAATATACATAATCGTATGCATACGTTCTTGCAACGCAAGAACTCGTTCACTCTTTTTGCTAGGCAGACTGAGTTCAGTAGTCACAAAACATCGTATGCACTGCATGCACTGGGATATACACATCTACACAGCATTTAGATATTATTTTGTTCTTGAGAACTAATTTGTTTTTGCTATTTCGCTAAACAAGAAACAAGCCCATCATTTCTGGACTATGACAACACAATTTGCTTCTCTCGCTAATTTGCCCTGCCGGACATTCCCCGGGCAGTGTTTACGAGCTGAGTCCATTTCCTTTCGCCTTGTCATCACACAAACGACGATACAAAATACTTTTACGATCATACCCCGCCTAAACCGCTTGAAAAGAAAAATAAAGCTGCTCGATACAAGCAGGCAACTTAATTACAACTAAAGTTAAAATAAACCGTTATCCGACGAGTAGTTTTATATTGCGAAAATTTTTAACGTTTGTTTGTTTCAGTTAAATATTTTTCTTGCCAGTTTCAGTAGAAACACGTCCAAAATTTTCCACTTTATGAGCCTCAAATGTTTAATATCCGATGTTGATTTGCGGTTTCCTCCAAAAAATACCTGTGTAATTTCCCTTTTTATATTTTCTCTTTTATTCTTTACAAGCAAGTTTCCGTTGAGAATCTGAGTAGCCTCCAGCGATCTAAGAAAAGAATACAGCTAAGCGTTTTCAATTAGCGGGTGTAGCACGCACAAGAGAACCTTTCCTATCTAGCTAATCTTCTTTGTATCAGACACTCTAGAACTTTGATATTGGTGGAAAAAGAGTATAATAAATGAAGCTTGTTTAAGAGTTACTTGTGTTAGTCTTGTAAACTATACGTTATTATTAAAAGCATGGCTATTATCGCGGTAATGATGTGCTCGTTACGAAGCTTGCGTGCTTGTATCTGGGTTGTGTAATCCAGTGTGATAAACGACCAGTGTAGTGTATTGATTTAATTGTTACTTATCAGCATAAAAACATGCTTCATTATAAAATAAGAGCAAATTATAGAGCTTTTAAACTACAAATTCTCATATCAAAATGCCTATAAATAACATTGTTTTAACAGCAAATCTATCAAAACGTAATCTCTATAGCGCTCCATCTATTTACATTTACTTTATTCAGTTTGTACTAGAGAATCGAATGAAACAAATAAACATCGTTCCGCTGTGGACCAATAAAAAAATCGGTTTAATTCCGTCACGCCCGATCTATCCGACGCTTGTCGTGTGTCAGATGCCTATTGTAATATCCAGGCGAATTTAACAGTGTGACACTGCCCTATATATGGATAAGGCAATATGTAGATATATTTTGGTTCATTTTAAATTTACAACAAGCATACTTGGAGAGTTTTAAGCTTTGGTCTATGCTTCGGAATGCAAAACGCTACGGTATGCGGAGCCGGACAACTAATACTAAGAAAAACGTCTAGAATGGTCTTTTGTTCCGACGAATTATGCGTAGAGAGCAAAGCTTTAGTTGTCTGATATAAAGAGTGCGTTATCCATTCACCAATCAGTTTGTCAAAGGCAAACTTAACTTCACCCAAAATGAATTTTCATTTCCTACTTCAAGTAAATTTTCTCTAAGATTAGATAATGGACGCGTTTACTTCTTGTCGAGAGGTGATCCGAGACAAAGATACTATCTTTAGATGACATTTAGTATCACAATCTTGAAATCATAGAACATCATCTAAAAAATATAATGTGGCTTTCTACAAAGTTTTACGAAAGCTTCGTGATTGTATAAAGATAGCTAATATAAAATTAATATTTGTAATATGTTGTTCTTGTAACGGTGCCGAAATATCGAGCTCTTAACAAAAATCTAAATATACATGGCAAATATCCCGAAACAAATATTAATTCTAATGATTGATTTTGTGAGCGCAACCCTATAGACAATAAAAAAATAAAAAAAATAAAAATGTCAGCTTAAAAAATTATACAGCTAAGATAAAATAATACCTTATAGGTATTTTTTTTTTTTCTTTATTTGTTTTGGGGTTTTTTTTAAACAAATATGTCAACCCCATCGTACATTTTACCATTGTAACATTATTACTTATAATTAACACTCTCATAATAAATTATATATCTGAAAACATTTTGTGATAAAGATAGAAGTCTTATTTTACTTTATTATGGGCAAATTATGTTACACAATAAAGTTTTATTTCGCTCATCGGTAAGTAAATTGCCTACATTTTTGTTTTCGATTTCGAGTTACAAATTACAAAGCTTCACCTGTAGGCAGGTGTGTTATTATGTTGCAAGGGTAACATTATTTAACTTGGTTATATGGCATTTAGTAAGGCAAGTTATACATTAGCTGTAGAATGTTCAGCCACAAATCACCCGGGCGAAGGTTCTGCGATAACGGGGCGACATTTTGATGGATGCCGCAAGCCTGAACTTGGCCCCAGCTTGCCTATAGCCTATCAATTAGGCTTAGCTTTGTGTAATTGTACGTATACGGGGATAATTTAAGGTTTGAGGTAAATAAGATTGACAGTGAGATGAAGAATTAGTTGGACAGAAAAGAAAATGAAAACGGGGCATGGAACTTGAATCAGGTTGAAAACAAAGTTGGATATTTTTATATTTCTAGCGTATCAAAACATTAACGACACCTGAAAGTTTTTTTTTTTTTTTCAAATTTTGACAAATCTACTTACAGGTAAAATATCTATGCTAAAGTGTAGAGTTCAAAAAGCATTAGAAACTTACGTATGTATATAGTTTCAACATTCGAACAACCCTATATTCTTTAAATCAGTATAATGACTGCCTTTCAGGTAGGAAAGTTTGAAAGCATTATAAATATCGAACGACCTTCGAGACCCAACTTTGGCTTGTGGGGCAGGGTAGCTGAATAGGGCACTTTAAACCCAATACATACCGTGGGGCAATTCAAATACCGGAACTGTTTAAAATAAGCCATTCGTGAAGCTGAAGCTATGTCCACAATTTACATGATTAAATGCCAGCGTAAAATTTTCGGAAAAGAAAAAATGAAGCCTAAAACTGAACGGAAATAAATTTTATATAGTCCTCGAAAAATAATCATGTAAAGACTGCCTGAAATTCATACCAAAAATATCATATACAAAACGAAAAACCAACACGCCTATTGAAATAATAAATGTGTGAAAAATAACCACGAGAGAGATAGAAATATTTCATGGGCGCAGACAAAGATCAGCTCAGACAAAGAGGCGTTAGTATTCCAAGTGAGACCGAAAAGGCTATAAATAACTGTTTCATTCAAATATGAGCTTTATACACCTCGACTAGATTGACGTTATTCTAGGCTAGTTATTCTGAGTCCCACGCAATAGGGAGTATATTGCCATAAACTCGGTAAACACGTCTAGTGAAATGTCGGTGTACTGTAGAAACGGCAAATCCATGAATAGTAGAAACCTTTCCACAACCACGGCTGTTTATGCGTTTGTAGCGGCACCAACGCCGCCACTTACGAACTAATGACATGACGTCACACAAATCCTGCATCGCGCAAGCAAAGTTTTCGGCGCGATTTCAACACATACAACAGTCCGACAGTAACCGTTGGGCAGTTGCCCGGACCAGACACAACACCCGTCTGGTCGAAGGATCCTCCCTTTTCTATTATTCTACTTTACACCCTGTTCCGCATACCTCCAAACGTTAATGGCACTAGACTAAGTTGACAGTCTATTGCTGTCCTAGTCTAGTGCCAGACTAGGAAGACAGAATAAACCGACAACATCACATCACATCACATCATCAGCCTATTAATGTTCCCACTGCAGGGATACAGGCCTCCTCTCTGTGAGAGGGAATGGGCCGTAATCCACCACGCGGGCCCAGTGTGGTTAGGTGGACGTCACATGTCTTTTGGTTCTAGGACATGCCGGTTGCCTCACGATGTTTTCCTTCACCGTTTTGAGAGCCGTGGTGATGAAATAACTTACACAAACTAAAGCGCCTGCCTGGGCTCGAACCCACGATCTACAACTTGTAAGTCGCGGCCGATACCACTGGGCCACCACCGCTCTCTCCGACCTGCTCCACCGACAACATAATTAAATGTAAATATGATTTCTCTTTACAATATCTGTAGTAAGATGTTTCTCGTATCTCACATTACAGACTTCCGGGAAACTAGATGCGATATTATTATATGTTAATCGCTCTTCTAAGCTCTGCGCAGACTCTAATTCTGTAGTTTCATCTAGGTTCGTTGCACGCTGTAACTACAGATTCAGGAAGGACCGTATGCTAACGCTAAAAGCTAAAGCGCGACTGCACATAGCTACAGGTTCTAATAAGATTTACCCGAGCGTAAAGCCAACACATGCCGCGGTTTACGTACCCTGATATTGGTTGTAGTTGCTTCTAATATTATCTTGTGGTAAACCGCACATGTCTTTGACTTTGAACCTGGCCTAGGGAAATTGGATTTATCGAAAAGGTTGAAGATAATTTTAGCCGCAAATTGACGCATTTGGCTGTAAATTCTCCTCAGATATCTTTCTCAGTTACCTGTTCGATTGCTGCCAATAAATCCTTGAAGATTTATTAACAGATAACATCTAAGAACAATTCGTTTCGGTTCGTGGTCATCTATTTGTCGAAGACTTTGACAGGCATGAGGGTTGATTGTCTATCCAAGTTTGCTTATAAATCAGTGGGCGAAACTTCCGTGTTTGTGTTACCGCCCTATTATCACTGTCGGCTTGATTTGGCCAATGTTACAAAAGTTTTTCGGAGTGGAGAATTGTTAGATAAAGGTCAGTAGGTTTTTGGGTAAATATTTTCTATCTGTTGAATTAAAACAAAGATTTAGGTAATATTGAGGTTAATATAGCTGTTAATTAAAAGTTAGTTATGGATCTTCTTTTTCGGGTTCCTTACCTCAAAACGTAAAAAAGGGAACCCTTATTAGATCACTTTCTTCTCCGTCTGTCTGTCTGTCTGTGTGTCACCACCGATTTTCTCAAAAACATGTGGACCTAGCAAGTTGAAATTTATACCAGGTCTATAGTCCTTATAGGTGTATAAAAATCAAGGTCTTGAGTCAACACGATAAAAAGATATAAGCAAATTTAGATTGAAGGTCCTTACAGCACAAATACAGAAAAAAATCCAAAAACAAAAAAAAATAAAATTAAGGTAAATGTTGGTACTTACAAGTTTTCGCGAAAATCTTAATTTGCCCATATCTTTAAAAAATTGCGTCCAATAAAAACTTTACCAATTTTATTACGGTGGTATAAAGGGTACGTACGGAACCCTCGGCGCACGAGCTCGACTTGCACTTAACCGGTTTTTTTACCCATACAACATCATTATTTTTGCGTTAAGACTCCTTCACTCAAAACTTTTTAGACTATAAACTGCTAAAGCTATCTTCAGCAATTTTCATAATGAAGCGAGGCCTAATTCCGAGTCACTTCCTCATCAGCTGATCGATTTAGGTAAATGTATTTAATATCGATTAAGGAGGTCCGAGCGCGCCCGATCGTGTCAGCCATGTTGCATTCAATTAAAATTTAGTATACAAGGCGGGAGAAACAAACACCAAGGGTATATATATACGTGGAAAATATATTTTGTCATAAGAGGGAACTGCGGCTTTATCGATATGCGTGCGTGTGGTATATACCAATGGATCCAACACCTTTTATAAAACCTTTTTTTTCGCTTTAATGTCGGAGCTATACCAGGATAATAAAAGCATTTTTGCCCCATTCGTAGCAGGACAGTTCTGGTACACCTATTACGAAAGTAACTTTCTGTTTTGAAGATTCAAGGATCTTTTTCGTCCGTACGCTCGTGTTCGTTTTCCCACCCTGTATATATTAAGCTTTACACCAGAACCAATAAAAATCGTTCACAAATTAATCAGCTTGATTGCCACTAGGCTTTCGATCAAGCGTTCGTAGTAAAGTTTCAATGGCTGCAAATCTTTTGTATTTTTTTATTGAGAGTGCTGTATTTGTTAACTGGACTAACAATGAAATTTGCAAAAGATCAGTTTATTTTATGAAATCTTGTATTTGGATTGCTCTTATACTAATATGCGAGTACAAGTGAGTTTTTAGCTGTACCTGTGGCAGTGTGGTCATGTTCACGAACGGTTTGTTTGAGTTTAATTTCGCATTAGGAACAAGTCAAACTTTTAAATGGATACTTTATTTTGATGGTTGTTAGTAATTTAATCAGATCTTTAACTTTTAATGTTACCGCTTCTGAAAGTTCGTATTTCACATTAAAATGAAAATTTGAGTCTTACTTAAATTATCGTGGTTTTATGATTTCAAATTCGTACCTTTTTATTGAATTTTTGTTTTATAAAACACTAGCTGTTGCCCGCGGCTTCGATCCTGTGGACCACCCTACAGGACCCAATTTCGGGATTAAAAAATAGCCTATGTCACTCAGGAATAATGTAGCTTTCTATTGGTGAAAGAATTTTTCAAATCGGTCCAGTAGTTTCGGCGCCTATTCGGTACAAACAAACAAAAAAATCTTGCCTCTTTATAATATTAGTTTACGAGTAGATAACTGTTGTAGTGGAACTCAATTTTAAAAAGAAGTGATCTTAAACCAAATAATTTACATTAAAAAAATGTTTGTCGTATCGGTTACATGAAAATGTGACAAAATTTATTTGGAAACGAAATTGTTTACATTGATCAAAATTGGCTAAAGGAGCAAGCCAAAACATAAGGCCAATTCATTTACATATACACACATCACATTCCTAAGTACTCCAAGGATATTGGTATACAACCTTAGGCTTGATTTGAGACATGCCATCCTAGGCAAAGCTTTGAGAGCAAACATACAAGTAATGTATATAGTAATGTAACGACTGAAATAGCACCCCTGAATAGTCTTGATGAATAGTAAGCCTGTCTTTACAAGGTACAAGCACTCGTGACTGGTACACACTGGTATTTAGTTCATAGATTCTGAAAAGCAAGTCTATATAGTGTTCTAGATAATGCAATAGTGTTGCAAGATTTCACTTAAGGCCGTACCCTGACCAAAACATCAGCATGAGATATGAGCATTCCTATTGGTCTAGCGGCACTGGCGGCGCATGAATTACGGTAATGAATACGCCCAGATTTTAGAATAAAATCTTTATAAAATCGAATATTGGTCTTTTGAAAAAATAAAACTTACAAAATGTTCGTTATCAAATTGTCTATCCATTAGTGTTAGTATAAAAAATAATTAATGGACACTTTACGAGGTGATGCATGCTATCAATAATTATTTCACATTTTTATGGTTTTGTTGGAAGGAGATTAGTGAAACATAGACCTCTTTGCAAAAAAAGTGTACTACCATTTTAGAATCAACATTATGTAGAAATTCAATGTATTTTTATTAATTGATATTTCTTTTTAAATAAAGAGTAGATAGCTATTAAAAACTGCACAAAAACGAATAGCGCGGCGTTTTGCTCGGGGAGGCGCCTTAACAGTAATCTTTATGTTCAGAACCATTACATAGAAATATTATATGTTCAGAACAGATGGCTTGTCTATTCAGTTTGCCAAAAATGAGCTGTTGGCAAGAAGTGATTGCCAATATCAAGCATTTGCTTTATTGAATAAGCATTTACATTATGAATTAGACATAGAGATACGACGGTATTTAGTATCAAAATAATAAGAGACCTAGAGTACATTATACGGTTGCTGAAAGCGATTTACATCAGACTTTAAGTCCGTGGCTTTGCACTAGAAAATTTGAATTATTCAGATCAATTTCAGTAGAAATTCCAACTTCTATAAGATTTTTTCAAAAGTCCATCACTAATTTTCGGTTTTCGAAGAAAATCGTCTGGTATTGGGTAGCCTGCTTTATAGCTCACGTAGAAACCTTTTCGGTCTGCCGTTCGATATAATGAGTAAGCGATCTAATTCATTAGGTCGAATGTGTGCAGCAGCTGTGTCCGCAATATTGATAGCCCCTACATGTATTGGTCGAGCCGAATGTATTGCTGGGGAGTTAGCCCTGTCGCGACTTTGCCGCAGTTTTCTAGGATTTCGTTGGGGGCAGTATTTTAATGTTTTTAAGAAGAGGATATAGAGGATACAGGTAGTGTTTGATTTAATTCTCTAATATTTAAAAAACCGGCCAAGTGCGAGTCGGACTCGCGCACGGAGGGTTCCGTACTATTATCGCAAAAATGGCAAAAAAATCACGTTTGTTCTATGGGAGCCACACTTAAATATTTATTGTATTCTATTTTTAGTATTTGTTGTTATAGCGGCAACAAAAATACATCATCTGTGAAAATTTCAACTGTCTAGATATCACGGTTCATGAGATACAGCCTGGTGACAGACGGACGGCCAGACAGACAGACGGACTGCGGAGTCTTAGTAATAGGGGCCCGTTTTCACCCTTTGGGTACGGAACCCTAAAAAAGCAGATTCTACAAACATAATCATCATCATCATCATCCATTTAATTTGGGAATGACTTAGCATATTTCTTCTTCCATAAATTTCTCTTTGCCGACATCTCAACTGTCACCTCCTCATGGACAAGAGTGTTCTTAAATTAAATAGGTTAATAAATAACAATTTAATAGGTTAGATTTAATAGATTTATCATTTTGTGATTGATAGCTACCTCGCCAATAATTGAATATTCCCCGTTAAGTCACATAGTCAATCGAACAGTCAACTTTTCCTTCAAGACGTAGCTGCAATGAAATTATTATCTCCTAGGATAAACTTATTTAATCTAGAATACAATATATTATTATATTAAATGTTCTGCTCGAGACGGGCTTTCATTACAGTTTTCGAAGAAGAGAAATCTGTCTAATACACGTTCATTAACTGGCTTAATTTATTTAATACTAGCTTTTATTTCTTAAAACTTAGTTTGTTTTATAATACCAAATGTTGGGCACAACTGAAACTATGATTTAAAGAAAAATGAACCTTAAACTGTTCATAATAAATTTTCTTTATGTTACGTGAAATTAACATGTTTAAATGAATGGTGGAGTATCAATTGTTTTTTTTAATTCGATACTGTGAAACTCATTAATATGATTGCGACCGTTCTTTCACAATTCTGTTCCGAAAGGCTTTAGCAGCGTCATTTTAATTAAGAGAATTTGTATTGTTCGTAAAATGCAGTTTTATTTTATTATAAAAGCTGCTCTTTGATCCTGCATCTTTTATAATAAACTGTATGCTAGTGAAGTTATAAAATTAATTAAAATAATAAAATAAAACGGATGGACGGAGAATCTTGTGTAAATAAGGATCTTTTTATTAAAATATAAGTTGGAAGATCAAAATGGAGCTAGAGTGGTCAGTACTTAAATAATATTTCAGCTGCTTAAAATTCAGCGAAAGCTTTCAGAATTCAGAGTCAAGTGAAGGAAACTGTTTAATTCAAGATATTTTAGGATAACTAGCTTTTTAGTCTAGAAAATTGATTTAAAATTGATTGATTTGTGATGACGTGACCTGTCTGATTTTCACTTCTACCAAAACGTGATCTGTCTACCGTTTCGATCAGTTAGTTGGTTTACAGTTTTTCACTATAACCAGTGTTAACATTGGGTAGATTGTTCCAAATATCTTCAAAATTGCCTTTAGTTCCAAATTCACTTGATTTACAGCTAGACCGTAAACAATGCGCGTGGGCGCAAACATATTGCAATAGTTACGATCTACGGTAACTCTGGTAGGCAATGGTAATAATTCCAATACCTACCTTGCCTTGACTGTATTTTGACTTGGATTTCCGTTTGTACAATACATGAAATTCGAAGCACTAACACAACTGAGCTAACGACAAAAATAGAATCAAAAGCAGAAGCACACGTAAAATAACAGTTTGTATCATCGAGATTTTTTTAATATCTGTCGGGTTTAGTCAATAGTACGGACGTAATGTCAAATCACAAGCGCGCCCCTAGCGGAAATCAAGAGCAACTACGCATTGGCGCGTTTTTATAAGCACTAGCGTGCTGCGGAATAGGGCAGTTGAGTACTGACAGCCGTAGAGCTAAGACGTCGTAGAATCAGTGTCGATCCGTAATATTAGTAAGCAAGAATGTAACTTGAGTCTTATTTGAAAATACACAGTGTATCGAATAACTTATGTGATTTCATTTGCACGATTGACCCACCTACCTGCCCACACACGATGTGTCTTAACCTAAGGGAATACATCCTGTCTTCCCGATGGTTTGCATCTATCGGCCAGCCTTGATGCGACATATCTTAATATGTATCCATTATTGGAGATTGCCTACGAACAAATAAATGAATAATGTCGATATGTTGCACCGACTACATAAAAATTAGGATATGAGCAAGATAGTGATGATCATGTTTTTGGAGTAACAACATTTGGATTAAATTATTTGCAAGATTCAACTGCGCTTGCCGCGGTCAGTCCAAGATGGTTAACTATTTATACACCGTCACATTTAAATGTGACATATCCGTGTTTCAGAGAGCAATTAAACTGCCAGTTTCAGTTATCATACGATATTCTATCTAGGAATCAATAAATAAATAAAAGTATTCCACCGGGCAAAATTTATTTATGGTATAAATTCCCGGTTAAACATTCATCGGCATTGCTCCATAATTGGGTTGCGAGGTTCAGATGGTAGTCAGTCCATGTTTAAATATTGATAGCCATATGTATTTGCTTAGAGTTGTAATCAAATCTAACAAACTTCGAGAAAGGGTCAAAAGACCAGTCACAGGCATCAAAAACTAAATTGCCTAATTTTTTATAGTGCATGAAGTTTAATGACAACTGATATAAATTACAGTACTGGTCCAGGTAGTTTAATCTAGACTTTAGATTCAGAAACTAAATTCTAGATTTAACAAGCTGTGGATCATTCAACTTCTATTACAAATACATTTTAGGCACTAACTTTGGGTGATCATAACTGCACTTTTGACCCTTTACTGTGTAGTACATAATTTTAATTGACAATAATTAGGTATAGAATGGCATATACTTTATAAATACGGTACATCAAAAATCTTACACATTTGTTTAATTTTGTTATTTTTTAATCAAATTCTTTTTCTTCTTTTTTTCGTATTTAAATACAATAGTAATTAAGTTTCCACTTTCCCGTTATAATCACAGTATTTGTAAACAAATATTTATTTAAAAAAATCAGGTTCATTCCAAGTGTCACTGATTAAATTATAATGAATGAAGCTACACAATTTGATTAATTAAAAGTCCGTTTGCCTTCAAACTGCGGACGTGAATTAATTTCTGTGTCCCATTTAAGCTTTGATTAATTCATGACATAAATAAAGTGATGAAGACTTGTCAATAATAGGTATGAATAACGAAATTAATAGTTTCTTCAAAATGTTATTAGTGAGAACATAATTTGATTTTTTGCAAATTATATCTTACGTAATAATGCTTTTCAATAATAATTTGGAGTTAGTTGCTTTAAGAAGGATCACAAGTTGTAAAATTATTGGTTTTTATTTCACGCTAAAATTGGGATTTAATTTGGTGATCATTTACAATTTTTGGCAAAATAAAGAGATTTTTTTCCGTTCCATTTTAGGTTAGTTAAACATAAGCCCTTATAAACTGTAGTTAGAAAAGAAAAAAAAGTCAACAGTTTTCGAACGGCAAAGTTAATTTTGTCCCTTCATTAATAATTTAAGAGAATTTTTCCTTATAAACCAGCTCTGTAGATAATACTCGTATCTTAAAGGAATAATAACGAATGAAAGTAAAAGTACTAAGGTACTATGTTAAATCAGAAATTTTTGTTGAGTAGAGAGCTTTGCCGAAAAGTTTGATATTTAGTTTGAAAGTTATTACTATGCCTAGCTTTTCCACAAATTCATAAAGTCTGGAACGAATCAAATATTGTATTGAAAAGAAACAGGTAACTTTACTATAACTTTGCAAACGAAGTCCTTAACCTGCGTCAACAGTGATTTAAAGTTTTCTGAGCAGATTGTTTGCGTTTCCATAGATTAAAATGTGTCCTAACTTTTTAAATCAAGACATAGCTTTTGAAAGAAGTTTTAAATCAAGACATAGTTTTTGAAAGAACTTTTTAAATCAAGACAGTTTTTGAAAGCACAGTGCTTCAATAAATGATGAGAGTAGTTTATCATTGTGTGACAATAGTAAACTAAGCTTATGGTGATAGATCGTGCGGAAAAGCTATCGGGCGCCTACAACATCCAGGGCATCGAAGTTGTAGATAGTTTCATTTATCTGGGGTCTATTATTAACACTGAAGGCAGCTGCGTCCCAGAAATAAAACGACGGATAGCTATGGCTAAGGATGCTATGACACGCTTGCAGAACATCTGGAAAAATCGTGGCATAAGTTATAAAACCAAAGCCCGTTTAGTCAGAGCATTAATTTTCCCCATTTTCCTCTATGGAGCTGAGACGTGGACGATCCGAGCAAGGGAAAGACAGAGGGTAGACGCATTCGAAATGTGGTGCTGGAGGCGGATGCTTCGAATACCATGGACAGCCAAAAGCACAAATGTGTCTATCCTTTCCCAACTCGATATCAAGACCAGATTGTCTACAGTATGCTTACAGCGTATTTTGACCTATTTCGGTCACTTAATGCGAAGGGGAGATAGAAGTCTGGAAAAACTGGTTATTGTTGGCAATACCGAAGGGAAAAGAGCACGAAGCCGGTCGCCAACACGATGGTCTGACCAAGTGAAGGATGCTACCTCCTCAAGCAAATTTCAGCAGGTGGTGATGGCAACTTTGGACCGGAATCGATGGAGGCAGATTGTCCGCTCAAAGGGGTCCAGTGACCACGATCCTCAGTAATGAGGGACCGATTAAAGAAGAAGAAGAAGACAATAGTTAGGTGCTTTGAGGCAGGTGTCTCTCCGGGAAGAACTTTTACTACTATAGATAATAAATAAGCGTATTAGCGCGAGAATAGGTTTGTTTATGAATAAAGATTTAATTTGTAAATCCCGCCTGTCAGCCAACGGCTGTGTCTAAATCACTTCCTCTATATTCGAGTAAATATACAAAATCATCTGCAGGTAGGCATATTATAAGTTGGGGATTACATCGCTGATAAAAATGCTTGGCTCAATGCTGATCCTGCTCCGCAGCCACTAGGGCGTAAAAAACAAGTGATGGGCAGAAAAGTTTTGAAGTATTGTTGGACCTGCTAAAGACTGTATGAATATATTTGTATTGTATAAACTCAATTTCTTTTAGTATTATACAACTGCATAGTACTATGTACCAAGTGTAAATCTACCATTTACTGCATCTATATGTCGTTATTTGACTTGTGTGTGCCCGGACAGTTGAGTGTGTCATTCTCTTTCAAATATCTCTCTGATGGTGGCGCATGTGTTGGATCATTCGGTTCCCTTCATAATGGTTGAGCTGAGTGGTGCCAAATCATGCGTCATATACGTGAACGGGCGTAACTTGGTTGCCTCAAACTGTTTTTAATTAAATATTGTATTTTGAGCTTGTTTAATTTTTTCTAGACGCTTTTACGTGTATGCCTTTTTATATCGTTCTCACATACTCTTTAAAAGATAGAGAAGAGAGATGTAAGTAATTTTTTGTTGCACAAGAATGATATAACCAAATATCTGTAATTAAAACTTATTGATGGAAAAGAGTGTCCGTGGAGTTTCTTGCACATTCTTCTCCATAGAGATAGATACCTACTGAAGCTTAATTTTTTTTTGTTGTCATTTCAAAAATTCGTATAAGGTTTATCTATACTAATATTATAAAGGGTAAAGTTGGTGAGTTTGTGAGGTTGTAGACCCCTTTTTTTATTTTTTTTTAGTTATCTATAGGCTTGCGCTTGACCACTATCTCACCTGATGGTAAGCGATGATGAGGTCGACGGTGAAGCACGCTTGCCTAGAAAAAACCCATTCACTCTTGACTTAAAGATAGATTGTAGCTATCGGGAAACACAGACTCCGGCAGGGAATTCCACTCCTTAGCTGTACGCATAATAAAAGTGTCCCGAAAACATTTTGTGCGTATGGGTGGGATGTCTATCATGTACCGATGACGCATCGCCGTACGTCTAGTATCCACACGCACACTCCCCGAAATGTAACCGATAAAAAAACCGACAAGCTCGCAACTCGGCGACGATGTTCAAGGCTCTGGAGCTTTGATTTGACCAGTGCCTCATTGCCGATGAGTCTTTTAACCCGCTTTTCAATCGACTCTAGTGCATCAAGCTGGTATTTGGCAGATCCATCCCACAGATGAGAACAGTACTCCATGCAAGATCGAACTTGCGCTTGATACAAGTTGAGCAGCTGTTCCGGCGTGAAGTACCTTCTCACCTTCGCATGGATCCCCAACTTTTTGGCAGCCACCTGAGCCTTTGCCTCAATGTATGGCCCAAAATTGAGAGTCAATGTCAACGTAACGCCAAGAAGCTCAAGATGAACCGTTATTGGCACGTTTACATCCCGGTAAGTTGGAGCTGGGTGAAATTGGCTCTTATTAGAGGAAAAAGACACGCCTGGGTTTTAGCAGCATTAAACCTGACCAGATTGGCATCGCCCCATTCCCCAACCCAACCTCTGGATCTATAAAGCTGATTTGACATAGAGATAGTTTGAGACACTGGGAAGGACATATGATAGTTTGTATTCCCTTGGGATGACAAAAAACTGTTTGTGCGGGCGAAGCCGCGTGCTGAAGCTAGTTTGAATTAAACTATTGTGATTTTGAACAATTTTTGTGTTTATGTCAGCCTGTATACTGTAAGATTGCTTTCATCAGGCAACCTACACAATACCTTTTGTAGGTTTATCTATGCTACGTACCAATTGTAGCGTTATTAAATAAAAATAAATAAAACTTTTTTAACGCAACGATAACGTATAATTTGAATTAAAATAAAATACACCGAAAACATAAAAATAGTGAAAAAGTAAAACATGTTATTTAAAAAAATGTATGACGCAATAGACAATATCGTATTAATTATTTTAAATATGTAGTAAAATAAACATATGAGTGAAATTATGGCAAGGCATAAAATAATAAAGCGAAAATCACGTGCCTAATCTTCAAACGCGGTTTCAACCGGTCCAATGATGGCTTAAGCATACAATTAAAGTTCGATACCGTAACATGACACAAGTAAGGTATTAAAAGTTTTTAACTACGGTAAATTAAAATGTAAACTACATAAAAATAAACAAAAAATTAAAAAAAATATTATTTGTACGTTATTGGATGAACCAAACCGTCTTCCGTAGAACCTCTTCAAACGTTCACGATTTTTTAATAAAATATGTACGGAACCCGTTGAAAGATGTTCGGAACCCCGAAGACTGCAGGTACTCCTGAGGTCATTCGTTCTGTCCCGGGGTAAAGAGCCGAAAGTAGGCTCAACTGATATCTACAGACAAGGAAACGGAACATCAAAATTATGGAACCAAAAGGGTCTGAAATACCAGAAGAAATCGACATTCAAAAGAACAATTAGTAAGAATAGTCATTACGTACCAGTTTTGATTCATGATGCATAAACTCTTGTCAGCGACATGGTTATTTTTATGACAAGCTTGTCATCATAGTCTTGGCAGGACTGTCTGTCGAACGACAACTACTCGTATGAGGCATACCCTGGTAGCGAAACGATAGTTGGTGTCTCTGACAGAGCTCAATTGCAGAAACATGCGGTCCGGGAGCTCCGGCACGCCCGTGGACCCGAATATCACGTTCCCTTGGCCTAACGACAAGGAATGGTTTCCTGCCATTTCCGTACAAGATTTGACATAGCTATGGTCATATTGTCGCTGGCAATTTAAAACAAACTTTTAAACAGTTACTTTAAAAAATACCAATAATAAATTTAGTAGAGGATAACAGAGCCAAACATTTTTATCAAAATTATTTGTGACAGTCTTAGAAAAAAATCGTCTTCTGTTTTCTTGACAAACGAAATATGAAAATTAGAAAAATTATAACCGACCTGCTTTGACAAATTAAAAAAAAAGGCTAAAGCAAAGCGTCTTGTAGCGATCACGCTACACAATCCTCTATACTACGAGTAGGATAACCCTCTAAACAACTGAGTTTGACAAATGACTTGCCTATCGATTTTTCTAAGTGACCATGACGTGTGGAAACAGTACGATTACTACCGACATGACGGTCAGTTGTATAGTGTTATATTTACGTATACATAGGTAATTTAAGATTAGTTTAATAGGTGTACGAGCTTATTACATAAATGAGATTGTAGCGTCTGCGCGTGTCAGAGATCAAGATTGTCTTTATCTCTACGTAATACGAGTACCTACTCGAGATCGTAATGGAAATTATCCATTATTGCATTGTCTTGGCTAATAAATACATTATGATTGTATAAAAATATAAGCTTTACAGCTTCTTGTTCAACTAACCAAGCCTTATTCCAACAATGTTGGGGTCAGATGAACACCAATATTTTACAAGAAGCGACTGCGTATCCACTTCACAATCCAGTAATTGGAAAACATAATCCTCCTTGGCAAGGCTTATGTCAGAATTACTGACATTTGACTAATCTTAGCTAAAGGATAGGACCAGTTGTTCTAAGGGGCAGATTTATTAATATAACTGGAGAACAGACTGCGATTACTCACAAAAAAACTTAATATAAAACAATCAACAAGGTTTGCAGGTGAAAACTCTGAAAAGACTGACGTATCCAATCAACTTCTACTTGAATATTTGAATTTGTAATTGTAAATTAAGAACAAATATGAAATATTCTGTTCAGCCAAGGACTTAAATGAGTATGATAAATTAAACTTCATTCCAACATTATCGAAAATCAAACAATTTTAGCCAGACCATTGATTTAACGTGCTTATCGAAACACGGAGTAGTCTTAGTATTTAATAAATGGTCACCTATCTACGGGCCAACACCGGCAAACACTGCTTCACCTTTAAGATCGATCCATGCGGTTGAAATTATTAAGCCATGAGCCCATTATAAGCTACACGTTCAAGATATAATATTTTGATTTAAATCTATGAACGTTTTATGTGGTCGGGCAAACCGCACCGAAATCCGTCTACCTGTTTGGATTAGTTTGAACAAACTCATAGGGGCTCTATAGAAGCAGTATAGTTTTACGAGTACCTACTTGAAAGGGAACTACCCTTTCAAGTGGGTAAAGAACGTGAAATTAAAACATAGGCAAATAGTTTAAAAAGCTAGGTGTATTCAGTTTTGCAGTTTATAACGAGGTGGAAGTAAATTATTATTGGCTTTACCCAATAAAAGATTTGAACCAGTATCGTGCTAGTATTGTCTATATTTTTGTAAAAATCTCAACAATAACTAATTTATGTTATGTTTTAATAATCTCTTGAAAGGGAAATGCCTACATTCATGCATTGGGTACGTTATTTAAGAAAATGGGCACACACTAACACATATGGCCTTAAATCAAATATACTTCTAAACTAATATTTTAATGGGAGTGTGGACTGTGCAGCTCTTATTTGGTCTCTTCCTCCAAACAATCGTTCGGATCTCCATCAATATTGTGGTGTGGGTACACCGTGAAGTAGGTCACTATACAACGTCAACATCAGCGTTACATTTACATAAATCATAGTCGCATACGTGGCTTGGTGTTAGACATAACAAGATAAGTAAATAACTGGTGGGGAAATACTTGGTTCATTCACGAAGAAAAGTCTGTTCAATATTTTAGATTGGATCCGTGAGGACGTCGTGGCATAACGTTTTTCGTGACACATCTTATATTCGTAAAATTACGCTAGGAAAAATGGGTACAGACTAAGTATGAAGTTTATGTAACCATAATCGATGCTACTGCTTGTGATGGAGCTTAAAAATAGACTTCACGTGAAAATGTATTCAGTTGGGGACACAAGATTCAGACGGGTGTAAAAAGGTTTTTAGTATCTATAGGTATTGAGCTGCTTTGTTTTGACTGGCAAGTGACCCTGGCGATGTTACGCAGTAAAGTATTTTAGTATATTTTATTTACCAAAAAAGGTTATTATAAACGACTTTATACGTACGTATGCGCCATCGGTTCATGGTAGTCATCCCACTCATACGTACAAAACGTTTTGGGAATACTTTTATTATGCGTACAGCTAAGGAGTGGTATTCCCTGCCGGAGTCTCTGTTGCCCGATAGCTACAATATAGGGGTCTTTAAGCCAAGAGTGAATAGGTCATTACTAGGCAAGCGTGTTTCACCGTCAAACACATCATCGCTTATCATCAGATGAGGTCAATCGCGAACCTAAAGACAGTAAAAAAAAAATACAGCAACCTGTAAGCTAACCTAAATTCCTGGAAAAGCCTGTAGCCTGGGATCACAGTTTGTAAATTGCAAAATTAAAACGAAACACTAAAGGGCACTTAGTACGTCGTTAACCGTTAACACTGCTATAAGACAGGGCTAATGGATGATATAACATAAGATTAACAATTTTATGGATGTAATTTTGCTAGAACAAGTTATTTTATTAACTCAACTTTCAGTACGTATCTTATGGAGGGGCCGAGAAATACCTCGGACACTTCGACCCATTGGGATCTTTTGTACCTGGCTGAAACAGTTTTCAGAACTTTGTGTCTATAATATTATTCGAGGAAGGTTTCTCAAGTTCGTATTATTCTCAGTTCTGTTAGGGAATTGTAAGAAAACAATTCTGAATACAATTCGGGTTTTTATTTGGTTTTACTTTAGTAAAGAGCTGATTGTTCTGAGAAAACACAAAAGTGATCGTATTACCCTATTCCTGATGCCATCTTGGGGTACTTTCCACGTTATTAAATTAGTCTTATGTGGTTGTTTTGGGTAGACACAGCCTTACGGATTTGGAAATAATATTAAGCTTTTTTTAAGGTGTGAAGACTTAAATGCTTTTTCAGGCAAATCAAAGAGGTAAAGAGACAATTTTTTTATTTGCTTTTGAACTTACAAAAGGAAATCTCAGGAAATACTGATCCGGTTACGCCAATACTTTTTTATAAGAACATCGAAAATTCTTGGTTCTTGTCGGATAGGCAACGGGAGGGAATCCGCGAGAATAATAAAATTATACCTTAGTATAATTATTTGAACTTGGATTCTGTTTGCGTCCACAGCAAATAAACGATCAAAACTAAGCACCTTTTGTGGTCAAAAGCACCGAACTAAAAATTGTTCGCGATGTCTGCGAACGATGCAGAGACCTATTAAATTTTTATTCCATTGATTTTTAGGGTTCACCGATTCGTAGGTGGGATTATTTTCGACTGCACTTTTAGTACGATTTTTCGTCTAACCACGTGGAATTCATCCAGAACAAAGACAGCGTACATGGCACTGTTCCGTCACCAAAAATTGCCGGGTCATTCATCGCTTCAACCTGAAATTTTCATGGAAACTTGTTTAAGAGATGTAGATAGGGCAAAAAGGGAACTCGTTATGAGCCATTAATGCCAACTTGCCTAGTATGGGTGAGGTAGCTTAAATGCCAGGTATTTCGTATGAAGGTTTACGATCCCTCCCGCGTATTTTGTCTAGTGGTTGAGAGATAAACGAATGGACGAAGTTGGATGCAGTTTGTGCTTTAAATTATGTTACAATGTTCCAGTCACTGGGAAGTTCACCGCGCCGTTAGAAAGCATCGTCAATTTATTAAATGATTGCCCAGTATCCAGGTACAGTAGAATGTTACGACTTTGATTAAGGTTATTCTGAAACAGATGAATTGCATTGTTTTGTCTATATTAATTTTTTATACTTTTTTACTTGCGAAAACTTCGCTTTTAATTGATGCTTACATGAATGGTGATTTTTACTAAGAAATAATATGTTTAGTATTTCCTTTATAACATGAAATTAAACTCATAAATGACATCGTTAATGTGTTAATGAAAATCTGCCAATTGCCTATTTTTAGATAATTACAATAGTAGGTACTGTTTTAAGAGACAAAGTCCAATGAATTGGCCCAGCAACAGTGTTTGACAATGAACAAAATATCTGTGTTAGAATATCGTTAATACTGGCTTAGGATGAAAACATAATAAGATGTGATAATGTCTGTTCTCATTACAATTACACGAAAACATTTTTATTCTCCTACATAAAGATTCTCTTCTCTATTGTTCGTAAAATTGTGTAAGCTAGATTGAGCTATGGATGACCAAGTTTCCGAATAATAGTGTCATATTCTAGGTGTATGATCTGCTTTCTTATTCAAGACCATAAAACGTTCATCAGCCACGGTATGCTTGACTAAGGATGTATAAGTACGTAGATGTAATATAAACGTCCATATGTAAGTACTTCCAATCTCTCAAGAAAATAATAAGAGAGAGATAAATGTGCCAAGAGTTTAATAAAAAGTTCAATCATCAAATTCTAAATTGAGATCATTAATTTTGGCGTAGTGGTGAAAAATATGATCATTTAGCTATGTTTAGAGTCTGAGATCCAGGGAAGTCAATTTGCAATATGCACAACGTAACATTCTCCCGGGAAATAATCGAGATACGGTGGGAAAGGGTTCTGCAGACCTCTACTTACATATTCAGTTCGTCGTAAAAAATGATTAATCAGACGCTGTGACGAGGTATTTAATTTATGCAGACAAAATACTGTGAAATAGTTTAACTAATTATTTTAAGATGGATTCTTGAGGCGGCCGAAATTAAAAAAGAAATTCGTTTTTAATAAACCACATCTATGTAAAATACGAGAATTCTCAGACGATTTATGAAAACGACTTTTGATGAAAAGTTTAAAATTCAAGGGTATTTTTTAAATGTGTCTAGATATTCATTAGACAAGATAAGCTTGGTGGATTAACTAACTAACAACGAAAAACACACTTTAACCAAATAAATCACCTTCAGAAGTCTTGACCTATGTGTCGATGGAGCACATTTACATTTGCGATTTACTGAAATACAGCAGGTGTACATTTGGTATGTATGAACTCGAAAACAAATAGCAGATGACTCAATCGATGAATATAGCCAAAATTGTCCGAGCCATTAAACGAATTGCGAGTTGTAGGTGAATCGAAGTTCCATTCGATATTTTGCCCTCTGACTCAGCAAGATTTTCTCAAATCGTAATATAATAAATAATAATGAATAATAAATACATTTTCAACACACTTGCTCATAAAGTGGCTCTTATTTCAACGCAATTAGACACATAATGATACCTGTTATCAAACTGTGACTTTTTCATTGCTATTATTCACAAGTGAGTTATAGAGTTTTTTTTTTAATTTATTGGTTGAGTTGCTTTGTTCTTAAAAAAGTTTCGATACAAAAAAGATCGTGCTCAATAGTACAAATAAATTAATGTACCTTTTGTTTGCTCATTTCATGCAACTTCGTATTTAAATAGATAATTTCAACTTGTACGTGCTTAATAAATAAAACTTTCCCCCAAATATAAATTTTATTTACTCTGTAATTAAGAAAAAAAAAAACCCTATTTTGTACGTGGCTAAAACACTATCCACGAAAAGCCAAAAAAAGGAAACCTCATTCTTTTAGTCTATGGCCGACCGCCATTGTTAAATGCGCGCGCATAGGAAAACTGATTAATTATGCCCGCCATTGTGAAAAAAAAAATCACAACTAGTTTGTACTGTTGAAAATGATTTTTAGTATTATTTTATTCACAAGTATGTTGAAAAACTTCGTATGATATACGTGTGTATTGATGATTACCGTCCTCGGCTCTCTTAAGACCCTCGCCTGCGGCTCGGGTCTCAATGGCGCCTCAGCGGTAATCACCAACATTGCACACTTGTACCATAATGTACTATTATTTTCTCAAAAAACTTAATAATATTTTACAAAAAACAGTTTGGCTATATTTATTTCTAGTAAATGGATGTAGTCGCTGCAACCGAACTAGGCAATGCCTGTATTTCGGTTTTCAGTGACTTTTCCCTCGATATTTCAACAGTAAAATGCCAACAAAGCAAATATGTTTGATTGTTCTAATAATACATTTAGAGTGACTTATAACTAACTTCAATGTTAACATTGTATACGGTGATTTATAATATACTATTTACAAGAGCAAAGGTGAAACTTTTATCAATCTCTTCGAAGTAGTTCTTAGTTCATTAATGCTCTTAGATTTATACTAGAATCTGTTTCGCTTCTTAGTGCCTGCTCATGAAAATTTAATTACATAGATTAGGTAGAGTTGTATGTAGAAAGTTACTGAACAGTGTTTATCGGCTTCACTAGTCTTAAAATTCTAATAGAACTAAACCGTAAATTCATCTAAAATAATGTATTACATATATGTATCACTAAATATTATAAAATAAAGTCCCCCGCCGCGTTTGTACGCGATAAACTCAAAAACTACTAAACGGATTTTCATGCGGTTTTCACCAATGGAAGAAACTAGAAGGTTTTTGTGTATAATTTATCACAGACGAAGTTGGGACGGGGCTCTAGTATATTATGTAATGTAAATATTATATGTATTATATATATGAGGTAAAATTGTTTGTAAGAGGATTTCTGGAACTAATAATCCGATTATGACATTTTTTTTTATTTAAAGTTAGTACTTATTTAAATGTATTTTCCGAGTAGTAGTGTTGACATAAAATTTTTGTGTTACTCATAAGTCATACCTAAACATTAACCATTTACAAATGGATTGTGCAGGTGATTATAATTCACAGCGATTGTTTCAAACTATTGTGTCTGTTTCACGAACAGTTACCATTGTAACACACTTTGGATAAGTAGTTCTTAAGGGTACACTAGTCGACGGCACGAACTATTTTGTGCGCGGGGTTAAAATTCATTGTATATCAACCGACAACACGTACGGAAGAGATAGATGCTGTGATGAGCAGTAGGAAGCTAGTTCGCGTATGAATACACACTTTTGCACATTTGTAGCGAAATGGATAATGATTTAGGACGAAACCGAGCGCGCGAAATTTTATAAACAGACCTTTGGCAGTCTAGATATCATGAAAAAACGACTAAATCTATCTGTTCAAAATAAAATTATTTGCATTGTTGAACTACTAATCTATCCCTGTATGGAGGCTGTTTTGCAATTTTCCGTCTTCTTATGGTATCTATTTGCGACCAAAAATGCGTTAAAATTAGTGTCGAAATGTGGAACTTTCGACGCTCATAACTTTTAAATATTTTCTTTTTTTACTTTTTTGCTTCCATATAGGGCTAGATAATGATGAGACAAATTGATATCACTTTTTATTTTGAACGTACACCCTACCCACCCTACCCTACCCTACCACCCGTGGAATAATCCCTAGACTACGTTTGTATGAAAGAATTTTCGACTAGTGTAACCTTAAGGATAAACCCTTGCGCATTATCACAGGCGTCTTCACCGAATTGTTTACAAGTACATACGCCCAATGGTCCTATTGTTTTATTTCAATACTGTCTACATTCGATTGTCCCTTGACTCACACGTCCCTTTCAAAAGTAAAATCGTTAACTGTCCACTGTGACGGTAATTGCAGATTTATTACTTATCTACCTTTTATAGGACAAAAGCGTTCACTGTCACGATTAACTGAATTATAGGATACCGATATTGTCGTGATTTGCATTGAATAGCGGATGAGCGTCCGTGTCAGTCATTAGCATATGCGCATAAAGTAAAAGTCGCTAACATTCTCCACGACCAACCAGCCTTCATGATACTACAAACGTTTTACTGGCACGTTACTATCTTGCTGCTACCGCGGTAAGGTCAGCGCATGTATGAACAGGTGAGGTTTTATAACACCTGTAAAAATCTTACCTCACACTACTTACGATACATACATGTTTTTGTTGACTAAGAAACTTTGTACTCGATGACTCATCTTCGAGCCTGAAGAACAGTAAACATAAAATTCGGGGAGCGTCCACATTCTGTAAGTACTATTAAAGGAAATTGACCGGCAAAGTGATAAAATGTACGATCCTGTCAATACTGGCTCTGATCTCTATCTTTCGGACGTAAAATGAGAAACTTCCAAGACCTAGATGACAAAAGGAATTCTCTGTATGTGGGCTCGGAATCTTTACAGCTCACAAAGCGAGTTTCTTTACCGTTAAATAAAGTCTTATAAGATCTTTACGATTCACTTCATAAAGATACCGATTCGCCATTTTCGTTTTCTTTGCCAGTTTGGTAGTGAACGACAAAACCACGTGAAAATGAATATCATTAAAGTCCCAATACAAACTAACAAACTCTTTGTTCACCAGCGGTAATGAAAAGCATACAGTTATTGTTGGTAATCAGCCTCATTTACATCTGTTTGTCAGGATTGCCAGCGTTAAAATATAAATACATATTATCCACATAACAGTGTTGTCAGAAATTGTGTGTTTAAAACTCTATGCTATCGAGAACTTTCTGGACAAAAACCCTTTCCTTGCAGTCGGGTAATAAGATCTTGCATAAGTTAACTAATTTAAACTGCAGCTGATAACATGTGATGGCTGAATGTGTTTAACTCTAAATCTCATTTTAGATCGAATACATTATTTATACGCCAATTGAGCATGGCGTAACGAAAAAGTTTTAAGTATTTTATCCACAAGGTTATTTCAGCAATGGCGGTATATTTTCATGAATGACACTTGAAAGCAACTGTGACAAATGCCCGGGCGATGACAAAAGGATTTTACGCTTGTAACACGATATTTCAGTCATTACATTCTTACAGTTTTATAATACTTGTTTTATTGTTTGGCAGAGATTTTTCCATGTAGACAAAAAATTCGTACATCCAGCTTTTAAAATTCGAGCAAACACTTAAAAAAACAATTTATCACCTTTTGCTGAAAATCTTAAACAATAATATTGAACGCAGCAACTATGTAATGCCTACTTCTCTAAATGTCAAACATTTTGTTTAGAATAATTATTGCAAATTTCTATGAAAATTACATGAATAAAAATACGACCTTTTCCACTTCAGTTTCAAGAATCGTTATACAAAAAGTAAAGTAGCGACTTGTCGAACAAATTATATAGGATCTGTTTGGGAGTTTGATTTATAATTTATTTAAGCTTAGTTCTTTTAGCAGCACAAAGTGGACGAGGAAAGTCGAAAACTCTATTACTGTTTACTTTATTCTGTAATACAATGATTAATAGATAAGGTGAATGAGCTGAAGTGATAAGACGGTCTCGAAAACGGAATAAACATTCCATTAAAGGTAAAGAAGGCAATCTCCCATGTGAAGACTCATCTGGGGGATTGCTTTCCATACCTATGTGCCCTCCGGCAAAGAATCCGCACAAATTATGTATCGCAGATACTTTGTCACGCGGGAAATGTCACGTAAATATTGGCGTAATAACCCAGAGATAACACTTACGATAATTTAGGTAAAGCGATAAAAATATGAATGGAAAAAGTCATTCAAGAGGTGATAAAGAAATAAAGCGTGGTTACGGAAAATGTGTGAATACGCACCTGAAATTGTGTACCTACGGATAATCGTAGGCTGAAAAGGCTACGAGTCGTTATGTAGGTAGTAGTTACATTCCTTAATGAATATGGTCTGTAAAAATATAATAGCTCGTAGAGAAGATATTTATCTTCTCAACTATTAGGGAAGCCGAAAAATTAGCGAACCAATTGTTTGTTTTGACACAAATGCGGTCTACGTGCGGCTGTGATGGCATTCTCCTTTGAGGATGCCAGGGCAAACTTTTTTAATATGTGTTGTGTGTGCGAAAAACCTATTTGATCGAACTTAATAAAATTACGAGATTGTTGCTGTGTGGCTGGAACCATACTTTTAATAACATTGTGCAAACCTATTTTTACCTACTTCTTCTTTTACCTACTTACATATACGTTTATTGCGCCAGAGAAACCGAAAACGTACGCACATACACTTTAAGATTAGTATAAGGCATTAGATGGGAGGACACAAGTCTAGATAACTGTGATAAAAGAAAGGACCTAAGCCTTAGGATTATGTCAAGAAAAAGCTATGTCACGCGGTCTGTCTACAATTCCGATAAGGATAGAGTAATTAATGTCGTAAATATTAACGTGGAGAATGATTACTTATTTGTGGAGCAATATTTTGTCCGGATGAGATAGAGAAAATTCCCGTGAAATTACGTAATTATCTGGTATGTTCCTGATACAAAATAAGAAGTATTTTATGGAGGAAAAGCTTGTTAATTCGTAAGAACATTAGTTACGGTTAGATAAACCATTGAAATCAACATAACAGACAGTAAGCTCTATAACAGTTTAGTAATGCTGATATACAAGATTCTAACCATAAATATATTTTTATGGAAATGGCTGAAACATTTGCGAAATCTGACATCTGTTAGGTCAAAGGGACAGTCATAAAAAGTGACACAGACTTACAGACACGTATCATAAATTTTATCAAAATTTGGACACGTAATACCGATAGCGATACATGTATTGAATTTATCGATATTGTAAAATACACAATGTATCCTGATGATAGCAATAGATGTTCGATAACTTTTCCATCAACATAATTGCATATTGGTTAGTTTAGCAGCTTTTATAACCTCATTTCTAAAGTGAGTTTATCGATAGATTTAGTAGAAATGGGTGCACTTCTCTTTGTATTATAAAAGCCGAATGAGTAAGCAAAGCTAAGTGATTATTCTTGTCTAAGAAGGCCTTCAAGACGCTACGCTAGTTCCTTTTGTATAAAAAGAGACTTAAATAACGTAATAATGCATACATAATGATATTCTCAGCGCAGCGCTATAAATATTCTTTTAGATGCATAGTGGAAAAATTTACTAATGTAAATTGTTTTTTTTTTAAATTGAGTTACTGCTCAAAGTATGTGCAAACCAGATTGGTAAAAATACAGTCGCTGAAGATGTTTATTTGTATTATAACTTTTACTCCTATTTAAACAAATTTTGCCAAGATTTTCGTTTCATGTTTTTGTGCAAGTACAATAAAACTTTGCGATGTTAGTTTATTTGTGGTCTAACCTTTTTGTTAATACATCTAGTAATTGGATAGATGTTAACGTGACCTTGTTTGTCCTCGTGTCATTCGGGCTCTTTTTTTGGGGATCGAAAGACATCATATCCCAAACATGTATTAGTTAGTTCCTAACCATTATAACTAATGGGCATTATTTAACAACCATGTTACAAAAATCCTTAATATGACCAGTAATATAGGCTAAAGGTATTATTTTGACAAAATGTTTAGGGTATAAATAGATAGTGAGTTAAATATTTCCATAAAAGCAACAGTAGGTACTGTAAAGCAGAACAGAACAGTGGGATAAGCATAAACAATACACGAAAGGGCTTCAAAAGAGGAGTCCCAAAAGACATGACAAGTGGAAACAATTAATTTCACTCCTCTGCTATTATGCTAAATTAACGCAATTCGAATTTCAAAAGGGGTTACAATACAACTGTAGGTATTGTGTTTGCGGCCGGTTTTTTTCTTTATAAATTATTATTTTAAATGATCATTAAAACGAAATTAACTGAGTCTACGTATTGCGGCCAAAAATGTAAGAATTATGGAAGATGTGTGTCGTGCCAAGGCCGAACAGCTGTTTTTATTTCACGTGCTGCCATGGCTACTGACAAATATTGTGATACTTTGGTACGACTATTATTTTCATTGATTTTCAAGAATAATTTAAATTTTTCAATGTTACCAGAGTAGTGGGAATTTATGGGGGAGAGGTTCAAATTGTTTAGTTTTGATAAACAGAGATATATAAAAAGAAAAATATAGCTAAGATCATATAGCAAAGACTGTAACAAACTCAATGTGTTATCGTTTGATCCCGCTTGGTGTAGTTATACAAAGGTTAAACGCGTCAACCGCCTCACCTATCAATAATAAAATTTACGATGTTAACACTACCAGCAAAATAAATTTACGACCAATAAATCAACCACATCCTGCCAACGTTTGGGAAGAACCAAACGCTTTTTGGGAATATTAACAGGCACTAAACGATAGCCCATCTGTAGTACTGTCATAATGATTATTTATCAGTGTATTGTTCAGTAACCTTGTTTATCTATATGAATATCACAAATGTTGATACTGAATGTAAACTGGTGTTAATGCGAATTCAATCGATGCTATCAACTCTAATTCTCATTGGCGATCGTGTCAGTATGTTTTAAAACAATGATAAACAAGATCAAACGGACAAGTAAACAACAGAATTGCGTTCAATCATTCAGCTCTATAAGATGTTCGGATGAAAAATCTACTCTTCTTTGCCCTTTACCTTTAATCCCAAAGTCGTCGCAGGCTTACAAGGTAAAAAATTAAGCCGCGAATTTATGAGTTATTATCTTTGACCTACTTAACTGACAAAACGGAGGCAATTTAGAATGTTAGTCCCTAGAGGAGTCAAACAAAGAGCGCAGTTCAGAACACTTAATAAGATTAAACCTGACGAAAATGTCATTAGCTCTCACCGTTGCAAATATGAAATCCGTCAGCCAATTGATGTATTGGAGCGCAAAGATTGTGTGGAGGATTCCAGCCGGCGCGGCGGTTTCGATACGTATTCAAATTACCTCACGAAAACCGAGCCACTATTGAGGGAGGACCCTTTCGGCGTGAGGAGATTTGCGGCGTTGATTGGTCTACATTCCCTCTGAGTAACAAGATATTTGAGTTTGATGTCGGAGCCTACCGCCATTTGATTCGGTTAAAAGCAATTTTCTTCACATGGCCAGATCTTTTGATGCTTATCATTACTATGTATTGGGCTCTCGCCTCGTATTGTATTGTCAATTCTTCAGTCACGACATATCGACGGATTAATGTCACATGATTGCTTTCTATTGACACTTCTTGTGTTCAGCTTGCTGTTGTGTGTTTTCCTTAGAATGTTGCTTGTAAATACATAATCGCGATGTGCAAATTGGATATTCTCTGTGTTTTATTAATTACACCATTTGTTTGCATCGTATTATGTATGTGTTGTTATCGCAACGTAACATCTCATTAATCTTGATAAGCAGGTGGGATTCAGGCTCATCTCAAGGTCTCCGATACGATAAGAGGGTTGTTTAGGCTTGTGACAAAACTAAATCCACTTAATTTCCACCTTTATCACATGTAGTTAAGAAGAAATTCATCCTTTTACGTTGTAAGTTAAAGTCTTATTTTCCTATTGTCCGTTTTGGGGATGTTCTTTCCCGTTTTTCCTAAATTTTGGGTCTTAAGAGAGCCATTTTTTTAATTCCCTTGTAATCTTTCTGTACGTATAATCAACTTCTAACTGATCATCCAAGTTTTGCCTTGCATGCAGGTACCATATTTCGTGTTCCTTCGGTAATTAACAACTTTCAAAGCAGACGGAACGACTAAAGGTGAGCCATCTTCCTGAATTATTTGTGGCTGTCGATTATGTCATACACGTCTATCAGTTGGCACAACAAAAATAAATCATTGAAAACAAAGCACTGAAATTTTTGTTAACAATCCAAACCTGCAACTGGCACTTAAAATAGATAAAGATGTTATTATTTTTGTGAAGACATTGTTCGAGCACTAGAACTGGGTAGGGTTTTGGGCAGTAGGGGTACCGGGATGTACTAGGTAGGTAGTGTGTTGAGGAGGTCCATTGTTTGTTTACCTGTGTGCGACGCGGAGCGGGGGGTGCGGGGCGGGGGCCCGCGGCGGAAGGCGCGTGTGGCCGCGCGTGCCAACCGACTGTGACTGCCGCGCGCCGCAGCACAGCCACTCAGCCACCATCGCCGAGCGCGGCCTGCGCTTATCGGCCGCGGCCGCAACACCACATGCACTTCCAGTGATAACGATTTAAATCCCATGAATTATCTCCGATAAGTATCACTCAATTAAATTAAACTTCAGTTAAGCTATTTTTAATCAAGTGCTCAGTTACGCAGTGCACTTACAAACTACGATCAGCGACATATTTTCGGCAACAATGCGACAACATCAACAGCGTTTTAAAAATATTTGTTTTTGTTGCTATAATTAAATATAGGCCAAACGCGACTCGAGAGCTTCTTGATTATCTTGATCGGGATAACCTTTAAATACTTCTCTTTATTTAGATGAGGACATTTCGAAAGGAAAACGAAGTCAATTTTGTTTTCATTGTTTTGATTAAAATTAAAGGATTGGATTGGTTCGTATCGAACTTTTAAAAGTTGTAGACAGATCTCAATCAAACAAACTCGATGCTTAAACAAATTACTCACAGATCTTTCAATTTCGTTTTCTTGACAAAAATATGAGCATCCAAATGATAAATTTATCCTCCACAGAGTTTCTGTATAATAAATTATACTTATTTTAATTATTTAATTATTGAAAAACTGAAATATATTTCCATTAGTTTATCGCCATTTTTTTTCACTGCATGTAAACTAACATAAGATGACATACTCGTATCATTCCCCATAGACCTCCGTCATTTCAGCAGCCGAATTGCGTAAGTATATTATCCAAAGCAAAAGAATCGATTCTTTCCCAAAACCGACTTTACGTAGTGCATATTGATACGAAAAGTAGTTTTTGGGAAGGAATCGATTCTTTTGCTTTGGATAATATACTTACGCAATTCGGCTGCTGGGCTCCTTTTGCAAGCGGAAAAAGGTATGAATTTTTATTTCATATAGTTCCTGTATTCACGTGAGTTAGAACTATTCCTCCAAAGTAAGTAATAAGTTACCGACTTTGTGTATAGCTAGTGAGAGGCTCATGGCTCATATCGTATTCGTATGCCACACGTTCGTCAAAACACAGCCCTCTCCAAAAGTTTATAGAAATTGGGCGGATATGTTACGTGAATACTAAATTTTTCCTTAGATTTTCTTTTGAGTGTATACGCATGTGTTGAAGAGAATGTGCTGTAAATATTTTCTCTTAGTACGAATATTTGAAGAAAATATTTAAAATACAAGAGAAACTGGAAAATTTGGTTCTCGACGATGATATGACCGCCATTTTGCAATTAAGAATATTAGTGAGCAATTAAGTATACATTCTATCTATCTACATAATTTAATTCGTTATTGTTGAATTACAATAACAAATTCATTTAATTTAACAATAGCATGTGAAACAGAATTCAGAGTTTCCTTTTGTTTATTTAATAAAACCCTTCATCTGTGTTTAACTTCAGCATGTTTAATAATGTATGATGTAAACCTTTGATAGGAATTAAGTAATCTTCGCAAACTGTTGGCTTATTGAGTTCCCTGAATTATGAACAACGTTACTCGGTACGGTAATGAACAATTGATTAATTTACCCTCTTAACATAAACATATACAACCCGTGCAACTGTATAAGTTCGTGGTCCTCATAAGTAAATGAACTTAACTTTCCACTTAGATATCATCACATCACATCAAATCACATCATCAGCCTATTAATGTTCCCACTGCTGGGACACAGGCCTCCTCTCTGTGAGAGGGGATGGGCCGTAATCCACCACGCGGGCCCAGTGCGGGTTGTTGAATGTCACATGTCTTCGAATTTTTGGTTCTAGGACATGCCGGTTTCCTCACGATGTTTTCCTTCACCGTTTTGAGAGCAGTGGTGATGAAATAATTTACACAAAGTAAAGCGCCTGCCTGGGCTCGAACCCACGACCTACAACTTGTAAGTCGCGGCCGATACCACTGGGCCACCATTGCTCACATAAGCGAAATAAGCGAAATAAAGCTCATAGATATCATAAGCGAGGATAATTGTAGTTCAAATTTTTGGGCGCCTACTTACACGTGTCTATAAACTAATACTAAAGAATTATCGTATCACTATTACAAAGGACATGAAATTTGGTGTTGGAGAAGGATTCTTGGCATTTCATGGACAGAATTCTGCACAAACTTCGCCATACTCCAAGAACTCGGCATCAAGCAGCGTCTATCAGCAATAGTACAGAAATTCTTTGGCTATTTCTCAAGGCGTAATAACGACTCCATTGAGCGCCTAGTGGTGCAGGGTAGAGTGGACGGTAACAGACCATGCATGACCGATGAGGTGGACCGACCAAGTAAATTTTTTTCGCTAGTTTTGGATAGTCCTCCAAAACGACTTGGATGTTTGAAAATATTTTTACACAATAAAATCGATGGCTAAAATTTATTCATAACTAAAATAGGATATGTAACTAAAATAATATTTTGCAAACAAAACTGTCGAAAAGGAGATTCAATATTGATATTCTGGCTCCGAGCGGGACACGGCCAGTACTGCGTTCACACTGGGGAATATATACGCCTTAAGGAGATGAAAAAACCGGCCAAGTGCGAGTCGGACTCGCGCACGAAGGGTTCCGTACCATTATGGCAAAAAACTGCATAAAAATTACGTTTTTTGTATGGGAGCCCCACTTAAATATTTATTTTATTCTGTTTTTAATATTTTTTGTTATAGCGGCAACAGAAATACATCATCTGTGACAATTTCAACTGTCTAGCTATCACGGTTCATGAGATAAAGCCTGGTGACAGACGGACAGACAGACAGACGGATCGCAGAGTCTTAGTAATAGGGTCCCGTTTTTAATCTTTGGGTACGGAACCCTAAAAACAACTTAATATCAATACCCGGGTATACGTAATAACAATCGTATTGAGGACATAGGCATTAAATATTAAATAAGTATCCACGTGCAAAACATGCATCATCTAAGGTTCCAACGATCATATACAAGAAATATGACAACATTTTCAGAGATGCCAACACTAAAAATAGGCATCAAGAACCCTGCAATATTCACTTAGATAGAGAAATTGAATAAGGGATGCTTGCCAGAACCAGTGAACAGTATGCGTCGTTCGTGTGAACGCACACAGGAGCACGCTTCATGCTACACATGCATACATAAATCATTAGCTAGGTTGTATTGCTAGTTTGTGTGCAACTAACTTGCCTTGTTGCTATATTCCGTGTGGCTTTGGTTTTTTAACCACTGATGGGTTGTGGTTTTTATAGAGCGATAATAAGGGCGATAGACGTGTTGTCCTTATTATAAAGCACATTGCGCGAAGGCTCACCTGAAGGCCTAGAAAACGTGACAATTTAATTAGTGACAGTGATTGGCAAAAAATTCAAAAGGCATGGATCGACATGCACTACCAAAATGTCGCGTAGCCAATCAACTTCACAACATTTAGATTGTATACCACTCTGTGTAGAGCGCCTGATGGTAAGTGGTTAACGCCAGCGCCACCTATGGAAGTCTACAATAGCAGAGACCTCACCATCCCAGAAAGAAAGCCATATAAATGTTTATATTTAATCAGTTGATTAAATGTTAGTGATCATCCAGCCCGTCCCTTTGCTGTCCCTCCAGCGACGCCCTGAGCCGAGGTTCGTACCCCACAGGGGTTGCCCTCAGCGTGGTCGCCTATGTTAAGTTTTTTGTTGTCCTGGCTGGATGCTACAGTTTAGTCTCCACAAGATCGCATGGTTAAGCAATAGCCAATCACTCTCATTGAACTGCGAGAGGCCACAAAAAATGTGATCATAGGCTTACATCTAAACCACAGTTTGAAATTAAGCTGATTATCAGAACGTAGGCGTATCGGATATGAACGTAGAGAAATTAATTGCCAAATTAAAGCGTGCCCGTCGAAATTCAGTTTAAAACATTATATTCTGAAACCATTGTTGGGGAATTTTGAAACCTTTCATCATTATACTTGATTTCCTAGAATTTGATACAAAGACTGGTAAATACAGTGGATGGGCAAATGTGTGACCATGAACCCCCTTTGTTAGGATATTAGACACGTAAATGGCTCAACAACTACCATATTCTGAAGTTGTCACAAGTTACCGCTTGTCATTAAGCGCTTTACTGGCCTTTTTTTTGCCCGCAAATAGCTTAGTATGTACTTAAGAAGTTGGCATTGCAAGCATTAAGTTCAGTATATTTCGGTGAAACGTCAGTCAACTGACAAGTATTTGATTACCATTTTAGAGTAATCACTTTAATTACTGACATTACAATAAGCCTTATATTTTAAGATTTTAGAAAATCATTTAATTTGCTCCATTATAGAGTACATTTCGGTGAAACATTAGTCGACCGACAAGTATTTGATTACCATCTTTGAGTCACTTTAATTACTGAGATTACAATAAGCTTAAATTTTATTGATATCCTCGTAAATTATCTATTTATATGTATTTTTTTTGTATCAATTATAGGCTTGCGCTTGACCACCATCTCACCTGATGGGAAGCGAAAGTTTATCGAAAAACGACACAGTTTTCGCAACTTCTCTGCTTATTTGAATGAGACAATATTTAAGTTGAAAATAGTAGTACGAACAGTTTGTAACCCGCGGCAAAAAATGTCGTATCTACTAAATTAATTACAGTGAGCAAACCTGGAGTTAACGGTCTAAAATTGTCTACACACAGCGAGCAAGCGTAGTGATTAATGCTAGTTCTTTATATCGATGTAAAAGCATTTGCCTTGTAGTTTTCTACGATGGATGATGTACAACTGTGTATAAACCAGCGAACATCTTGAACTAAAATCTCTGAGCATAATATTTGGGTAGGTTTGTCAACAAGATGTTGTCTCAACTACTTAGTATTCTTATGTACCAAACAGTGCAAAAGGAAATTGTAAATGAGAGAGCTAGTTGTCTTTCTATGTAAAACGTTGTATTCTTGACATATACAGCTGCTGGAGGAAGCTTTAATGTATGTTATGTTCGACCCTGTATTTTTGTACGACGCATAGACATTGGGACTTCGGGCGACGGTTGGTTGGGTTGGATGGTTCACGGAAATCTACATAAAAGGCTGTTGATTCTTTAACAAAGGATTTAGAGGAAACGAAACAATATTTGAATAGGCAAATCAACACGGGTGTTAGAATTTTCCTCTGGACATACAGAAGCTCCCTTGTCCCCCCTTAAATCCAGTAGAATTTGTCCCAAAATGTTGCCAGATAGGTTTTAGTCAGTCTTTTTCCTCCTTGAGACAATTATGGCATCAAAAGCATTACAAAACAATGAGTGGGAGTACAAGACAAGTCAGTAAGTTAATTGTCTAAATGACAATTTGGAACATGGTTCTGCCCATTGTTTCGTTGCAAACACATTTGGCAAGTCTAAAATAGGCCTACCCAAATGTCGTCACAATACGTTTGAGGTGACATAATAAGTTGAACACCACGCTCAGCAAACGAATTGGTGGTATCTATTATATAAAAATGCCTTCTGTGCGAATTTCGGTCATGGCGGCTAATCTCAGCAGATACTATCCATCAGCACGGGATATATTTTAGGACACAAGTCTGTGCACTCTTCTTTCAGCCAGTTTGATGGGACGGGAATCCGACGTTACTGGATAGAGATCACCCACCATCAATTTCTGGACTGCCATTGATAAAATCCCCTATTTTCTGAATTTCTTGTGTAGTTATGTTGAAGATTGTACAATGCTTTATTCAACATTTTCAGGCAATCCATTTGTTACATTTTCCAAAAGGTAGCGCAGTATCTTCATGCAGATTTCGAGCAAAATTTAATCAGAGATACTGCAGTGTTTTACTACCTACATAGCTATTGTACAATATCACAGTCTAGAAGATATGTTTATTTATTTATTTAAGTACACACAAAACACTTAACAGAGAAATGAAAGAATACAGATATAAGAGCGCATAGGTACTGCTGAATTCAATAGAAAATTTCTTCCAGCAGACCTGCGACAGGAAAGTTGGATGATAGATGAAGACATAGTATGTTTACATATTAAAGGGTGACGTCACACAAAACCTGCATGTGAAACATGTAATGTTATAGAAACAGTGATCATATCACAGTGAAATGTGAAAACATGTATTCTAATACACTCCGTCTACTGCGTAGTAGTTATTCTTTACAAGAATAGTAAAATTATTTCACATTTGCTTCTCCGTTGGAAACCTTAAGACTTTTCTTTGCATTTTTACTGCATTTGAAACTGAAAGAGTACTTTACATTTACCATTTTCCTTTAAAGTAACGGAGCTTTGGTAATTACTAACTTATGTTACTTGTAAAAGTGTATTAAAGTACAAAAAACGACGACGTACGTATTTTTCTAATAATAAATTAGTTGGTCATAGTTTTTGCAATATTCGATCGTACATACGTGACGTTATCATTATCAAAGAGAGAATCTGACCGAAAAAGATTATCTCAAACAGAAACACGGAAAGGTCAGCCTCACAATAATTGCAGGATTACTAAGGAAAATAATAAAAGGACAAATACATTGTCGTACATCATTTGGAACATTTTGGTGACCAAAAACATGACGAGTTCGTTATTAATACACTAGCTTCTGTCAGCGGCTTTACCCGCGTGAAAAGTGTATTTTTTTTTATCCCAAGGGAACATTGTACCGGGACTAACTAGCAGAGCCTATGTGCTATTACAGACTATAATCTATCTATAATAAATTACATCTGCTGTTTGGTCTACGAAATGTTTTCTTAAATAATATGTTTTTCACTTCTCATGCTCTGAAATTGCTTATTTGTGCAGGATATAGGCTGCACATAATTGATTTTTGTGCACAAGTGCTAGATACGTTAATACGTATCTACTTATAAATGTATCTATATTAAGGCAAAGAAAATGAGCCATACAGCCACACAAGAATAAGTTCACAGATAGAATTTGTTATTTTATAATATTTACTTTAATTTATTTGCCTGTTATGTGTTTTTTAAGACATAAACGATATTAAAATTTAAATTAAAATACGGTAGATTATTTAATTAATTTAAAAAACAATTTTCTTCAGTATTCAAAACTGTACTAATTTTACTTTGAATATTAATTAAAGAAATGTTATGTTATACTACTTTTTTATTTCCTCGCAATCGAACTGAAAAGCAGAGTTTATAACTCGTCCACAAAACCACTTTATCCTCGACATTACTATCAGCCCTCGCCTTCAGCTCAAGCTGCTAATAGTCTCGGATAAAAATGGTTCGTTTTGTGCACTCATTGTAAAATCTTTTATTTATCACTTGTGTAACACTAAAGGTAACTGTGCGGTGATCGACGCAAACTGTTCCACCATAGTACAGTTTAAACTAGTACGGGGAACAGGATGAATCAGTTCCGTTTTTCAACCTTTTAGTGCCTACCTACATAACTGTGAGGTTTGCAAACTTATTAAGTGCAAACTGTAAACCTGTGGAAGAACTGTGCAAGGTTGCAACCTTATTACGTGCCTGTCTACGAAGCTTTGAAAAATTGTGCAAGGTTATTTGTTGTTTTGGGAAATAAAGGTATTTTTTTTATCTCTGTGCCAAATTTCATATAGATCCGTCCAGCCGTTCTAGTTCAATTTAGTTCGTTCTTGTTAAGTAACAAACATACATCCATCCAAATTCTATCATTTATAATGAATATATTTCCATAATGAGATAGGGGCAAAGCTTTGCTGCCTAATTAGACAAATTTTGGTCTTGTCGTAAACGTTTCAAGTTTACGAGCAATTTGCGTTGAACACAGACTCGCATATGAAATGAAATAATCTCATAAATAAGACCAACTTTTATCATCGTCTACCGCAACAAAGGAAATGGTCCAATAGCAAACCCATAAATACTTTAGGGTTTTTTTGTAACAACAAGGTCGAATAAATAAACTGTTTCAGTCCGTAACGGATTTACCTAACATGTTGAAAATGTACAAAACCAACTTTCAATGTAACATTTTTTGTGCGCAATGAATCCCCAAAACCATTATCATTTTTCAGCGTGCCGGTTCATTGGGTCCGGTTTTCAGAGTAAAAGCCGTTTCCCTTTAAAGCTTATTTAATTAGGCGACAAATTGAACGTAGGTACTGAGTTTGAAACAAACCGACAGAGATGTATAAGGCCTTTAGGTTCAACATGACGAAAAGGCATTTGGAAACATGGAAGTGGGCCTTAATAAACGGGAAGATATTGACCTGCTATTGGAATTAGATTTGCAGTAAGTTTTAGTAGCACAATAAAACGTAAAATTCACATTCTAAGGCAATTTGTAGCAGATAAACATCGTCCTCGTCTTGGGTTTTGATTGACGTTTAAATATCAGTTCTATCGCAGCTGAATATAGGCGCAAGACATATTTTGATTTATGAGACATTTCGAATATTCAGATCATCGTGAACTTACCTCGATGAAGATCTTCTCACGTCATTTGCAGTAATCGATTGCGAAACGCCGACGATTAATTACCGTTATCTGGTACTTACCTGAAAAAGAAATTTACATATTTATAGATCTGAATGTTATGTTATATTGGGTGTGAAGAGAGGAAATAGACGTGGAACTTATAATATGGTGGGTGTTGTGTATGTGAGTTTATGTTTGTAACACCCACGATAGAGAAATAAATTCCTAGTGTGGGGCAACGTTCTTATTAAAGAAAAAAATATATTTAGTATTGGAGCTTCTGTATGATAATCTGACACCTACACTTGCTATGGATTTTTCTGACTGGCATATTTTTACGCATAATCCGAATCCAAGTTTGCCAACTTATTTATGTAGGTGGAATCTATCATCTGTTTTGGCATGGATAATCCTGAAAGGATTTCTTAGATCCAGCGTGAATGTGTTGAAAACTGTCCAAGAAAGGTTTCTACTTCTTTTGAAAATACATTGAACGTGTGTGAACTAAAATAAGTTATTTACAAGCACAATAACTCAGCTCGGATGTTCGTGGGAGATTTTCGTTAATCTCGTCGTGATAAACTAAGATTTACAGAGGTGAGTTTAATAAGGTCTTTTCATATGGATAATTCAAGCAAACTTCGCGTTTTTTTATAGATCGTTTTCTTGGATGAGTACTGTTTTTCTTAAAGATGTTTTTCTTGGTAGCGTAAAGGTGCTGATCACGTGTAAAGACTCTTAGATACTTATTTCCTTTTTTAAGAATTGTTTGTAGGTGTGTCGCTATATTTATGTGGCATTTTGTTGCCGGGTACTTGGTATTGAAGTCAATATTAATACACAAATACAGTATCAAGATCAAGTTGTTTGTAAACTGAAGATTTTATTTCCTATTTTAGATGTTTTATTCATGTAGTTATCAGATTTGGCCCTGTCACTATTAGGATAATTACAATTTGGGGCTAGTGAACTAGGTTTCTAAGCAGATATGTATTAAGTTCGATTTCAATATACAAGAAAAAATATCTCTTTTATAAACCTCCTGTAGGATGTGAGAGACAAGGAAACAACTTGGTGGAAATATTATCCCGATACGTTGTTAAGGGTACACTAGTCGAAAATTCTTCCATAGAATCGTAGTCTAGGGATTATTCCACTGTTTGACAATGTACGTTCAAAATAAATAGTGATATCAATTTGTCTCATCATTATCTAGCCCTGTATGGAAGCAAAAAAAAAAAAATTTGATAGTTATGAGCGTCGAAAGTTCCACATTTCGACACTAATTTTAACGCATTTTTTGGGCGCAAATAAATGCCATAAGAAGACGGAAAATTGAAAAACGGCCACCATACAGGTATAGATTAGTAGTTCAACAATGCCAATAATTTAATTTTGAACAGATAAGTTTAGTCGTTTTTTCATGATATCCAGACTCCCAAAGGTCTGATTATAAAATTTCGCACGCTTGGTTTCGTCCTAAATCATTATCCATTTCGCTACAAATTTGCAAAAGTGTGTATTCGTACGCGAACTAGCTTCCTACTGCTCATCACAGCATCTATCTATTCCACACGTGTTTTCGGTTGATATAAAATGCATTTTAACCCCGCGCACAAAATAGTTCGTGCCGTCGACTAGTGTAACCTTAAGAAAATGCCTTCCAAAACTCGATTATGTTGAACCTGCACTCCTGCTTTATATTTAGCTTACGTTACGTTGTCATTTTTGTAGCATCGTATTATAATGATGTTTAAAAAGCTGAAATACGAAGAAAAATTTATGTTTTTCATGTTTAATGTAAAGCCGAAGAAATCGGTTTAAAGCATTATATGCCTTTGTGGTATCTGATTATAATTATAGTGTGTGCAAAACTAAATAAATAAATATATGCGGTCACTACATTATGATTAACCACTGTAATTGGTGTCTATTTGCTTAAAAAATTAGGTAAAGTTTTCTCGGATTGCAATCTTCTTCTTCACTTTTCGTGTGAGGATGTGGCCACCTTTGGTGTCAGAGTTATTTAAGCCACCTCTGGGAACCTCACAGGCTATTAGATTGTAATTGGCTATTGATTGAGACGTGGCTATTTCAGACATACAATAACTTATTAATATAAGTCCAGGTTTCCTCGCGATGTTTTCCTTCACCGTTGTACAAATGAATTTGAAAAAGTCACATTGGTACTTACCCGGATTTGAACCAGGTTGCTATAGGAAACTTAGATTCTATACCGGAAAATCTCTTTTTTTTTTTGGGACAGTCCCACCGCATTATTCCCAAACCACTGCAACTCCTGAAAGCCAGAATCAACAGTGGCGACCACCAGAAAAGCGCCGAGGCAATGAACCTCGATGAAGTCCCGGATAAAGAATTTAACTGTCTTGGATCCCGCAACGAAATTAATCAGAAAAGAATAACGGAGGAGTAGGAAAAAATAAATCTGAATATATCGTCTGTAGAGATGTCATGTATGGGTTTAATATAAAAACCGGAAAATCTGCCTAAACGACTTAAAATAAGAGTAGGTAAATAAAAATTTCGGGATTGTAGCTTGTTAAAGCCTGTTGACTTCCAAGGTTAGGGTCCCGGTTAAGTGTCGGATTAGGAACAGCGTCACTTAATTATAATTAATTTATTATCTGGCGAGAGCGGTGAAATAAAGGTATATTAAGGGCCCGTTTGCATTTTGTAGAGGTAGAGTACCTACCTACTGGAATGAAATACAATAATTCTTTAGTTTCTAATAACTCTGAGAACAAAGAATAATTAATTTGGAGTTTAAATAAAAATGATAATTAGTTTATTTTCACCAAGTATGACGCATAGTTCATGAGACCAAAAAACTTAATGATTAACTTGTACAAATAGGGAAAATTTGCGTGACAACTGCGGATATCGGCCATGGCTCAGTACGCTGCGACTCATGTGCGAGTCAAAGCCACAGCGCTGGTTTTCGGCAACAGCCTGGCTATTAACAAAATACCTAATTTAAAATAATATTCGAGAGATTTATAAAGTGAGGTAAAAAAATAAATTAATGACTAATTTTATGTAGGACTGATGTAAATGCTTTGAACATTATTCAAGCTTTCGCTCGTTTCACGAGACCTGCTAATGAAGCTTTTATAATTTTTCCTTTTTATTTTAAAATGTGTATAAAGCATAGTATGTTTCCTTCTCGCAAAGTTCTTTGAACTTTATGCTCGTAACTGGATCAAGAAGTTGAAACTTTCAAGAACATGAACTTCCCCTTGAAGGAGCCAAAGGCAGTGTTTTATGTAACTTCATTTGGTTAAAATAACATGTAACAACAATTTCATTAAATAAACCTCGTGTAGGATATTAATAGAGCCTTTTCACACGAGTGCTGTGTTGGCATCACAGTGTTTATTTCACAGAACACAATGAAAACGCTCAAACCCTTTCATATATCAGTGAAAATGCAGCATTGGCGTGATTTTGAATGGACAAAGCAGGTATGGATGGCGGGGTATCGACCAACGTCGAATTACTACAAACGCGCTAAAATTGCTCAAGAATTTTATATCGATCCCAACAGACAGAACAGTACCTATGAAAACCTTCTTTCAGATAGAGTTCTGTCTATTAAATTGTAGGTAAGTAAACATTTACTTTATCGAACAAGATTAAAATCCCTCGTCTTTTGATGTTTGCACACAAGAGGAGGCTTTTAAAAGGGAAAGATTTGCAAGAAAAATTACGAAGAGAGGCTTCGTTCCTTTATTATTCTTAATCACTTTTGTTTCATGTTCACGAAGTATCTGCCTTTGTTACACTCGATTACGCAGCGAATGCAGGGCAGAAATGTACTTACATTTTAAGTTACCACGATTATAATCAGTTAAGAATTTCATTTAAAGAAACGGACGAATGTATATATGCATGTCTCTGTGGTCTTTCTTTCTCCGCTATTCTTAAGAATATTGCCATACTAGAATTGTGAGTGAGTCCGCAATTTTTTTTTTGCTCTAGTGGACGTTCTTAATTTCTGTATTCAATACATTGTAACAAAAATTCAGATTTATTTTTAATTTAATTATGTAATTCCTCGCATGGAATCTTTGAGAGCAATGTAGGTGAAATCATGTCTATTTATTGGTATTTGAGAATAGGATTGCTTGAGCATTATAATTTACCTAATTGCATAAAAGAACCCAACAATACAATCTCCACCAATTGATTATTCTGTACACATAACACCTGAAGACATCGGAAAGCCTTATCTCAATAAAACGTTTACAGCCTAAAAGCAATAAAAAAACTGTTTTTTTTTCGCAACGGACGTAAATTAGAGCCGGCACAAAGTTCGCTAATCCCTAATTAAAGGGCCCATTACTTATTCATGTTATTAAAATCATCAAAGAGTAGAACAATGCCATATTTTCGGGATCCTTTTAAAAATAAATGGGTCGGCTGACCTCTCATTCCCTTTTTACAGTTGACCTGTTTACGCTTGACGTTTAGGCAATTATTAGTTAAACTGCGGTTTGTTGTCGCTAATTATTTTGGCTAATTTGGTTACGTGGTTAATTTGTGTAGGAGAATAGATGACTCCTCATTATGTTCATGTGTGACTAGATTGACGAAGGGACGCTGTCAGTTGCATTAAGTACTGATTTGGGCACAATTATCCCAGTTACTGTATAAATTGATCTGCCCAATATGTAGTTTGGAATAGGCTATTCCAAACTACATATTGGGGTAAGCTTCTAGTCTAACCTGATGAAGCAGAATATATAGCATTTAAAATCAAAACATTTTATTTTAACTAAACCATTTAAAGGCACTTTTGAATTGTCAAACAAAAGGAATTAGTTGCACATTCGCAAGCGTCAGTAGGTCTCTGTGAAAAAGAACGTGCAAGAAACGCTACAGATACTCTTTTTCATCAGTTTCAATTACAAGTATTTGATTACATCACTCTTTTTGGAAAAATACGTAATTATTTGTGAGAACGATGTAAAAAGACGTGCACCTAAAAGCGTCTAGAGTGAAACAAACAATTCAAAGATACAATAAATAATTGAAAACAGCCCGAGACAGCTAAGTATCACTAATCCCAACTGAAGGCATCCGTTCACGAACAAGATTGGCACCACTCAGCTCAACCATCATGAAGGGATCCGTATGATCCAAAATATGTGCCACCATCAGAAAGACATTGTAGATATCATGGCATACTCTCAACTGCCAGGGCACACACAAGTAAACGAATGACATATAGGTACAGTATATATAGTAATGGTAGATTTAAAGTTGGTACATAGTACTCAAACATGTACTGTGCAGTTATATAATACTAAAAGAAATTGAGTGTATACAATACAAAACATATACATATCATATTCAACAGGTCCAACAATACTTCAAAACATTTTACTTGTGACTCTTTTTGACTTATACAACTGTTGATAACCTGAATTCTGTATAAATGACCACAAGCTGTAGATACTGTCAATTAAATTATAATAAATACACAACAAAGTCCATAATCCAATACAATCACAAAGTGAATCATGTTTACAAATAAATTACAATAAAACTAATACTCGAATCGGTGATTCAGATTTTATCATTTACACAAGCTTACATTCAAATTGGTAGCAGCAGAGATAGATAACGACTGAACATCGATAAACAACTGGTATTTAAGTACCTACGTACCGAATGTTATCATGACAATAAAAAGCCACTGTAATAAATAACACTGATAAGATTATAATAGTTTTTGAGCTTAAGTAAATGTTCATTATGTGCCGCATTTACTCAAAGTTTAGTCGTAAAGTTTTCGTACTTAAGTAACTGTTAGGTTTTAGTGTATTCATTTCTTTAAAGTACCTTTTAATTCTACTGGCCTCCTTTGTAGGAAGGTTGGTCATATACCTAATATACTTGTCACCTAGAGTGTTCTTCAAAACAAAAGCAGATATCCTGATAAATACACACATTAGTGTAAAAGTTACAAAAATAGGCATGAGTATCTACTAAACTTAGGATAGGATAGGATAATCCCCTTTGCAGCACTTAAGGTCTATCTACACATATCAGGGCCGTGCCCAGGACGTGCACGGCTGCCCTGGACGGACCGTGCCCCTCAAAATAACATCGTTGTGTACATTTTATATGTACTCGTTCACACACGTCCGTGCACGGGCCAGTGACGAAGCTTCAATGCTTGGGCCCGGCCCTGTCACGTCCCGGGCACGGCCCTGATATGTGTGGATAGACCTTTAGACTCTCATTTGGTCCGTTGTGCTCTACTAAACTTATACATTTATATAGAAGTAAATTTTCCTGTATTTTCCAAAGAAAATCAGTTGAGAAGTCAATTAAAAATAACAAATCAAACTCGAAGATGGAAAAATTATATTGTAATGACTGTCAGATCACCGACAAAGGCTCACAATCTGATACTTTTAAGGAAGTTGAAAATATAATTATAAAAGATTTTCGATCTGATCGTTTTCCGATTATTATTATCTCTTCCAGATGGTTGCATTTAAACAATATTTAGATATTTCCTTCGCCTTTTCAATTCGATACTTAGGATAATAATATTGTTGGAATTGCACAATATTCACATAATTATGTATGGTATCTCTTTGTACATAATTGTGGGCTTCTAATTCTAAATCTGCGTGCCAAAATGAATTGGTGTAAGTATGTTTGTGTTTGTATGTTTGTGTGTTTGTATCCACGCATTTCGCCAAAACTAATGATCGAAACGTGGTAATTTTATTGGATTAAGTATATCTCAACTTAGGACTTAGGTTATAGTGCCAGTTTCATCAATATCGGTTCGGCCGTTTTCAAGATATGGAGCATACAACCGAACACCTTAGCGACAAACAGCACGGATGTGTAAAATTAGTTATTATGGGTATTTTGACAATCGTTTAGGTACGTTACTATGGAACTTGTTCAATTTTTAGTGATGGTAAATCAAAACTAAAAAGAGAAATAAAAAACATTTTCTCAAAAAAATAAACCGTCTTCAAAAACAAAACACTAAAAGTGCAAAATAACTTTCGTTTTGGAAGTCGGTGTCGCTTTCGAAACGAAAGTTATTTTGCACTTTTTAGTGTTTTGTTTTTGAAGTCAATTTTTTACTTTTTGACATTTAAATGAATTTGAGATGTACCCAATTAATGTAAGTGTCTGTACCTTTTCAATTAATGGTACCTTTCAACTTGAAAAGCTCTTCCTATCCAATTTTAGATTGCCGTGAGAACATTGCCAGATGGGTTCCGTCTCTTTGTAAACATTAAAAGAAAACAATTACTCAGGCGTAAATAAAATATCTAACTGTGTACACACAGTAAGATACACACATTATTTAATAATCCAATAGAAACTTACACAAAAGACTATTCATTAAAATATTCAGATTCAATTTATAAAATGTATACAATTTATAAATTGAATCTGAATTCTTTCCATGTATAGAGTGTAAATAGAAAATGATGTTTCTTAATAGAAAATGATGTTTCTTTATAGAAAGACTCATAGCAGCTTAAGAGATTAAAGAGTAGTGCAATGAACTGAAGAAATGGAGTAAATAATATATGTAGATGTATGTAACCGTGGGCGTTCGACCCTGAGGAAAATGCCACTGAAAGGACGTAGATTATTATTCAGTAGGTACACGCATAAACCACCACGATATATAGTTACAGAAATCCCGAGTTATCTAATACGGTGGTTAAGAAAGTTAGTAGTTTAAACACTCTAGTCGTTAGTGCGGAGACATGGAACATCGAGGAAAGTAAAACTCTCGGGTTTGAACTAACTTAGCAGAGTCTATGAAGCCTGATAGTACGGGAGTTAACTATACTTTAATTGTGTTGTTGTCTATCTTAAACTAAGGTGTCCTCGTAGTTAGGAACAAAGTGGAACTTCGTCGTCATAGTTTTGACCAAAGATTCAGGCAGTCCTTAGGCCCTAGGAAACTGACATTCTATCTTCGATAATGTAATTTTCCTGTCAGATGTCAGAACATCCAGCGGACTGCTATAATATACCAGCAAGTGACGAAATCGACATAAAATTCATAATTCGCCAATTAATAATTTTGACACCAATAATGTTGAATACAAGCCATTTTATTTTCAATTTAGCGCGGGAAAGGTGTAAAGGTTGTAAATGTTTATACAATACCCAACTCCCGTCCAGTCACCACTTGGTGCAATCTAATAATGAATAGACGTAAGCATTCAAGTGCCGGTATTCGTTTATTAAGAGTATACCACATCCCTTCCTTTTTATAATATAAATTAGCTGTTACGTTCCATATAAAAGGGGCGTGTCTATTGCTTTCATCTGGCCATAAAGCCGTAATCTGTGCTGCTATTAAGAATTCCAGACGGAAAAACTCAATAACTCCCCGATCCGGCAATCGAACCCATTGCATAATTTTCAGCGTTTGTTGTTTGGGTACTAAATGTTTTCTTAGGGATTTAATATGACTTGAAAATTAGTTATCAAAAAGAAAACAAAATAGTGACATGAAACCTGATTCGATTTGATATAGAATTACATTATCTTCTACCGGTCATCAATTTCCATTCAACCTAATTGAGCTTCGTAAATCGAATGTTTTTGTATCGGTCATATAAATTTTATTTGTGTGTTGTTATAGGTCAAGGGAAAGGCAGTCATCATCATTCATACATGTCGGAACTTGCCACTGTCGTTTATTTTCCTTTTTATAAAAATACCGGATATTACCAGTAGTACAATATAGGTAGACCAGTTTTCTCCTGCAGCCTCGCTCCCGTGACCAACCATGATGTGTAGTCGAAGGATAAGTACATATTCGCGAGCTGTCCAAAACTATAAATATCCTCTGATTGAACAGCATGATTTTCTTCTTGTTTACATCTTTTTAGTTCGCTCAAGTAGTCATGTTTTTTGAATTTATAAACCTTTTTTTATTAGCAACTTTTTGTTATGTTTTTTTTTCGAATTACTTTTAAACATATAAGTGGTATATATTTTTATAATCACCTCTAAAAACCTTTTATTTTGATACCCCACTTGTTGGGCTTGGATGAAAAAAATATTACAACACCAACAATATGGCGCCAAATATCGGCCACTTTGTATTTTTTTCGGATACCACTTGGGTTTTTAAGACGAATATAACGAAACTGTTGAAATCCATCCAGCTGTTTGGAAGATACGAGATGATAAAGAAATTTACAAAACATAAAATAGCAGTCGGCTAAAAAATAATTCATGACACACATAGTCAGTTTAGATTTCTATCAGTGATAGAATTATCGTAATTGGATCAGTCAAAAGTATTCCAAAGTCATCAGTCAGATCAGTTGGTCCTTACCACTTTGAAATATTAGTTTGAAAAATTCTCATCATATTTGAATCAATGTCCTTTTTACGATAAAAGGTACGATGGCAAAATCTTGGGTAAGGGTAATAATCTGCAGATTTTGCGAAATTGGCAGGTATTGTAGCTTCCTATTATGAAAGACTTGAGCTCGAACAGTGAAAAGACTTGGCGAGCGAAAAAATCGATTGCCGTGCGCTTTTTATCAGGGTATTGAGAAAAAAGTATACATTATAGAGCTTTCATAATGTTTGTTTTTTTTGGGCTAGTAATTGATAACGTTATATTGGTTTATTCCAGGCATTAACAAACAAAATGTACCGCGGCAAATATTAATGTTAATTAAAAATACAAATTCCTTAAACTGCATATCTGCATGCCTTGTGGCGTGTAAAGGAACCATAGAGATGATGGTTAGGTACATACATAATCTCACACCTATTTCCTATGAGGGTGCGCAGAAACTATAGAACGCCATCTGCTGAGCTTTTACCCACAGCGCCCGATCCGTGCCACCGATACCATACTAGAACGCACCTTGCGAACGAATCCTTGGATCGGATCGCAAGGATCTTTACACTGGCTCCGATCCGTTCTACGATACATAATTTAATCTACTTCAAGATTGCGTTTGAGACGGTCGCGTGAAAAAATACACAAGGGGTGTTCGAAAAGTAAGCAACATGAGCAAAGTGAAACATAGATGAAGAGTGAAGAGAAGATGAAGTACTACTATAATCTTTATTGCTGAAAACTCTGGCTCCATGCCATTAACAATAAAAGAATAAATCAAAACAGCGTCAATCAAAGCTTCAGTAAAATTTTCCGCCATATTGAAAGCGTCCTGTTGCCACGGCGATCACGTGATCACTGTCACCAGAGACAGAGATCGCATGAGTGGCGTGCGATCACTTAAACGCGTTGCGTTCTACCGCAGGTAGTGGGAAAGCATACACGGGCAGCCATTGGTTACAGAGAACGCATGCGTTCAGATCGCATCGTAATATCGTATCGGAGGCACGAATCGGGCGCTGTGGGTAAAGGCCTTAACACACATAAACGCGCTCCCAAAGAAAAGAGGAAAAACTATGCCGCATCGACATTAGTTAAGGGTCGTAAAATGTAAAGTATATTGCTGGTATACACGCTTAAAGAAACTAATTGTAGGAATTAGTCGAGGAAAACCTATTAATCTAAGGCTCTTAGGAGACAATGCAATACTTAATTGCAGCGACTTTAAAAGCATTTAGGTATCCTATTAACATTAAATACAGCTTTATAAGATGAAGTCACCTGTTTCAGGATTAGTCCTTGTTTATTGTTGTTGTTTAAGAATTGAAAATACACGTGCCATTTGAAAAATAACATAATAAATACATAATCACCTTTATAGCCTTGATCTTGGGTATAAAACCGCTCAATATTTAACGCCGCATTTACAAAGAACAAAAGGCCTGCCCGTTATCGCAAGAAAAACAACTTGACAGTTTCCGAACTACAAATTTAGCTTGGGTAAATACTGAATCTACATAAACGGGCTCATCCCTCGAGCGTGGAGCCCGTATGTATTAAATTTGCATAGAATTCCCAGCAGTATTAACCATGAAAACATTTTTGTTACCAACAAATTATACAAGCTTGCCAACATTTTTATGATTCTTGTATTAAAAACTGGCTCAAAAAATTTTTTCGTATTTTGTCCTGACAGACATAATACCGTTTATTAATTAGGTAACACCGACAACATTATGAAACAAAAGATATGTTATCAGTAATGAACAGTGATCCCCAAACGCGGGTGTGTGCCTAGGTATTAGGATGTTTTGAACCTCAAATTTGTTTTCAATGACAATGAAACGAGCATCATAGCATTCATAGCACCCAAGATATATATTTTTCTGTATGATCTCGTCCGATTTTCATGATCCCACCGCGAAATTGTTACATCCCATTTAATATATTGTGTTAGAAAAACTCGGGAAACAGCGGGAGACCTCTCAAGTTTCGCCTTTGTATGAATTTACCGACACCTGGGCATAACACTGACATTTAGGCATTATTGTAACAAATGCCCGGGTGTGACCACCTGCCCGGGCGCCCGGATGACACAGATGTAGGTCACTAAACTTATTGGAAAAAGTATCGGCATTTTTGTAGCTTCAAACTTTGAGCAATTTATAAGGGTCAGGTAATGATCGATCTGTTATTTATTTCGTGGTGGTTGTGTCTTACATGAGATAGACGCTATATTTACCTAGGATAACACCAACTCAAGGGCAATTACTGTCTTAATATTTTGTTTTATTTTATTTTAAAAAATGCTGCAAAAGATCAATCCGTCAGCCAAAGCGTCAATTACGGTCACGGCCTCACATTTTATCAGTCAATTCAGTTTATTATATCTTTTGAGAGAATATAATAGAATTAATTTATAGTCTGACATAGACAAGCCAAATTCTGCAGTTTTTTTTTTTTGCAAACTGCTTTGTTTTTTTCTCATACTTTTCCTTGATGACTAAGAAGTAATATTTTATTCAAAGTTATTGAGCGAGCTTCTCCAAATGTGAATTCTTTATGACTATTGTCTAGTTTTGAAAATACAAATTCAGTGTTGATGAGCAAAATAAAATGTACTTTGGTATGTAAATAGGAGTAGAATTCGTTGGATCCCTGGGGCAAGATTCAAATAGCCTGTCTTGGACATCGTTAAATTCCACCCTCTCTACAGACCTTCAGCTAATTTGTGACTGAAACATTTTTATATTTGCAAACAGATTTTTGTTATTCACGTAATGATAACTCGTGTTTTGATTATTAGGCAAAGATTGTAAAATAAGTCAAATTGACTTATCGTTAACATCTTCAGAAGAGGGCATGAATGTGAAGCGAATCTAAGCAATCAACCACCATGAGGAGTCTGAATGTAGTTACGGATAGTCAGGACGTCAGATGTAGACGAGGAGTCAGGATAATCATCGTAACGGTATTCGGTTATCCATTTAAAATTTTTTTGTCAGCTATTTATAAAATAGTTAAATAACAGAAATTTGTCCTTTGACCCTAGATGTTTTCTCTGCGACCACGCGTTTCCATTTTCGCCAAAATTAAAACCCTCAATATCAATTTGCAAATTAGCCGAACAATTAATTAGTCTGCCACTAATAATGCAATTAAACCTCCCGTTACTAACACTGACAGTCGTGTGGTGGGCGGGCACCTGTCAATCGTGCGCAGCCATCACTGGCGAATGACATTTGTTAAGGGCCTTCCACATCTTTAGTGCCGTAAAACGGTTAATTTCTAAAGCATACTCCTTAGTAACGGCTAATTTAAATGGTTTAAAAGAATAAATATTTATTGTTGATTCATTTATTCATTTTTCAAAAAAAAAAATTCCTGTAATTAATAGTTATGCTTTAAAAAAAATATTAACAATAAGGTTTTTCGCTACTATTGGATACTCCTCCAAAACGACTTGACTGTTTAAAAATATTTTTACACAGAAAAATTGATGGCTTCATAACTTAAATAGCATATGTAAATCAAAGAATATTTTGCAAACAATACTGTCCAAAAGGAGGTTCAATATTGATATTCTGGCTCCGAGCGGTCACCAGTACCGCGTTAACATTGGCGAATATATACGCCTTAACTAGCTCTGTGGCCCGAAAACGTGAATGAAAATTTAATTATTTTACTGTATATCAAGCCTAGCTTTTCATGTGGTTCATTCACGTGGCGTATAGCTCAGGAACCGTTATTTTTTCGGTATTTTATACCGAAAAAAACTACCTATCTTATATGCATGGCGATACTAAAGCTTTGTAAAAATGAAAAAAAATCCTATAATCAGATCAATATTTCCAGAGATTACCTCTTTTAGACTAGAGCGGATGAAGTATTAGGGTAAAAGTATTGGAAAGGGGACTCATGAACTGATGAGGCTCATGAAGACGTCTGAATCTTAACTATTAGTTGCACTCTGAAAATGCGAAATAAAACATTTGTGTCAAACAGTTGTAACAAGGTATTGTACTGAGAAACAGCAATTTTCCTTCGCTATTTGAATTGAATAGCAGTAGCTTTCAATAATCGTTAGTGCTATCGCCCATTAAAATACACTATAAGATATTGCTAGACGAAACACATTGGAATGGAATGCGGAAATAATAGTATGATCTTAATTCATGTATTTGTATTCACAGTGTGTTGCCGAAATGAATGCGCGTGCAATTGTTTATCAGTTCTGTTCCCCGATCATTATATCAACGTCAATGATCTATTTATTGGGCGCACGGTTGGCGCAGTGGTTGAGCGATTGACTGCTGCGCTGCGTGTCGCGGGTTCGATTCCCGCACGGAACAAATATTTGTATGATCTACAAATAGTTGTTCCGGCTCTGGGTGTTTGTGTATGTGAAATTATATGTTTGTAAACGCACCCACGATACAGGAGAAATTCCTAGTGTGGGGCAACGTTTTAAAAAAAAAAAAAAAAAAAAAATCTAAAGCGCTGTTACGTAACTTGGGAGAGGCCTATAATATCTTCAGCAGTAGACTCCGTTGACTGATTGATTTATTTCTCAAATTAAATGGGTAAGATGTGAGTCAGATGTTTGTGGGGTTATACAATGGTATACGCTTCGCTTGTTAGTAAATACCAACTGTATAGCCCGTAGTGTTTCAACTGTTTAGAATGTTGGTTTCTTGAATTTGACTTTTGGGGTCATATTTTGTTGATGTACCTAATTATAGCTTAGTAGTGGTAAAGTTCCTTGTGAAAGGGGACCCTAGGTATCTTTTTTCTGTAGCGTAACAGTGATCCAGTTTGAAGAATTCACAATTTTTGAAATGCCTTTTACCTTTTATTTTTTTGTTAGATAGGCTCACGGTTGACCACTATCTCATCTGATGATAAGCGATGATTTGGTCAACAGTGAAGCATGGAATTGATACATATTCCCGGTAAAAGGAGCAAGGCATGAAGTTCCACGCTTTCTAGGTAGACGTAACCAACGAAGCATGTCAGATATAAAAGTTGAAGTACAACATCAGATATGGACTGAATGGTTATTCCGTTACAAAATAAAAAGTTTTCGATACGTAAATAAAAACAGATTGATTGCCCGCTAAATTAAGTGCTGAAACAATTACGACACAGCTCGTTGTCGCATCAGTCCGCCCAAATCTTGTTAACGCCCGGCAAATTCGGCTTGTTTTCTTGAAACTTCGGAAACATTCCGTGATCAGACAACGTGGTGACTCGTGCCAGTATATCATGTCTCAAAAATACATTAGCACATATCATTTGCATGCAGAACATTCGAACAAGTCTGGGGTGATTTAACATGTCCGCGTTCGCTTCCAATAAGGCGCACATGCGCTTCAGACAATAGTTTAGTGGCCAAATTGTTCGTCTTATCATTATCATCTCGCAACAATACTAATAGTAGAATTAGCCTTAGCTCGTAACTAATTGAGCTCGTCGCCGCCTCATTAATGTTGATGAACACTTTATTTACTGAGACACGGAGTAATTAAGCAAGTATTTGTTTTATGAATACTTCGGGATCCACAGTCACAATATAGAATAGAATGTATGAGTACAATAGAGCTCTTTAACGTTGGGTGCTCTCAAAATTCGAACATAGAATCACAAAATTGAAAGTATACAGAAGGGCCACTCCCGCCGTTTTGAAAATTGACAGCTAAACTTGACAGATTCACTAGGGTTGCTATTTTATATTGATGGTGCATTTAAAAAAAGAGTAGGTTGTATAAGTTGCAAACATAAATACATCGATTCGTCTAAACATACATCATGTCATGCTTACATGCCTTGGAGGGTAGATAAAGCATCAAATGCACTCGTGACAGCCACGACTGAGCTCGGTCCAATATTTCCCAATATTCCCCGTTAAATCACAATGTCAATGTGTGTGTGTAAAATTAAGCTTTTTTCGTAGTGGCCTCTCTGTCTGCGGCGCGCCGCCGCTTACTTACTTTGTGATAGAATACAGTGCGGAAACCGCTTGACAACATCATGACGGCAAAATACCACTGCCAATTGTCAACTACAGTCGCCAATATTGAAAGCACCCTTATAGTGTTAGACAGAATGCCAATTTTTTGGATGTCTGCTTTTTGGTATTGATTGTACTTTTATGTGCTGTTTCGGTGGAAAGTAGTGACTCACTGCCAATTTGGCTGCAACCACCGATACAATATAGACAAAAGATATTCGATCCTGTGTATTCGATATTACACATTAGATGAGTCGTTCAAGTATTATTATCTACAGGGACAACTTCTATCAATTAAGTATTTCTAATAATTGCAGTAACTGAAATTGGCTCTGAAATAAAACAATTTTGGAGTACTACAAGCAATGGATCGGAATGGATTCTGGGTTCAATTCAAAGACTGCAATATTAATGTGCCGTCTGTATCTCTGAACCGTTAGCCGCGAGGGTCGCTGGGGATTCGTTGCCATAACGGACAGGTTCAATGAGCATATAAATTGAATATTAATGTATGTAATTGTGAGACAAAGCCAGAATTGTGTCTTGAGACATGTTAGCTTTTCTTATATACAATCTTAATTAACGGCAAGCAGTGCATCTGTGTGTATCAATGGTGTTCTGACAATTGACAGATGTAGGCAACTAGGAGCGACAGCGATTAATTGAGCGTATACACATTGCAAGACAATAACACTAGGAATATGCTTTGAGGAGGAACTAGATTGCGGTCGATTGACATAGACTATTCACATTACCGTTCAGATTGATCGATACAGTTTTATGTATGACAGCAGTCTTCAGAATCTAAACTAATATTCTATACAGGTCATATAGTTCGTTAGTTTGTAGGAGCTAGAATTCCGAAAACCCTTTTACTGATAGGAAGCTACATCTATCTATATTCAAAAAGAATGGTTCTTAAAATATTTCATTCTATATCTCATTGATCATTTTAATAAACGCTTCTTTCTCTCCCTAAACGCTTCTCTCAACACTAAAGCATCAGTTGAAAGCGGGCATGCGATATGGCGTACGACGTAATTATGTCTCTGGCTATATCCGTGAGGGCACGCTGCCAAAGCCCGGGCACTTGCTTATCGTCCGTCACCTGAACAACTGAAGCGTAAGATGACGAATCGTGGAAACGCGTCAGGTATGACAATGCGAATGTCTCCGCGTTTGAGTCAGGGTTTGAAGTAGTTATGTTTGGTGGGTGAGTAATCTGTCTGTGGAATCTTGGGCAGACTAGACGGGCTATATGATAAGATTTAACGGATAAAAGGTCAGAACGTCGTAAGATATAACTGTGATACATACGAGAATACATAGCGTCCTTTGAAAAGTCACTGGCACTAGCGTAGTATCTAGAAAAATATTTATGAATGAAGTAGAGTAAAGTGTCAATACTCAGATCAAGACCATAGCACGTGGTTGACGTGATTACTTGATTTTATTCTGGTCACCCTTTAGAGATAGGTATATAAGTGATTGTATGACAGATATTAGCTTGGTCAGTTTTATCTCTAAATAATGTACTATGTGTTACATAGTCTAGTTCAGGGATGGAAAAACTACCGCCCGCGGCCAGTCTATTTTATTTTTACATATAAATAAATTATTATTGGAAATCTTTTTTTAAATCAAGCTTTTTCCGTATTTTTCTCAGCAAAGCCTTTCATTTGATACCCATATCATCACAATGCACAAAAAATACTAGCCCGTCAGCTTGGGCCATCCGCCATATTGGATTTAGAATGACGTCACTTAGCTAACCATGCAGTGTCATCCAAAGTAAAATAAAAGTGTATGCAAATTTTTATCTTGATCGGTGGAGGATAACTGCTTTATAATTCAGTAGCAAGATTTGACCCGAACACACTTACATACATATATACATTGCAAGTTAAATAAAAGCTTGTAAACAACGAACTGACATATCACTATAGAAACGGTATGGTTAACGCCCGTAAAACAACCTGTATAATCCCAAAATCCCATCGGCGCAACAAAAAAATCTTTTAATACCATACGAAAAATACACTCGGTACAGGAAAACAGTAAAACCGTCATATTTTCATAAAGACCTTGCTCTAAAAATACAAGTACATTTCACCTAATTAGTGTGGCTCACGAGACTGAAAACTGGGGTTGAGGTGTCACACGTGTCAAAACACAAAAAGAGAAGATTGTTGGTTATAGAATACGGAGTCACTGAACCGTTCGTAACATACACAAGATAAAACATTGCAGGGAAACTTTGCAGCTGTTGATCGAGTAGGGCCCCGAATCCTTTATAGCCTTAAATTTCTACGAACGGCACTGAATATAAAACAGTGGAACATTTTCGTATGATTCGACACGCTTGTTTATACTATTTTCTTGTTTGTAAACAGCTATGCGAGGCACTAACGAACATTGAATGACCTTTCTGAATATATCACGCGATATCACCCGAACTCTGACCACTGTGCATCTACTTGTTTATATATTCCTTTTTTGAAGAGTTTACATTTTTTTTAAACTGACAACGCTAAATTGTTGAAGCTCAACATGGGGTCTAGATAGAGTAAAAATCTGTCAGTAAAAACGGTTGTCCATGGTTTAAAATGTTTGTGAATGACAACGTGGCATTTCGGTTTAACGCATGATGTCATTTTGGAATTTCTACCAATCGATGTCTCGGATAGAGTGTCACTAGGTTTTATGGCAATAAAAGGAATACTTTAAAATCGACATCCCTTTTCAAATCAAATCAAATCAAAAAGATCTTTATTGACATAATAATTGGTTACAGCAATTTTGAAGCCTCTGACTCCCGAACTAGGCGGACCTGTATGACAGGCGTCAGCGCCCTCCGATTTGTTTCATCTTAATATCTAATGTCAAATCATATTAAAATTAATAAAAATATTTAAAATGTAGACAATAGGAAAATAAATTAAATAAAGGAAATATTAATAATACTAATTGTTATTATAATATCGAATGTCAAATCAAATTAAAATAAATATACAATTTTGAATGAAAATTAATGAGTGATAATAATATAAAATTATGGAATAAAATGGACTAAAACTAAGTCTTATTCGTGCTGTGTGTGTGTATGTGTGTGCGTGTTTGTGTATGGTACGTTTTGTTATGTTTATTTTTCAATTTGGAAATTAAAATTAAATTTGGAGGAAAATTATTAATAAATATTAACAAAAATATTTAAAATGTAGACAATAAGAAAATAAAGGAAATATTAATAATACTAATTGTTATTATAATATTGAATGTCAAACCAAATTAAAATAAATACACAATTTTGAATGAAAATTAATGAGTGATAATAATATAAAATTATGGAATAAAATGGACTAAAACTAAGTCTAATTCGTGCTGTGTGTGTGTATGTGTGTGCGTGTTTGTGTATGGTACGTTTTGTTATGTTTATTTTTCATTCCATTGCATATTGAACCTGTTTTTCCTCATTCGTATTCATAGACATAGATAATGGTAAACGAATGAAAAGACGCAAGGTGTGACCTTTCGTTAACGAGGCCATACATAAGTGAAAAAACGAATTTGTTTAAGATAATCCCGACTCGAAATAAAAAACTTTTTTTTAAAAAAAACTTCGCAATTCTCTTACTCGGATTTTTTCGAGGTTATTTGAAGAGCAAAAGTTTAATTTACGAAACGAAAACTCCTGCAAATGTGGCAATCGGGTGCCGGTGAAAAAATTATACAGCGAATAATCCACTCTCACTGTAACTTCAACCATTTTGTAATGAAAATATGCGGTTTAATTTTGTATTTCGTGCGGCGACATTATACGGTACAGTCCATATTTTCACTGGCAAATATTTTCAGCAGTCCATTGTAATTTACATATTTATTTAGTCGTTTCATTGTAAAATACGTAGATTAACATTTATCGGGAATCAGTAACGATCATGTTTGATTTAAAAAATATATCCTGGAGTTGTTTACCAATTTAATAGTTTGATATCGTTTGTACAATTGCGACGTGGGTTGGTTGTATTGTTTTATGGCTGCGTACATAGGAACAACAATAGTAGGGTCCGGAAGGTCCTGTTAAAAATTACTGCTGTTACTGAATGATATAATTTATTTATAACTAATAAGATCGCAACATGTAATCTGTGTAGATTCTCTGCAATGTTTGTCATAAAAGTGGAAGAATAGTGGAATATTTATTTATTTATTTATTAGGATTTCTTTCTTTTTCTTTAAAAAAAAAAACGTTGCCCCACACTAGGAATTTCTTCCTGTGTCGTGGGTGCGTTTACAAACATATAAACTCACACACCCAGAGCCGGAACAACTATCTGTAGGTAATACAAATACTTTTTCCGTGCGGGAATCGAACCCGCGACACGCAGCGCGGCAGTCAATCGCTCAACCACTGCGCCAACCGTGCGCCCAACATAGGATCACCAACGAGTTACACAACATCAACTTATACAGACAATATAAAATTCAATAATCCCATCCTGTTATGCACACTCAATTATAGGTAACCACAGCTTACACATGTTCGAATTAACACGCTCTACACAAATACAATTGATAACATTACAATAAAATTGAAAAAAATACGAAATTAAAATAACAGAAAAAAACTGAATTATACATAACATTATAAAGATTAAATTAAAATCAACAATAAAATATAGATTCAATTTAAGCATTAAAGATCAAAGCGCTATTATTATTTATTTATTTATTATTGGAGTGAAAAATCGAAAAGTCAAATGTCCTCAGCCCAAAAGTGCTTTTATAACTTCCCTTTGAAAGTGTTAAGTGTGTCGTGATTGATGTCAATGTCAGCTTTACGGCATACAGCGTTATAAAATTTAGTTGCCCTAGTAAGGAGAGAGTTGTTACCTAAATTGGTCTTGCGCGAAGATGGTCTGAACAAATTGTAGGTGTGGGATCGTGGCAGTCTTCTAGGGACAATGATCAACACTTTTGACAGAAGGTCTGTATTTAACCTAGATGTCATTAATTTGTGGAGGAAGCAAAGGTCCAGTTTCTATATTACGAGCTTTATTCCCTAGTCATAAATAGAAGTAAAGGCTGAGTGATTGGATGTATGCTATGTTATCAGCTAAGGTTCACAATGTCCAAATATTTACACAAATCGATTTTCTACTATAGCTTTAGTTGATGCTAAACCGGGTATTATGAATATAACCAGCCTTACAGAAAAAATGCACCAGTAAAAAGTCCTGTGACCAGTAACATGAGAAGCTATTAATCAAAAGGTAGTAACTGAATTAACTAGCATTGTTGAAACAACATTTCAGTGAAATGATTAAGTGCCTCGCTACCATAATCTTGTTTACGGTTTATGTACATTCTGACAAACAAATTTATATTTACTATTTGTGTATTTTGCAGCTTAAAACTAAACCCTTGGTAGAAAGAGAATATTCAGGGCTGGTCCACTGAACTTTTAGTGACGTTTTTGGGTTTAGAATAATATGTATGCATTTTTAACAAGCTACAAGTTCAATTGAGTTGGGCGGCATATCATTACAATAATGCCTCCTTATGTAGATTGTTCGTAAATATAAAACGCTGCGTGAGGCTGCTACGCCGCGTAGGTCTGCTACGCCACGTAGGACTGCTACGCCGTAGAGATCTGCTACGCAGCGCAGACTTGTTACGCAGCGCAGTCTTGCTACGCCTGGCTAACCCCTTTCTAACATCATAGAAATAGTTCTACATTCTTGTTAAGTTATAGTTAACGTAACAAAGAAAATGCTGAAACTAAACTAAATACTAAACACCGTGCCATGTTTGTGAGGTGAAAACCAGTCAATTAACTTGGCAGTGTTAGCATACTAAATAGCTTGCAGTCTCTGAATGTTGTAAACACTTAATAGTTTACCATAATTCAGACATTTTCATAAAAGACTTTTCAGCTAGTTGGAGATAGTTCCAATTGCTGATTTAATGTCTTTAATTTTAATTAAGTCTGTCATAAATAAATATCAAGTTAGATGTTTTGACAGATTGATATTAATAACAATAGCCAATCAATAATTTAACAAAAGATTTGATTACAGATATAATTGGAAATACTTTGAGAAACCGCGGTTGAGTTAAATGTAAATCAATTTACTTTCTTCGGTTATTAAACTTAGAGGCATTTGTTACTATGAAGTTAACAAAGTAATTTTTTTTCTCGCGCATGTAGCATGATACACACGTTAGCCAAAGCTGGTGTTGGTGTAGTCTACAATTAAGTTCTATGGTGTATTTGACACGTTTAGTGTACCGTACCCAAAGGGTAAAAACGGGACCCTATTACTAAGACTCCACTGTTCGTCTGTCTGTCATTCTGTCTGTCTGTCACCAGGCAGTATCTCATGAACCGTGATAGCTAGACAGTTGATGCAATTTTCACAGATGATGTATTTCTGTTGCCACTACAACAACAAATACTAAAAACAGAATAAAATAAATATTTAAGTGGGGCTCCCATACAACGAACGTGATATTCTTGCTTTTTTTTGCGATAACGGTACGGAACCCTTCGTGCGCGAGTCCGACTCGCACTGGGCCGGTTTTTTTATTAATTGTCGTTCTCTTCTTTAACTGCATTTACGGAAAGATAGAAGCCAGAAAATCTTGCCAAAGGGTATCGTGTTACCCAGTTACTGGGTTGTGGCAGCTCCATGTTAGATACTGGTGCTTAGCTGCCTCCCGATAGACTGTAAGCTAACCCCAATGTTGTTGGGAATAGACTAGGCAGATCATGGTTTTATTTTTAATAACAAGTTAATAATAAAAATGGGAGGGAGAAGTATCTACTCATTAGGTATTTGTATTACAATCCCGCAATAAGACCAACCAAAATGGAAATAACAACTCTCTAACTTAAAAAAATCATTTTTGAAACACACCAGAAAAATATTCACGGCTTTGAATAGAGCGTTTTAACAAATAATGGTTCGCCTGAGAGGCCATTATATTTCTCTTGAGGGTCTGTCATCTGAATTATTGAATTGAATTTTGAAAAGTTGGATTTGCTGAAATTATTTTTTTCTGCATTTTCATTTTATTTTGTTCCTTTTTAAAAGCTTGCAAACTTCTAATAATCTATTCTAAGAAGGTACCATATAATCAATTTAGTACCAAAAATTGCTCGTTTAACAAGTACTTCTAACCGTAACTAATTTTATAACAATGTACCTACCAATATTTATATGTATACGTATATACTCAACGAAAAACGTAATCTGAATAATCTGAGCTTTTTGAAGTTAGGTTTTTAATCAAATTTTTTATGCCTAAGAACTTGATATTCAAATAACCGTAATTAATATTGAGCATCATCATCTGCTAAACCATTATATGTATTAAACCTATACCTTCCACAAGTAAAAAAAGCTTTTCTCACAAAAGCTTCCAACTTTAAAGTTCAGACATTGAAATACCCACAGGATCTACTTTCTTCGAAAAAGTATCTACTGAGTTTAACAAAACTTCTTTCCAAATCTATTCAATTCAATTCTCTCGAGTGGCTTTCAATTCTCTTTATTTTAGCAGAAATACGTTTCCTTGTTACCACAACTGATTGTTCTACTTTACCTTTAAAAATTTCAATTATTTTACGTTAGATATGTAGGGACATTTAAATAGAGTTTTTTGGAAAAAAAATTGTGAAGTGAAATTGGTGTAGAATGGAAAAGTTACACTTCACTTCTTGAAGTACCTCCTCACGCAAAACGCTTTGTACCGTATGGTCCAAAGTCACTAATGGCGTGTCTGCCATGTGGTGTCAGATGGTATCTATCGGTGCTACTGTTTCTGATAATATAGGTTTGAAAACTATTAAAACGTAGTATATAGCAAAACACATACCCTCTCAGATTGCCATCATTTACCAGACGCCATCTTAGGTAGGTATACTTTATTGCATACCATAACAAGCACGTAAAAAACATCTATACAAGTGTACAATAGGCAGTCTTATCACATAGGGCAATCTCTTACATTTATAAGACCGTAGATTGAAACATAATTATACGTAAGTATATCTTCAGTCAATGTTAGTCTATACATACAATTATAAATAAATGTTTCAAGTTCAATACATTTATATTTGTATTAGACAGGCTTCAGTGAACTTACGACTTTGTGGCTAAGATATCTTTTCCAAATCCTTTGAGATTATGTGAAGTAATGCGTGTAATAACGTCGGCCTTTCTTAGATTTTTGATAGTAGATATTCTATCAAATGTTGTAATGAGGTTTAGAAATGAACCAGACTTATAGAGATAACATGGTATTAAATGGATTTATACCTAACTCAAAGTTTAAACTTCATCATCTGCCTAGCCTTTTTCCCAACAATATTGGGGTCGGCTTCCAGTCTTACCGGATTCAGCTAAGTACCAGTGTTTTACACGGAGCGACTGCTTATCTGACCTCCACAACCCAGTAACTGAGTAACACGATACTTCTTGGCTAGACTGGTGTCAGATCTCAAGCTTCTGACTACCCGTAACGACTGTCAAAGATCTTCAAATGACAGCCGGGACCAACGGCTTAACGTGCTTTCCGAGGCACCGAGGAAACTCGGTATGTTGAAATGGTCACCCATCCACGGACCGACCTTGTCAAGTGTTGCTTAACCTTGATGATCGACCCGTGCGGCTATTATTATTTAGCCACGAGCTCCTCCTCAAAGTTAAAACTTATTCCAGATTATTAAATCCCATACTAAAAACATTGTCTATACACTTTATTAAATTAAACATTAACAGTCTTATTAATAAAAATGGCGTATTCCCAGCTTACTCCGAAGTTACTCTTGGACTAGCTAATCCTGGAGTAACTAAGGATTAACATAGATCTAGCAATGTTATTAATAAACATGGAATAACCTCGGACTAACTATTCATTTCTTAGTCTTGGATTTACGCGTATTGTCTGGCAACCCAGTTGAATTTAAAAGTAAAAAGAATGAACTAGTGAATGAAAAATAAGCAAGTTGAAGAAATTATGTAGAAAAAAAAAACAAAAAATGACATCTGCCATAGAGATTTGACAGTAAAGGTGAAGGATCCCTCCTTTTCAAATTATCGTATTACCTTTAAACTTAAAAAATACATAAAATAATGATTATTTAATTTGTAATTTCGTTGACTAAAGCTAAACAGCTGCAAATGACCTTATTTTTTTAATGTTCCACAACTACGAAATAAAAAATCAGAGTCTATGTAATAATTGTGGTTGCGAGAGTTTTTGGCGGGATTTTTTCGAGTGTAGTTCAGCGGCTGTTAATATTATTTGCAAATTGATTCCTAGTGGATATTGTGATATTAAATTGGTGTAGTTTTATGTCTCAACTCTTTACGCAACTGGTCAATCTGCGAAAGCATTGACAGAAGTGATCTCGGGATAGTGGAGCGGAGAATTTCATTGTAGTATTGACTACCTCCCGCAAAGCTTACAGCCTTCTTAGCAGTCTGAAGGCTGACTTGATACAATTTGCTGCCAAATACTCCAAAAAACATTAGAATCTGTTGCATCCGCATTCTAATGCATACTAAAGAATTCAAGAAGGATATTATGCACTGAACACGAGGCGGTATGGTCTAAGACCTTAGCCTGCCCGAATAGGGCGATGCAAAAAAATTAAAAATATTGTGGTTGCCATAGTTACACTACTCTTATTCCGACCTTAAACTAGCTGGCACCATGGTTTAACTTTTAGTCCGAGACTAGTGTCAGATTAGTATAATCCCTCCTTATTCCGTGTTTATTAATACGGATTTTTTTTAGTACCAACCTTATGCTTGGAATAAAGTTATTCTTACCTTATTCCACGTTTATTAATAAGACGGTAAAACACCAATTTTCATTTCATAGTTCTATTATCATAGAGCAGTGCAAATTCACTGAAAATTATGTAGATGGTCTTCTAGCAAACACCTAGGTCCTTTACCCAAAGATAAGCCATAATAATCTTTGCACAAGCGTGTGTATTGCCCTGAGCACAAACTACGTTGAACCGTGTAGGAGTCAGACTGTTAGGGCAAACACTAAAGATAATGAAACCAAATGAACAGAAGCCGAGAATAACAATCCTAGGGTAGAATCCAGAATTTAGATTCCATGCCTTGTTTATGGGCAACCGAAAAAATACTGACCCTGCAAAAAAAGGAACTTCTAAATCGTTGCCTAATTAAAAACATAAAGTATCCGAAAAATAAACTAATTATTCACAGTCCATTTATCCAAAGACCCTTAACATTTAAAATCCAGGCTACTTATTCACGCGATGTTAAACTTATTCAAATAAAAATTTAGCGGATGAAACTGCTGTAGTGTGCTCAACATGGCCCCTGGGCCCAACTAATTGCCAATTACGGCGCTACCGAAAGTTGCTTCAAAATAAACTCGGACGTTGATAAAGAAAAACGATGTATTTATCTTACGCCCTGTTTTATAATAAGCCAGCCTTGTTTAGAAACAAATAAAGATAGTTGATTATTTAGCTCGTGGGCTCCATTTTGTATCTATTTTTCTTCTGAGTCTTTGTTGAAACAACATTTTTCTCTTTACTAATTATAATTTAATACCGTTATTAATTTTACGTGTCCAACATAATTGTAAAATAAAATATTTTCCAACAGAATTTTCTTTTACATGTGAAAATTGGTTACAACGGCATCTAGTGGCTAAGCTCGCACTTACCTAGTTTCCGAGCCCACTACGGTCCAACCCCGCCGGCGTCGTACGGCGCGCATTTCAGCCGTGACGACGCGGTCGCGGGTTCGCCGGTGGCGCGCGTTCATCGATGTTCGCGCGGTGGCGCTCTCATCCGTCTCTGCGATTGGCAACATAGTCCCTTGGTTCGTTTCGAGGCAAGAGGTTTTGGCACTGCAGTCTAGATGTCGCTGTTTAAAATCGCGTTACATTCTGTAACTGCTTGCAAAAAACTTTGGTTGGAGAAAAGTATTTTGTGGTAAGTTATTTAATAGCAAAATAGCGTATATTGGCATAAAGAAAAACTGAGAATAATTAAAGGCCTATTAATGAAAAACATAAAATAAATGCTTGTAATAGTCCGAACAATATAGCCTTGAAAACCACTGTTAAAAGTAAACACTTCATTTTGGTAAATTACGGCAATGTTTCATTTTCTGAAAAAAATATTAAGGTCAAATTATCTTAGCAAGATTTTAGTAAAGTAAAAGTATCCTTTGTACAATTTTCAATGAATAAGCGTTTAGATTTTCGTGGAAAACGGAAAATTATTATGTGTAGTTAGTTTTGGTGATGTACAAAAATTTTTCTGAAGATATTCCTAACCTTCTATCTACATTGCTAAATTATTATAATTGGTATCTCGTCTTTACCTATTATTACGTAATATCTAAGATACAAAAACAATATTAATATTCATGGGTTTATGTTTATCTTATTAAAATAGTCTTTGATTACAGGAAATTCGAAACGAGAAATAGGTCCCAAAACATATTAGTTGGTCCCCTAGAGGGGTCGTTTCATTTCGGAACGAGACGTAAGCCCGAGTTTGTAAACAAACTATTGTTATGTTATGGTTACATTACACTGAATAAACACAATACGTAAGATAGTGTTTTTGGGCCAAAAACTCAGGCAGGTATAAAAACTTAGTAAAAACGTAAAACGTAGTTATTATTGTTTGATTTATTTATCGTCTTTACTAACTTAATTTATTACTGCTAATACTATTGTTAAGGGTTTAGAATAAGCGTGTTATTATATTGAATGTCGTTTTGTGACAATTAAACACTTTTTAACACGTTTTTATTAGCTTGGCTTACCAAGCTAATAAAAACGTGTTAAAAAGTTACATTGATACATAGATACTTATATCTATGTATCAATGTAACGGAATCTTTGAACGTGATTTTCACCCCCTTCAAAACGTGGGATTGACTTGAAACTTTGCACACTTACCAAGGACCGATGACAATGCAATAATTTAGTCAAAGTATAAATAATAATATAAATAATAAATATGTCGCCGCGGAGGCGTGGATTTGCTAATTCGTTATCCGAATTAATAATTTTAATTGTAAATTAACACAAACTCCATAATCCTGTCATCTCTGAGATTTCGCTAGAACTATTAAATGTCTATTTAAGTTGGTTTTTAGGTTCAGTGCCATCTATTGCCTTATTGTGGCATTAGTTATTGATTTGTTTGAATGAAGATCATTTGATAAGCTAATTTTCAATGTTTAATTAATACGAGATGTTTAAATAAAACGGGAACACTTATTGTAGGACTTGTAGATTTGTTCTCATTTTAACTATTGCACATTTGACGAAGTAAATATGTTTGATTATGACCTAATGTTATTCTTATTACGAAAAGTTGTCAACAATGGCGGATGTTATAATTTTAATGACCAATAACTAGATTTAATAATTTAATACGATAACTAAACAAATTTGAGTAATTGATTAAATACTATAAAGTAATAAGACTATTTTACACAGCTATGTAATAATGAGAAACCTTCTGATTAGTAAGATGTTCAGATCACCGGAAACTTGGATAGTTTTGAGTTGAGGTGATTATTTTTAGTAATAATCTACGAACAACTTTGTATTTGTGAGTATTGGGATTGTTTAATGTTAAAATAATTAACTGAGCAGCATTTTAGTATTGTTTGTTAGCTTTATTCAACTATCCAAGTAATTAGTGTCTAAACAAAAATAATATGGAAGTCCCGCCCACTTGCAACGCGCATCGCGCGTATGGCGAGTGTAAAATAATAACTGTTTAATAAATCTGATTGATTAGATGTTTGAAAACCTTATAAACATGTAACGCCAATTGTCTTAAAGTGATTGTGTAAACTATAAAAAGATTTAAAAGAGTATCCTAGAGTTTCTTGCTAGGTCTTCTTTAGAGATCGACGAGGGATTGCGACCTAGCGAGCCACCATGTGGTTTTAACTTCAAATTCGAATGAAAACTCAAAGTGCCTGTAACTAAGTCAAATAAATACTTTCGAGTTTCAATCCAGTGATGTGTGTTATTGAAGTTTACCCGTTCCTATGAAGAATGAAGGAATTGCCTCTAGAATTGGAGTTGTTGATGGTGGTCCTATAACTCATAGGTACTTCGACGTGACAAATATAAATAATAATATAAAATAACTAGGCCAATAAGCGGCATTTTTGAACGTCAAAGTTGATTCTACCGTGCGCCTTTAAATAGTTTGTCTCATTAGCCTAACCAAGATCTGAACTTGATCCTCCAGAATGATATGATCTTAGAGTTTTTAGAAACTAAACAAACACTCTTTAATGGTAAATTGAACTAAAAAGTCGCTAATCTAAGATCATATCAGGAAAAACTATTATTTATTCTTTCTTTTTCTTCTATAATATCCTATTTTTAAGGTATGAAATAAAATAATATGGTTACCATGACTTATTAATTACCATTGATGCCAAATAATTTAATGATTCTAAATACTAGCTTTTCGTAGCATATTTGTTTTCACGTAAGCACACATGTTTATTACCTACTCATGTAACTTTTCTTGAAATAAATAAAAAATAAAAAGCGATAAAAGTTTCTCTAAGTATATCCAAATATGTCTTATTGTAGACTAGATTCTGCCAGCGGCTTCGCCCGCGTGAATGTCGAAAATTATCCCAAGGGCACATTTTCTCGAGATAAAAAGAATCATAATGTGCTATTCCAGACTATAATCTATCTCTGTACCAAATTGCATCCAGATCCGTTCAGTAGTTTTTGCGTGAAAGAGTAACAAACACTTTCGCCTTAATAATATTAGTGTGACTGTAAGATAGTGGCTATGTGTTCCGTTATTGGGAACGTGTTCCTAGCTGGAGGATAAAGATTTACTTATATCTCGATTTATTTGCAGACTTTAAACGGCTTTGAAAAAGGAAAGTCCTAACTTTATCTAGAAAAAGGGGATTCGAACCAGGCTTAACGAAATTTATTAACAAATATACAATAATTATTAAAAAAAAAAAAACATACCTATATACAAATACAAAAGGAAGACGGAAAAGAGCTCATTGTGCATCAAAAAATTCGTCCACATCGATGTCAACGGGAAAAGTGCCCAGAATGCTGGCAGCATTGCCACGTTAGATGGCAATGCTGATTCTCTGGCCGAAGTAAAGGCCAGCCCTCTGGTCACGTGAAGAGTCGACGAGCTTTGTGCTAATTTCTCGAAAAAGTCGATGCGCACTCGGAACCCATGGACCTAATGTTTCAACCCCAAACGGCTCAAACATATAACTTCCAATAAGGTTGTTATATTTGCGCCATTTGAGGTTTTCTGTACCAGCAGCAGCCGCCCCAGCACAGCCCGCCGTGCTAAGAAGATGGGATGGCGCAAGGGTGTCGACACATGTTGCATCCTACACCAAAGGCCCTACCCACCTTCCAAAAAAAATAATTCTATAAAATTCTCCTGCTCAAATCCCAATTTATTTAGGGTCCGTACTACAAGTTTTCTTCTTCCAAAGTTCTCTGTTTTTCGTGATCTTTATTTTCACTCCCTTTTTACCCGACTGCAAGGAAATTGTTTTTCGCGCATATCTTGTATGTATGTATGTAACATTCTTTATTACCTCATATCTTTCAAACTGCCAGACGGATTTATAACTAAGACTTCGTTAGATATGTCTTGACCGCCCATGTGTTCTTAGTTAGGTGAAGTTAAAAAAAAAACAAACATGTCGGATTTTGGGCGCCATATTGTGCGAGTTTCAATTATTTTTCTTCCAAATCCATGGAGTGGGGTATCAAAACGAAGGGTTTTAAGAGGTGATTACAAAAATATATACCCCTTAAACGTTTAAAAGTAATTCGGCCAAAAAATAAACCTAACTAAAAAGTTCCGACTGCACACCATGATTTTTTCTTGTTTACAGGTTTTTAGTTCGCTTCTGAAGCAGTAGATTGGATTTTTACAATAAATTTTATCTTTCACGCGGTCCATCCATTGTTACAATGGTCTTTCCCTTTAGATATCTACATTCATACAAAACCTTATTTTTAGGAAATTTTCCTCATTCAGAACATTCTTCTTCATCTTCTACGTCTTCATATCGCTGCGCGCTCGCGTGGCAGTCGTTCAAATTTGCTTGGCTCAAAACTTATCTAATTCCACGGCATCGGTGGCAGTGCATAGATCACTTTGATTGCAACACCACCATACACCCACTGCCGCTGTTCCTTCGAGGTAGCCCCATTTTGCAAGGTTGGCATTACACCTTCCTACTTGAGTTCTAAGGCGGTTCAGGGACTTCTAAGTAGACCACGGAAGGTTATACCCTCGCTTGGTAGTAAATAGTAAGTGCGTGGGGGAAAAATGTCCTGCCACAGTATGCAGCGAGCATGGGCCGGGTCATCTGACTAACGATTTCAGGCAGCTCTGTCTGCTTTCCAGCCGTTGCGTCGATAGTTCAGTAGTCGATAGTATTCAGAACATTCGCTAGGATATATTAAATCAATAAAAAACAAGGTCTGCCTTATTCTTCCATGAACTGTCTGGGTCAAAGGAATCATGAGATGGATCTTGACATACACATACGTAACCTATAACTCTTTGGTTTTTTTTTTGCTGACTGATTGACTTTCCTTACTGCTGAAAATGGGAGTTTTCCTAGCTACGATGAACAGTCCTGAATAATATTATAGTCACCACGTTTGGAAAACATCTTTATTATAGCATGTTGTTGTTATTGGCACAGCTGATTGCATTCCTAACACGTAGTACTTGTTTTACACAAGTGCTAAATGAAAACATAACAGCAGTAGGTGCGCCCACAATGCGCCAGTAAAGTGCTATTCCGAGGGGTGATTCCTAGATCAGAAAATATTGTAATAATGCTTATTTGAGTATTTCATAGGTTTTCTCTACGCCATTTCGGATCTGTGCCAGATTAAGGACCAGTCTCCGGTTACCTGTTTAGTGGAAAATATGGAAAAAAATTAGACAAAATTATTTTTGTCATCATTTAAGACTTTAAATAAGAACTAACTATTTTACCTCTGAAAAGTCGTTGACCGTGGTTGAAATTAGGTATGAATGAAGAAAGTGTAATTTGGCAGCAATAACGAAAATACATTTAGGTACATGACAGTATACACATAAAAAAATTATTTTGATACTTTATTTGCTCTAAAAAGAGCATAAATATTATTTTTTATTTTCGTATTCCCATTATGCATGCAAGGAAGACAAAATAAAATATGGATGGACTGTGTTAGGAGTGATATGAATGGGAGACAGTGATAGCGTGACAAGGGACAGGACGGTATGGAAGAAGAAAACGTATTACGCCGATCCCGAGTAACTTAGGATAAGGGCAGCCAGATGATGATGATTCAGGGTAAATAAATTCTTACTGTATCCATTCATATAAATACCTCCATTTAACCATTAAAAAGTTCTGTTTGACAAATAGATTCCAGTACCAAAGCCTTTGTGTATGATAGTACTTAGGTAGTAAATATCTGGTTAGGAATGTCATTTTGTTCATTGTTCGTCCCGTTTAAAGAGAGCTAATCATTCCTAGGGGATGTATGTCATTAATGCATTATTTTACCACCCCGTCGTGAACCACTAGACAGATACAAAAGAGAGGTAACAATAAATACAAAAGATGGTGAAACAGTCTTTTAGTCCTAAAGCCTAATTGTATCCTTAGAATATATTACTACAGCTGAAAATCTAAAGTCTAATCTATGTCGTAATTTACAGTAGATAAGGTGGTTCAAGATTAATTTATATACTCTAACAGCCTGACCTGACCTGAGTTGCGCGGTATCTTCTCGTCCAACTTACCACAGTGTCTCAAGACGAAAGTCTATGACCAGTGTGTGTTGCCAGTGATGACATATGGCTCTGAGACTTGGTCGCTTACAATGGCCCTCATCAGAAAGCTTAAAGTCACCCAAAGGGCAATGGAGAGGGCTATGCTCGGAGTGTCCTTGCGTGATCGAATCAGAAATTTAGAGATCTGCAAGAGAACCAGGGTTACCGACATAGCCCAAAGAATTGCCAAACTTAAGTGGCAGTGGGCAGGGCACATTGCTCGCAAAACGGATGGCCGATGGGGCAGAAAGGTTCTGGAGTGGCGACCGCGAACCGAAAGACGTTGCGTTGGAAGGCCTCCCACCAGGTGGACCGATGACCTGGTGAAGGTTGCGGGGATCCGCTGGTTGTGGAACGCACGAGACTGGTCAATGTGGCGACGCTTGGGGGAGGCCTATGTCCAGCAGTGGACGTCTTTCGCCTGATATGATGATGATGATGAATAGCCTGACCCGATAACTGAGTCGGTTACAAGCAAAATTCGAATCACTGTAGAGAAATTATTATTGTCTATAATATAATATACAAACGCAAATAATTTCTTATTTATGAAATCGACGGTAACCGCCGACTGAAAGGAAAACAAAAACATTAGGTACTCACTAACTATGTTCAGCAATTAGTATAAAGAGGTATATAATTATATTTTGTTTGTCTCCAAGGTTAAGATTACAATGAGATGTAAATATATCTACGCTGGTCAATGTTAAGTAAGAATCGATTGTTTTGTCCAGAAGGTGCCTATGTAATGTGAGTTTTACTGTTAGTTTGTTTGTTTTATGATGGCTGGACTGGCAGATAGGTACAAATAAGATCGTAAGACTTTTTAATAAAACTGATGTCGAAATTAGTTTTTAAAATAAACTATAATAATAGTCTAATGTCTTGTATCAAACTGGAACTGGTGTACTAAAGTCGTCACAATTTAAGAAGTCCGTTGACGTTAATTTCTCATTTTACATGCCGCGATAACTTTCTACGTAAGAAATTAAAATAAAATTCATAATCCTAATTAAATACTATGTTACCGATACACTATGAAAACGAGTATCATTCGCAAGCATCAAATTTAATTATTAATAAGCTATAAAAATAGCTATTAAAACGGGCCTTCTATTTGACAACTTTAGTGAAGAAAATTTAACTTTTCTTCTTTTTGTTCTTTCTCAAAAATCTTGTCCTGATAATTACAAACACAACAAAAATGATTTAGTCAATGAGGTGCAGCCGTTCTTAAGATGTGCCTACATACATTTGGCTATTGAATTTGATTTAAAACGACGACAGTCGCCAAAGATCTTGAGGAAACAAAACGCGCACGCGTTTCACAACCGCGCGACCCAAAACTCAGTAGATTTTTGTATTTTCGTTATTGTTCTATGACTTTAATATAAAGCTTTAGATCAAAATGTTAATAATTAAATTGTCTTTAAGATGGTGACAATGTCATCAAAATACGCCCGGCGGTTTTGGTGCGATTGTCGTTTTTTTGTCCGTGTTAGACATAATTTTACAAATTAATTACACTATGTTATACGAATAAAACTCAAAATTTTCTTAGATCATATTATTAAAAAAATTGTCAAATGAAACATATGTTTTTTCCAAAAGAAGAACGTTTAGACGTGATTCTCACTTTTATATTGGTTACTCAGGGTATCTGCGCCTTAAATATAATGACGGCATTAGCTTTAATATAAGTATTTTGCATTGTCATCATGTTGTGTTAGTAGAGTGTTCACCAAACGTGGTCAATCACGTTGTTTTTTTGTTTTCAGTATAGTGGGAAGTTGTTTCAGATAGGTAATGATTGAACGGTGTTCAGCATCTTTCAAGTGGCTTGTTTTCATCAACGTCTAGCTAGAACTCGTACAAATATTTTCTCAATAAAGTGGGACTACTTTATCAATAAACGAGTTAAGCATTTGCGGGTTATTTTTGAATCATTATAAAGAATTCCATTTCATAAATTTGTATAAAAACAACTGGAATTTTGGCAGCGGTATTCAGAAATATGACCTAGAAAGCTTATTTAAATTGTTTGTGGATACAAATATTCCAAGCTGTGGAAATTATGATTACGTAGCAGTAAAGTAAAATATTTTTAGGGCAGCTAAGGTTCTAAGCACCTAGCAGGTGTTTGTAAATTGCAGGAAAAAGGCTTAGTTACAGATAGAATGACTACCGTTTTCCTACCACATACAGCTAAGTTCAGTCAGTTAAACCTAGGTCCAGTTTATCCATGTTTTACACACTTCAATTTAAACTTTCGTGGTAAGTCGAGCGTTACTTTATTACGAGATAAATGTGATTTTCATATTTCTTAATGTGGTCAAACTAAAATCGTTGGTTTTGTATGTATTCTTAGTCCGTTACAAAAAACTAGGGGTGACAACCTACAAAGTATATAATTACTAGCTGTTCCCCGTGGCTTCGCTCTCGTGGACCACCCCACAGGACCCGTTTTCGGAATAATGTAGCTTTCTACTGGTGAAAGAATTTTCAAAATCGGTCCAGTAGTTCCGAAGCCTATTCGGTACAAACAAACAAAAAAATCTTTCCTCTTTATAATATTATTATAGTATAGATGTATTTTTGTATCCTTTTTAGTTGTGCTCTAATTTGGATTTAATACATAGTTTAAGCTGACTATCAGTAGCTACGTCACAAATAAATAGATTCTGAGCCTACCTACCACCTACCTGACCTATTTACCAGTTTATCCATCGTTATCTAATTAGGGGAAACACTGGATTGGACTTTGTAGCACTACGTCTCACAAATCCTAGCAACAAAAATAGAACCATACACAAATGAAGTAACCTTGTAAAGGAAGAATAGATGTTTTGGATAACAAAAACAGTTTTAGCACAACAATGGTCAATTTGATTCTCTTGATTCGCATGTTATATCTGGTGATTTTCCTAGAAACTACAAATGTACGCCTATCAGTAGATAGCCATCTAATTCTTGTTTAAAAATCTTTTGTGTCCTATAACATTTTGTGGTGTTTCAGCTAGTCATAAATTATCCGTGGAACACTGTTGATATATGGAAGCTGGGCTCTTGCTAGACCATAAAGCCTGATTACATTAACGAACGCATTATCATTATTCGCTGTACAGGAAATTGCCTGTCAAACTTAGCTGATAATTTTGGTGGCAATTTAAATTTATATGAATTAACGGTAATAGGATCTCCTCCAATCGTCACCTAGCAGGATTCAGAACTGTACTTGTAACTTTAGATTTAATACCAAATTGGAAGGAGGAAAAGGCAGGATGCTAGATAAATGTGATGTAAACAAACAAAACTATAAACCTATCAAAACTGCAAACTTTTAACAAGTATCAAATAATTTCTTAATTTCTCTAGTGGATGTCATTCAAGCGGAATCGTTAGGGATTTTGTCACAAGAACATGCCAAGGTCGAGGCAAGATCCCTTTGTCTGATAAAAGATAAAGAACTGTTGCCATCAATAAGTCTGTCAAACGAACTACAGTGGCCAATTTGGAAATTACCGATTGCAGACCCAGATTGACCGCTGTAACCTGGCCAAATGGAATATCATAGACCCATCCGAAACACAGTGCCAGTGTGGGGCCCTTCGCAAGATATGGCCCACCTCCTTGTCTGCCCTTCGTGCCCGACCACCTACTCCTTACGGGATTTGAACGTGGCAAATGATAGAGCTGTCCGAGTGGCTGCATACTGGTCGGACAAAATCTGAATGGTTGTATAGTTTGAGTTGATCGACACGAAAGAAGAAGAAGTCTGTCGTAGGTCGTAGGCATGACAATTTCCCCCAGCAACTTTTGGAAAAAGGGGACTCATGTCCAGTAGTGAAAATTTTCGCTTAGTATGTCCGAAAAGCGTCAAAATTTTGTTAATGGTCACTTGCTGACGTAAAACTTTTTCAATCAGCAGATTTTGCTTAATAAATTGCCAAGCATTTTCCTACCATTGTTTTGTACTGCGAAAAATCGAGGCAATTTTCATACGCCTTTGTGTTCAGAGATATATAACTGAGTATATGTTTTTTTATTGCCTTTCAAAGGCAAAGTTAGTCATCCAAGTTGACATCGTTTTTGTTATATTTTTAAAACGATTGTGGGACACTGCATTATTTATGTAATGTCGACCTTGTTTGCGAATGCCTATATTAATATATATACCGTAAATAATGGCTTTCTTCATAACTTTTTATACAACAGCAGATACTTTTCATCTTTCATCAGGATTAACTTTATATAACAAAAAGTATAATAAGAAAATATAATTTACTGCCAAAGTTAATAAAAAAAGTGTTTGTCAAAAACTCTGGAGAAAGAATCAGATAAAACAGACTTGTGCCATAAAGGTTGACATTCACTATCACCTTTCTTTGTTATGGGCCCAAGGCCTTGTGGAGTTACGTAGAGAATAGTCTTTATGACTGCTATACCCATGTTCTAGATAAAATGGACGGTCAATAAAGGCGGCCACAATAATGCAAAAAGTTTATCAATAATATTCTTTTCCATTCATGTCAATATTTGCGTCCAAAGAACATTTATTGAACGTATATTCGTGTAACACATGAAGTAATTAATGGCCTAGCAGTCGTAGTAGGTTCCTAGTATTTAAAGACTTCATTACTCAATTCTAATTTTAAACTGTTCAGTAAAGTATTTCTATCGCAAATCGTCAATTACTTTCATTGAACAACATTCTTGAATTACAGAAACAAATGAATATTTCCACGCGTGGGTTGCCACAGATTATTTTGCTACGTTACCATAAGCGTATCACAAAATACTTTTCTATCACAGAATTGGGTATCACAGAGAACAATAGCACGATCACAGTTCACGTCACATGTGTTCACAAAGTGCACTCACTCCACGAGGTCACAACAGCGAAATGCGCAAATTCAGATGTTTCGAACACATCTGTAATAAGATAAAGTCCCGCGCATACTTTCTCGTTATGTTTTAATTTCGATCGACGTTTATATTGGTCGAGGCGAGGCGTGGACTGCGCGTGCGTCTTGGCGCGTAAACCGTCACATCTCGCTTCCAAGCGCCACTTTACGCCACGAACAGCATATTGTCGCGATGCCGATGACATGTACCTGCCTTACTTTACAGCATTTTTCTCAAAAATATAGACCATATTACTCACTGTCGTTGATACTTATGACTCATGCAGTAAGCGACGAAAATTCCGTGAAAATGTTTTTCTATTTCTGATATTTATCTCTGCTTTTCTTTGTCTGATTGGTGTATCTAATATGTATATTTACAGAATCATCTATGATATGTTATTCCAAAATTCCTATGTTGTTAGTAAGGCTGTGGTTTACGCACGAGGGCTCGTGTTTCAGCTTCGACCCACAACAAAGTTGTTTCAGTTAGCAATGTAAGCAATAGTTCGAATTTGTTCTAAAACAGGAGTTTCATCAAAGTGCTTACATAGATTGTTTGATAGCTTTAGTTTAATTGGCATCCCATGTATCAAATAGTTCAATATATTTCCAATCCGCATATTGATATTAGAAAATGAGATTCACAAATTTTGTTCGTATCAAACTCCAAAAGCGTATTTGGATCCAGTATGAAATGTTTTTATTGTGCCGGTTAGCGATCTCCTTTGAAATTGTCGAACTAGTATAAAGCCCTCAAGAAAGTTAGCGAGACTTACGTTAGAAGTTACAACTCTGAAAGCTGCAGAAGTTCGGTGAACGAAGAACGAAGCCACTTTAAAACGGCATTGGCATTCGACTTGTTAATGGCACAACTGTTCTATATCCAACGTACTAAATCTCGCAGCATTTCTTTGAATTCCAGTAAAGATTATAATTGTCCGTAAGTTTATTGATGCAAGATATAATAATATTTAATAATGTCTCCGTGTCGGTGTTTACGCGCGACCGGGGACGAAAATAGCTCGTGGCAGAGTTTCAAATATGTCGCCCTGTCCTAAACCGCATCTTTGAAGATTCACGCGCTGTCACACTTAATATGCGTACCTGTAAATTATGTATCACTTATTGCGCGTTAATAGCTCATAATAACGGAAATGTTTATGTTTAAACGCTAGATTAAACAACATCATTTCTTTAATTAGATTGATTGTAACTGAGCTCCTTTATGTTTCAGAAAAAAAACAGCATACCAACCAGCCTGCATCATCCTAGATTAAGATTGGCAACCAGCAAGATATACTGCAATCTCTTTTAAAATCACACTCAACTTTATCACGCCTTTACAGATAGTTACTCAGTTAAAAGGATTTTGTGTACACATTACTTGCCAAGAATTTGCAAATTTTTTCCAAAGCACTGTTCATGAAATCGTCAGTTTTAACAAGTGAAGACAGCGTCGGGCGCTTTGACAAATTACTTACAAATTCTAAAAAAAGTGTTCACCTAGAAACTCACACTATAGGTGCTAAGTAGATAGTAGCTAAAGGGATATGTTATGCTAAAGATAGCGAATTTATCTGATTTAGCCTATTAAATAAACGCGGTTAAATGAATGCAATCTCCTGATTAGTAACTCACTAGTAACAATACTACTGGGATTACATTAACCACAAAACAGTATAAAGTGATTGCTCAAACCAATTTCGATTGGAAATGTAAATGCTGCTTGCGATATTCTACGAATTCCTTTCAACAAAATGTTGTATAAGCTTCAAATCTCAACTCATGACAATATAAAAACTGACCAAGTGCGAGTCGGACTCGTGCACGAAGTGTTCCGTACCACTATCGCAACAAAACGGCAAAAAAATCACGTTTGTTGTATGGGAGCCCCACTGAAATATTTATTTTATTCTGTTTTTAGTATTTTTTGTTATAGAGGCAACAGAAATACATCATCTGTGAATTTCAACTATCTAGCTATCACGGTTCATTAGATACAGCCTGGTGACAGACGGACAGACAGACAGATGTATCGTGGCGTCTTAGTAATAGGGTTCCGTTTTTACCCTTTGGGAACGGAGCCCTAAAAAGCAATATAATGCTCAAATCGTGTTGTATTTAAATGAAATTATGACAACAGCGATTTTAAAAGCGCCATTACACAAAAGACAATGCACCCCCAGTTGATTGATGATACTTTCCTGTTCAACCGCTCTCTAAATGAGGTTGCTCTCGGAGATATTACAATTTTTCCAACAGAATAAATAACTTTACGAGAACAAACTGTCAGTAAGTTTCACAGACCCTTTACAACTTAAACAGTAAAGTTACTTTTCAGACTTTGCTTTGTTTGTGAAATGTAAGGCTATCTATTGACGTTAGACAAAACCAACAATTTACGATCTCCAAAGTTAATTCTCCCGACGTTAAATTACCCCATTTTATTGCTTGTGGTAACTTTTCGTGGAATAAAATTAATGAAAATAAGTAAACACATTAAACTGAGTGGGGAACTCGGGAGGCCGGAATACGGCAAGACAATTGAATATCGCCTCTTTGCTTCAATAATGTGGTATCTTGAAAATTGCAATTTTAGAGGAGAGTGTTTTTCAACTTTCAAAAAATATTTTTTTCGAAAGGAATAATTTTTTAATGTAAATCTACGATTTATTGTAAATTATAACAAATATACTATGTGAAAACTTATCAAAATATTGATAATTTAGAAGTTTAGCAAGAAATTGGCTTTATTTTAGAAAAAGGGGCAAACATGTCACATTGTTCTTGCAAATATATAGTAAGTTATGTGTTACAAGCTAAATTGTCACGATGTTGATGATATAACTTTGTTTATGAAGATGAGTTATATCATGAACAAACGTTGTTGAAATAAAAACATTTAGAGTTGAGAACTAATTTTTATTGGAAAAAATTGCAATATTGTAAACAATCAGACTTTTATAATGGAGTAATATCCTTTATTTAACTGTTTTTTTTATTTGTTACATTTTTAAATATTTTTATAAAACATACAAAAAAGGAAAAACATAAAAAAGAAGACCACCGGTATCCAGTGTCTAAGCTACCGGCGGTCAGGCCTCCAGAGAGAGGAAACTCCGAACAATACGAGCCGTGTCCAAAAGTACTGCATGCTTTCTGAATCAAGCTTTTGATCCAGCCGCCTAACGAGAGCCTCCTAAGGTGTTGGTCGAGGCTCGTGGCTATTAAGCCATTGGCTGACACGAATATAGGTACAATAATCGCTGTGTCCACATCCCACATGTCGACAACCTCGCAGGCCAAGCCAAGATACATGAAAAAAAACCGATCCCAGTACAATGTGATATTGCCATTCTCGAGAACTGGGTCGGGAACATACCTGTAGTACGGTCCCTTCGATGCCACAAGTGTGTATTTCAGGGCAAGTTGCTGATAGATAATCCTGGCTGCAAGGTTGTGCCTATGCAAGTACTCTTCGTAAGCTAGACGAGAACAACCAGAGATAATGTGGCGGATCGATTCACCCGGGTGGTGACATGGCCGACAGATGTCAACCGTGCCATCCTTCACAATAAATCTCCGGTAGTTATTCGTCATGATAAGTTCGTCCATAATTGCACAAACAAAACCTTCGGTTTCCCTAAAGAGGTCACCGAAACGTAGTCAGGCTACAGGCTCTGATTGGTCTACATCGAACCCATGTAGGGCCCGGCAAAAGCGTCCGTGAAGCTTCTTACAATGCCATACCTCCCTGCGGTTATTAGTGTCAAGCACTATTATACAGGTTTGCGCCAGTACTCATTCGTTGTCCACTGCTACTACACCTCGTTGCATACCCACGTCGGCGGCGGCGTGTAGTAAATATTCTCTGAGATTGCATATCTCGCGGTTGTGGAGGTTTGGCATTTAAAAAGCTTCAGCCTCTACACTTCCGCGGGATATACAATCTAATGACCAACGATCGTGGGTGATGCATACGATATGCAGTCAGCAGTCTACGTACCCGCCTATCCAGGGCGTCTAGATCCGTTTGAGTCCATTTGAGTATGCCGAAAGAGTACATCCACACCAACCGTTGAAGCACCTTGTTTCCGCCCGAAAGAAGGCTATTGAATACCTTCTTCAGGCGGCCAAAGAAGCGTTTGCGGCCAAAGAAGCGTTTGCGGCCAAAGAAGCGTTTTCTCAACTATTGCGTCATGTCAGTAGTGCTGATACCTTACGCTTCCGACATACTTGTCTTTATGCCAGAAACCGTAAAAAAAGAATGCGAGTTGGTGCAACGTTCCATCTGAATCTATCTATACGTATCGATGTTTTGGGATGATTACTTCGAAACTATTTGATATAAACGACCACTGTTTTTCAATGTGACCCAAGTTTCAGAATTATTTTAAAAGTTGTTCACATTGGTCATATTTGAACGAAATTTGAATGTGCAATTTTCTCTGCAAGGCGGTCTCATTGTACGTTCTGGAATGCTATTTTTTTTGTTATACCGATTGATAAGCCTTACCGCTATTTCTCAGTCTCTTCGCTATATTTTTCTTCCAGCTTCCTTCTCGTGTTTGTCTTTTTTTTTTTCCTTTTTTGTTTGGACTACAATCTGGGTTTTGTTCAGTGGGGCTTTCATTTTCAACAGTTCATTTTGTATCGGGCGCGCATGGGCTTCTTGTACAAGGGTGTTAAAAATAATTTCGTGGTTTTCTGTATGTGTACGAATAACAGTTTCTTTCCCTAATAAGTTGTTCTTTAATGGTTAAATATACAAATTGGGATATTCCAGTTGCAGGCACAAGTGCTACCTGCAACTGGAATATCCGAATTGTCTGTTATCAATGCAAGATTAACGAGTATTTTACATCGCGATCCCGTCTGGAAAAATAAGAACAAAGTTGTTATTTGTTATAGCATTAACAACGTAATATTTAGGAATATTATCGATCAAATCCTTCAAAGTTTCTTCAATAACGGAACATCCGCAGATAACTGTAACTTGATTTTTGTATTAGAAAAAGTTTCATCATCAACAATGTTGTATCTTAAGGTAACACAAAGCAAAATTCTCATTCTTTCGGCAACAGCGTGACATGAAGATTTATAACAATTAACAAATCACACATTTTATCAACAACACTGTGTTAAATTCACATATCACATTATAAAATAAATAAAAAATATTTGAATTAAAACATACCTTTGCAACTAAAAAGTGATATCGTCGTGATGTCACGTTTTTGCGGAAACGTGCAGAGGACGTGCGTAGTGACAACTGTTTTGTTTCGTTGTTGAAACAAATCTCAGCTCAAAAAAGAGACAACGTGATATCGCGATCTGACACAGTTCCGCTGTCTCTTTCGCTCACAGATTCGCTATTACCCGCACAAAAAATACCACGTTTTTTGGAAAAATAAAATCGGTTACGGCGGTTTCAATTATCAAATAAAAAAATAATTGAAATATCGGACTTATCACGTTGTTGAAGCAAAGAGGCGATATATTGTAGCACTAACAAGGCAGGCGTAAAGTCGTAAAGCGGCCTGGGGTGGGTGGTTCAGGTAATTGAATTAAAATGCGGGTAGGTGCTTAGGAGAGTAGCCCACTGAGCTAACACACACGGCTCATATCCCAAACACATTTAATGAATATTTAGGAAAATCAACACCACCAGCTCTTGCCATACCTCGCGGTTTTTATCGTTATTATTTTTTTAAAGAGATACTTTTTTTGTGGATTAAGGTAAAAACTACCCACAGATTTTATGAGGCACGAAATCAAGCTACTAAATCTAATTAGACGGATTACCAATCGGTCCTGGCTAAGAGCAAAAACCATGTTTTATTCAACATAAACGCCGTGCGGTATAAATGTCAGTGGTCACGTACCTTTTCTAAGTAAAACTTTATCTTAAAGGCGAAGTACACAACGAAAGGCTTTACATAATTCATACAAAAGTAAAATATTTTGGGGACGTGCAGAGAAAGGAAAGAGCTCCTAGTACCCTCTAAGTTCTTACAGCGCCGCATTTAAGTGCATTATACAAGAGGAAAAAGAATCACAAAGAGCAGGAAGGTAATTCCATATAAGTAGACGTGTCTGAGTGTAATGTTTTCGTGTGATATTTTCTTTATTCTTGGACACGCGAGATGCACTGCTTGTTTCGACTTAATGCAATCAGTTGTGTCGGCATTGATTAGACGAAGGGACACTTTGTGTGTATATGTGGTTAATCCACTTAGATCTTCAGACGGTATCATTTACAGAGAATGAATACCTTGTAAGTTGGCAAGTTGAATTAACTGGCTAAACTTTGCTATTGAAGATTTCACTTGACCCTTGAGACTCTTGGTATTATTCCATTATGTAATTTGAGTTTAAGATGAGGGATAGATTGGGAACAAGATGACATCGTATGATCATCTTATTTCCAATCCCTAAACGAATTAAATCTTCTGTGTTTCAGAGCTGAAAATGTTAAAGAAAAACAGGTTAAAATAAAGCTATAAGCTTGTAAAAACTTCTGAACATTAAGCTTGTTTTACCTTCATTTTGATAATAAATTTTGAGAAGGAAAGGCTGTTAGGTAACTCGAGACTCAAAGACTACACCTCAAAGATAAGACGAGCAGTTGCCCCGCTTTGATAGAATAAGCCTTTGAGTAGCGAACAAGAATATATCCAACGTATCCAACGCACAAATTATATTATAGTTTAAGTTTCAGAGAGATTCTCAACAATTATAATTTAGTTATCCATCCTGCGTACATCACACATCACATCATCAGCCTATTAATGTTCCCACTGCTGGGACACAGGCCTCCCCTCTGTGAGAGGGAATGGGCCGTAATCCACCACGCGGGCCCAGTGCGGATTGGTGGATGTCACATGTCTTCGAATTTTTGGTTCTAGGACATGCCGGTTTCCTCACGATGTTTTTCCTTCGCCGTTACAATATCCTATCCTCCTCAACATCAATATCCTGCATACAATTGACAATAATTCTACTACATAGAACATGTGTATAGCATTGTTTTCCTTCACCGTTGCCTGAGATGTCCAAGATAAACTTAGAAAGTACATATGAATTTGAAAAAGTCACATTGGTACTTGCCCGGATTTGAACCCACATCACTAGCACGAGAGGCGAGAACCTAGCCAATGGGCCACCACTATATAACATTGTGAAATGTGTACAGGGTAGATTTTAATTCATTGGATATCTTTTAAGGGGAGAAAGTACTTAGGAAAATGGGTAACATTTACTTTGGGACCAACCAAGATCGCAAAAAAAGATCAGTGTTGTTCCCTACATTCTGTCGAGTTATGCGAACATGAAAAGGAACTTTTTTCTTATTTCAGAGTTACCTTTAGTAAAATATGTTTATAGTCAGTACTTTCTCTTTAAGTACTTTTTATCCCTGAATGAATTAAGTGAGCTGTTTTCCATAATTAAACCTAAATATACCTTTAGTTATCTGCAACACTATCAAATTGAAATTATGCATTGAATTAAATTTATATCGCAATAATAGTACCGTTTTGGACGAGAGCCGAAATACAGACGTATTTACGTGAAACTGGAAGCATATTGTACTAATTATATTATCATCACTTATAGTTGTACACTTGCCAGATTATATACAGAAAATGTATGGCTTTTCAGCCCTTTGTTTTTGTTTAAAACTGACCCGCAACTTTATTGTGAAACATAAACACGTACTCTTTGACAATTGATCGGAATTTATTGCTCTGGTGGTAAAGTTAATTTTAAAAGCGTACAGTTCTGTTAATGAAAAGTCTAAGAACTGGTTTCTGTAATTTCGAACGTTTTGTGTAAATTTGAACCCCTGGGGGTGACCATAAGCTCTTAGAGCGGTAACAATTTGAGATCGAATAAGGGACAGATGTATATGAATTGTATACATCTGTCACTTACTCGATATCAAATTGATACCGCTCTAAGAGCTTATGGTCACCCTCCTGATTTCTGAATTAAGAATTTGATGTTAAGTATTTATTAAACTCTAATTTAACGTGAAAATATGTCAGATTTTGGCACTAAATGACAGCTCCACGTGTTCTTCTTAACTCCAAATACTCAATACATAAACCAACCCTTAACTCAGAAATCGGGGGTTAAACATTTATCTAAATAAAAGCAAGTGTGTCACGCAATTGCTCTGCTGGTCGACAGACACTCTCAAAGACAAGCCTTTGAGTTGAGTCTGAAAAGTCTAAGACAAAAGCGATGAAAGGGCGCAACCCTAAGGTCTGTCTCACCGCGAGCTAAGCTCCTCAGTAAAAGCCCCTGTTTCATTTCACTTTGTAGGAAATTATTTTCTAGAAACATGTGAATGTAGTAGCCTAAAGGCTTCATTAAGAGTCTTGTAGGACAGGATTTTAGAGTTAACTCCGAGTCCAGTCTTACAACTTCAAGGATAAAACTCAGCAATCAAATTACTTATTTTACTAGAGCAGCAAGACTCATTAGTTTCAGTAAACAACTTAGTTCTAGTGTTAGTAAAAAATAAAGATCCTGTACTTACTTACAAAAGTCAAAGGAAATTTTCATGTGAAATAACCATTAGAACTTTACGAAAACACCTATTTTTATTATACAAATAGCATATACCACACTTAAATGTTATAGGTACTAAATCGTAATACCATAGAATTGCTGTCTAAGAGAGAATAGCATTTTTTTGAATTTGGGGTAACTATCACCATATGCATGCTCGTAACTGTGCACCCTGACCACCTGTCACATGGCGCAGCATGCATCATTTATTTAGCTATTTATTACTATTGGTACAACTTATAACAGAATAAAAAACAAAACCTGAAAGGAGGTAATTATTCTGTTACACATTGAATATCGATATCGGAATAAAAATAAAAATTTGGAGCTGAACAATTGTCAAATTCTATATAAGTTCGAAAACCTATCAAACTTTGACATTAAAGTCGGCTATGACACGTTTTTAACTACAAATACTCAATTCAGAAACCAGCCCTTCGTGCAGCAAATTAACCATTAATACTAAATTAAGTTTACTTCACTCTGTCTTCACACAGAACCGCAAACATTTTAACAGTATCGCATCATGCTGCAGAGTTGCTGTTGAGTTACTATGATTTAAAGTTATCAAAACAGTACAGTATGGTACCCAACACAAAGTTGGCTCCATACAGATTTCGAGAACATAATTGAAACTGGACATGCACACTTACCAAGTTATGCACAGTAATAACTTACCAGTGGTTGTGTGTGACAGTTTTGCTCACATTAGCTGCATAAACCACCAATCCCAACCCACTAGTAAGTATATTATGAACTAATTCACACACGTATGCAAATGCGTCAAGTACACCAAGTTAGTCGAATGGTATTGATGGGACTTGCCTATGAAATGGAATGATGGATGATGATCTGAAAGTGAAATTATGGAAATCATCATCAATACATATATAAATCTGTAGAAAAGTCGTTTTTGTACATCGAAAATATTTCCAAAAAAAATAGCCAGGGTGTTAAAGGCTTAATTAACCAACAGAACCCATTTCCAGCTATTTTGGATTTTTTGTCTGTTTAGTTGTGAACGCATCACGTAAAATGTTCGAAACCAATGTAGATAACTTTTATACATACAAATTGTGCGTAACTTGAAGTGTTACTTAGTTTTTGTTTAATCGGAATCGGTTTACTCTATCAAAAGTTCTTGAACACTTGAAATTCATAATCAATATCACAACACACGCAATTCCGATATTCGAACAGTTGAACTCCATGTTCAATAGATGGCCTTGTGCATTTGATCATTCTCCGCGGAAGAGGTAAGTAGGATAGGTAGATAAGTAGGGTAGGTAGGTAGATGTAGATAAGTAGGGTAGGTAGGCATAGGCAAGTAGGTCGCGGATAAATTTGAAATAGAGTTACCGCATAGTATACAAAAACAACACCGATCCGTGCCTTGCGCATCGGAAAGCCAACTTCAGGGCGGCCAAGAAGTTTGGCGAGAACTATAAGTAGGGTAGGCAGTTGACTTGACGGGAGCGAAGCCGCGGGCACAGCTAGTAAATTAATTATTATTATTTTATTAACAATCACAACAACAAGATTAACATGTTACTGGGTTTTGGTGGTCGGAGAGGTAGTCACTCCATACTCAGCTGTTACCGGCTAGACTACTAGACGTCCTAAACAGATTTCGGAAAAGGTTAGGTTAGATTGATTTATCTTTTTAGCAATCTACTACTATCTATTTTTACTCAACAGAGAACATCTATCTTTCATGATTTACTATTTAATTATTTCTACTATTACACAGGTATTATATATACATGATTATAAATAAGCTTATTTATTTTATAGAACTACTTCAATTTCTACATTCACAATATCCGAGAAACAAACTTGAAAAGCTTAAATACAGCAGTAATTTTAATGTTCCCGATGTAATTACGCGAAATGTTCAAGTTAGCGTCGGCTGAACACGCACAGTAAAAAGAACGCCCTCATCGAATTATGAAACTTTTTAAAGGAAATTGAAAACACAACCCCTGAATGTTCAGTTTCCTCTTTAACGTTTTTTTATTTCCATTCAATTCGCTTTAAGTGCTTAATATGTTCGTAGGAATTAATAGAGGCTTCATTAGATTTTTCTCCACATTCGTCGAGCTAGCACAGAGAGCAATCAGACATCAAAGTCGTGTTTAATTGGACCTATTTCCTGCTTCCAGATTGAGCTATTTCCCGGTGAGCGTATCGATTAATTCCACACACGTATGTATACTGTCACAATAGGATCTGAGTGACCAATTGACTTCACTCTCTCCAGCACTAATGGGTAAAACAAATCAGATTGGGCCAATTTCAAGATCACAAGAAATTATTTGAAATTCAGGGATATTTATATCAGAAATCACAGGTATATTGATAGGTAGCCTCGACCGTTTTCTGCAAAATGTTATATTAATAACTTGCTATATTCGCCGAACAAATATTTTGATATTGGATTAAGCGTTGCGTGTGAAGAACGACGTATAAGCGCTGCCAATGTCAGTCAATGTGCCGTCTAATGTCGTGATGAAATATCACTGACAGCAGAAAGAAACGGAAAAATCCTCAATTTTTTCGTGGTTTTCCTTCGGCAATGCGCAGTTTCTATAGATATCTTTAAACACTATAAATGTATCGTCTGCTTTTCAATAAAGACTCGTATACGATGAATAATAAAGTTATGTAGCGGAGGAAGCAATTTGGGGAGAAGACGGCGACTGTATAATAATGATTCATGGGACAGTTACAGTGAAAGCGCCGACGGGTATATAATGGCATACAAAAACAGTTGAAGACAGTGATCTCCGCACAATAGTCGAGGTTAGTTAGGATGAGCGTTTACGTGGCCGGGTATTGTTGTGCTAATGCCTGCGACAGACCATCGCCGGAGCCCCTCATGAATATTAACTGATATTTGTCTTTCAGATAGCCACTCACTGCTGAAAATATCTATTCAATATAGACACTACACTCAAGCTATATTGTTTTGCTATAGGTATGATGCGTAACTAATCTAAGTGTTTGTACGCGAGAAATATGAATATAATATCCTTAGGAGCGGAGAGGCTAAATGGGGTTCTGTTATCAAAATATAAGGAATGGGTAGCTGTTAATTTATTTATATGTATCTTGGCTTTTTATATTTGATGCCTAACAGCTGTGCTAGCATTTCTAAATTATTATACAATATTTACGCATAATGTCAGTTTTGAAGTTCACAACGTTGACGAACAGATAACCCTTTCACTGCCGTACAACAAATTCTCACCTTCAGACGACTTTTACGACTTCCCTGGAAAGATAATCAGGTGATCCGTTCTATATTTATCTTTTACAAGATTATCGTAAATATATTTAGATGAAGCTGTAAATAAAACCTTTACTTAATTTAATCAAATAACTTAACATTGCGAAGGAAGTTGAAAGATGTGAAAACTTTACACAAAGTTGGGCACTTTCAGGTAGCAGAATAATGCTAAGTAAGGTAGTTGGTTTTGTTGAAATGATTCTTCACTTTTTTATGGACTTAATTAGCTTAGACTTAATTATGGTTGTACGTAGTCAAAAACATTGAATTCGTTGCCGCTATTACAGTAAAAAAATACAATGGTCATTATTTTTTACGACACTCTCCATAACTTACCATCAAGCTTCTTCGTCATGCGGCAGGATCACCGATAAAACCTATTCATCAATAAAAATGCGGCAACATCCACGTCTGATTCACTTACCCGCATATCCATGAGTGTCTTCTCCTTGGTATAGATGGAAGCGCGAGTGCGAAGGGGGGGAGCGCGGTGGGAGGGTCATCCTCCTCCTGCGACGGCGCTCCACTCACGCGCACCTCCGGGACGCGTAGCTGGTGCCGACTCATCACAAAACACTTATAGCTTCAAACGCCCGAACTACCAACAAATCCTAACATATTCAGCCGTTTGTAGATCCAAAAATCGTGTATCAAAATTCAATAATATGCTTTGTAGCAATAAATTCGGTTTGATTGATGTACGTCACCTGAAATGGAAAGGAAACTTTTGTAATTTTCGTCAACTTGAAACAAGTTAACAAAAATAACGATTTCATATTTTGGAATGTGCTGCTGAATTCAGACTTGTATTACAGAAAAATGTCTTCGTCTACTTTGTTGGGCCGACTGGTAATATGTCTCGGTAAAATCTCATTAATTCAGTTGTCTTGTTTATACTCATACTAAGGCGGTCATTAGATGAAGAGATTATACAATTTGTCATGTCTCCATATACATTAGCTGCTCATAAGTCAACCGAAAATAATATTACGCCGTAATCTACGGTAAAACAAACGTAGTTACATTATTATATGGTTATTTGCTGCTATCGGCTTATGATTCGTTTTATGATGTTCATAAAATGATCGTAAAGGGAATCTTGCATTATCTTTGCGCCTGTTTCATTGGAGGTGCGAAGGGCACACTGCGCAGAAGCCTCAACGCTACATCCGCTTATGTCGGCCGGTGTTAAAGAGATTTGTTTAATGTCTCTCACCCTTGACGGTATTCTCTAATCGCTACTTTACGTAAGCACAACGTACGAGATATAAAAATATAACATCATTAAAACGTATAACTGTGGAGCGTTGAAAATAAAACTGCCTTGGGAGAAAATAAATGTTTTTTTTTTCGCCGTCTGCTTTTAACGAGATTTTTATTATAGGTCGATGTTCTTTGTATGTTATGTTCATAGCTTAGAGATATGTACAAGCTTCTGACAAATTAGACATTATTATTAAATAAATTACCTCATCAAGGATTACTCTATTACTTCATAAGGACTAATTACAAGACAGGAGAAGCTCTGTGGCTAATGAAATGATAAACATTTTATTTCATTGGCTCGTTATTAGCTATTTTTTGGTAAAAAATTATAGGTTAATAAATATTGGTTTGTAAACTCACATAAAATCTTTATTACGAAGTATCTGATTTAATTAATGTACTTGTAATTGGTAAGGAATGTGTACACGACTGTTGACGATTTGTGGCTGTTGGCCTATTCATGAGCTAGATGTACTTGGCAACTTGGCAAGGAAATTAGTGAACGCAGTATTATGTTGCTATTTATATACACAGGTGAAGGCTGCAACCCACCTTGATGGTATTATTAATCTAAGATACACGACTTCAGTAGGAAGTCTTGCCCCGTAACGATAATCTTGGTTTGTGTCTACTGTTCGTGACGTATAAACAATAGACTATCGATAAACACCGGCACCGTTTTGAATAGAGTTTTGGTACCTTCAGAAAACCCTGACAACAAATGAATTTAGAGGGTAATAGATAAGTACCTGGGACACCTAGCTCTGCTTGGGTGAAAATATAGAAAACACTTTTTTTATTGTGATGACATTTAAAAAACCAAAAGTAAAAATAAATTTACAATAGATTAAAAAACAACGAAACGAAAACAAAAAAAATCCTATACATAGCTGGGACTCAAACACGCAACCTTGGGCATAGTGGGCCACCGCGAGAGAAACGAATTTTCACAGTTAAGAGACCTAGCTAGATCGATTTTTCAGAATTTTATCGAAATCGTTAGAGCCGTTTTTGAGAACGTGATTATAAATATAGGTACATATAAATATAGGTATATACAAATATTAATCGTTTAATAGTATAGGATAGGATAATACAAACGTATTTTATATTTTTATATAAGTAAGTGGTTTTCGAATCTATTTCAAAGAGACACTCTGTAGTAACTACGGCTTCTATCGTCCCATGTAAAATACAAAAAAAAACTGAAACCGAAAATCTTCCAGAATTTCCCTTTTTATTTCGAAATACGCGAGAAAATAAACGTCCAACTGCAATAAACAATGGGTGCGTGGAGAAATATAGATAAGCTCCACACGAGGCAGAGCGGAACTATTGTGCCATCTGCTGGCGAGATGCCGAACACCTGGCGGCGACGACCCCGACCTCTTTACGAACTTTATTTACCAAACAACGGCTTATGTGCTACCGAAATATAATTTAACTAAGAGAGACAAAGAAAGCTGCAAGTGAGAAAAAGATATGGAGGGATGCCCATATTTTTTTTTTTGTTTTGTGTAATCTTCCAATGACTACTCCCGCTCTGGATGAAGCGGGAGGGCGTGTCAGACTTTTAAAAACCCACCCATGTTTCTTCAGTTATTTGTGCCAGGGCCGCGGTAACTCTCTTTCTTATTTGTCTGCGACCCAGACATGACCACCACCACCAACATGGCAGACCAGAGGGATGAAGATGGAGGCCAGATGGGAAGTTGCTCCATTTAAAATACTGATATCCAGCTAAACCCTAAATGTTTTGTTCTTTATTTATTTGATCCTAGGCAGCCTGAAATAATTTTAAAAGATTTCAGAGACCGGGAATAACTGGAATACCTTTGTCTCACAGTGTCATAATATAATTTCATAATAAAAATACCTTAGTAAACTGCTGTAAATGCTGTTTTAGTTTGGTACTAAAGGATCAGTTTCAGTATTTCTTCGGTAGGCAGTTAATAGTACATTGACACTAAGCTTCTTTTCGAACGTAAGGGATCGCCAATAAATATTTTTTCATGATATTTTTACACGAAAGTCCGGGTGATAGTCGGATTTTCGCCTAGTAGGCTTTTGGTTCACATACTTCATAATTGTAAAAATGTAGAGATTTTAAAAACTGCTTATAACTACATAATAGCACTAGAAAGCTTAATTATATTAATAATAAAGTAAAAGAAAAGTAGCTAAGACGACATACAGTCTTATTTAAGTATGTAGGTAGGTACCCTGAGAATTAATGTCAAACATTTTTCATCTGAGAAAAATACTTCGCAAAAAGATTGTTCTGCTGAACAGATGTCGTTTTTTCTCATTAACTTTTTACATTCACAAATTCTATCCCGGATAGCAGTAAAAGTTTCTGACACGTAATGTCCCTTGGGAAATTTAGAACCGCTTAAAAATCAACTAATTATAGGATACATTTAACTTTACGACGAGGGTTATATTTAAACATCGGACCTCGAATTAAATTGATGGGAGCTCCCAAACTATTTCACCTTTCGGCTTTTTGGGCCATAAATATTTTTCGCTCAGTTTGGTTGGAAGTTGGAACAGCAAAATTTATTCATCTTATAGATAAACTTGGATAATCTGACTCGCACTTTCTCCAGGCTTTATTTTATGAGAGATTCCATCAAAGGCTTACGACCCACTTTAAGGAGGGTCGATTGGGGATGAGATTTTTTGTGAAAAATCTGTGCACGTAATAGGGCGGGCGGCGAATGTGAACGGAATATTTTATCGCTCTCAGAAACGTCGCATCGAAGATGGCATCCGAAGCGGTGCCACGGTAAGCTTTGTAAACAAATTCAGCTTTTCGCTGAGCTATGACAGTAATCCGAACTATCCCAGATGTCGGTACGTCTGGTATTTGAAAAGGTGCGACTACGGTATTTTTCAAGCGATTTGATGTTGAGATATTTCACGAATGGTAGTGAATTCTTAAATCTTTTTGGGTGTCCAACACAACCTTACTTAGGTACTATAAATGCGGTGTGAAAATTTAATTTAGATACCTACAGAGAAGGCATAGGAATATGTTTTTTTTTAAAACTAAAATATTGGAAACTAAATTGAGCGGAAAAACACACTTAACAAATGCATTTAACAGTTCGAAAGCACTCAACTTGAAAATGAACCGTATGACAAATCCTTTTATTTCAAAGCTTTGCAAACATGACACGGTGGTATACATACCTACTATACAGTTTGTTCCATTTTCATGACAATGTCAATCACCTCAACAAAGCGTCAACAACACTTTCAGCTGTGATTTCAGGGTGACACGCAAGAAAAGAGCACGTCATATAAAAAATAATATCAAATTGTAACTTTTCTCCGCGATTTTGCTCCCGTCACCTTATCATTCAGGACCAGGAAACATTCAATATTCCAGAATAAAAAGTATGACACACAAAAATAATGCAGTTTTCCAACAATAAAAGAGTTTTCGTAATCAGGTCCATTTCTCTATTTTAAACTAGCTGCCTGCGGTTCCGCCCGCGTGGTATTAGTAATTCTCTCAATATCTTTATTAATTATAGCCTATGTGTTATTATGATGTTTAAGCTATATTTCTGTAAAGTTTCATCAAAATCCGTTCAAAAGTTTTTGCGTGAATAAACACAAACACGATTATAATAGTAGTAGGACTCGTACAACAGTGGTTACTCATCCGGAAAGTACAAATCCACCCTTCATTAAGTTTAAAACTTTCGCGTTTCATAATTGAAAAACAATATATCGTGATTCGATGTATTGTTGATTGCCCGTGATATATTGCTTTCCACCCTTCATGTTTTTAGTTACTTATTCTCACAATTTTTAAGGCACTGTGAGTTTCTAAGTATTTCCTTTTGAGACAAACTCTCGGAATGATGGAACTAAAAGACTCAGTTACATTATTTAAACAAAATCAGTAGTTTATTAGAAATGAAGTAGCATAATAAAACCTACTCGTGTATCAGATCAAATGCTGAAAATTTCACATATTTCGCAAAAAATTTGAACCATTTTTTATACCTAACAATCTGAAAAAGGTTACACCGAAATACTGTCATATTTTTAGCTCTCAACTCTAAATTGGCTTATTTTTTTTTACTATTACATTTTTACTTTGAGGTTCTCGGGAACCTAGGGTAGCGGACCTTTTAAAGGCGAAGCAGGGACCGGAAACCACTCGCAGAGGCCTTGTTAGACATGTAGGATGAAATGTGACATCAACCGGCGATTATCCCTGTATGCACTAGTAATTTTATAAATTATTATTGTAATGTTTTATTACATTAATAAAAGAAAATATCAGTAATTTATTTCTACATCAAGATTTCCGTTGTAGCCTGAATTCTAGAGAATTATTTTAATTGTGTGATTGGATTATGTAAACTATTTGTGTAATTACATATTTTATTGAATTTACTGTTTTATGTCCCAGACATTAATGGTCATTGTGTGAGCTCATTTACATTGTGCGTCACGACACATCCGCGGATTTAAGTAGATTGTGAAACGCATGCCACAAAACCCAGATGCCTACTACACTAATTATTCTAAATTGCACTCTATTAACCGAAGAGCTATTTCACTATGTAGGGTGTTTATGGCTCACATTAAGAGAATAATGTCAGTCGATCCCTAGAGACCGTTTTTCTATGACCATTTAAATGCTTGCGTAGTTACAAACTAAGCAAGTATATCAATGTGTCTTAGTAAACCAATATTTCAAAACTTTTCACTTTGGCACTTGACAGTTTGATGAACGATATCTCAAGAGTCCAGTCCAGTTCTGAAATTCAATAGAAAATAATTTGGGGTAGCCGAGAACAAAAAGCTATTCATGAGGAGGTGGTCATGAATACGAACACAAGACTCGTCAGCGCCTGACGTAAGTAGGACACGACGTAATACTGTGTGAGGGATATATCACCATTTTTGTTTTCTCGTTATACTAATTTTTTGTCTCACTGTACCGTGGCCATGGTTTGATGTACGGCAAATATGCTCTTCTGAGTATTATAGATTTTCACATTTCTTTGGCTATGAATATGCCAAAAATGCCTTTATGGTGGAAGATAACAGCTTGAGAACCTATTTATCTAGAATATTGTTACTATGGCTACGTAAATATCAATATCAAGTATAGGACTTAAATTACACGTGCCTGAAGGCAAAATAAAAAGGTTTATTACATAAGTATTTTTATTTTATATTTACATTACCTCAGCCCACACTGTACTGTTGGTATTTTTTTCTGAATTATAACGATCGGCGGCCGTCTGATGTCAACCCCACATTTATTTATATTTATTTCTGTCCTATCTATGACGTATGTGATTTCCAGGTTTCTTTTGATGTTGAGGAACAACAATATTTTTTCTATCCACCTACGTAAGCTTAATAATTATCTATAATGGTTAGAATGATCTCATTAAATTAATTTATCTACTGATAACTCATGCTAGCCCGTTTACAATTAATTGGTAATTCCATTCAGCAATTATTAATGTGATAATGCCGGTAGAGTGCAGTTAATACCTGTAATTGCATTGTCACCGAATTATTGATTGAACTGATTACCTACTTAGCTACCTACTTCAGAAGTTATTAGTAAGTTTATCTTATCACGGCACGGCTAAATAAGCAAAGTTAGCACAAAATCTTATTAAGATCCCGAATCCAGACGCCGAAAGTTTTGCAGAATTCTAAGTTCGGATTTGATCAAACTTTCCTAAGGTGCGGATTATGGAAGCACCGTACTTATAAGGAGTTACAGCGTTTGACCTTAACATTGCTCATTTCACAGGCACTCGAGAAAGGCGGAGAGGTAATAAAGGCCGGGTGGGGCAAGCTCAGTGAGCTATTAATAAGGGCGGGTGGGGCAACCTCGGTGAGCTATTAATCGGAGATCGAGACCTTCGCGTGCGCAAAGCGCCTGACAGTCACACGGCACGAACACAAACGAAACTGTTTGCAGTTCCATATCGGTAGGCGTTTGAACAAACTAATATTTTTTCGGGCAACGCGAGATATTGCCATTCCTTAGGTTATTTTAGGATCATATGGTAAGACTGGGATGCGTATATTTTCATTTTAGCTACATTCAAGTAAGGTCATATTGTTATTCAATCTACTATCGATAACCGATTATTTATTGTTAAAGAGTTTAACGAGAAAGAAACCAATCAAACTCAACATTTAAAAACTTGTAAACTAATCAAATTAATCTTTTATTAATGCAACTAAATCTTCGCTAACGACCAACAGATGAAATGTACGACTTCGACGTTAATTTATATGCGTACATAGGTAATTTATCGTTTCCAGACACTAATTACCATTTCAATCTTAATAATCACCTTGTAAATGAATAAATAGATGTAATTACAGCAACACTTAATAAAATATCACACAGCAATTAATAAAGTATCCGATAGTTATTTAGCAAACAAATAACTATCGGATACTTTATTAATTGCTACATAAACGGCTATGGTCACACTAACATTAAATTCGCCATCACCATTCTGCCATTTCATTATCTAGGTACCTGTTTTAAATGCGGGCTTAATGAAAATACAAATACAATAGACTGTCACGGACCCGCGGATAAATTAGGACGTGGCTGCTAGCATTCAGAATGAGTTGGGAACAATAAGCAATAAAGTATACTATTATCGTTGGGTATGGCGACCTCACACTAAGCGAAACTGTTTGGCTTAAATACCCCATGTATAGAAGGCTTATTGATAAGCTAGCTAGACTGTGATTCATATTGATTCATTCATCGTTCCTTAGGCTTTAGATAAATTAAAATTATATTAACGTGTAGCGGCTCCAACGCCTCCTCTTACGAACTAATGACATGACGTCACATAAAACCTGCAACACGCAAGCAAAGTTTTCGGCGCGATTTGAACACATACAACAGTCCGACCAGACACAACACCCGTCTAGTCGGAGGATCCGTCCTTTTCTATGGAGGTTTGTGGGACTTTACAACCTTTAAAGAAAGAATAAAGTTCCACATCACATCACATCATCAGCCTATTAATGTTCCCACTGCTGGGACACAGGCCTCCTCTCTGTGAGAGGGAATGGGCCGTAATCCACCACGCGGGCCCAGTGCGGGTTGGTGGATGTCACATGTCTTCGAATTTTTGATTCTAGGACATGCCGGTTTCCTCATGATGTTTTCCTTCATCGTTTTTGAGAGCAGTGGTGATGAAATAATTTACACAAAGTAAAGCGTCTGTCTGTGTTCGAACCCACGACCTACAACTTGTAAGTCGCGGCCGATACCATTGGGCCACCACTGCTCTCAATAAAGCTCGAATAAAGTTTATTTGGACGCAAATAACATGAAAATAGAAATTATTAAAACTAACATAGTATTAAAAAAACTCCGTCAGCATTTGCATATTTAAAAAAAGGGCTATACTGATAAGGACCGCTGAGATACTATGATGAATGTTGCCTGGGCCTAGTGTTTCTTCGGGTATGCAACGTCACGTAGTCACTGATAAAATGTCGCTTTATCTGGGCCTATACATAAGTATTTAAACCAAAAGCAATCTTTGGTAGATTTTTTCGAAATGTCTGCAGGCAGCGCAGCTTAACCAGACTTAAACTAGACTTATTCTGGCATCTGTCAAATAGGTCAAACAAGGGTTAAAATAGCAATATATACCCTAAAATCGAAGCCCGACAGCTAATACCGGTCCTTAGAAGTTACAAATATCAACGATAAACCTCATTAATCAATGTCTTTAGTTTCTGAAAGATAAGGCCGCTAGAGCTCAAAGTTTGGCATCGGTTTAGATAAATCTCAGGTAATTACTGGTCTAATCATCTTTATATATCTAACCCTGTTGTTATTGATGTAAAGCTTCGGTCTCTTGATCAAAGCACACAACGCTGTGATGTGCGGTATGCGGTGCCAGGCACAATTCTCTTCACCGCTGACGCATATTGTAACGAAACAAAATACTACTCCATACATTTTGCATACAATAATGTGCATACTGCAGCGTTGTGCATTCCGTACAAGAGATTAAAGCTTTACCGTGTTTTGACGTGATGAGTTTCAGTAGTCCTTGCTGGAGGATGATAAGAATATTTATGTTACAGTTACACGTGTGTGGTGTATCTACGTTCAAAATGCTGGAAAATATTTTTACAATGCATGTCCTCGAAAAGAGCGTTTACAATGCATGCCCTCGAAAAGAGCGTTTACCCATCAGCCAAACTGTGCGGAAAGTGTCACTTTTTTTACTAGTGCTTTTTACTTTCCTGTACTTTTTTTTAATTTTTAACTCCAACGTCAGCCCGCCGCATAGAGTTTTTATTATTTGAGAAAAGATTTAAAAATTAGTTAAGTACAGATTATCATTCATATAAAAGGTAAAACAAAACTATTACTTCATTTAAGGCGTTTTTAATTACTGAGATTTAGATTTTGATCAATTTATTAATTTTAAATATTCATTAAATATGTTTGGCAGAATGAATATTTTGCTCGTGCCTTTTTGCGTTACGACGTGACAGCTATTTGCACATGCGCAGTAGATATGCCCGAGGAACTATGAACTATTAGTTAATCTGTGGATATGCTGAGCGCCCTTGAATAAGCGCCATTTTATTAATTTCTTGCTTGGTTCAGATATTTTTTTTTATTTCCTGGCACAAAGCGTAGTAAAATGTTGTGTGATACACGTACGTAAGATGATTTCCGACTCGTGTCGATTTATCCACTTGTAGCGACTCCATTAATTGTTTATTAATAGAATACATATTACTTTAGGGAACTTGCATATAAATAATATTTTAAGTTAACTGTTAATTACCGTTTAAGGATTCTCACGGCCTGCGCGCAGATGTTATTGCATGTTATAATAGGTTATTGTAATGTGCAAGGGACCCTCCTTTGGAACAATGACTTTATTATCTTAGTTTTAAGAATTTAGCTAAGGTTTCTGTAGTGATGCCGACGGTTCTTTTTGTTAATGTATAGCTTTCTATATTTATTGTGCAACCCATTATAGCTGTAAAAACCTTTGTATTGTAGTTTGTAACGTGCCGACTCGACAGTTATCCCAGTATTCAACAATTGTGTAGAAGCAGTCATTCAGTCTTATTCGGTCTAGGGTAGCGGTCGGTCGGCACTCTTATTCTTTGTAATTTAACTTGAATAAACTAACTCCAACACGAAGTAGACCAAGTACTCATTTCCGCGATTCACGTAACGCCGATATAGCTAAGTAACGATACGTTCCCGAAACACTCATCGGAAATCACCTACAGCACATAAGCAGCCCAAACTGTGAGGAAAGTGTCACTTTTTTACTAGTGCTTTTTACTTTCCTGTACTTTTTTAATGTTTAACTCCAACGTCAGCCCGCCGCATAGAGTTTTTATTATTTGAGAAAAGTTAAAAAAATTAGTTAAGTAGGTACAGATTATCATTCATATAAAAGGTAAAACAAAAGTAATACTTCATTTAAGGCGTTTTTAATTACTCTAGATATCGATTTTGATCAATAAATTAATTTTAAATGTTCATTAAATATGTTTGACAGAATAAATATTTTACTCGTGCCTTTTTGCGTTACGACGTGACAGCTATTTGCACTATTAGTTAATCTGTGGATATGCTGAGCGCCCTTGAATAAGCGCCATTTTATTAATTTCTTGCTTGGTTCAGATATTTTTTTTTATTTCCTCGCACAATGCATAGTAAAATGTTGTATGATACACGTGCGTAAGATGATTTCCGACTCGTGTCGATTTATCCCACTAAAAAAAAAACCCAGGAAAAACAGGTAAAAATACCACTCATCGGAAATCACCTACTTTCCGCACTTGTAGCATAAATAACTATTGCTGGTTATATAGATTCTATCGATATTGTTCCAGAAAAATTTTGCTATGGAAGGGCCTTACTATAAATCTGAATGAAAAACAAAATAAACGTTAATGATTTTGCGAACGTTTTTATTATTATTTTGGAACGGGAAATAGCAACGCCAAAATCGACAAGGAGCACATTGTCTCTTTTATGGTAGTTCACACATTGCAATTCTAATATGACTATAGTTATGCGAGTCAAACAATATAGTGTCGCGAAATGACGTCTAGCTTTTGACGAATAAGCCATATCAGCTTTTTAATACCGGATATATTAATACAAGAATGGTAGGCTTATGCAAACGCAGGAAGCGACGGTTATTTTTGCCTAAGCCTGTCCAAATCTAGTCTTAATTCATGTTACATGACGTGCATACGATACGGTAAATGATTTACACGAAGCAGTGAATCACTACAGGCGTGAACGCGGTGACATGGCTGCGAAGCATAGCAATGTGCGATGGATCGGACGGGTTACTAGATAAACTAGATACCTATTCGCAGCCAGTTAGCAATGGAAGCTGTCAGATTGATGTTCATCTTTTTAATCGAACGACTTTGGTAGTGGCAACAAGCTACTTACTACATTGGCCTTCAAAACTTAGTACCACACTTTTAAAATTGCAATTTCTCCTAAACTCGAAATGTCAAACTTTTAAAATAAAAATCGATTTTTAGAAAATTTCATGAACCTCCTCTGACATTCTAGTCTATACTATAATATTATAAAGAGGAAAGATTTTTTTGTTTGTTTGTACCGAATAGGCTCCGAAACTACTGGACCGATTTAAAAAATTATTTCACCAATAGAAAGCTACATTATTCCTCAGTGACATAAGGTATTTTTTATTCCCGAAAACGGGTCCTGTGGGGTTGTCCACGGGAGCGAAGCCGCGGGCAACAGCTAGTTTATTATACATTAGTAACGCTATTAACTTAAAAAATATAGACAATATTTTTTTTTCTTACTGGATAAAGCTCAAATTATTTGTAAGTATATTTTACGCCATTACTTTCAATAACTGGTATTGCTTTCTAGGGATCTGGGGTTTTATCTTCTCAAAAACCTTGCTGAAAACCAGCAACACGGATACTGGTCTATAATTATTTGTATCTTTACTATCCCCGGATTTAAAAAGTGGTATAACCTTACTATATTTCATTAGATCCGGTAAGACTCCTTGATCCACACACAAATTGAAAATCAAAGCCAAGTACGGCGCTATAGTCTGAATAATGGAGGTACAAGCTTTGATGGACATTCCCCACAGTCGGCTTGATCTTGATTTGCTTAAAAGCTTTTATTACTGTTATGGGGTTTATATGTGAAAAGTTTAATACATTCGGGCAGGCTGAAACGTTCGCGTTTAATAATCCGAAAGCAAGCGAGGGCGAAGAATTTAAGATTTCAGTAGTTTTAATTGGGATGTTGGTAAAGAAATTCACAAATTCTTGCGCAACTTTTTTGTTTTCTCTAATAAGTCCGTGTGTAGTCTCAAGCGTGTAATCAGTATTATTTCTTTTATTCCTATTCGTTTCATTGTTTATAATTTTCCAAACCGTCTTGATTTTATTTTCTGCAAATTTAATCTTATTGCTAATGTACAAGGCCGTAGCTGCCTTGCAAGTATTTTTTAGAATTCTTGAGTAAGTAGCAACATACTTATTAAACGTTTCAGTGTTAGTGCAAGGCTTAAGGCCAGGCTTGTTTTTTCACTCCGCAGTTTCATTCGTTCCGTCAACGAAGTTACGGGCCCCGTCCGAAACTTCGTTGACGGAGATAGGGAGAAGACCCTGGTTGCAACTTCCAGCCGATTTGGCATATTGAAAATGTGGTTTCGGAGGCGATGTTGGGGAATATATTTTTTTAAGTTAAAACTAATGTATTATAAACTTAATTTCAAAGGAAGTTGATGAAATTTTCTTTAAATCTTTTTTTATTTCATAACTCTTGCCTTCTACAGTTTGGGATACATTGCAATTTTAAAATTGTGGTACTAAGTTTTGAATGCCAGTGTACCAAGGCCAGTGCCACAAATAGAATTGTCACAATAAAGAAACATGTGTCCAAAATTTAAGCTAAATCGAACATCGAGAAGTGTGTAAATTTTAACTTGCAAGCATTGATTACGTACATACAGACACCCGGACAGTGTGGAAAACACAAAAATCTTGTAAATAGATTAGCTGCATTTGTCAGAAGGTAATTCAAAGCAAACCTGAACAGGCCAAGACCATTTTATTTAGAAAATTAATGGTATCACTGACGGTTCTGTTTCAGGATTGACATGACAAATGAAATCATTTGTCAACATCATATCTCATGCTGTCATGTCATACCTAACGTCGCTATTGTCTACGACCAAAAACGATAAAATGTCGTTTTGTCGGGATGTGTCATATCCACAGCTCCATTACTGTCGAATAACTGTTTAGTTTGAGCGCCACATAATATCACGCCCTTTTAGGCTAGCAAGAGACGTGAAACATGGCATGCCACACACGAAAATAGCGTGTTCATTGGCAACATTTTTGAATTGGCCAATGGGCATGGAAGAGGAAGCGTCGGGTGTTACAAGTCTGTCACTGCCCTTACTATCTATCGCTGTATGATAAAGTTCAAGGTCCGCTTTTGTTAACTTAATAAAATAAATGCGATGTTGATACGTTTTTGTTTTAGGATAATGTCGAGGCAATAGTCACACAATCGTCTGCTACAGGGTGAAATTAAATAAAGATAAAAGGACCAGAAAAAAACAACGGAAATTAAATATTAAGTAAGTTCTTCTACCTAATTATTTGTTTGTAAAAGGTGAAACGTTTATAAATAACTAGCTGTCACTCGCGGTTTCGCTCCCGTCAACTAGCTATACCAACCTACCCTACATACATGAATGTTGCGTAACTTTAACCACTTACGCAGCGCACGCAACGGAAGCTGTCAAAAAGAAATATTTTTTCCCGTTTTGCAACATTTTCCATTTATGCTCGGCTCCTATTGGTCGTAGCAAAATGTTAAATAGCCTATAACCTTCCTCGATAATGGACTATCCAACATAATATAATTTTTCAATTCCAATCAGTAGTTCTCGAGATTAGCGCGTTCAAACAAACAAACAAACTCTTCAGCTTTATAATATTATATTAGTATTAGTAGATTATATTCAATTAGCATCAAACTATTGGAGATAAAGAAACAGATGTGAACTTTCCTAATTACAAAGCTTAAAGGTATTTAAGTATCTACAAGGAAAACCGGCGTCGATTTAGGTTGGAAAAGGTTGAGATAAGTAGTTTAGAAAATAGACGCAGCTGCCTGGAAATATACTAGAAATTCCATACTTTTAGGAACTTACGATATTATCAGGAAATCCATCAATCTTTTATCATCCTTGGAGGATGGAGCGGTTCACTATCATGGTAATTTGTATAGGGTGATGAAACATCAATTTTTTTTTTAAGTCTAGCTGTAGAGCTCATGATATCGCAAGAAAATAGGAAAACAACATTGAGTCACAAGTTTTAAAAAGGTTGATATTCAGTAAAACCTACATATTAATGAAAGCTCGAATAAGAAAGAAAGAAGATTGAAGTGTTAAACCCAGAAGAGTAAGTTTTCCAAAGCCTGAGTGAAAGGCGCGAGCGTAGCCTAATTGCTCATTGCCGATAGCCTCACTAGAAAAGTCAATCAACGAAACAGTTCCCAGGCTGACATAAAAGGTGAACAGTTCGCTTCACTGTAATAACCTGGTAACATTGTTAATTCAAGTAACTACAGTCGATTTACATCTGGGGCACAACACCGGGAACAACTTTGTTCAACGTATAGGGATGTAACACAGCGCATTTAACAGAGGTAAACGCGCAGACGGAGGTTCAGAGCTTGACCATAGAGAAGTGACGGTAAAATAATAAAAAGTATTAATTATTATTATTAAAGAAAATAATTTACCTATTGGCAATCAAAGGACAAATTATATTGCACAAAAACTTTTTTTGACTATGACCTATGCTATATCTTAGTGATGGATAAGCTTCTTCAATATTTGAACTCTGTTCGAAGTTTAGACCTAGTGTAAATTGAACTTAGTGCATCAATCTACGTTTTGGTCTACGAAACGTACATTGACACAAATCATGACAGATGAAAGACATGCATCAACGCTTGCGAAAGTTGGGGGATGAAAAGACCCGTTACAACTCTAGTACGCCTCATGTATGTGTATGCCTCATCGTCATCAGTGATTGTATTAGGATAGTTATTATGCTCAGGGAAGTTAGTAGCCAAATTATTACGTTAACTGTAATAGCTAACATAGTAGTTTCATGGAACTCTAATGGATTTACGTTTAAGGCGGAAGTAACAACAAAAATAAAGCTACTAGTTACTTTGCAAATAATTCCCGATTCCTGTATACGCTAACGAACCGTTATCGGTTAAGTTGAGCGTAGTGGTTGCGGCACAGACTACTTAATAGTTGCGGTTTAAAATATGTATTTTTTTAGATAGAACTTCGACTTGCGCCAACTAGTAATATCTAAGCACATTAGGTATATTATGATTAATTAAGCAGAAAACCAGATCATTATGAAATAAAAACTCCAAAACAATAAGATAATGCAACTAACAATAAACGCTACGTTTCCACAGTCGAAGCCTAAAGGCAATCACAAAAATTGCCTCCCGAAAATCCTTATCTACTAATTCGTAACATATTGTCCGTAAAAGCGCGCACTCGTGTATTTATTAATTAAACGGCAGGTAAACACGATAAGATTACGACCGCACTACTGTTCAACTGATTAGTTAGGCCTGTTACACACTGGCGTATGTTTTTTGTCTCTTCGTACGTGTGATTGACATGGTCCGTCGCTCAGTTGTCATTCTGTCATCACTGGCCATTAAAAAGAGACGCACAGATATTTTTGTCCCAAACAAAAAACAAATGACAAATCTGTTCCATTTTTGAATGTGTTTAGCTGTAGACATAGAAGTTATAATAGTAAGACCTAGTATTCGCCCGTATAAATTAAATGCAGCTGTGGTGACTCTAATTGCGGATACGCGCACTGGCGACTTTTGTGTCAGTTACACGTATGTCATAGCACAAAATCCGTGTGATTGACGTAATCCGTCGCTCAGTAGTCACATGTTGTCGCCATTGGACGAGCATTTTAAAATGTCACTACGTCTGAAAAATAACAGAGGACCTAAATGCGTATTAATTTGCCACAGACATAAACACTCACTTAGTCTAATTTGATACATTCCCGAATACTAGGTATGTGATACTGGTCGATGCTGTGACATAGCTATTGTGTTTACAAAATTAATATATGTGCGATTGGCTTAAGCTGGAGATATTTCGGCAACGCCTATACCTACTATCCAGATGCCAGTGACCTAGTGTCTGGACATGTGACACGATTTAATTTAATTAAACGCCACCGTGGTCGGCCCCAATTGGGGATATAGAAGCCATAGTGCAATCTACTAGATATGCTTAATTGGGTGGAATTCACGCTAAACCTTGGCCTTATTCGCCTAGCTTAAGAGTTTACTACCTCAAAATCTGGGCCCTAAAACATAATCCGATAAAACTTAAAGAATCAATCAATCAATTTTCAGGACGGTGAAAATAAAATCAGTTGGCTAACAGGAAATTGCTGATTCAATAATTTGCCTGTCCGTTTCATCCTTCTTTTTCAGGTTATCAAAGAAAATAGGTATACTTGAAATCAACGAGAAAATTTGCCGGTGAAGGTTGCAGAATGAATATCAATTCTCTGAGGGGTGCTTCGTAAAGTGAATCGCGAGCCATGAACCCGCTTCGGTAGAGTTTCAAGGTTAATTGTTGCTATAAACTTGTAATATTTTAGCTTGTAGGCAAGTTGCCTTAATATAATTTGCCAATCAAGATAAATGGTGTTTGTTTACATGGTAAAAACATGCGTAAGAATCTGTGTGGTAAGCATTTGTGTAAATTAGGATCAAGTCTTCGGATCTAGTACACTGTAACATTTTACAATGTTATTTCCTAACTTGCAACGATTAAGTTTAATGTGTAATTCGCATTTTGCCAAATCAAGCTACTTGAATAGTTTGCAAGCGCCCTAAAGTAAGCTAGGGTCTAGTCTTCGGGTCTAGTTCACTGACTTATACATCTCAGCTTTATTTTATAAATGATGCTCAAAGTCAAGACATTATTTTACAATACCATTTCCTAACTTTAAGCAACGTTTAATTTTAATGTATAATTCGTATTTTACCTGTTCAAGCAACTTGCACAGTATGCAAGCGCCCTAAAAGCTCCCGAGTGTGTAATAGATAAGAGCAGCACAAAGGTTTACCTGGCCATTATATTAGTTCTGAATAGCAAACTCAATTTATATTGCAAACTAGATTTTAGAATAACATGCCACAAACTACAAAATTCGTCAGCTAATGTTAAAATTTATAGAAAGCTCATTCAACCGGCTAATATTATTGGTTCGTTTTCATAATATTGCTTTGTTTACTTTGAAAAAAGCTACTCAAATCTACTAGGTATAAAATACTACTACTACTAGGTACTAGGTATACCAGGTACCAGGTACTAGGTACTAAATGTGGTAAATATACTTTCAGTTTAAGGGGTTGTAAAAGCTGACTATTGTCAATAAGAAAGTGAACGTTAACGTGCATAGACAACAAAAGTTAGGCTATGTATCGACTGCTATGAACGCTTGAAATGTCACGAACTATCCACGACGTTGTAACCAAATATTCCTATCGTTAAAAGACTTTCGTGAAGACGATACTGTAAATATTTATTTGTTGTACAACAACAATATGTATTGAGGTGGGTGTGCCACAAATAAAGAGAGAAATGGACGGAAGTACACACAATACCATTTTACCTAAGTGGGTAGGCCTACTGATAGGCATTATTGCAATTTAAATAGTACCTATCTTAACTAACATCATAATCAAACGCATTTCCCAAAAAAGAAAAAAGGAAATTAGGCTTCCACACATTCCAAATACACTTTCCAAATACACTTATACATACAGTCATACACATAAAACAAATTATTTTATTTCAGCTTAGTATGGCACTTCTACGAAAATCGCGCAAATTCATACCCGTGTATGGGATGATCCCGATATAATGACGCGCCCATTGTCAGATGACGTCACATACCACCCGCCACGCCACGCTGAAGACCCTCGTTTTATTTTATTGCTGACTGGGAACAGCCCTGAACTATGACCACCTACAATATGCCTACAGACCTACATATTAACACTTTTACGACTGCCCATTATTGTTATGACTTTCGTTGTTTACGCGTTGTTAAGCGAATGTAAAAGATGGGCCACTGTGTGTCTGTACAACTTCCAATGACTACCATTACTTGATGTTACGTTCTCTGTATAAAGTTCACAGTTTCTTTGTTTAATTTGTATGCGCCACAAAAACCTGTATTTTATTTCCAATTCATTCTTTTGAAACCAGATAATTTTATGACTTGGGATTTTTGTTTCCAATAGTTCTGTAGTTGGAAATGTATATATAGGTGAATGAAATGTTAGTGAAATGTTTAACAATCCAAAATTTTGTTGCGGCAATTTGGGACAGTTCAAATATGGAACCTGAAAAAGACAGCTTAATGAAGCTAAAATATAATTACAACGACCTAATGAGTACCCATTCATGCAACAATATGCTTGCCAAATTAATGTTTTATTTCATGAAAATGTTAAACTACGAGTAACTATACTTCCCATTAAGCATGGATATCGAATTACGAGTACAATGAAGTATTTAATGAGAAGATCTTCTTTGTAACATTTAAGTAAAAGAAATGCAGTTCCTTTGACTGAAAGCAAACTAACAAGTGCAAAGTTACAAAAAAAATTCAAGATTTTACTCTCAGTAAAATTATTCAGTACGAATCTGACTGCTGTAGTAAGAAGTTAGAAGGTTAAAAGAAAGATAAAAAAATGTATTTCAATAGATGAAACATTCAAAGAATATTATTACATCTTGCTAGACCCATTATTTGAAAGTAATATCATCCAACTCGACTACTCCTAAAACCATAAAATTGACATTTCATGTTATTCGTGCTTATTCGTCTAGGTTATTTATGGATATTAATTGATTAGGGAGGCTTTTTTCGGCAGTTATAGCGACTAAGTTAGCCCTTTAAACAAATATGGAATATAGGCCCTAATGCCAATATGTAATGGTTATAACCTATTGATTCTTAGACAGTACGCAAAAAAGAAAGAAATCTACTTGAATTTCTATCTACTCAGACCGAGAAAAAAGCCACGTCGTAGATATCAGCTGCTGATTCCCGCGCAACTTGTTGAAAAAAGCGTCCTCTCCCGTGATCAAAGACGATGTGCTAATGGCCCATCATTAAACACTACTTCTGTCTCTAAATCATAGGTATTTGTGAAAGATCTCGTTTTGTGAAGTGCCTACATTAGCATCTGTAGAATTCTTATCTTTTGAGACGTAAATAACCTGAAACTACATCTGTTGTAAGTGCTTTTTATTTTAATTGAGTGTGTTCATTAGACTAGGTTGTTTTTTTTACCTGTACTTAAATAATTATTTTCAAATACTGAATGTAATATTTCATTTATATCTTTGTGGTAGTGTTATTTTTCTTCTATTCAATTCATTTATTTGTTCTCTCTTTACAATAATAGGTTACCTTAAAATTAACAATGTTTTTGGCTAATGCCATTGTAAGAGACTGGTGCCTGAAATAGGTTTTTGAAAAAGCCAATTGAAAATTTTACAACATTTGAACATTATTCCAAATGATAAGCTATAAATTAATTATCTATATACCCGGCTTTGCTTGGGTCATTACCCAAGCAAAGCCGGGCAGGCCACTACTAATAAATAAATCTTCGTGTTTTCTCAAGTCTTAATACCGAGCGTGACCGATTGAAGCAGAGCTGGGTTGCTAGTAACTATAGTAGTGTATATAGTTTAGCATGTTATGTTTGTCAAGACATAAAATATGCAGTACTTTGTTATAAAAAATCTAGACAAACAGCAGAACAAGAATCCACTGCGTAGAAAAAACTGTGACACCACAATCAATTTTCAATTACTTAGACCGTCTAACGTATGACAATAGGTAAGATCCAGTGGCGGCCAAGATAATCAGTCTCAATTTATAATAGCAATCTAACACGCGAGGAGCCAATAATAATTGTCATTAGAGCGAAACGTCATAATTACCAGGAAAAAGCGACCACATTACAAAATAAATGGATTTTTTTAACTTCGGGGTCTGTGTTTCCCGACAACAACAACTAGATTGTTGGTCTTTAAGTCAAGAGCGAATAGGTTACTTCTAGGCAAGCGTACTTTACCGTCGACCACATCATCGCTTACCATCAGGTGAGATTATTGATTGGCACCTTTTTAGCCAATTAATGGGGAAGATCAAATAATTTTGGGTTATTGGACGACTCACCCGAATCGGGCGAATTGTCCACTATTAAAAATATTCATTTTTCTGTGTCGATTCGCCCGAAGTTTATTTATCGGCGGGCGAATTTTTTTTATTGCTATAACGGTTCATGAGATACACCCTGGTGACAGACAGACTGACAGACGGACCGCGGAGTCTTAGTAATAGAGTCCCATTTTTATCCTTTGGGTACGGAACCAGTAAACAACAATTTCTTAACAAGAAATTAAGTAACTAATTATGGTTTAAACTGTGTTCAAAAACTTTGAAAGGATTTTCATTTTTCACACAGATTACCTTAGCTACCACTTAAAAAATAAATAAAATATAAAATTACACTGCAAAGGTCTAAGCGATCTCCAAAGAACATTCAAATCACATCACGCGCTGTAACCTAGTGCTTCAAGTGTCTTTGTGATCTTCCTGTACCTATCTATACGTAGGAGGCTGGGAAACACTGATCTAAAATTCAATGGATGCTGATGACGTAGCAGAATAATTAATAGTCGTTAAAGATAAGGAAAATAATAACTAACTACATTGACCGTAAAGCATTAATGTAGGTAAATCAACCATTATAGTTGTTTTCCCCCTTTTGTTGCTCTTTGAGATATAATGTTTATTCAGTAGTACACAGATACTTTTTTAGGGTTCCGTACCCAAAGGGCAAAAACGGGACCCTATTACTAAGACTCCACGATCCGTCTTTCTGTCTGGCTGTCCGTCTGTCTGGTGACAGACGGACAGCCAGGAGAATTTTAACTGCCTAGCGGTTCCTGGTGGAACCGTGATAGCTAGGCAGTTGAAATTTTCACAGATGATGTATTTCTGTTGCCGCTATAACAACAAATACTAAAAACAGAATGAAATAAATATTCAAGTGGGGCTCCCATACAACAAACGTGTTTTGTTTGCCGTTTTATGCGATAATGGTACGGAACCCTTCGTGCGCGAGTCCGACTCGCACTTGGCCGGTTTTTTTATATATTTAAGTTGATGCCAACATAAACTCATTAGAGTTTTACCGTGCACCAAAAATATCGACTACATAATATAGACAAAATAATAACCTCTTAAGTAGGTAATTAGATATGCGAATATTATCTAATACTAACGAGCGCACATCAGTGACCACTCCGGCCTTCAATCCTTAGTGTCGCCGCACACGGGCCACACGCGACAGCCACAAACACCGCCACGAGAAGCTAGAAGCGTGTAGCGTGTGGCGGCCACCGGCGTCAACCGTGTGCGGCGAGTCCATACAAAATGTATGAAAACTACAGGAAATATGCCAGAGGCGACGTTTTGTGGTTGTGGCCGGTGGCCCCGTGTGCGGGGACCCTTAAAACAAAAGTGTTGGAGTTTTTAAGTTGTCTCCAAAAAAACCTAATGTTTTTAGTAATTGTTAATTTTCAACTTTATCTGTGTTATAATATTATTATATTGTTAGTTATTATTAAAATGGGATTGTCCCTGCCTTTTTTGAATTTCGAATTCTTGTGACTACGTCACAATCTACATATTTAGGGAAACTATTTCATAAATCTAGGTTACCAAGCATTGTTTAGCTTGCAACAATAAACAAATGATTATCAAAGATTTCGTCATTGACACCGTCAGCAATTAACATTGTCATCATTTACATTGACAGTTTTTATTTAGTCACATTCAATGAGCGTTTATTGCGTGCAATTAAGTACATCGTAACAATATTACACAAAATTGTGTACTAGATACAACACAAATTGTGTTAGTTAAATTGGAAACCACTTTCAGTGTCTACGCGTAGGTTACATTACAGGCTATTGTGTGATAGGAAACCGCGTTATTTCTCATCACAATCTAGATAATTCAGCCATTAGCTATACCACAGATAATATAACACTAGCATACAGATGCCTCATCCCATACAAAGAAATCGTGCGCACTTAACTATAGCATTTTGCATCTGATTATACCAATATTTTTTTTGTAAATCGATCGCGTTCGGTTCCGTTCCACGGCGATAGATAGATCACCATCTATGTCCTATCTCTATCGTGGAACGGAACCGTACGCGATCGATGTAATAAAATAATCAGTATAATCAGTACAATACGTCGGCACGGTTTCTTTTTATGGGATGAGACACCACCAATGAAACTAGTTTTAGAGATTACCTAGTTCCTAATCACTTGTGGACCACGTAGTATCACCGGCTATGAGTACACTAAAAGTTTTGCATATACCTTCACCGTTAAATTTTGGCCGTTTAAATCCCGTGGAGGGTCGATACGGTACGTGAAACAGTATAGATGTGTAAAGATAAAATAAAAAAATAATAAAAAAATCGACTTCCAAAGCAAAACTCAAAAAAGTGCAAAAATAACTTTAGTTGCGGAAGTCGGTGTTTCTAAATGATAAAACATGAGGTGCCAAAGACACCGAATTCCGAAACGAAAGTTATTTTTGCACGTTTTAGTGTTTTGCCTTGGAAGTCGGTTTATTTAAAAAAAAAAATTAACAACTCGATATTTTTTCGCAACTTTTGGAAACTCCTCCAAAACGACTTGGATATTTAAAAATATTTTTACACAGACCAATTTATGGCTGGAGTTTCTTCATAACTGAAATAACATATTTGTAACAAATAATATTTTGCAAATAAAACTGTTCAAAAGGAGGTTCAATATTGATATTTTGGCATCGAGCGGGCGCACGGCCAGTACTGCGTTAACATTGGGGCGTATATATCGCCCTAAGACGACGACTGTCGCCAACGAACTTGAGGGAACAAAACGCGCACTCGTTTCACACCCGCGCGATCCAAAATTTAGTAGTCTTTTTTACTTTCCTTATTATACTAAGACTTTAAAAAAAGCCTCAAATCAAAATATTGTCTTTGAGATGGTGTCTATTTCTTTAAAATACGCCCAGCGGTATTGGTGCGATTGTCGTGTTTTTTTCAGTTTTAGACATAACTTTACAAATAAATTACACTATGTTACATACATACGAATAAAACTCAAAATTTTCTTAGATCAAATTATTAAAAATTTGGTCTCAAGTAACATATTTTTTTCCAAAAAATTACGACTAGTCTTTTAGACGTGATTCTCATTTTAACATCAGTTACTCAGGGGTATCTGCGCCTTAAATAAAGAAAGAAACCTATACGTACAAAGCGTTTTGCGAATACTTTCATTCTTCATACTTCTATGGAGTGGAATTCCCTGCCGGAGTCTTTGTTTCCTGATAGCTACAACCTTGGGGTCTTTAAGTCAAGAGTGAATAGGCTACTTCTAGGCAAGCGTGCTTCACCGTCGACCACATCATCGCTTACCATCAGGCGATATAGTGGTCAAACGCGAGCCTATCGATAAATAAAAAAAATAAAAGGAACAAAATATACTCTAGAAAACCACCCAAAGTATCAACATTGTTTATTGTAATGTAATTCGAATGCTTAGATTACTTTGTTTGTCTGCTTGTTCTGCAAAGAAAAATACTTATTTTCCTACGTTTTATTGCAGCACAGTAATATAACTCTAATTTCACGCTATCTACACGTTCGTGTTAGGATTAGGACACATCATGGCTACCATTGTTTTTATAGAAGGTGTAAAAGAACTTTTTAGTGTTAGCTATCTCGGATCTTTTTGTTGTGCGCTTATATAACTTGGCTACCTGGCTAGGAAGGGAAATGACACCAAACCTGGAAATATACACCTATGTTAATATACCTATGTCATACATATAACTGGCATCAATGTATATAATATCTCTATTAAGAGTTATTAAATCGTATGTACCTAAGATCATAATTATAATCAGGACATGAATACTATGCGTCACTATATGAGACATGATTTAATGCGTTTCTTACACATTGCAAAATATTTAGCAATTGTAAAAAACAATGATCATAAACAAACGGTTTTCTGGAAACAAGACATAAAGAAATCGTAGACAACTGTCTAAATGTTTTGATATTGTCAGTTCGATTTAACGACTTGCGAAGACAGCTAAAACATTTCTTTTATGTGTGTTTTTGCTCGAATTTGGAACAAAATGACAACATTTTAAGTTTATATTTTTTTGATGGCCAACAGTTAGTGTTATTAACAAAAATGCTCAAAAAACAAGCAGCGGTCGTTTTTTAACTACCTACATAGTACCACACACACAACACACTCAAACCATCCCCATACAGGAATACACAATCACGTGAATCAAGTTATTCTTTTCTGTACTGTTTTTGTAAAAATAATTATCTTGCTATGGAAGAGCGGAGCCTCTTAATACAGACCTTTTTTTGCCTAAAAAGAGGCTCCAATCATAACTTGTTGTTCAGATTTGGTTAAGAAATAAACAATTTAGAATTTTGTTTTTTTGTTTGAATTTTTATTGTTTTATTTTTATATTAGAAGGTAGGAAATGATTGCCAAAATAAATAACATGAAACTAAAACATCAAGGGCAGAGTATTTACACACACATTTAGAATTTTAGGTTATTAAATGTTTCAGGAGAAATCATAAAATTTTCGACAGTCAAAACTGAAATAAAAACTCAATAAAACGCACCAAGATACTGAAAACATTACGAGCAAAAGTAAGCCTAAGTAAAAAGATCAACCATATCCAATATTTTTGTAAAATTTAAGTCAATGTTTGTTTGGGATTACACGGAATCAGTGTTGTTGTGCAAACAGTATTCGCTCAGGTGACACTGAACGCCTGTATAAACCGAGTGGGTATCGCCTCGCCGTGAAATTGCTGACTGTACCTATTGTTTTTATAGCAAACCGATGCAGTCCAAACGATGTAATCGTATCGATGGTATTGCCAACGTTACATATTCGCTACGAGGTTTTTATTAGATTTTGGAACACAGAACCATTAAAATCGCTGAATTGAACATGGGTAACGCTTCAGTAGAATTTCCTTTGATATTTTCTACGCAGAATATAATAATAACGGGTTCTGTTGACATAATATTTATGAGGCTTGCATTATGGTACTCAAGTTTCTTAGCAAATAGAATTATCTTGGTATAAAGCATCCTTTAATAACATTGACATAAGCGCTTGTTGTGGTAGTGACGTTAATTAGTGATGTCAACTGTCACAGCTTGCTGGCAACTTGTAAACATTTAAGTTTGAAAATGGAATTATGAAAGACTGATTTAAAAAAAACAATGTTGTTAAAAGAAGGCCTGTTTAGAAATACGCCTACCTAAAGGTTAATCTGAATTCGAAAAATATAGAACGACTTAAATCTTGTTCTTACTTAAATCGACATTTAAGCTCGAGTATCTTTCTAGAAAACAGACCCTGTCGAAGTCTGTAAAGTTAGAAATTACTGACAAGTCTGTTAGACCTACAATTAGAAACAAAGTTTCGAACAGATCTATCCCCAGAATGGTTTTAATCGAAAGATTACACTTGTTTTAACAGTTTAACTTAAGACACATTCATAAATTGAATTACAACTTTTATTATTGGTAATTTTACAGATGGTGAAAGTACTCATAAACATTAATAAATTTAAGCAAGGGAGCAACATTGCAATCGGAAAGAAAATCAGCATTTCCCAACATTTGTCGAGCAATGCGAACATAAATGTACTAAACAGCTGTTTTTTTATCAAACTGAGTTGATCCCATAGTAAAACTTGCATTATATGCATATTCATTACTAGTTTCATGCTTCTGAAATATTGGCAATTAATTAAATGTAACCCAGCATGATTGGTCTTGTCTGGCTATGGATCATCTTTCAATATGACTACTTAATCAAATGAAAGAGCAGTGGTGGCCCAGTGGTATCGGCCGTGACTTACAAGTTGTAGGTTGTGGGTTCGAGCCCAGGCAGGCGCTTTACTTTGTGTAAATTATTTCAGCACCACTGCTCTCAAAACGGTGAAGGAAAACATCGTGAGGAAACCGGCATGTCCTAGAACCAAAAATTCGAAGACATGTGACATCCACCAACCCGCACTGGGCCCGTGTGGTAGATTACGGCTCATTCCCCTCTCAGAGAGGAGGCCTGTGTCCCAGCAGTGGGAACATTAATAGGCTGATGATGTGATGTGATGTGAATCAAATGAGTCTATGACACTGCCATGACTACGTTGTTTCTATTCTTCTTTTATTTTATAACAGTCATAAGTCTTGGGTCTACGGTCTAGCTGGGCTAATAAATAACGTATATATCTCACTGAGTGTCGGTTACCGCCTTAGTAGCGAACATACGTACATAATAAATTACATTACGATATCGATGTTCTGAAAGTACAGCAACGGAGTCCTATAATAACAAAGATTTCTGGAGCAAATGTTTGACACTATCAAGAATTTATTGTTTGCTCCATATCTGTGACAGTAACATTTTATACATCATTCATCAGAAAAAAGCTTTGGAAAATTTTAAGATTAAGATTTTTGTTTCGATTTCGAGCGCGCTATATCGTCGACCACATCATCACTTACCATCAGGTGAGATAGTGGTCAAGCGTGAGCCTGTCAATAATAATAAAAAAAGATTTTACTTGACACGTTTTCGTGGATTGCAATTGGTTAGAATTGACATTTCACATCAAAGACACCCCAGCGTAGGTGGTTTAACGTTTCTGAATATAAATCCATGTTCGCTAAGTAGACTAAATTTAGAACAAATCGTAAGCGTCGAATTCCTTCAGAAGGAATCAGATGAATTAATAATGAAGGGGGAAATAATAAATATTCACGTGACACTGAATTATTTACTCTGTAAAACGTTTTATCTCTCTGTACTGAAAGTCTTTGAAGTTGCGTCCAAATATCGAGACGGTAGAGTAAGAGATTGCATCTAAACAACATCACCGATGGTGTTGGAGATAAAAGTAAATGATGACTGCTTTTGAACAGAGTAATGTGGTTTACAGGTGACTTTTAGTTAATTGGATCTTTCAGAGGGTGAATGCACACAAAATTTTGAAAAAAAATACTATAAGATAGAAATAAAAAAAAAACAAAAAAACACTGCCTTGTCAAAAAGATTGGTTTTCAGTCATTTAGCTTGTTTTTAATTTTTTTGTTAAATTTTTTAATTCACTTTTTGACAAGGTAGGCGTGTTTTTTAATTATTTTATTTTTGATTACACACTTTTTAGTGACAAAACGATATTTTTTTAAACGCACACATTTTTCTTTATAAGTTTTCTATGGTATATGAAATAGGTACTGTTTTATATGTTTTTTATACAAGCAAAGTACTAAGCAAGTCAATAGTAACGTTGAAAGATAAAAAAATAATAAAAAAACATTTAATTTTCATGAACCATTGCTCCTCCATTATATGTATTTAAAGTTTCAGACTATACTACCCGGGATAACGCAACGGTTCTAAAGACACCACATACATGGATATCGGTTGAGCCGTTTAGAAGTTATGGTGGAATAAAGAAAGTTTCAAACATACATGAACCCTGAAAACTGTCTTTTGGGCAGTCGTGTAAAAAATCTGCTGGTCGATTCTGGTAACTTCTTAGGCGAACGTAAACCTTCTGAACAACCGCTTGTTTGCATATTTCAAAGTATCCTGTAGTTAAAGTTGTTCTTTAGCTTTCACTGCTACTGCATTAAAAGTCACCCGGTGGTAGTTCGTAAGTCCCTACAATTATAATCCCGTCCTCTAATTATTTCCACAGAGAGTATCTCTTTTCAAAGAGAAAGAACGACTACTGAAAACCGTGCTAGCTCATCGCAATTACTAAGCAAAAAAAAAAAAAACTTTCAAAAGACTAAAGGAACCTAAGTACTGTAGGTAGGTAACAATGACACCGCGGTACCTCTACCGCTACCCTTATCAAGGCAAACGGTGTTGAGTAAACAGCCATCGTGTCCCGCGCAGATTTTGATTAATTTCACACACCACACCGCTCCCGACCAGTAATTACTTCCCGTGACGTCATTTTATCATGTTCCGCGGTTTTAGCAGACGAATATCCGATGAAGTTGGATTTACTAGCTAACATTTTGGTGGAATGGTTTTCTAATTTGGATCAATTAATCTTCTACAAGGTTACTGGGAGTTATAACAACGTTTTTAAAATATTCCAAGATTAATGTTTAGGGGTGAAACGGACAGACGAGATGTCTGGAATGACATCAACTTAAAAATTATATTTACCCGACTGCCGAAGGAGGGTAATGTGTTTATCAGTCTATGTATGTATGTTTGTTCTAATGTTGCGTTCTAGAGACTAAACGCATTGGCCGATTTGAAGATTCTTACGTCAATCGATTCGTCTTAACCCTGCGAGTGTCACCGTCTAAATTGGAAAAATTGGAAAAAAAGATAAATGGCGGCTTTTGGGCGCCATATTGTGGGGGCGCAATATTTTTTTCTGACATGTCCATCGTGTGTGGTATCAAAATAAAGGGATTTAAGAAGTGATTTAAAAAAAAAATATAACACTTACATGTTTAAATGTAATTCGAAAAAAAATGGTAACTAAAAAGTTATACATAAAAAAGTTAATTAAAAAATCCCTACTGCTTAAGAAGCGAACTAAAAAGATGTTAACAAGAAGAAAATCATGCTGTGCAGTCGGAGGATACATTTGGGTTTTTGTCAGCTAGCCCGCGCATAATTATGTATCATCCGACTGCACAGCATGATTTTCTTCTTGTTAACATCTTTTTAATTCGCTTCTTAAGCAGTCGGGTTTTTTAATTTTTAATTAACTTTATTTTATTTAATAATAGAGAGGGGGTGCCTTGACTCAGAGTGGGAACATAACAAGCTAAATAGACAAATATATCTGGTCCTGGAAATATTAAAAATATTATTTAAGTGCTCTACAGTGATTTGTGAATCGTGGTACCCAACTACGTGTGGTTAATCTACGGTTATCTGACAGCCAACCGTAACATAGTTAGGGAAAGTTTGTGAATCTTGTCGATCATGTCTTTCAATGATGAATTTGAAACAATGACGAGTTCCCCACAACTCAATTCTTCAAGTGGTAATGTTAAAAAAAAACGGTACCAAAACCTTTTGTACGTTGTGAATATACAAGGTATATGTAGCAAAGGTGAAGTGACCCGGCGATATTGACGTCGATTATTCACGACTCGTCAATTTTAATCGCACGAGTACGACCACCCACTAGAAATGAGTGCCGATAAAGTCTTGAACTCTTGACCTGCGGAAGGGCTGTGGCGAAAGGCCATGAAAATTTCACAATTTAGATTATAGATACATCAACTGAAGCGATTTTCATAGGGGTAGGCAGACATTACAGAACGCTACCTGTTTACGATCTGATTGTGATCTTTACCTACATTTTTCTTTTATTGTGTTTACGTTCATACATCTTTTATTAATGCAAAGTATCTTACAATAAAAAAACTAATATTAATAATATAATAACCCAGAACACAAGTCTGACCATAAATTAATTTAACATAAACACCGTACGTTAGAGAAATGCACTAAAATGCACAGCAAGTTATGCATTGCGGCGATTACGCGCACTGAACAACATTCCGCAACATTGTTGTGATAAAGTGTTCACATATTCCACTTCCAATTCGCTAATCAAGGCCATGGTTAAATTGAAACCACAAACAATACTCTACTAACGTATTGTTTCGTTTGTTTCCCAGGCCTTTCTTTTCCGTAAGAAGCGGAACCCGCACACTTCGAGGTTATAAGTAAGCTATCCAAGTAGGTTTCTCCGCAGAGAATTGGTTTAGGGATTCGAGTTAGTTCATTAATCAAACGTTTCCCCTTAAATTGCTCCGATTGTTCCCCAACGAACCCTGTTGGAGCAATTGTTGCTAAAATCAAAGTTACACGTATGTATCGATTTCGATACATTTTGCGTTTGATATTGTATTGTGCATTGTTGTTACGTGGGTAAGTATATTTAATTATTTACTTAAATGGTATCCTAGGGAAGTTTCAAACGTTTTTCTATAATTAAGAATATTTTCCCACGGTTTGTACGTGTTCTACGTGACTAGCAACGGGACTACGGGCTAGTAAAAATATTAGGTATTAAATACTCAGAGTACTCTTGCCGCGAGTTGGTATTTTCCTAATTAAATGAAAAAGGGTTTGTACTGTGTTGTTAATTATACCAAAAGCATTTCAATAATATAGGTAGGTATATGGTATGTACCTGTGATTAAGATTTTCTATTGGAAATCTCAAAAAGATGTAGGACTTTGCGCGGGATGCCTCGAATATTTATGGCGTTACATTCTTGACCTTTAACCTTTACCTCAATAGGCTGTACGTGGAAGGACTGCTTCCACGTACAGCCTATTGAGGCATTTATAATCTTTGACCCTATTATATTAAAAATACCTAGAACAAAAGTGTCAAGTCAACTTAACGATAGCTCTACAATCACGTCATAATTGAAGTAAGTGCAAACAAAGTGCTTAAAAAATGTTTTCACTGTGATCATTCACACAGCCCGATTTGTTAGTGTTGTCAATCCTGAGCGGGGGAGAAATAAATAACGAACGAACGCCCCTACGTGCCGTGGCCGTGTTTCAATTTGTTTACTAACATGTTGAGGCACGTCCGTTGGCAATACCTCTGTACCGCCGGAACCGGTATCCTACCACACGGTTATACGGCTTATATATGTGTGTATCTTTATAAAAATAAAATACCGGATTAAGTGAATATCAATCATCAGACGGAGTTTATTGGAATTAATATGGTCGTTTCGTCAAATATTTCCTACATCATTTCCAATTTTGGAAGCGTTTTTGATGCCAAATGTAATATTATTTTTATTTTTCAGGAACAACCGGCCTAGTGCGAGTCGGACTCGCGCACGAAGGTTTCCTTACCATTATCGCAAAAACGGCAAAAAAAAACACGTTTGTTGTACGGGAGCCCCACTTAAATATTTATTTTATTCTATTTTTAGTATTTGTTGTTGTACCGGCGACATAAATACATTAGATACAGCCTGGTGACAGACGGACCGCGGCGTCTTAGTAATAGGGTCCCGTTTTTACCCTTTGGGTACGGAACCCTAAAATCAAACGGTTACACATTTCAGTATAAAATAAAATTTAAACAAAACAGTGTGACAAATGTAAAACGAACTACTTTTTCCAAAGTTTTTTTTTGGTTTGTTGGCAAACATGACCTGATGGTATCTAAGCAATCGCCACTATCTACGAGTATGCAACACTATCTACACCTGCAATACCGTGGGCGCATTTCTCAGCCAAATGAAGACTCTTTTCAAATATGTTTCAAGTGTATGCACTATTTATAAATTAAAACTACATGCTGCGAAAATATACTTAGGGGGACTTAGGGTATTCTCTATCAGCCAACCAAGGTTGATGAAGAGATTACAAGGCAGGTGCATGGTTTTACAAAAAAAAACAATAATATAAATAAAAATAGCATTGTTTGACACAGGATAATAATTCATCTCTTCTAAATTAAACATACTCTACTAATACATCAGACGGTAAATAGCGTTGAAAAATAAAAGTTTCCCGCGGGAAATCACTTAAACTATGGCTACCATAGCCAAGATTGATGGCACTACAATATTCCCATCATGTTTGGATGGCCGCTCTTAAAGCGTAAGGGGAAATTCCTCCAAAAGTCCTTTTACAGGCAAAAACAGACTATTATTACACGTTGAGGCTTCAACGTGTAGTTCGATGCCAAGATACAATGAGATAGCTGCCTGTTTTAATCTTCAGGGACTTATTGATCGATTTATGTAAGTAAGTAAGTATTTCATAATACGATTTTTCGAGTTCAGAAAAATACCTATTGGGAAAGGTCCTATTATAAAATAAATAATAAAAGTTAAAGAACCACAGGAACCATTATGTACCTCAATAAAGGGCATTTATGCCCAACGAACCAAATATTTAAACATTTGGGTCAGCCAGTCCTCGAAAAGCGTGGGTAACAAAAACGGATATAACTTATCGGAATTTGCAAAAAAAATATTCTGGTTATTCGATACAAAACTGAAGGCCGTGTGTGTGGCTCTTATTTGGTTTGATATGACTGAACATGAAATGTGTCGGTTACATTGTTTACTATAGTCATATAACCACGTCTACTGTCTTTGGTGTGAGGAATATGCGAAGGTGTACTTTATTTCGAAGAACTACCGTTACCGCTTCGTTTCCTTGAGTGTGTCCTCGTAGCATCAGTGGCATGTAACAGTGGGCCTTGAAAGAATACTAACGCAGCGCTATTTTCTTTTTGGATATCGCTGCACATGCTGAGACAGGAGTCTTTTTGGTCTAGCACGGGGTTATTTTTTTATTATTGTATATTTTTTCCTTCTACTAGACCTTATATCATGTCACCCCAGTTATATCAGATAACGCAAGTCTAAAAATCTAAAAATCAGTATAATTAGAAACGTTTCGCTCGAAGCGACGCGAGCTAAAGACTTCTGCATTGATATTTGCAAGATTATAAGTTACTAGACTGACGCTAAAACGTGCATTTTGAGTCAAGATGCTCAATATGTAAAGAATAGGCTCTCAAGAGTCACAGCTTAAATTCGCTGTTCAATCGATCGGCGCGGCTGCTATTTGGCCAAGAGCTCGCTCATACCAGGTTCACCGTCGGGTACAATTCCAATTTGCATAAATTTTCTAAAAGACGAATTTTAAACTCGCCTTCTAACAGTATCTATGGTAAATACAAAACTAGTTAAATTATGATATAAATTAAAATAGTTAAATTATATTATTAATATTAATATGTGCATTTTGGCTAAAAATTCAGACACGCAAACTACGTTACTGTTTAAGTTTTTCAACAATTAGGTCTGATGACAGTCATTGACGAAATGTCAAACACATTTCCTATCATTGAGATAATATGTACTACGTACTAGAGAAGCTATAAATTATATTATATAATAATATATAATTATATATTATATAATTATATTATATTATTATAATTATATTACACACCACATCATCGCTTACCATCAGGTGAGATAGTGGTCAAGCGCAAGCCTATAGACAATAAAAAAAAAAACCCTATCTTTACGGTCCAAACGTGGCAACCTTAAATAAACAAAACGTAACAAATTATGTCTTACATTATGTAGTGATTATTTATCTTCTTTCATTTTTTTTCTTTATCATTGAATAACCACAGTCAGTTATAATCTAAATATATGTTAGATTATTATTTTCCGCTTTAAAAAGAAACGTCAGCTAATTCTAACTACACTTGTTACACAAATTGTCACATCTTAATTTCTAGTCTATATGAAAATGGCGTCCACCAAATATTTTGTTCAAATTATATTTTAAAATTATTATCTAATTACTGGCCGATGAAAAGTTATTCCTTTGCACTTCGCCGTATTAGTTGAGTTATTAGTGCAATATCTTTAAAGTTTAAAACACACCGATAAATATGCCGATATTTAATGCGTTTGAACGTTTTTTCGTTTAAAAACAAAAAATTACATAGGCGCTCAAGATCTAGCAAGCTAATGAGTGAAGTGCGGCCAAAAGACCGCACATGAGCGGAACACAGTAGTGATGTGTGGCGACTTCTCTAGTGCGTAGTACATTAATACCTCAATGTTTCCTATCCTCATGATTGTACTGGTGTCAGGACATGTGGTGGGCATTTAAAATAATTTCTTATATATTACATGATTCAGAAGTCGGTTTTTTCAGAACCTTGCACGCTGTCATACGAAAACAGTGCTAAAATATCCGCATACAGTACGGTCGATGAGTTGTGGCCCGTCTGAACATAGGCTTTGCGAACTTTCGTGCATGTACACTCGTGAAGAAAACAGCCATTTCGTTCGTAAAGTACCTATGTTTTGCGCAACCATTGGCGCTAACTTCAGACAGGCCACGACTCATCGGACGTATGTATGTCATGAGGAAATTCAAAACATTATACTTAGCTACATGAAAAATAAACTTATCAGATTCTTATGTATCACTCGCTATGCCTTGCTATAACGCATAAATCATTACTAAGTAGTTTTCCCAATAATAATGATGATAATTGGTGTCACATTCCATCCTACGTGTCTAACAAGGCTTCTGCGAGTTGGTTTCGGCTCCTGGTACGCCTTTCAAAGGCCTGGGACCCTAGGGTCGCGAGAATCTCAAAAAAAAAAGTGATGATTGCAATCAAAATCTGTTAAGCAGTTTTGCAATCCTAATGTAATGTAAATATTTAATATAACCCTACATACAAATTAATTTCCTTTAACTATACAATAGATTGCACAAACATCGCTTGCAAAAGCAATGATGTAGCTATAAATCGTCTAAATGCCTAAGTTGAGCTGGAGAATTTTGGCAACTTAATGTAGACATTCCTGGTCCCATCTCTCGATGGACGCAAGAAGTGACAGCTTTTAGGCTTACGTTATTATGTCATTAATTGAGAATAATACTTCTACAGCCGTATTATATTACAGTACCTGGACGACCAAGCTGTGCTCGGGTGAAAATAGAGAAAACGACGTTTTCTAAAAATGAAATTCCGAGATTTAAATTATATATATATACAAGAATTGGAAGAGCTCGTGGCTAAATAATAACAGCCGCGTGAGTCGATCATCAAGGTTAAGCAACGCTTGACGAGGTCGGTCCGTGGATGGGTGACCATTTCAACATACCGAGTTTCCTCCGTGCCTCGGTAAGCACGTTAAGCCGTTGGTCCCGGCTGTCATTTGAAGATCTTTGACAGTCGTTACGGGTAGTCAGAAGCTTGAGATCTGACACCAGTCTTGCCAAGGGGTACCGTGTTACCCAGTTACTGGGTTGTGGAGGTCAGATAGGCAGTCGCTCCATGTAAAACACTGGTACTTAGCTGAATCCGGTAAGACTGGAAGCCGACCCCAATATAGTTGGGAAAAGGCTAGGCAGATGATGATGATATATACAAGAATTGCTTGTTGAAAGGTATTAGATTCCATATTCTTGAGTGGTAAAAAACTTTTTCAACCATGCTTGACTTTGCTCTGACTAGCCAAACTGATTCCCCGTTTCTCATGTATTTTATCCTTTCTATGCATGGCATTAATTAGCACGATGCTACACACCTGGGGGGTGCCCATAAACTCTTAGAGCGGTATCAATTTGAGATCGAATAAGGAACAGATGTGTCTGACTTGTATACATCTGTCGCTTACTCGATATTAAATTGATACCGCTCTAAGAGCTTATGGTCACCCCCCTGACCAAGCCTAGAGTTCTGGTTCCAAGTTTGCGGTGTAAACGTAAAATGTAGATTCACAGCTGTCTAATTTATAAATGATCACATGACAAATAAACGTATTATAAACGTTTTATCTTTATGAATCCCACACTTTTATAAAAACCGTAACAAATATAAATCATAGCATCACGAGAAGGGGTCGAAACAGAATACCTTATTGGCAGTCCATTGTCTACATAGCCTTTGCTAATCTTAAAGCCGGTCAAATCGACAGAATTTGAATTTTCTATCAGGAACTGCCCGATATCTTTTAGCCCCTGTCTGCAATTGATTGCATTTAAGCTGAAATTGTCCGCGCCGTCGCCAATTCGTGGCATTACGTTTGGCCCTTATCACCTTTCACCTTTATTAGCAAACAGAAGGTGTTCAGAGGATTACCTACCAGGCGTGATTCAAATACAACATTGTAGATTCGGTAAAAACAGCACCTTTTACAGATTTTTGTTTTTTTGCGAATCAACATCGATTCGAAATTCAGGTATTCGGTCGTAAGCTCTTCGTTCTTTACTTTTCTTGCTTATCTAACCGATTTCACACTCGGTCTGTATGCAAATCGACTATTTTATTTTATGTGTTCAATAGTCTGAAATAAGCTCGTATCGCGATACAAGTCCCCGATCGTTCCGTTGCCGTTTATCTTTACTGCTTACCAGCAGTTCTAGCAGTTCGTTGTACTCGTACGTGGTACGCTCACGCAAACATTCAATAACACTGAAAACAAACAGGTCTGTTCAACTAAAGTAGGATGCGGAATGGGAGAAATCCTATTTAAGTTCTTATATTAAGTTCTCTTTGAGACAAAGTTCTTCCACATTCAAATTGTTATTTTCTTAGTAAGAGATATTATTTATAGCACTATAGATATCGTATACCTAAACAAATAAAGCCTTGAACGTTTCAATACTACTTGTCTAAACAGAGCTGGATTTATAGAAAAACATGTACAATCGCTTAAATAAATATTCAATGGGCAACTTTTATCACTCAGGAAAATATGGCAAACTAACACAAACTTGTAACAGTTTACGTACTAACAAACACTCATACGTATAAGTTGTAACTATTATCTTGAGCGATAAAAGCAATTGACACGAAACAATGTAAATTACTAAAACAATATTGTGAAGTCGTAGAATATATAGTAGCAGCAGCTATGAGTAGATACCATTCCCATGTCGGTGACTTGGTGCCTACAAAATTTGCTTATAAATGAGTTCAGAATTGGAAAGATGTCAACGGGCCTAATTTAATGTTATATTCAAATACGAAGATGCTATGAAAGAATCCCAAATAAGGTGATTCTTATGCTACCACTAATGTTTTTATAATCAACATTATAATATCTCCACACAGCATTTCTTCGTCAAAAATTTAAGTGTTAAAGGTCCAAGTGAAGGTGAGGTAGGTAGACCTAGTGATGCCGAAGCCATGATTTTGATGTCATGTAAAAAAGATTTTCCGTAACTTATTTACTAGATGTACAAAAAGAAAACACATTGAATTGAAAACCACCTCCTTTTTTGAAGTCGGTTAAAAACTATTATGTTTACTAACTTGAAGAGGGTTTTCAATAAGTGCCAACAATTTCTGAACAAAATTGTACTTGTAACTAATAGGCTGTCGACCTACGGTAAAAGTTAAAAATTAACTGAACATTTTACATTGTAAACTATTGAGTTGGCCCGCAGTTTACTACTGCCGAGCAAACTAAACGTTTAGATAACTAATCGGTTACTATAGAAGAACTGTTTGTATTAATAAAAACACGGTTCAGTTATCAGCTCCTGCATTAAAAAACTAAATCATTTTCCTGTTGATAAACGATATATTTTTTAACAAATATTTACTACAAAAAATTACGTATTCATTTGGAAATGTAATAGTACATTTTGTAAAAGATAAAGCTGAAAAATCAAAAGCTTGAAAAATGCAATTTCCAGCTGGATGAGCTTTTAAAATGAACGTGACAGTCCCGGTGTAATCTTTTCACCGTACACGTGAAGAGGCTATTTTGTACATCGGAGCGCTGTCCCAAATGACTAATTAAAAATAAATTGTTGCCGAGTACACAAGGCCTGCGATTTTCATCGTTTAAATAAAAATAATGGCTACTGCGTGTGCTTGTTAATTGACTTGTGTTTTTAAGTTTCAAGTCTGAGAGCTATTGACTTTTAGTAACACCTTCAACCTTATTTAGATCTTTCGAAAATAGACATTTTTAGAGCGATTATTAAATATTTACCTAATCACACTAATATTTTATAGGCGAAAGTTTGTGAGCGTGTGTGTGTTTGTATGTTTGCTACTTCTTCACGCTCAAACTGCTGGACGGATTTGGATGAAATTTGGAACAGAGATAGATTATAGTCAGCAATAGCACATAGGATACTTTTTATCCCGGGAATATGTTCCCTCGGGATAATTTTTGACCTTCACGCAGGTGAAGCCGCTGGTAGAAGCTAGTATTTTATTTAAGCGAAAGTTTATTAGCGTGTGTGTGTGTGTTTGTATGTTTGTTACTTCTTCACGCTCAAACTGCTGGACGGATTTAGATGAAATACGAGAGTGGTCATATTTTGCTGTACATTTTCTATTGAACTATCTGATATCTCTGTCACACGCGCCAGGCGTTATCACTTGTTTCTCGTAGAAGTTGTATGAACTTTCACCGTGCGCTTCAGCCTACCTTTCGGGGTAAATTTTGTACAGCAATATCCGTCTTATTACTTTAGCAAAGAGCTTAAATTGGTTCGTCATAATTTCGTGAATATTGAATAGATCGTTAATCAGATTTATTATTAACATTTTTTTTTTTTTTCTAAACTTATTAAAATCTGGTAGTTCAGCGCACGAGTGAACTTATAGTACAGCCGCCCCTGAATAGCACATAGAATACCTTTTATGCCGGGAATATGTTACGTTGGAAGAATTTTTGACAGTCACGCGGGCGAAGCCGCTGGTTAAATGGAAGCTAGCTGTATCAATAAAATTTAGCGTTGAATTGAATTGTGTTTTAACTAAGTATCGAATTTGAGGGCTACTTCCTTTAAGTTATCAATCCTAGTATCTAACACCTTCAACCTTATTTAGATCTTTCGAAAAGAGACATTTTTAGAGCGAATATTAAATATTTACCTAATCACACTAATATTTTGTAGGCGAAAGTTTGTGAGCGTGTGTGTGTTTGTATGTTTGCTACTTCTTCACGCTCAAACTGCTGGACGGATTTAGATGAAATACGAGAGTGGTCATATTTTGCTGTACATTTTCTATTGAACTATCTGATATCTCTGTCACACGCGCCAGGCGTTATCACTTGTTTCTCGTAGAAGTTGTATGAACTTTCACCGTGCGCTTCAGCCTACCTTTCGGGGTAAATTTTGTACAGCAATATCCGTCTTATTACTTTAGCAAAGAGCTTAAATTGGTTCGTCATAATTTCGTGAATATTGAATAGATCGTTAATCAGATTTATTATTAACATTTTTTTTTTTTTTCTAAACTTATTAAAATCTGGTAGTTCAGCGCACGAGTGAACTTATAGTACAGCCGCCCCTGAATAGCACATAGAATACCTTTTATGCCGGGAATATGTTACGTTGGAAGAATTTTTGACAGTCACGCGGGCGAAGCCGCTGGTTAAATGGAAGCTAGCTGTATCAATAAAATTTAGCGTTGAATTGAATTGTGTTTTAACTAAGTATCGAATTTGAGGGCTACTTCCTTTAAGTTATCAATCCTAGTACCTAACACCTTCAACCTTATTTAGATCTTTCGAAAAGAGACATTTTTAGAGCGAATATTAAATATTTACCTAATCACACTAATATTTTGTAGGCGAAAGTTTGTGAGCGTGTGTGTGTTTGTATGTTTGCTACTTCTTCACGCTCAAACTGCTGGACGGATTTGGATGAAATTTGGAACAGAGATAGATTATAGTCAGCAATAGCATTTCTTATAAAATAGATGTGTAATTTTTATGGTGTACAATAAAGTATATTCTATTCTATTCTATTCTAAAAAACGAAGAGCTTTTAGATCAATTTTAATTATTTCATTGGACCTTAATTTATATTAGCTCTACACCTATGCATAACTTCCACCCGTTACACAATATACGCAAGCTTTCAACAGTTACGCAAAAGTTTCGGCTCAATCACCAAAGCTAAATACAAATCCTTCGAAGTTTAAATATTATTCCCATACAAACAGTTTCAACAGTAATACAGTACGGAAATAACAGAGTTACGGAGCAAAGGGATCTAAGGGTTAATACGAGTTCCATTGCTATCTTCATTTGCATAATCCAAAATGTTGGTAGAATACTAACATTCATTTTTATGATCTCGTGTAAAAGGAGACGGCACGGTTAGAGCGTCGCCCTGTGCGAAACAACCATTTGATTTTGACGCGGGCATACACTCATGAATAATAAAATGAATTTTCTGATATATATTGAATTAAACTAGGAACGAAATAAAGAATTTTGTGTGTCACACGTTTTGGGGATTCACTTGGTATGAGACTGTTATCTACATAAACGTAATTCCTAAGTGTTAATTACATCACATCACATAATCAGCCTATTATATTATTATTTATTTATTTAGTTCCCACTGCTGGGACACAGGCCTCCTCTCGGTGAGAGGGAATGGGCCATTATCCACCACGCGGGCCCAGTGCGGGTTGGTGGATGTCACATGTCTTCGAATTTTTGGTTCTAGGACATGCCGGTTTCCTCACGATGTTTTTCTTCACCGTTTTGAGAGCAGTGGTGATGAAATAATTAACACAAAGCAAAGCGCCTGTCTGGGCTCGAACCCACGATCTACACTTGTTAGTCGCTGCCGATACCACTGGGCCGCCACTGCTCTTTAATTATATGGCCACGAGGCAATTACAGTAAAGCTGTAGCAGTAGGCCACATATTTTATATTTCGGCCGCGTGTTTGAGTTTCTAAGGTTTTCTATTAAAATAACTGTGGTGATGTTATAACTTAATTTAAAAGCAATGTAGATTTGAAGATAAAGTAGGAAAGAAATAAAAATGAAACCACTCTACTACTTTATGAAAATGTTCCGTCACATTTTCAGAGCATATCACAAACTTATGTTACGAAATGAAAAGACTGACTACGTATTTTATAACTTTGCAGAATTGCAAGCTAGTAAAGTTTTCATGAAATATTATTTTACAATTTAAAACCACTCACACTCACAGGTGTTTCACAAATTACGTTTTCATGTTTTCGAATAATACTTCTTTGCTGAAGTCCTGAAGAATATTGAATAATACAGAACACATCTGTAATGAGAATACGATTACTATAGCAACAAGAACATGGGATAAGATGGCTATTCGCACGATATCGAATAACCGTTACTATGTATCAAACTACAGTGTGCTAGATATTGAATGGTACGGTTTAAGTATAATATCATTTTATAGACTCCGTTACGCTAAGTGAAGGGGCCTACTTATGCTTATAAAAATAAGTACCTGTTAGGGATTTGGCCGGTTTTAGAAGCTAACTGTATAGCTACACTCAGTACAAAATATTGAGGGTCCCTTTTGTGTCTGGTAGCGGGGAAATATTTACACATTTTGGTCACGGGATTTAAACGGTATCAGTAGAAATAGATGAAAATTTCGGCTTTGTGGGCTTTAGGTCTTTATGGTCCCGATCCGTAATGCTCGGTAATTATAAGTCATTACTCTTTATAGAAAAGCAAATGAAGACGAAGATTGATTATTAAAACAAAATACTGCTCATAAAGATTCATCATCGTTATTCATCAAGAATAGTCTTCATAGATAACCTAAGATTTCAGCCAAAATCTGATACAAAATATTTATTTAAAGAAAGCGTTTCATGAGAAACGCCAAAATTATGATGCAAAAGATATGAATTTATGAATTAAACATAAAAAACGATTGGGAAATGTATTCATGCTAAGTGTCGTCACTCCCGTTCAAGGAATTGATTTATTCCTACATTGGGAAATCGGTTAAAATGAACAGAGAAACGCTTGCAAAGAAACAAACTGCGAACGTTTTGCAGCCATACTATCATATTAAAGACGCGTTGACTACTGACTAGCATACGGCTCCTTTGCCATAATCACCAGGAGCTAGGGGAATAAGTGTAAATAAGACATAAATATTACTATTAAATACCACACGCCGAATTTCGCCGAGAAAAACGTTCCAATATTATTTTTGCGGGGCACTGAAAGCTGTTGTGAAATCAGCGATAAATTCGACGCCAGAGCCCGGATAAGAGTCACAATTTGGCGAATTAACCTAATTTAGAGTTAATAAAGTCACATTGTTCGGGTTAGGAGACATAAATCGACAGGGAATGTTCTCGTGTTCGGTCCACCCAAACCCTGTATCAAATGAGTAACATTGGGAGAGTAAATTAGAAAAATAAAAGCTAAAATCTTCGTATATCGTTGACCTAGCCTAGACTTCACGTTCTACTCGTAGGTCGCATTGAAAATTCCTAGACAATATTATTTGGTAGATATTCCAACAATTTCACGCGTAACGATGGCTGGGATTAGCGGTGTCCATGCGCGGGGACGGTCGCTTAGGATTATGGCCATTTCAAACTACGTGATCGGGCGTTTTTATTACGGTCCTCTGGCTATAAATGCTTTAGATAACTTTAAGAGACAGCAAAATTTAGACAAAGCGTTATGAGCACAATTTATAGGTAGTTTGTCGACTAATGCACAAATAAATTCATAATGAGACGCTGGTAGAATAAAACATGCAGTAAGCACTTAAAGCCTCAGACAGAATTTTTAGTGGCTATTAGTAAAACAAAGTCTACGAAGTACGATTGTCGATTAATATAAAACATTCTTGTGAAGTTGTAGATTGAGATCATTTTTCTTTAAGACAGAATATTGAAAAGAAATATGTACATAAAAGGAAAAACCAATATTTTCATTGACTTTTAAAAGTTTGTTGTTCGGTTCACCTTTTTGGAAACAAAAAAGAAAGAGCCGCATGTTATGAGTTCAAAAACCGTCTTTTTATTATGCTTTATTTTAATCACAGAACTTGGGACGATTATAATAACATCACTATAACTAATTTATAAAATAAGTTTTTTTCAGTAACTGTTCGTGTAAGGTAGATAAATAAATAAGACAATCACTTTTAAACAATAAGCGTTCTCAACCATTGGATTTCATAAAAAATCTTAAGAAACCAATTTTAAATTTTCAGACTAAATTCATAATTTCATCAATTCACGATCGTAACAAACTTTTCTGTTTCTAGCTTTCCAAATGTTCTTCATAGTTTAAGCAGCTGAAATTCAAAACTCGATACATTTGACTTTCAAACGAAGGACTTTCAATAAAGTTATCCGACAACGGTAAAAAGGGTTCAAGTTAACGTATTGCGAAACATTTTGTATTTCACAATGTGTGCGTTTAAATAAAGATGAGGCATTCGTGCATGATGTGAGACCATTTCATAGTTCGATAACCCGCTATACTATAAGTAAGTAGCTAGTGACGTGCCACGCTATCGCCTCAGGCACCACTGTAACTATGAAATTACTTTTTCATGAGTATGCTGGGATGAAAATGTAAACGTTGAGAACGAACACACAGTCTTTTGTTATTCAGACGAGACGTGGTGAATGCATGCGAAGCTCCAGTCTAACGGAAGCACCACTCTTTTGACTACGAATAAATGCCAGTAAGAATAAAATATAACCTCATCCTGACTTTGATATAAGTGAAGCTTCTAAAGAGAAGTTTAATTCAGCAAAATTAAAAGGGGATTATGTATGCTTGGTAAAGACGTCCCCTTCCTAATCCTCGGAAATGTCGCTTTGAAGATACATGCCTGTCTAACATTGCACGCACATTTCCACGAAATGGTATTTTGGTCTTAGAAGCATGTAGGCGAGATATCAGCGTTTGTCAAACAAAAAAATATGTGGGTAGGTACAAATGTTTTATAAAATATAATAAAAGTGACATAGCAACATGACTGTTCTTTTAATAAAATATATTTAATAGGTACACCCGTAGGTTTGCTACGCAATTCCTGTCTCTATTTATTGTAGACGAAATATAAAATGCGCGGTATCATATAAAATTAATGGCGTCTGGTTATGACCACGTGATGTCCATTAGTTCTCGTAAATAGCACTCATATTCACATTTTTGAGTTTCTGGAATTCGTATGAAATAGTGCGGTATCGCTAAAACGTTTTTCATATTAAACGCTTTTAGCAAAAGTCTGTGTTCAGTGAAAAGTCCTACCAATGTATAAAGACAATGTTATGTTTCTATTAGACAAGTAGACGAGGATAGTAGGTATTATCTAACTTTGCTTGATTCTTATTTAATGGAATGTTCTTAATTTAAAATGAAGACTTAAGCTCAAATTTTTAATTTTGTAGATTAAACTGACATTTGGGCGGTTGTCACTTTATCGTTACATAAAAATAGTGTCGTATCCTGACTATCCTGAGTGATCGAAAGTTGATCGAAAATAGAAGTAGATCGAAAATTGAACCATTTCACTGCAAAAAAATACCTTTGTTAAGAAACTAGCGGCCCTTATCTATTTTCTACTCATTTATGTTAGACTTCATTTTATCGATCGCATTTATTTAATTGTTGATTTCATATTTAATGTAATAAAAGTTTATGTACCACTATGTGTATGAATACTGTTATATTTAAATATAATACGTTTATATTCATAAAACATTTATTTACACCAATTAGTAAAATTAAATTAAGACTCATCGATACGATGAATCACTTATGATTGACCCTTACCTTTTTTTTTTCTTTTTTTCATACGACAGTATGCTGCGCGCTTGCAACATTAAAAAAAATATATGGTCATTGGCAGCTGTCAGTTTAGACTACGAAATTAAAAATCACAGTATAGATGATTTTTTAAACATGGACTTGAAGGAAACCTTTAAGAAAAAATAATAAGAACCAGAGACAATCTCGCTGTACTGAATGGTGGTATTTTAAGTTAGTTTCTGATGTGTAATAAATTGCTTCCTATATTTTATTTAAATATTAGCCATAAGTACCACTTATACCTATGTTTAACCCACTTCATACATTATCTAGTATGGTATTGGCAACCTTGAAGCTGCGTTGTAATCGGATTGAATAACAATATACTGTTTTTATTTTATACACAACTTAAAATTCATTTATTCTATGCTCTGTAGGATTCTTGTGAAGGTCATATTCAGTTACTCTTATGGAAAAATTAAGACGAAAATAACTTGGAGTGAAACATGTTTTTATTGTATTTAAAAATAGACGATACCCACAATAGCTGTTTGTTGTTGTAAATAAATTCGCTATAAAAATGTCTAGCTTAAAATTAACGAGATGTATTATTATTTTTTGAGCTTTAATAGACTGGCTGTTTTTATAACCACGTGTGAATTTTGTATGAACAAGAATAATATTCCAGTCTGACTCGTAACAACATAACACATCACAATATATTTTATTAGATCCTATGAGTAATATAATACACGAACTACTACTAGTCACGAACAATACTCTTCAGACATTCGATACGCTTGAATCGATATTGAATAATTTTAGTAAGAAACTCGACAGGAGGCAGTCCCTAATATTTTTAATTGAAGCGACTATTGTTAAATTAGAATAGTTTGCTGTGATATGTTGTGATGACTTTTTAAACCGTAGCTAAAATTTAAGGCATTGATTTAGCTGTTTTATGAGGGAAATTTCCTCACAAAACTACTACACACTGTATAAATTATTTATTAATTCTTTCAAAAATGTGTTTATCTTCACGTCCTCTCCATTTAAGGAGTAATGCCCAGAGGTTTGTTACCAACGAAATTTGGGTGCTAAGTTCAACTCCGAAACTATTATCATATTTTTTTATAACAAAAGTAGGTACCTTCTCTTATTTAAATTACCGATGAAAAGAGTCAAATTCGACGCCAATTAGCTTTGAATGTTCGAAATCTAAGTTGGGCTGCCTACCTTTCGATTATCCCCAGTCGCGACGACCGAAGACCGTTTCGCCGAGAAATTGTATCTTGTTCAGCGATTTTGCTTTCATGAGCCTTGAGTGAAGATTATCGCGGTCGTATATCTTAGTCGGCCTCGGCCTTCGGCCTAAGGGATTACTTAGGCCTGTCAAGGCACTTGGACGCTTAACCCGATGTTCAAGTAGGTATTGAGCATTGCAAGACGTGTCAATCAAAATCAGTCTCTAGGGTCGTTACGGAGATTAGCGGTCATAAATACGGCGAAGGAGTTGGAAAGTCGAACTACCCACCTCCTTATATATCTACGAATAAAATATCTGTGTAGCTATACGAATGAGTATTTATTTGCGGTCATCGGTTTACTTAACCACAAAATTTTAATAAAAAGTATGCCAGATTTTTGTTTGGACTAACTGATCTGTAAAAAAACACGGAAATCCACTAGAGATTGACAAGCACAGTGAATAAGAGCAATATTTAAATAAATGTGTTAATGCAGGAACACGTCACACCGATCTGTAGGTAAGATAACTGGGCTTATGAATTATTAAATAATATTATCATATGACTGATTGTAATTCATTGAAATATGTCCTGGGATATTTTTGAAAAACGCGTAATTCAGCATCCGATTTAAATATTAGAGAGTAATCTGATTGAGGAAATAATCCTTGTTGTACATAAAGTACAAATTCATGGGTTTTATATATTAAACTATGTCTAAATACTACCTATTTCATTGATTTAATAAATAAACAATTAGGACAGTTGAATTTTAACATCTATTGATATCGTTTATTAGGGTTCCGCAGCCAAAGGGTGAAAACGGGAACCTATTACTAAGACTCCACGGTCCGTCTGTCTGTCTGTCACCAGGCTGTATCTCATGAACCGTGATAGCTAGACAGTTGAAATTTTCACAGATGATGTATTTCTGTTGCCGCTATTACAACAAATACTAAAAACAGAATAAAATAAATATTTATGTGGGGCTCCCAAACAACAAACGTGATTCTTTTGCCGTTTTTTGCGATAACGGTACGGAGCCCTTCGTGCGCGAGTCCGACTCGCACTTGGCCGGTTTTTTTTTATAAATTAATTTTGATGTCTCTAAGTTGGGTTTGGTTGAAAGAAACTTGTAGTTTTAAGTCAACATGAAGTCAGTTGGCGTTGTGATTAATAATATCGTTAGTCTTTTGTACAGAGCAGTACAGAACAGCGGTGGCCCAGTGGTAACAGCCGCGACTTACTAGTTGTAGGTCCTGGGTTCGAACCCAGGCAGGCGCTTTACATTGTGTAAATTATTTCATCACCACTGCTCTCAAATCGGTGAAGGAAAACATCGTGAGTAAACCGGCATGTCTTAGAACAGAAAATTCGAAGATATGTGACATCCAAAAACCCGCACTGGGCCCGCGTGGATTATGGCCCATTCCCTCTCACAGAGAGGAGTTCTGTGTCCCAGTAGTGGGAGCATTAAAACGCTGATAATGATGACTCTTTTGTAAGAAAACATTGCCTTTGTCTTGCAGAGGAACCACTACTGGCTCAGATTAAACAGTAAACAGATAGAGCGTACGGAACAAGAGAGCGGTGCCGCAATTTATATAAGTGTGCGTGACAGCGAGGAGCAGCACTTGTAGCAACACGTACTTCTGTGTGCGTATAAGGATGCCAGATGTTGGGGAAAAACTCCCACATTTTTTTCGATTGTTCTCAAGAAGATTAATGTTACAAATTGTTACTTAAGTAGTATTTGGACAGAATAATGGTTATCAAATAAATTATAGAATTTATAATCTGTTTACTGTTTAATCTGAGACTACTGGCTAGTTTTTACTTAATTTATATGCCCCATCGCTTTGCCGTGTTTTTTTATGCTTTGCAGTTTTCCTATGTACTTAAATTACAGTTCTAGAAAGAAATAAAATTCAATTAAACGTTTATAAACGTAGATAACAATTGGCATAAAAACCTACATCATTTGAACGGAAGCTAACATGATTACGACATATCCACTTAGATACGTATTTTATCACGCTTGACGCGACTTTGAAAAGGGTCATTCGACTCCTATTCGGATATTCCTCGTCAAAATGCGAACGTTTGATTCAGATTTATGGGCGTCGAATCCTTCCAACTCAGCAGAAATCCGTCGAACCTACACACCCATCCGCCATATTAATCCATGAAAATAAATCCCGACTTAATACGACCCATAAATACTGAAAGTCCCTTAAATCAATCGGAAGAGTCTAATACAAAGTAACCCTTACAAGTTTCTGTTCTACTTGTGACTTCTGTTTAACTTCACGTCATGTATGTTAACGTAGAGAGTCGAATAAAAATGGAAATTTAGTTAGGAGTTCTTTTGAGAAGTAATGTAGGGGGTCCAATGTGGATCGTTACTAGGCCGCCGCATGGGTTTTAGCTGACGGAGCTTTTATTGTCACTGACAGGCCTGCGAGTCGTGCGAGTTGAAAAGGGAGATAAAGCTAAAACGATCTGAGCGTGTATTTGTGCGTCACGTAATCTTGTTCGACACCATCAAAGTGTTGTTGTCTCAGTTAACGACGCCATGCACGACATGCGCGCGGGCAATCTGTTATGTGGCACGATCCACACGAATTTAAAGTCCACTTAAATTACCGTGTTTATGGTTCAACATATCATACTCTTCCATTCCTCTGCATTCCATGAAATACTCAGGGTGTATTGGACATGCTAAAACTATTCTCAATATAATTTTTCTCTTCTTTTAATTAGACTTTTTACAATGGTTTTCAATCATCTTTATAGCCCTTTGCTAAGAATAGTTACATCACTGATAATTATAACAACATTTGTTGTTATAATTATCAGTGATGTTATACATTTTACGTTGTTATACATTTTTTTTAATTTGCTTATTTACCTTTGTATAGATTCTTTTACCGATTATTTTGTGAATGTGTGAACATTGTAGTGCCTTCTAGATTTCTAGATGCTTGTTAAACATTCGTTAACTTTTTATCTCGTTATACTTTTTTCATTTTATTTCGTACGACTTATTGTCGGGCCTACGCTGTCCCCCCATATCTAAGTACTAATGCTGTAACATGGAAATATTGTAAAACCAAACCATTTTTTAAAAGAGTAACCGTGGAGTTTCTTGCCGGTTCTTCTACATAGGAAACGACTAACCCGAACCGTGCACCTTTTGTCGACGTTTTATAAGTGCCCATGTAGGCCTATGGCCTTCAAAGTTAGAGTGAACAGGCTTCTTTTGGGTAAGCTCACTCCATCGTCGACTCTGTCTCTGTCACCTTTGACGTAGACTAGAGTCAAGAGCAAACCCATCACAAATAATAAAAATAAAATGAATAAAAAAGATTTTGATTGATTGATTTTGATAATGGGTAGTATTATTTTAAAAACTTTTTTGCCCTTGAGAAAGAAAAACTTTCTTCAAGAAAAGCATGGTGAAATTTCAAAAATACAATCTTATCTCCCATACTAATTTTGATAAGTTTATTATAAAAGTAATTAAAGTAAAAGTGTTAAAGTGTTAAAGTGTTAAAGTAATTTTTTTTTTTTTTGAAATTTGCTATGACTTCCTTTGCCGAAAGTTATCAATTTCTATTTCTGATGGGCAGAAGATTTTTTCAGAATATGACTCCTCATTCCCGTTACATTACCTACTCGTGAATGTTATTGATCTTTTTAATTATTCACATTCATACACCAAGTTATTTAGTTGAAATCCTAAAGTTGTGATCAAGTTTTCAAGTATTAATTGATTGGGATATAGCAATATCGGTATCATCTTAACTATTATATTAACTCAATATCTATCACTAAACGAAGGAAAACATTTAAAGTTTTAATGAGTTAATAAAATTACGCATTCGCAATGAATTCTTTATATTGTACCTTTGTCTTAATCAGATTATAAAAAGAGGGGGAACTTTCTTAATCAAAGAGACTAGAATCGAAATAAATTAACGTCAGTAGCAGAGTTCAAGCAAGCTTAACGACTTATGAAATCTATTGATTTAGCAACTGTGGTTCTGCACATATTTCTCTCGCCATTGGCATTTATGGATTTATGTCTTTTTCAAAATTCGAACCAAACGATTTTTATTCCGTGACGCAGGTTATGATAGGTTTGACCTTATTGTGCTCAAACTTTGTCAATGATTTAGAAGAATCTAGTTTGACCAGACTAATAATTATTATGACCGGTATAACTTTATTGGCCGGTCAGTGTGAACTGACGGGGAACAGAGCTGAGCTCCCACCTCTCTCTTGCCTTAATAGGGATGTTTCTTGGTTAAAAAAAGAAAATATCAAATAATATTGGACACGTATTTTTTCTTTATCAAATAAATAAAACTGACAAAGATTAAGCACATCAAAGTTCAGGGAGTGGACGCTTGTGACGTCACTTTGTCAGTTTAAAGTGTAGCACACCGTGCCGTCGTCGCAAGATATTTCATCGCACTGAATCGTCGTTGTTTTTAGGGTTCCGTAGCCAAAGGGTAAAACGAGTCCCTATTACTAAGACTCCACTGTCCGTCTGTCTGTCACCAGGCTGTATGTCATGAACCGTGATAGCTAGACTGTTGAAATTTTCACAGATGATGTATTTCTTTTGCCGCTATAACAAAAAATACTAAAAACAGAATCAAATAAATATTTAAGTGAGGCTCCCATACAACAAACGTGATTTTTATGCCGTTCTTTGCGATAATGGTACGGAACCCTTCGTGCGCGAGTCCTACTAGCACTTGGCCGGTTTTTTCTTTACGTGGCCAAAGAAAAATACGTGTTGAATATTTTTAGGTTATCTAATTGACGGCCCAACTACCCTATTGGCTGGCTTGAGTGGAGATTCGCAAGAGCAAACGTGCTTGGAGGAAGGAAGTTAACCCAGTAAGATGCTGGTAGGGATCTTGACCGTACTGCCGGGATTATACTGATAGCCGTGGCATACCTCTCCACTCCTCAAGCACCTCCGTTTATATTGCCCCCTTGGCGCTACGTCACTAAAGTACTGCGACTGTTTATGGGGGGTGGTATTAATTGAGTGTGCAAGTCATCATTTTTCAAGCACTTCCTGGCATCCGATTAAGCTGAAAATTTGCATGTAAATTTGGAAACATTGAATATGTATCCTCCTATGCAGATTTTCTTATTATTAACGTCTTTTAAGTACGCTTCTTAAGGGTACACTAGTCGAAAATTCTTCCATACAAACGTAGTCTAGGGATTATGCCACTGTTGACAATGTACGTTCAATATAAAAAGTGATATCAATTTGTCTCATCATTATCTAGCCCTGTATGAAAGCAAAAAAGTAAAAAAAGAAAATATTTGTAAGTTATGAGCGTCGAAAGTTCCACTTTTCGACACTAATTTTAACGCATTTTTGGGCGCAAATAAATGCCATAAGAAGACGGAAAATTGAAAAACGGCCACCATACAGGGATAGATTAGTAGTTCAACAATTCAAATAATTTAATTTTGAACAGATACGTTTAGTCGTTTTTTCATGATATCCAGACTCCCAAAGGTCTGATTATAAAATTTCGCGCGCTCGGTTTCGTCCTAAATCATTATCCATTTCGCTACAAATTTGCAAAAGTGTGTATTCGTACGCGAGCTAGCTTCCTACTGCTTATCACAGCATCTATCTCTTCTGCACGTATTGTCGGTTGATATAAAATGCATTTTAAGTGTTGTGTGTGTTGTCTTATAGCTTCAGGTATATTTACTTCCAAATATTTAATTCACAGAATTTTCTTACGCAGGTAGTTATCTACGTCACCACCTACCCAGTCAGTTATGTTAAAAATATGTTCCATAGGTAGAAAATAATTAGATTTTTGTTTTCATATTTCATTATCTTGTTTCAAAGCTCATTATTATGTTATTTGGATATCAAAGAATTTTGTGCTAATTTGGACGCACACAAAGAAAAATGGACTGCGAATGTTATACGCCTACTGACTGATACTGTTTCTTTTTCATTTACGTATTACCTACGTGGAATAAACATCACAAACAGAATTATTGTTACCCAGATAAGGATAATTTTGAAATAAACTGTTCAACAATATCCGATGGCCAGTTTCGAATGTTCAATTATAAATTCTTATTAGCATTTTGCCCTAGAAAAGAACACAAAAAGTAATACTGTATATACTCGAATTTCAAACACAGACCCTATAATATGTTCACGTTTCACTAGACATAAAAAGGTAAGGCAAATAATTCCGAGAAATAAAAAATCTTTTTAAAAGAAGCAGTTGCAAATTTTCTTAAGGCCGGGTAAAGAAATAATTATGACTGGGTTAATTGCCGGGGTTTACTGTTCAAATAAATGGGAGAAAAACGGTCTGGGAAAAGATGGGCATTGTAATATTACCCTCGGGTTATAGCAGTATTTCGCACTACTGTTAGTCTGCTCAGACTAACAGCATTGTGAAATGGGCCGCGCTGGTTAGCTGGGGCGCTGGGAGCAAATAGCGTAATTAATAACACTTACACAACTTAACATATCAATGTAGCACAATCTTCAATACACGGATTCGACGCAAATACGCCCATGTGCAAAGAATGGGCATCAATAGCTCATGTTCAAACGAAACATAAGGCCTTATTGGTCCTTACCATCGTGATCGAAGGTGGAAAAACTGGTCCTTTTCAAGTACCATTTTTCTTTTCCCGTTTTATATACGTTTCCCAGAGAGTTCTGTACTTAAAGGTAAAATTATATTTATTACTGGCCAGTTACCCGCGATAAATTAAGTTATCCTTCATTGCTAGTAAGTATTTATACTCTGGGGTGGTGTCATAGAAATTGCGTGGGATAAATCATAATTAGAAGTACGAACTTCTGGAGGTTAAATTGAATTTGTGGAGTATTTCAATATGATTTGTTTCTATCTCTTGGGGTTTGGGAGAAAGAGCAGTGGTGGCCCAAGTTGTAGGTAGTGGGATCGAGCAAGGTAGCTTTACTTTGTGTAAATTGTTTCATCACCACTGCTGTCAAAACGGCGAAGGAAAACATCGTTAGGAAACCGGCATGTCCTAGAACCAAAAATTCGAAGACATGTGACATCCACCAACCCGCACTGGGCCCGCGTGGTGGATTACGGCCCATTCTCTCCCACTCACAGAGAGGAGGCCTGTTTCCCAGCAGTGGGAACATTAATAGACTGATGATGTGATGTGTGATGTGGGAGTATGCTAAGACAAAGTTTCACATTTCAATTCACAGACCATTGAACTATTACTACAGGCGTCATCGGCAAACGATTTTGGGACGATTGGAAAAAAGTGCAATGGAATGTGAACGATTCAATGGTTTATGTATCGTGATTCGTTTTATGTGTGACGAAGATATCGAGAAATCGATAAAAGATTTTTACATAAAAATGCAAATACATATATGCAACTTAGCAAATGCATTATGTACCTTAATGTCCGATGATATAAATAAAAATGTATGTGAACAACCACAAAATTCACACATTAAATATCTCTTCTTCCAATTCAAGGAAAAATCTTTATGAAGGTCCATAACAGTTGTTAAGTTTATTTTAAACCTCATTTAAAGCTGCACGCTCAAAATTACTTTAAAATTTGCAAAAAGGCATTGAGGAAAATATGTTTTAAATATCAACACAAATTGGTAATATTCAAGAACAAAAAACTGTAGGAAGTTTAAACTAATCGCAAAATGTTAAAACTATAACACAGTTTAATATTAATTTCGTGATTAAGTTGATGTAAATTTATGCGTCCTCATCACAATACAAAGAATCTAGGGTTATGTCTAGTTTCACAATACTGTGACACTTTTATTTCGCAGGTATGTTTTCTTTGCAATTCAGTCTATATTTCAAAGGGAGATATTCTGAATATATCAGCAGTAAATCAGAATGTAAATGCATTTTTGATTCATTTGTCTTCGTATTCGCTTTGTTTATTCTTATCCTAGAGATTTTCAGTTTGACATGCTGAGTTTTATAGCTAGTGTTAGAAAATGTTGCTTTACTGTAGGGTTGAGCGACTGGAATTGTAACCAACAACAAAAGTGACACAGCAGAAAGTACTCGGTGCTTTTTGAAAAGAAAGAACACGATTTCTTGATCATGAACAAGAGCGTACAAAATTATATTAATTATGAAATACTACCAACCTTTTCACACACAACACTTTTACATCCTATTCTTCCTACTATATTATAAACGTTTTAATAATTTAATTTGTGAGTATGGATGGATGTTTGTTACTCTTTCACCTTGAAAGGCTGAACGAATCTGGTTGAAATTTGGCACAGAGATAGATTATAGTGTGGAATAGCAGAGAATTTTTTGTCCGACTATGACGAGGGCGAAGCCGCTGGAAGAAGCTAGTCTATATTAATATTATAAAGAAGAAAGATTTTTTAGCTATTGCATAGCTTCTATCGCAGGCCTTGAGCGCGGGGACCGAATCCAGTAATTCCGTAACGAAAAAACCTCACGCTCCCCACTCCGACGGGCAAGGAGGTGTGGCTTGAAGGCCGTGCATCGTCTAACGTCGTTTCAGTTCGGCAGTCTTCGACACGGCGTTGTGTGCGATTAGACGTATTGTACGACTCTACGAAACTCGCACGAATCGAGACGAGCTGCTCCGAAATCGGACGAATACTTAAGCAGCTGTTTATGAGAAAGTATATAGGTGTATAGGTATTTATGTACAACAGTGAATAGCTGTACTTGTAAAATTTGTGTATAAAGTGTTTTGAATATGAATGAACAAAGTGCATTTATTATTATTTTATTTATTTAATAATAGAAAAATGTGTTTTCTTATCGGTCACCACGCTCAAAAAGTGTAACTTGAATTAATATCAAAGAAAAAGCATGAATAAAAATAAAAAAATATAATTGCATAAGTTGATACAAAATGCTATGCAATAGCTTTACCGCGGCAGTCCCCGAGTGCCACACGTCTTTTTTGTTTGTTTATACCGAATAGGCTCCAAAACTACTGGACCGATTTAAAAAAATCTTTCACCTATGGAAAGCTATATTACTCCTGAGTGACATATGCTATTTTTTAATCCCGAAATCGGGTCCTAAGGGGTGGTCCACGGGAGCGAAGCCACGGGGAACAGCTAGTTATTTATATGTTACTAGCTGTTGCCCGCGGCTTCGCTCCCGTGTATTACATTAGTATAGATATAGTATAGATAATATTATTATTAATATAGATGTAAGTAGTCAAACATAAACTAGGTAGGGTTCATGGGGTCATAAAAACTGGAGTAGATGCAACAATTTATTCATTTACCTCTCGTTCACCATTTTTCGACACACTTTCACCATTATTAACGACATTCACACAGTCCACAAGATTCCCACGTCACGAGTGTAAGTACGAAGATAACGATTGTTTAGAGAGAACACGTAAATACGTAAATTATACCATCGTTTACGTCTCTCACACCTGAACTCGGGTAATTAATCAAACGGCGCGGCGGTCATGCCAGTGATTGGTAGTTGGCACTCGACTTAACCGCGTGGGGACGGAAACTCGTGAGTCGTGGCTAACGAGACAAGCGGCCCTTGTGTGTTATTAAATTAGATCGTTGTGTCATTTAGGAGTTTCACTATTAGTCGTTAATAGAAATAGTGATCGTTTTAGGCCCATAAGTTATGCCGGCTGCACACTATCGCGCGAGAGCCCGAGAAAACGCTGTACAAATACTTCATGATTGAACTCAGTACTGAGAGACTGAGAGCAATGTGCATCATACTCGCGGGCTTTCGCGCGAGAGTGTACAGCCGGCATTAAAGTTACAATATACAGAATGTAACAAAAATGTGCCATCGTATTTTAAGAACTGCTTCTGCCAATGTATATAAAACTAGCCGTTGCCCGCGGCTTCACTCCCGTGGAACACCCCACAGGACCCGTTATCGGGATTAAAAAATAGCCTATGTCACTCAGGAATAATGTAGCTTTCTATTGGTGAAAGAATTTTTTAAATCGGTCCAGTAGTTTTGGAGCCTATTCGGTACAAACAAACAAATAAATCTTTCCTCTATGTAATATTACTAGCTGTTGCCCGCGGCTTCGCTGCCGTGGACCACCCCACTAGACCCATTTTCGGGATTAAAAAATAGCCTATGTCACTCAGGAATAATGTAGCTTTCTATTGGTGAAAGAATCTTTTAAATCGGTCCAGTAGTTACGGAGCCTTTTCGGTACAAACAAACAAACAAAAAAATCTTTCCTTTTTATAATTTAGTATAGAAGTATAGATAGTATAGACAAGTACTTAAACTTTTTCTAAGGAAGACATAGTCAATTCTAAGAGCTAATTTTAAGAGCACCGAGGACAAGCTACGTTAAAAGGACTGTCTTATATAAGGGGTCAGAACTCTATACCTAAAGTAATCAAGGCATCGAAATCACTTCCAACTTTTAAAAGCTATTGAACCACCATTTGGTGGCCTGGTTCCTGGTGTCCTGAAACACAGGCCACGAGCCTAGCTTAGGCACCAGTCTCCCGCAATATATATTTACCTATGTTGTGTATCATTGTCGAATCTGACCAATGTAAGATAATTAATGTATATTGTGGTGAGAAATTAAATTAAAGTTATTAAAGTTACCTGAATATTGTATAAATTCTAAATTTTAGTTTATCAAATTAATTTTAGTTTATTACCAAGCGAAACCGTCGCTTATCTTAATTATCATGTATTTACATTTTTTTCTTCCTATGAGTAAATAATTGTGCCCTTTTAAAATTCTTAAACCAAAAAGAAATTGTATCTCTCAAATTTTTGTCAGCTGACGACAACTTTGTATCGTTTTTGTTTTGACAACTCCTTTTGACAGGAAGTCAAAATAAATTGCCAAAGAAAGTTATTTATATTGACAGAAGCAGTTCTTAAAATACTATCGCAACTTTTTCACCCTGTAGAACGGACCAAAAGGAGCTGCGGGCTCTTTAAAGATGGAAGAAGTCTTTGCCTAGGAGCGGGACAGAACAGGCTAGCAATAATAAATAATTGATGCGAAACAAGTGATTGATGAAACTAAGCATAAACTGAAAACTGTCATCAATGTTCTTTAATCAAAAATATTTTACTGGCTTATGCCAGCGGTTTCGCCAGCGTGAAAAGTGTTTTCTTATGTAGTGTACCTATGTGTATTGTATTCATGTATTAGTATTAAGTTTAGTCGTAATAAAACACCCGTGGCGTACTGACGTGTTTTCAAAAGTTATATGGACAGGAGGACCAGGGTACCTCTTTGACAAGGTGACCTTTGACCAGCGGAACCGACCCACTCGCAGTCATTTGCTTAACAGGTTGGTTGTCTGCCAGCACAAAACAGCCTCTTATAGAGGTAGTTTCAAATACAGTGCGGCCAAAATATGGAATGATCTGCCACCACCGCTTAGACAGAGCATCTCTCAGCCAGTTTTCAAGGCGAGAGTTAAGACGAAGCTGCTTCTCAAACAAATTTCAAATGGATAATATTGGAAACTATACTTACTGGTTGCTACCTCTGTCTGCTTAAAACTATGTCTCGTTGGGCAGGGCCTCAAATGTTATCTGTATCATAATCTTATTCGTATGCACGTTAATAATCTTATTGTTATATTGACTATTTTTGGTATTTAAATTAATTATTATTATTATTTTTTAATGTATGTTTCAGTGGCTTTTATGTATTTAATTTAATTTATGATTGGACTTTTTTGCAATTTTTTACTGGATATTTTTATCTATTATTTTTGATTGGAATGTTTTGTTATTTTTATTGGCTTTTCTTTTTATTATTTGCGATAGACATTTGTAATTCTTTTTTATTTTGTTTGCCATAAAATGTGTAGATGTGTAGGTATTATTTGATATTTGTAGTGGGGAATTTATTTATTTATTTATTGGGTCACTATAATGTAATGAAAGTGTTGTGAGAAAGGGGGCGGGCTGTAAATCAGCGTTGACCAGCGTAATAGCCATGCTTTTACACTGCTCAGCATTTGCTGAGCCCGCTCCTATTGCCATACTAAAATGATATTGTGCCTCAGAGCTAATTTGTGTTTTTTTTTGTTCATGTACAGTTGGCAATAAATGTTTTCTTTCTTTATTTTCTTACTTATAAACAATAACCGATTCTGTTGAAAAAGCTTAGCTTACTGAGAAATTCATTGCAAAAAAACCGCCCAAGTGCTAGTCATACTCGCGCACGAAGGGTTCCGTACCTTTATCGCAAAAGTCGGCAAAAATATCACGTTTGTTGTATGGGAGCCCCACTTAAATATTTATTTTATTCTAGTTTTAGTATTTGTTGTTATAACGTGGCAACAGAAATACATAATCTGTGAAAATTTCAACTGTCTAGCTACCACGGTTCATGAGATACAGCCTGGTGACAGACAGACAGACAGACGGACCGCGGATTCTTAGTATTGGGGTCCCGTTTTTACCCTTTGGGTACGGAACCCTAAAAACGGAAAATGCAATCGAAATGAAAAGCTAATTGGCAATCTACGTCAACTAAACGCCCGCACAAATAAAAAATCTGCGATCAGTGTGCTTATGCCGAGTTTTGTAACGTACTCACTCGAGATAACGTAAACGTCAAAATGTATACAAAATAAATTGTAGTTCTAAAAACTAAAAAACACGCTTTAATGGTAAATTGAACTAAAAAGTCGCTAATCCTGAAGATCTTGGTAAGGCTAATGGGACAAACAATTTAAACGCGCACGGTAGAATCAACTTTTATTACTTGTAAATTTTAATTTTTGTTTGACTTTCAAAAGTACTTTGACTTTGACTAAATGATTGCATTGTCATCGGTCCTTGATAGGTGTGCAAAGTTTCAAATCAATCCGACGTTTTGAAGTGGGTCAAAATCACGTTCAAAGATTCCGTTACATTGATACATAGATACATAGTTACATAGATACATACCAAGCTAATAAAAACGTGTTAAAAAGAGGTTTCTCCTTACCGTCCCCAGACGGCGTTTATCCAGTTTCAATACGAATTGGCGTTTACGTTAACGCGATTGAGCGTGAGTAAAAACTCGCACTAAGGCCTCCGATCTAACTTTTCTCATTTCTTAGTAAATAATATTTAGAGCGTGGGCATTGCTATCCAAGATGGTAAGTCTGGAACAATAATTATGATCATAGCAACCACGTAATACTGTATTCAGAAAACTCGTTGTATAATACTTTAATTAATATAATTAAAATATTTGCCTACATAAGTAAATAAATAAATTTGTGTGTGGGCTGCTTAAAATATAAATTAAGGCCTCGAAAAACGAATTAATTAGAAATAAAATAGCCTGATACCATTTCAGAGTGATTAATTATAAACAAAACAAACAACAAAATTAAATGTTATTTCAGAATCCAAAAATTATGAGGAAAAAGGTCTTTTTTTTAAGCTTCGTAAGCCAGTAATGTTATTAATTTTAATTATTTCCTCATACATCTTATGCGTTTAATTTTATTTCGTAGTAAAATGCATTATCGGTATTCTCACAATCAACGTTGCATTAATAAAAGTAAAAACAGATTATCCATTGTATTATGTTTTGATAAGAAGTATGGCTTTCAGATAATAATCTGAAAGTATTAACTATATCTTAAAACTACCGACAAGGTCGCATTTCTTCTTCTAAATGACAATTTATATCATTTACACTTGACTATAGATAACTATTATTATTTACAACTCACACTGGGAAAGTACATGCACTACTGGGCTAGTTTTTTTATCTTATATAGGCTCGCGCTTAACCACCATCTCACCTGATGGTAAGCGATGATGTGGTCGATGATGGAGCACGCTTGCCTAGAAGTAACCTATTCACTCTTGACTTAAAGACCCCTAGGTTGTAGCTATCGGGAAACACAGACTCCGGCAGGGAATTCCACTCCTTAGCTGTATGCATAATAAAAGTATTTGCAAAACGTTTAGTGCGTATGGGTGGGATGTCCACCATGTACCGATAGCGCATCGCCGTACGTCTGCAGTGCTATTCTCTAAGGATACAGCCTTGAGCGCAGTGCTGGTGCCAGCGACGAATCTAAGTTTGGTATTCGCTAAGCCGCGAATAGCGACACTAGCGCTCTAAGCTGTGACGGCCGTGAGTTAGAACTACTCAATGTCGAGCAAGTTGACAGTTCTTCATACATTTTGGTATTCCGTAAGAAAAAACAGCGTCGAAGACGCTCACAGCCTGGCTTACAGCCTCGTTTTTATCTGTCAAATCCAAAAGCCACTATTTTTGCGCGTAACGTAATTCTTCTTGGATTTTAATCTAACTAATATTATAAATGTGAAAGTTTGGATGGGAAGTTTTGTTGGTTTGAATGTGTGTGTGGATGTATGTTTGTTACTCAATCACGCCAGTGTTACATACTCTTTGAATCACGCCAGAACGGCACTGGATGAAATTCTGCATAGAGATAGATTATAGCTAGGTAAAGGAATAGCATAAAGGATACTTTTCTTCCCAATATAATGTACCCTTGGGTTAAGAAAACACTTTTCACGTGTTTGAAGCCGCTGGCAGAAGCTCATAAAATAAGTTTTTACCAGCTTGCCAGCTTACCAGTTCGCCAGCTTGGTTAACTAAAGCTACATTTATTAGAAGAAGCTAAGAAAATTAATGATTTTAACAGAGCTCGACAGGCGAGAGAATTAGCAACGTTGATAACAATATCCCGGAATAGAGACACTTTATCCATAGTTACCTTCAGGCTTTCTTAGGATTTAATAACATACCTAGGTAATGGAAAACGACTTAGCTCTTAGCGTACAGGGGTTTTAAATGTTTAATGTGAATTTTAATTTATATATTATGTAATTAGCTGTTGCCTGCAACTACGTCTGCGTAGCATTAGTATTTCGAATAGCCATTTTTTTATATCAGGCAATATTGTAGGTTTGTGGGCCGCCTTACTACATATATTATTAATTCATCATACAAACTTAAGGAATATTTCCATGATAAAAATTATCCTTTGAAGGACATAGGATAGTTAGTTACCTACTGTCTCAAACTGTTTCCATAGGTACCAAATTTCATTTAAATCAGTTCAGCGGTTTAAGCGTGAAAAAGTAATAGACAGAGTTACTTTCGCATTTATTATATTAGTATGGATTGCATAAGTTAATTAGTAGCTTCTTTAATTAAAATTATATGTCATAAATATATTTAAATAATATTTGTTGGGATGTGAATCATGTTTATTGGTCCGGCTTCATCATCATCATATACGTCGAATGACGTCCACTGCTGGACATAGGCCTCCACCAAGCGTCGCCACATTGACCGGTCGCGTGCATCTCGCATCCAGCGGAACACCGCAACCTTCACAACCTGCCTTCCGGCTAGATACTCAATCTTAATAGGCCAAATTCTTGTTTGTACAAGCAAAATTGTGCATTAAGACTGCAAAAAGGATTAATGGCATAATTTAGTATGGAAAATAATTAGACATAATATACATATTGACTAATAAAAAAACTCAAAATGATAAAACTCAGATTTATTTATTGAACTATTTTCCAGTAATAGAATGTTATCCTGTAAATATCTTCAGTGTGTCTCCATTTGTGACTGCCTTTGTGAAGGTTGTTGTGAAATGAGCATTGGATTAGATGGCCTCATACCGTTAGCAAACGACGCCTGCGAGGAGCTGTGAACATAAAAATGAAACAAATTACTATTATAGGTAAAAAAATATGCAGGATACTATGTATAACAGCATCACTCTCTCTTTCTGAAGGAACAGATATCATAGGCAGACAAATTATAGTATTGCAGGTTAATTGATTTTTTGGCTACTTTTAAAAACACCAACAACTTGGTCCAACCTGGGAATTAAAAGTGAGAACACTATTTAATTATCTAGAGCTTCTTACACTGCACCAACAATGCATGAATAGGCAATTGAGGCATCTCTACTATCACCTGCAGTGCCTCAAAGCAGAGATCTAGCCTCAAAGTGTAATACGAAATGTAAACAAATTATAACATACCTAGTAAGACTTTTCTAAAAAACTTCATCACTTGTTTTGTGTTCGGCTGGTTTTCCATCGTAATATTGTTCTTACGCCAAGATAGCCCTGGTTTTACATCCTGAAAATTTAATTCAACGCAGTACTATTATATTTTATCTAAAGATAAACATACTATACTTGACTTCACTTTCTTGGACAATAATAATATTGTCACATTGTCACTGTACCTATATATATATACTTAATATTAAAATACTTACATTTCACACAGTCACACAACTATGTTAAAATCAATAGCTGTAAAAGCACTTAATTTTTTTTAAACTTGTAAATCATCATCATGATCTACCTAGCCTTTTCCCAACTATATTGGGGTCGGCTTCCAGTCTTACCGGATTCAGCTAAGTACCAGTGTAAAAACTTGTTAATAGTTTTAAATAAAAACAAACAACAAATTATCAAACAAAAAGAGTCGGTTGCGATTTTGCGTGTTGTGGCAGCGTCACAGCGCGTTGCTTTTACTTACGAAATAGGCAAAGAAATTGTCATTCAGCCTTAAGATGCAATAATAAAAATACACTAGTTAAACTCTTATAACTATGAAATCGTTTGTAGTTTCACTCTATTAATTAAAATACTTAAAATAGACCTATACTATACATTTTAAGCCTATAAAACTCTCAGTCGAGATTTATCGATTGTAATTTAAAGAATTTGTTTCAAGCCCTAATTCGTCTACGAAATTGTGACACGAGATGTCAGCCTTAGAGTTCGTCGACGACCATAACCGCGCTAGAGAATACCGTTTGAATCAGCGCTGCACGATCGGTCGATCTCGAGACTGTCTCGAAGACGAGCTCGTCAACGAGCACAGCCAAGAAACTGTCTCTTAGAGAATAGCATGGCTGGTAGTCCGATGATGAAACGGGCTGGGCGGGCTGAGAGTAGGGGGATACCGAAGATGAAATTACTAGGAATGGGGTGACTATTAAGATTGCGACAACAAATAGAGAACTATGGAAAACGAAGATATGTAGCACCGACTCAAAATAAATGAGCGTTTGAGTTTACCGCTAAGGGCACTGGTGTAGAATGAGGTCTTCAAAATGTCAAATTTCATAGTTTTTTGGCTTTTAGCGCGAGTTTATATTCTATTTCTTAATTGCCGTGAATATTTTCCAAATATGGCAGATTAATATAGGTACTGGTTTTACCATCCATTGCTGCAATAGTGTTTTATGTTTCGGAAAATTTATTTGTTTGAAAAAAAATGGTCTGTTCAAAATTGCAGCATACTAGATTTTATTAATCGCACTTCTACGGCATTAGAAATGATTTTAATTCAAACTTTGCTTCCGTGCGCGCAAAAACAACGTCTAACAGCTATGTATATTTAAGGAGCTTATTCGCCAGTGGCGCCAACTGGTGAACACAAAAACGGAAGCCCTCATTGGCATAAGGGCAGGCGAATAATGATACCGGCCTAAATAGTGCATTAACGCCTGTTCTATTTCTCAATAGAAGAGATATGTCCCAGCGGTGGGAAAGATAATGCTGATAGCGTATTTGTAGGTTCAAACAAGTCCATCCAAACTGTCGCTAATGTGAAATCGCTTAGCAATTTTGCAGCATACCAAGAACCCTTATTAAAACCTCTCACTATACGAAAATCCAATGACTCGTAAATTCTCTCACACCAAATAATTGGCTCGAAAATGAAATTCCAAAATAGGGTTGACCCGTGCTAAAATGAGTTTCTCAAACAGGGTTGCCTACAGTTCTGGGAATTAAAGCAATCTTTTTGTCTTTAATCGAAAGGTCCCAATACGTTACTTGATTTTATCAATACTCCCTGCGGCGTATCGGTTTTCTCTTTAGTACGTGAATTATGATAATTGGCACAGAAAGGACACTAATTAGGATTTAAGGAGGACATTTATCACTGATTGCCTATCGGTTGGGAGACAAACTGAAGAGAAAAGTTATGTATCTAATACTTAGATACTATAGGAAATATTAGAAAGTCTGGTTTTTAGAACTACTTATTCGTTGTTTTCAGCGGGTAAATAGTCGCACGCTTTTATAAATAAAAAAAAAATATTATAATTTTTTATTTTTTTATTTGTGATGTGGTTGCTCTTGACTCTAGTCTAGGTCAAAGGTGACAGAGACAGAGTCGACGATGGAGTGAGCTTACCTAAAAGAAGCCTGTTCAAAACAGGCGTATTCCCTACACAGATATAGTATATGGTTCATTTCCAACAAACACGTAAGGCTTAATAGCTGATAATAAGTTAACAACTTTGAGCTCTGGATACTAATGAATAGAAGTGGTAAGTAATGATAACATCGATCCAACTCAGTATGATAAGGGTGTCAGCCAAGCCTACTACTAAATTAAGTTTGAATTTGTGCAACTGTAAATTACGGTGTTATAATTGATTCGGCAATAGGAAATGTTTCATGAAGAATTCTCCGCTCACGTTTTTTCAGCAGACCACACATTTTACGTGTTATTATTGCAATCCCACACAAGGATAGTGAGGTTATAACAAAACGCGTTTATTATTCTTGTTAATAATCCGTGACGAGGGCATACATAACAATTTTATCACAAACTCTACGGGTTATCCTCTTTACGCTTATTAATAATGCAATTACTTCGTCCGGCTACCATGTCGCGGCTACGTCGTTATAGTGACGTCACAAACGGGGGTACAGGCTGATCTTTTAGTTGAGTAAGGTCCAGTTTAGGCAACAAAAAATATCGCAAAATTAATGTTATAAATTTTCGAACACCGGTGAGCTATTATTAATAGTGATTGATTAAATGAATTTTCAGCAACCAATAACATCGCACTATTTACCAATATCCTAGTATTAGACGTCTAAAATACATCAATATTAATTTGCGTTGATAACTTTTATTGGTTAAGTAAGCCAACTAAATTGTATTATTTATTTATTTATTTTTTGTCCCGCTGCAGGGCAAATGCCTCCCTGTCCATTTCTCTCAGTTTTGGGCGAGTGTATATACCAGAAATATGTACAAAATCATGATAGGTTTTATTTACTTTGATTTTAATATACAACCAGCCTGTGGTTAACTTACAGGCACAAATTGTAGCTGAGATGAAGTTAGGTACAAACTGCACGTTTCTACTTTGATTCAATTGTATTGGTTGTTTCTAACATGTCTGAGAGAAAAAGCCAATTTAGTTTGTCCACTTCTCATCTCCGCACAGCTTCAGAAGATAGGGTTGAGTGAAGAACCATGCGGAGAAGTTGCATGCGGCGAGCTTGTTAGATGATGACTCATATGAGATGGTGATGCTGATGATGCTTCTACAAATATTTGTATGAATAAAGCAAACAAAGCAGGGACGAGAGAAGATTTGATGTTGTCAGAGCGGAGGATTATGGACAAATTAATTCGATATATTAAAATATCGAAATTTTCATAAATATAATAAGTCGTCGATTTTTCAAACCTCGATGTATGAAATTCGCCCAACTGTGCTAGAAATCGTACATCTCAACATGCAAGGCTCGCTCCGCGCATTGCCGCACTGCTTCAGTGGATTCACTCAAGCTGAAAAACATCTAATAACGTACGGCGATGCGTCATCGGTACATGGTGGACATCCCACCCATACGCATAAAACGTTTTGGGTACACTTTTATTATGCGTAGGTACAGCTAAGGAGTGGCATTCCCTACCGGAGTCTGTGTTTCCTGATAGCTACAATCTAGGGGTCTTTAAGTAAAGAGTGAATGTATTTTTTCTAGGCAAGCTTGCTTCACCATCGACCACATCATCGCTTACCATCAGGTAAGATAATGGTCAAGCGCAAACCTATAGATAAAAAAAAAAACAAAAAATCTCTCCTCATCTCCGCTTTGGTAGTGCCTGTGGCTTAAACTTTAAAGGAAGAGTAGCTTACGATGTTTTAAGGTGTGTATACATTTAAGGCACCGATTACCTTGAGTAGCTGATTTTAAAATGAGAATCACGTCTAAATGGCTAGTCGTAATTCTTTGAAAAAAATATGTTTTATATTAGACTATTTTCTTAATAATTTGATCTAAGCAAATTTTGAGTTTTATTTGTATAACTTAGTGTAATTAATTTGTAATGTTATGTCTAAAACGGACAAAAACACGACAATCACACCAAAACCGCTGGGCGTATTTTATCGAAATCAACACCATCTCAAAGATAATTTAATTATCTACATTTTGATCTGAGGCTTTTTTTTTTAAAGTCATAGAATAATATGGAAAGTACAAAAAACTACAAAATTTTGGGTCGCGCGGGTGTGAAACGAGTGCGATTTGTTCTCTCAAGGTCGTTGGCGACAGTCGTCGTCTTAAGGCGATATATACACCCCAATGCTAACGCAGTACTGGCCGTGCGCCCGCTCGATGCCAAAATATCAAAATTGAACCTCCTTTTGAACAGTTTTGTTTGGAAAATATTATTTGATTTAAATATGCTATGTTAGTTATGAAGAAATACCAGCCATAAATTTTTCAGTGTAAAAATATTTTTAAACTTCCAAGTCGTTTTGGAGGAGTTTCCAAAAGTTGCGAAAATTATCGTGTTGTTAATTATTTTTTTAAAGCAAAACGATTAGTTACACGTGGAAATCTTGTGTTCAAAATTATGTACATGAATCAGTAATATTTCTTTTTTTTTCAAACCTTTTAACCTAGCCGTTACTAAGGAGTATGCTTTAGAATGTTGCCGTTTTACGGCACTAAAGCGTATGTAGGCCCTTAAGTGAAAATCGTCGGTTAAATGATTGTGAGGCAACGGATGACATGCTACATTGTTGGACGGGCTGCAACAATTGTACCCGAGGAAATCTAAGTTATCCAATAGATAAGCTAAATGTTTATAGTTTGTTAGCTCTCTTCCTCAAATATTTATAGTACCTATATCTTTTTTCGTTAGTTAAGTATAAACAAATAAAAAAAAAAAAACGGATAAAACTAAACATTACTGGTTTGACTAAAATTCGTAGTTTTTAATCATATATTGACTTGACCTATGATACGGATTCTACATAAGTAGTAAATAAATGTCTTTTTAATACATTTATTTTGCCAGTTAATAATGTTTTAGTTAGGAACGTGGTCACTATAAAATATGTACCTACCGCCAAAACGGCTAATGTGTAAACAAATGACGTATCATTGTTATGTATTATTATATGTATTGATTATGGTAACGATTCTATTGTGGTATTGTAGGCACTGTCAATTTATTATTATTATAGTATTTATGCGTATCTTATTGATGTTTATACATATTTTTGCTAGTTCAAATACCTACATGATTATAATAAATTATTGAGGGTATCTGTTTATTTAATTTTTGCTTTAATTTATCATACCTCATGCATAGTTTACATATTAAAAAGAAGTGCCTACGTAAAACATTGATGTTGTTAGATAAACAATACAGAAACCCACTCTTATTTGCCATTCTTGTCATACGATTAAGTCGTAAAAATCGTCATGTTTTGCAACTGTAATTGCTACTATTGTATCATGCACTACTTAATATGTAATCTGCGTAGATAAAGTTTCCTGTATACAAGTAAATCGATAAAACGAGCGCGGTTTCGAATTAGACACAATACTCGTCTTAAGATTTCATTTCTCTCGAAGAATACGGAACCCAGCACGTAGTTAATAGCACATTTAGATGCGAATGGTTACCCGCGTGTTCTCGTCATTCGCCCATGCGTATCACGACGGCTGATACTACTTTGTACAATTGCCGCTCGTATAAGTAAGGATTTAAATTAACCTAAAAACAATAAAGCTACCGAATGTCATTTGCATCGACTCCGACACATACTGTCTCCTTTTCTTACCAGCAAGGTCAGCGTCAGCATCAAATCCGTAAACAAAAACCGGATTCTATACGTCACTCTCAAATCCAAGTAAGCGAGGCATATTTATCGGCACATATGTATAACAAAACAATGCAGGCGGCAGTAACGTTTACTGCTTATTTCCTGCTTTACTTGAGGAACACAGTGAAACTATACGCGTTATAAGGTACACACAAACACGACGAGACATAATTACCGGCGGCGCAACTAATAAAAACACTCAAAAAAAAACAAAAATTCTATTCTGTGTAGTCAAGGCTATGAATTAGCAACACATTCCATATATGTAATCGTTACGCGTAAACTAAAATCTTACTCGAAAAAACTTCACGACAAAAAAGATACAACTGTTAATAATAGAACTGTTAAAACTATCGAACGTCGCCGTGCACTGAGCGTGCTATTCGGCGGTGTTAATTGCTAATCGGACGTTATCGGGAAATGTAGGTAGGTGACATTTCGTAGGCATGTGCCTTACTGAGTGCGGAGGGCGCGCCGCGGCAGCAGCGCGCTCACTCGCGGCTAGGAGAGGACTGTGCGTGCAGCCCGCTCGCGGCGCCCGGCCCGCTCGCGCGCCCGCCCGAGCGAGCAGCGGAGCGGTGCCCAGCGGAGCGCGGCTGCCGACCCCAGACACCGGCACGGCGGACGTCGGCGCGGCTCCTCGCCTGGCTGATGATGAACGCACCGACCTGAATCATCCCTCGCGCGTTAATAACTTTAATATCACTCATACGACACTCGTCGCCGCTGACACTGGTGGTTGCGATCTCGCGAGCGCGACCTACGAGTATCACCAAGCAACCTTTTATTATGTCAATGCAAATGTCACCGGCCTTGACTATATTACGGTGTAAGCGATTTTTGATATCTGAAACCTTACATTAAATTGAGATCCGATATGGCTTCCGAACGTGTGGATTTTACACATTGTATAACGTACATATGCTATTAGGTATTGTTTTGTTTGATTGCGATTTGTTTGTTGTGGTTCTTATCTACTGATATCAAACCTTTATTTAACTTGGAGTATCTACAAGTGCCAACAGCCTATTAACACAGTTTAATCAGTATTTTAAATCAACATAGTTTATATTAGCATCGCAATTATATTGTCATATGGTTTGAACGTTTAGGTACTACCGCTCCCGAGGGAATCACTGAAGCAAATGAATTATTCATACCTATTATATCGTGAGGTTAGTAGACATTTTTCAGTCGAATATAATTAAACATTTATCACTGGTATGAACGACACTCCGCTAAGTGATTGCATATCAGTGAACTAACATGATTCATACACTTATGTACTTACCCAAATTGATATTAGATATAACACCCATATATTGTATGCCGAATACGTTCGCTGAAATTATAGTGATTGACAAAGCTATCCACTACATTATAACAGCTATACACATACTTAGAATATAAAATATATCATATTCATCATCATCATCAATATTGCCCACTGCTGGGACACAGTCCTCCTCTCTGTAAGAGGTAGCGGGCCGTAATCCACCACACGGGCACATTGCGGGTTGAAAGATGTCACACGTCTAAGAATTTTTGGTTCTAGGACATGCCAGTTTCTTCGCGATGTTTTCCTTCACCGTTTAAAGCAAGATATTTATATTAAAATTAAATAGGGAATTAAGATGAAAACGGTCGATTTTTTTTCATTCAATATTGGTTCGCGTTTGACCACTATCTCGCCTGATGTTAAGTGATGATGTGGTCGAAGGTAAAGCACGCTTGCCTAGAAGTAACTTATTCACTCTTGACTTGAAGAACCCTAGGTCTTATCTGAACAAATTCTATCATCATCAATATCATCATCATCAATATAATCATCATCATCATCAATACATATAATAAATCTGTAGAAAAATATTTTTTGTACATCGAAAAAAAATCCAAAAAAAATAGCCAGGGTGTTAAAGGATTACCAACAGAACCCATTTCTAGCATTTTTGGAATTTTTGTCTGTTTGTCTGTTTATTTGTGCACGCATCACGTGATATGTACGAAACCAATGTAGATAACTTTTATACATATCTTGCGTATCTTGCAGAATTACTTAGTTTTTGTTTCATCGCAATCGGTTCACTCTATCAAAAGTTAGATGAATTTAAAGTGTTCAAGAAGTAAAATTATCACAGCTCACGCAATTCAGTTACTCGGACAGTTGAACTCGCTATTCGATAGATGGCGTTGTGCATTTAAAGTCATTTTCTGAATCGCGGTGTTAAGATTTTACGCGAAAGAATGACACTAGAAAAAAAAATTGGTATGTAGTATGTATATTTTTGAGTATGTGGAGTAGGCAGGCAGGCTGGTAAGTATGGTAGGGTTAGCAGGCAGATGACGGGAGCGAAGCCGCGGGCACAGCTAGTTGCGGAATAAAATTAAACTCAGACCAAGGTTGTTTATCTCTGTGCAAGGTATAACCCAAAGTATTTTCACAAACACTTCATTGTTATATCTAGAGAGATTAACCAAGTTTTATGTATATTTTATGAAAACGTATTGGGTGTTGACATTTACTAATTACGGTTTTTTAGAAGTCAGCGTACTGTAAACTGTTGCACATAAAACCTGCTTTTATAACTGGTATTTTTATATTCCTTGCGTTTAACATTTGGTAAGGTAGTTATCACCAATACCTATTTCTGATGATGTTAAAACGTTAGTTAACACTCGTTAACGTTCTAAAATCGTTCAGTCGTGCTTTTCAAATAGTATCTATTTCAATAGTACCCTATTAGCTACCTTTGTATTGACTTTTCCGTCTTTTAAGAGGCTGTCTACCATTTAAGCAATCATATTTTTGTGTTAATATTAAAACGTGGTTAAAGTGTTGCTTTGTTTGTAAGAGTATCAGAAGTTTTTTTTACTGACATAAAGCTACACCATTGCTAAAAGATTCCTGTGGGATACTCATAAAAGTGTAGTCTAGAAAAAGAAAGTAAGAAAGAATAATGGCACGAAATTGGATAAGGTAATGGTAGTAAGTACTTGTAATGTGAAGCACATTACAGTACTCACTTATCACATGGTTACTGGTTTGAATCCCTCGGATAGTAAAGCGTTTTAAATCTAGGTCATTGTATGCATTCCTTATCAGATACCCATGTGCATTAAATTAAGTTAGTCATATTGTGTATTATTTTTGTGCAATTTTTACTGCCAATATCATAAAATCTAAATTGTTTTAACTAGCTGCCCGGCTGTACTGTCGCACGGATGTACTAATGAATAAAATAAAACTTTTTTTCGATACCAACCTTATCCTGATACACAACAAAAATGAATTAGCCAAATAGCTGCAGCCGTTCTAAATTGATGCGCTTACATACATTATTGGCAGTTGATTTTTATTTGTACATAAGATTTTAATAACGTTATTATTATTTCGATCGATCCAGTTGGGTAGGGCTAACTTCGGGAAAGAGGTCAACCATCGAATTCGACTCGGCAAGGCAGCGTTCGGGAAGTTGCGCGGTATCTTCTCGTCCAACTTAACCAGGGTCTCAAGACCAAAGTCTATCATCAGTGTGTGTTGCCAGAGATGGATGACTTATGGGTCTGAGACGTTGTCGCTCACAATAGGCCTCATCAGAAAGCTTACAGTCACCCAAAGGGCAATGGAGAAGGCTATTCTCGGAGTTTCCTTGCGTGATCAGAAATGTAGAGAATCGCAGGAGAACCTAGGTTACCGACATAGCTGGAAGAATGTCCTAACTTAAATGGCAGTGGGCAGGGCACATTGCTCGCAGAACGGATGGCCGATGGGGCAGAAAAGTTCTGGAATGGCGACCGCGAACCGGAAGACGTTTTGTTGGAAGGCCTCCCAATAGGTGGACCGATTACTCGCAGTCTTTTTGCGTAATTAATTCGGCAAGAGTATGAAAAATCGACCAATCACGTAGACGGAAATCCACATCGCGTCTTTCATCTCGCATGTGATTGGTAAATTTTTCATACTCTTGCCGAATTCATTACGCAATAAGGCTGCTGGTGAAGGTTGTGGCGATGGATGGGAGACGCACGGGACCGGTCAGTCGGTTGGGGGAAGCCCATGTCCAGCAGTGGACGTGTTTCAGCTAATATGATGATGAAGATGAATTATTATTTCATTTAAATTTAAATGGTCAAGTTTGTTTTGATGAAATATTAGCTAACGTTGATAATTAAGTTGCCTCATTAATCATAATTAACGCATTGACATATTTTTTTATGTAAAATACGTTGATCAAAAGTTGGATATAATCGAATTTTAACTTAATTAATATGAGCCTTAACTACTTGGGTCACGAAAGTTATGTTTACAAAACGATTGAGTTGGATAATTTTCACGTTGGTAGGTAAAAATTAGAACTGAAAATCACCAAAATGTACCCGAGTATAGAGGACGTTATCAATAAATATAATAAATCTGTAGAAAAGTAGTTTTTGTACATCGAAAATATTTCTTTTTCATTTCATATTGCCAGCATTTTTGGAATTTTTGTCTGTTTATCTGTTTAGCTGTGCACGCTTCACATAAAATACACGAAACCAATGTAGATATTTTTTTACATAAAATTGTGCGTAACTTGAAATATTACTCAGTTTTTGATTCATCGCAATCGATTCACTCTATCAAAAGTTATATGAATTTTAAGTGTTCAAGAAGTAAAATATCACAACACACGCAATTTAAATTCTTGAACAGTTGAACTCCATATTCGATAGATGGCGTTGTGCATTTGACGTCATCTTCTGAATGGCGGTGTTAAGATTCTTCGCGAAAGAATAACCCTAGGAAAAAACTGGTTGGTAGGAACAACAGGAAGGTAAGTAGGGTAGGTAGGCAGTTGACGCCTGACGGGGACGAAGCCACGGGCACAGCTAGTTTTTTGTTAAAATACTGTTGCATTTATACATAATAATTAGATTAGAAGTACAAATAGTGTTGTGCTAGCTTCTACCCACGCTTTCGCGGTCCTATCCGGGTCCTAGGCTTTATCTTTCCAAATTAAATTAGCAGCTTAAGCGTGAAAAGTAACAAACAAACATACAGAAAGAGCTACTGGTATTTATAACATTTGCATGATTTAACTTTTTAAATGGTTGTTAAACATTTATACCTACTTTCCTACTGTTTTCTGCCCCCTAATAGAACACAGTTAGTTTTACAGGTGGCAAATTATCAACTGAAGCTCATTAAGTAGCCTAATTATTGTCAAACGTGATTATGTTTGGCAGGTACTTAACAGTTTACCTGTAGTGCTCAAAAAACATCATGAAAAAGTGTCACATCACATCACATCATCAGCCTATTAATGTTCCCACTGCTGTGACGCAGGCCTCGACCTCTCTGGGAGAGGGAATCGGCCGTAATCCACCACGCGGGCCCAGTGCGGGTTGGTGGATGTCATGTCTTCGAATTTTTGGTTTTGGTGAAAATGTGTAATAATTATAATTGCCTTTAAAGGACGTTTTTAATGGTAAAACTTATCGAGAAAAATAATTGTATTAAATTAAAATATTATTGTAGAAATTTTATATATTTATGGTGTTTTCAGGCTACTAAAATAGCACGTGTAATTTTACAGGTGGAAAATTACGAAGCTAGCTTAACTATTGTGCCAAACACAAGCAGGTACTTAACAATTTAATTGTAGTCCTCAATTAAAGCATGAAATGGACAGAACTATAGTTTCCTCACCTTCAGACACTTAACGTGCGTATAACCAAACAATATTATATTATCTGTGACCAAACTTAATGAGCACGTAAGTACACTCATCAAAATATAACAGACCAAGACTAATTTATTCAAACGATTATGACTTCTGTTGATTTATGTTTATTGTAGTTCATGCATAAAATTACGTATTTAACACAAGTTAAGAAACCAATAAAATATAATTTTATGTTCTGCGAAGTAAATTTTCAGAATATATTAAGCTAAAAGTGTTATAAGACTGACAATCAAGCTTACCTAAAAACACTTTAGATACAAATAATCTGTATTGACATAGTTTTTAACAGCAGTTTTTGATGCCTCTGACGCCTGAACTAGGCGGACCTGTGCAGCCGAATTGCGTAAGTATATTATCCAAAGCAAAAGAATCGATTCCTTCCCAAAAACGACTTTTCGTATCAATATGCACAACGTAAAGACGGTTTTGGGAAAGAATCGATTCTTTTGCTTTGGATAATATACTTACGCAATTCGGCTGCTGTATGACAAGAGGTAGGTACCTATTTATTTTTTCAACTCTCATAGAATTGTCACACCATACAACAAATACACTAAGGGAGTAGAAATAACTTCATCTACTGTTTTTTAAGGTTGCGTACCAAAAGGGTAAAAACGGGATCCTATTTCTAAGACTCTGGGGTCCGGCTGTCTGTCTGCCCGTCTGTCACCAGGCTGTATCTCATGAACCGTGATAGCTAGACAGTTGAAATTTTCACAGATGATGTTTTTCTGTTACCGCTATAACAACAAATACTAAAAACAGAATAAAATAAATATTTAAGTGGGGCTCCCATACAACAAACGTGATTGTTTTGCCGTTTTTTGCGATAATGGTACGGAGCCCTTCGTGTGCGAGTCCGACTCGCACTTGGCCGGTTTTTATTATGTTGTTATGTAACAACTTTCATGTACAGTACAACACCTTGTCTGGTTTATATTTATCGATGCGAAAATGTACAATAGTAAAACTCCAAACTTGACAACTAATATTGCCCATAAAAAGTTTAAAAAGTAAACCAAAACTCAACCTGAGATCCTATCTGTATCTGGCGACCGTTGACTGAAAAGTTGATAGATTATTAGGGGTAGGCCGCTCAAACAATGTCATCAGAGGGTGAGGAGGGATCTGCTATTAAATAATATTTTTGTTAACGTAGGACGCGTTGGACACAAACCGTGTGAAATTATCAATGGTATGAAAACAAAGACTTTCTAATGAAGGGGTTCTGTAGTAATATTTGTGTATTGAAACGCTATTTTCTCATGAGAACTCACTAGTTCTCGAGTAAACTCGAGTTTAGTACTGACCCCCGATTTAGCCTAAAAGTCAAAGTCTACGTAAGCCTGGAAAAACTGTCAATATTTGGCTCTAAATAAGAGTTTCTCGATTTTAAATACAAATACTTAATTCTGAAATCTGCCATAAGAAACTTGCCCAGAATTAAAAGATTCCACTTTTTTTCTGATCCATTAAATGAAAGACATACAGGATGTCTTGTATCTCATTACACGTTGTATATTATCAGTCTCTAAACAAAATCTCATCAAATAACTAACATAAAATATCATTATAAATGTGGAAGTTTTGATGTATGTCAAAACTTTCACATTTATAATGATAGTTAAATTAAATGCAAATAGTTTAATCCCTTGTGGAAACTGTTACTCGTGGTGACAAATATTTGGCAGTGGGACCCCGCGGATTCGCATCCGAACCGCATCATAAATATGTGTAAACAGGGCTTAGTTGTGTATGAATAAAAAAGTTGGGTAGGAGTCGCATACATTTAAAAACTAAATCTCGACTACGGACAAAAAACACAGTGTTCATAGACGCGAAATTATAGCTTTTTCTTTCAGTTCCTATCTTTTCACTGTTTTGGATGTAACATCCGCCACAACTCTTTTTTTTTAATGTAGCCACATAGGCGGCACCTGAATAGTGTAGTTGACAAAAAACATCTAATTAGTCCGTCAGTTAGATAACCTAAATTACGACGAAATATCGTGTAACGTCACGGTGTGCTACACTTTATACTGACAAAGTGACGTCACAAGCCCCCACTCCTGAATTTTGATGCGCTTTATCTTTGTCATTTTTAGGGTTCCGTACCCAAAGGGTAAAAACGGGACCCTATTTCTGAGACTTCACGATCCGTCTGTCCGTCTGTCACCAGGCTGTAGCTAGACAGTTGAAATTTTCACAGATGATGTATTTCTATTGCCGCTATAACAAAAAATACTAAAAACAGTATAAAATTAATGTTTAAGGGGGGCTCCCATACAATAAACGTGATTTTTTTGCCGTTTTTTGCTCGATATTAATAACGGCAACAGGTAGACGCTTGAAATATTCACAGTATATTTAGTAGTATATTCACTTCAAAAAATAATAATTATGAAATTAAAATAAAATAAATTAAGGGGGGCTCCCATACAACAAACGTGATTTTTTTGCCGTTTTTTGCTATAACGGTGCGGAACCCTTCGTGCGCGAGTCCGACTCGCACTTGGCCAGTTTTTTTTTATAACCTCACTGACGGACTAAATAGAATTATTATTTGTCTACCCAGGAAACATCCCTATTATAATTACAAATAAATAAAATTGTAATTCATCAAAATCTGCTCAGCAGATAGGAGGATATAGAGAGAATAAGCGTTACGGTGGAACATACGTAAAGGCATAGGTTCATACATATTATGCTGCAAACATAACGCTTCCATTGCATTGCCGTAGTTGGGGAAAAACGTTTAGTTAATTTTTTTTTTTTTTTTAAACGTTGCCTCACTCTAGGAATTTCTTCCTGTATCGTGGGTGCGTTTACAAACATATAAACTCACATACACAACACCCAGACCCGGAACAACTATCTGTAGGTCATACAAATATTTGTTCCGTGTGGTATTCGAACCCGCGACACGCAGCGCAGCAGTCAATCGCTCAACCACTGCGCCAACCGTGCGCCCAATTATAACTTAACATGTTGAAAATGATCAAGAAAATGTGTGGAACGAACGAAATTAATGACAAGCGAAGAAATGGTTGAAGTTCTCTTAAGAAGTTTGAAAAGCTTCGGTAAGAATAAATCGACGGGCGGGCGTTGAAAATTCCGGACTGTTGTTTTAAACTTTTACACAAATTAGTTACCAGAATTAATCTGAATTCGCTTATGTGATTTTAATTAGGCTGTATGTGGCTTGATGTTTCTCCTAGCAAATTAGGTATTAATCTCGTCTCTTTCACCAACCAATAGGAAGAGATAAGCCCAACCATTCTACTCCGGAAACCATTCAAAAAATAATACCCACGCAATGTTTTCATGATAAGTAAACCTCTAGGCGAGCTCTCTCTTTGTAAATAAAAACACGGTCGACGATTTTTCTCATGTTGTTTTTAGGGTTCCGTAGCCAAATAGCAAAAAACGGAACCTTTATGGCTTCTTCATGTCTGTCCGTCCGTATGTCACAGCCACTTTTTTCCGAAACTATAAGAACTATGCTGTTGAAACTTGGTAAGTAGATGTATTCTGTAAACCGCATTAAGATTTTCACACAAAAATAGAAAAAAAAACAATACATTTTGGGAGTTCCCCATACTTAGAACTAAAATTCAATTTTTTTTTCATCAATCCTATACGTTTGGGGTATTTATGGATAGTTCTTCAAAAATGATATTGAGGTTTCTAATATCATTTTTTTCTAGGCTGAATAGTTTGCGCGAGAGACAGTTCCAAAGTGGTAAATGTGTGTAACTTCTAAAATAAGAAAATGATACAACTAAAAATAATATATGATGTACATTACCATGTAAACTTCCACCGAAAATTGGTTTGAACGAGATCTAGTAAGCAGTTTTTTTTAATACTTCATAAATCGTAAACCGCAATTTACCAAGTACGGAACCCTTCGTGCGCGATTTCGACTCGCACTTGGCCGGTTTTTCTTTAGCTTTCAAATTTCAGTCGCTGAGATGTGGCAGTAATTGGATTATGATGACCAGTCGCCACCTGATGGCAGTCTGAACCAAGTAAACTTTGTTGACTCATTAGTACGCTGTCTTTCAGCAGCATTTAATTGTTGAAGCTCATTTACATGTCTTTAGTGTTTAGTAGCAAAAGTTTGTTCCTAAAATCAGTTGCATCGCTAAAATAGGTAATTAAGTGACCAGACTTTAATAGCAATGTAATTCTGTGATTCAAATCGTGCAAACAGCCAATTTAGTACTCATTAGGCGAGTGGCGTTTACACGGATTTAGCGACCTCGTTTTAGGACCTAAAACTCCCAAAGGAGTCATGTGAACGCAGCTTAATGCTGTGAACGGGTGAAGAAGTGTTTCGAACTGACCGAAACAGCTTTCTGATGTTGTGTAATTATGTAGTCAAACAAATTAACTCCTGTTATGTAAAAGCAGTTCTTTTGATAAAAACTTTGGCGCCAAACACTTTTGTTCATAAAGTTGGTTTTGCAACAATTAACATTTTATTCAGAAGGCCAATTCTCTTACTTTAAAGTCGTTCATATTCCAGTCGCAATATCATCTTGGCGATAATACTGGTATGTCATAAAAACTTCTCCGCAAAAAATAATTCGACTTATATAATAAGCAAAACACTAAAAAGTGCAAAAATAACTTTCGTTTTAGAAGTCGGTGTTAAAAACGATAAAAAACAAGAGTTACGAAAAACACCGACTTCCAAAACGAAAGTTATTTTTAGCTTTAGAAGTCGGTTTATTTTTTGTGAACAGGTTTCTATTTCATTCTTTTTAGTTTAAGTACTCCATTACTAAAAAGTGAGCAAAGTCTATATAGTAAGAAGGTACCTTAAGTATTGACAAAATACCCATAATAACTTAATTTACTCATTTGTGCTGTTTGTCGCTAAGGAGTTCAGTTGTATGTTCCATATCTTAAAAACTGCTGAACTAATTTTGATGCAATTTGCATTGTTCCCTAAGTTGAGAGATAACTTGATCCAAGAAAAAAGAATGATCACAATCCGATAAGTAGTTTCAGAGAAATGCATGGACAAACAAACAAACATACAAACAAACATACATACATTTGGCACACGTGTTTAGAAGCCCATACAGAGTAACATATGTGAATATTGTGCTACTCCGACAACATAACATACATGTTATAAGTATCCAATTGATTATCTCCTTTTTTTAGTCCGTAAAAAACTTATCAAAATGTAAATAAATCAAGACGGAATCACACTTACGTGTCGTGGCGTGGCGTGGCGCCTTCTGACGCAGTTGATTGGCTACAAAACTCGTTGTGTTATGACGTAGGCTGAAACAGAGTCGTTTGATTGGTGGAGCCTGCGCCTTCAGAGATGTTTTTGACAGTTTGGAACTGACACGCGAAAGTTCCTTTAAAATACGGGAATGGCCCCTCTGATAAAACCCTTTATCATAACAAAGAATAATGTGTAAGATAAAAAAAGTCTAAGAGGAAAATATCTTCAAGTTTAAAATAATTGCCCAATTTAACTTATCTCATGAAAGAGCCATCTTATAAAACTTGTGGCAAATTTTCAGCTCTGCAAAAGCATTAACTGCGTAAATACTCTGTATAATTAAATTGTCACATTGGAACATAGTTTTATAATCGGAATGATTTAGAGACCGTCTAAGACTGAACGTGCACCAGGGTTTGGGCGTACAATGAGAGCTGAGCTAAGTTAGTTTAGGTTAGCTCGCATCGGAGGGTGGACAACGCCCTCTTCCAGCCCCCCTAAATGGGTCCAGGGGCGACGGACTCGGGACGTCCGTCGCCCCCCACACATCAGGACCAGAGGTGGAGGCGCGTAGTGTTCCACGCGCGCCCCTCTTAGACGTCGCGGGGGAGTCCAACACCTCACTCTCCCTCAACCCGAGGTCGTGGCCCGCAAATGCGGGCCGGCGCTAGCTGGGGGTTTCGGAAGTATCGTTGTGCCCGCGACCCCCAGCGTAGGTTTGAGATGGAGTCAGTACGAGTCTGACAGACCCCTCCGCCCTCCCCAGGCCGGAGGACATCCAATGAGGATTTTCCACCCCGACAAAAAAAAAGAAAAAAAAAGGTTAGCTCGCATAGCTGAAGTGATTTTTCATACTTGTTCACATGGTTTGCATACAAGTATGATTGTATGATAACCTCAGCTATACGAACTAAGCTTAATTCTGCCACCGGTTTTAAAACAGACAAAGAAGACCAGCATTTTCAGTAGATTTAATAAAATAGTTAAATGTGACAAGAGACGATTATTATTAATTTTGACTATTATTATATTTTGTTAAACTTGATGCTTACGAATGATACTCGTTGTTGTAGTGTATGGGTAACATAGTTATTAATTAGGATTATGTATTTGATTTTTCTAAGACGTTCATACGAAGTTATCGTGGCATGTAAAATGAGAAACATTATCGAACTTCACGAATAAAAAACCAGAATTAAATATAGTTATCAATCAAATTTGTCTGATTAATAAGTATGTTTCTAGGTTACTGACACTAGGCGATACCTTTTATAAATAAAAGCGCACAGTTGGGTTTTCAACGTTCGGTTTTGCACCGTAAGTTGAAAACCCAATAGTCCAATAATATTTAGATACTTCCTTGTGTTTTTGAAAACGGGCACTAATAGTCTGAATAAAGGCAGTTTTGCTCTAGTCTGCGCAAAGCCTGAGTAATATATTTCTTGTCGCCGCCAACGAATGTCTGCTTTGATTAATATTAAGACATAAACATGCCGTTTATGTCTAGCTAAGATCCAAGCTGAGCCCTCGAGATAAAATTGAAACACCTGACAGCAGATGGGGCCCCGAAACGTATGTTCGGCAAATTGCTTGCTTACGTACAATCGTCATTCAAAAATAAATCTGGTACGTTATTATGAAAAGATGCAAACGGTATTTAGGATTGTGTACTCAAGGTACCTTATTAATTAATTAATTAAGAAACTATAAAGTGTATCGAATTGCGTCCATGTGAACGTATTTGCAATTTTGCTTAGTAAAAATACAAACGACTTCCAAAAAATAAAAACACTACGAAGTGAAAAATCACTTTAATTTCGGAAGTCGGTGTTTCTGTTTTCGTTTCTTCGTTTTTTGACACCGCTTTCCGAAATTGAAGTTATTTTTCACTTTATGGTGTTTTTATTTTTGGAAGTGGGTTGTATTTTCTTGTAATAAAAAAAAAATATTTGTCACTTTTTACTGGTACATAATGGACAAGCTCTATAGTAAGGCACCTAAAATGCCGACAGTGATGCCTGAATAGATTACCCGAATAACATGTAGCTTTGAACATAAATGAAATGAGACTGTACCAGGGTGAACTGTACACATCTGCGTACCCGTTTAGAGCATAGTGGCGTTATGGTATTTTATGAAATGGGGTAAACAATAAACATACATGCGATTGCAGCAATCACGAGAAATTTGCCGTCAGTTCTGTTGTATATCTCCGAAGTTCTTCATCTGATCTTTACCAAATTGAATTTAAATAGGACCATTTTGAAATAAACTTTTTTCGAACAATAAAAGAATTTTGCAAATCCCTTTATTTATGACGGAGTTACGCCCGAATAGAAACATCCGAATTGAGAACCACTCCTTTTTGGAAGTCTGTTAAAAGATCACTTATTGGTGTGATATAAATCGAATCGCGTCGAGCAATCACGAAGCTGCGAAGGTCACTAAGGTTATAATTCAGACTATCTAAAAATCGCTTTATTGCATGCGCATGTTCTTGATAAGCTGCGAAGGTCACTAAGGTTATAATTCAGACTATCTAAAAATCGCTTTATTGCATGCGCATGTTCTTGATAAGCAATATTTTGAAATCTTACTCTCCGTACTTTTATGTAAAGTCTGCAATGTAAACTTTTAATATTCAATACTGATTGTGACCTTCTGTTGCATTGCAGTAAAAGTACATTTTGTTTTTTTTATTACTGCAGCATCGTATTTTGTGGGCAGGTTCTGTGCCTTTTGCATGTGACGTAAACGCGTAAATACTGGGTCATGAGTATATTCATTTTATTAAATACACGTTCAATGACAAATAGTAGAAAAAATACCAATAAGAGTCAATGGAGATCCACTGGAATACACGGAACAGTATATATATTTGGGAAAAACAATCAGTTTTGACAGAAAAACCAACGAAACAGAAATAGACAGGAGAGTACAACAAACATGGAACAAATACTGGAGTCTCAAGGAGATTTTTAAGAGTAACATGCCTATTACCCTGAAAACCAGGATCATGAACTCGAGCCTCATACCGTGTTTGACGTATGGATGCCAGACGTGGAAATTCACTGCCAAAACTAAACACAAAATTACCACCTGCCAACGAGGAATGGAGCGAAGCATGCTCAAGGTAAGGCAAATAGATAAAATACGACACACAAAAATAAGATCTATTACTAAATCTAAAAATGCCTTGACCTATGCACAAAAGCTAAAATGGAAATGGGCAGGACACGTCGCGAGGCTAACAGACCAACGATGGACCATAAGAGCAACCTTATGGAAGGGTCCACAGGGGAAAAGAAACAGAGGCAGACCACTGACACGATGGGAGGACGAGGTCATAAGAACAGCCGGCTCAAATTGGCGCCAAATAGCAAAAGACAGACACACTTGGGCATCTTTGGAGGAGGCCTTTACCCAATCTGGGGTTCTTGCAAAATAAGAAAACTAACCAATACATTTAATACAAAAATTAACCCACTAACATATACCTGCTAGAAATTAAGTTAATATTGTACATACATGCAAGAAATAAAAGGCTTTTTATTTATTTTATAAATACACGTTCAAAGTATTTAAATCAGCAACGTGTGCTTTTTAAATTTTTTGTTTTAACCAGAGTATTGTAAAGCAACGAATATAAATTTTAAAGTGATTTTTAAAACTGACATCGGTTTTGCTCAGTATTTTGTTATTGTGACATGGATATTCCATTTTATTAAACAAAATATCGAAGAAAATGCTGAAAAATTGCTATAAAAACTTAATTTGCGAACGAAAACCGATGTGAATCAGCTGTTTCAGCAAAACATTTCACTTTGTTTCATTTTCACCATCAACGTGTGAAAATGTCTAAACCAAGTTCTTAAGTACCTTTTGTTTAAGAAGGGTGCCAAATTCCTCAGACTGTTAACAGCTTCTCGTTTCCTTAAGCACTAACGAAGTCAGCAAACAGGAAACAAACTTACCTGAAAAAGAAAAGAAACGGATTGAGTAAAGAACAGTTAGGCATAAGGAGATACGCTTTCGAAGTTGCGAACACAAACAGAAAGGAAACTATGGAGGGTCTTGGCCCTTGGGTCACTTTTCAATACATTTCTCGACTGTATTTACAAGATAATAAAGGAGGAAAAATGTTGATAACAAGAGGCATGCAAAAGTATTAAAAGTTGGCGAATTTGTCGTTGTGGAACGTTTGTTCGGGTGGCCGCAGGGTGCGCCGTATCGACCGGGCATGACGTAACGACCGGGAGCCGATGCTGCTGGGCTGGTACCTCGCCCCACACAAACTTTAACAGACCCCTTATTTAGAAAACAAAACTTGTCAAGATCTACCATTCGTCTTTCGGAAAAACGACCCGTCGTTAAATTAGTAACTTTGCCTCGGAGTTGTTCGTGAATTTTGAGTGTATCATAAAAAGTGGGGTATTGGTTGTATACAAATGTATATACTTAACGTTATTCTTTGAATGGTTTTTATAAATTCTGCACCAATAACTTCTCTAAATCAAAGCCGCTTATACGCTGTATTTTACTTAAAGTGCAGGTTCGCATCCTATTCATAACTTCAAAATCTAAACAAAATTAATCTTGCAAGTGTAGATATATTTCTTGCATTTCCTTTAAGGTCTATCCACACATATAAGGGCCGTGCCCGGGACGAGACAGGGCCAATGATCCGATCCGAGGCTTCAATGCCTGGGCCCGGGCCCAGGCATTGAAGCTTCGTCACTGGCCCGTGCACGTTCCAGGCACGGCCCTGACATGTGTGGATAGACCTTTAGGGCCTTTAAACGGTTACTTTCTAAAGCATTCTCCTTAGCGAAGGCTAGGTTAAAAGGTTTGAATAAATAAAATAAAAATATTATTGATTCATGTACATTATTTGTGAAACATGTTTTTTTCATGTAAATGTAATTTCATGCTTTAAAAAAAAAATTAACAACACGATATTTTTTCGCTCATTTTGGATACTTCTGCAAAACGACTTGGAATATGTTTAAAAATATTTTTACACAGAAAAAATTATAGCTGGCATTTCTTCATAACTGAAATAGCATATGTAAATCAAAGAATATTTTGCAAACAAAACTGTCCAAAAGTAGGATCATTATTGATATTCTGGCTCCGAGCGGGCACACGGCCAGTACTGCGTTAACATTAGCACATATATACGCCTTAAAACAGTCCAGCAGCTTACTTAATAAAAAACAAAACATCCTCTGAATTCAACCAAAAATAAACTCGCAAAAAAGCAATGAAAAACAAGCTACCCGTATATGTCATGTACCACTAGAAAAGACAATTGTAACATGTGGCCTTGTTGCGAGGATGTTTCAAACCTGCCTGCAGGCAATATTGTCCGTCCCCCACAAAACCACAGAGCCGCAGTGCACTTTTTTTGCCGCAGTTCAATTTTATCAAACAATTTTGATTTTTATGGGCAAAGCGGCGCGCCGTGCAGTCCATGTCGATACCGCCTAAGGCCTGGCTTTTATTGCGCTCTATTCTTTTTAATCGATCAAGTATTCTGAAATCGCTTAGGAAGTAAAAATTGGCGATGTTTTTGTAAGCAAACTATGAGAGGAAAGTTTGGTCTTCGGTTTCCTTTTTTTGCAATATCATAATTTAAAAAACCGGCCAAGAGCAAGTCGGACTCGCTCACGAAATGTTGTACTATTATCGCATAAAAACGGCAAAAAAATCACGTTTGTTGTATGGGAGCTCCACTTAAATATTTGTATTATTCTGATTTAAGTATCTGTCGTTATAGCGGCAAAATATCATCGGTCATCTGTGAAAATTTCAACTGTCTAGCTATCACAGATCATGAGACACAGCCTGGTGACAGACAGACGGACCGCGGAGTCTTAGTAATAGGGATCCGTTTTTACCCTTTGGATACGGAACTCTAAAAATATTTTTCGCTTTAATTTTGTCACATAATCAAGGCCGATATTTAAATGAGTATCTAGTTAGTTACACGTGTTCTTATTCAAATAGATATTTCTAAACATTTTCATTCAAATCCTGTGACAAATGCTTTGTACTGACCATCTTTTGATTTGTTTCAAACACAAATGAAAAATAGTCTTCATTGCTACGCTAGCCAATTTCTTGTCTACGCATATCAATCTTCTTCACTATTCTGACAATAACAGTAACTCTTCGAAACGCCAACTCTTAATAAAAAGGCGTGTTCAGAGCCCATATCCCAGTTTTCTTCAATTGACGACTCCTCCCTTCAAGCTACACTGCCTGCCGTCATAGCAATCAAACTCGGATCAATAATATGACAGTTGAATGGAAACAGTGCAATTTATCTGACGCAGTGGGTTGGGATCCTTATTGTGTATAATAAAGTTGTAATATGTGTTAATAGGTCTGCATAATAAGACGTTTACAGCTAAGTAAACCAAGCAAGAACTTATACCTCTTATCTGCAAGGGGCGGGTGGAATGGTAGATTTCAAATATATTCGAATTTTTGGCTCTACAATATGCCGTTGCCCTAAAAATTCTTTCATACACCCTTGAGTTGTGTGACAAAATGAGTGTTGTACAATCAACTCCGTTTACACATATTTTTTTATCTTTCTGATAGGCTATAATAGGGAACTATCCGCAAAGCTGCGCTCAGATGGCGCCACAGGTTTCAGCGTAAACAAACTAGAGAAGGGTGTTATCGGTTTTTTGCGCAAACGGTTATGTATGTGTTTTCATATCGATATCAGTAGTACAGTTTGCAAAAGTTAAAATGTTATTTAGATGAGCAAACTAACAACGAACGCGAAATAATACTTAGAAAGATAGGTAGCGCATATGGTTCCTAACGTTTGTGAAGTTTGCTTTTTGTTCGTAGTTCGTACGTTTTCGCATTGTTACGGTTTTAAGTTTTGAATTATTCGTCCTCGCACGATAGTAAGGTTTTTATTAGATACAGCTTTTGTAACATCGCTTATTTTGATATCGATATCGATATGATATGATATCTAAGACATATCCGATATAAGTTACGTTCTGATTTATCGGACCCATCTCTAAAAAAATACAAACTGTCAAAGTCGAGCGACAAAATTTCACAGTCTAAGCATACAAAAGATAAAACTAATAGTGAAAGTAAAATGAAGCTAACTACTTCCCCAATATTATTATTTGGTTTTTGAACACAATTTATCTTAAAAACAGTAAAAAATAGTTCGGTAGCCACAAACAGTAGTAGACACCATGTTGTTATGTTTTTGTTTACTCTGAGCCGTCAAGGGCCATCTGGCGGGAGTAATTGGCAGTAATGTTCCCTATTAATATAAAATATTAACATCGCATGCATGAGGTTACTTTCATAAACTTTGACGTTTGAATTAATTTATCAAAGAAGTATTTACTCCTTTCTGGCCACCCATTAAAAAAAAAGACAGGCTTCGTTGCAAAAAAATCTGAGATGTCAATTAATGAGAAAAATAAATTCTTGACCAAGAAGGCCAGTGTTTATTTTTTAATAAAGACAATCTTCTAAAAAGGTTTTGTGAAAAACATATTTTCTAATACGAGTAGCATGTCAAACATTCTGCAGATCTAACGGAGCATGAAAACTTTAAATAAGTGCTGTAAAATTATTAAATTTATTAAAAATAAAACAAAATCTCATACGTCTTCTACTACTATAAATTTTGAAGCTTTTTCTTGATTGATTCTGAAAACAATACTAATATTAATTTATGTTTTCAGGAAAGGTCATTCTAATGTTCCTACTAAACATATTTCTTTATTTAAGACCTAAGAGGTAAAGCTACGAACAAAAGCCGATACTTATTATGTGATGTCCGTAAACAACGACGGTTCCTTTCAATTTCCCGAAGTTTTATTGTTTTTCATTAGCATTTTACGATTTTCTTGAAGGAGTAACTCTAAAACGGGACCGTCAGGTTTTCGTAAGAGTCAATAGCTATCCCTACTAAGATATTTTTATATTCTTTTATATTAATTTATAATTAGAATTATATGTTTTTTTTTTATTTATTTTAAATATATGTATTTTAGTAACCAATTATTTAAGAGGCTTGTTATCGATGTATTTATATCGATCTATCTAGCCTTTTCCCAAAAATTTCGGGTTCGCAGCTTCCAGTCTACCTGGCATCTGAGTACCAGTATTTTACAAATAACGATTGTTTATCTGACCTCCACAACCCAGTTCTTAGGTAACACCCAAGAACTGCAATCCAAGGAGAAGAAGATGAAGGTCCCCTTGGCAAGACTCGATTCAGACTTTCTGTCTTTTGAATTCCGTCCTTCCGTTCTGTCAAAAATCCACGGACTAACCTCAGTAAACGCTGCTTAACCTTAAATATGGTCCTGTTTGGCTGTTATTATAGCTACGAGTTTCAATGTATTTATGTCACTAGGGAAATAAGTAAATACCTAGAGGTTATTAGGCGGGTATTGTGTATTGACCGAATTTGTGACGTAACACACTCTGTGCTAAACAATCTTTAGAACGTTTCTCTATGCAAGCTTACACGCATGACCTGCCTTTATTATAACTTAAGAAGCCTGAGATTCTACGTTTCTATAAATAAAATACAAATAATGTTTTATTTGTGAACATCATTTGAAGTAATTTAAAGAAATAGGTATTTGCAAATTATATTTTTAGCTGCAGGAATTGTTTCCCTATTAATTTTATTGTATTAATATAACCCACTATACTAATTACAAATACAGGAAAGTTGATGTCAGTAACCAAAGAATTCGCAGGTAAGTAAAATCCAGTGCGTAGAAGCAACAGGAAAGAGAGGTTATAAGCATAGTCTTTGTTGCTCGACAAAAATACCAGCAAAACAAAAAGAAGCAACGAAAATATGCTACAAAATCTGATCAGTGGTTTTCTCTTCAGAACCTCAAAAGCGAGACAAAGGAGCGGCGCGGCGTTCCTTTACAACATTAAGTGATACGCAACCAGCCCGCAGTATCACTCACTTGAAATCATCTGTAAAGCTTGTGTCATTGAAAAAGCGGAGGCGGTAACAAATATTTATTGATGTTCTCTTATATTACTCTTTCTTAAATGTTGATATTCATTTATTTTCCCTGAAGTATCTACGTCATAGTATGTAGATGATGGGTGGGTCAGATTAAAATTAAAATAAGATATTAAAGCAACGGTTAAAGCAATGTTCGACCAACCCACTCATACATGTACGCTGAAAGATACAAAAGTTGTCAATGAACTATCTGCGTACATACGTACGTGGTATACGGACAGTATGTTTATTTACAGCTTAATAAAAATGGTAAGGTACAGAAGATTATATAGCTACGTACTGCCATAAGAAAAACTTGTTACGAAGTTATGCACCTAGAATTATAAAAAAAAGAACTAGTTTCGCACCACAATCGCTCCCGGTTTCACCCGCCTTCGTTCTGACACCTGCTTAATGCCGATTCTTATAGCTCTCACAATCGGATCGCACGAGAAAAATATTACATTTCCTTTATATTAGCATAATGAAAAATCTCAAACACTGTATGCAAATTAAATCTAGTCGGGTCGGGTTCCTTGTTATAGGAAAAGAAGCAAAATATAAATCGAATATATTTGCTTCATTGCCTCAGAAGTATTGAGAGGCCCCTTAAGTATTGAGCTCATGTTTGTAACCTAAAAATACATGAGATAATAGTATAAGCAACTTTTGGACTATGTTATTGGATCTAAATAATTTCAATAAACCACTGAGCATTTAAAATAGACCCACAAACATAAACTTTAATGTATAAACTCCAAAGAGACTACTTTCATGTCTATAAACGCTTGAGGTTTGCGGTGCTCCTCTGTATCTCCAATATTCTCTAACCTACGCTGCGTTTGAAATACGAATGAAATCTTCTTTCTCGTATACGGTCTACAAAATTTCTAGTTATTGCAGTCTTCACTTCGCACGTCGCAGATATCGGTAGTGTCGGCAAAATTGGCCAAATCAAGAATTCTCACATTTGTAAGTTATTTCCAGTATATTTTCTGCAGGAAATCTTGTTGACGAGAAAAATTACGACAATACTGACCACTACACAAATTAAATAAATGTGTTGGACTGTTAATTGCCTCAGTTTTGAAATATAATGTATTAAAGTAGTACGCTTATAATTGCTACAAATGTTTTGTTAACTCAATGTTTGTCATAAATTGGAATTGGAACCATGTAAAACAGGGCATTGCTTATGCTCTCAAAATTTGCATCAATATTACGTCGGGAGTGTCATAAGGTGGTATTATTGCCCCGTATTGCTCCACTTATGCAAACCAAATGTGAGAAAGAAAATGTAGAAATAGCGACTGCTGTGAACAATATGCAATACTTTTTTCGCAGCCCTTGTTTACCAAATAATGCTGAGTTTATGTAGTTTAGAGGCGGAGCGGACTAATCCCAGCGGGCTGCCAACGGAATAAATCTCTAATCTAGGGAGTAAAATAGTGGAAAAATGCACAAGGAAGGGTACATAGCGAAGCAAGTACAGAGAACGGATTTTAAATTTAATTTTTCATACATATGTAAGTATTCTAAGTAAGGTAAGTGGAGGGCAATAGAGGGAGAGGAAGTTCACCCATGAGATTGAACGGCCAAATTTAGTCTGCATTGGGTATTCCTGTGTACAAGTCCATCAGGATTTGATGGAAAATATTTTGTTCTCGGGCGGCGTGTATTGAATTCCTCGCTAAGCTCAGGATTCTACGTTAGAATCCCTCGCTACGTTCGTGATTCTACTATAGAATCCTTCGCTTAGCTCTGAATTCAAAATAACGCCCTGGAAGAACAAAATATTACTTTGTCCCCTTGTAACACAAATAACTATTACAAGCTTTATTATCTTGGTCTCGTATGGTGTGTCTGGCAACCAGGAATCGATTTTTTGAAACACTATCTGACATCCGATTAAGCTGAAAATTGGAATACTTGTATAACCTTGGAAACATTTATATAAGTATTATAGAGCTGGTCTCATGATAGCCGGAAGGTATAGCATCTCTTCAACCAAAAAAACTGGCCAAGTGCGAGTCGGACTCGCGCACGAAGGGTTACGTACCATTATCGCAAAAAACGGCAAAAAAAAACACGTTTGTTGTATGGGAGCCCCACTTAAATATTTATTTTATGCTGATTTTATTTGTTGTTATAGCGGCAACAGAAATACATCATCTGTGAAAATTTCAACTGTCTAGCTATCACGGTTCATGATATTCAGCCTGGTGACAGACGGACAGACAGACAGACAGACAGACAGACAGACGGATCGCGGAGTCTTAGTAATAGGGTCCCGTTTTCACCCTTTGGGTACGGAACCCTAAAAAGATAGCACCATCATGTTTGGGCTCATTAGATATGTATTGACAAGCGATATTACATTTTATACTTTTAATTCCATTAAAAAATTGTTTTAAAATATTTTGTTTTATGCCTACACTAAAATTATTACAAAATCTGTCTATTATACTGAGGTTACTACAACTACCTACATGAACTGATTCTTTGTAAATTGTTCTCTTTGTACCGTAGTCTCGTCTCATATCAATCTCTGAGAAAGCGTCATACATTTTCCAAGGCCTGTCTGATTGTACATCAAGGAATATAAAAGACCGCTTTGAGCCAATCTGGATCATGCCTTTCTGATAATTTACTGGATGGCTGAGTTCAGTTTAGAATGAACTATGAGAATAAATTACTATAAGCAAATGTAATTTTCTCGAAAAGGAAATGTGTTCTTATTTATTTTATGTATTTATTTTGATGTTAAGAGTCCCTACAAGTTTCACGAGCTAAAAACAGAGAACAGCTACTTTTTCAGGGAAAATTTCTCAATAACTAAAAGATATATGATAAATCTTTTGATTCAACTTTTTGTGTCACATAGTTATCTAGGGAATGTACATTACATATTTTTGATAACTGCTCAATTTAAATTAGAAAAAATAAAACACACGTTTTTACGTAATCACCAGGTTTTTCAATTGCTTTTTCAGCTTACTGGTGGCAAAAAACAATCTGCAAAAAATGGTGTGGACTGGGCATATAGTATACTGGGGAGCCACAATTTTTTATTTTTTTTTAAGTTTATTGTATTTGCACTTAAAAAAAATATTGTCGACGCGGAAAAAAGGCAATTTTATCATGTGCGAAAGCGTCGCCTACATGTAAGAATATGTTGATTATAAAAGTAACTGGTAAATAATTTGAAATTTGAGGTGTTTACCAATCGAATCCAATTTTTATATTTTATTTTTGAGTACTTATTTTATTTTAATAAATTGTCTAAATATTGTCTTATAAACCATTGCGCTCGCGCGTGGTATTCAGTTTCGCTCAAGGGCTTGTAGACGACGGACCTGTGTTGTTTTTATTTTTGTCATTATATTTTTTATCATATATCTTGTAGTTATTGAGAAATTTTCGCTAAAAAAGTAGCTGTTTTCTGTTTTTGGCTCGTGAAACTTGTAGGGGCTCTTAACAATCTATCAAGCCCTTAAAACCTCCTTAACAGTAACTATGACTGGTTTCTGACATAATGAATCAATAATAATAATAAATTAATTTATTTCAATTAACTTTACAAACTTCTACAATATAAATAATCTGACATAGAGGCCTCCTTTTAAGTATAATAAATACCTGTGCCAGGAGAGCCCGCTCCTCCAAAACAATAATAATGTAGGAGTGTACATACAAAAAAAAAACTTAAATCTAGGATAATGTGTGTGTGTGTGTTGTGTATGTGGATGTGTGTGTGTCGCTTATCAATAAATTTTCACATGATACTTTGTAAACTAGTTTCAATTTCTTCATAACTTTTGCATATTAGCCAGTATATTAAAGATTTCTTACATTCTCGATAACTCATAGGATCAATATTTAAAAGTTTATTTAATTTGTTGTAGATGGAAGCGGCTTTTCTGGTGAACTGTCTTTTCGCTGGAGCAGTGGTGGCCCAGTGGTATCGGCCGCGACTTATAATTTGTAGGACGTGGGTTCGAGCCCAGGTAGGCGCTTTACTTTGTGTAAATTATTTCATCACCACTGCTCTAAAAACGGTGAAGGACAACATCGTGAGGAAACCGGCGTGTCCTAGAACCAAAAATTCGAAGACGTGTGACATCCACCAACCCGCATTGGGCCCGCGTGGTGGATTACGGCCCATTCCCTCTCACGAGAGGAGGTCTGTGTCCCAGCAGTGGGAACATTAATAGGCTGATGATGTGATGTGATGTGTGTATTTTCGCTTATGAGGTATTAACCGAGATTTCTGGTGCAACAGTATACTTTCTCCGTTTTTGTTGAGACTAGAATCATAGGCGAAGGTTTGGTGTAATTTTAAAACAGCATGGCGTACATATAATTTTCTGATTGTGAGAAGGCCACGTAGTGAGTAAAGGTTTTCAGTACGGAATCTATACGGTTTAAAATACAACACTTTCAAGAGAGACCTTTGCGCTCTTTTCAGTTCTAGGATTTTGATTTTAGTGGCCCAGCCCCAAACAGGTATACAATTCACTAGAACTGACTGGGCCAGTGAAACGTATATTTGATTTAATAAAGGTAACATGTCTTAGTGTCTTGAAAATCCAAATGAGTTTCCTAGTCCTAGACATGACCATATCCGCGTGTAAATGCCAAGATAAACGTTGGTCAACCATAATACCTAAATATTTTATATTAGTCTCTTTTGCTACTTTAATGCAAGAACAATTTGTGCTAGTAGGATTATCACAGCTATGTCACATCACACATCATCAGCCTCTTAATGTTCCCACTGCTGGGGCACAGGCCTCCACTCTGTGAGAGGGAATGGGCCGTAATCCATCACTTGGGCCCAGTGCGGTTTGGTGGATGTCACATGTCTTCGAATTTTTGGTTCTAGGACATGCCGGTTTCCTCACGATGTTTTCCTTCACCGTTTTGAGAGCAGTGGTGATGAAATAATTTACACAAAGTAAAGCGCCTGCCTGGGCTTGAACCCACAACCTACAACTTGTAAGTCGTGGCTGATACCACTGGGCCACCACAGCTATGTATTCTAAGGTTATGATTAGGTCCAGGTTGACTGTTGTTGTAATTAGTAAATGCTATATATTTAGTTTTAGATTTGTTTAGTGTTAGTAAAAAATAATTTAACCATTATGCAACCTTTATGAGTCCATTTTATTTGGAATTTGAATTGGAAATTAAGTCTTTGTTAAATTCCTATTTTCATTGAAAACCTGTTAAATATTTGTATTAAAATAGTGTTTGACAGACCTTCTTATTCTTAACTTATATTCTCAATAAAAAAACAGTAGTAAGACATTAACAGTTTATCCGAATTAGTAATTGCTTCATAGAAAAACATAGAAATGTACAAGCTTCCATTTCCCTTGTAATTTTCCAGCATAATTTATAAAACACCGGTTTTTTACCTGTAGGTAATTAAAAACGTGTTTTAATGCTCCATAAAAGAGTATTACAAAACAAAACGGGATTGTGGCACAACACAAACGATGCTACGTCAGTTTTAGATAATACTGATGAGGTAAATATTATCTCGCCAGCAGTGGATCAAGTTCCTTATTCATTTCTGAAAAAAAACATAAAATGTGACCCAGCAATTTTGTTGGAAAGATGGGCTGTATGACTGTGTTATCTATTTATTTATTTATATACTTTTTACTGTACACCAGAATAAATAAGAAAAAAAAACTTAAAACACACAATGGGCGGCCTTATCGCATTCCGTGATCTCTTCCAGGACACCTAGTCTTGTTCTTTTGTTCCCACTCTTTATCGCCTGATGGTATGGATACTATGATGAGTGGCTACGATGTAGCAAGTAAGCCCAGAAGATGTTCAATCATCGCGTGAAAGGTGGAAGGCAACGAAACATATTTTTAGACAATTCCTTACTTTATCTGCGCAAATAATAGATGTGGACGAGAAGCGCTTAGCGTGAATAGTCGGCAGTTCACTAGTGATATGCAAAACAACTCAAATTCAAAATGTTTATTTCAAATAGGCCATTAAGCGGTACTTTTGAAAGTCAAAAAAAATAAATATAAAAATTAATAATAATTCATTCTACTGTCCATTCGCATAGTTTATGAAGAGGAACGGACAAGAAACTCCACCGGCTGGCGATATCAATGGACGTACGTCCGTTCATTCTGGACAGTCAGCTATATTATTACTTTACTGACTGGCTAATCTTTTCTCCTGGGCTTGACAAGCATAGCACACTTCGGCGGGTATAGAAAAGGCAGTATCTAGCATCTATGTTCCCTATCACCGATAAATCCTTCAGCCTTCAAAGCTTGCTCGTTATTTCGTGAACCGTATCCACCGCTTACAATCAGGTAAGATTGAGGTCAAGAATGTACTAGTGGAAAAAGGAGTATCTACCTATTTTATTACATAAATGTAAATGCCTAGAAAAAGGTATTGCTTTTAGCGTTACGGCCTCAAGATTTGTTTAAATACAAAATACTTCAAAACTGCTTAGTAAAGCAGTCGCTAACAGCATGTATTCACTGACCGAAATAAGTTAAGTTACGAGCACTCGTACCAACACTTGTACGCTTCATTACAACTAATGTTATTTCATGCATCCTGAACTGGGTTTATGACGTCACGCCTCACTAAACGCACATTGCTTCACTTTTCATAGCACTGCTGGTCATAAATATTAGATTTTCCTAAGACGTAGTGGTGGTACTAAATTTTGGACTGTGGTTGAGTTTTGTACTACTTTGTTGAATATTAACATTATTAGGAGTCCACAATAGGCTCCAAGAATTGAATGAAAGCCTGTTAATAGTAATAATGACGCTAATGGATACTACAAACTTTGATTTGTGTTCAGTGCGGCATTGCGGTCGGTCTGCTAAGTGTTTAGTAAATAAGACTTTTTTCACTACAGAAGATTTTTTTTGTAATTGAGTTGTCTGCGTATCTCTCATACCTCTGAAGATGATGCTTACTTGCTTATCATCAGTGTTAATCTAAGTCTGGATGTGTATTTCAAATTTCTGAGAGGGACTGTAAAGTACGACACAAGAGAGTAAATCTGGGCCATGTTTTCTAGGAAACTATTTATTAGCCCCATAACTAAGTATAAGGTTTGGAAGATACGACGTATAGATTATATAAAGGACTACTTTCAGCTTGCGGCTTCACCCGCGTGAATGTCGGAAGTTGGCCCATTGGAACCGTACATTTTACTGAGATGAAAAGTAGCCTATGTGCTATTCGAGACTATAATCTATCTCTGTGCCAAATTTCATCAATATCCGTTTCAAGGATTTGAGTAGAAAGGGGGCGACTATAAGGCCTAACACGCACTGCGATTTACATTCGCGCGAATGAAAAATTCGCGAGAATTTTTTAGTACAATTTGGGCGCGATTTTTTTCCGCAGTGCGTGCAGCTTCATATTTCCATAGGTCACAGAATGCGCGGAAAAAAATTCGCGCGAATAAAAATCGCAGTGCGTGCTAAGCCTTAAGGTTACACTAGTCGACGGCACGAACTATTTTGTGCGCGGGGTTAAAATGCATTTTATATCAACCGACAACTCGTGCGGAAGAGATAGATGCTGTAATGAGCAGTAGGAAGCTAGTTCGCGTACGAATACACACTTTCGAAAAATTTTAGCGAAATAGATAATGATTTAGGACGAAACCGACCGAAAAATTTTATAATCAGGCCTTTGGGAGTCTGGATATCAAGAAAAAACGACTAAACGTATCTCATTCAAAATTAAATTATTTGCAATGTTGCACTACCAATCTATCCCTGTATGGTGGCAGTTTTTAAATTTTCCGTCTTCTTTTGGCATTTATTTGCGCCCAAAAATGCGTTAAAATTAGTATCGTAATGTGGAACTTTCGACGCTCATAACTTTCAAATATTATTTTTTTTACTTTTTTGCTTCCATGCTTAGATGAGACAAATTGATATCACTTTTTATTTTGAATGTACATTGTCAAACAGTGGAATAATCCCTAGACTACGTTTGTATGGAAGAGTTTTCGACTAGTGTACCCTTAACAACGACGATTCATAGCAGTATGGAACCGCACCCATACAAAAGGACAAGAAAATGATGATGAACTAAGTATAACGTAGTTTTGTGATGCTAAGATGTTGATTTGTTAAACTCAATGTCTTCTTAGAAGTCAAAGATTTCCCAGAATCATTAACATAGATAAAGTATTAGTTACATTCAACCAAAATGGAACGGTTGATGACAACAATTACCATTTGCTTGTAAAAATGAAGTCCTTGTTATGTTAAACAAAATAACCGTACAGAATGAATGTCTGTTATGCTTTTATTTCAATAATACATGAGTTATGTGTAATTGTCTACAATCTTTTTACGCAGTTTCTAGATGTTGCAAATTATCTTGATTTTGTTAGACTAAATTAAATCATAATTGCATATTGTTTTGTATACTCGATCTCAGAGATGCAATGCTTAGTTAGAGTATCTACATACTGCCGTTCCACTAACATTGAAAATAGAACACGTGATGTTACCCAAAATAATAACTATTGGGAATTATTTTGAAATCCCACAGCTTTTCCCGTAACGCAAAACATGGTATTAAAACTGGTTCACGAATGTTTTACCAAAACACCATTGACATATTTTTAGTTTACAACCAACGTTTAGTGTTCTATTTATTTCACAAACAACTTATTCCGCAAATGTTTTATTTTATAAACACTCGCTTTACAAACATTTATTTGGCAAATGCTTCTTTTTACTAATTTTTCGGATGATATTTTAATCATTTTTCATTTAATATTTAGATTCTTTTGGAAAAATCATGTTTATATTAAATATCATTTTCCAATACATTTTCTAAACCAGTCACATAGTGTTTATAACGGTGTTTTTTGCATAATTTTATTGAACTTTAAAGTTGCTTTTGCATCGTCTCCAGCGCTGCGGGAAGTGCAACCTTCGTCCTTACGGTAGAAAAGATAGGCGTTCATGCTTTTTGTTACAGCAGGCGGGGTTTGCTCTCCCTTCGCGCCGCCCGTTTTTATATACACTCTAGAAGTCGGAGTGCCCCTATTCGGTTTTAGAACAGATTCGACCTATATTAACAATGAAGTGTCATGAACTATAAGAGGAACGGAATGAATGACACGTCATATCAGGTCACCGACACCACCACAAAATGGCGGCAAACGTTCCGTTTCATGGTCGTATTAATAATAGGTAAATATGTAAAACGTTTTTGTTCAAAACTGTGTTTTCTATATATCTATACCAATATTATAAAGAGAAAAGATTTATTTGTTTGTACCGAATAGGCTCCGAAACTACTGGGCCGATTTTAAATATTATTTCACCGTTGGGAAGCTACACTATCTCCGGGTGACATAGGCTTATACTTTTATCCCTGTATTCCAACGGGAACGGAAACCGCGAGACGTCCGCTAGTTTGAGATAAAATGAAAAAAAAATGAATTGTTTGTCATATAATACGTTATTATTTTTTTTTTACTAATTTATAGTTAATAAATAAATAACGTATTATTTATTTATTATTAAAAAAAATATAGGATAATTATTTTCTTGAGTGAATTATTTGGCAAACTTGTTGTTGTATAATGATGAAATGACAAATTATGTTTTTCCCAATCGTTGCTTGTCAAGTAAAAATTTGATAATAAACTTTTGGTGAACTGACAGGATCATTAAAACTGCCGCATCGGTTTCCACTGCAAGTATATTTTCCTACAATTTGGCGTACCCTTGAAAGTTAAATGATTGGCTGGCTTTCAGAGCCATCCGCGTTGGTCCTGCCACAACTGGGTTAAAGCTTATTCATATATTACTCCTTCAACAAGCCTGATATTGGCGTCAAACTTGGAGTTGATTCCCTTTTTACTCTAAAACTCTCGGAGCTATTTAACATTAAATAAAGTATAAATATCGTTGGATGGAGACAAAACTGTGGTACTATACTGTAAAAATTTCACCGAAAAACTTAGGTATAGTGATCACGAAAGAAACTGTCAGTCAATACGATCGCAAGATGGAATAATTTAACAGCTCAAGTCAAGTGTTCACGGCCTTTAAATTCAGCAAAGACTTGCTGAATTTTTATTTTTTTTTCTGAATAGACATTCAGCAAACATTTTAGGGCTGTATTTGTGTAGGTATGTTTGAAATCGTCTAATATTTTAACTCCGTGCAGTACGGTTATGATTTTGTTTATTTTAATACATAGTTGCAAAGGAAATAGAGCGTACTTCCACTAGGTAATATTTATCCAACTAAGTTTTCTCCGATGCGCGCTATTCTTCATATCTGCAACCGACTTCAAAGACTATTTGAGATTCGAGTTTAGCCTCCTTTGAAAATTTTTTTTAGGAATTTTGTTATTAATGGTTAGCTTTATCAGTAATAATATCTTGTAGATATATCACGAAGGCTTTATTACACGTAGGTTATTTTTCATGTAGTTAATCCACTGAATTTATAGGTACCTACATATACTTAGGTTCTAATATTAAACACGATCGTGTTCTGCTGAATATCTATTCCCTAAAGGAAGCAACTTCGAGATAAAACAGACCTATTTATTTTACCACAGAAACCCACAGTGCACGCTTCATAAATCTCCAAATCTGAGCATTCAAACCCGTAAGTAGTGTACAAAAGCCGTACATAAACCCACACAGTTCCTTGTTCTCGTATCATAGTAATCAGTGTGAAGACTCGGCCAAGTGGAACGGGAACGTATACTGGTACAAGTACAAACATTTGCATTCGGAATGAATACGCTACGGGTACGCTACGCCTACGCTCCGGGGACTCCACGCTGGCTCAATTCTATTATCATAGGTTACCGAAAAGTACATTATTGTAAGTGAATTCGCCTATTATTAATTCATTCTGCAAAATGCAGTGGTAGGTCTGCTGCCTTGTCTAGACAATTAAATTTAATAAAGATTGATTAAGATATTTGTTGTGGCCTATATATCTGGTTGCATATTTAGAACTGTGGTAGTTTCTATGCAGCCCCTTTTGGCACTGAAATAAAGGTATACCTTTAGTAATTAGTATTACTGTTGGTGTAATACATATCAGTTTTTTTTTTTTTAAAAACTTTGCCCAAACTACGAATTTCTTCCTGTATCGTGTGTGCGTTTACAAACATAAAAACTCACATACACAACATCCAGAGCCGGAACAACTATATGTAGGTCATACAAATAATTGTTCCATGCGGGAATAGAACCCGCGACACGCAGTGCAGCATCTAACCACTTGCGTGGCGGGGACAGCAGAATATGGTATGGCAGTTGAGTACTGACCGCCTTAGAGCTAAGAAGTCGTAGAATCAGTGTCGATCCGTAAAATTAATAAGGAATATTGTAACTGAGTTGTGACTATTTGAATAAACCTAGTGTATCGAATAGTTTGTGTGATTTCATTTTCACGATTGTACCTACCGACTAACCTAAGGGAATAATACATCCTGACTTCCCGATGGTTTACATCTATCGGCCAGCCTTGATGCGACTTATGTTTTAAGGTCTCCGTAAATATTTCAAGCAATTTACTCATTTATAATCAGGGCTTCAAAAGATTAAATTAAAGTTTCAACCTGATTGCGCAGCCATCTTTCAAGAGTTTTTGCCAAAATGAGACATTAGTCACAAAGTAACGGAAACTACCATGTTGAAAATAGGTACCATTAAACCTCCGAGACCATTCAAAGGCAACGTGATCAGTTTTTGCATTTATTTAATTAGACAACGCCTGAAGATTGTTTTTTAAATATAACTGATAATTTAAAACAAAAGAAAATACATCTGTAATTTAAGGAATTGAATTTGTTTGAGTGGCGCTAAAGGGTTTGCCGCAGAATGTGCACTTCGCAAAATGTGCATTTGACGCAAAATGTGCACTTCGATCAATGTGAGCCATTGTAACAAAACTACAATTTGACCCATTGTGATAAAATCACATTCATTTTGAAAAGTGCTCCTTTTGAGAAGTGCTCATTTTGATTAGTGCTATTTTGCGAAGAGCGTATTTTGCGAAAGGCGCATTTTGCGAAGTGCACATTCTGCGGCAAACCAGCGCTAAATAAGTCGCGTAGTTTTCTTGATTCACATCCAAATGTCTCAAAATTGAAAAAAATCGTCCACTTTAGACGAAGATAAATGACTAACATAAACAGTATAAATAGCTTCTCAAATTCAGCACACACTTGGCTCGTTTTAAATTTCAGATCATTTACAAACCATTGTGTGAGACCACTGCCTCGTCCCCAAAATATTTAAATGTAGTCATGAGTTCAATGTTTTCTATTCACGGTATAAATTTGGTCATCTTGCTTGTTGTTTATGTATTCATAGACAATAGAACAACTTCTAATAGAACATTTTGTAAGCCACCTACCAAGAAAGGAGAGCCATAAGTTAGAGATTCTGAGAACAATATTATTATGAAAATGTTATTGAATATTTGAATATGTGTGAATATGTAATACACCATCCTTACCTTTCCACAAATAATATTTTGCTGATATTATTGTTTATACATTTTTACACCCTCGCAAAGGAAAACAATAACAGAACTTACGAAGAATTTCCATACCGTTGGTGGAATTTAAAAAACTTGGCATAAAATAAGTTTATGATTTACGAGTATTACAGACAACTTAAACTTTTTCAGGGTCGTGTATCTATGTAGATATGTACGAGTAATATAAATAATGTTCCGTAAACATCGAAAACTAACCCTAGGAAGTTAATATGGCATATTGGCATCACAACATCGCAACAAACTCACAACCAACATTTAGGTACTACTAAGCCGTTTCGACCAACATTGGGCCAGCAAACAATAAGTGGAATACAAACAGGGGTGACCATAAGCTCTTAGAGCGGTATCAATTTGAGATCGAATAAGAGACAGATGTATCTGACTTGTATACATCTGTCACTTACTCGATATCAAATTGATACCGCTCTAAGAGCTTATGGTCTCCCCCCAGAGATTTAATTATCCAGATGTTCAAACTTTGAACGAAGATCTGAGTAACATAGCTATTCTAAAACTAAAAAGTGCAAGTAACGAGAGCAATTTGGTGCGCGGCGGCGTCGCAAGAGTGCCGGAGAAACCCTCGCGTGCGGCTCACGATTTAATTGCTTTGGCGCTGTTCCATCCCACGCAGAGCGAGAACTTTGCTGGAGGGTGCAACCATAAGTCTTTGAGATGCTAAGTAATGAGGCAATGTATACGAATACTGCTGGTGTGTTTGAATATATGTACAGCTTTGGTTATATTTACAAATTCTACAAATCTTCTAGCTAATAATTAGACATTCTATCAACAATAACGAATGTCAAAATCTCGTAGTGTATTTGAATATTTCCTTGGGATTGACGTGTGACATTACGATAGCGCATGTGAATACCATTCATTATAGAGTTTTCGAAAATCGAACGTCACTTTGTCATGACCCTCAAAGTCAAAGTCAAATGTATTTATTTCAACTAGGCCATTAAGCAGCACTTTTGAACGTTAGCAATTAAAATTTACAAGTAATAAAAATGTATTCTACCGTGCATTCGGAAAAGCTGCTTGTTATGGAGAAGAACGCACAAGAAACACCATACTCACTCTTAAAAAAAAATGTTTTTTACTATATTTACATAAGTACATACAATAATAAATTCATATACGTGAGGACGATGCAACCAGCACTACTATACTTCATATAGGTATAAAGTATTACAGGCACTTACAGGTAAATTCCTTGACTTGATAAATAGGAACATGGTTCTCACATACAACGGAACAGTGTGCTCGTCAACTTTTTTTAAACAAAAAAAGAATAAAATAAATAAATCGTTACTATAATTATAAATATAATACAAATTAACCAGTTTGATTTTGTCTACACTAAAGATTGCCCTATGGAGCAGGACCAGCATGTTTCCAAGCATTCTTATCTTGAATGTAATCTTCTAATTTGTAATATGCTTGTTCACAAAGTGTGCTTTTAACTATTGTTTTAAATTTTCTTTGTTTTAGTTTTAATATCTAACAAGGTATTTTGTTATAGAATTTAACACAGTACCCCATGAAAGATGTGTGTACTTTAGCTAATCTATAAGATGGTTGATCTAACTAGATCTAACCTCTATTCCGTTTACACATTAAATGATGAAAATAGTGTAAAAACGTAACATAATTAGATGCAAGCCTGCATCAGTACCACAATAATAACTAATAAAAATTCGTTCAGCAAACTAAGTAATGAAGCGATTGAGATTAAAGACATCCAAACGTGATTTATAAGGCAAATTTGTGTTTATTCCAAACTATTAGCCCAACAGTAATCTACATGATTTGTTTGTATTTGTATTTGGCATGTTTATTAGGCACGCGATAAAATTTATTTCCACTACAGTGATTCATACACCGAGTTGAATGATCGCGTATCAAAACTGGGCAACGTAAACTGTTATATGTAACGAGTAAACCACGATATCTTTATTTACGTTTTTTATGGCATAATTTTCGTGATGTTCTTTAAATAAATCGTTGTATATTTGTTCTTATCAAACAGAAGTATGATACGGCTGTCCGTATAATGTTATTAGGTATTTCCACAAGCTTAAATTAATTGTAATTATTTGGTCTAAAGCGTCAGTCCAAAAAGTGAAGTCATATCTCATCCGGTATTTCTAATTCCGTTACCTTTCGGTCCAGGGTTGTCACGAACGCGTTCAAAGATACGTGATTTAACTTACATAAGAAATTTCTCTGCTGTTTAGAGTTACATCTCTTTTAAAAGAGTTCTAAACTTGGTGCTCCAAGTTTCATTCCTAATCCCGTGAGGGGTCAGTGGATTCTGTCGTTCAGTTTGTTCAAATTTTCTGTACCTGCCCATATGTTTGAAAAGTTTGCTAAAACAGTATGGATACCGTCTAAAATAAGTCTACAAAGTTTCAGCGCTTTTTTAAATAGATGTTTGTGAGTCCATAAAGGTCCGTGCATATTCAAAGTTTCTACCAGTCGATTTTGTTAGAAACCTAATATTTTTAGTCAAGGCTTAAGCCCTCAGAAATACCTACCAGTAGAGTTTAAAACTAAATCAGGAGTTCACGACCTTCCGAATAGATTTATTGTAAGTGTAAGTGCAAAGCCGGGTGGTCGACGTCTAAAAATAGGCAGATTTATAACATTACTCGAAAGTATCGTAAGTGCTGCCTGAGAGATTTTATTAGCATTAGAAAACGTGGCAATGCAAGCCACTTGAAACTATAATATGAAGAAGTACTTCTTACTCAGAATATTACATACATATACAATAAGTGGATCTAAAGAAAGAGTACAAAGTACCTAATAGAATTGTTGCACATAAAGTTAACGTTATATTCCAAGAATTTAGGGAAGCAACAAAATAAACTTGTTGCTCAGAGACGATTTTAGTATAAAAGCTATTTACTAACGATAAAATAAACAGGATGCTCGATCTCGCATATCGAGAGGATGTAATATGGATCTAAAAACGAAAATTTAACAGGAAGCTTAAACGCTATTTTTACTGGACCTACGGATGTTCTATATAAATGCAATTTACTTGCAACTACAATATATCCTTCAATATTAATTGAAACGATACAAAGTGCTTGTAAAGTCAAATGCCGGGGATCGGCTCTTAAAAGAGCCGTCTTGGATGTGTCTTGAGGAAGACCGCTTCGTGCCATTGTGGTGAAAGGATTACTCAGCTATACTATGCGCTGCCACCTACGACGCCGTGGAAGTGGCTAAGTTTTGGGCTAAACATATTTGAACTACTGTCGTGTCAGTGATACGAAGAAAAAGAAGACTAACAAATTCGCTTCCAAGCCCAGATAAGTCTTTACCTTTACCCAACACAATACAAATTCTATCCAACACCAAATTGCACTTGCTAACGTGCTAGAAGTAACAGATATTTAAAACGTTAAACGGTTAACACGTAATTTCGCGAACCGGGACACAAATGTACGTCGGCAGCGTAGTTATCGACCGTGCCTGACGTAACTGCTCCAAGTATGAGCTTTTGGTGCTTTTGCTCTCACTATGTAGGGTACCTTCATTTGCATTGCAATCCTAGACTATGTTGCCTAAAATAAGATCTGCATTTCTAGTGGCAACAGTGCAATCTCAGTTGTCTGTGTAATGTAACGTTTAAGGGTATCTCTTAAGGGTACACTAGTCGACGGCACGAACTATTTTGTGCGCGGGGTTAAAATGCATTTTATATCAACCGACAACACGTGTGGAAGATATAGATGCTGTGTGATGAGCAGTAGGAAGCTAGTTCGCGTATGAATACACACTTTTGCAAATTTGTAGCGAAATGGATATTGATTTAGGAAGAAACCGAGCGCGCGAAATTTTATAAACAGACCTTTGGCAGTCTAGATATCATGAAAAAACGATTAAATCTATCTGTGCAAAATAAAATTATATTCAAAACAAAATAGATAATGATGAGACAAATTGATATCACTTTTTATTTTGAACGTACATCGTCAAACAGTGGAATAATCCCTAGACTACGTTTGTATGGAAGAATTTTCGACTAGTGTAACCATAACGTTTAAATATAGGAGCTTTGACAAAGGTGTTGGATTAGCGCAAAAATGTATCAGGTACTAACAGACTTGCAAGGGAACCAAATATTGGGCTCGATGATTAACATATAATACAGTATTGACCTTGGCGAAATGTTTTTACATTAGTTAAAAAACAATCCCATTATCGGGTTGCCTACTTGTATCGCACTTTACAATAATTATAAATAACAGACTGTTTTGCCGATAACAATGTCCACATTTTAAGTGCCAGATATGCCATAGTGTAGAAATAAACTGGACAGGCTTGTGGACAATAACCAGTTGAACAAGAAACTTGTGACGAAATATGTTATTATATTTCTGTAGTCTTTTTAAACTATTTTTTACGATGCGGCTCTTTTCATTATAGAATTTAAGTTTTGTGTTTTAAGATGACAAAAGTTCCGTCATAATTGTCCTACCTGTTGGACCTACAGAACAAAACTAATTATTGTAACACGTCACATAACCATATACCGCCAATTAAACAGAGTAAACAGTTTTCCACATTTGGGATGGTAAACATCTGGCGCATTAGTTGTTTTTATTTCTGCCCTGGATCTGGAGCTGTAGAAATGTACACAAAGATTTAAAATCCAATTAAAAATTGTCGTAAACCCAAGCACAATAAAAACTAACCCAGCACTTTCACAGAGCGGCTGGATGAAACCACGAAAATTTTAAAAGTATAAACTTTTTCAAGAAAACCTTTTGAGCTTGCAACTAGGTCGTGGAACTAGGTTACAATAGATAAGTTTACTTTTTAATTAGAAACTATCAATTGGCAAAGCTAGCGAAGAAAACAAACAAGCGGTGATTATAAACACAGCAACATACAAAAGGAACCATTGGATGCTGGATATAAACTAAGAATTGATGTTACAGTAGCCGTAAACATGGTTTATGACGTGAGATGACGGATTTGTTATTTGTCTGAGACTATTGTTACTCAACACAGAAATCTGGTAAACGTTCTAGAACATGAAAACATGAGTCTCGTAACAATGTAGCTAACGGGAATTTTATTTGTTGCAGTTAAACTGAATCTGCTTGCATTTGTTACGAGTAGTAAAGAATAATTCAATTTTCATATACTGGACTGGGATAATAATAAAAGTGAGGGATGCAAATTAGGCACCTGGCGTTTCGTTTAATTTGAAGAAATATTTAAACTCAATTCATTTATTCAATTGAAAACCATTTAAAGGTAATTTTGAATTGTCAAGCAAAGATGAAGCTAGTTACACATTTGCAAGCGTCGGAAGGTCTCTATGGAGAAGAACGCGCAAGCATGTTAAATAGTCATGAAACAATCAAAAATAGTCATGAGAAAAATCCACCGCACATTAACATTTATTTTCGTACACCTATTCAAAGTGCCACGTAGTTTGTCGCGTTGATCAATATTTCACCTTCAGATAAAATTAGACACGTATTTATTTAATGCACAGGTAACGAGAAATTCACGCAATTTAACACTTCCTCGAGGCAAAGTGCCAACGTAACAAATAGGTAGGTAGCTTCGTTATAGTTTGAGGGATCATAATCAACAGATGTACGTAAATAAACGAGAACAAATAAAAATCTATTGATTGAAGTCGGACTGTAAAAGTTTGGGTATGCAGTTAGATTACCAAGTAGATAAGTATTTGAAGATGTGAAGACAGCGTAGCTTTATTATGAAAGATTTAAAATGCTATTAATTTTTGTTATGGATTAAGCATTCGTTTTAAAGGATAAATTTAAAGATCTCAATTTCCAGATCATCTAATAATAACATTGAAAGACAACAGTCCAATAATAGTACATTATGGTACAAGTGTGCAATTTTGGTGATTACCGCTGAGGCGCTAGGTCTTAAGAGAGCCGAGGACGGTAATCATCAATACACACGTGTATCATACGACGTTTTTCAACACACTTGTGAAGAAAATAATACAAAAAAATAATTTTCAACAGTAAAAACGAGCTATGAAAATTTTTTCACAATGGCGGGCAAAATTAATCAGTTTGCCTATGCGCGCGCATCTAACAATGGCGATCGGCCATAGACTAAAAGAAAGTTTTTTTTTTTTTTTTGGCTTTTCGTGGATAGTGTTTTAGCCGCGTACACAATAGGGAATTTCAATTTTTCTTAATTAAAAAGCAAATAAAATTTATATTTGAGTGAAAGTTTTATTTATTAAGCACGTACAAGTTGAAATTAATACGAAGTTGCATGAAATGAGCAAGCAATAGGTACATTAATTAATTTGCACTATTGAGCACGATCTTTTTTGTATCAAAACTTTTTCAGGAACAAAGCAACTCAACCAATAAATGAAAAAAAACTCTATAACTCACTTGTGAATAATAGCAATGAAAAAGTCACAGTTTGGTAACAGGTATCATTATGTGCCTAATTGCGGTGAAATAAGAGCCACTTTATGAGCAAGTGTGTTGAAAAATTATTTAACTACATTGAAATTAGTTTTGTGTAGTCTTTATGGAGACGTCCTATGTAGTAATAGTCCTCCTTGTCAATTTTGACAACAGTGACTCTATAAGGTTTTAAATGGATGGAGACCTAATAAACAACAGAAAAACATGAGTCTCGCTTTAAAATTTTACTAACATCTTTCAATGCCTCGTTCAACCTGACTTGCATTTTTCTCAAGCGTTCGAAATGAAGACGACAACGTATTCAGAGCGCGAACGAATGCAACTCGAGTCTTATCTCTTTGTACGTACTTTAATTTAAATTCCTAAGTCTCGTTTAGGTTTTAGTTAGCTCTTCACTATTTGGAACATCGTATTGCAAGAAAACTGAGGACAATATTTTGGTTTATAGAAAAGCTTGTAAACGCAATGCCCATGTCAACCTACTTATGGTTGACATGGAAGTAGAGTACAATATACCTACAAGCAAAGGGAAGGAAATATCTAAGTACAGATACCTACTTCCTTCCCCGTCGATGTTGTCAAAGGAAATTATGTCACAAAATGTAGCAGAATTCATCGCTGTTGGGTGAGAACAACTTAAACCATACAAGTACACAAATCCTGGTTTACAAAGTAAGGTGCCAGGAATTACTATGGTACACAATATAAGGCACGTACTGCTAACAGAAGGCATTTCCTCACAATTGTCAGAACGGAAATTAATTAAGAAACCTCCTGTCACAACAATTACCGCATATTTACATAATCAACGTGAGGTGTAAGCAATTAACCCAGAATACTTTTGTGTGTCGTCTCCCAAATAGAAATTATATGCTGTCACAATCAATAAGGTTATCGTGAAACAAAAACAATAGAAAATAAAAAATTGTAGTTCTAAAAACTAAAAAACACGCTTTAATGGTAAGGATAATGGGACAAACTGTCATCGGTCGGTTTAAATTATTGCATTGTCATCGGTCCTTGATAAGTGTGCAAAGTTTCAAATCAATCCAACGTTTTGAAGTGGGTGAAAATCACGTTCAAAGATTCCGTTACATTGATACATTGTTACATTGATACATTGATACATAGATACATACATACCAAGCTAATAAAAGCGTGTTAAAAAGCAGTTGTTTGATTATTGTGTCTTATGTCAATTGTTCAATTGTGTAACTTGCAAGTCTCGGAAATTGCAACAGAAAGAACATTCTTTTGATTTTAGACGAGATGCCTCTAAACAGGCAAACGGCTAGCTAAATACCAAGAGCAAGTTTTCTTGCAAATGCGAGAGTTTAAATTCATACTTACCTAACTACAGCTCCCAGTGTTCTCAAATGAAAACTTTTAAACGACATCTAGCTGGGAAACATTTAATATTGTCGCTTTTGCAATGCTGGCAACTTCTGTATTCCTAGTCTGAATAAATTTCTATGTTAATATTATTAAAACTAGGTTTTGCCTGTGGCTTTGGTCGCGTGGTAAATATGGGAACGTACTGACCTAGAAAAGTATCTACACATGTCCTAAGTGAGATATATCCAAATCCTGAACAGATTTGTTGTTATTTCATTGATTACCAAACAATTAATCAATACATCATATTTATAAAATGAGTAGGACGTAGGATAGGGGACAGTGCTATTCTAGCAGTAGAATACTTATGTGAAGGAAACATTAAGTAAGCTTTCAAAAGTGTGTTATTCCCGTGAAGCTCACTCCACATATGTTTAACTCTGAGATGTTTGATGCTGGTGCAATGTTTACGTGGCATCGCTCTATAGAGCCAGGGAAAACATTATAAAATCCGATTGAGACGGTTTCGAGATAAAGAGCACAAAAGTACGGACTATAGCGTTGAAAATAAGATGTAAAATACATGTATCTTTCAAACACCGTTGTATGTTACACTAATATTATTAAGGCGAATGTTTGTGAGTGTGTGTGTGTTTGTATGTTTGTTACTTCTTTACGCTCTAACTGCTCGACGGATCTGGATGAAATTTGGCACAGAGACAGATTATAGTCTGGAATAGCACATAGGATACTGTTATCCCGGGAATATTTTCCTTTAGGATAATTATCAAAACTCACGCGGTCGAAGCCGCTGCCAGAAGCTAGTTTTTCAATAAAATACAGAAACTTGCCTTGCGGATCTTCGAATGAAGTTTAAGTTTTTGTACCTGTATTTTACGGTGTATTTTTCACGTTAATATATTATCATAAGATGTTATTTTGAGAATAAATGTTCAATGTGTTCACTTTGATTGTTAAATATTAAAAAGTCACAGTATAAAACAAGTAAGTATTATTCGTGTACGGACACACAGATGTCTCACATTCAAATAATTCAAGATGCTCTACACGTGTTTTTTATTCCCATTATGTGGTTTTAATGCATCATAAAACTGTCTGCATTAGCATTGACCACACACTATGCTCTTTGTTAGTTATTTTTATAGCAAATTAATTATATTTGCAGTGCCTGTAATAGGAGCTAATTACACAGCTGTCCTTATTATGCGAGGTGAAGAATAAGCTGTGTACGTTAAAGGCTACTTAGAGATAAAGGATGGAGTATCCTCCCTGGTAGAATTTCATCTTATTATTTTCTGCATTGGTACAAAAATGAACTAAAATATCTTCTACAAATGACGATGTTTAAATAAATGTCTGCCGCTTCGGTGTCATTTCACTGACTAATTATAATCACTGTCTCGAGCTATTACTTTATAGTTTGCGTCGGTATGAGGTAAGAAACGGGTACGCAGATGACAGTACTGATTCAGAGAGATACTTGTCCAGCGCAAAAACCAGCGTGGATGAAGTTCTTTCCTTGAGAGAGGCTATGGTGGAGCGGACAGATTTGTTTTTGTTTTTTTTTTGTTTTGCGCCTTGTCTTCCAGTGGGGTGATGACAATCTGGTCTACTTTAACGCCACCAAAACACAGGCGTGTCTTTTTACCGCAACGGGGTAAAAAGACACGCCTGTGTTCGGGGTACGCCTGTTCCTGTGACTGATCGGCTCGAGCTCCTAGGCATGGAGTTGACATCCAGTCTCAACTTCGGCACCTCCATTGAGTACAAAGCCCAAATTGCGGCCAAAAAACTGGACATCCTAAATAGAGTGAAGCGATACTTTACGCCTGGACAGCTTTTAACCCTATACAAAGCGCAAGTCCGATCTTGCATGGAGTATTGCAGCCACCTTTGGGATGGCTCAGCTAAGTATCAGCTTGCCGCGCTTGACTCGGTGGAACGCAGAGCCAAGAGGCTCATTGGCGACGTTGAGCTGGCGGATGCCAAGCTACACAGCTTGGCTCATCGCCGCAAGGTTGCCTGCTTGTCGGTCTTCTACAGACTGTACTTCGGTGAGTGTGGTCAAGAACTCCACGACCTCATCCCACCAGCCCCCTTCTACCATCGGACATCTAGACGCACTGCAAGTTATCATACTTAACTTGTTGTCATTCCACAAATTCGCACCAAGATCTTCCAAACATCCTTCATAATGCGCACAGCGAATGAATGGAACTCACTACCTGCGTCTGTGTTTCCGAACGCATTCAACCCGAATCTCTTCAAAGTTAGAGTGAACAGGCTTCTTCTGGGTAAGCTCACTCCTTTGTCGACTCTGTCTCTGTCACCTCTGACCTAGACTAGAGTCAAGAGCAAATCCATCACAAATCCAAAAAAAAACGTGATAACTTCTTGCCAGGATGTAAAGTTGATAGCGCAGGTGTCTGATCAGGTGCACTCACTGTTATGAGTCACGATTGGCGCAGAGTGGTTGAACGATCGGCTGCTGCTCTGCGAATCGCGGGTTCGATTCCCGCACGAAACAAATTGTTGTATGGCCTACAGATAGTTGTTCCGGTCTGGTTGTGTGTTTATGTGAGTTTGTATGTTTGTAAATACACCCACGATACAGGAGGAATTGCTGGTGTGGAGCAAAAAAAAAAAAAACATAATTTCAGCTAAAAGACGTCCACTGCTAGACATATGTCTCTAAAGCGTTGCTAGATCGGCCGATCCTGTGGCACATACATCTAGCCAACGCCCAGTTTTGTCTCACGCTGGATCAAGTTAACGTAAACTTTTGTGTCTTCGAAGTATGCACTTCCGTGCCGTTTTGTGGAAATAAACTACTATAAATTTGTATTGAAACTGGATAAGCGCCGTCTGGTGACGGTAAGGAGAAACCCTTTTTTCGTATACATTTTGACGTAAATGAATCATCTTCATCAATCATCAATCAATATCATCATCAATCAATCATCAATACATATAAAAAATCTGTAGAAAAGTCGTTTTTGTACATCGAAAAAAATTCCAAAAAAATATTGCCAGCGTACTAAAGGATAACCAACAGAACCCATTCCTAGCATTTTTGGTTTTTTTTTCTGTTTATCTGTTTGTCTGTTTATTTGTGCACGCATCACGTAAAATGTGCGAAACCAATTTATATAATTTTAATACATAAAAATTGTGCGTAACTTGAAGTATTACTTGGTTTGTGTTTCATCGCAATCGGTTCACACTTTCAAAAGTTAGATGAATTTAAAGTGTCCAAGAAGTAAAATATCACAACATATGCAATTCAGATACTCGGACAGTTGAACTCCATATTCGATATAGCGTTGTTAATTTGAAGTCATTTTCTGAATGGCGGTGTTAAGATTTTACGCGAAAGAATAACCATAGAAAAAAAATTGTTAGGTACGTGGGTTAGTCTGGAAGGTAAGTATGTAAATAATAAATAAGAAACCGCAGGCACAGCTAGTAAATAATAAATATGAGATCGTTTACGTATACACGATCGAGTACGATAAAAAACTTGGAATAAGCACACTGATCTCTATTACCCAATTTAACAATATTTTTGTTACTAGTATAAACGCACTAGTAAAACATTGTAAGGGCTATGTTTAAAAGTTTAAGTCCCATTCAAGCTAATGTGACTTAGCTAAGTAGCATGTAAGTGTCTCCTTTATACTTCTTTCCGATGACACAGTGTTCCTTGAAACTAGACAAACTTGAAATTACTTAAGCCAAGTTTTTTTCTCGCTCCTGTTTTATTATTCTTGGCAACTTCCTCGTTATGCTTGCCGTTGATTAAAATAGGTACGGTCTGCATTACAATTAGGTAGGCAGCTAGATGGTTCTCGTAGAGGAAGAAGTCTAACTTTATAGTATTTATGTTTTTAGTTTGTTTGTCATTCCATGTGTACTATTTTCTTTCCATTCTTTTTACCTTTTACACTAAACAGTAAGGAACGACTTGCATGTATGACACGTGGTGGGGAATTATTCTGCCTAGCCTTTTTCCAACCATGTACATAAGTTTGGGTCGGTTTCCAATCTAACCGAATGTAGCTGTATTTTATACAAACATACATAAACATACGCTGGGGTAAGCAGAAGCTACAGAACGCCACATGCTACAATCCTAACATACTTTTTTTGCTTCACTCAAGTTTGTACATCTAGTCATACACGCACGCCGGTTATGAGTACTGCACACCTGGCCTTTCTGAAGAACATCACCAGTAAGGTCTATGTATGTTTTTCTAGGGTATCCCCTCCCGACCTTTCCATTCACGTCTGTCTTGTAAATTAAATTGACTAAACTTGTACTACCTTCCGTCAGTCTGGAATGAAAGGCTCATTCATCCTCTCAACATGACCAAACCATCTTAGCATACTCTTTTCAATTTTAGTCACTACAGCTTCTTTTAAAACACAACGTTGTCTTATGACATCATTTCTCAATATATAATCTAAAGTTACACCACATGTACTTCGCAAGGAAAGCATTTTTACTGCATTAATCCTACTTGCATGTCTTTTTAGGGTTCCGTACCCAAAGGGTAAAAACGGGACCCTATTACTAAGACTTCGCGATCCGTCTGTCTGTCTGTCTGTCCGTCTGTCACCAAGCTGTATCTCATGAACCGTGATAGCTATACAGCTGAAATTTTCACAGATGATTTATTTCTGTTGCCGCTATAACAACAAATACAAAAACATGAATAAAATAAATATTTAAGTCGGGCTCCCGTACAACAAACGTGATTTTTTGCCGGAACCCTTCGTGCGCGAGTCCAACTCGCACTGGGCCGGTTTTTGTCATACCCAAACATCACTTCCATACTGGTACACAGCCTAACCTCCACAACACTGATAATGGGCAACATGATAACTACACGTGTAGGTAACTAGGGCGCAAATATCAAGGATTAAGTTATAAATAATTTTATTTCAATTTATTTATTTACAAAACTCTATGACCCTTATAGAGTTTTACAAATAAATAATATAATTCTCGTCTTTTTAAATTATTTTAGTTTATTTAGTATGAGTTTCTTGAGAGAAAATAACTCATTTGAATTCCTACTCAGCTGAGCAGTGGTGGCCCAGTGGTAACGGCCGTGACTTACGTGTCGTAGGTCGTGGGTTCGAACCCAGGCAAGCGCATTACTTTGTGTAAATAATTTCATCACCACTGCTCTCTAAACGTTGAAGGAAAACATCGTGAGGAAACCGGGGCATGTCATAGAACCAAAACTTCGAAGACATATGACATCCACCAACATGATGGGCCCGCGTGGTGGTTTACGGCCCATTCCCTCTCACAGAGAGGACGCCTGCAAGCACAACGGACCAAATGCGAGTCTAAGTGCAGAAAAGGGTCCATCTTTCCTACCTACGCTACCTATTCAGCTTTTCTGCATTTATTGTTGAGATAGGTACTTCCTCAGGTAAAAAGACAAAACTAAAACAATCAATCAAGCAGTAACGTCATGAATATTTCAGCTACAAAGGTAGGAATTATTTTTTCACGCACCAAGTCGTGAGAAAGTTCAACCATTTTTACCAATTTTCTTGATAGGAATTTACGATTTTCAATAAAATTTGTTAGCCCGCCCCGTCGAGTTCAAGGAAAAAGGGTGGCTGTAAATTTTCATCAGAAGTCTGGAATAAGTTGGCGGATAAGAGGCACGCCTAGTTTAAGGTTTAACTTAACTTTGAAGATAGAAAGAAAAGGAAAAAGAAGGAAGAAAACTATGTGCTAAATCAGTAGAAACTCCGTAAAATTAATAGTTAGATCTCTGTCAGAAAGTATTTGAGATAAATAGCAAAATTACTACTATTAGAAGGCAATGTTTCTTTGGTACAGGGATCCACTTACTGGATTTTAGAAATAGTGCTACCATACCCTTTTCCAGATACTGCATCGCTGTCGATTTAATCCGTTCTAATACCAACAACTAATACCACCGGTATTTGTTTCAAATCATATTTATTTTCTTAACGAAACGGATACCACTCCTTAAATAAAATATTTAATTTGCGAACGAATACTAACAACTTGAATTTAGTACAGTTAGCTAAGACAAAACAAATCAAATTAAAGGCAAATACCCATTTTGGGCCATGAAACTCCTAACAATTAGCTTTTGTTAAAAAAAACATCTTGTTTTATGTTTATTTTAATCGCGGTATTCATTTATCCAAACAAGATTGCAACATTTTTGCAAATATAATGCCGAAAAGATAAAATGAAATTAGGTAATCTGGAAAACGTTGGTTTGTTGATAAAATAAAAAGTGTTGCCAAATACTAATTTCGTTTAAAATACAATTGATTCTCTTTTCTTCAATCGATTTAATCGACTTCTTTTTATGATTTTAATTCCAATATCATTAGATTTTTTCGAAAATTAATGATTTTATGATAATTAAACAAGCAATTTTCTACTTGATTTACCATATTAAATTCTTTAGATCATTACAAAAACGCTACAGCACAAATTTACTGTCATTCTTAACTTTTCTTCAAAATAAATTATTCGGCATTCAAACATTTTTACTGACTGTACCTTATATCTTTAAACTTGTTTTGGTATTAGTTTAAACAATGGCATCCGTTTAGAATAGAAAATAAATTTGATTGTATCAAATACCCGTGGTATTTTAGTTGTTGGTATTAGAACGGAATAAATCTCACTGTCGACGAAAGGATTTATATCTAACGGTGTTCTATAATCTAACTCAATTAAACATGTACGTGTGATGATACAAAACATAGGAACTGCCTTGTTTACCTTCTGTGAGTAGAGAAACCAGAATAAGTTGCTAAGTTTTAATTAATTTTCATGTGTCACGTCTGTATACATTGCATAGTATCAAAATACTTGTTTGAGTTGATTATTAAGTTATACAGCGCCAATGTTGCGGTGAAATTCAAAAGCTCGGGTAAACGTTCCAGCGCCATCTGTCGGGATTAACGCGAACTATGAAAATACTCGGCTTCCAACAAACCCCATTCATAAGCAACATGAAAACATGAAATTTACAGCGCTACCCAGACCAAGTAGTTTCAGAGGATGTACAGAGATGGCGCTGTACTCCTCAAACGGGCAATGCCTTGCTGCCAGTGTAATACTGTGCTTCAAAAATATGTTTTTGAAAGAAAGGTCGTCTTACTAATTGAATAATGTGTAGGCACGTTCTTTGACCAAGATATTTAAATACAATTGCGACATAATCATAAAAATCTCTTAATTTTTCTGTGAAAAGTCCTTTTTATGGAAAACGTCCCAGCCAAGTCGTTTTAAATGCAGACTTTTACCCTGGAATGAAGCCAAAATTAGCTGTGCAGCAAATTAGATATAACATTCAACAAGATAATATATGAAAATTTATTTGACCTAACATCTATAAATTACTAAATTAAATCAAGAAAACCTAATTGTAATAAATAAATAACGAACTCAAGTTTTATATTAAATTAAATCCGACTCATTCATAAATATCATGGTTGCTGTTGAACATAAAAAAGACGGGATGCCACCACAAACTATCTCTGCAGAGGTGGATGCCAAAATAATTTTTATATCTAATATTATTCCAGTATTTTATGAGTGGCACGACGTGAGCATATTAATTTTAGCGACAAAGAATTCTCGGTTATGAACAACCAAATGTATACGGAAGTGCGTCAACCAAGATGGTGGAATAATAGTAAAGAGTAATAAAATAATATAATCGTGTCTAGTGTCTACATGCGAGTTCATATTTGTTTAGTTGTTGCTCAGCCTAAGGCGGAACCACACTTACGTGTCGTGGCGTGGCGTGGCGCGGGATCCACCAATCAAACGCCTCTGTTTCAGCCTACTATTACGTAGGCTGAAACACACAACGAGTTTTGTAGCTAATCAACTGCGTCAGAAGGCTCCACGCCACGCCACGACACGTAAGTGTGTTTCCGTCTTTACGTACCAAGTAGTGGCGGCATCATAGGGATGTTGCCAAAGCTTATCTAAATAATATTCATAAATGGATCATCAAACCCTTTACGACTATTGGTCGACTAACTAAACTATACTAGTATTATATTATCTGTGACTAAACTAACATCTATCCTGGTACTAGGTAATTATAAGTTACCTGAGTAATCTTACTAATGTTATCTTATCTTACTTCTTGCTTTCTTATTTATTTATTTAACTTCTTAATAATATTATAAAATGCGAAAGTTTGGATGGATGTGTGTATGTTTGTTACTCAATCACGCCAGAACGGCTGAACGGATCTGGATGAAATTTGGCACATAGATAGATTATAGTTAGGAATAGAACATAGGATAATTTTTATCCCGGGAATATGTTCCCTCGGCATTATTTTCGACTTTCACGCGGGCGAAGCCGCTGGCAGAAGCTAGTAATATTATAAATGTGAAAGTATGGATGTATGTTTGTTACTCAATCTCACCAGAATGGCTGAACGAATCTGGATGAAATTTAGACCATAGATAGATTATAATCTGGATTAGCACAAATGGGATGATAAAACACTTATCACGCGGGCGAAGCCGCTGGAAGAAGCTAGTTAAGATAATAGAAAGAAAGAAAGAAAAAGTGTTTAATTGTCACAAAATCATCATAATAGGTATACTTGCATGTGAGCGCATCTACATATCTACAACAAAAACTTAGGGAATGAACAAGGACATACTGGGAACCCATCGCCCATTGACAGTATCACAATCATCTGTCAAACTGCGTGGGCTAAAAAAACTGACACAATTCATGGTATCCTTTCATTCCCAATTTACCATAGAAAAACATCTTCAATCATATTGCTGTCAAACAAAATAACAGCTCTCAACAACCAATTTACGGTTGATTAATTTAAACAAACATTTCCATCCATCTTCTAGTAATCCGTACCGAAGTAAGCTTTGTAATGGATAATATATATAATGGCCATAGATCTAAACAACTGGACGAAGCGTTTGACTGTCAAGTGAATTCGGTAATTCTAAAACACATTGTAGAATTAATTATTAACTGTAAATGATGTCATTCAAAGAGTCCTGTTTAATAAAGACAAAGACAAAGATATTTTATTTCAAGTAGGCCACCAAGCGGCACTTTTGAACGTTACATTTTACAAATAATAATAGTTGATTCTACCGTGCAATAATATTGAAATAAATGATTTGACTTTGAAAGTGTGAAAGAGACATGGCAATCGTGCACCCAGATGTTTTTTAGGGTTCCGTACCCAAAGGGTAAAAACCTAAACCCTATTACTAAGCCTACGCGTCCGTCTGTCTGTCTGTCACCATGCAGGCTGTATCTCATGAACCTTGATAGCTAGACGGTTGAAATTTTCACAGATGATGTATTCCTGTTGCCGCTATAACACCAAATACTAAAAACCAAATAAAATTTATATTTAAGTTGGCTCCCATACAGAAAACGTGATTTTTTTTGCCGTTTTTTGCGATAATGGTACGGAACCCTTCGTGCGCGAGTCAGACTCGCACTTGGCCGGTTATCTAGAATTCTGGTTGGTCCATCTCTCAGGCTGTCACTATCCGTGTCCGTGACTTGAGTTCCGAATTCAAAATGTTCTGAATTATGACGCATAGAGTTCGGATGTAGTGCGTAAGCTTCCCTACAATAAGTACTACGGGTGTTTCGGCACCGAAATGTCACGAAAACAGAACGGATGTAAAGCGTAACCGCACTTAGTAATACTCATTACAACTTACTGTACACAGGCACGTATTGACCGCACATTCGCTTTGTCTCTTTCTACAGATTAGTAAATTTATGACGGTAATGCTCAATCCAGTTCTCTATGTCTATGACAAAACAATAGGCATTGTTATAAATCAATATCTAGTTTAATTTGATTTAGAATGACGGATACTTGCCAAGTGCCCGTGCAAAGCGTTTGACGTGAAAACGTCTCAGATGTGAGTCATGAGCTGATGACAGGCTCTAGTTTATTATCATTTTGACAGTAAATAAACCTTTTATCTTTTGAAATGGCAACGATATACCTGTCAGTATTTTGTTAGTTCAAAGAATATTGTAGAAGTAATGTGGGTAATTTGTGGTAGGGAAAAGATATATTATGAGATCAGGGGGGTGACCACAAGCTCTTAGATTAAGGTTATTTTGAGTGTGCGTAAGGGACAAATATACACAAGTCTACATCTGTCCCTTACACACACTCGAAATAACCTTATTCTAAGAGCTTATGGTCACCCTCAAAATCTTATCTTGTGGAGGGGCCGAGGAATAACTCGGACACTTCGACCCATTGGAATATTTTGTTGTCCTCCAGATAAGTTGTCTCGTTGAAAACCTTAGATTATGAAATGGGGCCTAGGCATTTTGGTTTCACGCTAGAAATTCCGTGAAAATTTGTTTTACCAAAATAGATATTGCTATAGAGCTAGGCATTTGCCTGGATACAAAATAGAAAATTTGGTGAAAATTCAATTACTCAAATCTTGCATCTTAAGATCTTGCTTAGTCTAAAGACAAGTTTACAAAATTTACTGTTCTCATCTCTGGGACGGACCTGCCAAATACCAGCTTGATGCACTTGAGACGATCGAAAAGCGGGCCAAGAAGCTCATCGGCAATGAAGCACTAGTCGAGCTCCAGAGCCTTGAACATCGACGCCGAGATGTCAGTTAGTCGGTTTTTTATAGGTTGCATTTCAAGGAGTGTGCGATGGATTACATGATTTTATTCGTAAAATATAAATAAAAACGATATTAAACGTTTTGGGAGTACTTTCATTGCGCGTACAACTAAGGAGTGGAATTCCCTGCCTGAGTGTGTTTCCCGATAGCTACAATCTAGGGGTCACCTATAGGAAACCCCAATTTTTACCCGACCGCTGAAGGAGGGTAATGTGTTTATCAGTATATGTATGTATGTTTGTTCCTATGTGGTGTCCTAGAGACCAAATGCGTGGGCCGATTTTGATGATTCTTACGTCAATCGATTCTTCTTAACCTTGAGAGTGTCACTGGCTACATTAAAATGGGAAAATATAAAAATTGCGGATTTTGGGGCCCAATATTTTTTTTCCATACCCATTGTGTGGTGTATCAAAATAAAGTGTTTCAAGAAGTAATTAAAAAAAAATAAACACTTGTATGTTTAAATGTACCGAATTCGAAAAAAAAATGTTTACTTAAAAGTTATAAACAAAAAAAAATAATTTAAAAAATCAAAAAGCCCGACTACTAGCGAGCTTAAAAGACGTAAACAAGAAGAAAATCATGCTGTGCAGTCGGAGGTTACATCTGGTTTTAGTCAGCAAACTCGCGAATATGTACCTATCCTCCGACTGCACAGCATGATTTTCTTCTTGTTTATGTTTTTTTAGTTCGTTTCTTAAGCAGTCGGGTTTTTTTTATTTTTTTATTAACTTTTTTGGGTATGTTTAAGTCCCATGTAACGGATGAGCATAATACACGTAGCTTATGCTCTTATCAATCCCTATCAAAACAATTATTATGTTTGAACTTAATTATTCTAAAACGTTATTTAAAATTAGGGTCACAAAGTAGCCACGCGCGACTCAGCCCGCATTTACATCGCTGAATAAAAAAAATATTGCAATACGCGAAATCCGTATTGCATTTTGTTGACTCTGTAACTGTGCTAGTATTTGTAGACGCATGCTACATAGGTACAGTGTACTCTCGTCCCGGAAGTATTGGTATTCATTTGTAGTTCCGGGATGAAAAGTTATTTGTACGTTAATGTTGGGACGTAGACTTTAGTAGTTAATTATAGTTGGTTTTGAGTTAAAACGTCATCATTGTCAACTTCCTACTAATATTTTTAATTCGAAAGTGTGGATGAATGGATGGATATTTGTTACTCAATCACGCCAGAAGGCCTGACCGGATCTGGATGAAATTTGGCACAGAAATAGATTGTAGGTCTACTTTTTATCCCGGAAAAAGTAGACCTACAAGTACCCTACCTAGTTTTTTTTTACTTTTTTTCTCTTTTGTTCCCTCGGGATATTAAAACACATTTCAAGCGGGCGAAACCGCAGGAAGAAGTTGTATTATGTAGATAAATATATCTTTCATTTTAAAATACTTGGTAAATATCTATTCATTTCAGCGAGGCGAGTAGTTTGTGTAAATTATTCTGCCCAGCGGTGAAAGAACGCATCGTGAGGTCCTAGAACCAAAAATTCGACCCGAAACCCGAGTTGGAGTCGTGTGGAGGATATTAAGCTCATACCGTCTCATAGACAGGATGTCTGTCCCACCAGTGAGAACACTACGGAATGATTAAGCTTATGATATTTATTCATTCCAATAAAGTTTCATCTCCGTTTAGCTCGTTTCTCCGTGGGTCTATTTTCTAGTTTAGGTAATCAAAATGACGAATGAAAAAATTTTTCTCAGTTTTTCAGTTACTTCGTGCGAATGGTAAGATAAGAAGATACTTATTTATGCTCACGAAGAAGACGTGAATCGTCTTCATCATCATTTCAGCCGAAAGACGTCCACTGCTGGACAAGGCCTCAAGCGTCGCCGCGGTCGCCGCACTGATCGTTCCTGTGCGTTTCGCATCCACTGGACTGCCGCAGCCTTGGGAGTCCGGTGTAATCGTCTTACTTACACACAAATCAAGTTTCAGTATGCAGAAGTCGGGTCTAAGTTTCTATTTGAAATGTGGTTCCATGACCTTGTCAATATTTACGACTCTTGATTTATTAGAATATTAAAACCACAAAGTATGTAAGCGGCGGTGCACCGCATACATACACATATATACACTTACACACTACACTACACACTACACAAACACACTACATACACACATACACACACTAAACTACACTATACTTTCTATTTTGGGGTAAAACCATAGGTTAGTGAAGTAGGAAAACTGGCGTTGCCCGGCAACCAAAAGTTTGCACGCGAATACTTAAAACTTTTTTTTTTATTTTGTATGGTTTTCAAAAAAATTACCCGTTATTTCATTTATTTAAGGTTCTTTCGATTCTAACCTTTCCATAATAATTTAGAGGGGTAAAAAACGTTAAGAGGAAACGGGGACAGAGAGCACTGACTGAATTTCCTAAGTAAAAAGTCATAATTCGAGGTTTTGGCTCTCGCCTATTTCCTCCTCCAATATTGGACCAATTTAAAAGATATTCCATAATCTGAAAATTAAAGATATATCCTATGTCCCTATGTATTCCTTTTTGATGATACATTATCTTTAGAAGCACTAGAACCCTCAAAAAATGAAAATTGCGCTGTCAACAGAGGCTTAGTGTACAAATTTGACAAATATAAATGAAAAAAGGAAAACATAGGGACATAGTATATATCTTACTTTACCAATTAATGGAATATCTTTTAAATTAGTCCAATATTGGAGGAGGAAAGAGACGAGAGCCAAACTTCGAATTATGACTTTTTACTAAGGAAATTCAGTCGACGCTCTCTGCCCATATTTCCTCTTAAGACAATCAATTTCAGGCATGTTTAAATTGGAATGTAGGTGTCATACCTCGTTTTCAGGAGCAAACCATCATATAGAAATGGGGCTAATATTTATATAGGCGCTTCTTATTAAACACATGTTTAATTTAAGAGAGCTTTTATAATGTTAAAGAAAATAAACTCGTTATGCCCAACCCACGTGCGATTAATATAATTTCTGATACAAATAAACCACAGGTTATTTTTAAATACTACAAAATATTTAACGACGCAAATTCAGCATGTTCTTATTTTATTTTAAATGGGTACAGACAACAGAAAAGAGATAACTGTGTTATTAAGTATTTATTTTTCTAAACATGTCATTTTGGAACATATGCATAGACTAGGCGTGATTCTCTGAATGCGTTTTAGGTTATTATAATATAATATAATAAGCCATTTATTCCCAAAAAGATAAAAATATTACAAACTATATGACTCCTTGATATCTAATACATTTTTGTAAGACATTACATACATTAAACTTTAGTTTTTTTTCTTTTTCTTATTAAATGAATGATTTGAATATCATGATTTTAGTAAAGTTAAATCATAAATTCGTTTACTACGATTTAATGCAACACAATCATTTAAATGTATCATGCCATTAATTAAAAATTTGAATCATGTTAGATAACCATGTGACATTAATTAAAATAAAAATAACTTAAAAACAAATTACATAGGTACCTAGTTTAACAACTACAGTGTAAACTGCCAGCGTACTGCAAAAAAGTTTATTTTTAATTTTTTTATATAGGTTTGCTCTTGACTCTAGTCTAGGTCAGAGGTGACAGAGACAGAGTCGACGATTGAGAGCGCTTACCCAGAAGAAGCCTGATCTCTCTAACTTTGAAGAGATTCGGGTTGAATACGTTCGGCAACACAGACGCAGGTAGCGATTTCCACTCATTCACTGTGCGCATAATGAAGGATGTTTGGAAGCGCTTGGTGCGAATTGGTGGAATGGCAACCAGGTAAGGATCGTAACTTGCAGTGCGTCTAGATGTACGATGGTAGAAGGGGCCGGTGGGATGAGGTCGTGGAGTTCTTGAGCACACTCACCGAAGTACAGTCTGAAGATGACCGACAAGCAGGCAACCTTGCGGCGATGAGCCAAGCTGTGAAGCTTGGCATCCACCAGTTCAACGTCTCCAATGAACCTCTTAGCTCTGCGTTCCACCGAGTCAAGCGCGACAAACTGATACTTAGCTGCTCAAGACTGCTGCTTGGCTGCAATACTCCATGCAGTATCGGACTTGCGCTTTGTGTATAGTTAAAAGTTGTCCAGGTGAGAACTTTCGCTTCACTCTATTAAGGATGCCCAGTTTTTTTATCGCAATTTGGGATTTGTACTCAATGGAGGAGCAAGTTGAGACTGGATGTCAACTCAATGCCTAGGAGCTCGAGCCGATTGTTTCTTGCCTGCATACCAAATCCAAGATAAGAGAGGCCTATGCCAGCAGTGGGGAAAGTCAGGCTGCAGATGATGATGATCACAATGATGAAACCAAACCTTTTGTTCGACCGTACATCCAAAAAAATCTAGGACATATTCCTGAACATGCGTCACACGTATTTTATACGATCGTATATTATTGTTATGGTCACGCCAAAATAACGGGTGGTTGTCTGTAATAAAATTTCTATAAAATTTTGTTAATGTTTACGCGAACAGACAAATGTTTCGTACAAAACTTGATGGCGTACCCTGCGTGATGTGACCTGTTACGACCGGTTATTTATTAATCTTTAGTAAAACAGAAATACATGATGAAGGTAAACATAATTTAAAATCACGCGCATTTTACCTGACTGAGGTAATTTTAGTGAATGCTTCAAAAATCTTATACGAGTCAAATAAGAATGGGACTAGCCATTGCTGGAATTAGACTGTGCTTACTTCAGTTTTGACACTAGAAGATAATATTATTCAGTCTAGATTTTAAAAGATGTAGTTACGGCCATTCAAGACTTTTTACAGGTGTTTCATTGATTAACTAAAATTAGACTTTTATTCTGCGGCGCGCCGCCGCTTACGTTTATTTTCAGTGCCGAATAACCTTCAAACTCATGACATCTGAAACGTCAAAATACAGAGAATAATAGGCATAGATTTAGAATTTTTTTTGCTACGCAAAAAGATACACGAAGCGTGCGAGCGAGAAATCCTAATCAAGTACAAACCGCCCAAGAGAAAAAGAGAGAGTGAATGACGTACCGATATGTCATTTTTTTTCGCGAATAAGTACCCCTAGCGGACCATCTGTTTTACGCCGCGGTGAATTTCTTGCATTTAAATAATAATCTTTAGATTTAAATTGATAATATTAATTAAACAATTATGGTGACTTGTTCTGTGAGTGAATGTGACCTTACAAGACGAAATAACCCCAATAAATACACGTTTCACAGGTAAATACAATTTTGTCCTTGGATTGTTTTGAACCATATTTTGACGAATTTCTGCTAGTAATCGGCTCAGAAAAAGAGTCTTACAATAGTATATTGGTTTCCAATGTTTTATATAAGTATATTTCGTATATATAAACAAAATTGGCGAAAATATTATGTAAAAGAGTAAATTGTTTGTTTACGCTAGGGCTTGACAAAGCGGTGACGTCATGAGTATCGATAAAAACTTAATCGTTTTTAGTGACATCATGACATGAATACAAACTTATTTAGTCAGGTTTTGTTAAAATAGATTTAAGCTACGATTGAGAAGATGTTTTTATCGAAACTGTACTTAAAGTTGCATGTTTATTATATTAGCCTTTATTTTTCAAAAAAAAACGGAGAGTTTTGATGTTTTGTTACTTTGAGTAGGTTTAGGAATGTCATTATACTCTTCTTCTTAGCGTGTCGATGGCAAATATAAAAAGTTAAATACCTTGTGTTTGGCCCAGAATTCAGCCACGGCAATACCATTCGGTGACGCAGACATAAGGTCTTCGTAAGTACAGGTGACAGAGCATGCTGCGCTCTCCGTGAGATGGGCCATGGTCTGCGGAGAGATGCTGCATAAGCACTGAAGACTAGTGCCATCAGAGAACCCCCACTTGAGGAGGTTGTCCTTGCTGCGGCCAACCCGAGTGCGGAGTCTATTTAGGGTCATTATAATTGTATGCATTTATTAGTTTTACAGTGGCTAGAATACATCAGTGCTCTGCTCATCAGCATTTTTTTCTGTTGTGTAAATAATAATATGTAATATTTATGTACCTACAGATTCCCAAATAATTTTGTTTTAAGAGAAAAATGGATTCAAATTTTAAACAGAGATACTGTATACAAAGAAAACATCGACGACTTCTAATCTTCTTCTTCTTCTTTTCGAGTCGATGGGAAACTCTTCATATTTTTTGGGCCCAGTAGGTGGCCACCCCGATTGCGGCGTCAGTGGCGAACATAAGATCTTCCAAAGTGCAGGAGTATGGGCACTTGGGACACTCCAGCATGTGTGCCATATCTTGCAAAGGGGCACCGCACTCACACTGGGTATCAGACGGGTCTATAAAACCCCATTTTGCTAAATTGTGTTTGCAGCGGCCAACTTGGGTGCGCAAACGATTGAGTGCTTTCCATATAGGCCACTGCAGTTCTAATGAAACGACTTCTAATGAAAGAATCTATACCTACTTTATTTGTGCCTGTAAGAATGACACTTTCTATCGTATGGTTAGTTAGTGGCCAACCTAGTGTTAGTTTCCAAACCATCTAGATACCTCTAACATAGCTGAACGACTATCAAAAAGTTCAAAACTCAATACTAGTCACGCCTAATTTCACCTGACGCCGCGGTATTTTTTTATTAGTACTTCAAATACTTGTGGCTTCAAAATACATTTAGCGATTTTATTAATAGATGCGTTCTGCAGAAAATAGCGCTTAATAGCTTTCATAAGTAAAATGGCGACCGCGTACGTCAAATTGTCAAGTACCTTGTAAATTGTCACTTTCATTTCAAACGGTTATTTTCACCGAACTTCTGTGTATTGATTAAGTTTATTAGTACGAATGTCACGATGAATGACCGACTGTATTTTGTTATTTGTATTTTAAATAAAAATAGTTAAAATACTGTATTTTATATTTTAAATACACGACTTAAAAATATTTTGTATTTCGTATTTTAAATACATGCGAGATATTATTTTGTAATTGTATTTTAATTAAAGCAAAGCATGGTTTTTGCCCAGCAATCGTGTTTCTTATGGTGTTCACCAAGTATCGATATCGATATTGAACATGGACTTTTTATCAACACTTTTTTAACTAACACATGGATAAATTCCCTCACACATAGATTTTATATTTTTGGTTTCGTTTTCCATCTGACTCTGTGTATCTTGTACATCCTATATCTATGATAATAGGCGATCTTTTTCTTTTTAAGATTTTGACAAAAAAGGACTACTTGACATAAGCCTGTCAAACGTCATTTATTTTCATTCATGTAAATTGAGACCGTTCGATTTGTAAGTTTTCGTATCAAGTTTGAATTTATTAAACTTCATTTGTAAAACAAAGGTTTAAATATGTACATACACTAAACAAAAGTAAACACTTGTCAAGTTATGTAATGATACTTAAACACGACACTTTACATACTTAAACACTAAACAAAAGTAAACTTTACAAAATTATACTTAAACTAACTACTTACACTATATACATAAGGAAGGTAAACTTAGGCTACTCTTCCACATCGCTGTCATCAGGGAACGTGCCCAGAAGACTGGCAGCATTGCCACGTTGAATGGAAATGCTGATTCTTTGCGCAAAGAAAGAGCCAGGCCTCTGGTCACGCACAGTGTCGATCAGTCGGCGAGTGATCTCCTTAAAAAGGAGACGTGCACTCGGGCCCCATCACCCAAGCGTTTCGACCCCAAATGGCTCAAAACTGTAATTACCAATTAGGTTACAGTATTTGCGCCGCTTGAGGGCCTCAGCAGCCCGCCGAACTAGGAACATGAGATGGCGCAAGGGTGTCGACACAGGTTGCGTCCCACACCAGAGGCCTACCCACCTTCCACGGCACCAATGTCATGCCATATGGTCTCTTCCCATCGTCACCTGCCAAGCCGTTAGGTTCTAATACAACTGGTACGCTGGCGGTGACAAGGGCTCGACGAATAATGTCATTGATGCTGGCGAGCCGTGCTATGCGTCCTGCGCTCTTGCAACAAGACAGGTCATGGTGCCCAAGGCTGCCCAAGGATGTGGAGCAACACAAGGTGCGCCATAAGCGTAGACAGGTTGCGAGCCGAAACGAAGAGTCATCCATCATAGTGCCTATGGTGGATGAACGGAGTGCTTGAAGCCACAAACCCGACTCCCAATCCCCCACAGCCAGCAGACGTGCACGCTCAGCAGTACTAGACGATGCATTTATAAGATTATTCTGTATAATAATGCAGAGCGGTACACCCCATCATCTCTGGGAGAACAGGTTGTCGGGCAGATCCGTATTGGGACAAGCCATTTTGCAAGCGTTCAACGCATCGGTTAAACACGGTACATCACTACCCCCCTGCGGCGCGCACGCGAACATTAGCTCCGTATCTTTTTTGTTGTATTAAATCTGAGCAGCAGTATCTTACAGTGAAAAAGGACTAAAGTTCTCATAAGTCATCCAGGAAACAGTGTAAGTGTGGACAAAGTGTAACTCGAGAAGTGAAAGCTAAAAACCTAACTTTTTAAAATAGTGCTTAAGCAAGTGTCTAGTTGGACGAAAACACTCCATATAAAGTATAAACCGGCAAAAACTCGCAGAATAAGTATTTTTAATAAATAAAACGTTACTCTGAAATCTATTGAACAGTGTATATTAAGTAAATAAAGCTAAATAAGTGTATATTTCTAAAGAAACAAACGTGTGGCATGTGATTGTCAATTAAACAAAGAACTGACCTTTGGACCCTGCGAAAAAACATCACACATCCACTAGAACAAATACACGAACGTTGTTCGCAAGTGCACCATTATTTCACACTAAAAAATTAGGTATCGGCTGGTCTCGTGTGAAATACCTCGACTGAGACACACTGTGGCGGTGGTTCGAGCCCTGGTTCCCGTAGTACTTTTTGTGAACCTTTAAATTGTTAATTCTGGTTTTCTATCAGTATATGAATACCAAAATGGAGCAGCAGCGAACACCTCCAAAATTTGTCGAATTAAATAAGTCGCAATCATATTCGGATTCGGCATTGAATCTCCCCGAAAATGTTGAAGAAGAGGTGAATGTTACTAGAAGGTTCAAACGAAGACACGATCATGAACATTCCGAATGTATCGAAAACTTGACGTCACAAATGAAGTTAATGTTTACTTCATTTCAAGACCAACAGAACCAGAAATTTGATCTACTAAATCAGTCACTACACGTGATCAAAGAATTGCACGTTGAACTAAAGCAGTCAGTTGATTTTGTGAATGCAAAATATGATGAATCATTATTGAAGATTGAGCAACTCCAACAAGAGAACAAAACCTCAAAAAAACAAATTTCTTTCTTGGAACAAAAATTAGAATATTATGAAAGGGCCTCTAAAGCGACGACACTCGAAATAAGAAATATTCCTAAGACGGAATCAGAAACAAAGCAACAACTTATGGGAATGGTTGTGGAACTTGGAGCTGCGATTCAACGTAACTTAAATGTAAACACAACGGAAATACGTGACATATATAGAACAAAAGGTAAAACTGAATCAGTTGTAGTTGACTTTACAACTGTTGCAAGAAAGTCTGATATTATTGGTGCAGTGATCAAATACAATAAATCACAAAAATTAAAAAAAGGGCTGCCATTAAATACTAATGACATCAAGATTAAAGGAGTCCCCAAAAACATTTATGTATCTGATTCTCTGACAGCAAAGACAAAACAGCTGTTCTACTTATCCAGACAACTCACTAAAAGACAAGGTTTTCATGGGTGCTGGATTTCTTTTGGAAGAATTTATATACGGAGGAACGAAGGTGACTTACCTATTCAGATTAAAAATTCTGAGGATTTAGATAAGATCATATGACTCCTCATGTTCTCAGATGAACTGTTTGCTATTGTTTTTAGATTTTGTTTAAGAAATCATATTTTTAGATTTTGTAAAAGAAAACATGCTTTTAGGTTTAGATTTTTTATATTTTGTATAAGAACACATGTTTTTAGATTTTGTTTATGGAAACATGTCAATACACTGAACATAATACACACCACATTTTTTTCCCTATTCTTAACATCACACTTAAACAAACAACACACACACACACACATACACCCATTCTTACAAAAAATCAGTTTTTGGTTCCCTGGAGATAAATCAATATTACACATGTGCAATGTCTGCACGCCAGGCTGGTTGAATCCTTGTTCAGGTTTGCTATATTCATGCACTATTTTTGAGTTCTGTATCTTAATCTTTATATTATTCAACGTGGAGAGTAATATTACGCTTTCTATGTCCTTATCAAATTGTCCTACGAGTGTTATAAATTACAACATTCGCTGCAGTAAATGATTTATTAAATAACTTGGACCAATTTAATGCTTCTGTCTCTCTAAGTTGTAACCCAGAACAGTGCTCCAAATACATACCAACAGCTAGCAACTATATCAAAATTTTACAACAAAATATAAGAAGTATCAATCGTAATTTCGATGAATTTTCAGTGCTTTTGTCTAGATTGAGCTTTAAATGCGACGTTTTGGTATTGTCGGAGTGCTGGCTCCGTCAGGTATCTAATCTTCCTGTTATAAACGGTTATAATTCCTATAAAACGAGTCGAACTTTGAATCAAAATGATGGAGTGGTAGTCATGGTCCGTAATGAACACTATTATACAATAGAAGAACCACTTCTTTGTGAATGCAACTGTTTGTTAATTAAATTTGGGACTAACACAGTTGTTGTGGCAATCTACAGACCACCGTCTTTTAGAAGTCTAGACTCCTTTCTGCAATCCTTTCACAACATTCTTGAGCAGTTAAAATCATTTCAAAATATAATCATAGTGGGAGACATTAATATAAATATATTAAATGCGGATTCCAGTGCCTCGTCATATTTAGACATTGCCTCATTTCACGGTCTACTTCCGGCACATTACTCACCTACTAGAGGTTATAGTTGCCTGGATCATGTTTTAGTCAAGAGCAAGTTACAATCCTATACATTTAATCTTCATACTTCAATTACTGATCACGACGCTGTTCTATTTTGTCTCAAGCATGGGGGCTCAAAAAAACCCATAAATAGTAGAGAAGTCAGAAAGTTGGACTGGACCGGGATCATCACTGACTGCTCAAAATTGGATTTTAGTCAAGTTTATGCTGAAAACGACTTAAACCTTGCAACCGAGAAATTCATCGAATTATTATCTAATTTAACACTACAACATACGTCGATCGTTAGGATGCCACGAAATAAAACTAATTTAAAACCCTGGATTACTTCAGGGCTACTGAAATGTATTAAAAATAGGGACAGTTTGCATATTAAAACTAAAAAAGAACCACGTAATGAAATACTAAATGTAACATATAAACGATATAGAAACTATTGCAACAATCTTCTTAAAAAATTAAAACGACAGTATGAAGAAAACCAATTGAATGTGGCTAAAGGTAACTCCAAATTGCTATGGGATGCTATTAAATCTATAACGAACTCCAATAAATGTCATAAATCTCCTGAAGAACTATTACACACACATCACAGCCCTCAATCATCTATCAATCATGTTAATACCTTCTTTTCAACTGTTGGTAAGATATTGGCTCAACGCATACCCTCGAATGTTCCACCTTTCAATAACACCTCCGTAGTTAAAGATACCTCCCCTAGCAACTCATTCGCACTACTCAAAGTGGATACTGAAGAGGTTAAAACTGTAATCCTGAATTTAAAGAGAGAATGCTCACCTGGATGGGACACAATCTCATCTATGCTACTACAACACGTTGTGGATTTGGTAGCTCCTGTTATCACTTATCTCATAAATCGTTGCTTTGACACAGGTGTGTTTCCTAAAGCACTGAAAAAATCAATCGTTATCCCCCTATATAAGGCTGGGGATACGGGCTGTGTCAACAACTATAGGCCCATCTCTATCCTTTCTTCACTATCGAAAGTTTTCGAGCGTACTATTAATCAAAGGCTAATAAATTTCTTAGAATCAAATAAAATCCTTGCAGAAACGCAATACGGATTTCGAGCCCGCAAGTCCACGGATGAGGCCGTTCACACTTTTACTGACTTCGTGGTAAGAAATATGGACAATAACAAAAAATGTTTAACAATCTTTCTCGATCTTGCTAAAGCTTTTGACACAGTCTCTATCCCCACCCTAATTCAGAAACTGGATAAAATGGGAATACGAGGAAATGAATTGAAATTAATGTCCGATTATTTGTCAGATCGTACACAGCGCGTTAAAATCGGGAACCATTTGAGTGATGAACTTCCTATTGAGCACGGCGTACCACAGGGCAGTATTCTTGGCCCTACTCTGTTTCTATGTTACATAAATGAGCTATGTCAACTTAAACTAAAAAATTGCAAAATAATATCATACGCAGACGACACAACTTTAACTTTCATTGGTGATTCTTGGGAGAGGGTATATTCACTGGCTCAATTGGGTCTAAGTACGGTTTGCCACTGGCTCGCTGCAAACTCGCTCACACTTAATGCTGATAAAACTAAATATATTCCATTTTCAATCAGGAGCATTAAAAACTTCTTCCAAAATAAACCTCCCCTAGTTGTGCATCAGTGTTGTTTTCCTCCCTTGAATCAATGCAGCTGCTCGAGTGTACAGCCGACACGGAGTATTCGCTATCTGGGTGTTGCCATTGATAGAGGGTTATCTTTTGATGAACACATTCACAACTTATGTAAAAGAGTGCGGAAACTTACTTATATTTTTAAACAGCTTAGACAGGTCGCCAATGGTAAAACACTTAAAATGGTATACTTCGCACTTGTTCAATCCATATTGACATATTGTGTAACAGCTTGGGGAGGTGCCGGTAAAACAAAAATGTTGGAATTAGAAAGAGCTCAAAGATTGATTCTAAAAGTAGGCCTCTCAAAACCACGACTCTTCCCCACTACCGCCTTGTATCAGGAAGCCGAGGTTTTAACAGTACGCCAATTATACATCCTCTCCACTATTCTGAGACAACATTCGGATTCATCTTCTTTCGATCTCTCAAAATTAACAACGAGAAGGCAGTATGCAATATGTAATACCATTAAAGTGAAATCAGGTTTTGCCCAAAAATTTTATATTTTCCGAGGCCCTGAGCTGTACAATAAGTTAAACAAAGAAACAGGTATTTTTAATTACAGCAAAACTAAAAGTAAACGGGTACTAACAAACTGGCTACTTAAATTGAACTACACTAAAACAGAAGAGTTACTAGTTATAAAAATTTAATAGGAATTAAAAAGAAATATCCTTCATTTGTCATACATTTTAATTATTTAGATAATGATCCCACTCACGTTATACCCTTTCATTCTAACTATACTCTAACACACACACCAATACAGACAAACACACACACGCACACAGGCATACAGATAAATTCACCAGGCAAACACACACACACGCACACATATACAGACAAACATATTAAACGCACCTACATCCCACACGCACCTAATTCTCCACATCTTGTCTCCACTACACTTCACACAAACTTAAGGTTCTATTAATATTTTGTTATTAAATTATATTGTTTTGTTCTTTCCATCAAATATCCATATATGTATATCTATAATTACAATAACTAGACACCAGTATACCTAGTTATTTTAATAACCAATTAATGTAATTTTTGCCTATAGGGGGGAGTCCCTGGTGTCCTAAAATACAAGTTTAGGCTTAGTTTAGGCACCAGTCTCCCACAAATAAATATAGCGATCATTTTCAATTAATTGCATGTGTTAGTTTATAAGTATTATTTGTGGAAGAAAAATAAACATTTTTTTTTTTTTTTTTATTTTTTTTATCAAAATCAACCAGTGAGGAAGATAAGATGTTCCTGGTAATTTATCAGTACCGAAGACTGAGGAGAGGAAGGCTGGTAAACTTATACTTGAAATTTTGCGGACGCCGAGGCCGCCCAAGCGAATGGAAAGCGTGGCTTGTTGCCATGCTCGGTCGTCCAGGGCCACATTTAGGATAGATGAAAGTGTGTTTTTTTATAATTTGGTCTACTTTTTCTAAAAGGTTTGGGTGTTTCCATAAATGAGAGGAGCGAAGGCTATAAGTAAATTTTGATCCAAAGCAACAATATTGGATAAGTGTGTAGGCCGAATGCAGTAGTTACTTAGTAGTTTGAATTGGTTGTATATCGGTTTGCACAGAATTGTAAATGAGAATTGAACTGAATGTAGCAAGATCTCACGTGTGTTGCAATAAACAATCACACTAAAAAAAAATATATAAGAACTTAGCAAATGACTTTATGTGTCGTTATCTAACATGCTGCACATTCCATTAACGCAATTGCAATCGCAGTACAAAACAGACGCAGAAATCTGAAATGAAATATAGCTTGAAGATAGGTACAAGCTACATTTAACCAGCTTGAAGCCATTACTAAAATATCAGTCTAAAATTGTTTCATTGTAAAGCAAACGCCACATCACAAGTAGGTGGAGACAGAATAAACACAGCATCAAGGTGTGTTATCTTTTCTTTCCGGTAAAGTTCAACCCGACTCCCGTAATAAAAGCAAAAGATATTAAATTTCCTGTAGCATGCATGCTCATAAAATTTGCGATATGTTAGTATAGCAGACCATTTGAGCGAGGATCCCTGAGACCGGGCGCGTTCAATACGCGTAATAAATTGTATTACATTATTAGTACTGTAATCGTGTTTGTGTAAGGATTCTAACTGCCTTGAAACGAGTAGATAATAATATTTTCAACATACTTGTTCATAAAGTGGCTCTAATTTTACCATAATTAGTCACATATATTACACCTGTAATCAAACTGTGACTTTTTCATTGCTATTATTCACAAGTGAGTTATAGAGTTACTTTTTTTTATTGGTTGAGTTGCTTTGTTCTTAAAAAAGTACCGATACAAAAAAGATCATAAACGTCATAATGGCGGGACCAACTCTTGTAATTGAAAGATTCTACCACGTATATTTAGCACCCATTTAGTACTATTTTGTACCCATCCTGAAATTTTTGTACAAAATACGGCATAAGCGGTATTTCACGATAACACTGGTCCCGCCATTATGACGCGTCATAATGACGAGACCATGTCTGTACTCAAAAACTACAACGAATTACATCATTCTGATCAAACCAGTATTTAGAACCCGATTTAGTACCTCCAAAAATCAGCAGTGGGTGGCGGAGATCTTAGTAGTTTCTTTACAAAATTATATTTTCATATTTGACATTTTCAACGCCTGAATAATTTAACGAGCAAAAATGCTTTAAGTAAAAAGTTGCAGCTACATTTCGTGCAGGCGATTTATTATTAATTATATTATATTATAACATTATGTTATTAAATAATATCGGTTAGACCAAGCAGGAAAATTATCCATAAGTTCTTCAACAACTTTCATAAACGTATTACTATAAATAATCGGTACATCCTACTGTTTAAATATATATACCTATTTATGTGAGGGTCAGTCTGCAACATAAATCTATAAAATAATATCTAATAATAATAATATATATAATGCGGCCAGTGGTAGCATCCAATCCATACTCATAATCTCTGTGTTTTGTAATTTATTTCTTGTAGTACAATTCTTGAGCTGTAGGTACTTATATATAATATTTCCAAAAAAAATAGTCAGGGTGTTAAAGGATCAGGGGGGTGACCATAAGCTCTTAGAGCGGTATCAATTTGAGATCGAGTAAGTGACAGATGTATACACGTCAGATACATCTGTCCCTTATTCGATCTCAAATTGATACCGCTCTAAGAGCTTATGGTCACCCCCCTGAGCCCATTTCGGGAATTTTAGTCTGTTTAGTTATGCACGCATTATGTAAAATGTACGTTATCTACATTGATTTCGTACATCTTATGTACGAAATCAATGTAGATAACTTTTTTACATATTTATGTGCGTAACTTGAAGTATTACATAGTTTTTGTTTCATCGCAGTCGATTCACTTTATCAAAAGATATATGAATTTAAAGTGTTCAAGAAGTAAAATATCACAACACACGCAATTCAGATACTCGGGCAGTTGAACTCCATATTCGATAGATGGCGTTGTGCATTTGATGTCATTTTCAGAATGGCGGTGTTAAGATTATCCACGGAAGAATGACTCTAGAAATAAAATTGATACGTAGGGTAGGTTATGTAGATGACGGGAGCAAAGCCGCGGGCACAGCTAGTTACAAAATAAGGATATAATATATATATATATATAAATAAACAAATCGTTAAAAGGCGGGCTATGCGCCATAAGCCATAAATATATTGTTGGGTTTGGGTCGTAAAAGGAAGCATTTTTAGTTTGGTGTTTAATTTGGTGCAAGGTTCCTAATTTGGGAAAATGTTTTGGTTCAACATCATTGTATTCCATCATCGAATCAGCTAGATATCGATGAATAGATAGTGCGGAATCTGTTTTCATTTTTGCGCTTAGAGCCGAGCGTTTTAAGGGTGATATTTTAAGTTTTCTCGAAAGTTTATGATTGAATTTATTAATAACACTTTACTCCACTCACTTCAACTCCTGTCAACTGCCTACCTACCTAGGTAGGTAGGTAGGCAGTTGACGGTAGGTAGGATAGGGTAGGGTAGGTACCCTAACCTTCCTACCCACGATGCCGTCCAAGCGGCACCGCAACCTACTTGTTGGCCGCCACGTCGTCGGCTTATCGGCAAAAGCCCTGACGAGCGGCCTCTCCTCGGGTTTTTCCTACTAAGAAACCCCGGTGACCTACCAATCATCATATTAGCCGAAAGACGTCCACTGCTGGACATAGGCCTCCCCCAAGCGTCGCCACATTGACCGGTCCCGTGCGTCTCGTAACCAGCGGATCCCCGCAAACTTCACCAGGTCATCGGTCCACCTGGTGGGAGGCCTTCCAACGCAACGTCTTCAGATAACCCGGCTTCGGGTTCGGCTATCTTCTCGTCGGTCCGGAGTGTTCGCGTGTTGTATGTTCCCAGGTCCAGTCGTCGGTGTAGCCGGGTCATTACATATTGATTGCCCCAAAGCGGAACAATGTATTTAAAAAAAAAAAAAAAAAAATAGAATAGTAAAATTAAAAAAAGTCAATCGTACGTCATTCCACATTGCATTATGTATGCAGAAATATAATTTAGTGAGTTGTTTAATAAACACATCAACACGGTCTAGGGATATTTCATACTCAATTAAATAACTCGAAAAGTACTGGCCGCATTGGAATCTTTTATACACCGATTTGTTTGTAATTTATCTCAGACTAATTCCAAATTAAAATTTTTGAAAATTCTTTTGTTTCGGTGGCATAAAAATGTCTTGATGTGTAGGAGAGGGAATTTTCATTTGTGCGAAATTTAGAAAACAATACGAATTACGTTTAGTTACAGTTTTTTTTCATTTTTAAACGAAAGATAAAGTTAAAATTGAGGTATTGTAACCATGCAACGCCAACATTTGACGAGGGCGGAGATGTTACGAGCTGTGGGAATGCTGGAAGCTGGGTCTGTTCAGCGTAATGTTGCTGAGGCCATAGGGACCCACCAAAATGTAATTTCAAGATTGTGGACACGCTATCGTGCCACAGGTGAAGTAGCGGAGAGTCACCGGGGGCCAAGTCGCATCACTACCCCCAGATATGACCGATTTTTGCAAATTACTGCGCGAGCTCAACCAAATGCAACGGCGACTCAATTGGTCCAAAGGCTGCGAGTGGAACACCAAGTGCTTGTGAGTGACCAAACTGTAAGAAGGCGACTGCATGAAAGCAATCTACGCTCTCGTAGACCACTCCGGGTCCCACCTTTACGGAGAGGCAATCGTGGACGACGATTAGAATGGGTTCGGAACCACGTGGACTGGGGCCGTGAGCAATGGTCCAATGTGCTGTTCACGGATGAATCCAGGTTCGGCTTCCATCCAAATTCACGAAGGACGCGTGTTTGGCGAGTCCATGGACGATGGAGCCGTCTTCAGAACCCTCAGGAAGTTCATCCATACCAAGGAGGAACAATTATGGTTTGGGCAGGAATTCGTCTTGGAGGACGAAAGGATCTCGTTTGGGTGCGGGGCAATATGACGGCAGATCGATACGTCCAACAGGTGCTGGGGCCCGTAATCTTGCCCCACAGAACACAAATGGGGCAAGATTTCCTGCTCATGCACGACAATGCCCGGGCACACACGGCGAGAACGGTAGCAGCTTGGTTACATACACACAATGTTAGGGCCTTAGACTGGCCTGCTCAATCGCCTGATCTAAATCCCATTGAGCATGCGTGGGATATCCCAAGCTGCAAAGAAGAGCTCTGAAGGAAGTTCCTGAAAATCTGGCTACAGAAGATCAACTTTTTGCGCACCTCAGAAGGACATGGGACAATATTCCGCAGCAAGACATTGACAACCTTGTTCTGAGCATGCCGAATCGTTGCCGATGTGTTATGAACATCATGGGCGGTTTCTCAGACTACTAACTTCAAGTTTATAAACACAAATTAAATGATTTTTCTATTTTTTTCAGTTTTTACTCATAAATTAAAAGTTAATTCATATACGGTTTCCGTCTATGCTTAATTTTTTTTCCATAAAATCCTGAAATTTTAATCGAAGTACCTTAACCATTATTAAAAAATGGTAGAATATTAAATAACGTATCTTTTAAATATATACATGTCATATAAATAATTAACACATTGATAGTAATTCGCTTTTTTAAAAGTATCCCTAGACCGTGTTGATGTGTGTATAATTAAGTGAGTTGTTTTATTTAGTTGTTGTTGTTGTTTTTGTTTAATATGTAAAAAGAAATTTGTTTATGTAAGACTAACTTATTTCCACCATGACCTTTACTGTTATATATCATTGAAAAACTAATAAAAATCGTTCTTACATAATATGACAGTATAACCCGGGCCAATAAAGAAATTTGAAGATCTTAGTAGATGGCTTTTCGTCTCACTCATTCAAGTAACAGAGAAGTTCAAAGTGGCTCTATTTGCTTACTACATACTAAATGTTTTCTTTATTGACACAGGTTATAATATTTCAATTTTGAGTAAAGCTGTCCTCCGCGGTTCGCTCCCGTCAGCTGGTGACCTACCCTATCCTACCTACCTACCCTTTCTTACCTACCTATCCTATCCTACCTACCTACCCTATCTACCAATTTGCTTTCTTTTTGTCTAAAACTATCTTCGCATTTATTGCCGTTTTAATAAAACCGGTTTAAGGCACATCGGTTGGATATTTTTAAAGTTTATAACGGACATAGATAGGTAGAAACATTTATTGTGTTTTACATATTAAGATTTGTGTTGCAGAATGATCGTCGCGTAAAAAGGTAGTTATATATATACATATTTAAAAAGTGGGATGTACAGATTATTTTTAGTAATACCTTTATAAAATATGTTAAAGAACGTATAATAATATTTTTCCTGCCTTGGCCTAACCGACATCTAATATCATAATGTTACTTAATAATATAATTAATTATAACGCGTCTGCATGAAATGTAGTTGCAACTTTTTACTTAAAGCATTTTTGCTCGTTAAATTATTCAGGCGTAGAAAATGTCAAATATGAAAATATAATTTTGTAAAGAAACTACTAAGATCTCCGCCACCCACTGCTGATTTTTGGAGGTACTAAATCGGGTTCTAAATACTGGTTTGATCAGAATGATGTAATTCGTTGTAGTTTTCGAGTACAGACATGGTCTCGTCATTATGACGCGTCATAATGGCGGGACCAGTGTTATCGTGAAATACCGCTTATGCCGTATTTTGTACAAAAATTTCAGGATGGGTACAAAATAGTACTAAATGGGTGCTAAATATACGTGGTAGAATCTTTCAATTACAAGAGTTGGTCCCGCCATTATGACGTTTATAAAAGATCGTGCTCAATAGTACAAATAAATTATTAATGTACATATTTGCTCATTTCATGCAGCAAATTATATTTAAATAGATAATTTCATCTTGTGACGTACAATTATATTATTAATAAATAAAACGTTCACTCAAATATGACTTTTGTTTTCTCTGTAATAAAGAAAACTTGACTTTCCCCATTTTGTTCGTAGCTAAAACGCTATCGGCGAAAAGCCAAATAAAGAAACCTTATTATTTAAGTCTATGGCCGATCGCCATTGTTAGATGCGTGCGCATAGGAAAACTGATTAATTTTTCCTATGCGCACGTTGAAAATGATTTTTTAGTATTATTTTCTTCACAAGCGTGTTGAAAGACGTCGTATGATACACGTGTGTATTGATGATTACCGTCCTCGGCTCTCTTAAGACTCTAACCTGACGGCTCGGGTCTCAATGGCGCCTCAGCGGTAATCACCAACATTACACACTTGTACCATAATGTACAATATCATTGTGTCCGATGCGAGTAATTAAGCGGCAAAGGCACGGCTTAGCGTATGCGGTATGCACGCACGATTAACTGAACTGAAACGTGATGTATGTTTTAGCGGCCTGTAATACCTTTGTACGAGTCCATTGTGTAACATTGCGGTGTAGTTTTGATGCGTTTGTAAATCACGCCTTTATTTTTTACTCGACTGCCAAACCCAATAATGTTTATGTTAATATTTTTAGCAGTGAATCAAAATGTTCTAGATATCTATGTTTATAATGCTGGCTGTACAAAATATATAGTAACAAAAATACCGTAAGCAATGAAGGGTTATTAAAGAACATTCTATTCAAAAAACAAAACCTTGCTTTTCTGTTATTAGAAATCGCTTTGAATATCCTCGATACGTTTCAATTAAAGCAAACTGTTGATATTCAAAGCTATTTGCAACGTTTATTTGTTACTCGATTGTTTCAAATGTTTAAATCGAAATACACTGTTAGGATTGTTTCACGGAATTTCATCACACCTTCGGCAATTGAGAAACATTTGAAACGGCGCGTTGGCAGTCATACTTCCTTCCTTCTCAGTAGAGGTACAATGGAATCTGTTTTCCAAGCTTTCAAGGTTCGGGAAAAGAAACCCTAACAAAGCAAAATAATTTTCCGAAAATGTTTAACGCGTTTTTAACGCACTCCGTAAATAAAACAAAGACAATTTTATGATTCTCACGTGTATTTTTTCAAACTTGTATTCCTATACAGAATAGGATTTTATTCTGTAGCTATGTATTATTTTTAAAAATAGAATTTGAAAAGCTTTTCATTCTATTCGGAGAAAAACTGATGAACTCAAAATACTGGTCGGCTTTGTTTTTTTTTCACCATTACGCCTTCCAGCCCTTTTTTTTCCATATTTTCTCGTTTCTGTTTTCTCGGAAATATTTGGAAGATAGATGAAATACTAGTGGATTTTCAAGTAATTTCGCCAGCGTCGAAGTAATAAAAAATGTTCATCGGTGTTCTAAGTTTCACTCAAATCCATGTTTTGTAGACTTTTCCATTTAATTTTAATGTGAGGTCAAACGAACGTAATTTCGTGATTTGTGACTCGCGTAGTTTAAATTCAACCGAAACATTTAACTCATTTGCGTGGCCGTGTGGCACAAACAAGGCTTCTGTGTGAAAAGGAATGCATGAATTACTTTCGTTTGGCTTTACACTAACAGCAATTATTGCAAGTAGGATTAGTTTAGTAGGAAGTAAGTGGGATTCCAACGAGTGCGTTACGATTGACCGAAGGTTCGCCGATTGTTTGTTTTCCCGAAGAACGGTCTCCCAAATTGCCTTAAGAACAGGGGGGTGACCATAAGCTCTTAGAGCGGTATCAATTTGATATCGAGTAAGTGACAGATGTATACAAGTCATATACATCTGTCCCTTATTCGATCTCAAATTGATACCGCTCTAAGAGCTTATGTTCACCACCCTGTTGTTCAAACGAACACACGTTTTGAACATCTACAGATGGCAATCTGAGTAGATGAGGAGGTACCTAAGTATCGGTACCTAACTTCTATATATAAGTTTACACGATGTAGCAGGTGCTAGGAACATAACTTAGAACTTCGAACTCTCCCGCGTAAATTTCACCTGTTCGCACTGAACGCTGTTGTCAACAAATGACAGATCTAGTGGCCATTTATCAGACCTATTTCATCTATTTGTCTACTAACCGATTTTAACCCTGTTGTCCTTATGGACTTTATTTTTCACTAACTGCCACCTGCGGCTCTGCCCGCGTGGAATTAGTGCATCGCCTAGTATTATTATAAATACTAGACACAATTACATACCGTGTATACTCGTAGTAAAGTAACTAAGACTACAAATAAATACATTTAAACCAAAAACTACTCACTACCTAAACCTACAAATATACTTAACTAAAACATGGCGTCAAAAAACTCCTCCACATCGCTGTCCACTGGTAATGTACCCAAAAGGCTGGCAGCATTGCCACGTTGTATGGCAATGCTTAATCTCTGACCAAGGTAAAAGCCTTGGGTCACGCGAAGTGTCAACTAGGCGTTTGGAGAGATCTTTAAACAAAGCGTGAGCACTCGGACCCCATAAAATCATTAATCACGGACCAAGAGTTTCAACCTCAACCGGCTCGAAAATATAACTACCGATGAGATTTTTATATTTCCGCCGCTTGAGGTTCTCTGCAGCCGCAGCGGCAGCGCCAGCACAGCTCGACGAGCTAGAAAGATGAGATGGCACAAGAGTATCGACACAAGTAGCGTCCCACACTAAAGGCCTACCCATCTTCCATGGAAACAAACACAACCCGTCAGGTCTTTTGCCATCGTCGCGTGCCAGGCCATGTGGTTCTAATACGGCCGGAACGCCGACGGTGACGAGAGCACGTCGGATGATGTCGTTTAAGTTTCCGTGCCGAGCTATGCGACCCGCACTTCGGCTGCATGAAAGACCGTGGTGACCGAGGCTGTTGACAACTTCGCCACAGTGGCAACGATGAGGAGTACAACAAGGAGCGCCAAGTCGTAGGGAAGCAGCGAGGCGAAAAGTAGTGTCGTCAAATAAGGTGCCTATGTTCGACGACGGTAGTGCGTGAAGCCAGAGGCCCGACTCCCACTCACCCACAGCCAGCAGGCGAGCGCGCTCGGCAGGTGTGGCAGAAGTAGCAATTTGGTGCTCCTGAACTGCTAAAGTTGTACACCAACCTTTGTGCGTGAGAGTAACAACCATCCATTCAGACTAACTTTAAAAAAACTATTCGCTCTATCTATGTAACTTAGTTGTAGTAGGAATGAAAAAATTTCAGAATTATTCCTTGAGAATAAAACCTAAGAGCTTTTTGACTCTTAGGAACATAACACCTAAGTTAGTAATCTCCTAAATTCCTTAAACCTGTCAATGTTTTCAAATAAATCTTCGTTTCAGCGTTGCAGTATAAATGGAAAACGCGACATTTTGTAGAAACACTTAACGTCCCGAAGGACATGCAAATTTTGGAGTGGGTACAGTCCGACCCGAATCACTTAAGCAGTTCATGGCGTTCCAAACAGTTTTCATTTTATTCTGAAACAAGCTTCTGCCCGCGGCTTCACTCGCGTGAAAAGTGTTTTATTATCCCAAGAGAAAATTATATCGGGATAACATGTATTCTATTTATTTATTTATGTACACACAAAACACTTTACAGAGAAAAGAAAGAATACAGATATCAGAGCACAAAGGTACTGCTTATTTCAATAGAAATTTCCTCCAGCAGACCTGTTAAAGGATAGTTGGATGATAGATGAAGACACCCTCACTAACATTTCACACTTACTCATCTTAACTGTTTTTCTGCACTGCCGTTGTTAATAAGTTTCTCTATTTTGTCGATTTTGTGTTTACTATCATTAAATTTTTTTGTAATTAATTGCCTTTGCTAAGTAGCGCTAGCAGGACTTGTATGAATAAAAACTAAGTGTAATGTTTAGGTCACCAAGACACAGGCTGCGTCTAGTTTGGGACCCGTTGCTAAATTGTAATGGTCATTGTTAGTTTTAATTTCTTACCACAATGGGTTTTGTCATCATGTTATAACTGTGCACGTTAAATAAATGAATTTGAACACCGTGTGTATAAAGTAATAAGGAAACCTATTTTTTTTTTTTTGAGATGGGTTTGCTCTTGACTATAGTCTAGGTCAGAGGTGACAGAGACAGAGACGACGATGGAGTGAGCTTACCCAGAAGAAGCCTGTTCACTCTAATTTATCTATTCTATGTGTTAATCGAGGTTATAAACTATACCAAATCCATTTCGCCTTGTTTGATTGAATCACAAACATACAAACCTTCGCATTTATTATATTAGTAGAATCTCTTGAGTACACAGTATGAGAATGATGGTAAACATTTACTGAATGTTACGAACATTTTCAAAATTAATCTGTTGTATATTGTTAAACGTAAGACATAAGATGTTATTAGTACAACAATATTAAAGTTTTAATATGCCCGGGCTGTGTATAATACGATTACGTAGCTGAAATCTGACATCGTTTAATCAAGCACCAATTACGAAGTTCGGTACAAGACCTCACTTAGACTAGCTTCAAGAGCTTAGCGGGAAAAACGTCAGTACAAAAATACGTTTGACTTAAGGTCCAGTTTTTTGATCCGTATATAACCCAACTAATGGTTTAATATGCTGACCAGTGGTTGCAAACCGACCTCTGCTCGGTTGAAAATATAATAAAAATGAAACCTAGCTAGATCGATTTGTCGCCCCCAAACCCCCTGCATACTAAATTTCATGAAAATTGTCGGAGCCGTTTCCGAGATTCAGATTGTATTTATTTATTAACACGTACATTTATATATATACATACATATAAATGTACGTATATATATAATCTGAATCTCCCCTGAATCTACCCTACCCTACCCTATTTATAGTTATTAGATTAGATAAATGTGAAAGTTTGGATGGGTGGATGCATACATCCACCCATCCAAACTTTCACATTTATCCAGCCGTTCTGGCGTGATTGTGTAACAAACATATTTGTTACACAATCACGCCAGAACGGCTGAACAGATCTGGATGAAATATGACGCAGATATAGATTATAGTCTGGAATAGCACATAGGCTACTTTGCATCCTGGTATAATGTTCCCTGGGAATAAGAAAACACTTTTCAGGCGGGCGATGCCGTTCGCAGAAGCTAGTGGTCGTATAAGTTGGAGAGTTAATTATTTGATCATCTGTTACACTAACAATTAAAGTATAAAAGCATTTTACTGAAATTTTGTAGTATTGGTTAGCATATTTAACCATTGGTTGAGTTAACTTCGAATAAAAATCTGGGCCTTAATAAAGCTAGCTTAGAAGGTGTTGATTTTAACTGGCCAAACTTCAGCATTCGTTTTCCATCAAAACTTTTCACATTGGGACCCATTTTACTTGTGTACAAACCTTCGTCGAGTTTCTTTTACTTACGGAGATAAGAAGATAATAACTTATTTTCAAGTTTCTCGCGCCTGTCAGAAAGTATACAGTATAAAGTTGACTTCTTTTTAGGGTTCCGTACTCAAAGGGTAAAAACGGGACTCTATTATTAAGACTCCATGCACAGCCTGTCTGTCTGTCACCAGGCCTCAGTATATCAGTTAAAATTTTCAAAGGTGATGTATTTCTGTTGCCGCTATAACAACAAATACTAAAAACAGAATAAAAAAATATTTAAGCGGGGCGCCCATACAACAAACGTGATTTTTTTGCCGTTTTTTGCGATAGTGGTACGGAATCCTTCCAGCGCGAGTCCGACTCGAACTTGGCCGGATTTTTTTTCAATAACAAAACGAGAGAAATGTAGGTAATCCGATTGTCTGTAATCACAGGTTACCAATCGTACGAAAAGATAGACAAAATGTTGGAGTGTGGTGAAGAAAAATAAAAACATACGTCTGTATATTCACTAAGCCTCTATAGAAGTTGTTTGGCGGGTGCAATTATTTTACGATTTTAAAGGTACCAGTCATATTTGTAGATATTGGCTATTAAGACGACGACTAACGCCAACGACCTTGAGGGAACAAAACGCGCACTCGTTTCACACCCGCGCGACCCGAAATTTAGTAGTTTTTTGTACTTTCCTTATTATTCTATGACTTAAAAAAAAAGCCTCAGATCAAAATGTAGATAATTAAATTGTCTTTGAGATGGTGTCGATTTCATTAAAAAACGTCCAGCGGTTTTGGTGTGATTGTCGTGTTTTTGTCCGTTTTAGACATAACTTTACAAATTAATTACACTATGTGATACGAATAAAACTCAAAATTTGCTCAGATCAAATTATTAAGAAAATAGTCTAATATAACATATATTTTTTTCAAAAGAATACGACTAGCCATTTAGACGTGATTCTCATTTTAAAATCAGCTACTCAAGGGAATCGGCGCCTTAATAGATACGAATCACGTTTGTCCTATGTCAATGGTCTGATGTGCGTGGATGAAAATAATGTTTAAAGAAACATTTTCTATCGTAAGCACCTACATAAATACAGTTAGAATGAAAAACTTGATGTTTGGATTAAACAAAAAAACCATTCAAATATTTCAAAAGACCTACAGTTTTTCATGATTTGAAACTTACACTGCTGGCCTTTGTAACAAGCAATGCATTTTCTTTCACTGATTCTCATATTGTACACAAAGTGAACAGACCGAACCATACAAATATTAGTAGAACAATGAATAATCTATACTATAATAAATAATATAATTATTTTAATGTAATATTATAAAGAGGAAAGATTATTTTGTTTGTTTGTATGTTTTTTTGCGAATAGGCTCCGAAACTACAAGACCGATTTGAAAAATTCTTTCACCAATAAAAAGCTACATTATTCCTGAGTGACATAGGCTATTTATTAATCCCAAAAATGGGTCCTGTGGGATGGTCCACGGGAGCGAAGCCGCGGGCAACAGCTAGAAATATTATAAAGAGGAAAGATTTTTTTGTTTGTTTGTTTGTACCGAATAAATAGGCTCCGAAACTACTGGACCGATTCAAAAAATTCTTTCACCAATAGAATGCTACATTATGCCTGAGTAACAGAGGTTATTTTTTAATCCCGAAAACGGGTCCTGTGGGGTGGTCCACGGGAGCGAAGCCGCGGGGAACAGCTAGTTAATTATATAACTATTGCAGAGCGCTAATGAAGCAAAGTTTTCATTGAGCTAATTAAAAAGCTTGCATTATTGAGTGGGTGCTGTTAAAGTTTCATTAGTGCATTTTCATAGGTTCCGGTAAAACAGTTTCAACTTATTGTTATTACTATCCGGTTTCCAAGTAAATGTTAGATATAATGTTGGAATACTAACATATGTACAGTTACATCCTGAATATAAAAGGAGGCGAGTATGAGGGCTATTATGTACTACGCAAAACCAGATAAATAATAAGCGTATGCGCTATAATAGGATTTTATTTCCAAATTTTACACTACAGATCTAAGTAAAACCTGCCTAAATTCTGTATGTAGTTTTGCAAGCCTTCATACTGTAAGGCTTCCTTCAACAGGCAACCTTCGCAGTATCTAAATTCACTGATGAAGATAAGAAGGTTCCATAATTGGTTTTAAGTCTACTATAATCAATATTTACGACGTGGTACTACCTTACGGTACCTACTGTCTCATACCCTTGATGGAGCATTATTCTTTGATCGTGTAGGTGTGTTTCAGTATTTTTATATAGTTTACCCTTTGACCTATTTGTAAAAGCAGTTGTTTTGTACGTTAATAATTATGTAGGTATCCTAAGGTCAGGCTTTCAAATTTAAGACTGCACGTGAGGACTTTCAGTAGGTATTTTTCAGAACACATCAAAGTGTTAAATTATTAATAGCTTTCAACTCTTCACAGATTCATGAGTGAATCGTGGCAACGCTCCAGAGATCGTTCTGTGTGGTACTTCTTAAACCGACCACAAACAGCTTAAGAACGCTTATTAACAAAGCCGGGGTCTATCTTTCATAACAGCACCTAATCACAATGTAAACATCACGCTATTTCTTTTATTATAGACCTTATTTTGCAGGGATTAAAGGCTACAATATAACACGGTAGTGTGGGAGATAACGAAAACAAATGACTATCTAGATAAGATGACAAGCGTGCCGTATGTAACAATGCACGTTGTAGTATAGAGTAGTAAAACAATGCAGATTGTAATGTCGCATGTAATAGGTAAACTGCGTTTATAAATAGATCTTTCCTCCATTACATTTTCAATACAGTATATGTACCACTATCACGGGTCACTGCTCGCTAAACAAACACTTCCGCACAATAGGCATAATGGACAGACCTCTGTGCAGGCCGTGCAGGGAGGCTGAGGAAACCGTTGCATCCTGAATGCACAAGCGTCACCCTGCTTAAAACACAAACCCTCGGGTCACCCAGATCTTACACAGATGTTCTAAGCAAACCTTTGAATAACTTCTGGAGGAAGGTGGGCTGGTTGGAATAACCACCAAACGGCCGCCATGGCCCACGCGCAATGATCCATCTGAAGGACTCAGTGCGGCAACCAAATCCTTAACATAGAACTGTACATGTAAACCGACGTTTCATTTAGTGAATGGCTAGCTGTTTTGCAAGTGCTTGGTTTTAAATTATACTATTGCAAATCTCAGAATTTATATCCCCGATACAGTAAAGTGTGTAGAATTATAATTCCCAAATTAAAAATAACAAATTATTTACCATCCAGGGACAGTTAGCATAAAATAACTAGTGTTTGCCGAAATGTAGGTGGATCTTGATACTTCTGTGCTTATTTAGGAACTCAAATAACTATACCTACTCCTACACCAAACTCTATTCGCTGGAGCAAAAAATAAAAGGTAAACAAACAAACGTCAAACGGTTATAATCCGAAAATATTTAAAAATACAACCTTACAACGCAAAATGGTTACTTTTGTAGCACTCTTTAATTTATTATCATAATAGTTCCGAACTCAAGCTTTCGAGATGCTTTTTAATGTCGACTATTGGTTTTATTTTGAATAATACCATGTTTTTTGTTTATTATATTAAAAATATTGATGATGTTGTAAAATACAGATAGGAAAATAATAATTTAAATGTTTGACATAATTGTGCATGTGTGTGTTTGCTTGTTGTATGAACATCTTCTCATTATATTCTTTATTTTGTACTAGCTGTGAACAAAGTTTACGACTGGACACAAAAGTGGAAGATCAAACAGAATGAGTCAAAATCGATTCACATTGACTTCACTAATAAACACTGCGATTACCACACAGTCTATATAAACGGCATGCAAGTGCCTTATGCGAATACAGCCAAAAAATACATTGGCATAACTCTTGACGCCAAGTTGCGTTGGAAAGCTCACGTCAAAAAGAAAAGATAGGACCGCGAGATACGGTACAAACATATGTATTGGTTAATTGGAAGAAAATCCTGTCTATCAATACACAATAAAATTATAATATACTAGCTGTTGCCCGCAGCTTTGCTCCCGTGGACCACCCCACAAGACCCATTTTCGGGATTAAAAAATAGCCTATGTCACTCAGGCATAAAGTAGCTTTCTATTTGTGAAAGAAGTTTCAGGTCCAGTAGTTTCGGAGCCTATTCGGTACAAACAAACAAACAAAAAAATCTTTACTCTTTATAATATTATCATTTATTATATTATATATAGTATAGATTTAGTGACAGCAGACAAGACACGGTAAAAACCTTTTATATGGTTTGTTTACCTTTTATTTTTTGCCGCAGTGAATAGGGTATAGGTCTCCTTTTAACATGTCTCTTGGGAATAAAAAGCCTGATCACAATGAAAGGTTATTAATATCTGCAGTTAGATGCTGCAACCCACCTACTTTATCGAACCCCTAGAGCCTTTAATAACACACGGGAAGTATGGGGGACGCTTATAAATAGCCCTGGACAACGCATATATCACATATAAACATATCCCACGAGAACCGTACATTTTTTCTGGATAAAATGTAGCCTATGTGCTATTCTAGACTATAATCTATCTCTGTGTCAAATTTCATCCAGATCTGTACATTCATTGTGTCGTGATTAAGTAACAAACATGCATCCATTCAAACCTTCTATAATATTATTAGTAAGAAGTAAGATGAAACACTAAATCATCTAACGAGTTACGAGACGCGTCTGTATAATTATTCATATTAAATACCTTTTAATATTGCATAAATAGAGCTATGGAGATACATATCTGTTTCACGATTCACGACTTGTGTAGGAGTGCTACTTTTGGGTATGAATAATACAAGCTATAGTTTGGCTTAAAAGTACTGTATTCAATTTTTTACTTCATGAAAAGCTTCAAAACTTGTAAAAGATTTACGGGCGGTAAAATCATCTACCATCGATTGGGACAGTCAACTAAATAGTTCAATTAACAACTTATCAAATATATTATATTATCTACTAATTAACAAAAAAAAACTTTTTCACAAAAAAATAAACCGTCTTCAAAAGCAAAACCCACATTGTTTTGTGAAAATGTTTTATTTCTCTATTTTTAGTTTTAGTATTCTATCACTAAAAAGTGAGCAAGTTCTATATATAGTAAGGTAAGTACCTAAAGGATTGACAAAATACCCATAATAACTCAATTTACACATTCGTGCTTTTTGTCGCTAAGGAGTTCGGTTGTATGTTCCATATCTTAAAAACTACTGAACCGATTTTGATAAACTTGCAGTATTCCTTAAGTTGAGAGATACCTAATTTAATAAAAAAGAATGGTTACGATCCGATAAGTAGTTTCAGAGAAGGACAAATATACATACATACGTATATGCAAACACACATACATACATTTAGAACCCCAATTAGAGTAAAATATGTCAATATTGGGCAATTTCAAAAATATTACATTACATAGACACGTTTTGAATATATTACTCGTACCTCCGTTTTTTGAAATCGGTAAAAAAGGAGATAATCAACAAAATTCAACGTATGTATGTTATATTGTTGGAACTGCACAATATTCACTATGTGGACTTCAAAACACGGTTTATTTTCTTGTGAAAAGATTTTTTAATGTCGTTAAAAATAAGAGGAGCCTTATATATTTTTACGAGCATAATGTGACCAAGTAAAATGTAATCCATTAAGCGCTCTTCACGCTTCCTACAGCTTGACTCATTCATACTCTCAAGTAAACACAGTCACTCTCAGCCAGATTAGCACAATGCAAACTTAATAAGACAAAGATTAGCTACAAGATTCTGCTTTCAAGCATCACGAAGGCTTTAATTGGCTACAGTATATTATACCAGTAATTCAGATGCTGCGATCCAAATGATGCGTTCCGCGATCCGTACTATTATTTATTTTGTGTCCGTACATAAGTTTGTGAAGATAATATGATAATATACTCGCAAATTGATTATAGTCCATTCGAAGATCAAAATAATCTAAACTAAACTCTGATTTTTAATTTCGTATTCTAAACTGACTTTTGGTGGGTTGCCACTTTATCGTTACATATAAATAGTGTCGTTGTCTGAGTGGTCCTAAATTGAAGAAGATCGAAAATGGAACTATATCACGGCAAAAAAATACATTTGTTAAAAAACTAGCGGCCCTATATTCTATGTTATGGGGTTTGGTTTCCGCACTTAGTCCTTCAGGTGGACCATTGTGCGTGGGCCATGGCGGCCGTTGGGTGGATTATTCCAACCAGCCCACCTCCCTCCAGAAGCTTATTAGGGCTCCTGGTTTCCTTAGAACGTCCGTGTAAGATCTGGGTGACCCGAGGGTTTGTGTTCTTATCTGTGTGACTCCTGTGCATTCAAAGAGAACATGCGCAACGGTTTCCTCAGTCTCCATGCATGCCCTGCACAGAGGACTGTCCGTTATGCCTATTGTGTGGAAGTGTTTGTTAAGTGAGCAGTGTCCCGTGATGGTCCCCGTCACCAGGCGCAGGCCATTTCTGTCCAGACGTAGCAGACGTCTGGTAAGACTACTGTCCAAAGATGGCAAAGCTTCTTTGGACTGCTTACAGCCCGGTGCCGAGGTCCACCAGTTTTCCGCCTGTATCTGAGTGAATTCCTTCAGCCACCTACGTATTTGGTTGAAGGGGATGGGTAAGACAGGTTCGGGTCCATAGACCACCGTGCTGGATCCTCGTCTCGCAAGCTCGTCAGCCGCGTCGTTGCCTAACGATCCGCTGTGTCCCTTTATCCATTGCAGTGTCACCGTGTTACGACTAGATACAGTAAGTTGTTCCAGTGCGTTGTGACATTCTAGTATTAATTTCGATGTAATATATTTTTTCCGTAAGGATTGGAGGACTGTGGCGCTGTCGGAGAGTATACGTATGTGGGTGTCCGTAACCCTCCTGGCTTCTAGGGCGTGGGCCGCCAGTATTATGCCCACACACTCCACCTGTTAGACGGTGTTGAATTTTCCTAGCGGTCTGGATATATTTATATTTAGGTCGTGTGAGAAGACTCCGACTCCGGTACCGGAGTCGTCGTAGTCACGTTGTTCTTCTGTAAGCGTTATGTCGTAGTGCCTTTGAAAGTGGTGTATTTTTGGGGCTTTGTCGCATGGCGATGCTAACATCGGTTTTCGCTTGATCGCGTCTTCTTTTATGCGTGTGTGCTTAATCCTGGAGTCCTTAGTTAGGGTACCTGATAGATGGAACTAGCGGCTCTTATTTAATTTCTTCTAATTTATGTCAGACTTCATTCTATAGATTCCATCGCATTTATTTCATTGTTGATTTCTTATTATTTACATTAATATTTTAAGTTAGTTCCGTCTCTGTAAACAAGTTCATAAATATTTCTCAAAACACTGAAAATCAAATTTTAGTCTAGCATTTTGAGGCCAAACAAACATTGATTTTCAGTTTGCTATTACGTCGGCTTAATTTTAACCTAAGTAGGTTAAAATTAATCCGACGAATTCAGACTAAGGTATATTCTTTCTAATTAAAAAAATATTTTTGAAATCGGACCACTCTACAAAAACATAATACATGTCGAGTGAGAACCTCCACCTTTTTTATCGTTGCCTAAAAATGTATTGTTTAGAAGCAATATCTTAAAGTATTGACACAGTTTCAAAATGTTTTCACTGTTAGAAAACTAAGCTGAGTACGATAAGCTTCTTTTTAGGTTGAAAAAATGTACGGTTCCTGTTGAATATTCGGTAACGGGAGCGAAGTCGTAGAAGAAAATAAGCATCGAATATTTAAATGTAACAACAGTCAAGGTTATTCTACTGATAATACATAAAAATAACAAGCATAACAATCCTAATAAAATAATCTAGGGTTTTAAAATATATATAAAAAACACGAAATACATAGAAAGTGTGAAAATTGCGTTTAGAGGCATCTAAGAAACTTCTGTTTTCTCCCAAGTTCATTAATTTAAGCGCAAGTCAACAAGTCATTTATAAGACTAGAAAAGGTTTACCGGTAAAATACTTCCCAACATTTACCAAGGTGCCGATAAAATAAACTTTTTCTCAATCGATGTTTATAATAGCAATTAATTTGACAAAATTAAAACATGTTCCGCTCGGTGCGAACTTTTGATCACAGACGAGAAAAATTAAAGAAGTAAGATCCGATGTCCCCGGTGTCCCAAATGCAAATGACCTATTTTCTAACTTAGTTGCTACATAGCAACAATAAAAAGGACAACAACCGTAATCAAAGACTGATAGTAGTCGCATAAAATATGGCACGTCTCTAAATCAGAGTAATCTTATAAGACTCACAATAATCGTTGCTTGTTTTTAGATATAATCGATTAATAATAATTTATAGGTAATAATTTATTTATTTATCCAAAAAAAATTTCAGAAGATTATCAGAAGTAAAACCTTATAGTGGCAGTGGGCAGTGGACGAACAGATGATTGATGGGGCGATAAGTTTTGTAATGTCGATGAAGATGTAGCGTTGAAAATCCTTCCACAAGATGTACCGATAACCTGGTGAAGGCTGCAGGTATCCACTGGATGCGAGACGCATAGGACCAGTATGTTCAGCAGTGGACTTCTTTCGGCTGAAATGATGATGACAATAAACCAAAGCAGACATCCTAAATTCCTAAAAAAAATTTTGAAACAATAATTACGAGTAGATATAATAAATATGTATCCAGAGATAATAATTAGACACAAATCGACATTGGAATAGCTCTCATTACAATGAGAGATTTTCATGTAACGTTGTTATGTAGTTGATTCAGATATAAATTGAAAACAATAATATCAGTCTCATGAATACGTTCCCACTAATGTATTATGTCGTGTTTGCCTATTGGACCAGTCATATCAATTGAGACCATTAGCCAGCTGTAACGTTGTCAACGAAGCTATCACTCCGTGTCAGTTCTAGCAATTGAAGCTTCATTATACTCTCCACTGAGATATTATGATCAGTTTAGTAGAAACATTGTAGGTCTATTATTAAAACATGTTTCTAAGATTTCAAATTGGTCTATTAAACACGAAGAATACTTCTGACCATGCCTTTTGTTTTGCCAGCCACGTCATTCTCGTGCACCCTAGTTTCAGACACGTCTTCATCATAATCATCATCATTTCAGCCAAAGACGTCTATTGCGGACCATAAGCCTAAGTGTCGCCATATCGACCCGGTCGTGTGCGTATCTTTTCCAATGGATTGCCACAACCTTAACCAGGTCCATCTAGTTACCACTTGTTCGATGTTATCTGGTAGCAAGCATGTGTTTTCTTTCAATTTTGTCTCGGTCGTTCAATAAAATTACGTACCCTGTTTGCCAACCGCTCTTCTAGTGACCTGTCCAATTGAATCATTAAATGGAAGTGAAAAAAACAGGTGATTTTCCAGTCACCCTTTTTATTTGTCATAGACCTTGGTCCGTTGCCGCATTTCGATGTTTCTGATCCGATGTTTTAAATTATTAATTTCGTTGGATGACAAACAAAATTGGATACCTAGTTTATATTTATTTCAGCCTTGAGGTCTGTCATATTCAATGCCTAACCAAGTTTATTACAACGCCTGAAGTTAGAAGTACAAAGAAATGTTTGTATTTTCATATTTCTTGTAATAAAATAAACAAACTTTGACATTTACTTGTTTATACTCGTAGTTTGATTAGTTTTGTTTTGAGTGAAGTACTAAAATATTCATCATAATATCATAATGGCAATTCTCATGGGAGATCAACATTTTGAAGGGTAGGCCGAAAATAGCTGGTTACAATTTCTTTGGCACTGTCAGATACTTGTAATCCGGTCGTGTCGCGACGCGTTTTTATTCACCTGTAGAGTGGATCAGCACAATATATCATCACATGAAAATATATACGATGAATAAATACTTGTTGGACACGACGTTTCATATTTCAGATTTCCTCAAGGCCGTAGTTATGAGAGGTTTTCCACTAATAAAGCGTGGCCAAGTGACAAATTGAAAGAATTGAGACGCCACATTCTTTGTTTTATGTCACTATAAATTAAAGCGATTTTATTTTCTTGTATAAAATAAAATGTTCTGTAGAATGCGAATGTATGTTTTATATATAAAAATATTTCATATCGCTGTAGATTGAGTATTTGTATTTGTATTTATTTATTCCAAACATTTTTTTTTAGAGTTTCGCCCTTTATCTAGATAATCTCTGTATTTTAGACGCGGCATCACTGGAATTTGTAATCTTACTAATCTCATCTCACTAATATTACAAAGGCGAAAGTCTGTGAGTGTGTCTGTTTGTTACTTCTTCACGCAAAAACTACTAAACGGATCTGGATGAAATTTGGCACAGCGATAGATTATAGTCTGGTATAGCACATAGGATACTTTTTATCCCGGGAATATGTTCCCTTGGGATAATTTTCGACATTCACGCGGGCAATGCCGCTGGCATAAGCTAGTATGAAATAAAATAATTTAAATTGTCTTTCATTTATTAGTAGGGCTTGCCAGCTTCCCACCCTACTTACATCATATAGTGCGCATCCCAATTGCGAATAAATATTACGTCTTAAATAATAGGTAAACAAGATAGCTAGACTGACGTTCAATATCAATAAATTAACCTATAAAGACATATTGAATAGCTGATCAAATGACAATACAGAACACTTTTTATTTCACTCAAATAGGGAATGTATAAAACATTTTTGATAAAATGAATGCTACTAAACAATGTTGCTGACTCCGTACATGCACTTAATCCACAAACAGCGAGTAACATTTAGGTACACGAGAACCGCACAGCAAAATAAATAAAGCTAAAAGATCAAAACAATTTTAGCACAATTCGTTCTATATTAAATGCATGCGATTCCTTTGAAGAAATTACTGCATCTGAACTTTGTAACGGTATGACTCAACGGATTTAAAATAAGTTCATACTATGTAATATTATACATGCGAAAGAAACTCTGTCACTTTGTTTATTACCGTTTCACGTTTTAACGGCTGAACGCATTTAGATGTGAGTTGGCACATGGGACATGAATTAGGTCGTAGGATGCTTTTCATCCCAGTAGTACCTTTGTTCCTTTGGAATTATTAAATTTCACGCGGTCGAAGCTGCTGGCAGAAGCTAGTCTATCTATACCAATATTATAAAGAGGAAAGATTTTTTTGTTTGTTTGTACCGGATAGGCTCCGAAACTACTGGACCGATTTAAAAAATTCTTTCACCTATGGAAAGCTACGTTATTCCCGAGTAACAAAGGCTATTTTTTAATCCTGAAAACGGGTCCTGTGGGGTGGTCCACGGGAGCGAAACCGCGGGGAACAGCTAGTACTATAATATTATAAAGAGGAAAGATTTTTTTGTTTGTTTATACCGAATAAGCTCTAAAACTACTGGACCGATTGAAAACATTCTTTCACCAATAGAAAGATACATTATTCTTGAGTGACATAGACTATTTTTTTTATCCTGAAAACGGGTCCTGTGGGGTTGTCCACGGGAGCGAAGCCGCGAGAAACAGCTAGTTTAGTATAAACGAGGAATGAATTACCTTTAAATAATATTTACATAGACGCGTGAAGAGTCACGCGTCTATGTAAATATTCTATTAGAGTTCGTAAAGTAAACTTTTACAGAATAAATAAAACTGCTGTAAAGTAGCATGGACGTACCGCGAGGAGCTAATTAGCAATAAACTTTACATTCGGCATGTTTTATTCTGAATTTATTTCTCAATGACTGGCTAAAATGTGAATGGTGAATCTGTGTCTGTTTCAACTGGTTTCAACGTTTCGAGTGTTGTGCTTTGTAGGTTTTTCATCAGCGTTCATTTGAAAAAGGAACACATTTTCAACCTTATTTATAAAAACTCTCTGAAAGTTAATAGTGATTCTATATTCCAAATTATATTAGAAAATTAAATGTAACCAATATATTACTACTTAAACAAGCCTATACAAAGGGGAGAGGGAAAAGGGCTCATTGTGCATCAAAAATTCGTCCACATTGATGTCAATGGGAAACGTGCCCAGAACGCTGGCAGCAGTGCCACGTTGGATGGCAATGCTGATTCTCTGGTCTCGTGAAGAGTCGACGAGCTTTGTGCTAATGTGTCGAAAAACTCGATGCGCATTCAGAAAATTTGAAAACAAACTAAACAAATAACTTATTTAATTAATTAAATTCACTTAGAAAATTTTTATTAAGCATCTGTCCAACCTAATTTGTGATTAAAAGTTTTAATAAATAAGGCCCTTATCGTTTGTGAGTAACCTCAGTACCAAATCCAGTGACCATACAAATGTCACTGAAAAATAGCCCTGTCTGTAAAGCTGAAGAATTTACTACGAGAAAGTTCACTTGCTTCAGATTGTTACGCAAAAAAAAAGGTAGTCTCTTATTGGACGCAAGGAATGTCGGGAATGGTGAAGCATTAAGTGATTAAAGAGCCAACGTTTTAAACCGGTCTGAAAATTAAATCTATACTATAATATAATAATAATATGTATTATATATAATATTATAAAGAGGAAAGATTTTTTTGTTTGTTTGTTTGTACCAAATAGGCTCCGAAACTACTGGACCGATTTGAAAAATTCTTTCACCAATAGAAAGCTACATTATTCCTGATGACATAGGCTATTTTTTAATCCCGAAAATGGGTCCTGTGGGGTGGTCCACGGGAGCGAAGCCGCGGGCAACAGCTAGTATTTTTATATTTTCAGTCGGTTTAGCAAGGAATATCGTTCCGCAATAATATTTTATGATTTCGCATGATAAACTGTGACTGGCTATGTTAAGTTTTCAGTTCCATTAAAATCATTTTAGTGTACAAATCGTAACCGATCTCTCAGAGAGATTTACACATTAGAAAATAAAATATACCTTGTCCATCAATTTTTTTCTATTTATTAATTAAAATTTTATCAATATAATATCAACATATAATAAATCTGTAGAAAAGTCGTTTTTATACACTGAAAATATTTCCAAATAAATAGCAAGGGTGTTAAAGTTTAACCAACAGAACCCATTGCCAGCATTTATAGATTTTTGTCTGTTTATTTGTTCACGCATCACGTAAAATGTACGAAACCAATGTTGATAATTTTAATACATAAACATTGTGCGTAACTTGAAGTATTACTTAGTTTTGTTTCATCGCCATCGGTTCACTCTATCAAAAGATAGAAGAATTTAAAGTGGTCAAGCAGTAAAATTATCACAACACACGCAATTCAGATACTCGGACAGTTTTTTTTCCTTTCTTTTTTTTCTTTTTTAAAAAACGTTGCCCCACACTAGGAATTTCTCCTGTATCGTGGGTGCGTTTACAAACATATAATTTCACATATACAAACACCCAGAGCCGGAACAATTATTTGTAGATCATACAAATATTTGTTCCGTGCGGGAATCGAACCCGCGACACGCAGCGCAGCAGTCAATCGCTCAACCACTGCGCCAACCGTGCGCCCAAAGTTGAACTCCATACTCGATAGATGGCGTTGTGCATTTGAAGTCATTTTCTTAATGGCGGTGTTAAGATTCTACGTGAAAGAATTAACCTAGAAAAAGAATTGGTAGGTAGGTAAGTAGGGTAGGGAGCAGTGGTGGCCCAGTGGTATCGGCCGCGATTTACAAGTTGTAGGTCGTGGGTTCGAGCCCAGGCAGGCGCTTTACTTTGTGTAAATTATTTCATCACCACTGCTCTCAAAACGGTGAAGGAAACATCGTGAGGAAACCGGCATGTCCTAGAACCAGAAATTTGAATACATGTAACATCCACCAACCCGCACTGGGCCCGCTTGGTGGATTACGGCCCATTCCCTCTCACAGAGAGGAGGCCTGTGTCCCAGCAGTGGGAACATTAATAGGCTGATGATGTGATGTGATGAAGTAGGGTAGGTAGGAAGGTAATAAGGGTCAGTTAGTTGACGGGACTGAAGCTAGTGCAGAAGTAAACAACACTGTACAAAGGCGAGCTTAATGGCGGATAATATTCAATATTCTTTTAATTTTCGAGGTCTGGAATAATTCGGTCTGAATAAAATTGGTCCCAGTAGATGGCCAGATGATATTGATGATTTGCATAAAGGCCACTGCAGTTCACGACCAGGCGGCTGGTTGATGTTCCTAGGCAAATCATGTGTTCCTTTACCTACAAGGCCGTAATGGGCAGACATTTTAGAATCTATTTCCAGTAGTGTTAGGCGACACTTGCTGAGCGAGAATAACTAACTGGTTTTTGGAGCGTCAATCAATCACCTGGTCACTACACCGATTGACATGCAGAGCGATCGAGGGATACCTAGATGAAATTCACTGTCCCTGTATGTCTGTTTCGTTGAAAGATTGCTAGTGGTTGTTGCTTTTCCCGTAAAATCTCGTTATTGGAACCCGAACACCAAAAATAAATCATCGCTTACCATCAGGTGAAATAGTGGTAAAATGCGAGCTATTTTTTCTTATATAGAAAATATAAATAAAATAAAAAAACTTGCTATCCATCGCTTATTAGCGTTATAAAAATTGAAGGTTCTCGATAGATGTTGGTTCATTTCTTTATTTTCGTGTTAATGACCGCTATTGCCATGCCAAAATAAAATCTACTATAAGTACCTGAGATGGACTTCAAATTTAATATCCATATTACAGAGATTAGATGTCAAGACCTTCAACTGTCTTTCTTATAGAGTGTATAACCCGACTTCTGAATTAAATAGAGTCTGGCAAACGAAAGGAGAGACTGAAAAAGCGCGGCAAATTTAAAAAATATCAGTAAAACAACCCCAAAAACTAGTATGCAATACCTGGAATAACCTAATTTGATACTTTAGAATTATTAATATTAATTCTTCTAAATAAAACTACTATATGTACATTTAGGTAGGTAATATCAATCTGGATAAAAAAAAGCACCAGTATTCTATAATAATTTTGGTTTCTTGAATTCACTATCAATCAAAATCTAAATCTAAGACTTCCATGTGAAAAGATTCATAAAAGTCACAGGAATAATTGTTTTCAACATTAATAATGACACTTTTTAAATTATTAAATAGAGAAAATGTTTTTACAAAAAGATAAATAGTGACTACGAATTAAAACAAAGTGTTAACTTAGTAGCGTCATACGGAAAATTGGGGTTGACATTAGTATAGCATTGCCATATAAAAACTTTTCAAATAGTTCGAGTGTCTGTTTTCGTTTGCCAGACTCTATTTGAAATTGAGTAGCTCTCCAAATCTAATTTAGCCTGAAAACCTGATAAAATTTGGCTTTAAAGCAGGCTTTGACACGTTCTTAATACCGAATACTCAATTCAGAAACCAAGGTGGGTTTCTGAGAAATACAGTTGAGCAACAATTATAATATATATATAAATGTCAAACCATTCATGGGATAAAGTAAGCAAGGACATTTGAGGGAAAAAAAGAAGTTCGTAATATTAATCCTGAAACATGTGTAAGAAGGACCGAATACAATCAACGAACCAAAAATATATCAGTAATACTTACATTGACATGTTAGAAATATTTCCAAAGAATTGGAAAAACTTTCACCATTCAATTGCGTCTCGTCCCGTCCCGAAGATATTCTAATGAATATATTTTATGATAATTCCTTTGTAGCAGTATCTTTATGATTCGATAATACTCTCAGATGGAGCAATAAGGCTCCGGTAGACAATTGTGATGCGACAATGATGCGATGATCAATTTTCATGGAATTAGTTCTACTTAGACACAATAAAACTTTAGAACATTTTTTCTAAGAAATTGTCGTCGCATCATTCATAGCCAGCTACTACGCGGCGGATCTGTCTGCGGCCGCATTCACGGGTATGGCAAAATTTTCATAGTCCAATAAAGTAAGTCAAATACAGTTTTATTATGTAATGACCCCCATCAAGACTAATGAAGGGTAACATCATTTTCGGTCGGCGTCGCCGCGTCGTCGTCGGCATTTAATAGAGAAGTTAACTTGATCGTAGGTAATACTTACAAATAGGCATCCATTAAAATGTTCTGACGTCATCTTTTCAGTAAGTTAGGTACAGGCGATATAATTTTAGTAGGGCTGGCGAACGCCCACAGAGATATCTTCAGTAGTGCTTACTAAGATTCTGTGATTCGTGTTCCTTTCTCCTTTCAAATAAATCCACTCGGGCGTAATGTATCCGATTTTTTATTCCGTAGGTACACAGGTATGTGTATGTAGCAGCTACAAGCGGCTATGTGGGACGTGGTGTAGGTATTTGAATCGTGTATAAGTACCTTCAAATATTTATGTTTTGTAATCGATTTTTGTACACAAAACGTTTTCGGCTTTTTGACTGACAACTTGCCAGAAATATTAAATGTTTCAGTAGGCTGAATAAATTGTGATAAAAATGCCTTCACAAAAAACTTTTTTTTAAAGAAAGCCATCAAGTGGTCATGGTTTATACTAAAGTGGCGTACCATCTTGTGGGAGACTTCAAACGCGGTGGCCACTCTAGAACCGATTCATCAATGTGCCCATTACCTCTTAAGTTTGGTAATTTATTCGGGCTATCTTGATTATATTGGATATCCTGCGAATCTTTTTATTACTATTATGCAAGGATTTTCCAAGCACAGCCATCAAGTTCAATCAAGTTTTTCCATTGCCTTTTCAGTAAATTTCTGTCTCCCGATGAGGCCTTAAATAACTTTGTATGTAGATATATTAAGGGTACACTAGTCGAAAATTCTTCCATACAAACGTAGTCTAGGGATTATTCCACTGTTTGACAATATATATATCAATTTGTCTCATCATTATCTAGCCCTGTATGGAAGCAAAAAAGTAAAAAAATAAAATATTTGCAAGTTATGAGCGTCGAAAGGCCCACATTTCGACACTAATTTTAACGCATTTTTGGGCGCAAATAAATGCCATAAGAAGACAGAAAATTGCAAAACGGCCACCATACAGGGATAGATTAGTAGTTTAGCAATGCAAATAATTTTATTTTGAACAGATACGTTTAGTCGTTTTTTCATGATATCCAGATCCCAAAGGTCTATTTATAAAATTTCGCGCGCTTGGTTTCGTCCTAAATCATTATCCATTTTGCTACAAATTTGCAAAAGTGTGTATTCGTACGCGAACTAGCTTCCTACTGCTCATCACAGCATCTTTCTCTTCCACACGTATTGTCGGTTGATATAAAATGCATTTTAACCCCGCGCACAAAATAGTTCGTCTCGTCGACTAGTGTAACCTTAAATGAATTTGTGCATACACCGTATCGTTTATTGTTATTTACGATGCAAACGAAGCACTAAACAATAATGTTCAGGCCATGACGATTTAATTATTCTGTAGTTGATGATGAATCATAATTAAATTAAACTCTGATAAAATGTGTTGCCAGCCATCGTGTGTTTTGTAGATATTTTATCCTTATAACACCCTGTTCCTACATAAAGAACGTACTCAGATTTACTACTTACCTATTCTCGTTGAATCTTCCTCGAAATGAGTAGATATCTTCGTAGAATCTACATCGTACACGTACATACCTGTACGAAGTTGACGAGTACCAACATTACAATCTTCTTCGATGGTCCTAGTTTATCATAATGATGTGACACGCCCTTTTTGCCTGGAGGCTTTATAATTCGGGTACTAAGTTCCGTTTACGTTTTTATGTTTTTATTTTCACTTGAGTTTAGATTTCGATGTTTTTGTTGGTATATTGGCGTGTGCTACTATACCAACAAAAACATCGATATTTTTTGTGTTGAGTAATGTAAATTATTTGCATACTATTGTATAGAATCAAGTTTCTGTTTTTCCCCTAACTGAACAGACAGCTGTGCTGCTGGGGAGTTTGTTGCGCCACTTCTTCTTCCCAGCAAAAGCACTAGGAAGTGGTGAAAGGCGGGCGTTTTTGGGGGACTGTCTTATGTAATTTTGACGTTCGGCCTAGTTCAGCCTAGTTTGAATAAATGTCTTTTGAATATATATTTTTTAATTTTTTCTAGGAATACATCTCATAAACATGTGAGGATCTAAACGTTTGACTGGAGGATTACCTAAGGATCACAGTATCAAGGTATTAGTGAACAGGGGGGTGACCATAAGTTCTTAGAGCGGTATCAATTTGATATCGAGTAAGTGACAGATGTATACAAGTCAGATACATCTGTCCCTTATTCGATCTCAAATTGATACCGCTTTAAGAGCTTATGGTCACCCCCCAGATAGAGAAAACTATTCTCATACCTGCCTGTCAAGGCTAAGTTACCGGGAGGAGTTACCGGGAACCCTAATAATTTAAATACAACTAATTTTTCGTTTGATAAAATACAAGAAGCGGTAAAAAAGCAACCTTACACAATTTTCTTCACAAAATTATCATACCACAGACTTACATTAGCATAGTAATGGAAATTAAATAGTCTAAGCAATTGTGCACATTTTTTTGGAAGATAAATTTTTACTGGAGTACTCATCACGGATGAAGTAGAATGGTGGAGCAATTAGTAGAAGATATTTACATAATTGTTTCATCTGAGGCACGTACCAAGCCACCCTGGCGCCGAGATAATCTCCAGCATTAAACAAACACCCTCCTAGGCCCCTTACCTTCAGTTGGAGAAAACAAATTGTATCTCATCTTATTAATTATTTTTAATTACCATTTTTCAAACCCCAATCCACTTGTACAGTAAATGATCCTAATTTTTCATTTTAAGTTTCATAAAAGCTTAAGTGAAAATTAATTTTCCTCGAAGAATATTTACGTCGCCGTGCCGTTAATAACTCAAATTGTACTCCGTTCTGTGAATTATAATTTGAGTTGTTTATCATTCACGTCAACATAAACAATATTTTTTAGGAGCTCAAATCGACGCGGAGGATCAATAACGGAACGGAAGAATAACAAACAAAACAAAAATAGAACAGTTTCGACAAATAACAAGTTACGCCTACTACCATTACACCTTTCGGAATGTTAACCGACTTCTGGACCAATAAAATAGATGAAATACAACCAACTATTTTGAGTAACCTTCTTTAATCTTCGAAACCAAACATTCCATATTTCTAGTAAACACACGTTCAATCTGTGCTTATTACATTGTTTTGTTCTTTGAAGAAACCTGAAAACAAATTGCTAAAAGTGAAGGTACTTTTAATTTTTTATGTTTGGATGTTGTAAATGAAAAACAAATAAAGAACGCTTACGGTTGGGGAGCGGTAATTACTCTACGCAACACGTAGCCGACGTAGCCGCATGAGCGCATTAAATTATGAAACAAGTAATACCACACGTGTACACTCGAGCACATTCACATTATAGACAAAAGCCTTTTGACATTGATGACCATGATGCAGCAGAAAATAAAAAAGTCGTTGTACCTAATACTGCTATTCAAAAATTTTACAAGTGGTCAGCTTCAGACTGAAACTTTGCGTGCACTCGCATTTTTAACAATCAGCACTTTTTGAAGTACCTATTCTATACCAAAATATTCTAGCATAAAACCGCTCTTATTGGGAATGCAGGGTGAATAATCTCCGTACTTAAGACGACGACTAACGCCAACGACCTTGAGGGAACAAAACGCGCACTCGTTTCACACCCGCGCGACCCAAAATTTAGTAGTTTTTTGTACTTTTCTTATTATTCTATGACTATATAAAAAAAAGCTTCAGATCAAAATGTAGATAATTAAATTGTCTTTTAGATGGTGTCAATTTCATTACAATACGCTCAGCGGTTTTTGTGTGATTGTCATGTTTTTGTCTGTTTTAGACATAACTTTACAAATTAATTACACTATGTTATACAAATATAACCCAAAATTTGCTTAGATCAAATTATTAAGAAAATAGTCTAATATAATACATATTTTTTTCAAAGAATTACGACTAGCCATTTAGACGTGATTCTCATTTTAAAATCAGCTACTCAAGGGAATCGGCGCCTTAAGACGCATACAATGATACTTAAGGAGCTGCACATTTTTGGAGAGCGTGTCGTAGATGCAGTCTTGGTAAGCACAATTTACGGAATAATCGTGAAACATAAATTCTCAGAACTGCGAGTCATTTGCAGTTCGTTGGAGCTCAACTATTTAAACTTAGCAAGTTTACTTTATTACTAGAAACAGAAGTGGTTAATAATTAAGTAGATACCTTCTATTTTTGTATTCTACCTACATAGCTAGAACCAGAACTCAATTAAATTAAAAATTACGATGATTGCCCTATTTTTTTTTCTATTTTTATTTAGGGATTTATATCTCAGATATGACAACACCATCATACCCTTTAACAAGATTTCTACATATATCTAATTTATCTTAACATCTATTAATTATAATATTTATTATACCTACTAAAAACAAAGAAAGTGTGACAGTTAATGACAGTTCTTACTCAACAAGTAAGAACTGTCATTAAATTGTATTTTTTTTGTGACATCTGATCATGGTATAGATAATATTGACTGTATTAAGCCTACATCTAATCTGTTTAGTTTTATCTCGATCATGAGTGATTCACGTTCATCTTTATTTCGGACACAATCCATCAGCAAATGTTGTACATCCTCGACTTTATTGCACACAATTTGGAGAATCGAATTGCCCTTACATAATTGTATTTCATCATTTTCAAAATAGAATGATTCGATTTAGAAATAAGATGCACTGGTTTTCTTATTTAAACCTTGCTACCCGGATTAAACAAGTTCAAATTGAACATACATACTGATAGCGACAGTTTCGTTCTCAGTAAGTCAAGAATCTCTAATTCATTCATTAGATCAGAGGCTGTAGCTCCGAGCCGAAGTAACAATTTATCAATCTAGAAATGTAAACAGCCCGAGTAAGATTTGTATTCTGAAGTACAAATCTCTAGTAACGTTAAATAAACAAAGAGGCCTGATTTGGAAATACGAGTCAAAACGTAGAGAAATAAATCGAAATCCTTGTACAGTTTCATAAAATTACGATTATTTGCTTAGATAACGTCATCGACCAATCACTGCGTCTTTCGGTTTTGCTGTAGCCTCCAAGGGGAGGCAGAAAATTGTTCTAAAATTCCTTTACATATTAAATCGATTAACTCTGTTCTAATTCTGCACTAACTCTGTTCTGGGTCTGCGGAAACCTGAAGCAATAAACCTAGATGGTTGTAAAGTCCTCGAAAAACATCCACTGATAGACATACACCAAAATCGTTTTTTTTATTACACATAGGCCTACATGGGCACTTATAAAACGTCGACAAAAGGTGCACGGTTCGGGTTGGTCGTTTCCTATGGAGAAGAACCGGCAAGAAATGCCACGGTTACTCTTTTAAAACATGATTTGGTTTTATAATATTTCCATGTTACAGCATTATTACTTAGATATTGGGGGACAATGTAGGCCCGAAGAAAGTAAAACGAGATACAAAGTTAACAAAATAAATGTTAGCAAGCATCTAGAAATCTAGATGGCCTACAATGTTCACACATTCACAAAACAATCTGTAAAAGAATCTGTACAAAGGAAAAAATGTATAACAAGACTAAATTTAACATGTGGCACAAATGTTGATATCAATGCAGTAACTATTCTTAGCAAATGGCTATAAAGATAATTGAAAACCATTGTAAAAAGTCTAATTAAAAGAAGAAAAAATAAAGGAAAAAATTAGATTGAGAGACACGTCCACATATTTGTGCCGTTTATGAGTTACCAGGGAAGCCGCATGCGCAGAAGTAGCTAAAGTCAAAATTTTTATCTTCAACGTAGTCCTTGATTTTATAATATGCTTTTTTAATAAGAATTTTAATTTGAAATTTTAATTTGAACTTTCATCGGATAGTTCTATAACTAACTTTGGCAACTTGTTATAATAGCGTATACTGTTAATAAGAAAAGACTTGCTAGTTTTCGTTAATCTGAATTTGGGTATTACAATTTCGTGCTTACTGCGTGTATTTAAATTATGGAAGTCGCGTCTAGTTTTGACAAAACCTCGATTTTTGCGGACATATCTACAAAATACATTCCAAAATATAAAGTGAAGGTAGAGTCAGTATATCGATATCTTAAAATTTTTCTATGACACCACCTTCCCCAAGCTTCACCACAGCGACTAGGTGACCCTATCTTTGAAAAGTTTACGCTAAAAATACACTGTAACGTTAACACTGAAACAGACATCAGCGATTAGCAAACCCTAAGGGCCTGGACACATCACACGGTGGTGGCGCCGCGCCGTGGTGATGAGTCCGTGTCTTTACAATAACTATGAAATCAATAATTATGAAATATATCATAGATTCTTTTGATTTAGATCAGTCAAAGATAATATAATATTAGCATACAGATGCCTTATCCCATACAAACAAACCGTGCCGACGTAACTAGCGTTTTTCATCTGATTAATCTTGTTATTTTTGTAAGTACATCAATCGCGTTCGATCCCGTTTCACGGCAATAGATGGTGAAAATGTTTTTTTCTTTAAATACAGTGAAGGTTCGTTTTATAGTATTTTTGTGCATGTTTTTACAGTTTTTTTGCACCAAAATTTGCATTGTAAAATTTTAACAATCGAGTTGAATGCCTTAGAAATTTAAAAATGTGCCATCTATTCGCATCAATTTTGAATGACCCGTTAAAATAATCTTTGAAATGTGAATTAAGAGCCCAATATTCCATAATTTTGCACTTAGGAGAGTTGATTAAACAAGAACATAATTTTTTTATGTTCAATTCCAGAAAATGTTATTTTTTTTAAACACAATTCTATTGAATTGTGTGTACATGTCGCGCCATCTAGTGAGATTTATTTGAACCAAATTTTCTTTCTTAGCAATAAGACCCCGTGGATCAGTGAAGTAAACAGGTAGGACGTCCTAAATCTATCGAAACCCACTTTACACCGACTGTACAGCAGACAAACTCAGTCTTTTATTTACCGTAATAATTATGCATAACATTGCCGAGCAACGGCGGGACACTAATTGGAAGGCAGATATATTTAAATAAACACGAACTAAACTTATGCCCACGCTTAATCCGAAAAGGTGCACTAATGAAGCTTGACATTCCACTCGGAGGGAATTGTGAGTGATATGCTAATGAAGACTGGATGAATATAAACCGCGGTTTTCTACTAAAATAACCTAAATAAAGCTTAGCTATTAGCTTAGCTTAGCCTGCCCGTTTTGAACATAAGGATGATGGAGATGGCGATTCACGTACTTTAGGTTGCATTCTAAATCCGTATACAAAAAAAAAAAAACTATTGTTATAGTCTAGCTTTAACAGATTCATACAGTACGACCGATGAGACGTGGCCTGTCTGAAATTAGCGCCAATACTTACGCAGAACATACTTTACGAACCAAATGGCTGTTTTCTTCAAGAGTGTACATGCGCGAAAGTTCGTAAAGCCTATGTTCAGACGGGCCACGACTCATCGGTCGTACTGTAATACAGATATTACCTGTATGAATATTAAAAAACCAGCCAAGTGCGAGTGGGACACGCACACGTAAGGTTCCGTACCATTATCGTAAAAATAAGCAAAAAAACTGTCCAAGTGCGAGTCGGACTCGCGCACGAAGGGTTCCGTACCATTATCGCAAAAAACAGCAAAAAAACACGTTTGTTGTATGGGAGACCGAATTAAATTTTAATTTTATTCTGTTTTTAGTATTTGTTGTTATAGCGGCAACAGAAATACATCATCTGTGAAAATTTCAACTGTCTAGCTATCACGGTTCATGAGATACAGCCTGGTGACAGACGGACAGACAGACAGACAGATAGACAGACAGACGAATCGCGGAGTCTTAGTAATAATAGGGTCCCGTTTTTACCCTTTGGGTACAGAACCCTAAAAAGAAAATGAGTATTTTGATTAGCGTAAATTATTTATAAAAATCCTCCAAAAGAATCAAAATTGCTGACTTTATGTGCCTTAAAATATGCGGTCTTAAAAATATCAAGCAGTTTCATCAAGTTCATTTCACCCAGTGTTTGTATATCTAAGACAGACACCAAATACACTGCTGTTGTTATACAAGATACAAACTTACAAAGAAAAAAAAACACGAAGGGTTCCGCACCATTATCGCAAAAACCAGCAATAAAATCACGTTTGGTGTATGGGAGCCCCCCTTAAATATTAATTTAATTCTGTTTTTAGTATTTGTTGTTATATCGGCAATAGAAATACATCATCTGTGAAAATTTCAACTGTCTAGCTATCACGGTTCATGAGATACAGCCTGGTGAAAGACGGACAGACAGACAGACGGATCGTGAAGTCTAAGTAATAGGGTCCCGTTTTGACCCTTTGGGTACGGAACCCTAAAAAAGGTCAACCTCAAAAATAATAGTGTTGATTATTGAAGTGTTGATCCACAAATGCAAACGTCCATAAAATCGGCAACATTAGACAATATTATTTTCGCTACGTTAAAGCTATTACGGCATTTGCAGACGAACATCTCAATCAACTTCAAAACATCGATCAATCATTCACTCGTTCATTCAATAGGTACGTGCCACTTAATAAAGCCGAGAACTTATTACGAAGGGAAAATTGCCGACTTTTGCTGAAATGGCGTACCGTCAGCTTAATAAGTTGATTATTTTGAGATTTCAATATTAATTACTAAAATGGCAGGTTGGTGTTTGTGCTTAATTTACCTGAAATAATTTTTGGACACCTTTAAGTGTCGTATTTTATATTTTTAGACTATTATAAAGAATCGTCAATGTCAAAAGTAAATTTTAAATTACTCATCTGAATTAAAAAAAAATGCTCTGATAGAATCGCTGTGTCAAAGGCTACTTTTATCCGGGCAAATAATTAACTGAAAAGAGAAAAACAAGTACTTACTAGGTATTATTTATATATTAAATTTTATAAGGTGGTGCCATCGATGACAAACAAAGTTTTGGTAGGTTTTCTATATTAACGCGACTGCCAAAGGAGGGTAACGTGTTTATCAATCTATGTATGTATGTATGTTTGTTTATTCCTATGTGGCGGTCCAGAGACCAAACGCGTTGGCCGATTTTGATGATTCATACGTCAATCGATTCCTCTTAACCTTGCGAGTGTCACTGGCTACATTAAAATTGGAAAATAGAAAAATGGCGGCTTTTGGGCGTCATATTGAGGGGGGCCCATTTTCTTTGTTCTTTCAAGCCTAACGTGTGGGGTATCAAAATAAAGGTTTTCAAGAGGTGATTTCAAAAATATATAACATTTATATGTTTAAATCTAATAAAAAAAATGATAGCTAAAAAGTTAATCAAAAAAATAAAAAAACCCGACTGCTTAAAAAGCGTTTTTTTGTTTTCCTGCATGTTTCCTCCTGCAGCACCTCATAATATTGAATGTATAAATTATACCTAGTAGGTACTTGTTTTTCTCTTTTCAGTTAATTATTTTTTAGCAGTCGGGATTTTGTTTTTACAATAAGAATTATTTTATTTCTGACTTTTCAGTTTTATTAATGAACAATGTGTTAAAAAAATATTTATTTTGCTATGAAAGTAACGTTTATTTTGAATTGTGCCAAAATAGTAACATAAAAGTGATACGATATTTATATTTTTGGAATGGTCTATTTAGTAGCTTTCATTTGATAACTATATTGTTATGAAAACGAGAACAAAAATTGTATCACCACTTTTTAACAAAGGAGGTAGGAGGTCGCCATATTTAAAGTTAGTACCTGGGCGACCGAGCTCAGCTCGGGTGAAAATAGAGAAAACGACATTTTCTATAAATTTAACCTAGCTAGATCGATTTATCGTCCCCGAAACCCCCTGCATACAAAATTTTATGAAAATCGTTGGAGCCGTTGCCGAGATTCAGATTATATATATATACAAGAATTGCTCGTTTACAGGTATTAGATATAACCTTTTTCACTGCCACAATTAAGACGAATCCAATGACCCCTTATATATCACAATCCATGAAGCCGCTTGGGCTGTAGACCGTGCTATAGAAATGGACATACATACACACGAAAATCATTACCCTCCCGCAGTAGGGTAAAAAACGCTGCAATGCGCAAATGGTACAGAACCCTTCGTGCGCGAGTCCGACTCGCACTTGGCCGGTTTTTTATTAGAATACTTACGTATCTTCATTATTCAGCATAGTTACGTAATTAGTTATTACAATAGGTATTGTTTCGGCTTATTAGTCAGCTAATAGATAAACACATTATCGATACACGATCTGTTTTCTTCAAGTTATTGATATCTTCAATTAGATCATGTCTAGCAATTGTCGCCAAGCCGACTAGAGGACAAATGACGGCCTAAATCTATTGTCAATATATGAAGATATTAATTTAAGACAGAAAACAAACCAAACAATATTATAAGACTAGGATATTATAATAATAATATGTTTATTGGTACAAAAAAAAGGTTACAATTAGTGTTCACTTAAGTTTACAGCTATATTGAAGGAATTACATTTGTAACCATCGGTTAATGAAACCTGTCTCTCAAATTACAGCAAACTGTATCTTGAGACACGGTATTCGGGTACTCGTAAGTAAGTTTTTGCATACACAATAGTACATTGTGATACAAGGGTGGAAAGTAGGTTATTGCAAACGACCTGTCATTAACAAGCCCGAGCCGAAGGCGAGGGTTTTTAATGACACGAGTTTGCAATAACCTACACACCCGTGTATCACACGACGTTTTTCAATACAGTTGTGAGAAATAGTAAAAACAAATCAAAGAATTAGATTTGTTTATCCACAAAAAATAAAATTTTCAATATGGCGCGTTTTTGCAACTGGACTTTTTTTTTTTTTACAAAGAAAACAGCCTATACAACCTGTTCGATTTTTGACAAACGTTGATGTGAAAATAATTAACTTAAAACTGTTAATTAAATATATTAAACAACAATTTAAAAAAAATTAGAATTCAATGCTAAAACGTACGGAATCATTAATTTTTCCTCGTTTAAAATCGTATCCCATTTATTCTATGTATGAAAACTCCTTGCTACTAAACTTTATTAAATTGACTAATGGTGCGTTTTTGCAATTAGCCTTTTTTTTCAACGAAAACAGCCTATACAGCCTTTTTTGATTTTTGACAAATGTTGATGTGAAAATAATTAAATTAAAACTTGTAATTAAATATATTAAACAACCATTTAAAAGGCTTTTGAGAATTCAATGCTAAAACGTACGGAATCAATCATTTTTCCTCGTAGAAAATCTATCCCATTTTATTCTATGTTTGAAAACTCCTTGCTACTAAACTTTTTTAAATTGACTTATAAATTTAAAACTAAACTGCAAACATAATGATCGAGGAGCTCGTAAACAAAAGTCACGACCGCGTAACAGAAAGATGCCTATGCGTAAGATTTAACTTTCGAATCCTAATTATAGCCTCTGAAAGTACGCCATGTTTAACAACTGTATTGAAAATTAATATTAGGTCCTTACCTATGAAATTGGCGTTTTGTCGTAGTGGCCACTTTGATCTCAAATATCTCCTCTTTGGTTTGGAATTCCAATTTCAAATTTATACAGCTATTTACTCATGCTTTTGTGATTGGAAAACCGTAATCCATTTGTTTTTTCCTCTTTTGGTTTTTTCTTTGCGCCAGTCAGTTTACAAAATGGAAAACTTGAAATATCGCGTTATTCACGAGTACGAGTTCCATCGTGGCACTGCAGAAACGGCTCGAAGGATTAATGATGTGTATGGCGACGGTGTCGCAAAAGAAAACACAGTGCGTTTTGGTTCCAACATTTTCGCTCTCGAAATTTCGACCTGCAGAACAAGCCCCGTGGACGGCCGGAGACCAAAGTTGATAATGAAGAATTGAAGGCTATTGTGGAAGCGGATCCATCGCAAACCACGTGTGAGTTAGCTGCAGGCTGCGGTGTTAGTTTATTTTTTTTATTTTTCCAAGTACATTTTATAAGTTGGTCGACATTACTCGTAAACTTGTAAAGCCTACTAAGCTGTGATATTTTTCCGTTTGTTGTATATACTAGTGCCGTGAAATTTTTCACATATCCAAAAGCAAAAATTAAGCTCTAACAAAAATTTGCCATCTAAAGCTTATACGCAAACAGATTCCTGAATCGAAAATTGGTTTTCACAGACCCGTAATATTTTTGGGTAGCCTATTCAACGATGGCCCACACCATGGGTCAGACGAGAAAAAAATCATCCTCACTTTACGTGTAGGTACATAAAAAAAACATTTAAAAAAGACATGGTTTTATTTTACCACTTTGTCGGCATGATTAATATGCATATCCATTCCAAATTATAGCTTCCTAGTACTAAGAGTCTCTGAGCTAAGCTGCGGACGGATGGACGGACGGATGGACAGACAGACGGACATGGGGAAACTTTAAGGGTTCCTTGTTGACTACGGGACCCTAAAAAAGGTGGAACACAACATATTATATTTAGTTTCAGAAAAAAGTGCTGGCAATTTACAAAAAAAAAGATGCTTAAATTCAGGTAGGTAAATAACTGGAGCAAATGCCTAAGAAAAAATCTCCAAAGTAATTTTATTAATGAGACGTACACTAGACTTCGTTGTATAAAAAATTTTCATCACTGAATTGTGTCCACAAAAAAAGATGGCGGCTCATCTTTATTATGACGCACGAGAGCTTTGACCTATCAAAAATGTGACATGTTTAGACTTCTAAAAACATCACCAGTCTATTCAAAGAGCATGGGAGAAGTATTTTTGCAGAGTTTTTTCTCGTTTATAGACAGGCAGATTCCAGTGGATACGAAAATAATCAACTTGCAAAGGAAAAGCGAGAACAGCTCCTTTGATCCGTATCGGTTGTATTGGAAAAATCACACGACCGAATTTTGGGTATTGTCAATCGCAAATTCCAAGCGGTTTATGTGTCAGACGTTTGTTGTACAATTCATAAAATCAAAAAACCCGGCTGCTTAAGAAGCGAACTAAAAAGACTTAAATAAAAGAAAAACATGCTGTGCAGTCGGAGAATACAAAATATTATTATATTCCCGAGCTGGCTGACGAAAACCATATTTATATTTTTAACTTTTTATAAGTGTTATATATTTTTGAAATCACCTCTTAACGACGGGTTAGGATAAAAAAGGCCCTCCCACAATATGGTGCCCATAATCCGCCATTTTGCATTTTTTCAATTTCAATCTAGCCAGTAACACCCGTAAGATTAAGACGAATTGATTGACGTCAGAAGAATCATCAAAATCGGCCAACGCGTTTAGTCTCTAGAAGGAACAAACAAACATACATGAACTGATAAACACATTACCCTTCATTGCGTCGCGTAATCGGGCAAAAATATATATCAATCAATATATCTTGAGATTTACCAAATATTTTGGTGTTGACTTTCAGTCTAACCGGTACCAAGTTATAGCTAGTTATATGTTTGAGCCGTTAAGGGTTGAAACATTAGGTCCATGGGTTCCGAGTGCGCATCGAGTTTTTCGAGAAATTAGCACAAAGCTCGTCTACTCTTCACGTGACCAGAGGGCTGGCATTTTCTTCGGCCAGAGAATCAGCATTGCCATCTAACGTGGCATTGCTATCAGCATTCTGGGCACGTTTCACATTGACATCGATGTGGACGAATTTTTTGATGTCCAATGAGCCCTTTCCCCTATGTATTTATATTTAGCATTTTAGATTATTCTATTTTATATATGTTAATATATTAGTTACTTTTATAAAGGAATGAGTACCAAGTGGTTTGTATATAGTCCGTACACATAGAAATATTGCACTGCAGACCCACCGTACCCCTGGCCGTACCCCCAGGGGTACGGTGGGTATTTTAAAGTTAAAAGATACCACCAGGTAATAGTGTTGTATCACTAGTTATAACCACTTTTGAGAACAACAATGTACATTTTGCTGAAAAATAGGTACCTATAGGTCAAATAATTTACATGGAGCGACTGGCTATATGATTCGCACAGCCGAGAATCCGGGGTAATACAAGATACTAGTCCAGATTTTATGGCTTTCACGTGACAGTCGGGCCATCAACTTAACGGACTTTCCGAGGCACAGAAAAGTCTCGGTTTTTAGTGGATAGTAGCACATCCCTCAGCAAGCGTTACTTAACCTTGAAGATCGAGACCGGGCTCCTTCTTCCAAGTTGTATATAAATAGACTGTATTAAAATGTAATTATTCTATTTGTGTTGACAACGAGTCCTATTTTTTTTCGTTAGAAAGGCGATAAGTGCTTTGCGTCGTCGCTTCACGCGATCGAATTAAATCGTGAGATTATTAATTTGTACTTAAAAAAAATCGAATCAAGTATTGTTAGAAATTGCTTTTATTAGATTTTTTACTATTCTTGAACGAGAAACAAAAAAAACCCAAACTAAAAAGTAAGAAATAACTTTCTATAAATTTAAATTAAGAATGGGGCAAAGCGTGGAGTGCTTTTTAAGATATTTTCAAAATGACTACTTTTCCAATATCTGTCAATAAAATATTATAACATCAAGCGCCCACGCTTTTTTACATTTACTTTACACTATTCTTAATTTAAATTGATTGAAAATTATTTTTTACTTTTTAGTTTGGTTTTCTGTTAAAGCGTGTTTTTTTTATTTTTTTTTATACGTGTACTAACTATACTATACTGTAGTAGTTAGTAGTTTTTTTAATCTAATGCTAATGAATGACATTTAATTTTTATTTCGAATGGATCAATTTTTTATGTAATATTTATGAATAATACTTAGAAATAGTATTATGGACTACTATCTGAAAATAAATAAAATATTATTAGGTATTTAAAGCGCCCAAAAATCTGTTTTTTGCTAAATACTCGTAAAATTTTGATTTTACTGCAATTTGTTCTCAGGGTATGTTTAATCCTTGTTTAATTGTGCACAAAAAAGTACACAATTAAATAAGGATTGAGACCTAAATAAGATTTACTCACTGTCATTAGTTTTCGAGATATGCGCTAAAATATTTTTTTTTTTTGTGTTAATGTTTCGTACTTAATCTGTGCGTATGGTAATTTAGGCTAGTGTTTTTATACTCAAGAGTTTAACATTCAACAAAGGTGTCATTGGTCTCCAGTCATATTTAATCTTATTACCTACATAACCACAGTGAAAGTATGTTGAAACGATTCTCAGAACTCTACTTGCATATAGGTTTATACGTTCTTCAAGACGTCCGTTTTATCGTGATTACCCACAAGAAGAAGGAGTAAGCGGAACGGGAACAATTCGAACTGAACCAGGTGTAAAAGTAGTTGCAGTTAAATTTGAGAGGTAATATGCGAACTGATAGGGTTATCGGAATCGCCGACAAAATTCTGCTTAGTAGCAGCTCCCAGCTGAATTCTGATCAAAATATAATTTAATTTTGAAATTATAGATAAGACGAAGAAGAAGAATTATAGCCGCAATCTTGCGGCTACATTTCTTCACAACATTTGAGCGTTGATCGTAACCTGCCGATGATATTTACCCTATACCTTAGTCATTTAATCAACTCGACTCAATCAAATTGCTTTTTTGTTGTCATGGAGACTGACTCGATAATAGTAGAGAAGGTTCCCTTCAAAAGGACTTAGAATATAGTCCTTAGTTTCGCAAGCAAGGAATCTTTTCCCATTTTATAAATTGCATATCGTAGATCGTATCGTAGAACAATTTTCATTGCACAATATTGAAATTTTTTCAAACATGCACAAATACGAGTATAAACTAACACCAACTAGTTCCTGCCTCAGGAGCAATTTGAGGCAAGGATGTAGTTATAATCCAATTTGGAAGGGGTTAACATATCTCCACTTATCACGCAGAATTTGAAGCGGTTATAGCCCGACGGTAACACATAAACTACTGATGGAGAATTCGGCAAGACTTTGTGCTCTAATATTGCCCAATTTAACCCCGGTGGTGAGCCAATTTTAAACATAAGCGAGGTTACGTAAGCTAACATTGATAGGCTCGTGTTTGACCACAGCCTCACGTTGATGGTAAAGATGATTTGGTGGTTGACGAAAGAGTAAGATTGCCTAGAAGATATTATTATTTTGGCAAATATAAGCAAAAAAAGCTGTGGCTGGTGTTGCCGGGACATGCTGATGAGCAGTTTGAAAACCAGAGGGAGAAGATTTTTCTTAGGACTGGAAATTAAAAACATTTCTACTATACATTAATGGTGAGAATGTTTTGCCCACACATAGTATTTCTGAGAAAGATTCGTGCATAATTCATAAATATAATTAACCTTGTAAGAACTTCATACTAAAAGCATTAAAAGTAATCCCAAGAGAAGATAAGCTCTCTAAATAATAATTAAAGCAACATTGTAAGTGAACTTTACGATGAATATAAATTGTAAAGGGCGGATGGCATTAAGTACACCCGCTCCTGGCCCGCCCTACTGTTGCGGTGAAAAACTACCAACGACGAACATTCATTTAAGTGCCTTGCATTTACTGAGTATGCCCATTGACTAAGGGTATGCAGTTACATGAGGTTTATAGTTCGGCCTTCTCTGTAGAGACCATCTAAAAGTTGCCTGTAAAAATGATTTTGATAAAACCGTCCTTTACTACACCCTTTAAAACTTTTAAAAGTTTTTGTAATTTGCTATGGATAGCTTATAATTAAAAGTTCTCTATGTAATGTGTCCTCTAGCAGTTTCTAACGTCGTAAAACAGCTTTTATTATGTTCACATTCTTACTGAATAATATCGACATAATTTCTGCCCCAAATCGACGATCAATCGAGGTTTAAATTGACATTTATAAAACTTAACCAAATTACTAGCTTCAGGATATCAATTTTATATGAGCAGCAGTCATCTGATAAGGCCATTCATACAGTGATACCTAATTTTATATGGCAGCCGAGACTGTCTGCGTCGTTTTCGCGTGATCTTGACCTGATTTTCCTTTTGTTGAAATATGGCTGAGAGTCTGGTAGCCAAAAGATATTATAGCGTTTATCTTGTGACAACATGGTATAAGTCAACCAAGATGTAGTCTTTTATTATCTGTAACCAAGATTAACCCTTTACTATAAGTAAAGGGTTAATCTTGGTTACTTACTACTAAGGTACTAAGTCATTTCCTCGTCGTCGACTCAATCAAATTTAGTTATATCTTGCTATTATTAGCAAGATCTCCTCGATCGATCGAGAATCGAGGATTGTAAGAATAGATACCCATTATAACCAATTTGGACTTATACTAATCTTTAAGTCGAAAAAAGAGAAGCTATGCATTATTATCAAAAACTTTATATTGTTATCTCAAAATATCAGCTGCTTTGAAAGCTGCGATTAATAAAGCAGAATACCGTTAAGCAGAAATTTATATTACCTCTGAAAGTTAACTGCAATTACCAAACTTTACACCTGGTTTAGTACAGATTGTTCCCGTTCCGCTAACTAAGGAATTATTTTACAAATTGCACTCAACTCGGATATTAGAACAATGTCCAGTTAGTAAATAATTTTGCTATGCAGACCGTTTCACGTTTATCCTGCTAATATTATCTATAAATGTTAAATTTTGTGAGGATGGATGTTTGTTAATCTTTCACGCAAAAACTACTGAAAGGATTTTTATAAAACTTTACGGTACTAGATTGCATCAGAATAACACAGAGGTTTTAATTTATGAAGATACTAGCTGTTGCGAAGAAAAATTTAGACAAAGTCGCGGGTCTTCGTCTGGGTAGCATTAAATTTGACTTTAGATTACAAAACGTCGTAAATACTTCTGCACTAACACAAAATAGACTCCCCGCGTGCATGCGCCGTATGGACTACGGACCGGTACTGCCAACGACTCCGGCCACTACAATGCGTTATTACTACTTCGAACAGTCTTTTCTTTATATCGCGCAATAATATTGTAGGCTTGTGCTCCGCCTTACCTAAAAAAATGTTAATTCTCCATACAAACTTCTACCCCCGTTTCCATCCCCTTAAGGATGATTGCCGGGATTAAAACTATCCTATGTCCATCCCAGGGTCTTAAACTATCTCCATCCCAAATTTCATCTCAATCGGTTCAGCAGTTTAAGCTTTACAAAGGTAACAGACAGACAGGGTTACTTTTACATTTATTATATTAGTCAGGATTGGAGGAAATACTACTTCCACTCGAATGAAGCCTCGGTAAGTAGCTATTAAAATTATGACTAGGATTTCTTTTAACCAAATACCTACATAGCTGATTTATTTTCTACGAAAGAAAAGCTATCGTGTGTTTCAAGAAACTTAGCTGATTCTACGTAGTAAGGAATAACTATGCAGCGATAAGTTAAACTTTTAAATTACTTACTACAAGTTCAGGGAAGATCATTTTAATGAGCTTTTGGAGACCAACCGCTTAACTGAGACCATTCTGAAGTAGCAGCGCGGTATGGAATGGGGTGTATTTATTTATTAACTAAAACTTCATACAACATAAACGAGAGCAGTGGTGGCCCAGTGGGATCGGCCGCGACTTGCAAGTTGAAGGTCGTGGATTCGAGCCTAGGCAGGCGCTTTACTTTGTTGAAATTATTTCATCACCACTGCTCTCAAAACGGTGAAGGAAAACATCGTGAGGAAACCGGCATGTCCTAGAACCAAAAATTCGAAGACATGTGACATCCACCAACCCGCACTGGGCCCGCGTGTTGGATTACGGCCCATTCCCTCTCACAGAGAGGAGGCCTGTGTCCCAGCAGTGGGAACATTAATAGGCTGATGATGTGATGTGTGATGTGACAACATAAACGTACATAGAAGTACTAAGTGTCGCCGCGGGTGTAGTGACTCTTCAGTCGTTAGCACGATCTGATGGGCGTCAACCTTTTGCTACCTTATGAATGGTTTCAGTTAAGGCGCAGATACCCCTTAGTAGCTGATTTTAAAATGAGAATCACGTCTAAACGGCTACTTGTAATTTTATGGAAAAATATATGATACATTAGACCATTTTCTTAATAATTTGTACTATGAACATTTTGAGTTTTAGAGTTTTATTCGTATAACATAGTGTAATTAATTTGTAAAGTTACGTCTAACAGGGATAACAAAACGCCAATCGCGCCTAAACCACTGGACGTATTTTAATGCAATTTTTACCAACTTAAAGACAATTTTATTATGTACATTATGATATAACGCTTTTTTTTAAAGTCATGGATTAATAAGGAAATGACATGAAACTACTGAATTTTCATCGCGCGGGTGTAAAGCGAGTGAGCGTTTCGTTTCCTCAAGTTCGTTGGCGACTGTCATCGTCTTAAGCTGTCGGCCTAGACAGTGTCATTCTACCAGCGATGGAACATCCAAAGTGTTACCAGTAATCACGTGGCTCATGTGGATCAGATCAGTCTAACCGGGACCACGGTCATTGCAACACGGCCGAAATGTCAAGTGAATTAGGTAAATAAATAATCGAAATCATCGCGTGAAACGCCCGTGATATAATTGTTTTTCCATCACGTGCCATTCCCATACATGTTTGACAATTCTCTAATCGCTATCGCAACGCTTTCCTTGATAGAATGTCACTTGTCTAGAAGAGCCTGATTCGATTATCAAAATAAATAAATAATAGTTGAAAATAAATAAAAGACACGCTTTAATAGATAACCAAACTAAAGTGTAGAAAATAATTAACAATAAATTTAAATGAAGAATAGTGTGACAGATATTGGTAAAAGTAGACTCCCACCCTTTTATTTTCAACATATATTTTTTTTGTTAATCACACTATTCTTAATTAAAAATTAAATTAATAAAAAAGTTTTTTTAACTATCATTTATTTTTACTTTTTACTTCGTTTTTTACTTCCTAAAGATCCTGGTAGGGATAATGGGACAAACTATTAAAAAAAATTATTGTCATCAGTTTTAGATAATTGTGCAAAGTTTCAATTTAATCCGACGTTTTGAAAGGCAGGGGTGAAAATCACGTTCATATATGTATACCTACAAAGCTAATAAAAGCATGTTAAAAAGATGCGCTCGACTCTTACGGGTCACACTTTTTATATAACCAATGGTGGTAATTGCATTAGTAAAACCGACAAAAAAGCAAGTGGTTTATAAAAATAAAATATGTAAATATTTTATGTCTATAAAGATATAAGATAATTTTATTAAAAAAATACACGGTTTTTAGCTTACCGTGCATTGTCATCCACACCAAATGTGTATGCAAAATTTTATCGTAATTGATTGAGGATAACTGCTTTTAAAATTCAGTTGCAAGATTTGATCCGAACATACATACATACACACATTGCAAGTTAATAAAAAGCTTGCAAAAATATAATCAGGTAAACGATCTCATACTGTTGAAAAACAAAACAATAAAATAGAAAAGTCGGAAGAAAAAAAAGCAGTGGCTGATATAACGCTAGTCCATTAAATTTTATTACTCCAATGAGAATCATAACTAACGTGTAACTAAGTGGCCATACAAACCGCGATTAGTAAAATGTCGCTATACACGTCAGCGGGTATCGATGTCATGGACCAAGTGAATAATCAGAGCACTTTGTATAATGCCCGGGCATTATGAATCAACTCAAATCAAATCGGGCAATGTAATGAATACTGATTTAAAGTTCTATATTTATCACATTGTCTGGTCATTATGAGTACTGTTACGTAACAGTTGGGCAGTTCGATAATTATTAATTATGGGCAATGAATTAGTCCAAGAGCGAGCAAAACGCTCGGGAATTTAGGGCACCCCGACACGGATAGGCTAGGTACGAAGGAGATAACAAAGACAAAGATATTTTATTTCAAGTAGGTCACCAAGCGGCACTTTTGAACGTTAGGTACAATAAAATTTACAAGTTATATAAGTTGATTCTACCGTGCATTCGGAAAGTAGCTTGTTATGGAGAAGAATGCACAAGAAACTCCATACTTACTCTTTTAAAAAAAAGTTTTTTTACAATATTTAGTTACATAAGTACATACATTAATAAATTCATATATGTGAGGAAAATGCACCCAGAATAGCACTACACACTATACTACGTACAGGCATAAAGTAATAAAAGTACTCACACATGTACTGTGCAGGTATATAATAGATGCTAGAAAAACATTAACATCCAAAGCAGTTAAGTTATGACCAATCCCAACTGACGGCGTCCGTTCACGAACATGACGCATAAATTGGCACCACCCAGCTCAACCATCATGATGGGAACCGGATGATCCACCATCACGGATTTCTTATTTATTTATTTATTATATGCTTTATTGTACACCACAAAAATATATATATAGGACAAACAAGTATAAAAGCAAGTGTACAATGGGCGGCCTTATCGCCCTTCATCTCCTTCATCTTAGGTTAGACCCTGCATACAGAAATAGGAGCCCCGCGCAAAGGGGCTCCGTCAACTTTGTTGCCTAAATAGTAATCCTACTTACCTATTCTATATTTAATTCAATGTAAACATAAATAAAAAAGCACATTTTTTTATTACCCGGCCCATTAAGTGATGGGCATTATTTAAAAAGCCAAGTCAATTTAATAATATCAATATTTTTTTGCATATTGCCAACTCATATTGAGCATTTTTCAAATTTTCCGGGCATTATGAATAATGCCGTATTAATCACTTGGTCCATTACATCGACACCGCCGCGCGCCGCCTAATTGTTAGGGAGCTTACTGACAAGCCGCAACGCATGACGATGGCCGTCACCTGACATCTATGGCCTAGAATGATGACAGTCACTAGCGGTGTGTGAATCTTGGTTTTCTTTTAAGAAATCTTAACTTTCTTATGTTTTTAAAAAGGTAGGGGTAGATCCTGGAAGTATCGATTTAACCACAAAACTTATTTCACTAATAGAAACATTGCTTTCCATTGAACAAAAATATGACGGTTTCTCTAAGATAGATCATGAAGTGAAGCTGCGGTTCTTAAAAATTTTTTTTTTTTTTTTTTTTTTTATTATCTATAGGCTTGTGCTTGACCACTATCTCACCTGATGGTAAGCGATGATGTGGTCGACGATAGAGCACGCTTGCCTAGAAGAAACCTATTCACTCTTGACTTAAAGACCCCTAGATTGTAGCTATCGGGAAACACAGATTCCGGTAGGGAATTCCACTCTTTAGCTGTACGCATAATAAAAGTGTCCCCAAAACGTTTTGTGCGTATGGGTGGGATGTCCACCATGTACCGATGACGCAACGCCGTACGTCTGGTAGTCCGATGATGGAACGGGCTGGGCGGAATTAAATCATGTAATTCCATCGCACACTCCCCGAAATGTAACCGATAAAATACCGACAAACTGGCAACTCGGCGACGATGTTCAAGGCTCTGGAGCTTTGACTTGACCAGTGCCTCACTACCGATGAGTTTCTTGGCCCGCTTTTCGATCGACTCTAGTGCATCAAGCTGGTATTTAGCAGATCCATCCCAGAGATGAGAACAGTACTCCATGCACGATCGAACTTGCGCTTGATACAAGTTGAGCAGCTGTTCCGGCGTGAAGTACCTTCTCACCTTCGCAAGGATCCCCAACTTTTTGGCAGCCAGCTGAGCCTTTGCCTCAATGTATGGCCCAAAATTGAGAGTCGATGTCAACGAAACGCCAAGAAGCTCAAGATGGTTCGTTATTGGCACGGTTACATCACGGAAAGTAGGAGCCGGGTGGAATTGGCTCCTTTTAGCGGAAAAAAGACACGCCTGGGTTTTAGCAGCATTAAACCTGACCAGATTGGCATCGCCCCATTCGGAAACTGCCTGCAAGGACAAGTTCAAGCGCTCCACCATGGCCTCCCGGAGAGACCGGACCTGAGGCCCGGTAGCACGCGCGTTGGACAAGTATCTCTCAGCAACAGTGCTGTCGTCTGCATACCCAAAGGTGCCGGGCTTCAGCAGATCGTTAATGTGCAACAAGAACAATGTTGCTGAGAGTACGGACCCCTGAGGGACCCCGGCATTAATATCCAATTGGTCCGACGAGCAGCCATCGATAACCACTCGAATGGACCGATCTCTCAGGAAGTCTGCAATCCAATCGCACAGACCACCGGGCAAACCGAATGAAGGAAGCTTACCAATAAGGCTTTCGTGCCAGACCCTATCGAAAGCCTTCGAGATGTCGAGGGAGACGGCAAGCGCTTCCCCATGCCTCTCGATGGCCTCACTCCATATGTGAATGGCATACGCTAGAAGATCCCCAGTAGACCGATTTCGGCGAAAGCCGTATTGGTGATAAAAAATGATAACTGATCATGACTATATATCGTATAGTTATCATTTCAGATATATATATATAACTGAAATGATAACTGATCAGTTTTAAATACAAATGTACGTCTACTGTCGCAGTCTTTTTGATGAAATCAGCCATAGTGCGACGCACGTCGACAACATGAGCGATTGGTAGCGTTATGTCTGTAAGCTCCCTTACCGAAATCACTCCCTGGCACTGTCAACAACTACGTTAATTATATTGTAAGATAAATACTTTTATATTATATCTGTAACAGTTACAACGTCACCTTGACATTTATTCATAATTTAACTCTATTTTGAAACTGTATGAACCACACAACTCTGCGGCCATTAATTGTTCATAGTTTCGATGTTATATTTGTTGTACAAGATATTTATTATACAGAAAATTAAATGTTTGAACATTAAATGATATAACGTTAATTAAAATAAATTCTCGTTTACAAGACTTAAACTGATAAATGCTGCATTCGTTTTTATAAATAAAAATATGGCCCATCTATTTTCGAAAAACCTCAATTTGTTTGTGCTCCTTAAAAGTGCTACATGCTGCAGCTTCAACGTTAACGAACCTATTTTATTGATTGAAAATTCTGTTTCTCAAACAGTTATATGTAAAGTTAATAAAAAGAACGCAACAAAGAAAAACGCAGCTTTAACTTTTAGAACAGGCAAGAGAAGGAAGTATTTCCCTTCTCTTATCAGCAATAAAGCTGTCAATAAGAGACCATCTCTCCCACAGGTATAATAGAATTGTGCGTATTAGACACTGCTCCCGAGATTGTCTCTTAACCGTACTAACTGGATGACGATGGAGCTAAAGATAATCCTCTTGGTAATAAACGTTGAAAGGTAAAACTAGAGTTGAGATTTTTTTGGTGTTCCGCAAAAAGGTATTCAGATGGTATTTCTTTTTAAAAATAGAGAGAGATCCATATTTATATTACAACTTACATTGATAAAAAAAATGGTTTGTACAGTGTAACTTCACACGATCACATCATCAGCCTATTAATGTTCCCACTGCTGGGACACAGGCCTCCTTTCTGTGAGAGGGAATGGGCCGTTATCCACCACGCGGGCCTAGTGCGGTTTGGTGGATGTCACATGTCTTCGAATTTTTGTTTCTAGGACATGCCGGTTTCCTCACGATGTTTTCCTTCACCGTTTTGAGAGCAGCGGTGATGAAATAATTTACACAAAGTAAAGCGCCTGCCTGGGTTCCAACCCACGACCTACAACTTGTTAGTCGCGTCCGATACCACTGGGCCACAACTTCTCCTCTTAACGTCAATGTTACTTAATATATAAATAATACTTAGTATATAATTTATAAAACTTCTTGGCCGCCCTGAAGTTGGTTTACCGGATGCGCGAGCTGTGCGGTGCTGTTTTTGTATGAGATTTACAACTGCGCAGCCTACATTTTCTGCGCAACGGTTGGCACAAGTAGTCGTTTTCTCTATTTTTTACGCAATAAAGAACTGAGAGTTGATTTTTTTAATTGGTTAAAATAACACTTGTATGCGTCAATGGTTATTGAATAACTAACTAAATGAGAACAGTGTTTCCTAGCAGACTACCCTGAGTTGATACAACGTAACACACTCAGAGGTAAAAGCCTAAATAAATGCGAATGTATTCTGTCTGTTACGTTTTATATTTCGAACTGAAATGAACTAAATAAAACTTGACACACACCTGGATAAGGACAGGGGACACTTTTCATCCCTGGAAGTAAATTCCCTTAGGACACAGATAATTTAATACTATCATACAGATGCCTCAACCTATACAAAGAAACCGTGCCGATGTAACTAGCGTTTTTCATCTGATTATACCGATTATTTTTTAAATCGATCGCGTTCGGTTCCGTTCCACGGCAACAGATTGTGATCTATCTATCGCCGGGGAACGGAACCGAACGCGATCGATGTACAAAAAATAATCAGTATAATCAGTACAGTACGTCGGCATGGTTTCTTTGTATGGGATGAGACACCACTGCTTAGAATAATAAAACACTGTAAAGCCTCTGGCAGAAGGTACTACTGAACTGAACAAAAAGCTTAAAAAAAAAAAAAGTTATAAGTATACCAAAGGTACTGAGTTCGGGTAACAAATTAACTCGTACTAATACCTACCAACAAATCAAATGTAATCAATAGATACGTCTTCGAAAAGTGTTCTTTCCCTAGTAAAGCTGGTGCCTATCATTCAGACAAGTTAGTTGTAAGAGTAAACTGCTGAAATCGGATTATTATGTAGTTTGCAAGCGGTGAGCAAGTTAACAACCCGCGACTACTTATAAACTTCTCCTGGCAAGTTATGCCACATGGTGCTAAGAAATATAGAAACGTTAGCTTCTGACTACGGCTTTGACCGCGTAAAAAAGGGTTTATTATCCCCATTTTAGCGGGTTAAAACGTAAAAGTTCTAATTCAGGTCATGGTGTGCCAAATTTTGCACAAATCCGTTTATACCATTCCCCCTCTATAAAGCTTATTTCATTCACTGCAAACAGTGAATAAAAAGCACTTTTAATCACTGTTTTGGTGTTTGAATTTAGAACACACCAATATATATTCGACGTCCATCTCAATGCTATACAACCTCCTTGCGCATAAAATACTCGATACAAACTCCTTGTGCAAAGAATATTCGACTTTCAAACTCCTTCATCGATTTAATTTTCAGTTTGTTAATCTATGGCCTCGCTTTAAATCCGTCCTTTATTATAAATTCACTTGTTCGTGATTAATCTATGGCCCTCGCTTTAAATCCGTCCTTTATACACTAGTTGCATAATATACTATTAGCTGTTAAGGCTTGAAAGGGTAAGAAAAAGACGGAGATATTTCCTATTAACACGCTTTTATTAGCTTGGTATGTATGTATCTATGTATCTATGTATCTATGTATCTATGTATCTATGTATCTATGTATCAATGTAACAATGTATCAATGTAACGGAATCTTTGAACGTGATTTTCACCCACTTCAAAACGTTGGATTCATTTGAAACTTTGCACACTTATCAAGGACCGATGACAATGCAATAATTTAAACAGTTTGTCCCATTATCCTTACCATTAAAGCGTGTTTTTTAGTTTTTAGAACTACATTTTTTTTATTTATAATACTTGTTTGAAATTTCTATTGGTTACACTGAGAGCCTTGTCTTTTACCGACAAAAAAAAAGGTAATCAATTTGACACTTATATATATATAATAAGAGAGCAGTGGTGGTCCAGTGGTATCGGCCGCGACTTACAAGTCATGGGTTCGAGCCCAGGCAGGCGCTTTACTTTGTGTAAATTATTTCATCACCACTGCTTTCAAAAACGGTGAAGTAAAACATCGTGAGGAAACCGGCATGTCCTAGAACCAAAAATTCGAATACATGTGACATCCACCAATCCGCACTGGTCCCGCGTGGTGGATTACGGCCCATCCCCTCTCACAGAGAGGAGGCCTGTGTCCCAGCAGTGGGAACATTAATAAGCTGATGATGTGATGATGATGTGATATATATAATATTGTTGGAATTTGCACAATGTTGACATATTATGTCACTCTGAATGGGCTTCTAAAACGTGTGCCAAATTTCATAAGTGTATGTTTTTTGTATGTATATATGTTTGTCCACGCATTTCGACAAAACACCTAATTGCATCGTGATCATTCTTTTTGTGTTGGATTAAGTATCTCTCAACTTAAGGAATATTGTAAATTTCATCAAAATCGGTTCTGCAGTTTTCGAGATATGGAGCATACAACTGCACTCCTTAGCGACAAAAAGCTCGAATGTGTAAATTGAGTTATTATGGGTATTATGTCAATCCTTTAGGTACCTTACTAAAGAATTGCACATTATTACCGACTTCAAAAAAATGGAGGTAAATAGTGATGGTGTACTAAAGTCTAAAACTAAAAAGAGAGAAAATAAAAACTTTTTAACAAAAAAATAAACCGACTTCAAAAGCAAAACACTAAAAAGTGCAAAAAAAACGGTTTTTCTTTTTGTTAAAAAGTTTTTTCAAAGGTGAATAGAATCACGCTATACCTACATAATAATATCTGCCTAGCAGGCACCTGCTCGTACTTCAACAGTGTGTAAAGCCATAATAGTAGTTTATGATACTGTTGCATAATAAGGGGTATTAAAACATGAGTGTGAGTTTAAAAACCGAGCCGTAGGCGAGGTTTTTAATAGTATTCACACGAATGTTTTAATACCTAGTTATGTGCAGTTTCATACACTACTTTATCTACACTCATACATTTTAGGATTGAAGCTACTTAATCTTCTTTTTTGAATTTTCCATGCCATAAAGTCGTGATAAATGCATCATATAATAATCTCGACTTTGCTGGTAAGAGATTATGAGTAATTTCCTTCGCCGCATATAAATATTTGGCGGCGTCAATTTTTCTTCACATTCACTAATATCAGACATTTTAAGCAAGAATTTTAAAAAGTCATGAAATTCAGTACAACGAAACCTGCAAAACGTATGAATGGCGCCAAAACCCAGCACATCACCGCATTAAATTGCGGTAAAAAAATCGTGCGGCAATAATACCGCATGAAATCCGTGTTTTGCAACAGAATCCACCGCATCGCAGCGCGAATATAATTCGCGCGAATATTTTGAGCTCTATGAACAGTTGGAAAGAGACAAAAGTTCGCGCAAATAAAAATGGCAGTGCGTAATAATCCTAAAGCGCCATTGTTACAGACAAGTTAAAATTGGAATCAATTTTTTTTTATCAGGTACTATAAAAATGGCATTTCATAAAATATAAATAATTGATGGAATCTCCTTAGTGATTAACTTCTTGGATTTGTCCTGTATCATAATAGAAAAAAGTTATTTTATGATGCAGTTGTTTGAAAATCGAAGGAAAATGTTGAACTATAATGGTTTTTTTTTTAAATTTTTCCTATCCACGAATATAAAGTACGTGTTTATTCAATATTTTTTGAATTCATAATAGGAACATTACGTTGTGAGTGTAGATAAACTAGTATTACATTTTATTTGTTTTGTTTGGCGACGGTATTGGCAGAGGGTTTGATTTCCACAAGGTTCGTACGAATGTTTTTATGAAGTACAGACACGTGTTTGAATACATCAAACAGTAAGTAGTTAGTTAGTGGTCCTAAACGTAAAAAAAATGTCACCACATCTGCTTCACTCGCAAAAAACAAACAATACCATCAAGTTACTCAATTGCGGGCACTACACTGCAGAAAGTGGAGACAATCCGCGACCTCGGCGTACTGCTGAGTAGTGACCTCTCGTTCGGCTCCCACATCGACAACATCGTTGCAAAGGCAGCCAAGACGTCCGGTTTCATCAAGAGAACTTGTAGGGAATTTAAAAACGTGCTTGCCATTAAAATTCTCTACAACTGTCTTGTAAGAAGCTCGCTGGAATACGCGTCCCCGGTCTGGAACCCAACGTACAACGTTCACACGAGCCGAATCGAAAGGGTTCAGCGAACTTTTACGCGGTATCTGCGATTCAAGGATCATACTTGTCCCAACAGAGCCGACTATGGACAGCGTATGCGCCACTTCAAATTGTCCTCGTTACAAGACCGTAGAACCTCAGCAGACATGATTTTTCTGTATAAAATTGTAAACAACAAGACATGCACACCCGAACTGCTCAAACAAATAAGTCTTGACGTTCCACGACGGGGCCACGTTAGGTCGGCGAGAATTCGCAGAACATTCGCAACCATAACTTCTCGTACCAATCTCGGGCGTTCCGCTCCTCTAAATAGGTTGATGAGTGCGTATAATGGGATCAGTACTAGCAACGATGAATTAGACATCTTCTTTGACTCTATGTCTCGGTTTAGGTCAAGGATCACACAGATGGATCCGTAGTCTCACCTGCCCTGTTTTCTTTTTAACTGTTTCCTTCTGTTGTTATTATGTAATCAATTTTGATATCATTTTTATTTGCAATGTACCTAATATTTTAATTTTGTTTTATCGCTGACTCACTGGTATTTTAATAATAATAATAATAAATAATATATTAATAATAATAGATTTTGTTTGTTATATAATATTTTATCTTAATTTGTATTTTGTAATCTAATTTAAATTGTATTATTGCACAATTTTAATTCAATTCCAAATTTAACCTGTAGATTATAATTTTTTTGACAAATTTTGTATTCGAACACAAGACTGTGAGCGATGTGCACGCCTGTAACTGACCTGTTTGCACAGGACCATTTTCTAATTTAATGTTAACCCTGTAAATGAAATTGCAAATATGTTGTTGGTGTGCCTTACTTAAATAAATAAAATAAATAAATAAATAAACAGATGTGATAGGTATGTTCAAAAATTTTAGCATTCAATTGCACCAATGAAAAAGGAGAAAAGGGCCATCTCTGATCATCATGATCATTCTTATTGTGTTGAATTGAGTATCAATTTTAGTTAGTCATCATCAATGTTAGTTAGTCATCATCGTCATCATCAATGTTAGTTTGAGTTATCAATTTAGGGAATAATGTAAGTTTCATCAAAATCGGTTCAGCAGTTTTCGAGATATGAAGCATACAACCGCACTCCTTAGCGACCAAAATCACGAATGTATAATTGAGTTAAGGTATGATTCCGAACGAGGCAACAAGCAGCAGTGCTGATACCGCAGTGCTGCCACTAAGACATTGCTGCCACGACATTGCTGCCTAGCTCGGAATATAATCTCATATAAGCTTATAGAAATTGTATGGGGACCAGTAGTGTCGCGGCAGCACTGCTGCGTGCAGCGTGGTTTCGAATCATACCTTTATTATGGGTATTTTGGTATCTTACTAAAGAATGTAATTGGTATGTTCAAAAATTTTAGCATGCAAATGCACCAATGAAAAAGGAGAAAAGTGCCATCTCTTAAAAAAGTTAAAATAATTTTGCATAATAACTTTTTCCTAACAAATAACAATAATGAGTAGCTTTCAACCGAGTTTTGATGCACATGCCAAAGATCAAAATTTTAAAAGTCGTCTATTTTTGCATATCCGCAGTACAATTATCGGGAATACTTTTTTACTGTTTCATTCGTACGAAATATAAAAGAAACGGGCAGTGTCTCGATGCTCGTGGATCTAAGTTGTCAAAATGCCAATAAACGTTTTACGAGAGCCGGTTAAATACGGGAATGAGGGACCGACGGAAGAGAAAATGACAGTGTTATTAAAAAGTTCAAACCCGTGGATCTTCCACTGGATTTATTGTTGTTTTTTATTTTACGAGGAATAGTTATAACGTAAAGTAGGTATTGAAGTAAGTACCTGGCGTATTTACGTCAGTACGTTACGTTGGGCACAGTACTGGCCACCATGTTTTTTTCTGTGGATTAAGAAGAGAGGAGAGGTATATTATGGAGGATCATCAACAAGAATAAACCGACCAAGTGGGAGTCGGACTCGCGCACGAAGGGTTCCGTAACATTATCGCAAAAACGGCAAAAAACATTTTATTCTGTTTTTAGTATTTACTGTTATAGCGGCAACAGAAATACATCATCTGTGAAAATATCAACTGTGCGCGCGGAACTAGTTGGCCGCGCCTTAGGTATGTGAGCGGTGGGACGGAGAGGCGGGGCCGCCAGTAAAACCCGGGATGACCCATTGACAATGGGTGTGATGACCCATTGACCCATTGACATAGTCATTGTCCATTGTCCTAACCCGCCCCCTCACCCCTGTCACTGTCGCCACCTAAGGCGCGGCCAACTAGTTCCGCGCGCACTATAGCTATCACGGTTTATAAATACAGCCTGGTGACAGACAGACAGACGGACCGTGGAGTCTTAGTAATAGGGTTCCGTTTTTACCCTTTGGGAACGGAACCCTAAAAAGATGGATTTGATAGTCATCATATTATAGAGTACGTAATGTTCATAACGTAGATAATTTTTAATGCAATTACACTTACATTTTCCTGAGTTTCTGTGATCCAACAAAAGCCCATTACATTACAGTTTATGCTAAAAGCATCGGGTTTATGAAACATTAACATGAAGTAAAAGTAACATACTTAATCTGAGCTGAGATTTATCATACGCCACGAACAGCAGCATGCACTCTACCTACCTAATGGATTTCATAACAAAATACTTTAATAGTATATTTTTTTTAATTCGGTTATGCGGTTTTCTTTTCGGCTTAAATAAAAGGCAAACTCTTAGAGCATATTGCTTGTGATTTTTTAAATGATAACTCGTAGCTGCGTTGAGTGATTTTTAGTAGGGGTAAGATTCTCATCACCGACATGCTAATGTGACCGCACCACCAAAAATCGGGCACAGCAAAAATATAATTATACCTAATGACGTTTAATACGAATGCTATGTTAAGTGTTACGCACAAATGTTGTTTATAAAACAATACAATTATGTAATAGTTATGTTTATCATTGAAACTTGAAACTAAGCGGGCCAACATAAAATAAACATCTCACTAATGTAATTGATATTTTTTCAAAATAGTACCTAGAGTTATTTTCATTGAATATGAATCAAAACAACCAAAATAAATGTAGAAACAAGGACAATTTTGTTAGTAAACGCTTATAAATTTCACTGTCATTCAAACCTAGTTTATTATGTCGAACTCGAACGGTTCGAGTTGAAACTCAAACAATCGACATCATGTAAGCTCCAAATGCAAATCCGGCTCGAAACTTCGAATCCTATTGTTGACTGTGCACTGTCATTCACTCATTCTACTCTTTGTTCGCCACTCGACCATAATACAGTGTTGCATTACACCACTGGTTGCAAACATATTGCCATGTTGCACGTTGCATGTTTTTCCCATAAAGCAATTTCCTTGCTTCCCTACAAATGGAACGCGCAAAGAGCCGGAATCTTTTAATATATCGTGAAGTGAAAAACAGCCAATAGACGCAGCAGCACGCAAAAAGAGGTTTAATTTTTAATATTCTCCTAACCAATAAGAAGAGACTAAAATATCTATTGCTTCATTTATGGGCCATTTTCATCCCAAATAAAAAATTTTTAATGGGAGGTGTAAGCGCGGTATTAAATTCGGAATGCAAGTTTTTTGATAGTTTTAAAGTTATTGCCATCTTAACATAAATGTAGATAAAACATTGATTTCAATTGAAAAGTTAATTTGCTAAAGCGCGATAAGTGCGTAACTATTTGCCTTCTACGAATATTTGATATTTGCATGGGGTAAAAATAAATTCATTGTTGACTTAGTTTGCTCATAATTTTTAAATAACGGTTCATGTCAACCCGATACTTTACTATTTTACAACAATAGCTAGAAATCGTGGCTGTGAAAGCTTCATAATTTGGTTTTCAACTTGAACAAAGTGATTTTTTCCAAAAGAAATTCTGTCAGACTTTAAATTTGTAATGTCCCGTAAGTAACGGAAGGTCCGTCCCAAATTATAAAGGACCGTACAATGTGTTTATTGAACCGAAAGTGTAAATAGGAAAACCTTTTCCTTGGCCTTCTTACAACATATATATTAGGTATACAGGTGTACTGTTTACATAATAATACTATATATTACTGTCCCAATTCAAGGTGTCGTCTCATACAGCGAATGTTCGAGTATTGATGCCATTTATCACCGTTCCAAAGTTGCTTCGAGTTCGTTATTTTCGACAGAGAATTCAAGCTTCTATGTGAGGTTTACTCAGTTAGTCTGTGATCACTTAGCCCTAGCTATGCCTAGGTTCGGCTGTATACCTAATAATTATATATATAGGTCCCCCAGCAACGATCTATGCCAAGGCATATACCCCATCGTCCCTTAGCACCAAGTCTCTTATTTTTAGGGTTTCGTACCCAAAGGGTAAAAATGGGACCCTATTACTAAGACTCCACGATCCGTCTGTCTGTTTGTCTGTCTGTCCGTCTGTCACCAGGCTGTATCTCATGAACCGTGATACCTAGACAGTTAAAATTTTCACAGATGATGTATTTCTGTTGCCGCTATAACAAAAAATACTAAAAACAGAATAAAATAAATATTTAAGTGGGGCTCCCCTACAACAAACGTGATTTTTTTGCCGTTTTTTGTGATAATGGTACGGAACCCTTCGTGCGCAAGTCCGACTCACACTTGGCCAGTTTTTTTTAGAATAATTGCCCTGACCTTAATTTATCAAGAAACATCTGATTTCGCAGGCTAGTTAACCCTCAAACAGGTTAATCTGCAAGATGCTAATTAAGTATAAATAAATCAAGCTACTACAAAGTTTCCTGATATTTTACAACCTGAAAATACTCCGTGTACTTTCATAATCTACCTCAGAATAATTCCACGCTGGTAAAGTATGCACGAATGTAGTTTCCAACTAAACAGCGCATCTTTCTCATCTTGCACTATAAATCTCGAACATAAGTAGGCCACCAGGCAAGCAAAACTCCGGGGTAAACTTAGTTAATGCAGAATGGTTTAACAAAGATCATTTAACTTGGACGTTATGACATTTTGTAAGTGGAAAATAAAGTTGGGAGAATCCTGTTATGTGGACTTTAAAGTGAGGATAATAGTTTGTGTGGTTAGCGTGAATTTATTGTTTTCGCGTTGTATCGTTAACGTGGCAAATATACGAGCTATATGAAATATTAAACTTACTTAGCTACGCGTATTATTATCGTTCGCTTGACCTGATGGCAAGTAATTTAAGTTTGGCGTAGATGTTGTCTATATACAGCTTATACGATATCAACGATTAACGATATCAGATTTATTTTGCCCTTCATATTAATCTTACTTCCTACTAATATTATAAGTATGACAAGTGCGTGTCAGACTCGCGCACGAAAGGTTCCGTACCATTATCGCGAAAACGGCACAAAAATCACGTTTGTTGTATGGGAGCCCCACTTAAATATTTACATTATTCGGTTTTCAAAAAAGAAATCATCATCTGTGAAAATTTCAACTGTACAGCTACCACGGTTCGGTGACAGACGGACAGACAGACGGACCGCGGAGTCTTAGTAATAGGGTCCCGTTTTTACCCTCTTGGGTAGGGAACCCTAAACAAACTGGATGTTTAGATATTTGGATGTCCGTTAATCCCGCCTCAACAGCTAACGGTTTAGGATTTGGATGGATCTTGGGAAACGAAGACCATGAATTGGACTCAGACATTGGATACTTTTGTTTCCCGATAGTAGGTTTAGGCCTTGGGATAACATCACAATCAAACATAAGTCAATAGGTATTAAGCCCGCCTCTGTACCTGTATGTTGAATGAAGTTTTAAATAAATAAATAATACTCCTTTGCTCATATTATTCCCAGTCTTAAAAGAGAGAAAAATAACAATTGTCTTTGCCAAAATCACGCTGCATTTCATGTGTTATTGAGTCTTTACATGGTACTAAAAACTAATCTTGATCCGATTATCTTAAACAACATCAACTCTGCTGCTATATAGATAGATCACTTTTGATACAGATAGCACAGATTTAGACTTTATCTCAGCGTTATTATTTTTAAATACCGTAGTTAATCCCGTTTTTTATCAGATAATCTCTTCAAACGGGTTTTGCTAAAAATGCCCATCTGAAATTCGCTTGTTTTGTTGCTGTAATAAGACATTTTTAAATGTCATTTGTAAATTTTTAATTAGGGTAAATTATGTTTTTGTATTCTTTTTATAAGTTACAATTAATTTAACTGCACTTTATGGTATGAATAAATGATTATCGCCATTACAGCTGAGTTATGTTTAGATGAATTCACATCGTTTTGTCCTATGTAATTAATTATTTTGAAACACAAATCCAGTCGAATTTAGGGCATATATCTATATCAGTTCCTGTTAACTTCCTTAAGGTTACACTAGTCGAAAATTCTTCCATACAAACGTAGTCTAGGGATTATTCCACTGTTTGACGATGTACGTTCAAAATAAAAAGTGATATCAATCTGTCTCATCATTATGTAGCCCTGTATGGAAGCAAAAAAGTAAAAAACAAAAAATATTTGAAAGTTATGAGCTTCGAAAGTTCCACATTTCGACACTAATTTTAACGCATTTTTGGGCGCGAATAAATACCATAAGAAGACGGAAAATTGCAAAACGGCCTCCATACAGGGATAGATTAGTAGATCAACAATGCAAATAATTTTATTTTGAACAGATAGATTTAGTCGTTTTTTCATGATATCTAGACTGCCTATAAAATTTCGCGCGCTCGGTTTCGTCCTAAATCATTATCCATTTCGCTATAAATTTGCAAAAGTGTGTATTAGTACGCGAACTAGCTTCCTACTGCTCATCACAGAATCTATCTCTTCCGCACGTGTTGTCGGTTGATATAAAATGCATTTTAACCCCGCGCACGAAATATTTCGTGCCGTCGACTAGTGTACCCTTAATAGATATTATCATAAAAATTCTGTTTCATTTTTTAATTTATTCTTAGTAAGTGGTGACTAATGGGACATCGTGAAACGGTCCTATAATTATATCATGTTTTAATTATATGTCTGTGACAATCACTGAAGAATATTTTCATTGGTATTAGTGTACAATATACATGTATTTTTCTCCGTAACCAAGTGGAAATGATTGACAGATGTGACTGTTAAAATGTAGCAGAATAAATCGGTGAAGTTTCGGCCAACCGTTTGCAAAAAATCTTCTTAAATTATTTGTTAGCTTTTAAACGCTTGTCAGTATTCTGATTATAAGCACTCTAATACTAAAGAAAACATTCTTCAGTTACAAGAACATCCATAATCATGAGCATGTTTCTAAGAAGCGACTAAATCGTTTGTGAGTGCTCAATGGTCTGTTAAAAAGAGTTTCCTTTAGATATGGTACGATAACTTTATAATACCTTTTACTTAATATTCTGGACGTTTAGGTACTATTCTATTAAATACGTATGACTAATAGTTCAAGTGGTGTGACCTTCGGAATTTTACCAAAGGTCGAAAAAACACGAAGATACTCGAACACTGACAACAAAAGTTAATTGTTTCGTCTCTGCTGCGAATCCTTCACGCCAGCTCCAATGGCGTTCTATAACAGCACAGAGATTCTTTAGTCAATTAACTGAACCTTTTTGCAGGATCCATGTAGGTTATGAGCAATAGAAGTTATTACAAACTTCGATTGCGTTTGAAGTCTGTACTGAATGTCGTTTAATTGTATTTGATCCTTTGTTGGTCAAAACAAACATTTTTTTAAATATTTTTACAGCCTGTCTCCACTCACATTTTTAATGACGCACGTCACACTATTCGAAACCCAATGTGCCGACAAGAGTCAGGAATAGAAAATCTATCTAATCTAATACCTTTAAAAGAGCAATACTTATTTATATATAATCTAAGTAGTATTAGTATGCAGGGGGTTTCCGGGGCGATAAATCTATCTAGGTAGGTTTCTTTTTTAGGGTTCCATACCCAAAGGGTAAAAACGGGACCCTGTTACTAAAACTCCGCGGTCCGTCTGTCTGTCTGTCTGTCTGTCTGTCACCAGGCTGTATCTCATGAACCGTGATAGCTAGAGAGTTGAAATTTTCACAGTTGATGTTTTCCTGTTTCCGTTATAACAACAAATACTAAAAACCGAATAAAATAAATATGTGGGACGTCATATAACAAACAATTTTTTTGCCGTTTTATTGCGATAATGGTAAGGAACCCTTCGTGCGCGAGTCCGACTCGCACTTGGGCGGTTTTTAGTAAACGTCGTTTTCTCTATCATCACACGAGCAGAGCTCGGTCGACCAGGTACTAAAGAAATAATTAAAAGAATAGAACAAAAGAAGTATCGAAATATGTATCTCGACCTTTCCGTACGTACTTTCCGTACGAGGGTTACAGCTGCATTTCTTCTTGACCTTTCGTTTTCAATCAATCTTTTACAATTTACAGTACGGGCTGGTTCGTATCAAAAGAATAATTAATCATATGATCTCATTCTTAGCGCGAGGTGTTCTGCACTTACTCAGTTTTGACGATATTTCATGTAAAATTAATACAAAGTTTGAGGAAAGTAGTACCGTTAATACAATACAAACAACGGTCTTTGAAAAATTACTTTCCAAATCGTTTTTCAATATCAAACTCCTCGAAGATTTATGACCCTACAAAAAATGTTACTACATAAAAATGGGTCTAAGACACTTTATATCCTCCAGTGAATAGATAAATTTATGTAAAAAGAAACAAATGTGTATCCATACTCCATACTAATATTGTAACTACGAAAGTAACTCTGTCTATATGCCTGCTTGTAAGTATGTTATTTTGTCATCTTTTCACGTCTTATATGTTTTGGATAAACTGGGCCCACGAGTAGACCTTGTCCTGAAATAGGGCGTAGGCTACTTTCTATTCCGGAAGTATGATCTCAGGGATAATTGCCGACTTTCACTCGGGTGACGCTGGCAGTAGATAATTTTACGATATACAGAAAGGGTGTATACTTTTTACTTCATTTCATTCGTTGCGAAATTAACCAGCAATATTTCCTTACAAAACTGTACAAGCAATTCAGCTAGGTCCTGTGAGGGACCGTAAGCACTTTACTGATATACCCACAGAGGGTACTATTACTAAGCATACCTTTATGTCTCTGTCTACTAAAACTGTCTTATATGTCACCTGTTGCTGAGAAATTAAAACATTCACTGTAGTATAAGAAATTAAAACTCTCGTATTACAGAGCCATAGCACTGATTTTCAGCGATTGCCAGTGTCGACACAGTGTGTTCAGTGTCCCTGTGCCCTGCAGTGGGACAGAATAGACTAAAAATAAATAAATAATAATATTTTTCACTTAAGGTTACACTAGTCGAAAATTCTTCCATACAAACGTAGTTTAGGGATTATTCCATCAATAATCATTTTATTTTTGTTTTTGTTTTTTTTTATTTTATCGCACTTTTGGGCGCGAATAAATACCATAAGAAGACGGAAAATTACAAAACGGCCTCCATACAGGGATAGATTATTAGTTCAACAATGTGTGTTTAACAAAGCAAATAATTTTATTTTGATCAGATAGATTTAGTAGTTTTTTCATGATATCTAGACTGCCAAAGGTCTGTTTATAAAATTTCGAGCGCTCGGTTTCGCCCTAAATCATTACCCCTATTTTGGGGGCTGAGTCACCCGCGTCCGTAGGTGAGTACCCCTTTTGTTACCCTACACGTGGTCCCCGGGTGGTGCTAATCAGGTGACACTAACTGGTGGTAGGTTTCGGCCGAAGGCTTGCGACCACCCACCGAGCAAAGACGTACCGCCAAGCGGCCTAGCCGTGTTCCGGCACGATGCTCGGTGTAGCCACAAGAGGAGTTGGGTCGAGATAGTTGTTCCACTGCAGGATGACCAGCCTGACTCGCGTTGTTTTTTTTTTTTTTTATTATCTATAGGCACGCTTGCCTAGAAGAAACCTATTCACTCTTGACTTAAAGACCCCTAGATTGTAGCTATGTTATGGGCCTATCGGGTGACTAGTCGCGGAGGGTAGCGGGATCCGAGGCACGGTGCGCCGCTGGCCGACCGCAGGTAGTTGGGGGCCCAAGTAGTGTGCCAGCCACACACGAAAGGCTGCCCCGCCAACTGTCGAAAAATCCCGGGATGCGCCATCGTGCTGGTTGGCGACCAGACGAGAGTGCCCGATGGACATTCCCGGGGGGGCTCGGGCGTCCCCGCAGTCTCCAGACTAGTCCCCCAATGATGGCATCCGGACTCCGCGTGTCTGAAGGTTGCCAGCGTGGAACCTCATCTCACTTCCTTCTCCTCACCTTCCTTCACTCACAGCAATAATGCCAAGGAACAAAAAGAGAAAAGCTGAACAGCGGCAGCACTCACTCTCACATAAGGTGCACCTCAGTAACATCCGAGGTCTGCACTCGAACCTTGTCGCAGTCCATCACCACCTTGAGACTGAGAAACCAGCACTTTTGTTCCTTACGGAGACGCAGATCGGATGTCCGTCGGACGTGGCATACCTATCTTACCCAGGATTTACCCTGGAGCACAAATTCAAGCCACGTGCGGGTGTATGTATGTACGCCTGCAACGACATCTGCTATCGGCGTCTCCGTGACCTTGAAGACTCTAACTACTCAGTGCTATGGGCCCTGGTGGACACAGGTCTGGATAAGATTATCTATGCCTGTGTCTACCGATCGCATAGCGGTGATCTGGAGACAACCAGGATCACACAGTACCTGAGTGAGGCGGCTGATGTGGCTCAGCAACGGTACCCTTCCGCCCAATTAGTGTTACTTGGGGACTTTAATGCTCACCATCAGGAGTGGCTCTTCCCATACCAGTGCACTGACCATGCTGGACGAGAGATGCGAAATCTTTCGCTGGCGCTTAATCTCACCCAGCTGGTGCAGGGGGCTACGAGGGTGCCGGATGTTGATTCGCATACGGCCAATTGCTTGGACCTTCTGCTGACAACAGATCCAGACCGATACTCAGTGTCGATTTCATCACCTTTGGGTAGTTCCGACCACTGTCTGGTGAAGCCTGTATCCGTCTACTCCCCGCCCGATCCCAGCCCGAAAGGCACCCGGCGGGTTTGGCGGTACAGGTCAGCAGATTGGGATGGGATGCGATCTTTTTTCGCATGCTATCCTTGGCAGCCCATTTGCTTCTCTTCGGAAGATCCATCGTCATGCGCTGACGCCGTGACTGATGTGTTGCGCCAGGGGATGGAGTACTACATTCCATTCTCTGACGTAGCGCTTTCCGGCGTTGACCGACCATGGTTTGGTGCTGAGTGCAACCGCGCAAATGCGGTTAAACACAAGGCTTACCTAGCATGGGTCGACGCTCGAGTGCACAAAGCGAGTGACGTAACTCAGAAGAAGAGAGCCTTCAACAGGGCTGCCAAGTCCTGCAAAAAGGCGATGCGAAGGGCACGTTTTGACCATATTAGCAGAATCGGGAACAAACTAGCTTCATACCCTGCTGGTAGCAAAGCGTTTTGGTCCCTGGCTAAGTCGGTTGAATCAAACTTCTGTCGCCCCTCACTACCACCACTGCTGAGACCCGACGGGTCACTGGCCCACTCCGCCGAGGACAAGGCAAACTTGTTTGCCTCCCTTTTTGCGGAATCTTCGCGTCTGAACTCTGATTGCGCGCGGCCCCCTCCGTCTCCTGTTGGATGTGGGACGAGTATGTCGGATATTCGCATCCATCAGAGGGAGGTCTGTAGGGTGTTGCGTAACCTTGACGTGAACAAAGCTAGTGGCCCCGACGGGATACCGGCAATTGTACTGAAAACTTGTGCGCCTGAATTGTCTCCGATCCTGACACGCCTATATCGCCTTTCGTTAGTGACTGGAAAGGTGCCGAAGGCTTGGAAGCAAGCTAACGTTCAGCCAGTCCCCAAAAAGGGTAGTCGGGCTGACCTGGCAAACTACAGACCCATCTCGGTAACGCCCATCCTCTGTAAGAGTATGGAACGTGTGCTGAACAATAAGCTCCTGGCATACCTAGAAGACAATGACATCCTCAGTGACCGCCAATACGGCTTCCGCCGAAATCGGTCAACTGGGGATCTTCTAGCGTATGCCATTCACGTCTGGAGTGAGGCCATCGAGAGGCACGGGGAAGCGCTTGCTGTCTCCCTTGACATCTCGAAGGCTTTCGACAGGGTCTGGCATGAGAGCCTTATTGGTAAGCTTCCTTCCTTCGGTCTGCCTAGTGGTCTGTGTGACTGGATTGCTGACTTCCTGAGGGAGAGGTCCATCCGAGTGGTTATCGATGGCTGCTCGTCCGGTCAGCTAGGTATTAACGCCGGAGTCCCTCAGGGGTCGGTGCTCTCGGCTACACTGTTTTTGCTGCACATTAATGACCTGCTAAAACCCGTCACCTTTGGGTACGCAGACGACAGCACGGTTGCTGAGAGATACGTGTCCGGCGCACGGGCTACTGGGACTGAGATCCGGTCTCTCCGGGAGGCCATGGTTGAGCGCTTGAATCTGTCTTTGGAGGCGGTCTCCGAATGGGGCGATGCCAATCTAGTCAATTTCAATGCAGCTAAGACCCAGGCGTGTCTTTTTCCGCAAAAAAGAGCCTATTCCACCCGGCTCCATCTTTCCGTGGTGTAACCGTGCCGATAACGGACCATCTCGACCTTCTGGGTGTTACTTTAACATCGACCCTCAATTTTGGTCCATTCATTGAGGCAAAGGCTCAGTTGGCTGCAAAAAAGTTGGGGATCCTTGCAAAGGTGAGACGGTACTTCACGCCTGAACAGCTGCTCAATTTGTATAAAGCGCAAGTTCGGTCATGCATGGAGTACTGCTCTCACCTTTGGGACGGATCTGCCAAATATCAACTTGATGCACTTGAGTCGATTGACAAACGGGCCAAGAGGCTTATTGGCCACGATGCACTGGTCGCCTCAAAGCTCCAGAGCCTTGAACATCGACGCCAAGTGGCCAGTCTGTCGGTTTTTTATCGGTTACATTTCGGGGAGTGTGCGATGGAACTGCACAATTTGATTCCGCCTAGCCCTTTCCATCACCGGACAACAAGACGCACGGCAATGCGCCACCGGTACATGGTGGACATCCCACCCATACGTACAAAGCGTTTTGCGAATACTTTCATTGTACGCACAGCTAAGGAGTGGAATTCCCTGCCGGAGTCTTTGTTTCCTGATAACTACAACCTTGGGGTCTTCAAGTCAAGAGTTAATAGGTTACTTCTAGGCAAGCGTGCTTCACCGTCGACCACATCATCGCTTACCATCGGGCGAGATAGTGGTCAAACGCGAGCCTATCGATAAATAAATAAAAAAAAAAAAAAAATATCCATTTCGCTACAAATTTGCAAAAGTGTGTATTAGTACGCGAACTAGCTTCCTACTGCTCATCACAGCATCTATCTCTGCCGCACGTGTTGTCGGTTGATATAAAATTCATTTTAACCCCGCGCACAAAATAGTTCGTGCCGTCGGCTAGTGTACCTTTAAAAGTAACTCAAGCATAATGATGTGCCCGCCAATTTTCTCATGATAAATTCATTCATTTGATTTTAACAACTTATTAAGGAAGGACCAATTACAGGCGAAACTTCTGTTTTCGGGGTATCTCAACGGTACATTTTTTTTTAAGTAGCAAACTAAAATAGTAAAGTTATATAATTGTGAAATCAATATTTCTGTAGAAGAATAAACTGTTCTGTATTGAATGGCATTCGATTTCGATTGGATTCTAAGAGATACATTTTATTTGAGTGCTTTCATTATTCGCTCTTAGGTACAGAGATATGAACGTCTGACCAATCAGAAACATGTATCTGATATGATCCTTTTAAAACCCCCCCCCAAGCTCGAAACTTTGAACATTAAAATCTTATCAAAGATATGGTCTTTAGACATTTTGGCTAATTGTTGAGTCGTGATGTGCCCGACTAAAATTCGATCTCCCTCCATTTGTGCCAATCTTTGGCCTATTGTAGTGTGTTGGATATCTTAGTTTCCAGGTGATGTAGTTTAATAAGGTTGTTGGATGGCTTTCGGGTGATATGGCCTAAGTATTGCAACACTTTCTGCGGACAGATACTACTTTCTCGATTGCGACCGGCCCGAAATGCGCATCCGTCAGTTAAACGTTTTGTGCTACCTGCACATTTTGGGTGTGGCTCGTCCGTACTTGCTTTTTCCATATTTTTTGTTACTAAACCGTCAATGAGTGTTGCCTCTCGATTTAATCTTGTAGTTTGATAGACTGGTATGGAAAAAAAAAACTCAGATGGTCTCTGGATCCGCCCGAGACAGAAATATTTATGTTCTAAATCAGTGCACGTCCGGTCGCCATTGCGACGCCCGTCGACCGTACACAGGTCCGCGCTCAAACTTTTTGTGATGAAAAATGTGTTTTTTTTTTTTTTGTGGCGTTTGTTTTCTAGTGTAAAAAACGATGGATCGATAAGTGTGGAACTGTTTTTAATAGTTCTTCTTTGTGTTTGGTGTAAATTCCGGCAGAAATACGTATTACAAAGAACGCCGTCGGTTTCGCAAACGCAAAAAAATGGCGTTTTTGTGTCTTCGTGAAAACAAAAAAAAAATTTGTTTTGCTTTTTCCAATTTTACTCATTAAACTATTGTTAGTAACAATGCTACGTTAATTAAAAACAGAATAAATGCATTTAATTGAAGTGGTAATGAACCAAATTCGAAAATAAGTGAAAACAAAACACAACACCCATTTTGGGTTTTTATCAGATGAACGTTTTGTTTATATAAAAAATGTGTTTTTTTGAATTTCTTTGTGTTTCTTTGTATTTCATGCCCTATTGTTGTGTTTTTTCCATTAGTAAATATCATTAGCACGTGGACTGTGAAATAAAATGCCAAACAAACAAAAAACAAACAAAATAATCTAAGCCAAATAAACAAAAGCCGCATTCATGGCTCCTTTTCAAGTGTTTGCATTGTGACTATATCTCGTAATCTAAACAATTCTAACAGCTAAACACTGTGTGTGCGATAAGACTATGTACCAAACTATGTAATACAATAGCATTGTAAGCCACTTGACCTACAGAGTTCACAGAACTGGAGTGTAAACAAACCCATTTTTTGTGCTGCGTCGGCGCGCCGTCGGGCCGTTTTTTTTGCGGCGAAATTTTGTAAAGCTTGTGGGATGAAATAAATGTATGGGGAGGCGTGATATTTTTATTGATTCTTGTGGAATAGGGTGTATTGTTGTAAATAAAATAAAAACATTGTGAAATATTGGTTTATTTTTTTATTTTTGTACACAAACCTGACACAAACCTGAGAAAATTTCCCTTACACTGACTTTACACAATATTCAAAAATAAATTACATGGTAAAACTTGATACATCCTTTGGCAATATGATAGATAATTTCATAACGATTCTAACAACATAAATTTTATACATGGGTCCCATACAAAACTTTCGAGAAATCGGGGTTTTAGTGAGACCGGGCCGATAGCGCAAAATGGCGCCGAGGTACCGGCGCAGACGGGCGATGTCCGGGATTTTTTTGGCGCATACGAGTGGGTAGAAGTATCTGTCCGCAGAAAGTGTTGCAATACTTAGGCCATATCACCCGAAAGCCATCCAACAACCTTATTAAACTACATCACCTGGAAACTAAGATATCCAACACACTACAATAGGCCAAAGATTGGCACAAATGGAGGGAGATCGAATTTTAGTCGGGCACATCACGACTCAACAATTAGCCAAAATGTCTAAAGACCATATCTTTGATAAGATTTTAATGTTCAAAGTTTCGAGCTTGGGGGGGGGTTTTAAAAGGATCATATCAGATACATGTTTCTGATTGGTCAGACGTTCATATCTCTGTACCTAAGAGCGAATAATGAAAGCACTCAAATAAAATGTATCTCTTAGAATCCAATCGAAATCGAATGCCATTCAATACAGAACAGTTTATTCTTCTACAGAAATATTGATTTCACAATTATATAACTTTACTATTTTAGTTTGCTACTTAAAAAAAAATGTACCGTTGAGATACCCCGAAAACAGAAGTTTCGCCTGTAATTGGTCCTTCCTTAATAAGTTGTTAAAATCAAATGAATGAATTTATCATGAGAAAATTGGCGGGCACATCATTATGCTTGAGTTACTTTTAAAGGTACACTAGCCGACGGCACGAACTATTTTGTGCGCGGGGTTAAAATGAATTTTATATCAACCGACAACACGTGCGGCAGAGATAGATGCTGTGATGAGCAGTAGGAAGCTAGTTCGCGTACTAATACACACTTTTGCAAATTTGTAGCGAAATGGATATTTTTTTTTTTTTTTTATTTATTTATCGATAGGCTCGCGTTTGACCACTATCTCGCCCGATGGTAAGCGATGATGTGGTCGACGGTGAAGCACGCTTGCCTAGAAGTTTCCTATTGCTGATAAGTATATTCGGTTTCCGAAAAGCTTTAGCGGATGACATAAAACAGGCGATAAACATTAATTTATACCTGAATTCAATTTATTGGTCAGCCCATGCGTAATTAACACGTGAAATGAAAACTGTATTCATTATACAACGTCCCTGATACTGCAATGTATTGTTTTAATAATTTCTGCATATGGATTTACGTCTCCACATTTATCATACAATAAAATAAATAGTCCTTGGTGGGCTCAAAATTAAAGGCTTATTTACTTTCCATATTTTGTGCCGCCGTTTCAGCCATTTTATTTATATCGAGAGCTCATAATAATGTTTGTTCGGGCATTTAATCAGAGCAAGCTCGAATAAATTGAATCCTACAATATTTATAAAAAACTTGCGTTAACATTAAACGAGTTACCGATGTCGAAAAGTATCGAAAATTCGAAATTTTATTAGTAAATTGAGTTTACCTCCGGTTTTATTGGGACGCGGCGCGGCTTGCGGCCGTCCCGTTCTAATCCATTATGCCATTAGTTTTGTATAGGAAAACAAGGTCCCAAGATTTCGTTATTGGACAACACTTTGCTTTTTAAGTTCTGTTTTATTAATAGCCCGTCCCTCAAACTCTGAAATTCCGAAAGGATTTGCCAGATGCGTTTCTAGGTTGTTCCAACACGTGTTGCTGGTATCTATATTTAGTCCCAGAAGAAGTCAACCATTTCTTAGTTACAAAACTAGACTGTAAGACTGCGCTGTTTCTTAGAATTTCCTTGCAGTAAAATAAACAATATTTAACCTGGGAATTGATACCTACGACAATAGTCGTAGCTATCAAGTTGCAATTCGCTTTTGCAAGCTGGAAGGAAATTCCAGAATTACTTTAAATAGTAAGTACAATACTCATTTACCTCGAAGGGCTAGACGAAACTTTTGATCATAAAAATGTTTTGCCATTGCAAGAACGATAATAAGCTGGGTTTGGCAACACTGCCAACTCTACAACCAAAATACTGTTTGCCTTCATATTATGCAAAATGGCATGGCTTTGTGGAAAAGCTAGAACTCTTACTGACTGACATTGACTTTATTCCAACCGTCTACAATTGTAGGGTGCTTTATTTATGATTCTGTCAACTCATAACACGAAGTAAGTACAAAATAAAAGATAGAATTGCCGAAAGTCCTAAGAAAAAATATCTGAACTTACGACCTTTCAGTATTTTACACAGACAGCTATCATTTCTCTCCTGTCTTCTCTTAATCTAATGAAACATTGAATAAAGTCTGAATAGAAGTGTATTAGCAGGTGGTTCTGTCAAGCCGTCACCGTGTTCGTATTTTCCCAAATGATTGATCGACACCACCCGGTGATTGATTCTACGTATATGTCACCTGATACACGAACGTATGCCCCCATTTTACTCCAATACAATTCGAATACGCATTATATTTTGGGAAGGGGTACGTACTTTGTAGACCATATATCGAAGGATATTTTTATGAAGTTTCTTGCGATACCACAAAAAGAGAAAGGCTGGCAATCATACCGATTTTTTGTTAGACAAAGGCTAATGGCGGAATTATGTCCATATTCTCATTTTCATGTTTATGAAGAATCGCTTAAGACATCAAAAAAGTGATAAAAAACTCACACACTAACACTGCGGCTAAACCAAAAAGCCGGTCTGGTGTGAAAAATCATGCAACCGTTCGTGCTCTAGTTTATTCTATAGAAAATTTAACAGGTCTATACCATAATAAATTATATATTACCATAGCAATACGGTAGTCTACTTGAAAGGTCGGGCTTTCGGCTGGCGGGGAAAACCATCCAACTGGTTGAAGGATGCTCCTTTTTGATTAAGGATTTATATACCTAGTTACTCTATAAATAAGTATTTTTCATTTACTTTGAGTGGAACAAGCGATGATACGCATTCCATCCAGTTTATAATAGCAGTTGATCAGCATTCAACTTTTCGGTTGCCAGGATAAAATATTATTAAGACATTTTGGTTCTACTTCTACAAAAGAGTTGTTAGTTATTTAAATATTTTTGATGGATGCAAATAATGTTTATCTCGTTATATTGCGTTCATTCTTATTGACTGAAATGTTTTGTTGAGGTTATTAAAATAACGAATCAGATGTAAACACAAAAACTTTACTAATTAATGTTCATTATTTTTAATGGATGCGGATGAACATTGGTTCTTTAAGATATTCGAGAAATCGTCTTAGATCAAGTTAATTGTACCACTGTTTATTTTTATTAAAATTTACGATGCAACATGAATTTATTATAAACTCTCCCTGAGTATCAATGCTGCGTGGAGGCTGCTGCGCAATAAAACTAGATGATCAAAACGTAAATTGAACGTTATGACATATTTTATTTGCACTTTAATGGTTTTCAGCAAAATATACAAGTCGCCAGTGTGTCATAAAACAATTTAGAGCAAGTCGTGTCTAGCTATGTTATTATTTCTTGCCGTAGATGTTGCCTCATTACTGAGGGTTGTGACTCCAAATGTCGTTGATGAGCTATCTTTCTATTGATCTGATTCTAATGACAGAAGCCATTCATGATCGCATGTTTATGTAGTATGATGGATGACAGGTGTCTGAAGTGATAGTCGATAAGACCGTCTTGTACTTGATCTTTAACATTGATATGCCAGTTTCTGGCAATAAACTACATTAGGGACTGTGCTACTAGGCAATCGAGCAACATTCTGAACTACATGGTAGATAAACGTCACGTGAGATAACGTTGAACGGGTTGTACTCAAAAAAAGCTTCCAAAATCGTTCTGGCTAGAGTGTACCGATCCGAGTACGCCGATAACTACATTTAAAATCGTTTTTGTTTTCGAGGTCGTTTTAATGGCTGCATATTTCTGCTTCGTTTTTGTAACGATGGAACTTAATTGGGGATTGCTCCTCTCAGAGCTCGGCAAATCGATAGCGACAGTTAGATTTTTAAACGAATTCCGTTTGACGACAGATGGAAGATGAAATTGCTAATAGTCGTAGATTGAGTGTGCAGATAAGCGGGCTAATAAAAGCATACTCTCTCATGATATTTTAAAATATTTTCTATTTGTGTCACAGAAATTTTACTTAAAATAAACATAACAGAGCGTGGCTGTTCATCATGTTGTCTAATTCTCATCTTTTATATTTCACCGCTGGATTTTATAAAGTTTATTTTGTTGTGCATAATTTTGAATAATTCATGTTTTAACTTATTTATACATTCACAGTCGCTGCGCAAAACAAAACTTGTGTTCGAGAATTTTCTTCAAAGGTAAAAGCAAAACATCGTGAGCCGGTAAACGTTATGTTCCTCGACCGGCGAGCTATGAAAGCGACATGAAAGCCTTCCGCAATGCTCACACACCTCCGCCCCAGGTTTCCGCTGCAGGCCACTGCTCAAAGCGCGCCTTGCATGCTGTATGAATTACCGGAGACATCCAACCCTCCTCAAAGTACTTAGAGACCCGTTTGAGGTCGCGATGGCACAGAAAATTGCTCGAAAAAGTGTTATGTTGCATCTGACAGTCAATGTACCGACTATCTACAGATGACTGCACATCTTCACGTATATATTTAATACATTCGCGTTCTCAAATTTACCACAAAACTTATACATTCACGGGACACAACTCTTTTCGGAAAAGTAGGGTGTAATTTCCCTGAAGAGATGGCGCTGTAAAAATAACAGAGTTCTTTCATTTGTGAATGGATAGTTCATTAGGTGTCGGAGGCGTGACTAATGATGTCACCCCCATACACTCCACTAGGAAATTGCCACTTTGAAGGTTTCATTTGGAAAAGTGCTTATTAAAATTCATGTAAGATGTTGCTAGTGGCCTCTGTTTAACAATAAAAGAAAAAAAGATTTTTCTTTTCAATATACTCCTCGTGTATCCCAGCTAATAAGTTAATGGAGTCTGCTATAAAAGAACGGTCGCGGTCGGAAACAAAACAAACGTACGTGCCTATTTTTTAATATTTCATGAAACGAACGATGCTTTTTCTAGCGGTCTTTTGTTCTTTTCTCGAAGTCACTCGCTTTTTAATGAAACGCACGTCATGAGCGAGGGAGCGCATGCGGCAGCCTTTCAAAGGAATTGTGGGAGACTGCATAAATGTATGTATCGGAGTGCTCTTAGCGTATCGAGTGGATGAATCTCCACAATATTTCCTCGACCGACTTGGTTGGCTTACACTGCTCGCTCAAAATACAAGACAGAACAGTTTACGAGCGCGTACGTACCCAAAACATTACCGAATTACCGCAACAGACAAAAGTTTGTAAACTTTTAGAATTAAAAATAGAGTGTTTTACGTTTTAAATATACCTAGATTTATGTCTGGATTTCATGCTTAAATTAGGATGGACAGTCATGCACGTTGTATTTTAGTGTGTCATAATGAAAAACGTAGTCAATGATAAATACTTCGCTGTATTTACCATACAAAATGTACATATTGGTTCTCGGTATCAATTGTAGCATGTAATTCATGTCCGTTAAACATTGTTAATGTGGACAAGACTCGGCAAAAGTGTTAATTATTCGTGAATGGCTATCACTGCGATCTATAATGGGACAGGATGATGCAAACGATATTTACGAAATGTCAACATAAATCTAACTTTAACGAGTATCTCGAATTAAAAGTAGAATTAGTGCGAGGTGTTAAACTCCACCGCTTCAAACTAGTTCAGTTTTATGCGATCGTCGAACAAGCGAAAATCTTTCTTCCTACTATTCCTGTAAACATACGAAATTTCACAGAAGTTTTACGTGATTATTTATAAGTTTTTTTGCTATCTAATCAGAAATATTGGCACAATGTCAAAAAGGTAGGGAAAACTTGAGTTGGTTTGACAAAACGGATTTTCGGGATGTAAGTGTACACATGGATATTCCACCAACCGCACAAAAATAAACCTACATTTTCTTATGTTCAATATTCCTCGTGTCAATCTCCCAAGGCAAATATTTTAAAATACAAATATATATCAAAGTTTAGATAAGCTTTATGTCATAACATAAAGGCTTCCCGAAGCGATGTGGAGCAAGAATATGATTTCAGATTTAGCTTTGCTGCGGCGGAGCTCACGATATGAGATTTCACGCCTGTCAACACTGAAATCGAGTGTGCGATGTATCTGTTCTGAAAATGGAAAATAGGTACCTGGGCACTAATTATTTCACGTTTTAGTTATGCCATGCAAATGAGAAAAATATGGAAATTAAGTGGAAATGAGCAAAAACTTTACTTGTTTCTTATGTTGATTTCAGCAAAACACTTGTTTATTCTTACAAACAGCCATGACAAAAACATGAATATAAAAATTGAATGAATAAGCTTTTCCTCATTATTGTTGATTCTCTAATAAAGCTTCCAGAATATTTTGTCGGTATTAATTTCATTAAATATTAAAATGAGAACAGGAACACGTAACGACCTTGACGCTTTTCAAATTGCTTACCGAAAAACAATAAATGAATCGCATATTTTGTTGCCTCCCTTTAATTTTTGTACATAAAGGTTCCAAGAATCACAAAAAGTCCCGTGTTTGTTATTCAATATTTCGCCAGTAACTGTGAAAACAATTTTGTAAAGCGGTACAAATAAATAAATATTAAATTCAACGATATTTCTTTTTCGCTTTGTTCTTTAGATGTTGCCAAGCGACAATAAACGTAACAAAAACATCGCCATATTGAGTGGGAAGTGAGGTTTGCTGCTGAGCTTGAGGTTCCATTATCGTGCGGGGCAAAGAATAGTGTTTTCTGTTTGTTTTTTTTATTCCCGTGTTCCTCGTTGAAGAACTACACCCGTACCTACCTATAGTTGAATAGAATATAAAAGAATAGAAAACATTTATTCGACATAGACACAACACAACAACAACAATCACAAAGTAACAGAGAAGAATAGTAAAAAAAGTAGAAACAAGGATTAAAAATGATTGCGCCGAGCGTGCCCACACCGAAAGGGTTACCAACTCAGCATTTGCTGGGCACCAGACACCCAGCGCTGATTTTCAGTTGGCATCCCGCTAGTGACACACGGACGTGGGTAAATAAAATAGATACTTGAAATAATGTCGTAATGTAGTACTTTAGTACTTTCTAAACAGTACACATTAAATACGCGGTGCTCTTGTAAGGGTTTTGCGAGCCGAAGGAATGGAAGAAGAAAACCGTGTTACACCGACCCCAAGTAACATGGGACAAGGGCAGAAAGATGATGATGACTGATCACATTTTTACGGACAGACAAGACTATATCTTCAACAAAAGATCTAAATGCAGCCTAACTGCGCAAGTGAATTCGGCAAGCATCAATGGACCAATCACATATACGGAATTCCACATCGCGTCTTTCATCTCGCATGTGATTGGTCGATTGATGGCGGTCAAACCCTTGCCGAACTCACTTGCGTTATTAGGCTGCCGATCCTCAGTTTTCTTTTAAGAAACACATGTCTGATGGTTTTACGCCCTTAACACTTTCAAAGGGGTTCGTTGACCTATTCAAGTCACGTAAGTAATTCGGTAACACCTATTAATCTGTCATGACTGGCTGATATTATAATCCCCTGTCAGTTTCCTCATTTGGGGATGGTTAACTAACATCCCTTTTATAATTTTAGAGGGTTATTTATTTATCTATTACAAAGACGCTTTGTTTGGTAATCTACAAAGTACTTGGATATAATTTAATAAATTCGCAACAGGAGGTAACTACTTAGGGAAGTGACACCTACTTGCGTCACTCGAATATATTTCGATTTTATTGAATCATGAATAATAGAGACTTCCAGTAGGTCCCTAGAAAGTACCGCTTACACCATTAATAACTAAAACAATATTCTATCTCTGTCATCTTTAAACAATTGATAGAAACAGAACGATATTCTTAATAGGTACGTGTACTATTTTGTGGGCCTGATACTTTCAAGAGTCTAAAAGGCAAACAACCTTTAAAATCAAAACCGACCAAGTTTGTTTTTGTATTTGTATCAAACATTTCTTCACTTATTTGTTTTGCAAATATGAAACCAAACATTCATAAACTTTGCCCCATTCGCTAGTTGAAAAAGTTCGCCCGTATAAAAAACGAAGTTATACTGTTGAGTTTGAAAACAAATTACGTACTCACTCTCTAGCGAGAATATAAAAGGTTTACTGGGGTATAAGAAGGCTCTAGATAATATCTACAGTATGTGTGTATTTAATTGACTGTTACTTACCTTTTCGTATGAACTCACGTGTATACGTTAGATAGATTTGCCCTATGTACGAGTATTCGTAGATAGGGCGAATCTTTTCTCCGATGGAACGGTTTCCGCACGGTTTATTGGATTCTTTAGTTGCCAGGTTTTCCTGGAAAGGTTATGTCTCATTTTAAATATGGAATTATACGACCCGGTTTCACTTTAAGTATCTAATGATATTAAGGTCTCTTTGAGACTTTGGTATGACAGATTTCTATAGGTTTCATTTAATACTTTGAACAGTATTTGTTCTCCAACAATGAGATCGCATCGCAGGGACACGTCATTGTCTTTGACATGGTCAAATATGATGGATTACCTTCCGAGTCAGTGTTGAACTAACGAATACTAGACGAAAGCATTATTCACCGCCACGATCCAGATTACCCCGGCTCACAGAATTGAAAGCGCGTGAAACTGTTCTCGGAACATTCAATTATATTCTTATAACATTCCACTGAATTCGGGTCCCGCAAGTGAATTATGTGATGGGGACCCTCAAATGCTCGGCATATCGGCCAAATAGCGAAAATACAATTTGTGGATAGAGACTTGATAGTTTGATATCAAAACCTAATTTAAAGTTAACATTTTGCTTGCCTATGCAAACGTGGAAATCGTAGAAAATACAATTCCTATTCACGGTACAGGCGAATGAAAATCTAGAGAGAAATATGTTTGAGAAGATTGAAGTATTCGGTGGCTGGTTCTAAGTTATTTCTACGTCTGTATACAATGTTGGAGTAATTACATGGAGGGCGACGTGAGCTGAATGTCTTGTGTGCTTGGTGTTGCTTTGCAGGTGTTCAAAGAAAATTGAATAATTACAAAATAAGTTATGGCAAAAACAAGTAGGCAACAAGTACGTGACATGTATTTGAGAGGAAAATTGTTATTTGAAGCAAAAATAATAATATCATTTGTGATAAAACTTCGGCAAATCTCATCTCTACTTGTTTATACATAAGGAAAGTTCCGTTTGATCTTCCATACAATTTTAGAACACAGTCATAATATTTTGCTATTTTCACGTATTCTCAGCAAACGTTTACTTGAACAATTAACATAGTTACAACCACAGAACAAAAAAAACGCCTACTGTTACAACCAATGAAAGTCAAAGTTTACAAAAACGTAAATTATTGTGCGAATGAAATCCTGTGAATGTGAACGAGAGATATAAAGAGTGTGTCATAAATCGTATAACGTTTAATAGACGAGTTTTCAGGCTTATAGCCGTTCTTGGTATCCCTTGTTCGGCAGATTTACGATGTGCTAAACCACAACCATTCGAATTGGACGCCATTTTCTACCCACTGACAATAATATTAAAATATATTCCTATTTATCGGCTATCGAAGAATTTACGCGTTAGCGATGTTCAATTTAAAAGCATTCAAAGTTACATATTGATTTCACTTATCTTTGTTTAAAAGTGCAACTATTTTATGGTGTTTTATTTTTAAACTTTTGCCCACAATAGGAATTTCTTCCTGTATCGTGGGTGCGTTTACAAACATATAAACTCACATACCACCCAGAGCTGGAACAACTATCTGTAGGTCATACAAATATTTGTTCAGTGTGGGAATCGAACCCGCGACATGCAACGCAGCAGTCAATCGCTCATCCACTGCGCCAACCGTGCGCCCAGAAGTATCTGTCCCCGGAAAGTTACACATTGATTTCGCTTATTTTTGTTTTAAAGTGAAACTATTTTATGGTATAATCTACGAATACTCGTACATAGGGCAAATCTATCTAACGTATACACGTGAGTTCATACGAAAAGGTAAGTAACAGTCAATTAAATACACACATACTGTAGATATTATCTAGAGCCTTCTTATACCCCAGTAAACCTTTTATATTCTCGCTAGAGAGTGAGTACGTAATTTGTTTTCAAACTCAACAGTATAACTTCGTTTTTTATACGGGCGAACTTTTTCAACTAGCGAATGGGGCAAAGTTTATGAATGTTTGGTTTCATATTTGCAAAACAAATAAGTGAAGAAATGTTTGATACAAATACAAAAACAAACTTGGTCGGTTTTGATTTTAAAGGTTGTTTGCCTTTTAGACTCTTGAAAGTATCAGGCCCACAAAATAGTACACGTACCTATTAAGAATATCGTTCTGTTTCTATCAATTGTTTAAAGATGACAGAGATAGAATATTGTTTTAGTTATTAATGGTGTAAGCGGTACTTTCTAGGGACCTACTGGAAGTCTCTATTATTCATGATTCAATAAAATCGAAATATATTCGAGTGACGCAAGTAGGTGTCACTTCCCTAAGTAGTTACCTCCTGTTGCGAATTTATTAAATTATATCCAAGTACTTTGTAGATTACCAAACAAAGCGTCTTTGTAATAGATAAATAAATAACCCTCTAAAATTATAAAAGGGATGTTAGTTAACCATCCCCAAATGAGGAAACTGACAGGGGATTATAATATCAGCCAGTCATGACAGATTAATAGGTGTTACCGAATTACTTACGTGACTTGAATAGGTCAACGAACCCCTTTGAAAGTGTTAAGGGCGTAAAACCATCAGACATGTGTTTCTTAAAAGAAAACTGAGGATCGGCAGCCTAATAACGCAAGTGAGTTCGGCAAGGGTTTGACCGCCATCAATCGACCAATCACATGCGAGATGAAAGACGCGATGTGGAATTCCGTATATGTGATTGGTCCATTGATGCTTGCCGAATTCACTTGCGCAGTTAGGCTGCATTTAGATCTTTTGTTGAAGATATAGTCTTGTCTGTCCGTAAAAATGTGATCAGTCATCATCATCTTTCTGCCCTTGTCCCATGTTACTTGGGGTCGGTGTAACACGGTTTTCTTCTTCCATTCCTTCGGCTCGCAAAACCCTTACAAGAGCACCGCGTATTTAATGTGTACTGTTTAGAAAGTACTAAAGTACTACATTACGACATTATTTCAAGTATCTATTTTATTTACCCACGTCCGTGTGTCACTAGCGGGATGCCAACTGAAAATCAGCGCTGGGTGTCTGGTGCCCAGCAAATGCTGAGTTGGTAACCCTTTCGGTGTGGGCACGCTCGGCGCAATCATTTTTAATCCTTGTTTCTACTTTTTTTACTATTCTTCTCTGTTACTTTGTGATTGTTGTTGTTGTGTTGTGTCTATGTCGAATAAATGTTTTCTATTCTTTTATATTCTATTCAACTATAGGTAGGTACGGGTGTAGTTCTTCAACGAGGAACACGGGAATAAAAAAAACAAACAGAAAACACTATTCTTTGCCCCGCACGATAATGGAACCTCAAGCTCAGCAGCAAACCTCACTTCCCACTCAATATGGCGATGTTTTTGTTACGTTTATTGTCGCTTGGCAACATCTAAAGAACAAAGCGAAAAAGAAATATCGTTGAATTTAATATTTATTTATTTGTACCGCTTTACAAAATTGTTTTCACAGTTACTGGCGAAATATTGAATAACAAACACGGGACTTTTTGTGATTCTTGGAACCTTTATGTACAAAAATTAAAGGGAGGCAACAAAATATGCGATTCATTTATTGTTTTTCGGTAAGCAATTTGAAAAGCGTCAAGGTCGTTACGTGTTCCTGTTCTCATTTTAATATTTAATGAAATTAATACCGACAAAATATTCTGGAAGCTTTATTAGAGAATCAACAATAATGAGGAAAAGCTTATTCATTCAATTTTTATATTCATGTTTTTGTCATGGCTGTTTGTAAGAATAAACAAGTGTTTTGCTGAAATCAACATAAGAAACAAGTAAAGTTTTTGCTCATTTCCACTTAATTTCCATATTTTTCTCATTTGCATGGCATAACTAAAACGTGAAATAATTAGTGCCCAGGTACCTATTTTCCATTTTCAGAACAGATACATCGCACACTCGATTTCAGTGTTGACAGGCGTGAAATCTCATATCGTGAGCTCCGCCGCAGCAAAGCTAAATCTGAAATCATATTCTTGCTCCACATCGCTTCGGGAAGCCTTTATGTTATGACATAAAGCTTATCTAAACTTTGATATATATTTGTATTTTAAAATATTTGCCTTGGGAGATTGACACGAGGAATATTGAACATAAGAAAATGTAGGTTTATTTTTGTGCGGTTGGTGGAATATCCATGTGTACACTTACATCCCGAAAATCCGTTTTGTCAAACCAACTCAAGTTTTCCCTACCTTTTTGACATTGTGCCAATATTTCTGATTAGATAGCAAAAAAACTTATAAATAATCACGTAAAACTTCTGTGAAATTTCGTATGTTTACAGGAATAGTAGGAAGAAAGATTTTCGCTTGTTCGACGATCGCATAAAACTGAACTAGTTTGAAGCGGTGGAGTTTAACACCTCGCACTAATTCTACTTTTAATTCGAGATACTCGTTAAAGTTAGATTTATGTTGACATTTCGTAAATATCGTTTGCATCATCCTGTCCCATTATAGATCGCAGTGATAGCCATTCACGAATAATTAACACTTTTGCCGAGTCTTGTCCACATTAACAATGTTTAACGGACATGAATTACATGCTACAATTGATACCGAGAACCAATATGTACATTTTGTATGGTAAATACAGCGAAGTATTTATCATTGACTACGTTTTTCATTATGACACACTAAAATACAACGTGCATGACTGTCCATCCTAATTTAAGCATGAAATCCAGACATAAATCTAGGTATATTTAAAACGTAAAACACTCTATTTTTAATTCTAAAAGTTTACAAACTTTTGTCTGTTGCGGTAATTCGGTAATGTTTTGGGTACGTACGCGCTCGTAAACTGTTCTGTCTTGTATTTTGAGCGAGCAGTGTAAGCCAACCAAGTCGGTCGAGGAAATATTGTGGAGATTCATCCACTCGATACGCTAAGAGCACTCCGATACATACATTTATGCAGTCTCCCACAATTCCTTTGAAAGGCTGCCGCATGCGCTCCCTCGCTCATGACGTGCGTTTCATTAAAAAGCGAGTGACTTCGAGAAAAGAACAAAAGACCGCTAGAAAAAGCATCGTTCGTTTCATGAAATATTAAAAAATAGGCACGTACGTTTGTTTTGTTTCCGACCGCGACCGTTCTTTTATAGCAGACTCCATTAACTTATTAGCTGGGATACACGAGGAGTATATTGAAAAGAAAAATCTTTTTTTCTTTTATTGTTAAACAGAGGCCACTAGCAACATCTTACATGAATTTTAATAAGCACTTTTCCAAATGAAACCTTCAAAGTGGCAATTTCCTAGTGGAGTGTATGGGGGTGACATCATTAGTCACGCCTCCGACACCTAATGAACTATCCATTCACAAATGAAAGAACTCTGTTATTTTTACAGCGCCATCTCTTCAGGGAAATTACACCCTACTTTTCCGAAAAGAGTTGTGTCCCGTGAATGTATAAGTTTTGTGGTAAATTTGAGAACGCGAATGTATTAAATATATACGTGAAGATGTGCAGTCATCTGTAGATAGTCGGTACATTGACTGTCAGATGCAACATAACACTTTTTCGAGCAATTTTCTGTGCCATCGCGACCTCAAACGGGTCTCTAAGTACTTTGAGGAGGGTTGGATGTCTCCGGTAATTCATACAGCATGCAAGGCGCGCTTTGAGCAGTGGCCTGCAGCGGAAACCTGGGGCGGAGGTGTGTGAGCATTGCGGAAGGCTTTCATGTCGCTTTCATAGCTCGCCGGTCGAGGAACATAACGTTTACCGGCTCACGATGTTTTGCTTTTACCTTTGAAGAAAATTCTCGAACACAAGTTTTGTTTTGCGCAGCGACTGTGAATGTATAAATAAGTTAAAACATGAATTATTCAAAATTATGCACAACAAAATAAACTTTATAAAATCCAGCGGTGAAATATAAAAGATGAGAATTAGACAACATGATGAACAGCCACGCTCTGTTATGTTTATTTTAAGTAAAATTTCTGTGACACAAATAGAAAATATTTTAAAATATCATGAGAGAGTATGCTTTTATTAGCCCGCTTATCTGCACACTCAATCTACGACTATTAGCAATTTCATCTTCCATCTGTCGTCAAACGGAATTCGTTTAAAAATCTAACTGTCGCTATCGATTTGCCGAGCTCTGAGAGGAGCAATCCCCAATTAAGTTCCATCGTTACAAAAACGAAGCAGAAATATGCAGCCATTAAAACGACCTCGAAAACAAAAACGATTTTAAATGTAGTTATCGGCGTACTCGGATCGGTACACTCTAGCCAGAACGATTTTGGAAGCTTTTTTTGAGTACAACCCGTTCAACGTTATCTCACGTGACGTTTATCTACCATGTAGTTCAGAATGTTGCTCGATTGCCTAGTAGCACAGTCCCTAATGTAGTTTATTGCCAGAAACTGGCATATCAATGTTAAAGATCAAGTACAAGACGGTCTTATCGACTATCACTTCAGACACCTGTCATCCATCATACTACATAAACATGCGATCATGAATGGCTTCTGTCATTAGAATCAGATCAATAGAAAGATAGCTCATCAACGACATTTGGAGTCACAACCCTCAGTAATGAGGCAACATCTACGGCAAGAAATAATAACATAGCTAGACACGACTTGCTCTAAATTGTTTTATGACACACTGGCGACTTGTATATTTTGCTGAAAACCATTAAAGTGCAAATAAAATATGTCATAACGTTCAATTTACGTTTTGATCATCTAGTTTTATTGCGCAGCAGCCTCCACGCAGCATTGATACTCAGGGAGAGTTTATAATAAATTCATGTTGCATCGTAAATTTTAATAAAAATAAACAGTGGTACAATTAACTTGATCTAAGACGATTTCTCGAATATCTTAAAGAACCAATGTTCATCCGCATCCATTAAAAATAATGAACATTAATTAGTAAAGTTTTTGTGTTTACATCTGATTCGTTATTTTAATAACCTCAACAAAACATTTCAGTCAATAAGAATGAACGCAATATAACGAGATAAACATTATTTGCATCCATCAAAAATATTTAAATAACTAACAACTCTTTTGTAGAAGTAGAACCAAAATGTCTTAATAATATTTTATCCTGGCAACCGAAAAGTTGAATGCTGATCAACTGCTATTATAAACTGGATGGAATGCGTATCATCGCTTGTTCCACTCAAAGTAAATGAAAAATACTTATTTATAGAGTAACTAGGTATATAAATCCTTAATCAAAAAGGAGCATCCTTCAACCAGTTGGATGGTTTTCCCCGCCAGCCGAAAGCCCGACCTTTCAAGTAGACTACCGTATTGCTATGGTAATATATAATTTATTATGGTATAGACCTGTTAAATTTTCTATAGAATAAACTAGAGCACGAACGGTTGCATGATTTTTCACACCAGACCGGCTTTTTGGTTTAGCCGCAGTGTTAGTGTGTGAGTTTTTTATCACTTTTTTGATGTCTTAAGCGATTCTTCATAAACATGAAAATGAGAATATGGACATAATTCCGCCATTAGCCTTTGTCTAACAAAAAATCGGTATGATTGCCAGCCTTTCTCTTTTTGTGGTATCGCAAGAAACTTCATAAAAATATCCTTCGATATATGGTCTACAAAGTACGTACCCCTTCCCAAAATATAATGCGTATTCGAATTGTATTGGAGTAAAATGGGGGCATACGTTCGTGTATCAGGTGACATATACGTAGAATCAATCACCGGGTGGTGTCGATCAATCATTTGGGAAAATACGAACACGGTGACGGCTTGACAGAACCACCTGCTAATACACTTCTATTCAGACTTTATTCAATGTTTCATTAGATTAAGAGAAGACAGGAGAGAAATGATAGCTGTCTGTGTAAAATACTGAAAGGTCGTAAGTTCAGATATTTTTTCTTAGGACTTTCGGCAATTCTATCTTTTATTTTGTACTTACTTCGTGTTATGAGTTGACAGAATCATAAATAAAGCACCCTACAATTGTAGACGGTTGGAATAAAGTCAATGTCAGTCAGTAAGAGTTCTAGCTTTTCCACAAAGCCATGCCATTTTGCATAATATGAAGGCAAACAGTATTTTGGTTGTAGAGTTGGCAGTGTTGCCAAACCCAGCTTATTATCGTTCTTGCAATGGCAAAACATTTTTATGATCAAAAGTTTCGTCTAGCCCTTCGAGGTAAATGAGTATTGTACTTACTATTTAAAGTAATTCTGGAATTTCCTTCCAGCTTGCAAAAGCGAATTGCAACTTGATAGCTACGACTATTGTCGTAGGTATCAATTCCCAGGTTAAATATTGTTTATTTTACTGCAAGGAAATTCTAAGAAACAGCGCAGTCTTACAGTCTAGTTTTGTAACTAAGAAATGGTTGACTTCTTCTGGGACTAAATATAGATACCAGCAACACGTGTTGGAACAACCTAGAAACGCATCTGGCAAATCCTTTCGGAATTTCAGAGTTTGAGGGACGGGCTATTAATAAAACAGAACTTAAAAAGCAAAGTGTTGTCCAATAACGAAATCTTGGGACCTTGTTTTCCTATACAAAACTAATGGCATAATGGATTAGAACGGGACGGCCGCAAGCCGCGCCGCGTCCCAATAAAACCGGAGGTAAACTCAATTTACTAATAAAATTTCGAATTTTCGATACTTTTCGACATCGGTAACTCGTTTAATGTTAACGCAAGTTTTTTATAAATATTGTAGGATTCAATTTATTCGAGCTTGCTCTGATTAAATGCCCGAACAAACATTATTATGAGCTCTCGATATAAATAAAATGGCTGAAACGGCGGCACAAAATATGGAAAGTAAATAAGCCTTTAATTTTGAGCCCACCAAGGACTATTTATTTTATTGTATGATAAATGTGGAGACGTAAATCCATATGCAGAAATTATTAAAACAATACATTGCAGTATCAGGGACGTTGTATAATGAATACAGTTTTCATTTCACGTGTTAATTACGCATGGGCTGACCAATAAATTGAATTCAGGTATAAATTAATGTTTATCGCCTGTTTTATGTCATCCGCTAAAGCTTTTCGGAAACCGAATATACTTATCAGCAATAGGAAACCTTTTCTAATTTTTACCTTTAACGACACAGAAAAAACAAAGGTAGTATTTTTCTTTCAGTAAATCTAAGCAATCTGTTTGAAACACTTGGAAAGGGTCGGGAGTATATCTACTAATATTTAGATAGAATTTCGTATTCAATACTTCGTCTATGCTTTTTTAGGTTGCCACTTTTGGTATTGCCAACACAAATATTCCACGTTTGTTACTGGTTTCCAGTTTATAATCTCACTTCGAGAAAATCCTACAGTATTTTGTAAAGTAAGAATAAGAATAAGAATAGAATAGAATAAGAATAATTTATTAAAAGTAAGTACGTTGACAAGAATGTACATTAGGTGCAGTAGTATTATTTCTAAAACAATGGTATAAATAGTGCTTATATGTAAATTATAACTAAAATATTTTATTACAACTCCAAGATTTTAGACAAGAATTTCTATTTTTGGTAGGGACCGGCCCGATTTAGGTTCTTTCAAACCTGTGTTTCAGGCCATCACTTTACAAAAACTAATAATTGAGTCAGTTAAAATATTAAATAAAATTAGTCTATTAACAAACATGAAAATATATAATTTGGTACAAAAAACAAAAAAGATACATAAATAAAAACAAAATTAAGTAATTAAAGTATGTACAAGTAGATATGAGGGTATACCCTAATCAAACAACAATTTCTAGAAGTTTTTCTGTGTCACTGTAATTGAGTGTCCCTAAATAATCTTTTAAGGTAAAACAGCATTTTTTATATGTTAAGCTATAAACATTGAGTAACCTGTTGAGTCTATTATAAAGAAAAGGTCCTAAAAACACATAAAACCGATTTATAAACGCATGTCTGGTTTGTGGCATTGAGCATACCAGATCCTTCCGTCTCTTGTCGGATGGAACTGGATCATAGGGTAGTGCAATGTGCTGTTGCAGTATTGTGTGGAAGATAAATAATTGCCGTACTGTAAGAACATCACATGCTTTGTAGAGCAGCTGTGTCGGAAATCGAAATGGGCGAAAGGTAGCAACCTTTAGAATTGCTCTTTGTCTACAAAAAGTAAACGATGTTAAGCACTGGAGCTGGAATAAAGGTTAGAAAAAAATGTGGAAGTTTCCTCTTTCGATGTCGCGTCGTCGGCGATAACACGAGCATTTTTCATACTTGTTCAACTAACTCGATGTGGCACGGACCTAAGATTCACTATGAAAATAATAAGCAACAATATGACTATATTGCCAGAAAATAAGCTGGGGAAAAGAAAAAGAATATTCAAGTTTCCATCCAATTATCAAATAGAAGAAAACTGTATTTTTTTTGCAGTTGTTATTTATAATACTCTGGGAACGTGAACATAAGTCTAATATCGAGAATTTCACAATAATGAGGAAAATATCGAAGCAAAAAGTATTTTTGTGGAAACCTTACAGCAGAAAGTAAAAAATATTTCACGATTTTCATTAAGGGCCTACATACGCTTTAGTGCCGTAAAACGGTAACTTTCTAAAGCATACTCCTTAGTAACGGCTAAGTTAAAAGGTTTGAAAAAAAAAAAAAAAATTATTGATTCATGTACATAATTTTGAACACAAGGTTTTTAGGTGTAACTAATAGTTTTGCTTTGAAAAATAATTAACAACACGATATTTTTTCGCAACTTTTGGAAACTCCTCCAAAACGACTTGGATGTTTAAAAACATTTTTATACAGAAAAATTGATGGTTGGTATTTCTTCATAACTAACATAGCATATGTAAATCAAATAAAATTTTGCAAACAAAACTGTTCAAATGGATTTAGATATTTTGGCATCGAGCGGGCGCACGGCCAGTACTGCGTTAGCATTTGGGTGTATATATCGCCTTAAAGAAATACCCTACGAACAAGAGAAATCCATAATCGGTGTTGTTTAATGTAAATTTTATATTTTTATGAGAGGGGGAAAATAGAGGATTTAGGGTCATTCGATTGGAAAAAAATCGTGACTTATTTATAGTACAGGAAAATAAGAAAAATTTTAGGTAAATCTGCAAAAATAAAAATCACACAGAAGATTTTAGGCAATGATAAGATATTCGTACATTTGACGCTATTCCATTCCTTCCCTTCATCTGCATACAACAAAAACAAGTACTCTGACCCAGCTAATGTTTGCAGTAATAATGATTTACAAACAAACGTACCGGCCGACTTAGTAAGGCTCTGAAATTGACATGTTAATATTACATGAATTACATACGAGTTCTGCAAGATTCTTAACCCTGAACAAACGTACCTACCTACTCACAAACTTATTGTTCTTGTTGACTTAAAAGTAGGTACCTATTATAAACATTTTCTTTTTAGGGTTCCGTACCCAAAGGGGAAAAACGGGACCCTATTACTAAGACTCCGCGATCCGTCTGTCTGTCTGTCCGTCTGTCACCAGGCTGTATCTCATGAACCGTGATAGCTAGAAAGCTGCAATTTTCACTGATGATGTATTGGTGTTGCCGCTATAACAAGAAATACTAAAAACAGAATAAAATAAATATTTAAGTGGGGCTCCCATACAACAAACGTGTTTTTTTTTTTGCCGTTTTTTGCGATAATGGTACCCTTCGTGCGCGAGTCCAACTCGCACTTGGCCACTTTTTTTATCTCCGTAATCTTAGGCACAATGAATCTCGTGAGATTTTCTTACATACTTAACTGATTATCCCCTTGCAATTATAAGATGACTCTTTATAATTAATTTGAAATGAGTTACGTACTTAATTACAGCAACGTTGTCGTTGTTGTTGTTCTTAATTACGGAATAATTGTTTAATTTAGAGCACAGGGCTTGTGAGCCGTGATTATTTCCTCGTCAGTGTCCCCCGGGTAGCTTAACGCTAAAGACATTTGTGGTGACTTAGGTCAAAGGAAAAACGATAACAATTATTTCTCACGAGTAGCCTTGTAACGTTAACTAAACTTAAAGATTTAGTGACCGTTGTGTCTCTATAGGAAAGCTTTTCATTTGATAAAAACGTTAAAGTAATTTCGTATCGATATGTCCAAGGCATAGTTAGTTTTTTAGGGTTCCGTTAACGAAGGGTCCCAACGGAGCCCTATTACTGTCACTCACGTGTCTGTCTGTCCATCTGTCTTTATGTGTGTCTGTCGTCTGTCACACAGGTTTTACTGCCAAACGGTTGAAGCGATAATCTTCAAATTTTCACAGTATCTTGTTGACCCCAATCCATACAAATTGTCAAAAAATATTTTTAAATGTTTTTAAGAAGGCTCGCATACATATAAAAGGGGTATGAGAAAAAAAAAGTTTGACCTACCCCATCGAGTGCAGTATTGTTGTTTAGAACTCGTTAAGTAGATAAATACTTGACATTTGGTTTTCATAAATATTGGAAAACAAAGGAATGGAAATGGATAATGTTTTAGGACGAAACCGAGCGCGCGTTATTTTATAAACAGACCTTTGGCAGTCTAGATATCATGAAAAAACGACTAAATCTATCTACTCAAAGTAAAATTATTTGCATTGTTGAACTACTAATCTATCCTTGTATGGAGGCCGTTTTGCAATTTTCCGTATTCTTATGGTATTTATTCGCGCCCAAAAATGCGTTAAAATTAGTGTCGAAATGTGAACCTTTCGACGCTCGTAACTTTCAAATTATGTTTTTTTTACTTTTTTGCTTCCATACAGGGCTAGATAATGATAAGACAAATTGATATCACTTTTTATTTTGAACGTACATCGTCAAACAGTAGAATAATCCCTAGACTACGTTTGTATGGAAGAATTATCGACTAGTGTAACCTTAACAGAAATTCTCGATGTGTTCCTACTGCCTACTCAGTAGGTACAATATTATCAAAAATTGCAGGATGTTACAGTAGGCTGGAAACGAGTTTTACGTGTCGCATATAGTTGGTGCATTTTATGGGTCTACGGATGCCTTTCAGTAAGACTATTTTTTATTAAAGCTCCATCAATTTATTCTGAACAGTGAAAGGATAGGTAGATATTGGTAGATTCAATTAAATTGAGTAAAAAAAACCACGTAAAATAAAAAGACATATGTTTATTGCAAGATGATGTGTAATTAATTAGTCCAAAGAAGTTTTTAATGTTAAGAAACAATCTATTTTATCTTAAAACGGTTATTGACGGTACAGAAAATGAATCAATTTCTTTGTCTTAGGTAAAAGTTATAATACTATATTTCACGTTAAAAAAACTTATCATAATTAGTAAATTTAGTTTAATTTTATTTAATTCGTTTAAAGTAAAATCTTACCTTAATCTGTGTACACCACATGCAAAAAAAGAAAGAAAACATTAGTTAAACAAAACAGTTGAATAATATTTTTATTTTTAATTTTGAATATTACTTAGGTGTGAAGAAGATTCACATCTAGTTCGTAAAACACTTAAGAACTATAAATTTTCTATGACACCTCCATTATAATTATGTATATGAACTCGTGCATCGTACGTAGTAAATGGCTCCAATCCTACCTCGTAAAGTTCATTTTATGAGCCTACGTTTAATAAACAATTGAGTAGCATTAAGCTATTGTAGGCTGACTACTTCTGACATTTGTAAACATGGTTTTATTATGCAAACTACTTAGTGGCTGTAGATCAGGATCCAACACAGTAGTAGAACTCGATACATATTTTTTTGCGTGCTCTGTCCCACTGTAGCGCCTTTTTTTTGCCATCCATTTCTCCTTTTGTTGGTCAATATTGTGGAGGACTTATCCTATCGATATAAGAATTATCATAATGGGTGTAATAAATTTTGGACTCACCGGACGTTAGCTAAGGTGTGACGTCGGCTCTTGAGGTATCTGCCGTGGTACTTCTGCAGCTCCCCGATGCTGCCCTGCTCGGCCTGCATCCTGCCGAGCGCCGGCTGCGGCGCGGGCGCTGCCTCCTCGCCTGCCTGCCCGGGTGACGGCGACGCACTGGCCGCCCCCGAGCCACGCTTACGTGCTTTGTTAGACTTCCTAGCCGCCGCTGATATACATATTTTCACCGACGACGGACTCCCAAAACTTCGCTTCTTCCCCGAACTTCTCGACGAAGTATACGCAGTGTCAGTGCTACTTCGAGTACTCTTGTAAGATGGTGTGATAGTCAAGTCTGTGGCGTCCTCGAGAGGCCAATCAGAATCGTCCTCCTCTTCTATCCCCGGCAGCGGGGACTGTTGACCGATTGGACGCGGTGAGCTTATTACAGGCTCTGGGGCGACTGAAAACAAGCAATAAAGACTCTAAACAAACAGTTCGAGCAAAGGCGAAGGTATTAACTGTAGAGGTCTCAGCTACCTATTTTCGCACAAGGAAAATTTGCTAAAGACTTCCGCCATCAAAATTAATTCACAAGATAGCGGTTTCTAACTCCTTGATTGTCGAATTTGCCTAATTTGTATATAACAGTTTGTGAAGAAAGCAACGCTTCGAGTTATTTTGCAAAAGAGAAACTTTTGAATATATGAGAGAGTAAACATTTTATACTTTCAAATAAAACTGCTTAGTATTCTAAAGCTAGCTAGACTACTTTGCCCATCAAAGCTAAACAATGTTTATATCGAAAAGTAAAGAAAAGAGGACCTACTGCACTGTCGTAAAAGCTGTGCTGTCGATAATGAACAATCACTTGCCTCCAATATTAGTCATCAGTACTTTGTAATAGGTATTTAAGAGTTATTAAACGCGTACATTGAAATTATGTATTCATCAGGCGTAGTTTTACGCCGAGAGGCTCTGTTTTAACGAGTAATTTCCACCTCCCTTGAGAAATTGAGTTCAGGTTTTGATCAGAATATGAAATAAGATTATTTTTCTTGATTATCAATGATTTTATAATAAGATTATATAAAATGAAGAGGCAAAGCCACCTGGATTGTGAAAATCAATATTTCTTGGAGAAAACTCAAGGGACGACGATCAACATAATTTAGTATGCAAATTTTCACTAGAACTGGAAAACATGCGCTCAGTAATTCCATGTGGGAGTTGAACATAACAATATTATGCTGTAACGTTATTGTTATTGAGAATTATATTTAAGTGGTACAAAGGACACTTACCGGATACATATGAGTTATCGACTCAAACACATTACAAAATCTTATATTCTCGTCAATTTTGAAGCTAACAAAAGCAGTTTTCACAGCTTAGGGCTAACTAACGAGATGCCTCTTTATCTTTAAAATCTCATAAGGTCAGAGCCCTACAAAGGATCTGTTAGACATTTCAAAAAGCTTCCCAAGGGTAAGAAAAACAATTTGTTTTCGGACTTTTACATCCAATATCAAAGGCCTATAGGTGTTTGTTATGGCAACTTATCATGTGGCAAATTTATTTGGCGAGTACAAACATCGGCTTGATAAGCCGGGTGTTGTTTAATGTGATGTGGTGTACGTAACATTCAGGCAAGTTAATCAGCCGAGAAATTAAAGGTTGAGCGGAGCATCGCTGTGGCCAGTGATACAACGTTTAATTATTCACGACCAGACCTTTATGAATCGATAGCCCAAGTCCCGACATCCTGGTCAATTCAAAACTCAGTTACAATACCAAATACTTCAGTATAAATAACAACTAGCTAAATGTACTTGTTAAGTCATGAATATTGAATATCGATTTCCGATAAAACATGAGGAGTTTGAAATATGAATAAACGAAAAGAGCCCCTAATTCTATAATAAGTTATACAGCAACGGAGTGAATGGTTTATTGAATCCTTTACAGAGAAAAGAAGAAGCCAATATCATATTTTTAGTCTCCAAAACATTATCGGAAGTTTGACCTACATTTTAAGCAAAATCAATATTAGGGACCTGTAATACATACTTCGTTGTGTAGACGTGTATGTTTTCCTCTATAGTTTTAAATTTGTGCTTTGTGACACAGGCGAACAGGTAAGCGCACCCAACGTTTAAACTCTGTCGACAGCTTTAGCCACAAATGGGATTTCTCTCTCACTGAATAGGTAGGTGCTTTCAAATTTAATCAATCCGACTTCTCCGGTTAACTACGGGATATCGTTTAATAGCATTGCTTTAACGGGAGTTTAACCAGATTGTGTCAACCGACTAATAGAATGGAGAATATTGGATTGAGAAACTAAACGTAACATTGTAAAGGGTTGATTGTGATTAACGAGCTTTGCTGCGTAGAAACTTGTGGGCATCATAATGAAATAATGGCTATTACGATAATAGCCCAAGTCATTATATTGCTACGGAACCATTTATAAAAGGGAGGTGGTAGAGGTTATTATTCTTTGTGAGTTTTTTGTCGAAATAATTACGGCCACCGGATTTAAATGCTTCATTAATACGCAGCGCCGTGTTCTGACGCTACCATTGTTCTGACTAAACGGCAGTTTACCTTTAAAAATGAGTGCTAATTAAAAGCAAATCTACGTCATGTGTAAACAGCCGGTACTGTTCTGGAACTAGGCGGAGATACACATTACATAAAGTGACTTTTAGTGGTGAAAACTCGGCTTAATTTAAAATCAACAGAAGGGTGTCGCGGCGGCGGCGTCTGCCATCGATCCGCCTCCCGCCAATGTTTGTATAGCCAAATGCGACCACTCCCGCCCATCATTATGTTAACTTGCATAACCCCATAGCCCTATAACCCCCTAGCTCCATAGCTCCATGCAACATCAGGATCACTCGCAATGTAAACTCCATTTAATTGACGATAAAACTTGTGAACTAATTGGTAGGCGTAAAGTGTGAGTCGATTAAACACTCACTTCAGGGAAATATGGGGTGAAGTTATTTTAATTAGTTCCGCAACTTTACTTTGAATATGTCGCTGTAATATACAATGTGTCCGGATGTGTAGTAATCAAACTTTAAGGTGACTATATACACTTAAATGTATCGATAGAAACACCCCACATAAAGGGTTTATCCTCATACGTGTGTATTGCATTTTTTTTTTATGACAGCTATGCGGTAGAGGTTCATTTAAGCACAGATAATATAAAACTAGCATACAGATGCCTCATACCATACAAAGAAACCGTGCCGACGTAACTAGCGTTTATCATCTGATTATACCGATTATTTTTTTGTAATTCGATCGCGTTCAATTCCGTTCCACGGCGATAGATAGATCACCGAACGCGATCGATGTACAAAAATTAATCAGTATAATCAGTACAGTACGACGGTACGGTTTCATGGTATGGCATGACACCACTATTTTAAGTCAACAATAAAACTAATTGGTATTAATGCCAATAAAAAAAAAAAATGCAGAATATTAGGAAATGCAATAAAAACGGGTGATATTGTGTTTAAAGATTGACTTTTGTGGCTCAATACAAAAATGTCTTGCCTTTTGTGTGTTAATTGAATATTTTTTTTAGATTCTTTATGCTATGGTCGTAAAAATAACAGTAAATGTATGCTTCTATGATACCTAGATCCGAAGTTATGGTTGTTAGGCTATGTAGGTATCCAAGTAAGTAAGTGAGATACTAAAATTGCTCTATCTTTGAGGGGATGGGGATTACACCCCTTATATGTGGTTTATCGATAAAAATAGGCGTATTTTACGGCCCTAAAGTATTATTACTGCAAGTCTGGACATATTGTATATAAATAGAAAATGAATATTTACTCAATAATTGCTTGAATAGATAGTATTTACTTAACTTTCAATAAATCAATAAGCAGCATTTTCCGAATGAGTGAAGCAACGCTTAAACGATTTCAAATTTTACTACGGAGAAGTGAATTCCAGTCCGTTGCTCATAAAACCGAAATAGAACCCTTCAGAGAGTGAAATCCGATCAAAGTAAATGAAATCAGTTTCCTCAGAGACATCATTAGTTTACTAATGCTGACATAATATCACAATGTACGGTATTAAGTCTTGTGTTAATTGTGTTATCAAGTTTAAGGGCGAGGCTGAAATAGGCAAGACCTTTTTGTTCATAGTTAATTACCGAGTAACCTTTAACTTGAGCTAGTAATTTAATGTCGTTCAGCTAACTTCGACACTCGATTCCTGTTCCAACAAGTCGGGCAAAACTAACATCAGATTTATTACTATTGGAACCTTTAACGTGAATTGAAATTGCACTGCGTTTTCTTTTGTACTGTTAACTCTATTTACCGCCAATAAAGGAAATGAAAACCCATTGATGAATCGTTGTTGAGAATAAATAAAGTTCCCTCGAGACTTTCTGTTATAAAAGGAAGCAATCTTTTGTGTGAGCTTTGTTCCTTCAGTGATGGATTGATAACGTTTTTTTTTTTTGAATAGGTTCGAGCTTGACCACTATCTCACCTGACGGTAAGCGATGATATGGTCGACGGTGAAGCACGCTTGCCTAGAAGTAACCTATTCACTCTTGACTTAAAGACCCCTAGATTGTAGCTATCGGGAAACACAGACTCCGGCAGAGAATTCCACTCCTTAGCTGTACGCATAATGAAAGTATTTCCAAAACGTTTAGTGCGTATGGGTGGGATGTCCCATGTACCGATGGCGCATCGCCGTACGTCTTGTAGTCCGATGATGAAATAGGCTTGGCGGAATTAGATCATGTAAATCCATCGCACACTCCCCGAAATGCAACCGATAAAAAACCGACAAGCTGGCAACTCGGCGACGATGTTCAAGGCTCTGGAGCTTTGATTTAACCAGTGCCTCATTGCTGACGAGCCCCTTGTCCCGCTTTTCGATCGACTCCAGTGCATCAAGCTGGTATTTGGTAGATCTGTCCCAGTGATGAGAACAGTACTCGATGCATGATCGAACTTGCGCCAAAATTGATAGTCGATGTCAACGTAACGCCAAGAAGCTCAAGATGGTCAGTTATTGGCACGGTCACATCTCGGAAAGTTGGAGCCGGGTGAAATTGGCCGTGCCTCTCGATGGTCTTCCTCCAGATGTGAATAGCATACGCTAGAAGATCCCCAGTAGACCGATTTCGGCGGAAGCCGTATTGGCGGTCACTAAGGATATCATTTGCTTCTAGGTATGCCAGGAGCTTAATATTGAGTACACGTTCCATACTCTTACAGATATGAGTCTGTAGTTGGCCGGGTCAGCTCGACTGCCCTTCATGGGCACGGGCTGTACGTTAGCTTGCTGCCAAGAATTCAGCATTTTTCCAGCCTCATACGAAAGGCGTAATAGGCACACAGGTTCTAAAAACAATTGATGGAATGCCATCAGGGCCGCTAGCTTTGTTCACGTTAAGTCTGCTCAGCACCCTACGGACGTCCTTTTGATGGATACGAATCGTCCGACATACTCGTCACGCATCCATCAGGATAAGGTGGGGGCTGCGCGTTACCAGGATTCAGATGTGAAGATTCCGCAAAAAGAGAGGCAAATAAATTTGCCTTCTCCTCAGTGGAGTGAGCCAGCGACCCGTCGGGTTTCAGCAGTGGTGGTAGTGTGGACGTGGTGAAGTGGACGGCAAAAGTTCGACTCGACCGACTTAGCCGTGGTCCAAAACGCTTTACTACCTGCTGGGTAAGAAGCAAGTTTGGTCCCTATTCGGCCAATGTGGTCGAACCGAGCCCTTCGCAACACCAACTTGCAGGACTTGGCAACCCTGTTGAATGCCTTCTTCTTCTGAGCCTCGTGACTCGGCCACTCGCCTCGCGCGATCGAGCGTCGACCCAAGCCAGGAACGCCTCACGCGCGCCTACATTCGGCGCCAAACCATGGCCGGTCTCCGCTAGACATTGATACGTCAGAGAACGGAATGTAGTACTCCATTCCCTGACGCAACACATCCGAATGTTCTTAGTTAAAAAAATATTTTAAAGTATTACACAAAAACGCTGAAGGCGTACCTGATGGTAGAGTCTGACCGAATTTTGTTAGCGCCTGAATTCTCAATTTATTTATTTGCAAAAAATTCGTCCTTTTAATAAATCAATAAATAAAAGAACAATAACTGTAAAATTGCTGCGGCAAACCAACTCTTCTTGCATGGGTCTGTGAGTAAAGACGAAATTAAATTTTCGAGTGGTACAGGAAAGGAATGACTCTGAGTTGTATTTACTTTACTTGTATCAAATAAAACCCTATAATAGTACATTATGGTACAAGTGTGTAATGTTGGTGATTACCGCTGAGGCGCCATTGAGACCCGAGCCGTAGGTGAGGGTCTTAAGAGAGCCGAGGACGGTAATCATCAATACACACGTGTATCATACGACGTTTTTCAACACACTTGTGAAGAAAATAATACTAAAAAATCATTTTCAACAGTAAAAACGAGTTGTGAAATTTTTTCACAATGGCGGCCAAAATTAATCAGTTTTCCTATGCGCGCGCATTTAACAATGGCGATCGGCCATAGACAAAAGAATGAGGTTTCTTTTTTTTTGGCTTTTCGTGGATAGTGTTTTAGCCACGTACAAAATAGGGAATTTCAATTTTTCTTAATTACAGAGCAAATAAAATTTATATTTGAGTGAAAGTTTTATTTATTAAGCACGTACAAGTTGAAATTATCTAATTAAATACGAAGTTAGATGAAATGAGCAAGCAATAGGTACATTAATTTATTTGTACTATTGAGCACGATCTTTTTTGTATCGAAACTTTTTTAAGAACAAAGCAACTCAACCAATAAATTAAAAAAATATCTATAACTCACTTGTGAATAATAGCAATGAAAAAGTCACAGTTTGATAACAGGTATCATTATGTGCCTAATTGCGGTGAAATTAGAGCCGCTTTATGAGCAAGTGTGTTGAAAAAATAAATTATCAATTTCGGTTTGCGTTTGAATAGCGTCTGTCGTTTAAGACCGATGAAAACCATTTTCGGACGGACTCTACCTGACTCTCCTTAAACCAATAATCTTTTAAGAAAATGTTCTACATTTAAGATCAAAGAAAATTCAAAGTAAGCAATGAGTCCGAATGCAAATTGTGTAAAACATATGAGATAAGTTGGTGTTACAGAATGTCTGCAGCATCTGGTGCCAAGAGCTTGTCCCTACAAGGTTCGACTTCCTGTAAAATGTTCGCCGAAGAGCTCATTAGCACTGTTTGTTTATTATAACGTTGGTTCGAGATTGAGTCAATATTTTGTTTTCTATTTAGTTTAGACTCGTCAAAAATTGGTAAAGCCCCATTAACTGACTGACTAATTTGTTACCTATTGACGTCAACTGTATCCAGTATCTATATCATCAATTTTCAAATTGGATTTTTCTCGTAATTCTGCAGACTTTAATTCTCAATGGGGCTGCCATTGAGAATTAAAGTCTGCAAATTTGCACAGATATTGCAAAAGGCTATCCCAATCACACAACACACACACACACGCACAGAATCTCAACTGGTAAAATATACCCTTTCGGGGTACGTTATGTAAATACCACCACTATGGTAAACACCCAGATTTTGGACTATAGAAACACCATATGCATTTCTTTTCATATTAATCCTTCAGAAACGCTGAACGAATCATATAAATATTTCAACAAGTCACACATGTGGGTGGACTTATTGTGCGGTATATTGCATCGCAACAAAATATAATAATTATGACATCTGCGATGAAACATTATTTAAATAACCTTAGCCGTTTATAAAAGCAATCTGAATGTCAACAGTTGCTTGTTAGATAATTGCTCAACAATAATAAATGTAAGTAATGGTTTATGTGTTGCAGTGCACTTTAAAAAGTAAACAATGTGTATAAATACTAATATTGACACTCACTAACAATGGTGTATACTGATGAATAATATTGGTCGATGTTAAATATTCATTATCTGCCTTCCTACCTGTTGTAAGAAACAGCCATCGTCAAATCAATGAAGCAAATTATTAGACATCACTGCTATTGGTTTGACATTTAGACCTAAAGGTAAACAAACTGATTTTGTAACTTCGCAATAATGGGTCTTATGCTGTCTCTAGTAAAGCCTACGTCAAATCTGTGAAATCAATCACACAATGAGACCTCTTTTGCCTAAATCTTTCGTCATGGAACTAAATTCCTAATGGTTTAGGGATATCGGTACTCAAACCCAAGCAATCACATGCAATATTTCTGAATAATATTGGTTCGACCGTACCCGTAGCCCAATTGCATATGCTTGAGTTTGTCAAAATAGAGCCAGGGTGGACTTTCCCGGGTATATTGGGGACGTTGGGCACTTTGCTAGCTTTCATTTTATAAATATTCTAACTTTGGAGATTCACTCACGCTTTCGGGTATTTTTACTGTCATGCGGATTTCCCCGCACACGGGTAGGCCCGCATGCGGAAATGGCTTTCTATATTTTCTTCTTATTTAAATCATTGGTAAAATATTAGAATCTACTAAGAGCCGAAACAAATCCGCGTGACAGTATATCCGATCTTTCTCGCAATTCACGATGTCTAAAAATATGAAATCTCCCAATATGCCGGGCAATTGCATATCAATAGTCAGTTAAAATAAATAAAATAAGACTTACCATAATCGTCGTGTAAGAGTTGCGGGCTGCCCTCCCGCAAAGCATAGCCGGCGTCGTCGGCAGGCGCCGCCGCGCGCGCCCCGCACCAGGGCACGCAGCAACGGAACACCCCGCCTCCCACCACCGTGACGCCGTGAGCGCGCCGCACACACTAACACACACTCACATGCGCACGCACACCTTATCACCATACGTCACTGCACTGATTATATCGCCTCGCCGACACGTCACCAATCAACTCCCTTATCTTCTACGTTTTTTGGCACTTTATAATAAGAATTTGTTAGAAAGATCTAGTTCAGTCTTCAAAGTTGGTTTAGAAGTTAAGATAAGTAAAGGTATCGATATGTCAGTTGACTTATATGAACGCTTATTATCGGGAATCTTAAGAGGAAAACTTTTATAGAAGGAAGGGAAGGGCGAAGGGAAAACAAATATGTTCAGTAATTGTGTTCGCTTTCTGTCTTTTACATCAGATGTATTATCTCGGCATCATCGTAAAGTTTCATACGTATACAAATATGATAAATTCACTTTAACCCATTGCTGAGTTATTTATTATTATTTCCTACAAGAAACATAATTATGTATTACGTTGAAACATCGAATTGCATGCTATCGAATCACTCACATGCCCTAGATCCAGACGTATGGTTGAACATTTCAAATAAAATATAAATAAATATGTCAATGCACACATTAGAGCATCTACATGCTACAATGTTGAAATCATACCGTACAGTCATGTTGAAGTTTCATGGCGATGGGAATACAGGCGTACATGTAAACGTATAGCAAAGTACCGTTTTGCTTTATGTACGTATTGGACAACTGCCAAGCAGAGTCGCAGAGTTCTTCACAGGCTATCACTTTGTGCATACCTAATTCACCTCCAGTCGTATTGAAATATTAAAATAAGAAATAAGAAACCGCGCGTCGATACCGTCTGTTCGGCGACACGAAATAAACAGCTGGGTACCGAAATATACGTGCTTTTGCCCAGAAATAAGGTCCTCAATTTATTATCATGAATACGTAACAACTAACTTGAATTTTATATTTGGAAAAGGACATTATGACGAACCCACAAAAATCTAATACCGCACCATAATGTAAAGTTAGAGTCAGAGTTATCTCGTAAACCACTGAACCGATGCTGATGAGATGATGTGGCCGTTTCTTATTTTAGATTGGTTTAATGATAAAACTTTCCGCCACAAGCCACCAAAGTATAAAATAAGCCGAATGGATTTATTAAGGTCGTGATAAATCCGAAGGCTTATAATGTAAGAAACAGCAACCAGCAATCATCTCGCGATCAAACACTTTATGCTATAAAATTGTAGGTCCTACACAATCGTTTGCTAATCGCTCGCTGTTAGACAAAGGCAGTAATTTAAAAAAAAACCGCCAAAATCTCTATCGTTTTGCTCTTGCAAGATACGTAAATACGCCTGCCGACCCTAAAGCCATCGTGACGAATATCGAGAAAGGGAGCATGAAAGAAAGATAAATGAAATCGTACTTTAAACCTTTCAATAGACACAATCAAATAATTCACACGTGAGATCTCGAGAATCGGTAGGTAGGCTGAATATAATGTCGTTAGCTACTATCCCGCGTCTCCCTGAATGAATATGGGAGCAAACTCACTTTGGGCCTAGCTGGTTCTTCCAAAAGATTTTTTTATTCATCAAAAGGCCTAACTTGGGTAAATCAATTCGTATGTTTGAAGAACATTTCCCAGCGATTGAATTCGAACCATGTTTTATGCTAAAGAGGAATACTGATTTGACGTTTACCGATTTCAGTTGTCCCTCTGGCGTATTAAATTAACTTGCTGGGTAATGCAGCCTGGGGTTCTGAATAAGTGACAGTCTATTAGCGATAGCAATTTTGTAAATGTCAAAAATGTATGGTATTGACAGGCGCTATCGAAATTTCACGAGAACAATCTCTTACTGTTTTTTGTGTTCGAAATAATTCGACGTCTTCATCGCATTAATAGTCAAATGGTTTTCGTTTGTGACTCATAATTATTATCACTATTTTGACGTACGTAAAAGCAGAATAACACTTTCCGTAGCTGTATTTGACAGAGCGAGCGCGAAGCGTCTCCATGTCAGCTTTGACAAGAATGCTTTCGTATATCCGGCTGTTCTCTTCTACAGGTCGGATTTCTCAACCGATTCTCGTGAAATTTTGTGAGCAGCGTTCGATAAATATATGTTTTTTTTGTCTATTATGTTTTTGGTTTTTTTTAAATGACGGAGCAATTTAGAAATTTACAAAAACTCAAAAAGACTCACGAGGTGTACAGCTCACAGAGCCACTAGTTGAATATATTACAAAAAGTTACAGCATTTTTATTACAAACTTAGAAAATGAACGCTGGCAGAATAGACGATATCGGCTCATTTGCAAATGAGAAAAAGAAGAAATAGAACGATTTGAAATTCTTTCGAGGCACGTCGTTATTTGTAATGCATAATATAAACAAGTAAACATATCCATTATTATCAATAACACCGATAATAACATAAGCCAATAAGGAAATTAAGCAAGTTTTCCTTATTTGTAGTTAATAGTTTTTCGGTACCTTCACTTGAATGAAAATGTAATGGTAAAAGAAAATGGAGGAGATACAAAAATGGACTATCGTACACACCGTATAAATGATATATCTCGTAACAGATTTTGAGTCTAGGCGTATATTTTCAATCTTTTACTAAAAGTTATCGTCAGATAAATTACATTTATTATCCAATCTTAATTCAGCTGTAGATAACAAGATAAACTCAGAAATAATTTATGGACATGATTATTAAATACAGGGAAAATTGGTCAAATTATGTGTTTACAATTCGAAATCGTTTTATTCTATTCCGACTAATATGAATAAATAGGTACATTGCGTACACACAAAAAAGTATTATTTTTTAATCATTTGAGTTCCAGTTTAATAAAGGTTTTATTTAATGAGCTTAGGCCGTTAATTAATACCTATCAATCAATTCCTGAATCGAGGTAATTATCATAATTGGTTTTGCTATAACATGCTCAATTATACCTACAGTTAAATATTATGTCCTCACATAATATTTTACTGTAGAAATTGGAATAACCAAAATATAAGCAACTCGTAACGACGTATTTTAGGGATAGCAGCTTTAAAATAAACGAAATTTCTAGAATTGAAACAGGTAGGTTTACAAATGAAAAAGGAATTTTTATAATATTCTCTTCTGGAAAACCGATGATACCTTTGAACGTGGTGAAAAAGTGTTCTGTATATTTGAGCATCAGTCTAAAGTCTAGACAAACACGTCAGTTTATATTTAATAGTATAACCTTCCATTTTATTCAATGCTAAAGACTTTCACCGCTCTATATTTCCACAAAGCTTTTGTTACTTAAAAATCGATAATAATGGCTGTGACCTTTATTAATTGTAAATTCACTCATTTCATTAGAATGGATGAAACAACACAAAACCCTAATAATAAAACACATTATGTTATTGAGAGTTTTTAAAAGCAATCAATTTTAATGGTTATATCGCCGGTCAAGGTCGCTGTACATAGAAATGATCAGTCGGACATTGTGACGATGCCAAATAACGCGTCACAGTACTTCCTTGTTGCTATTGTCAGACAACACATTGATCAGAGACAGTTTCATTTATTCAATGATATTATTATGACCTGTATAAGGAATTGCCAGCCCAATAGCGATCGGCAGAAGCAATTACCACTCGTTGAGCGGTCGCTGGTTTCAATTGTGTAGCTATTCGTACGTCATCGGCGACTAAACGGAGACGGGCTGTTGCTCTTCGCGTTGTTCAATCGCTAAATTCGCTTTCAAGATTTATACGATGCTAATTAGATGCCTCATACCATTCATTAGAACTTCGTTACGACGTCGACGCTGCCTCGTGTAAACACAAATCCAATATACACGAGTGAACTTACAAACCACAGATTTAGAAAAACAAAACTTGGCAGGAATCCTGGCACTTTTGTATACGATGAAACGTAAATCGTTCAATGCATTTGTTAAATTGAATTACTGTTATCGCAGCAGCCTCTAAAAAACCTTTTATTTGTATTTACATCGTCATACATACTCGTACAATCTAATTGCTGCATTAACATTATCACGATCTAATCTTATTATCATGCCGTAGTTACGCGAAAACTCAGTTGTTTTACTGACTGCTATTACCATATAACTCGTGTGATACTGCTCAATGAAAGGTTTTTTAAAGTCCATTTAAAGTTTGCGAAAAATCGTTTTTTCATGAATGTGCTGAACAGTGTGACATCTAGTATTCATTAGTGACATGACAATATTTATATATTTGACATTGATGCGTTCAGCTTCACGGCCAATTTGTTATATTTTAACGCTTAAACAAATTAAATAACCACGGAACGTGTTACTAATACGACATTTGCCTGAATATACATCAAGCAACCACGTTGTTATAAAGACTTGATGACAGGAAGCGATAAAAATAATATATTTTGAGATTATGATAAGACGTAGATCATGCATATGTCTCTAATAATTTACCAACTTTCTTAAATTACCAAGATTAATTACTAGAGCGATAGCCCGGCAAGTGTGCAGATGTCGTAAAATATGTTTGTCTGGTTATAGCTGCTTGAGATAGTTTATTGTATATTAAACATTATCTAAATACAGAAACGGAATGTTCATGAATGTTCCTAAGAGCGTCGCTTTAATTTAATTTTGTTCAGAATATTGTCGTTATAAATATAATTTCGCAGTGGACCAACAAACATGCAACAAGTTGTTCACAAAATCAATATCTTCAATGTGCCTTATGTGTAAGAAATCTTACTTTTTTTCAGTCTGTGACTGTTTTTATTAGAGCCTACCATGAGTGTTGTGTGCTTTACTTGACTGATAGAGTTAAAACATTGGGTTTATTAATTTTGCGAAAGGCAAGTATTAGATAACCTTTACCAAAGATGTTGTTGTAGATAAGTAGTTTTTTACTTCGATCATATTACAGAATTGACGTTATTCATAAAAACATTGCGTGTTCCAAAGAACCTTGACACTTTAACGGAATTATATTTTACACATTGGAGTACTCGTAAGCATGTGGAGTACGCTAATGCATGTTTTTTACTGCGTGATATTCGGATTAAACTGTTATCTTTTATGTGTCGTAACTCGTTACAATAATCGCGACGAGCGAATATAATATACTCCTAAACCTAAACAGGGATAAGGGTCTCGTGAGTGTTCCGATAGCATACCGAAATCGCGTGCGGTTTCCACCTCTTCAGATAGTGAAAACTGAATCAAGAGTGGATCAAATTTTGTCACTGATCAGCCGTGTATTCAAAATATACAAACATGGAACAATGCCCCAGTGGCACACTGCACTTTGAGAGAGGACACTCGCGAGAGGGCCGCGGGCCGGTCGCACGGCACACGTTACCGGGCAGACACCGGCTGGTAGCGGCAGCGAGCTGGTGCTAGCAGTGCATCACGTCGCCTCACGCGGCGGCGGCGGGCGGCAGACGCGGCGGAGCGGCCCCGAGCGTCGCGACGGCCGGCAGACCGCGACTGGAGCGTCACTGCGCGTCGCAGCCTAGGGCGCGAGCGAGCAGGACGAATATACTGCCCGCTCGCGCGCGGCACCCACGATTCTAGCCCTTGAACCTTCTCTCTTAATTCCTATTTACCTTGTTCACGCCGCGTCTCTTATGTTTTTGTGCGACCGCAAAAGGGTTTTCACCCCGCGAGGCGATTCCGTGAACGTTACGTAGACGCTAGAGATAGAGATGCTGCGTGGCCTTTCCTATGCTACGGGTCGTTTCGATGTTATGTCACTATTGAACGTGCTTGTGCCTTGTTGTTTGGCCGTGAACGTATTTTAGCCGTGCACTCATTTGGACCATTATGATTTATGGCCCCTGAGGGACATTCGTGACGTACTGTACAGACTATCCATTTCAGCTTTAACATACTAAATACTGTTTAATTTATATTCTAATCTACGTAAACGTTTAATGGTAGTGTTATGATGATTATGAAAATTCCAAAATCTATCGAAATAGAGAGCCAAATATCGATTTAGCCACAGAATATCGATGATTATGTTTTTGTCTAATGGCCTACCTACTGCACTTCCCTTATTAATTTTATTCTCTTGTGACAGGCTCTACACAAAAAGGGCTTCGTACATAATATATATCATTGTTTTATCTCACAATTTCATTAGGAAGTAGCGTCAACTGAGCGTTCCCCCGGCTCACTTTCATCAGTGTATGAATTAGAATCCTGTCACTACAGGGTACCATTCTAATAAAGCGCGAAGACGTAATAATGAAAATTAAATTGTATTAATATTGGCAGGGAATTAGAGCCGGTTTCGCCTTTCTTACAATTTTCGTTTCATTATATTGTCGAACCAGAACCTCTTGCTTCATTGAGACCGTTTCAAAAATTTTAGTGAAAATCTATTTGAACACGAAGATATCATTTGCCTGAAATTGGGCTAAGTACGTGAGCGTAAACTCCGATTGAATTCCTTGAACCGTATAATTATGTCTGATTATCTCGAATATCAAAGCGTTAGTAATCGATCACACGAGCACGAGCCTCATGTCGTATCTCGTATCATTGAACAGGGGCTCAAGATAAGTGTAACCTATTTGATCTAAAGTTCCAATTTTCTCCAAATGTTGGTATTAAAACCGGCTGCCCTGACCTCTATCAAATATGTATGAAGCCAGCCGCAATATACGCCAAATGGCAATATCTTTTTATTTCAGATCCTCTAGCAAAAACAATAAACAATCGGGGACGGAGCGAATCGAACTAATCGACTTTGAGAGAATCTTCAAAGAGGAAAAGCAAAGTTCAATGCATAAAACGCGTTGCTAAGATTGCTTTTACAGATTTTACAGCAGACAACGCCACTGGCTCTTATACGGCTTCCAGTAAACTTGCTTGAATACTGGATGAGATTGATCCTGTAATCTCGCGACTATGAAAATGTTTGTATTTCTCTGAAAATGTAAATAGAGAATCGAATTTTCGTCGTCACCAAGACGTCGATGTTTGCTTCTTCGTTGGCAGTTTGTTGTTTAGGTAGAACTTATAAATAGACTGATATTTTATTTGTATTGACAAGAAAACAAAATAAATTCGGCATATTTACCTACGTTAGATTTTGAAGTGATACAAACTTTTCCTATTAATTTCAGTTACAGTTGGTAATACTTCGTAACCTTGCTACGAAAGGCGAAGGCTTTCAACGTCACACAACGAAATTTGACTCGAGTTTTTCTTGGTTCAGCGCTAACAAAATGAGTCGTAAAACGTATGTAGATGTGGACGTAGATATTACGTGTACTAATTCACACTGGGCGCGTGTAGCAATGATGGCCCCGCATCGTGCGCGCACCATCTAAACAGGGCAATCAGCCTTAGTGATGGGCTACAGCGAGATTATATCGAGATTCACCGTTTTATCGATTGTTCAACTTAAATTTTATACAGGGCATTTGATACTGGTATTCTTAAAAATTATGTCAGCCTGTAACTGTCCCACTGCAGGGCAAATGCTTCTTCTCATACAGAGAAGACACGAGCATTGATTACAACGCTTGCTCAATGGGGGTTGACGAATTCAAACTTACAAAATTCCAGGTTTCCTCACAATGTTTGCCTTCACCGTTGACAGTGACGTCTAAGATAAACTTAAAAAGCTCATATGAATTTGAAAAAGTCACATTGGTACTTGCACGGCTTTGCATACACTGGTGTTGTTAAAATAGAGAAAAATGCTTTTCCTTAATTGAGTCATTTTAAATCTAGCCTTAGCCTAAAATAATTCTGGCTCACAGATAAAACTTATGATAACTAGAAGAATCGACCTAAACTAGTCAATCATCCTAAGATTACTATCGAATGCCACAACAATATCGGTTGTAACAAGAAGCCATCACGGTGGATTTCCTCTAAAGTATATCTATTTACTGACATGTGTTGTACTGGTAATTTTCCGAGCAGTCTCGGCAACTAATTGACCTCCTCCTGGCATCCTGTGGGTGTCGTATGAAAGGCTAATTGTGCCAGGAGGACTACAGATAACTGTACAAATCTTATGTTTGCCTAGTACCTATAATGTGTTCAAAATAAAAAACGGGAAAAAATGTTAATCACATTAGTGTACCCACTTTGTGTTTGAAAGCAGATCTTTGACCACAGTTTGTTGGTATTAATAGACAGGAGGACTGTCCTACCCTTACTTTTGACACTATCCTCAGGGATAAAAGAGAGGAAGATGGAGACAGACCTAGACATATCTGTTCCAACTACGTGCCTGATTATAAATCTTTGTGACCCTACGAAACGGATTCTTATTACATTAGAGCATGATAACAACAGTCTATCGGTGTACCGTTGCATGTTTAGGGAAACATACTGAATATTATAACAATACTATTATCGGTCAACACGCATGTATGTACCTATCACCCGATGAGGAAGACTCACTCTCCGTGGATATTTACGGATTGATAGTAGTTGTAAGGATAAAAGGTTTATATGCAACACGATTAAACAATTTATAATATTTAGGCGATATGATACAGTTTTAACTGGCTGAGTTTATGGCACACCACTGTTATTTCGTTTCACTGCCGTTTTAAGCGCAAACGTAAGAAAACATGCCCATAAACGAGATGTGAGTCATACTCCTTAAAATACCTATCTGAAACGACATTATTTTATTGAGGACAAAATAAAGGTGAATAAGAAGAAGACGAATGAACGTTAATACCATTTTCATATATCAAAACGAGAAAACTCAGTCAGATCACAAGAAAAAAGTTCAGTTGAATGAACCCAGTGATTGATAAAATCGAGCTGCCACCCTTATAAGAAGTTTGCGTTGGTCCGCCAAACTATTCGGACTCACCATTGCGCATCACTAGTCGGCGTATTGTCAATTTGCCCGCCATTTCGATCACTATTTATAACCAAGATCGAACACGGCCAAACTACGCTCTTTTTACGAGATGAATGATATGTAGGCAAAGGTAATTCAGTATTATTAGTCTGTAGATACGCTACGATGATTCATGGAATAATAAATCAAAGAGTAGATTCAGATTGACGTGAACGTTGTATCTGTATGTAGGCCCGTGTTTACTCGCAATAAGGCTGAAAGCAGCCACATGTACGCGGCCTTTCAGTGGGTTTTAGACGGTATAATTACTCGATGAAAAATGTGTTGTATATTTTTTTATTTACGTTTGTTTTTAGACTTGTTTGTCATGGAAAACTTTTTTGAGTAAGGTTAGTTTCTGACCTAAAGTTGACGTCTGGTCGCCTGACCGATGTAAATAAGCACTAAATAATTATATACTTACGCTTTTCAAAAGTGTTGCTAATTCTCACACCCGTTGTTGTCAGGAAAATTTTCCAAATCATATTTGTTTACAGGCAAGCGTCAAAAGCGTTCACACAAAGGTAAATAACGGAGGTATTCATTACCCCGACATAACCAAATCTGTTTACATCTGTTCGCGTTTTTCGCTCCTGTGATTAATGAATATCCAAATAATATCATCAAAGGACATTATGGCGACGATATGGAAACAGGCCGATCCCTTTTAATACTTTTATAAATAACACGCCTCACTGAAAATATCGTTGTTTTTCAACCTGGAAAAGTGAACGTCCGATTTATATCTGCATGTATTTTAAACTTTTGTTTGTGATATTCGAAATTACAATTGTGTTTTGTTTTATTGGCGAAATTGTGGGAGTTCGAATGTGAAGGGTTTTGATATACCACTCTCGAGTTTGGATGTAAAATTCTGTTATTTAGTAACTTTCAGTTGCTGTATTTTGAATGGAAAGACAAAGTAAACAAGAAAGTCCTTATTTTTAAAATCTCTGAACTGTCAAAAATTCTCTTTGGAGAATTTGGAATTTCTCAGTTGGTTAACAATGCCAAGATTTTTATAAATGTGGAGTGTTAGGGCATAATATAAAGCAAAATATTCCTTAGAAATCTGAACTCTTTCTTTTTTTTTTCTTTTTAAAAAAAATATCGTTGCCCCACACTAGGAATTTCTCCTGTATCGTGGATGCGTTTACAAACATATAAACTCACATACACAAACACCCAGAGCCGGAACAACTATTTGTAGATCATACAAATAATTGTTCCGTGCGGGAATCGAACCCGCGACACGCAGCGCAGCAGTCAATCGCTCAACCACTGCGCCAACCGTGCGCCCAAAACTCGCTTATTTTATTTATGGAATATGTACCTACTTATCTACCTATCGTAGATAATATATTAAACATATATGATATGTATGTTTACCTAAGAACAAACAACAAGCATAGTCATAACAAGACTCTCAAAGGAAGAAAGCAAAATATACTTCGACTCATGTTTTGTATACGTAGTAAAACCACCAATACGAGTAGAATGGAATAATTATGTTTTGTATCTACACTCACAACGTAATGTTCCAAATATGACTTCAAAAAATATTGTATAAACACATACTTTATATTCGTGGATAGGTAAAGTTAAAAAAAAAACCATTACAGTGCAACATTTTCCTTCGATTTTCAAACAACTGCATCATAAAATAACTGTTTAATTTTTATAGCACACTTTTACTTTTTAATTTACTGGCGCTTATAGGCTCATTGACTTAATGTAGAAAAATTGAGTCATTGTCTTTGGATGCGCGCGCTGCGCCGCAGTCATGTGCAATGAGAATCTAAATTGCCCGCCATATCGTATATTTTTGCCGAGATTTTCCCGTTTCCATTTTTGTTTTATTTCAACTGTATGAGTGAAGATAAAATAGTGTATGCAACGGCATATAATTAGGTATTAAAACACTCGCGTGGTATTATTATCACACTCGGCTTCGCCTCATGTGATAAACCTACGCTCGTGTTTTAATAACCCCTATTATATGACTGTTGCATAAACTACTATTATATTATAATAACAGCTTTTATGTGTGACTTTCATTTTACGGATAGGTATAAGATACAGTTTTATCCCGTGCATATTCCGAGGTGACTTTTGATTTCTATCTTCGAGGGAATTATTATGATTGTACTAGCGAGACTTTACAGATCAAAATACTGCCGGAATATTTACTGGTCAGCATTTTTCGGGTCACGAAGATATTTATATCTGAAGGTAGGTGTTGTCTACATTATTATCTATCTGCCCTTGTGTTATTAAACATAATAAGTTCGGGTCGGTGTAACGCGTCTTCTTCCTCCATTTCTTTCTTTTTACCCGATTGCGGAAGGGTACTGTTTATCGAGTGTATTGGATGTATATAGTTCCATTTCTACGGCACGCTCTACAGCACAAACGGCTTGACGGATTATGACATAGGTATGTGATGTCGTTGGATACGTCTAACTTGTGTGTCATATATATTATGTCTCTCCAAATAGGCTATATAAGTTTAAAAAATGGCGCCCCAATTGTATAACCCCCCCCCCCACTCCCCCAAAAAGCTCTGGGGGGGGGGGGGGTATACTTTTTTCTTTGTCATAACAATATGGGTATCAAATGAAAGCTACTAAATAGAACATTACAAAAAAATATATACCGTAACAATTTTATGTTACCTACTATTTTGTCACAAATTCAAGATAAGCGTAACTCTGATAGCGAAATAAATAATATTTTACCACATAACTTATTTTGGAGAACTCGTTTATTAATAAAACTAAAAAGCCTGAAATAAAACAAATTATTATAGAAACAAAAACCCGACAGCAAAAAAATAATTAACTGAAAAGAGAAAAAACTGGCCAAGTGCGAGTCGTCCTTGCGCACGAAGGGTTCCGCACCATTATCGCAAAAAACGGCAAAAAAATCACGTTTGTTGTATGGAAGCTCCCCTTAATTTACTTTATTTTAATTTAATAATTATAATTTTTTGAAGCGAATATACAACTAAATATTCTGTGAATATTTCAGGCGTCTACCTGTTGCCGTTATTAATATCGAGCAAAAATCGGCAAAAAAATTCACGTTTCTTGTATGGGAGCCCTCCTTAAATATTAATTTTATTCTGTTTTTAGTATTTTTTGTTATAGCGGCAATAGAAATACATCACACACACACACACATCATCAGCCTATTAATGTTCCCACTGCTGGGACACAGGCCTCCTCTCTGTGAGAGGGAATGGGCCATTATCCACCACGCGGGCCCAGTGCGGGTTGGTGGATGTCACATGTCTTCGAATTTTTGGTTCTAGGACATGCCGGTTTCCTCACGATGTTTTCCTTCACCGTTAGAAATACATCATCTGTGAAAATTTCAACTGTCTAGCTATCATGGTTCATGAGATACAGCCCGGTGACAAACGGACAGACAGACGGATCGTGAAGTCTTAGTAATAGGGTCCCGTTTTTACCCTTTGGGTAAGGAACCCTAAAAACAAGTACTAGGTATAATAAATTTATAGGTACGTTAAATATTACGAGGCGGAGACAAACAAAAAATTATAGAAAACCCACCAGAACTACGTTTTTCACCACTGGCAGCACCTCTTATTTATTTAATAAATTATAACTATTTTTGTTGACGAGGGGGAAACCTTCAAAAAGCGCCTAGACTTTTGGGGAATAGAATAAGGAGTGTGGGATTTTTACCTCACTAAAACCACCCCGGTAATCACCACCAGCAAGTACTCGTATAAGACTCGTGACCACTACTTGTTTTTCTCTTTTCAGTTATTTATTTTTTAGCAGTCAAGTTTTTTGTTTTTATACTCGTAATATTTTGGTTTTATCCCAGTCTCTAAAAAAGATTTTAATTAAATATGTATCATACCTTCTTAAAACTTCGCTCCCTCTATCCACCTATCGTGGTGTATATAAGAATATGATCATTTGGTGCAGTAGACTATTAGTTGCATGAACGAATGTTATATCAGATAGAGAGAGCATTAACTTCGAAACTTTGTTCCCAACTTCTCAGTAATTTTGTCATCGCGTCGTCAGACGGAGACCTAAAGTCCGGAGCACACGTTAGCCAACCATTACTTTCACATGATATTTACGGCAAATAACGTCTGCGTCTAGACTGAGCTTTGGATGCCAGAGCTAGGTTTTAGTGTTATAGGAACATTACTCACGTTCATTCCACATGGGAAGAGGTCAAGAGCATTGCATAATATCATATGACTAGTTTCTGCCAGCGGCTTCGCTTGCGTGAAAATCGAAAATTATCTCAAAGGTATATTCCCGAGATAAAAAGTATCCTATGTTCCATTCCTGACTATAATCTAGATCCGTCAAGCCGTTTTAGCGTAAAGAAGTAACAAACACACACACACTTTCGTCTTTATAATATTAGTGTGATTATGGTGTGATTATTATAATATTAGTAAGATAGATAGATAAAGAGATAGAGTTGTAATATTTTACGTTTATATCGCTCAAAATTGGTCATTGAATCGTATTTTCAGTGAAACCATTTCGGTTTTAGATATCAAGTTTAACTTGTTGCTGCATTAGGTATCTCTGTATTTGCCGCTTCGCAAAATACGACCTAAGTCAGAGAGTTAATTTATCAGATAGTCACCGGAATTCTCTCATTGTAGCTTCACAAGTACAGGGTACAGTTTCTCCGTTTTGACTCCTAGAACTTGCATAAACGGGTTTCGCAAACTCTCGAGTTTCCTTGGAATAAGTCAGCATAATCTATCTAGAATACGAACTTTAAGATTCTATTTTAAACAAGTTTAGTACCTATTTGACCAACTCATTAGACTAAAAAAGAATTAATTGGTTGCCTTACTTCTAAGATTAATACAATGTTTTTACCTTTTTATTATTTGAATAAAGATCATTATTATATCCTTTATTTAATTTTCTTTCTTATTATTATTATTTTGCCTTGCCTTTACTCAACCATATATTCTGGGGTAGGCTTCCTCGGCTTCGGTTTCATCTCTAACGCTCAAAAAATATATTTGTCATGGACCAAGTGATTAATCAGGGCACTATGTATAATGCCCGGGCATAATGTCAAATAATGGCAAGTCAAATCGGTCAATGTAATGAATACTGATTTAAACTTCTATATTTATCACATTGTCTGATCATTATGAATATTGGTACGTAACGGTTGGGCTATTTGATTTATTTATGGTCAGTAAATTCGCCCAAGAGCGAGCGAAGCGAGCTCGGGAGTTTAGGGCACGAATAGTTTACTTTAGATCCTGCAGACAGAAATAGGAGCCCCGCGGAGCGTGATGAGTGATGGGCATTATTCAGAAATCCAGTTGAATTGATTTATTTCAATAGTTTTTATCATATTGCCTACTCATATTGGACATATTTCAAATTGCCCGGGCATTAAGAATAACGCCACCTGGTCCATAACATTATGCGCTAAAAAAATTCGGACAAGTAAGTATTGTATGTAGTATGGTTTAATAACATGCAAAATAAAACTATGTAAACAATCAATTGACATGCAAAATAGAACAGAAATTGGAAAATACTATTCAATAAAGTCCCAGCAACTGACAGCGCATTTCTTACATTTCCACATCGGAATGGCAATAAACTACAACGCATTGTGTAGTGGATACGATTGCGATAGTCTCTGAATAGACGAGAGACGAGTAATTGTTGTTTCAGTAAAAAGGAAATACTTCGGTTCAGGTGCAGGTGCGGCGTAGTAACTGAGAGAATATGTAGATAATAATAAAAAACATTCACAAAATAAAAATTAACTTCAATTTCGGCAGTCGGTGTCAAAAAACGAAGAATCGAAAACAGGAACACCGGCTGCCGAAATTAAAGTTATTTTTCACTTTGTAGTCTTTTTATTTGGAAGTCGGTTGTGTTTTTTTTGTAAAAAGCTTTTAGCTTTTATGCATAACAGTAGATGTAATGAATATTGATCTTGGGTGTTCCAATGACCACAACACAGTCGGCTGGACAGACGAATTGTTGATCATAGTTTGTTAATATTTTAGACAGAAGTACGATATATATTCGCTTATCTCTTAGCTATCTTTAACAACACCCTCAGGTGGGTGACAATAAGATAGCCTAGATATATTGTTTTTCGAGTTACAGAGATGGTATGACAAATCCTTTTGTATCGTAGCATGAAAATTCCAAAGCTCGACAGAGCAACTACAAGGAAAATTCGAGACGTACCTACACCCACTTTTAAGAGTCAACTAGTCTTTGTCGGTTTTCCAAAAGTGACTCCAATTTGCTTGTTATTTTACCCTGATGCGTCGATATGATGCAAAAAGTTAGGCATCGTGTCATGTATGAACCTGTTGCGTAGACTTATGTCAGAGAGTGCTGCAGATGACGTCATAAGGCTAAATAAATGATGAAGATTGATGACGATGAATAATTTATTGGACAGTTCATTTGCGTGGTGCAGTGTCGTCTCCCAAAGTCAGTCGTTGTTTTTGTTCATCATAACAAATGTTTGATTGGACAAAAAACTGGAGTGGGTCTATCATTACTTGAAAATATTCATCACCTTAGGGAATTCACCAGCCTTGCTAATGTTTTCCATTTATCAGCATTAAAAGTTTGTGTTTTAATATTTTTACGTAACCATTTTCTGATCTAAACAAAACAGCGGACTATTTATCATAGTGAGGAGCAAATGACAGCTTTGAAACTCGTGAATAATTTGTTCATAGATCTACGGTGCGGATAAGATAAATGATTGTCGCTGTATCCCAGTTACAATTCTGGTATAAACTGGCTTTTGCACGCAATACTGTTCACGTGCTGGATAATCTATGATCTTGTAATGGTCTGACTGGTGACCGAGTACCTACCATTAGAGGTAAATGTAATTTAACAGTTGGGTATCATCAATTGTTTAGCATCCCTACAGACACTTGTATTTTCAAGCGATATTTGTCTAGCTGTAACTGATTAATTATATGTCATCATCATCATCATTTCAGCCGAAAGACGTCCACTGCTGGACATAGGCCTCCCCCAGGCGTCGCCACATTAACCGATCCCGTGCGTCTCGCATCCAGCGCCTTCCCGCAACCTTAACCAGGTCATCAGTCCACCTAGTGGTAGGTCTTCCAACGTATCGTCTTCCGGTTCGCGGTCGCCATTCCAGAACTTTTCGGCCCCATCGGCCAGCCGTTCTGCGAGCAACGTGCCCTGCCCACTGGCAATTCTTCGGGCTATTTCAGTAACTTTGGTTCTCCTGCGGTTATCCTCATTTCTGACATGATCACGCAAGTGATCAATGACCAGTGTGTGTTGCCAGTGATCACTTATGGGACCGAGACGTGTTCGTTCACAATGGGCCTTATCAGAAATCTTAAAGTCACCCAAAGAGCAATGGGGAGGGCTATGCTCAGCGTTTCCTTGCGTGATCATATCAATTGTATGTAATCCTAGTAAATTCTCCCGGGCATGAACTAGTAGGTAGAGGTAGGCTATGGATACCTCATTTTCAGCAATAAACTTTCATCTGATAAATAATGTGCTTTCATAGTTTTAAATCAATCATTCACGACCGAAATACACTACATTTATACTAGTACACGACACTCACTGTTAATTACACTTCCTTAATCAATGTTGTATAATATACAATACCTAACTACGCTACATTTACTAAATGAATCCCAGTTGACAAACAGAGCTACAATCAAGACCTAAATAAACCCTTTGCGTCACGACCTAAACTAATCAAATCACAATTGCGGTAATCACGTAGAGAATATATACTGTCAGTAACCACAAAGCTATTCGCCATCAAAGAGCGAGCGAAGCGAAACACATCTCAATATTGTATGAGGTTGTCTATTTTCATATTCTGCGACATTAGCAGATTACAGATACAGAAATCGTGCTCGAAACATCAAGGTCGTCATACAAGCTTATAATATAAAACAGTAAATTGTATTCAAGACAGCCACAACGACAAGTTGTAAATAATATAATCCCACACACACCTGGAAAATTTGGGTTAGATTGGATCATCATAAATTGATTTTTCTGGGTTAGGTTGTTACGTGAACGGTGTTGCGAATCAAACGGGATACAGTGAAGGACGAACTACAAAAAAAAAATGAGTAATGGCCAGCCGTATTTTTAAGCATATCTCACGTTATACAAAAGTATAATTCATTTTAATGTTCGTCTTTATTAGAATAGGTCTGCAAAAAGAAAGAACTAGGTATTCACGGCTGCAAAAAATTCTCAATTTCCACGGATGTAATTTCCCTGTGTGCCCATAGAGGAAACACTTTTCGCCACACTAAATTCACCCGACTCATTATGTTGCAAGCTGTAATTTGCAGAAAACTAAAGATTTTCCGCTTAGGTGAAGTCGTGAGCGTATGTAAATAGATGGATTTTTTTATGGCCCGGTCTACTTAGCTATAGAATATGAAACCGAAGATTGCTGTACTGACATATGAATACAACTAGACTTCATTTTCTGCAATATATTACCTTTACCTGACTTGTACAATTTCGGATGGTCTGGCAATTTCAAGTTGAGTGGTATCAGTTTCTAGACGATTCAACCATGCTGCTCATTAATTTTGTGTGTGCTAAAAGTGGCCAGTATGTCTAACTATTATTCAAGGATTGACAACAACATCGGAGAATGTAGCAACACAGATTCGCCTCCAAGCGTGGAGATTACGGAAGTGAGCCTCGGATCGTTCAATGTACCGATCCCTCGGGAGGCCTATGCTCGAAAGTAGACGCTTGTGGCCTGATACGATTTTAATCACAGACAGATTGAAGCTACCTGTCCTATACGATAGTAGAGAATTTACACCGTTCATTAATTTAACTATCCGTAAAGCCATAAGATCGTTAATTGTACGACGATCCGTCATATTTTACGTCTTTCTTAATACATATAACGTTTAGTAAAAGACTGTGAACTGTTTGCTTCCTCAATCACGGTCAGTCGCAGAACAGCAAGGCTCTTGCCTTCGCTTACTTAGACAAACACTCGATACATTGTATCAATATCTAAGAATAATACGACATATTCTTAGAAATCACTAAAATTACTTGTCGTATGTACACTATAGTCTACCATCAATAAGATAGAGTAGTGTGTTTGCCAACAAATTAAGATTCCTACCAGTTATAAACAATATGTTTACATCGTTCGGAGGGTTTATGTGACACCTGCGTCCTTCCACCGTAAATATTGAACTACTAACATTTACTTGTAAGTCCGGACATTGATTTGTTGTCTTATTTATAGTTTACCTGCCTTGTACTCATTATATTAACGATGGAAACATTGCATGTGTTATATGTTGAGATTTGATATGAACCAAACGAGTTGACTGCCTTTCTGTTGACTGACATGAAAATGTTACATCGTACGGTAGGGCAGAGCGGGGCTGAACGTGCCGATTTTCATAAAATACAGAATTGAGCTATATAAATAGCGTATAATATATTGTGTGGCTTGCGCACAATTTGAAGAATGATTATTGGCGGTTCTGAATAGTGATATTGTTTTGTGCATCGTTAAACAGTTTTATTACCAAAACATTTTTTATGAGATCGATCGGAACGGAACAACTAACCGCGGTATGGGGCTGGTTGTTCCGATCAAATACAAACTTATCCGTCAAAGTTTAAATCTCATTTCACACACGCTAACAGAGTGTTTTGTAGTTCGTCAAAATATTATGTTACTAGCTCTTCCTAGCGGCTTCGCTATTTACTATTCTACCATAATGGAAACAACTAAAACGGCTCTCTCTCTCAACTCAAACTCCAGCAACGTCATAGTGTCAAAGTTTTGCGACGAATAGCATACGACATGCTCCGTTTTTTACTTGCGTTCCTATTCTCATCGGAACAACTTACCACCAGCACGTTTAGCCCCGCGCTCCCCTAGTTTTCATGGAAAATGTAAGTATAATTATTTTCCGGTATCCAATTCATACTCGTGTTTCGTCCCACGAAAGAGAATTTATAATCCTCAAATTATGGTCTGCAGCAGCGTGAAACGTTGTCCGGTTCTCACAATCTAATTGTCCTTTCCACGTAGAAATAAGCTTTATTAATTTCATTGTGTAATTAACATTTGCGAATTAAAATCCGCATTCATTTTGGCTTTGTTACATTCTGTTTATCGAACAAACAAGCGGAGAGCATGAGCGGTACATTTATGAAAAAGTGAGCTTTAAAAATACATATAAAAGCTGTTTCATGAAATGATATAAATGCCCTTTTGCCCTTCTCAGATTTCGAAGCAAGAAGGCCGAATCGTGACTGTTTTATAAAACTGCAAACGACGCGATGAGATTACTGTGACATAAACACATCATTCATTCATAATTGTTATTGCAAAATAGCATGTCATTTGCTATTAATGCGACGTAACAAAAAGGTTGCAATCCAATGACGTACGGAGCATTAGCGGGGTATCAGTGCCGCTAGCTAGCTAGTTATTAAGGTAACTCAACGAAAATTAAACACATCTTTGCGTTGTGGCGCACACAATGCAAAGATGTGTTTAATTTTATAATCATTGCGGTTAAGTATACAATACAGTTTTGCCTAAATAGACAAACCTCATAAAACGTTATGCATTTAACGATCACACAAGCCTACTAACAGTTTAGTCTCTATTTTCTGAGCTATGCGAAGGGAAATTATTATGTTTTATTTACGTATACACAAATATATATTAAGTTTATCCTAAAATTACATTTGTTCCACGCAATTATCTCCACAATCAGGCTGTCACCACGAATCTGTAACGCGACACGAAACAAAACCACACGTAGAATTACAGTACGATACGCGTATTTACCCAAAAGCATTAAATAAGGCTTAGCTGTATTTACGCTTTGTTTGAATTTTATTTTCAATTACCTTTGTGGATACCGAATTTTCCCTTTGACCCACTCAGGGGATGATCGATAATTCCCACCTTTAAGAACGCTAAAGAAAATATCTTCATTTGTTCTAAGTTCAGAGGGTAGGCTGAGACCTCTCTGAAATAGTTTTTTAATGTTTGGTGTATAGAAATATAAGTGCCCAATTTTAGGTAAAATACAAACTTTAAATTAAATATTTGTAGGTGTGTGTGTAAGACACGATGAAAGTAAAGGCAGATTTCCCAAAAAGGAGGAGATTCCTTGTTCGACTGTATGTATTTTTAAGTAAGGATGCATTCTATATCTGCTTTAGGTATTGGCCATTGGGAAAAAGACGTGATTTTATAAAGTAGGTAGATATTAAATACAATGTATCGAACTAAAAATCCCGCTTTTAATGTTAATGTTAGTGTTAGTGACCATGACAGTTTAAAAACTTATCTTGCTTGATAATTTGATACCGAGTCAAAAGTAAGAAATTTAAATAAAGAAAACAAAGAGGAACTTGAGAAACCTTCAGAGAAGCCTGTTGCCACAATAAATCTATTTATAACAACCAAAAAGAATTTCATTCACTTTCTTAATTTAGGTTCAAATCGTTCGAGGAAGACAACCAAAGGAATCTCAAATCGATTGGTGGTGGTCTAATTCATGAGCGAATGTTAAAATTAGATCATATAATATTGCGATCTCTATTGTACAAGTAAGCTAGGTAACTGTGACAATGTAACAAGCTAGAGGAAAAAAAATATGGCGACATCTGCAAAAGAGGCATGGAAGAAGTAGAATCATTTACATTTCACAAATTAAATTAAAATAAGGATAATGGCCAGAGAATAATGAAGAATGATTGTGACAAAAAAGTGCAAAACAATTCTAGGGTATAGAATCATCATCATCTCAATCAAATGACAGAACTGACCGTTATGGTGATACATGTTAAGGGAAGGACTTTGACCAGCAGTAAATTTCTTAAGCTGACCTTAAAATATTCATACTTACCTACTCAATATTTCAGTAGGTATTTCGACATAGGCTGTCGAACATGAACTTTTACTTTGTTATTTAATTTTGAGTGTTTTTTGGATGTTTCTACTTCTAATTATTAACACGCTTTTATTAGCTTGGTATGTATGTATCTATGTATCAATGTATCAATGTAACAATGTATCAATGTATCAATGTAACGGAATCTTTGAACGTGATTTTCACCCACTTCAAAACGTTGGATTGATTTGAAACTTTGCACACTTATCAAGGACCGATGACAATGCAATAATTTAAACAGTTTGTCCCATTATCCTTACCATTAAAGCGTGTTTTTTAGTTTTTAGAACTACAATTTTTTATTTTTTATGTATGTTCGGGTATAACTCCGTCATATATAGACGGATATGTAAAATTCCTTTTTTTGTTTGAAAGGGTATACTCTCAAGGTGGTCCTATTGTCACCAAATCCGAATCTGTAGATGGGATCTGCCGTAAAATGAAGGAACTCTTCAAATATTATAGGCAGACTATTAGAGGCAGTATTTGGTGAAGTGGAACTGATGATGAAGACCACAGATGGCCACTGGAACTCCTTAATAATTATGTCATGGTATACGATATCTCTATAGTTAAGCGACTATGCAGAAAAACGAAAAACAATAGGTACAAAAGACACTGACTTCGGAAAACAAAGTTATTTTTCGCTTTGTAGTATTTTGCTTTAGCAGCCGGTTTAATTAATATATTTTAAGTTTTTTTTTATAGTTCTAAAATCATTTACAAAATACACCTCAATTCGTTTTTTATACAAGTAGGTTATAAAAACTACCTGCAAACCGAGACTCGCTTTATTAAGGTCGTCAAATGACCCTTGAAATGAGTTTTTCACAGATCGGGATCTAGTTTAACTGCTTTGTCGAGCCTGAAAAGAATTCGACCCATCCTATCCCGTTACCATTAAATTGGACATTTCATTACCTTTCAAGTAAATTAATAAAACAAGAATAGGATATCTTAAAGGAAAAACTATTAAATTAAAGCGATACCAATTAGTAGTCACCTCGGCTTTCGTTAAGTAATTTAACAATTTAAATGTCTTTAAATGTCTAAATGTCTCTTTCTCTCTCTTCGATATATTCCGCTTGTCATAACACAAATGTTGCCTTATCGTAAGGGATTAGACATTGCATTTTGGAAGAGTTAAAGTATCTACTAAGTGTTACTGAATCTAATAGTGTGAAGACAAAACAACACTTGAGAACGTTTCGCTAAGTATCTGCGATTATCTACAAAAACCTACTGTAGATAACAGAGACCAAAATAATAGTAACTTTACTCATCCGCTAAAGTTCTTCGTTTATATTTTTTCTAAGCTTAGCGCACATGCGATTTTTCAAGCAACGACTTTCATCTCGTATATCGTTGCTTAATGGTGTATAACTAATGTTTGTGCAGCTAAGAGACGTGTTGTCGAACTCTCGATTAAAAATACATTGGCTTCAGCTTCCAGCCAATGAGTTTTTCTTTCAGAAAGAAACTTATACACATACACTCTGCATTTAACGTTGAGTCCCCCTAAAAATATTTGTATTCTACTCGTCGTCACTCAAAGAATAGGTTCTAAAGAATATCTTTGACACTTGAGCGTTTCAAGACTTATTATGACCTCTAAACAATAATTTTTCTCCTTAACCAGGAAATCACTTAAAGTGCGGATATCAATCTGCAATCAGGGCTCTTAGTATGTCTACCCCGTTTCTGTCAAGGGAGCGCACCTGCCCTCGTCTGATAAGCTGAAAGCTTCCTCACTCAACAAGTGTCGCGACACTCTTGAAGAGTAATGTTTCTTGCATTAAAGTACCATACGACTGACTCAAATAAAATACCCTGAGATGGAAAACAGAGCTCATTTGAAACGGGTTTTACGGGATGTGGAAACAAAGCTTTTAATAAATTGGACGATCTTGACTCAATGAAATATAGACGGAATATTAAAATTAGATATTTGCTATGTAAAACATACTCATATCAAGACAAGCGAAACGCTAGGCGATCAAACATTATAACACTAGAAGTTAAGACTCCTAAACTTATTTCAAGACAATCCCATTTGCTGACATAAACAAAACACGTATTTACATGTTTAGTTATTAAACTGCTTACTGCTGCAATCCTTGGGTTAGCTAGTTTCATAGCATGAACAATGGCCAGTCATTAACCATGCATATTATTAACAATGGTCGCATAAGCAGTGTTACAATCACTGCTGAAATTATGTATGAAATCACCCTTGAAAAGAGCTTGGGTCGGATCTCGTGAAATTTAATAATTTTGGGGCAGTTTGAGGAAATAATTCCAATTGTCATAGTCTTGTTCCTTTGTTTTCGTGTGACTGGTGAGGTCACTGTCTGCACGCGGCAAACGGCTTGATAAAAACCAATCGGATCCAGATAGATTTAACCCTCACTTCTTTTGACCGCTACTCATAATGCTCTGAAAGATTTTTCGTTTCGAGAACTTCAGGCTTCGGAGTCCGAACAAAACTAGTAAGAATCTTTATAGTTATTTTTATTGATTTTCAGTCAGGATGCAGGAAGAACGATAAACTCTCAGTTTGCTGGAAGAAAATTATCACAAAACTGTGATGAAAATTATTATTAACAGCCAATCGCTTTGTTGAAGATGTCACTTGCGTTTAATTTCTTCATCATCATCATTAGCCTTTTAATGTTCCCACTGCTGAGACACAAGCCCTTCCCTCAGAGGGAATGGGCCGTAATCCACCACGCGAACCCAGTGCGGGTACCAATCTCGGCAACATCCACCAGGATATCACATGTCTTCGAATTTTTGGTTCTAAGACATGCCGGTTTCCTCAATGTGTGTGATGTTTTCCTTCACCGTTTTGAGAGAGTGGTGATGAAATAATTTACACAAAGTAAAGCGCCTGTCTGTGTTTGAACCCACGACCTATAACTTGTAAGTTACGGCCGTTACCACTAGGCCACCACTGCCAACTGAGTTTAATTTGTTATGTGTCGATAATCTCTTTCCAGAAACCGGACGAAGGTCATCTATATTTTGATGACGAGTTTTAATGATTTCTATTATGGTAAAAAAGATATTATAGACCATAATTTGACCTACATCCAATGATAATTATGGTGTCCTCAGCCTCTTTCCGACTATGTTGGGGTAACCTTCCAGTCTAACCGGATTCAGCTGATTACAATCATCATCATCAACATCAGCCTATTAATGTTCCCACTGCTGGGACACAGGCCTCCTCTCTGTGAGAGGGGATGGGCCGTAGTCCACCACGCGGGCCCAGTGCGGGTTGGTGGATGCCACATTTCTTTCTAGGAGATGCCGGTTTGAGAGTAGTGGTGATGAAATAATTTACACAAAGTAATGCGCCTGCCTGGGTTCGAACCCACGACCTACAACTTGTAAGTCTGAGTACAATAGTAACAGCGGATCTTTGTGTCTCTAAAGTTGTCTCTGCGAACCTTAGCGCAAGAAACAGTTTTTGATGACGATGCGACAAACGAAAACGAGTGAAAGAGGCAGTTTGTAGTGTTTAAAGGAATATTTTCGGGAGCGCACTCAATGAAACAACAAGTCCACAAACCAACTGTTTATTAGCGGCTTACCCGCAACTTATAATTATAATACAGATACCACAACACAATGCTATCTTCTACTTCAACATTGACACAAAAATAGCAACTGCGCAGGGTCTTGCAGCCAACGTCCGAGACACATAGATACGCTGTGACTATTGTAACAGTATTTTGATGTTAGATTTTAGGCTTATGACTACCCGTAAAGACTGTCAAAGATCTTCAAACGACAGCCGGGACCAACGCAATAACGTGCTTGCCGAGGCTCGATATGTAAAGATACCGACCTCGGCAAGCCTTGCTTAACCTTGAATATCGACCGGTGCTGCTGGTATTATTTAGCCACAAGCTGCATCCAACAACATTCTATCAAAATGATTAACGGGACACAACTACGAAGGCCAAATGCGGTCAACAACAGACAGTAGGCCTAACAAATGGTTCTCTTACGCTACAATATGGCAGGACTACGGGTCCCGTATATCACTATTTACTATTTTTTCGGTCGGACATTATTTTTCTTATTGTTTCTTGCGTAGTTTTCTCGTATTCGCTAGTTTATTGGACAGTTTTCGATGTAATATTGTGGAGCAATGACAGTGGGTAGAAAGGTTTTTGTACATTATTGGTTGGATGATTTGAAATACGAATGGGAATAGAGCTTTATATTTGTTCGGTTTTAGTTCTTTTGCGGTAATGGATTTGATTAGGTAATTAAATAAAAAACTTTTTTACAAAAAAATACTACCGACTTCCAAATAAGAAAACTACAAAGTGAAAAATAACTTTATTTTTGGAAGTCGGTGTCTTTCGTAAGTACCATTATTTTGCGTTACGGACACCGACTTCCAAAAATAAAGTTATTTTTCACTTTGTAGTTTTCTTATTTGGAAGTCGGTAGTATTTTTTTGTAAAAAAGTTTTTTATTTTTCACTTTTTAGTTGTACCTACCTAATAGGCAAGATGTTTAGTAAGTTTCCTATAACGCCAGAATAGATTACCCGAAAAACATGAAACTTGAACAAAACCGATCAAATGAGAGATCTGCTTACCCCTTAAGAGCGTACTGACGTGATGTTATGTTATGAAATGGTATAAACAATAAAATGACATGTGATTGCAGCAGTCCCGAGAGATTTTCCGTTATTTATTGAAGAGTTCTGTTGTATATCTTCGAAGTTCTTCATCAGATCTTCACCAAATTAAAATAGGACCAATTTCGGAACATACTCTTTCAAACAAAAAAAGAATTTTCAAAATCGGTCCGCAATTGACGGAGATATCGGTGAACATACACAAAAAAAAAAAAAAAAAAAAAAAAACACAAGAAGTCGAACATAGAACCTCCTCCTTTTTCGAAAGTCGGTTAAAAAATGGCTGATTGAATGTAAATAAACGAACTTTGCATAACCTGAATACAAACACAAAATCTATTTTGCGTTTAATTGTTTTAATATTTTGAGCAATTGTTTTGTGTCTAAAATAATTACAGTTGTTTTTAGTTTTGTTTGTACGCACAAAAGATAAAGATAACAAGAACAAAATAAAAATAAGTCTGAAAATAATGTCTTAAAATAGCCATATTAAATAGAAAAAATAATATACCTAATCAAAAGCTTAAGCTTAAGCTTATTCTTATATCAGTACCAATATTACCACATGTTTTATTCCATTGTCCTACAAATACTTTCAACACTCCAATTAAGATACTCAGCAGATTTGCAACAGATCGGATGAGTTGTTGCCGATTAGAGAGGCTCAAGCAGCCAGGGCTTCTCTGCTACTTCGCGTGAGATAACTCGCCGAATGCCGGTCAATTACCCCTGATCCTTTTAGGTGTTAATCGATAACTCAAGAGCCTTTGTCGGCTAAGTGACTTCTCTTTACTGAGGCTATGTTATAATGCTTTGGCTTTCTGGTCTATTTTATGAACTATGGAAGTGTATCTAACATCCGTAATGTAATTCTACTCGTAATATAAAAATGTGAAAATGTTTGCGTTTTAATTACCCAAAAACGACTGAACGGATGAAGATGAAATTTTGCACTCACATTTTTCATTATGTTGGATAAAAAAAATTATACTTTTCTTTTTCTTTTAATTATTTCATCACCACTGCTCTCAAAACGGTGAAGGAAAATATCGTGAGGAAACCGGCATGTCCTAGAACCAAAAATTCGAAGACATGTGACATTCACCAACCCGCACTGGGCCAGCGTGGTGGATTACGGCCCATTCCCTCTCACAGAGAGGAGGTCTATGTCCCAGCAGTGGGAACATTAATAGGCTGATGATGTGATGTGATGTTGTGATACTTTTTGTCATAGAACGTTCCCTTGAGATATTGAAACACTTTACAATCGGGCGAAGGCACAGGTGGAACTTAGTGTTATTATAAATTCAAAAGTAACTCTATCTGTCTGTCTGTTTGCTACGTTTTCAGGGTTTTAAGCTTTAAGGGTACACTAGTCGACGGCACGAACTATGTTGTGCGCGGGGTTGAAATGCATTTTATATCAACCGACAACACGTGCGGAAGAGACAGATGCTGTGAGCACTTTTGCAAATTTGTAGGGAAATGGATAATGATTTAGGACGAAACCGAGTGCGCGAAATTTTATAAACAGACCTTTGGGAGTCTGGATATCATGAAAAAAGGACTAAACGTATCTGTTCAAAATAAAATCATTTGCATTGTTGAACTAATAATCTATCCCTGTATGGTGGCCGTTTTTCAATTTTCCGTCTTCTTATGGTATTTATTTGCGCCCAAAAATGCGTTAAAATTAGTGTCGAAATGTGGAACTTTCGACGCTCATAACTTTCAAATATATATATTTTTTAATTTTTTGGTTCCATACAGGGCTAGATAATGATGAGTCATATTGATATCATTTTTTATTTTGAACGTACATCGTCAAACAGTGGAGTAATCCCTAGACTACGTTTGTATGGAAGAATTATCGACAAGTGTAACCTTAACCGCTGAACCAATTTCGGTGAATTTTGGTAAGTATAAAGACAGATTTGACTTTATTTTTCCAGATATGGATCCTGTTGCCACGGGAGCAAAGTCACATGAAAAAGCTAGTGCTCTCAAACTTTTGAACTATAAAAGAAAAGTCGTAAAAGTATAATTTCAGCGATTTGGCTTAAAGTTTCAGTTTATTTGGAAGTTAGGTCAAATATAATAAGGATTTAGTATAAGGACAATCCCGCATAATTTTCCTATAAAACCGTATCGATGTTTATAATGTTTAAATAAGTAATAGCCGTATTAACTTTAAAACTTTCATCATCATCTACCTTTTTCCCAACTATATTGGGGTCGGCTTCCAGTCTTACCGGATTCAGCTAAGAACCAGTGTTTTACATGGAGCGACTGCCCATCTGACCTCCACAACCCAGTAATTGGGTAACACGGTACCCCTTGGCAAGACTGGTGTCAGATCTCAAGCTTCTGACTACCCGTAACGACTGTCAAAGATCTTCAAATGACAGCAGGGACCAACGGCTTAACATGCTTTCCGAGTACGGACTCGGTATGTTGAAATGGTCACCCATCCACTGACCGACTTCGTCAAGCGTTGCTTAACCTTAATGATCGACCCGTGCGGCTGTTATTATTTAGCCACGAGCTCCTCCTCCATTAACTTTAAAACTTTCGCGTTTCATAATTGAAAAACAATATATATCAGGGGAATTTAACGCAATGATTTGCGTTTGATTGCATTAAATGCCCGTGTTAAATTGTTTTTAATAGCCGTTCCCCAACCATGTCCCACGAAAATAGGTACTTACTAACCTAATTTATATCTGAAGATTAGTGAGATCTCGTGGTGGCCTAATGACTAAGACCTTGCCTCTCGTGGTTGGGGGTTCAAATCCGACCAATGTGACTTTTGCCATTAAATATATTACGTACTTTCTATGTTTATCATCGCTCACAGTGGTGAAGGAAAACATCGTGAGAAAGCCTAGACTTATTACAGTATCACACTATCATCACACATCACACATCATCAGCCTATCAATGTTCCCACTCCTGGGACACAGGCCTCCTCTCTGTGAGAGGGAATGGGCCGTAATCCGCCACGAGAGCCCAGTGCGGGTTGGCGGATGTCACATGTCTTCGAATTTTTGTTGGCCCAGTGGTAACGGCCCCGACTTACGTATCGTAGGTCGTGAGTTCGAACCCAGGCAGGCAATTTACTTTGTGTAAATTATTTCATCACCAATGCTCTTAAAACGGCGAAGGAAAACATCGTGAGGAAACCGGCATATCCTAGAACCAAAAATTCGATGGCGTGTGACATTTGTGTTTTTCACAAACCCGCACTGGGCCCGCGTGGTGGTTTAAGGCCTATTAACTCTCTCACAGACAGGCAGCCTGTGTCCCAGCAGTGGGAACATTATAAGCCTGATGATGTGATGTTGCCAACATTAAAAAAAGGTAACCTTGTTTTTATAGGGAAATTATTAACCGAGGGTAAAATATACTGAATGGGCGACTATTATACTAAGTAAGTAACTATTTATCCGGTTTGAGTAATACCTTTTAGGAGATTTTTGTGAGCTGCGGTAATAATATTGTTACATACTTTAATTGTATTTGGGGTTCTATTTTTTCTATTTTAGCATATTATTCTTTTGAAAATAGCTGAACAACTATCGAGGTGACATCACTGTGCAGTGCGGGCGTTCGGGTTTATTCGTGTCCAAGAGCCAGCGAAGCGAGCTCGGGAACTTAGCGCACCCCGACACGGATAGGTTAGGTTCGAAGGGGATGACGAGAGCTGAAGTGAGCGAGCAAAGCAAGCGAACTTAGCTCCCGTCATCTCCTTCATGTTAAGTTACTTTAGACCCTGCAGACAGAAAAAGGAGCCCTGTCGACAAACTTATATTTTCAAGTCGCTGTTTTAAACATTTGTATTCGCCCACTGTTTGTCGCCCACTTAGTATTTCAGTAAGCCATATTCAGTATTTTTTACACCTTTAATTAGATTTTTTTTTCGTTCGTTTAAATACTATCCGTTTTTATATACCTCGTGTAAATTGAAAATTTAATTGCGATTCTGTCGTTATGCTGTGTCTTTTGTGAGCACTAAATAAATGTTTTATGAATTTATCTATCTAAAATCACTGGAGCAACTGGAATTGAGCACGCGAGGTGAAAAATGCTAGTGCTTTCTTTGTATAAGAAGAGGCGTTTTCCAGCAGTGACAGGCCGATATTATTGGATCGACCACTTCCACACAAGATCAAAATCGATCAAAAACATTCCCACATGCCATCAATGTACTATACAGTACAACCATTTTCTTAATGTACCTCAGCAATCATGGCCTTTTGAAGCTTACCTCCCATTTTTCAATCATTTCAATGAGTATTAAAAAGTTGTACTGTACCTAAACAAACAAATTTCACAGACTGTAGAGTTCTTATAGCCCGTATCAACAGTTCTATAAACTAAATACCTCGAGAATTTTTCAACTCGCCATGTTCAGGAACTTTACGATGTGAGTTGCAGACAGACAAACAAACAAAACTAGTTAGTTTTCTCTACAAAACTACTAACCTAGTTGTGAAGTTTTCTGCCCTAACAGATGTGTTTGAGCATAATGTACACTGGCCTTCAAAAAAAGTACCACACTTTTATCACAATTGCAATTCGTTCTAAACTATGGAAGTCACTCTGACTTCTAAACAATAAAATTTTCATAGAAAATTTCATTAACTTCCTTAGAAATTATATTTTATTATACACTAGCTGTCCCACGCGGCTTCGCTCCCGTCAACTGGCTACGTATCTACCCTATCCTACCTACCCTATTCTACACCTACCCTACACCTACCCTACACCTACCCTACACCTACCCTACACCTACCCTACACCTACCCTACACCTACCCTACACCTACCCTACACCTACCCTACACCTACCCTACACCTACCCTACACCTACCCTAAACCTACCCTACACCTACCCTACACCTACCCTACACCTACCCTACACCTACCCTACACCTACCCTACACCTACCCTACACCTACCCTAAACCTACCCTACACCTACCCTACACCTACCCTACACCTACCCTACACCTACCCTACACCTACCCTACACCTACCCTACACCTACCCTACACCTACCCTACACCTACCCTACACCTACCCTACACCTACCCTACACCTACCCTACACCTACCCTACACCTACCCTACACCTACCCTACACCTACCCTACACCTACCCTACACCTACCCTACACCTACCCTACACCTACCCTACACCTACCCTACACCTACCCTACACCTACCCTACACCTACCCTACACCTACCCTACACCTACCCTACACCTACCCTACACCTACCCTACACCTACCCTACACCTACCCTACACCTACCCTACACCTACCCTACACCTACCCTACACCTACCCTACACCTACCCTACACCTACCCTACACCTACCCTACACCTACCCTACACCTACCCTACACCTACCCTACACCTACCCTACACCTACCCTACACCTACCCTACACCTACCCTACACCTACCCTACACCTACCCTACACCTACCCTACACCTACCCTACACCTACCCTACACCTACCCTACACCTACCCTACACCTACCCTACACCTACCCTACACCTACCCTACACCTACCCTACACCTACCCTACACCTACCCTACACCTACCCTACACCTACCCTACACCTACCCTACACCTACCCTACACCTACCCTACACCTACCCTACACCTACCCTACACCTACCCTACACCTACCCTACACCTACCCTACACCTACCCTACACCTACCCTACACCTACCCTACACCTACCCTACACCTACCCTACACCTACCCTACACCTACCCTACACCTACCCTACACCTACCCTACACCTACCCTACACCTACCCTACACCTACCCTACACCTACCCTACACCTACCCTACACCTACCCTACACCTACCCTACACCTACCCTACACCTACCCTACACCTACCCTACACCTACCCTACACCTACCCTACACCTACCCTACACCTACCCTACACCTACCCTACACCTACCCTACACCTACCCTACACCTACCCTACACCTACCCTACACCTACCCTACACCTACCCTACACCTACCCTACACCTACCCTACACCTACCCTACACCTACCCTACACCTACCCTACACCTACCCTACACCTACCCTACACCTACCCTACACCTACCCTACACCTACCCTACACCTACCCTACACCTACCCTACACCTACCCTACACCTACCCTACACCTACCCTACACCTACCCTACACCTACCCTACACCTACCCTACACCTACCCTACACCTACCCTACACCTACCCTACACCTACCCTACACCTACCCTACACCTACCCTACACCTACCCTACACCTACCCTACACCTACCCTACACCTACCCTACACCTACCCTACACCTACCCTACACCTACCCTACACCTACCCTACACCTACCCTACACCTACCCTACACCTACCCTACACCTACCCTACACCTACCCTACACCTACCCTACACCTACCCTACACCTACCCTACACCTACCCTACACCTACCCTACACCTACCCTACACCTACCCTACACCTACCCTACACCTACCCTACACCTACCCTACACCTACCCTACACCTACCCTACACCTACCCTACACCTACCCTACACCTACCCTACACCTACCCTACACCTACCCTACACCTACCCTACACCTACCCTACACCTACCCTACACCTACCCTACACCTACCCTACACCTACCCTACACCTACCCTACACCTACCCTACACCTACCCTACACCTACCCTACACCTACCCTACACCTACCCTACACCTACCCTACACCTACCCTACACCTACCCTACACCTACCCTACACCTACCCTACACCTACCCTACACCTACCCTACACCTACCCTACACCTACCCTACACCTACCCTACACCTACCCTACACCTACCCTACACCTACCCTACACCTACCCTACACCTACCCTACACCTACCCTACACCTACCCTACACCTACCCTACACCTACCCTACACCTACCCTACACCTACCCTACACCTACCCTACACCTACCCTACACCTACCCTACACCTACCCTACACCTACCCTACACCTACCCTACACCTACCCTACACCTACCCTACACCTACCCTACACCTACCCTACACCTACCCTACACCTACCCTACACCTACCCTACACCTACCCTACACCTACCCTACACCTACCCTACACCTACCCTACACCTACCCTACACCTACCCTACACCTACCCTACACCTACCCTACACCTACCCTACACCTACCCTACACCTACCCTACACCTACCCTACACCTACCCTACACCTACCCTACACCTACCCTACACCTACCCTACACCTACCCTACACCTACCCTACACCTACCCTACACCTACCCTACACCTACCCTACACCTACCCTACACCTACCCTACACCTACCCTACACCTACCCTACACCTACCCTACACCTACCCTACACCTACCCTACACCTACCCTACACCTACCCTACACCTACCCTACACCTACCCTACACCTACCCTACACCTACCCTACACCTACCCTACACCTACCCTACACCTACCCTACACCTACCCTACACCTACCCTACACCTACCCTACACCTACCCTACACCTACCCTACACCTACCCTACACCTACCCTACACCTACCCTACACCTACCCTACACCTACCCTACACCTACCCTACACCTACCCTACACCTACCCTACACCTACCCTACACCTACCCTACACCTACCCTACACCTACCCTACACCTACCCTACACCTACCCTACACCTACCCTACACCTACCCTACACCTACCCTACACCTACCCTACACCTACCCTACACCTACCCTACACCTACCCTACACCTACCCTACACCTACCCTACACCTACCCTACACCTACCCTACACCTACCCTACACCTACCCTACACCTACCCTACACCTACCCTACACCTACCCTACACCTACCCTACACCTACCCTACACCTACCCTACACCTACCCTACACCTACCCTACACCTACCCTACACCTACCCTACACCTACCCTACACCTACCCTACACCTACCCTACACCTACCCTACACCTACCCTACACCTACCCTACACCTACCCTACACCTACCCTACACCTACCCTACACCTACCCTACACCTACCCTACACCTACCCTACACCTACCCTACACCTACCCTACACCTACCCTACACCTACCCTACACCTACCCTACACCTACCCTACACCTACCCTACACCTACCCTACACCTACCCTACACCTACCCTACACCTACCCTACACCTACCCTACACCTACCCTACACCTACCCTACACCTACCCTACACCTACCCTACACCTACCCTACACCTACCCTACACCTACCCTACACCTACCCTACACCTACCCTACACCTACCCTACACCTACCCTACACCTACCCTACACCTACCCTACACCTACCCTACACCTACCCTACACCTACCCTACACCTACCCTACACCTACCCTACACCTACCCTACACCTACCCTACACCTACCCTACACCTACCCTACACCTACCCTACACCTACCCTACACCTACCCTACACCTACCCTACACCTACCCTACACCTACCCTACACCTACCCTACACCTACCCTACACCTACCCTACACCTACCCTACACCTACCCTACACCTACCCTACACCTACCCTACACCTACCCTACACCTACCCTACACCTACCCTACACCTACCCTACACCTACCCTACACCTACCCTACACCTACCCTACACCTACCCTACACCTACCCTACCCTACCCTACCCTACCCTACCCTACCCTACCTACCCTTACTACTATACGAATGTACCGGCGGCGGCGATCTAATTAAAATTTAGAACATAAAAGCTGCTATTGTGAGTCAATATTAAAAGATAGACATATGCTGTCGCAGACTTTTTTTTAGAACTTTTAAAGAAGAACAATTCCATTTAACATTATATTTGCGTAACTTAAACCGCTTACGCAGCGCACGCAACAAAAGCTCTCAAAAAGGAATATTTTTGCCCGATTTTGCAACATTTTTCATTTATGCTCGGCTCCTATTGGTTGTAGCGTGATGTTATATAGCCTATAGCCTTCCTCGATAAATGGACTATCCAACACAAAAAGAATTTTTCAATTCCAACCAGTAGTTCCTGAGATTAGCGCGTTCAAACAAACAAACAAACAAACAAACTCTTCAGCTTTATAATATTATATTATATTAATATTAATATTATATATTATATATGTTACGGCTAAAGGTCGGTGTGAACGTAAACTTAAGATTAGCCGGCTAAACTTAGGTTTATCTTCGAGAAGCAGCTAAAGTTCGATAACATGTTAGTTTGCGTCGTGATATTCCATCTTTAGCCGGTTAATGTGCACATTAACCGAAACGAAACGGCTAAAAATGTATTCGATAGGCGCGCCGGGCCGGCGGAAGGCTTGAGGGGGCTTTAGTTTAGTGTTTATGCAACATGGTCGACGAAGCCCCGCTGCGCGGGGCTCCTATTTCTGAATGCAGGGTCTAAAGTAACCTAACACGAAGGGGACGACGGGAGCTGAGTTCGCTCGCTTTGCTCGCTCACTTCAGCTCCCGTCATCCCCTTCGAACCTAACCTGTCCGTGTCGGGGTGCCCTAAGCTCCCGAGGTTAGGTTAGGTTAGTTAGTTAGTTAGTTTCCTTTTCCATTTCCTTCTACATTTTTAGCCAAGGACCTGCAGCTACACCTAAGTTTAGCCGGCTAAAGATAGAACAAACTAACATTAACATTTCGTCGAAGATAAACCTAGGTTTAGCCGGCTAATCTTAAATTTAGGTTCACACCTACCTTTAGCCGTAACATATATAAGTATAGATTCACATCACCCAACACATCATCAGCCTATTAATGTTCCCACTGCTGGGACACAGGCCTCCTCTCTGTGAGAGGGTATGGGCATTTATCCACCACGCGGGCCCGGTGCGGGTTGGTGGATGTCACATATCTTCGAATTTTTAGTTCTAGGACATGCCGGTTTCCTCACGATGTTTTCCTTCACCGTTTTGAGAGCAGTGGTGATGAAATAATTTACACTTAGTAAAGCGCCTGCCTGGGCTCGAACCCACGACCTACAACTTGTAAGTCGCGGCGATACCACTGGGCCACCACTGCTCTATTATACATGAATAACCTTTTAACTTGAAAAAGTTTTTAAATAACGGCGAACAACAATAAGTATGTTTTACGCCATAATATTTTCATAACTGATATTGCCTCCTCGGGGTCTGTTAAAACACTTCAGCATTCCTATTGGCCTAGCGGCACTGGTGGCGCATGAATTACAGTAGTGAATACGCCCAGATTTTAGAATAAAATCGAATATGTATAAAGTTCCAAAATGTTCGTTATCAAATTGTCTATCCATTAGTGTTAGTATAAAAATTAATGAATGAACACTTTACGAGGAGATGCATACTATCAATCCTTATTTGTCATTTTTATGGTTTTGTTGGAAGGTGATTAGTAAAACATATACTTCTTTTAAAAAAAAATCTTCTACCATTTTGGAATAAACTTTATGTAGAAATTTAATGTACTTTTATTAATTGATATTTCTATTCAAATAACGAGTAGATAGCTCTAAACTGCACAAAAACGGCGTTTTCCTCTTTTATTTTTCTTATTTCTCTCAGTGAACTCTATCATTTGTTATCTATATAGACAAATGTTCGGTCGATTTATTCTTAACATGATTAAGAAATCTTTTTTGTTTATAATTAGGCTCGCGTTTGACCACTATCTCGCCTGATATTATGTTATGTTGTGACTGCCTCCCAGTTTAATCATAACTACATCTAATAACAAATCATCATTATAAAAATCTGTTTCTGTTCATCATTCTTGTTTGTTTTCTTGCATCATTCAAACAAACGAGAATGCTATCAGCGTTGATCTCTGAAAAATACTTTCAATAAAGGACATCTTTTAAATGTTGTCAAAATAGTTTTCAGTATCTTTTTCTGCATTATTTTTTTATTTTATAAATAGCTAGGAACTTGTTTTGTTTTTTTTGGTTTTGGCAACTTACCTTACCATACCATACCAAGGGTGGGGCCTTGGTAACACGAGGCGAGACGATCATCTTACCCAATGATGTAAATGGGGTCGACACCCAAATGCCCAACATTTTTCACGGTGTTCAAATGTAATCATGCAACAACACTCTCGCAAATACAAATAAACGAGCTAACGGGAAAAATCGGATCACGCACCATTTGTTTACATGAAAAGTTAAGTACGTGACGAGAAACTGTGTAAAAAATAAGCTTATAAAATGTATTGTTTGGTGGTGGTAGAACGTGCCGTACTTTCATTCCCGTTCTTAATTAGTTTTGGATCCCATGGGAAGCTTACTACGTAGGTGCCTATAAATGTTGGCGTTTTGGCTAACACTAATGGGGTTTGCGACGGTAAGCTGTAGTTTGTACGAAATAAACCAAAATGCAACGTGGCCTCAAATCCGCTTATACACTAATGACATAAGTTACCGGGTGTATGATGGAATTTCTAGGTTGGTCTAGTTCAGGGATTCGTCTGCGCTTGTATCATCATACAAATGGTCACTATGTATATGTCAAGTGATTAAAACGGCATTATTCATAATGGCCAGCAAATTTGAAAAGTGGCCAATATGAGCAGGCAATATGCTAAAAACTATTGAAATAATTAAATTGACCGGGCTTTCTAAATAATGCCCATTACTTATTGGGCCGGGTAATAAAAAGATGTGTTGTTTTTCATTATTTTAATGTTGACATTAGTTTTAGATGTTTTGCTTTCCATTATTTTAATGTTGACATTGGTTTTAGATGTTTTGTTTTTCATTATTTTAATGTTGACTTTGGTTTTAGATGTTTTGTTTTTCATTATTTTAATGTTGACATTGGTTTGAGATGTTTTGTTTTTATTATTTTAATGTTGACATAGATTTTAGATGTTTTGTTTTTCAGTATTTTAATGTTGACATTGGTTTTAGTTGTTTTGTTTTTCATTATTTTAATGTTGACATTGGTTTTAGATGTTTTGTTTTTCATTATTTTAATGTTGACATTGGTTTTAGTTGTTTTGTTTTTCATTATTTTAATGTTGACATTGGTTTTAGATGTTTTGTTTTTCATTAATTTAATGTTGACATTGGTTTTAGATGTTTTGCTTTTCATTGTTTTAAATAGGCAAATACGATTACTATATAAGCAACAAAGTTGACGGAGCCCTGCAAACCGGGGCCTCTATTTCTGTATGCAGGGTCTAAAGTGACCTAAAATTAAGGTGAGTGGAGTGAATCTCCTTCGAATCTAACCTGTCCATGTCGGGGAGCCCTAAGCTTCCGAACTTGCTTCGCTCGCTCTTGGACTAATTCATTGACCATAATTATCGAATTAGCCAACCGTTACGTTGCAATATTCATAATGACCAGACAATGTGATATACATAGAAGTTTAAATAAGTATTCATTACATTGCCCGATTTAACTTGATTAAATTCATAATGCCTGGGCATTACACATAGTGCCCTGAATAATCACTTGGTCCATGACATATAAATATATGTGTGGGTATGTCTTAATTGTATCTAAATTCAATAAATACAATTTCCTACTTAAGCATTGTACTAATTTTAGTCCATGGTTTTGTTATAATTAGAATACAAAGTGTGGTTTTGGAAAAACAGCAGCAACAGCTAGAGTGAACGAATGCAGACAATATTATGATCAAATTATACAAAATAAACAGACAATGCGGCAGAGGCATAATACTGAATATTTAAAAACATATTTAATGCACAAACACGACTGGGGTACATAACAATATACCTGCATAATACGTGTGGGTCTACTGCGACAGCCACCCCTGTTTCGACACAAAATAAATGTTTGTTTAAAACATCAACTTTGAATTAATTTTTTGGGGACACGTTTGATGCAGCTTATAAAATGTTCACACTTTCTTTCCATTATCTCCTACTCGTCAACTGAAAATAATTGGAGGTCGTCGTACCTGCTAAAACAATGTTTTGTAATATTGAACCACTATAGAAACTTTTATAAAAACGTGCCGTTAAAACTATATCGTTCAGTCTCTAAAGTTTTACAAGTACTGTAGTCTTCTCTGAGAATAAACTGAATGTTCAAGCATTTTCAACTACCCACTTCACTTCTCGAAAAGTTGAGAGATATTTTTATGGTAATTAATAAAAACTCTTTTCAATGGTTTTCTAACGAACAATCAATGATATTCTAATAAACAGATACGTTATACACTCACAAAACTATCGGAAAACATTGGTTGTCTGTAAAGTCGGTTTACGGACGATAGTTTAACGTGACAACGTCACAAACATAACGATACAATTAACGTCATTGTAACGTTACGATTATAACGTTACAATGAGCGTAACGTTACATTGACCGTAACGTTACATTGAGTCATCCTTTTTCGTACGTGCAGCCGGCGTTCATCGATTTAGACGATTTGTCACGTCAAAAAGTGTTCCGCGCAGTAGCGGCAGCACACATACACACTTTTCATTCATCTTTCATTCCACTACAAGTCGAAAGGGGTGGCTTGATAAAACGAACAAGAAAAAAAGAGACAGCTAGTGTTTTTCACTTGCGTGTGAATGTAAACAAACATTATTCTGACCACCAATGTTTATTTCTTTTGACGTTTCTTGACATAAACTAAAGAGAAAAGTCACAATTGTGACGTATTCGAATCTTCACAATGCGCGCGCTCATAACATATCTGTTTACTAGAACATCATTGCGAACAATGAAATAAACGCTTGTCAATAACTGCCATATTGATTCCAACATACATGAAAGTTCTACAAATAATACTTATTCGATTCGGATAGATATATCGTAGTTCATTGACTTCATTCAGAAGCTTGTATCTAAATAATTGCGGTGTAGATCAATCGATCGATCTGCGAACACGTTGCCAACCGTTGTTTACGAGGCGAGACCTGTTACGTGCGTAGCTAATAAAGTCTAAAATCGCTTGAAGTTTAAAATTTACTGACATTTAGGTCTCCTAAACATCCTGGAATGTTTAAAATTGTCTGACATTTCGATCTTGACCTTAGAACCGGGCTAAGATCTAAATTTTCTCACTGACGACCGACGGACGCCACGTATTGCGTTGCGTACATTGTTAAATTAGATAATAAAAGGGATAGATGTTGCAGGTAATGAAGCTTCCAGATTTTTCTGACTCAACGTCATTATGATAAAATCTTATCAGTTTACTTTTTAATCTAACGTCTAATACCTACCTGTTTAGAACTTGCTGCTTTGAAAAATAGTTGTTGTTCTGTAAATGGTGGTATTATTGCCTTGCCACTCCCTCTAAGTATAATTTAATTCAAAATTAATATTCCCGTTTATATTCATGACTTTTCAGTACAGAAAACAATTTCCCGTATAAACGACTCGAGTATTTGGAAACTCATTTCCTTATTCGAAGATATAAACAAAATAAATCTCATTTACGCCACAATAAATTGTATGAGGACAGCAAATAATTCATTCAAAGCTTTGGCATGTAAATTATAATATGAAACAGTTCTAAATGAGAACGCAAAGATATTTGTCGTTTGAATATGAGCGCAAAGCAAATATGGAGAACTCATAGATAATATTTGTTAGGAAGAGGTGATTCAAAAAGGAGGTATTAAAATTATTAAGTAGAAAAGTGTTTTATAATTGCCATCGCTCCACTGGGCTTCTTATAGACTTTTCAGACAACATTACTAACACCATAATGAACAAAAAATAATACAAGCAAAAGTACTTAACAAGGATTTTTTTTCGCAGCAAATGTCTTTATTTCCTGGGCTAAACAAGGTTAGTTATGCCACTTTCTGCCTCTAAAACATTGGTTTGGGTTACGTATTGGTTTGGATAGTCATCACAAAAGCCATCGAATTGTATACAAGGCTATAAGCATTATTTTAGTTCATAACTCGTTCAATTATTTTTAATAGAGCACAATGATTGATATTTAACAACCCCAGACAACATTATTGAAGGGCTTTCAATCTAACAGTGACGTATTATGTTCGTTTTACGTAGAACTTTGGCATCGATTCTGTATTGGTTCTTAGTATTTATAAAGCAACATGATTATTGTCTCCAATTATTTTGGAACTAGATGTGCCCGCGGCTTCGCTCCCGTCGTCTGCCTGCCTACATACCTACGTAAAATTTTTTTCTAAGGTCATTCTTTCGCGTAGAATCTTAACACCGCCATTCAGAAAATTACTTCAAATGCACAACACCATCTCTCGAATATCGAGTTCAACTGTCTGAGTAACTGAATTGCGTGTGCTGTGATAACTTTACTTCTTGAACACTTTAAATTCATCTTACTTTTGATAGAGTGTGAGTGAACCGATTGTGATGAAACAAAAACTTAGTAAAGTCAAAAGTCAAAAGTCAAAAGTCAACGTCAGTCATTTCACGTGATGCGTGCACAAATAAACAGACAAACAGACAAAAATTCCAAAAACGCTGGAAATGGGTTCTGTTGATTATCCTTTAACAACCTGACTATTTTTTTTGGATTTATTTTCGATGTACAAAAATTATTTTTCTACAGGTTTATTAAATGTATTGATGATGATGATAACTGGAAACTTGTACAATGTAATGCTAAAACTATTTAACTAAAATGTGCAGCTACTTACCCCACCCACTATATAAATAAATACTGTATGCAGTTCAAAAGAATAAAGCTTAATAATAAGAAACTCAGAGTTAGACGATTGTCGTACACAATTGTAGCTTAACTTCCATCATTGTACCAAAACTTATCCGAGCCATAAACGACATCGCGCAAGTTTCATGAGCTAACTCAACTGCACAAGCTGTGGAACAATATGTGTTCATTATCAGGATTATTATATAGGGAGGATATACAGACAAAAAGGTGTACCAGATAGAACGCAAATCATGAAAAGCAAATAAAAACCGGACAAGTGCGTGTCGGACTTCGCACATTTAGGGTTACGTACCAAAGAAAATATCTGATTAGTCAACATATTGGTATTTGCTAGTAAAGTAAACGTAATAATAAACACCAAATTTCAAGTTCATAGGTCAATGGGAAAGTTAAAAAATTCTTCGGCACAAAATCATGTGACAGACAACGGACAGACAGACGAACACGTGAGTGACAGCAATAAGACTCCGTTTCCCTTAGGGTACGGAATCCTAAGAAAGAAAATAAGCAGACATTAGGACTGCTGAGCGACGTGAAAAATAACTGTGTTTGTATCATCATTAGCATGTCGATGACGCTGGCACATTAGTATGTCGCTGACGCGAACCCGTAATTTTTGGCCGTAGAAAAATAAATCACGCAACGCGGATAATTAAGTTTTCACTTTAAAAACACCTGTTCATTATATTTTGTCGGTTTGGGCAAAAATATGCTGCGATGTCAGTGTTATTGCCTTAAGGTTACACTAGTCGAAAATTCTTCCATACAAACGTAGTCTAGGGATTATTCCACTGTTTGACGATGTACGTTCAAAATAAAAAGTGATATCGATTTGTCTCATCATTATCTAGCCCTGTATGGAAGCAAAAAAGTAAAAAAAGGAAATATTTGAAAGTTATGAGCGTCGAAAGTTCTACATTTCGACACTAATTTTAACGCATTTTTGGGCGCAAATAAATGCCATAAGAAGACAGAAAATTGAAAAACCATACAGGGATAGATTAGTAGTTCAACAATGCAAATAATTTAATTTTGAACAGATACGTTTAGTCGTTTTTTCATGATATCCAGACTCCCAAAGGTCTGATTATAAAATTTCGCGCGCTCGGTTTCGTCCTAAATCATTATCCATTTCGCTACAAATTTGCAAAAGTATGTATTCGTAAGCGAACTAGCTTCCTAATGCTTATCACAACATCTATCTCTTCCGCACGTGTTGTCGGTTGATATAAAATGCATTTTAACCCCGCGCACAAAATAGTACGTGCCGTCGACTAGTGTACCCTTAATAGAAGATGTTCATAATGACGAGTACAATGACGGGTTTTTAGAAATTGTGTTATTTCTGTTAAACCATGTACAGGCAGAGTAATCTGTATAATCGCGTAATTTAATAGGGGAACCGCTCATATGCATTGTGAAACCGCGTTTGATCCGATAACTTCAAAGTAATTTAATCCTTGTGACCGATAGAAAATCTGCCTTTTTCTCATAATAAATCCATTACTGGACTTCCGTTGAATCGTTTTTTTCTGAAACGGAATCGTCACTTTTCCGGGTTTTCATTATACCAATTCCAATCGTTACAGCTCTGAATAGAGGTAATGTTCAGTGAATTTCTTTGTGGATTCGATTTATATGTCAGCTCAAAGAAATCAACGCTATTAGATAATAAAGTGATCCATGCGGGGTAGAAACCAGCCACCCGATTTTCTCGTTTCGAATTTTTTGGATGGTTCTAACCTTCCACTCTCACCTTTCCCATAGCCGATTTTTCACAGTCGAAATAACAGGTAACTATGCTCTATATTCAGTCTTGTCCACTTGACTCCAAATTGTAAGTTATAGTTTGTTATTTATTTTCATTCATCGAGGGCTTTTCCCTTTATCAAAGCGATTGATTCGATTGGATTAAAAGGAGTTTATTTCAAAAGACTTTTATTGTATAGCTAAACATTCTATTGTACACTAATATTATTATTTACATTATTATTAGTTACACCACACGACGGGCCTTATCAGGAAGCTTACAGTCACTCAAAGGGCAATGGAGAGGGCTATGCTCGGAGCTTCCTTGCGTGATCGAATCAGAAATGTGGAGGTCCGCAAGAGAACCAGGGTTATCGACATAGCCCGAAGGATTGCCAAACTTAAGTGGCAGTGGGCAGGGCACATGCTCGCAGAACGGATGGCCGATGGGGCCGAAAAGTTCTGGAATGGCGACCGTGAACCGGAAGACGATACGTTGGAAGGCCTCCCACTAGGTGGACCGATGACCTGGTTAAGGTTGCGGGAAGGCGCTGGATGCGAGACGCACGGGATCGGTCAATGTGGCGACGCCTGGGGGAGGCCTATGTCCAGCAGTGGACGTCTTTCGGCTGAAATGATGATGATGATGACACCACACGACCATCGGTCTAAGCAATGCACACCGCAGGCAAAAGACGTAAATAACGCCTACGTACCATTACATAGGTACTACACGTATTCTGTAATGACGACTAAATACCTATTGTCAATACGTCAATTCAAAACCATAATCCATGTGACTTTATCGATTCTTATCCGTTAAAGTCTTCACATTTTAATCCGTAAGGCCAAACTCACGGGGCGTTGTAGATTTGTGCTACACGTTATTTTACAGTGTTGGGATCTCACGGTATTTCACGGTACGTTTAAATAGCAGTATCTAGCTTCTGCCTGCAGCTTTGCTCGCGTGATATTCAGAAGTTATACCAAGAAGATGTGCTGCCAGAATAATGTGCATATATCCTGGACACCGTCTTCTTATCCAAATCCTTTCAGCCAATAAACAGTAACACACACACAGATAACTGTGTATTGCTCCCATCAAGCAATAGACAAAAATTGGCAAACTTTTCGTTTTAAATATGAGGCTTTTGGCTAATTTGTACCTTTAGTAAATGCCACTCTTTATTTTGTATTGTGCGTTTAGTTTGTGCAGAATAAACAATTTTTCTTTCTTTTTTCTTTTCTAAACAAAGAGGCTTTTAAATTTATACTAGACAGTAGGATAAAATAAGATTTGTTATTAAACTATAAAAAGTGGGCTGTTGCCGTTTGATCCCAGCATTACACATCACATTCTCAGATTAAATAAAAAGTCAAGATGAAACGTTGCAAACAACAATGTGACGCCGGTTAAAACTACGCCTTGCCGTATACAGACACAATTACACGCACACACGTACAACGAAACTACGCCTTAGCTTGTCAGTCTAGCTTTTTATCTAATCTGAGAGCTCGACTGTTATTGTCAATTGTGTATGTACGGTTAATCGGTGTCACCTTGTTGTTTGCAACGTTCCATCTTAACTTAATATTTGATCTGATATCACATTACAAATCTTGTGTTAAAAATACAGTAGGTCATATGAACACAGCCTTATAATTCTTAAAATAAAAACAGACCTCCCACCCCGTGTTAGGCCGTCAGACATAGAATCGCCATTAAATGTGACCAAAACAGAATCGATTCTATTGTGACCGGCATTATAATCGTGCTCTGACCGGACGCTACCACGACAAAAGGTCACAAGTGATAAATGTGAGCATTAGTTTAACAGTGGAAAATGAGGTAGGTAATCGTATAATTAATGTTTTGCCGCTAAATGGCTACTAAAATGTATGTTTTTATTGTATCTTTATGCGTATGGTGGTTAGTCTACGTGTTTACTGCGAGTAAATTTTTGTCCATATGATGTTACTGCCAAAACTTACGCAACTATAGGTAAGTACCTAATAAGCACGTAGTTATACAATAATTTTTATGAAAGTATTTTTTTTTTTTTTTAATCTAATTTTGTTTAGGGGCTTTTATCAAAGACATGTCAGCCCCATCGTGCCCTTTGAAAGTATTTATTATTGTTAATAGCTTAATAAATGTGAGTGGTTTATAAAAGCTAAGCTTGCTTATAAAACTAGGGTGGAATTCTTACCAGAAACCAGAATTAATAATTCATTTGTTACGAGTAAAATATTTAATGAAAACTCCTCTATTTTCTTAGCCTTCAGTCGTGCAAGCTTCTCTACAAGCTTGTTAATCTATTTTCTCCGAAATCACACATCCAAATACTACGGTTGGTACACGGTATTAGCACTTCAGACGTTTATGATCGATCCGACGCTTGTTGAGCCGTTCCTCTCCGCTTAATTAACTTGTGTATCGAGATGTCACTCGTTCTACAATCTAGGTAGGAAGGTATATGAAACGAAATTCCAATTTGTTCCACATTACCAATGTTTTGACATAATGAAATACCGAATGTCACGGTTAAAGCTGTATATTCACCGGGATACAAACGTCCCACGACTCGTATCGGCTGTAACGATGCAAAAGATTTTCGCCATCTTTATATAACCATTTCTGCCATCTCTTCTAATATTATAAAAGCGAAAGTTTGGATGGATTGATGTTTGTTGATCAATTACGTCAAAATAGCTAAACGGATCTGGATGAAATTTGACACAGAGATATATTATAGTCTGGAATAGCACAAAAGCATCGTATATTGATCCCCTGGGATACTAAAATACTTTAAAAGCGGGCGAAACCGCGGGCAGAGGCTAGTATTATGATAAAGTTTCGCAACATCCCGCAATTACAAGCGCTGCAGCATTTATTTTTGTCGGAAGCTGGCACCATAAATTCTCATCAATTTGTTAATAGTTTAAAAGATACTCAAAACTGATGATACTTTTAGCAGCATTAATTATGATTATAAATTCAGCTGTAATAAAGTCATATTTAACGAAAAACCAACAAACAACTTCAGCAATTTCAGCCATCCAATCTCTAAAAGCTTATTTCAATTTAATATCTCGTCAAATCGCATGCCACTTCATATGATTGGCTGTTTTATTCTCCCTGGCTTCGCATCAACGATTTTCATGCTTTATTCACCAAGCTTTAACCCTAGATATCTAAATATTCGTCCGCTCGACTACGCATCTATCTGTAAAAGTCGAATTTGCAAACTGTCCGAAACCTTAAGATCTCAGTGCTTTGTCTACCTTCCTAATCGAGATAAAAACACCTTCCCAGTAAAGATATTTTAATTAATGTCAATTGACACGAAAAATATGGCTAAATTGAAGCCCTTAGAGGTTTTGAAGAAAATGGTTTTGTTTGTTTATTTGAAACACAGTAAAGACATAATCGTCGCCTTATTTAATAGACCTGTAAATATATCAACGGATAAAAAAATATGTTTATCAATTGTCCCGTTACTCTCAATATAATGACGTTCTGTGATCTGTGGCTATAATTACAAATTATAATCAGTGATATTTACGTAAAATTGGGAAAAAGGCTAGGCAGATGATGATGATGATATTGACGTAAAAATAATAGCAGGCATCACATGGAGAAGGATGACACATGATCGCGATCTGTGTAAAGCTTTATGGGAGGGCTATGCTGGCAAGCAAGACAGTCTTCGTGAAACGGGTGTCATATAAGAAAATTTTGTATTAGAGAAAACATGTACTATGTAAGATTGTTAAATAAAGGCAACTTAAAAAAAAAATAAGATTGTTAAATAAAGGCAAATGTAAAAAAAAATTGACGTAGTAGACTCGGTGAATGTTTAGTTACTACGTATCTCCAAAATCAAATTTAGTTATCTAGGGTTAAAAATAAATACTTAATGTTATTACAAACCATAACCAGAGTGCTCGTTGGTCTAATAGTTGCAAGTGCTGCTGCTGAGCCATGAGGTCCTGGGTTCCATTTCCGGATTGGGCAAAGCTTTATTGGGAATTTCACAAAAGCAGCCTGGAGTCTGGATTTGTTCCATTACATGGGAATTAACCATAACTGACGAAATGTGGGTTTACTTTAAGGACACTCAATTTTTTTTTGTGTCTGAAATCTTCCAATGGCTTCTCTCGCTCTGGGTAAAGTGGGAGGGCGTGTCAGACTTTTACTGACTAAAACCCATCCATGTTCCTTCAGTTGCTTGTATCAGGGCTGCGGTAACTCTCTTTCAAATTTATCCGAGCACCAGGCGGACGCCGTCAGTTTTTGCTGACATCTCTTTGAGGCGCGTGTGGAACACTACGCGCCGTTGACTCGGGTCTGGTCCTTATCGGACGACGAGTTACCCATTACTCGCCGTCCGGAAGCCCGCGCCTACGGTGGCCCAGAACCAGCTTGCGACTCCCAACGCCCAGGGCGTCTCCGTTGTGTCTCATAAGGGCACCCCTGCCTAACCATTCGTGGAATACAAGCATTTTCTTATTACAAACCAGATTAACGTTCAGAAACGAATGACATCGCATGAGATCATTCCACTTGAAACTCGTATAAAGTAGATAGACGAAGCTTTAAAAAAACAATGTCGCTCGAAATTCTCACTTTGAGTGCTCTTACGTTATTTACAGTTCTATGCGTTATTGTGATAGCCATGAAAGGATCCAGATTGAATAATACTCAATGCATTTGTGATGAGAATGTTTTATTCATGTTTCGAGCACTTAATTTTTTTTCTTTTCCCTTTACTTTTACGCTAGCTCGTTTGAATAGTTTTTTTTTCAGCACTTCGTTCGTCACGCAATGAATGTTTTGATTAAAATTTAGTATCTTAATGAGTATATAGTATAGTCATAACTTACTGTAGTTATTTTGAGTGCAATCCATTGGCTTACCTGAAAAATAAAAAAATGTTTTATTAGCAAGGAATCAACTCATCATAAAACCTGGTTTAACGTTGTCACGACAGGACATTTTCTTTCGTCATAATCCCACCCAATTTTGCAAATTAATGCGTCGAAATTATTCAAAGCTCACAGTCTGACTCGAGATTTTGCAAGTACCTATATTTAAAATTTATCAAGCCCCAGCGAGAAACACTTAATTCTAATAAGAAACCACAATCCAAGCTTACAAAGTTTCTGCAATTATCAAGACATCTTATTAAACATTTAAGTCGGTTCCATTTTGCTGTATTAAAGTTGACAGAGTTTGTACGGTACATTTCAAGATACTGCACAAACTCGTTAGCTATGTCAAGCTCAGCGGAGGTTATATTAGTTTTTGTTTGAAGCTCACGGAGGTCATCTGTCGTTTGTTTTTATTCTTCTAGAGGTTGGCAGTTTTGACAACTCCTGCTATATTTTGGAGAGCTTTTGTTGATAAAAGTTCCAGTATTTTATTTAGCCCACCTCAATCAATCATTTCGATCAAGAGGTATGTAATTTGTTATCTAAAAGTTTACTGTGAAGTGAAAACGAATGATTCTAAGGATATTTATTTCACAAAAGACATCTTCAGGCTGCTTGTGGATTTAACTTAATACATAAATCTACGAGACAATTATTGGTAATGGTATTTTAGATTGACAAAGTACTGTTTCATTGACTAAGTACTTCAAGTAGTAAATGAAAAGCAGACGCATACCACTAACTGTTCTACTGTGTTAGCTGCATTCTTAAAATATTATAAAACGAAAACCCATTTTGACACAAAAAAGTAGCTTCATGGACAACAAACATTGTATTTTTAACCGACTTCAAAAAGGGGAGGAGCTTCTCAATTCTTCGGAATCTTTTTTTGTATGTACGTTACCGGATTACTCAAAGACGCCAGGACCGATTTGAAAAATTCTTCTTTTGTTTGAAAAGGTATACTTCCCAGTTGGTCCCATAGTCATCAAGTCAGGATCTGATGATGGGATCTTGGAGAAATCTAGGGAACTCTTCAAATATTATAGGCATACATATAGCGATTTTGGCATTTTCATCAACAATGCAATCATTTACACTCAGAAAGTAATAGTAATCTTTATTTACAGAAATTTGTACATTTTCACAAGTAATGCTTACACTAAAGTTAAAATACACAAAAGTATTAGCATTTGAGGCCGAACTAGGCATAGCCTCTATTTCAGCCTTCAACGCCGTTTCCCGTAAGTTGCAATTAATGGTAGGTATTTCGAATATGATGATCCCATGTTTGAATGTACTTATCAAATAAAAAGGTAATAAGTATATAATAATGCAAAATCAATAAATTGCGTAATGCAAATTAAAGATGTTATCCAATTCAAAATAGAATTGGAGGAATAGTATAGTATCATTGGTGAAATGGAACTGGTGAAGGAGACCACAGATGGCCAATGGAACTCCTTAATGCTAAGTATGTCACGGGTCTACGATATCTCGAATAGTTAAACGACTATGATGAAGCAAATACTTATAAATAAATAGTACTGATGAAAATGATACCATCGAACTGATCTGATGATGAAGCCGGCAGGTAGGCACTGGAACTCCGAAATAAAACAATGTATCCTAGTCGTGTTTGGGCTTATTGGAATCGTCATGAGATGTACTTGGGGTATATTATGATTTTATTGCAATTGGAGGTACCTATCAAAACTTAAAATAGATAAATAAAAAAAATACAAAAAAACAACAAACTGACTTCCAAAGAAAACACTACAAAGTGAAAAATAACTTTCATTTCCGAAGTCGGTGTCGAAACACGGCAAACAATAGGTACCTAAGACACCGACTTCGGCAAGTTATTTTTCACTTTGTAGTGTTCTTTTGGAAGTCGGTTTGTTTTTTCAGTTTTTTTTTAAACACATGATTTTGTAGGCATTTTAATGGCTTAATAAAACCACCGTTATTGAATACGAAAAAGATTTCACTGTTATAATACATCTGCTTTAATTAATTTTAAAGCTTCACAATAAAATGTAAATTACGTAGGGCTCTCTTGGGGGGCTGTAATTTCCAGTAGCAGCCGATGTTGGGTAGATTAATGATAGAAGTAATTAAATGTAGACAACCACAAGCTAGGCAATTTAGATTAAACTAAGTATTCACACGGTACGACTGATTATACAAGGGACATAAAAGACACCGTAAATATGTATTTCTAGGTAAAACGCAAAGAAATAAATATATAAAATAGTTGTGGCTATAACTGGTAACTGATCTTTGATTAATGCAGTAAGGTATGTATCTGCACCTTTAATACTTCCAAAATACAAGAATCTAGTGAATCCTGGAAGGTCGTACATCGGCCCACGTTGCAAGCCATGCTGTCACATATAGGCCAAGTGTGGGACCAGTCTGACTGTCATTTGATTGAGTAGCTAATATCACAAGAAGGTATATAAGTGGCTCCCTTTAAATATCGAAAATACGAGGCCAGTGGAACCCACACGGCAAAGGTGTCAAATTGGCCCCACGATGGGCGTCAAATACGTAAACATTTAGTTGTTTACTGAGATTGTAAGGTACCTACCAGGAAAACCGCTTTTGCGTCACTCTGACACCCGACGAGGGACTAGCATGACAATATTTCATAGAGATATTTAGTAAAGGATTCTCGTTCCATATTATTATAACTGAGTAGGTCATACAAAATATAGAACGAGAACCGAATACTAATAAGTCCTTCAATATGACCCTCGTTTAGCTAGTCACCCTGTACCTATCATATCTGCTTATCCTCACGTAGATGAGTAACCTTTTCATAAAGCAACATCTCGTCCCTTAGATGAGAAGATCTCTCAGAAGTAATATCTGTTCTCTAAATATATCGAGCCGAGGAAATGTTTGTACCAAGACTATTTCTGTAAACACAGTAAACAATCTATTGGAGATATTCTTTTGTAATTCGAAACGTAGCGGAAAGTAAAATAAACGGCTGAAGGCGGTCGTGAGAACTCAAGTATTTGTCAAAGTATCGAATTTGAAAGCTTTGTTGGTTTGTGTCAATCTTCTTTCGTTGAAATCATATCAAGGTCTCATTCATAACTTTTGGGAAATTTTGTTTTGAGTTCAGTTAAGATTTCGGGGAAAGATTATGTAAACTGATTCATCGTGTAAGTACAACAGTTTTCAGGATATTTGAGTAAAGAAGGAAACTTCTTATGATCTAGACATGCGTGAAACTCGGTGAAACTCTTGCTTACTTAGCTTCTGGGATCTTTTAATATAATATTTCCTTGAGAAATTAAACGTCGATAGCGGTAATATAAAAGCAACCCAATCACCACGATCCGAAACCAATACTTCAACCATAACTCCATTCACACTTCAGTCGTAACAGGCCAAAAACAAAATAGGCCCAGCCCGTAAAAATTGGTAAAATCTCCTGTCGCTGCATACAAAAAACTCAATCCAGTTTACATTGATAAAGGCAATTCTTTTGATAGGTACTGTCAATCTTCATGACCGCGTGTCGCAGTATATATTGTTTTTGTTTTTTTTTTTAACACTTAACTCTATCGCAGCGAGAACAAAACGCAATTTCAGCCACGAAGCGAGGCAACAAGTGGCAGTAATAGCATTTACGTCGTCGTCGCAACATTTTCCTATAGGCAACATTTATTAGTAGATTACTGGCGACGGATTTTTAAGTCTACTGGATAGTTGAAGTTTGTTTTTATTTAATGGCAAAAGGGTACGCTTATCAATTCAGCTTTTATTTGGTTAATGAAAGCTGCTACTTTTGTTTGAAAAATTAATATAATTTTATGTTGACCGTACAGTTTTTCAAACATACAGAGATCAAATCAAGTGAGGAGACTCTTCATCAGTGTCCCCTAGATGTCTCTTAGCGGGCGCCGCACAGAGCGTGTTCCAATGTAGCCTTAAGAGGTCCCCCACACTTCCTAGTCTTTTCCGCAAAAGTCCAGGTGCCTTTTGAAGATTTGCCCATGATAACATTGGAAATTGTCCTCTGAGAAGCTCTGAACGTCGGATTCTGATCCATAAACATCTGCACTAGAAAATTAACGTAGTCTTACTACGACTAATGATTGGTAACCACATGTTTGCGTTGCAAGATGCTGTTAGTAGGCGTAAGAAGACAAATCGAGTGATCGAGTGACAGATCTGACACATCAAAGGGGTTTAACGCTGAACAGCAAGATTAATCGTCAAACAGAAACATGTTGTGCTAGAGCTAACTTAAGGAACATGTGACATCAAACATGACGGGGTTGTTGTTCTTTGTGTTATTAAATTCATGTTCAAAAGACACAATTAGACCAAATCATGATATTTAGGTATATTTGAAAAAAAAGATTGACAGAAAATATTGTTTTATTTACGTAATACGTATAAGGCCACGACTTACGTAAATAAAATGCAATATATGTATTCTGACAATTTTTTTGTTGAAAAACGAAATGCTTACGCCTACCAAACGAACATTTATCCTCAAATTTAATATCAAGGCTTACACCGATAGCATACCTACATAGCAAATATCCAAGCCATGAAATTTTCCCTACCACGCAACCACAAGCCATTGAGTAAGGATTATGTAGATCCGCATGCACACACGTCCTCTCTCAAAGGCCCCGTTCACTACCGCGACTGCCTCCGACACAAATTGACTTCATCCATAACGTTTTAATAGTAATATGTCACTCAAACATGGTTCCTATCACTACGAAGACACAGTTCAATAACATTACTGTCACATTAAATTCTCTTTCCTTCAAGAAATTGTAATGGATTGAAACTGCGCTGCAATCGCATTACTGTAGCACTGTGGTGCGGCAATGTATTAAAATATACGGTACACAAAGGTTAAACGGGAAAGAAATGCTTTTGTAAGAGATTTTTTTTTACAAAAAATACAACCGACTTCCATTTTTCACTACAAAGTGAAAAATAAATTCAATTTCAGAAGTCGGTTTCCCTGTTTTCGTTTCTTCGTTTTATGACACCGAATTCCGAAATTGAAGTTATTGGTAGTGTTTTTATTTGGAAGTCGGTTGTACTTTTTTGTAAAAAGTTATTTATTTTTCACTTTTTAGTTGTGGTACATAATGGACCAGTTCTATAGGCTAGGTACCTATAATGCCCAGAGTGATGCCAGAATAGATTAACCCAATAACATGAAACTTAAATAAAAACCGGTGGTATGAGAGTATACCATGGTGAACTGTGCCAACCAGTGTGATGTTATGTTATGAAATGGTATAAACAATAAACAGACATGCAATTGCAGCTATCCCGAGTAATTTGCCGTCATTTATTGAAGAGTTCTGATGTATATCGCCGAAGTCCTTCATCAAGTCTTGATGAAAGTTTGAATGGGACCACATGACAAGCATCAACTTTCAATTAAAAACAAACAAAAATATGCATTCGAATTGATAACCTCCTCTATTTTGGAAGTCGGTTAAAATACAGTCGAATGATAACCTCCTCCTTTTTGGGAAATCGGTTAAAAAGATGCAGTTTAAATCTAGAATCAATATGTTGTGTGAATCAATGTAATGTGTTTATCACTCTATATATGTATGTATGTTTGTTCCCATGTGGCGTTCTAGAGACTAAATGCGTTGGCCAATTTTGATGATTAGAAATGGAAAACAGGAAAATGGCGGATTTCGGGAGCCATATTGTGCGGGCCCTATTTATTTTTTCTTCCTAACCCATCATGTGGGTGTCAATCAAAATAAAGGGTTTTAAAAGGTGATTTCAAAAATATATAACAATTACATGTTTAATGTACCTAATTCGAAAAAAAAATAACCAAAAAGTTATAAATAAAAAAAGGTAATTCAAAACATCAAAAAACCTTACTGCGAACTAAAAAGACGTAAACAAGAAGAAAATTATTCTGTGCAGTCGGAGGATACTTTTGGTTTTGGTCAGCCAGCTCGCGAATATGTTTCCTCCTACTGCACAGCAGCATGATTTTCTTCTTCTTTACGTCTTTTTAGTTCGCATTCGGGTTTTTTGTTTTTTTAACAATCGCTATCGCCACGATTTCGATGATAGAATGTCATTTGTCTAGGGACTCAGGACCGCAGCAGCAGGGTCGTGGATTAATTTGGAAGAGAGTTACCGCGGCCCTGGCTCAAGCAACTGAAAGAACACGGGTGGGTTTTAGTCAATAAAAGTCTGACACGCCCTCCCGCTTTACCCTGAGCGGGAGAAGTCATTGGATGATTTCCCACACCAAAAGAAATAAAAAATAAGTTCAAAAACTAAAACCCTATTACTAAAAAATCATGCTTTAAAAAGAATGAAACAAGAAAAAATCTTGTAAAGGGGAATGCCCATTTTGTAAGGGAACTTGGGCCCCTTTGAAAAAATGGTTGTATCTTGATGAATTTGGTTGTATATTGTAGAAAAAACACGTTATATTCATAATTAGAAAACATTTTTATTTATTTTGCGGGGTTCACGAGAAATAACGATGTTTCTGTTCTTGAAATGAAACCTTATTACAATGCAATAAGGTGCATACAAATGTCCAAGTGAAGAAAGGGATATTATAAATTGCATATCAAATAAAATAATCGTTTATCAATACATACTCATCATTTATATTCTTTTTTACATCAAATAACTTACTTCACTACAAATAAACTAAATGTTTAGCAAAACTCAAACTGCAGATAATTCGAAATTATACATCAATATGACATTACTTTTTTCCTCATAATGCAATACAGTTAAATTTATTTTTGTACAAAAATACTACATACATAGCAGAAATACTAACTGCACAGCAAATTTTTGAATTAGTCCAAGAGCGAGCGAAGCGAGCTCGGGAACTTAGGGCACCCCGACACGGACAGGTTAGGTTCGAAAAGATGACGACAGCTGAAGTGAGCGAGCAAAGCGAGCGAACTCAGCTCCCGTCATCTTCTTCGTGTTAGGTTACTTTAAAACCTTTAGACAGAAATAGGAGCCCGTCGACATTGTCGTTAAATAGTAATTGTAAAAACTTTAACCATGGATATCTCCATAACCATGGGGCTCCGAGTTGTGGGGATGGTACAGGGGGGTTTCCGCCTCTCCCCCCCTACTGTGACTAATAAAATGCTGTTTTATTTAGAAAAACTGCTGTAAATAATATAAAAATAGAAGCTATATTTAAAAGAAAAAGAGTTAACATGTATGATGTGCATTAAGATTATTAGCTGTGCATTAATAAAAAAGCTTTTGCTTTAGGAAAAATCGCTGTACGCTGCGAAAATAAATTGTAGTGTGTTTAGTGATATTTTGCGTTGAATATTTTGCTGCGCAATCAGTAATTTTGATGAGAATTCGGAATTTTATTGCATAGAAAAAGGACATTTTTTGATTTGCGTTTAAATACTACCCGTGAAGAAACCTGATCTGTTGTTGTCTGTACATAAAAAGTAAAGGACACGGATGGAAAAAAACACAAAATATAAATCTTATTTTTGGATAATATTGAAATCGCAGACACGATACCTCATAAGGGGCCTGTGTATGGGCAATCTCCTTTACCGTGGTTGTATGCCACCTACCGTAACAAAACAATACATTTTAGAGCGTGATTTTTTAGTAGTCGGGTTTTAGTTTTTGAATTTATTTTTTGTTTAAAGTATTTTGGGGTTTTTGCAGAGCCTGAGGGAACAAATGAACATAAATGCACACATGCATACATAAATATTTAGATAACGATCAACAAACACTTAGCGACGCCGTAGTCTGGTAAACAAATAGTTTTTTTCAATACAGTTGTTAAACATGGCGTACTTTCAGAGGCTATAATTATGATTCGAAAGTTAAATCTTTCGCATAGGCATCTTTCTGTTACGCGGTCGTGACTTTTGTTTACGAGCTCGATCATTATGTTTGCAGTTTAGTTTTAAATTTTTAAGTCAATTTAAAAAAGTTTAGTAGCAAGGAGTTTTCAAACATAGAATAAAATGGCATAGATTTTCTACGAGGAAAAATGAATGATTCCGTAAGTTTTAGCATTGAATTCTCAAAGGTCTTATAAATGGTTGTTTATTATATATATATTTTCAATACAGTTGTTAAACATGGCGTACTTTCAGAGGTTATAATTATGATTCGAAAGTTAAATCTTACGCATAGGCATCTTTCTATTACGCGGTCGTGACTTTTGTTTACGAGCTCGATCATTATGTTTGCAGTTTAGTTTTAAATTTATAAGTCAATTTAAAAAAGTTTAGGAGCAAGGAGTTTTCAAACATAGAATAAAATGGGATAGATTTTCTAAGAGGAAAAATGAATGATTCCGTACGTTTTAGCATTGAATTCCCAAAAGTCTTATAATTGGTTGTTTAATATATTTAATTACCAGTTTTAATTTAATTATTTTCACATCAACATTTGTCAAAAATCGAATAGGCTGTATAGCTGTATAGGCTGATATCGTTGTAAAAAAATAAGTCCAGTTGCAAAAACGCACCATAAGTCAATTTAAAAAAGTTTAGTAGCAAGGAGTTTTCATACATAGAATAAAATGGGATACGATTTTATACGAGGAAAAATTAATGATTCCGTACGTTTTTGCATTGAATTCTCAATTTTTTTTTTAAAGTTGTTTAATATGTTTAATTAACAGTTTTAAGTTAATTATTTTCACATTAACGTTTGTCAAAAATCTAATAGACTGTATAGGCTGTTTTCTTTGTAAAAAAAATATGTCCAGTTGCAAAAACGCGCCATATTGAAAATTTTATTTTTTGTGAATAAACAAATCTAATTCTTTGATTTGTTTTTACTGTTTCTCACAACTGTATTGAAAAACGTCGTGTGATAAACGGGTGTGTAGGTTATTGCAAACTCGTGTCATTAAAAACCCTCGCCTTCGGCTCGGGCTTGTTAATGACAGCTCGTTTGCAATAACCTACTTCCCACCCTTGTATCACAATGTACTATTAACTACCAGTTTTAATTTAATTATTTTCACATCAACATTTGTCAAAAATCGAATAGGCTGTATAGCTGTATAGGCTGTTAACGTTGTAAAAAAATAAGTCCAGTTGCAAAAACGCGCCATAAGTCAATTTAAAAAGGAGCAAGGAGTTTTCATACATAGAATAAAATGGGATACGATTTTATACGAGGAAAAATTAATGATTCTGTACGTTTTAGCATTGAATTCTCTTTTTTTTTTAAGTTGTTTAATTACCAGTTTTAAGTTAATTATTTTCACATCAACGTTTGTCAAAAATCGAATAGGCTGTATAGGCTGTTTTCTTTGTAAACAAATATGTCCAGTTGCAAAAACGCGCCATATTGAAAATTTTATTTTTTGTGAATAAACAAATCTAATTCTTTGATTTGTTTTTACTGTTTCTCACAACTGTATTGAAAAACGTCGTGTGATACACGGGTATGTACACACCCTTGTATCACACTTTACTACTACTACTATTCATTACTTTGACGGGATATGTCTCGCAAACGGTACGCTTGACAAAAATATGATGTACTAAACCAACCTTCATTTTAAATCCCTGTTCAAAAATACCACACATGATGGGGCGGGGTGATTTTCTTTTGTCCTTTTCATCATACCGCCTAGAGGGCGCCACATTCAATTTAATGTGCCCACACAAAGCCAGCGGACAAACAAGACGCTTCCAATGACACCTCATTTGTCAATTTATGATAAGTAGTTTAGAAGTTATGAGTGAACAGATAAACATACATACATACAGTCAAAAACATAACCCTCCCTTTTGCTTAGCCTTAGTCGGGTAAAAAGGACGCCAGCAGCTGCAACCAAACTGCACCAATCAAATTAATATCGTTTGCAATGTCAGAATTCTCCAACCAACATTTCAACAATGCAATCAAGTTTGTGGAATTCTTATCCATACAAAACTGGTGTGAATGCGGAGTAACATCAGTTGGTGTTCGGTAGTGTGGTTAAGTGGATTACGACGATGACGCTCGTCCGAATTAACCGAACGCTCGGCTCCGATCCGAAATAACTCGGTACCGGTAGAGATGTATAGCTGGAGATAACTAGAGTGAACGAACTGTTATGGCAATGTTTCCTCATGTTCACGCGGATTAGTATGAATTGGTTTGCTTTCAGTTTCGAAATTGGCTGTTTCTGACACCGGATTACGGGCAACTTGGCTAATCTTTTAGCTTTAACGTGTGTAACTTCAGCTTAAGGAAAAATTTTCTTCTCATCAATAAGGAATATATTAATGTTATTTTTCTGTTTAATTTATTTTTGAAATTTAAAATCTAACTAGCTTCTACCGATGGCTTCGCCCGCATGAAATGTGTTTTATTATCCCAAGGGAACATTATGCCTGGATGAAAAGGAAATGTGCTATTCCAGACCATAATATATCTCTGTGCCAAATTTCATCCAGATCCGTTCAGTCGTTCCATACATCCACACACACATCCATCCAAACTTTTACATTTATAATATTAGTAAGATTCTTCTTCTTTTTTTAATTTGCTTTAAGATGCATTGTTACCATGTGTCTATGAGTTATAAACTATTTTTGTATGCTGTAAATAAGGCTATTTGTTACCTATAACCAAGTAATGTATTATACAGAACTAGCTGTTGCCCGCGGCTTCGCTCCCGTGGGCCACCCCACAGGACCCGTTTTCGGGATAAAAATATAGCCTATAATACCTGAAATAGCTCAGGAATAATGTAGCTTTCTATTGGTGAAATATTTTTTTTAAATCGGTCCAGTAGTTTCGGAGCCTATTCGGTACAAACAAACAAAAAAATCTTTTCTCTTTATAATATTAGTATAGATTGCTATTGGTAAACTTTAATAAATAAATAAGTAAATAGAGCAATGTGATTTTTCACCATCATCCGGCCCTTGTCTCTTTATATACTACTAATACAAAAATTCAAGGAAAAGTTTAGATTACATTTGACATTACTGCTAAGCTCTGTCTAAAAATAAAACAGCGGCGTTATTTACCTTATCCTCTTCAGAGTTAGCCCGACTTACAGAAAATGTTAGCGTTTGAACACAATCCCTTCCACTTTGCTCAGTCTTGAGCATTCTTGGTTACATTGTTGGTTTACTTATCGCCTTTCACAGCATCTAGAGCACCGCAACTTGAGCTTCCCGGACATTTCTGAGGAAAACGTGTTCGAAATAGTTTTATTGTATTATATAGACCCACAAAGTTCTTCTGAAAATCGGCTTCTTAGTTCTTTATTGGGTCGTTTTCAAAGAATTCACGATCACATTGTATTTCAGCAAATGAGAATACTTAACGTCAAATCTCTTGAAATAATATTAGTTCTCACCATTTTTGCGACTTTGAGGGAAAGATTTTTGAGTGAACAGTAAGTAGGTGAATCTATTCGTTGAAAGGAACTGGAAATCATACAGTAACATGCCATTTTATTCTAAATCGCATTATCTTTTAGTCACGCTCGGTTGCATCTCTATGGGTTTATCAACTGGGCTGTGCAAAGCGTTGCATGCGACGATTTAAATTGTGACTGCCTCAGAGTATGAATTAGACGAGGCATAAAGGTATCTACTAAAGGTAGGTACTAGATTTTCAGGTGCGGCGGGTAAAGAAAACTAATTTAAAACAAAATAAATTATTTGAATTATATGGAACATAAGCCAGGCTCGAAAGCGGTAGTACGAAGACTTGATTAGGTCTTCGTACTACCGCTTTTTAATCGTTTACCATGAGGGCTGGTTGCAAGAGACAAGAGAGCTCCTAGAAGACTATGGGATAGTAATGGCAGTCTTCAATCATCTTCTTTTTTGTTTGAGGATGTGGCCACCCCTGGTCAGAGTTAATTAAACCGCCTCTGGGAACCCCACAGGCCTCTGACTTAGCCATTTTTGTTCAATAATAATATAAAAGTAACTATGAACGTGCACTTTGAAGTTTCATTTTCCATGAAATCATTTTTCGCCATTAATATTTTCAACAGGACGTTATCCATCGCGACTTGTGTCAGTTTTACCATTACAGAAAGTTCAACTACTGGGTAGATTTATGTGCAAACTTGTGTTGACAGCTCATGCTTTCAGCGGCACACTCTACACTGTACTTTTAGTAGCTAAAAACTTTTTATAGCGAAAGTCGTTGAAGAAGAGTGTTGCAACTGGCCTGCATTTTTTACCGCCACACACTTTCAATAAAGACCTCGTGATATAGTAGCACCGCTAGGCAGAAATTTAAATAAGAAATGAAATATGAAGTATTGCCAAAGTCCGGTAAACAATAGGTATTTTGTATTCCTGTAATGCTATTCTTAAAAATCTCACGATGATAATTTTAGGTAAAATAAAATAAGCTTGAAGTGAGTGAGTGTCAATCCCCAACTTAAGTTAATTGAGCGTGTAGTAAACTGTCCTTTCACCTACCGGACGCTCACTATGAAAACTTAGATGAGTGAGTTGTAATCGCACCCTGAAGCTATGGATTGACAGCTCACATCAAACTCACTTCACTTAAGACGACGACAGTCGCCAACGACCTGGAGGGGAACAAAACGCGCACTGGTTTCACATCCGCGCGACCCAAAATTCAGTAGTTTTTTGTACATTCCTTATTATGCTATGACTTTGAAAAAAAGAACCAATCAAAATATAGATAATTAAATTGTCATTGAAATGGAGAAAATGTCATTAATATACGTTCGGCGGTTTGGGTGCGATTGTCGTTTTTTGTCCGTGTCAGACATAAATTTACAAATGAATTACACCATGTTATACGAATAAAATTCAAAATATTCATAGATCTAATAATTAAGAAAATGGTCTAATGTAACAAATATATTTAAAAAAATATTAGGACAGGCCATTTAGACGTGCTCCCCATTTTAAAATGAGCTAGGTACTGAGGGGTATCTGCGCCTTAAGTTTTAACGGTGAGTTATATATATATATACACCGTGAAATTTAAGTGGTTGTTTTCCCGCGGCAGAATGACTTGCCTTTAGGAGTACTTTCGAAGCATAGAGTTAAAGTAAAAAAATAACGATGTTTTTGTTTTAAAATTATTAAAAAAATATTCATCAACTCGAAAAAGTGAGTAACAATAGTAACTTGTAGGTACTAGCACAGAACAGAGAAGACAGTAGAAATCGCATATAGCTTTATTAGTATCGGAACCAGCGTACCCAAACTCACACATATACAGATTAATTGTATTTCATAACACTAAGAAATCTTTGGTGTGATTGGTAGTTTAATTTAAAAGCTTTATGACAATAGAGTTGGTTTATTGTCTACTCTTTTTGAGTATTTATTACTTTTTTCGTTTAAAGCGCACACGTAATAGTTTAATGAGCAAGTTACGCTACCCGCCACTAGATGTCACTATACTAAATTCATTTAATTTAAAGCCGTATTTCGTTACCGATAAGATTTATATTTGCGAAATGAGGTCATTACTACTCGTCCTTCTGTAGTGATGTACCACGGTCGTTGACTTATTTATCGACATTCCGTATTATTTTCAAACAAAATACAGTTTAGTTAAAAAAAAAACGTTGCCCGACTCTAGGAATTTCTCCTGTATCGTGGGTGCGTTTACAAACATATCATTTCACATACACAAACACCCAGAGCCGGAACAACTATTTGTAGATCATACAAATATTTGTTCCGTGCGGAAATCGAACCCGCGACACGCAGCGCAGCAGTCAATCGCTCAACCACTGCGCCAACCGTGCGCCCAATAACTAGAGTCGATAAATATTATTATGTTTGTAATCAAGTTTTTATATAAATTTATTCCAATACTTACGATTTATAGAAAGTATTATTAAGATATTTTAAGGTAAACTACTGATCCGATTTCGAAAATGATTCTATTGATACAAAGATGGGCGTATCTTAGTGTTTTTGTTCTATCAATAGAATTATAGAATACAATACTCTTTATTATGTACACCATATAAGTTACAGAAAGTATAGACGAAGAAAACATTACACTGGGTGGCACAATGGGCGGCCTTATCGCTAAAAGCGATCTTTTCAAGACAACCTTTCCATGGATTTAAAAAATGAAAGGAAAGACAGTACTGTACGTAGTCTTTGGTGTACTATTATTAATTACAAGCTGTGACCGCGGCTTCGCTCCCGTCATCTGTTTGCCAACCCTACCCTACTTACCTTCCTGCCTACCCACTTACCTACCGACCATATTTGTTTCTATAGTCATCAAACTTTCGCGGAGAATCTTAACACCGTGATTCAGAAAATGACTTCAAATTCACAACGCCATCTATCGAATAGCGAGTTCAACTCTCCGAGTATCTGAATTGCGTGTGTTGTGATAATTTTACTTCTTGAACACTTTAAATTCATCTAACTTTTGATAGAGTGAACCGATTGCGATGACACAAAAACTAAGTAATTCTTCAAGGTACGCACAATGTTTATGTATAAAAGTTATTTACATTGGTTTCATACATGTCACGTGATGCGTGCACAAATAAACAGACAAAAATGCCAAAAATGCCGGAAATAGGTTCTGTTGGTTATCCTTTAACACACTGGCTATTTTTTTGGCAATATTTTCGATGTACAATAAATACTTTTTTACAGATTTATTATATGTATTGATGATTGATGATGATGATGCGATAGACTACACTACAAATGCAATACGTCCTACTGATATGGGAAGCTTACGCTTTCGCCTGCGGCTACACTCTTATTATGATTAGCTTGACTAACTTCCTTAATGAACTGATGAAATTTAGGTCTATACACCAGTCACACACACACACACACAGTCGGGCGCACGGTTGGCGCAGTGGTTGAGCGATTGACTGCTGCGCTGCATGTCGCGGGTTCGATTCCCGTACGGAGCAATTATTTGTATGATCTACAAATAATTGTTCCGGCTCTGGGTGTTTGTGTATGTGAGTTTATATGTTTGTAAACGCACCCACGATACAGGAGAAATTCCTAGTGTGGGGCAACGTTTTTTTCAAAAAGAAAAGAAAGAAAGAAAATAGATCTTAAATTTCAGACTTAAAAAAAGAAGGAGGTTCTATGTTCATGTGTTATTATTATTACACTTCGTTGATTTTGAAGGCTGTTGTCTTTTTAACCGACTTCAAAAAAAGGAGGAGGTTCTCAATTCGTCGTAATCTTTATTTTTACACGGCTACAAGGAAAGGGTTATGTTTTTCGCGCGTAAGAAGATTTTTTCGAATATTTTTTTTTTTTTTTGAAATAAACGTTGCCCCACACTAGGAATTTCTCCTGTATCGTGGGTGCGTTTACAAACATATAAACTCACATACACAAACACCCAGAGCCGGAACAACTATTTGTAGATCATACAAATAATTGTTCCGTGCGGGAATCGAACCCGCGACACGCAGCGCAGCAGTCAATCGCTCAACCACTGCGCCAACCGTGCGCCCAAGTATTGTAAGTTTAAAGTATCGATAACTCACTATCGACATTGGTAATCTCTAATTGAGTAGCTGAATGTGACATGTGCATAGTTGGAATCTTCGAGAACAATGTTTGAGTTTTAAAGAAAGTAGACCTTAAGTTTAACATCATAAAATCAACTTTTACTTGTCTTGTTTAATAAAATATTGTTTTTACATTTTTATCGAAATAATATAAATTAAGACTTGCCGATGGTAAGATATACCTACATTTGATACATTTTTGGTTCTGCTATCGTGTTTACATTCTAAAACAGCACAATAAGGCATTTTTGTATTTTTTTTTCAAGTTTTTGTCACCGTGACGGTTGAACCAAGACTGATGTGCGTAGTGTGTGCGCGGAAGGAAGCATATGCAGAACTGTGCAAAGCTCGGGGTACGCGGGCCCCGCCCACTTGCGACTTCTATTGTAGTAGGCGTTTTTTTTGTTCTGTGGGTACTAGGTACTACTCGCGTCACCACCGTATTATTCACCGTAGTACCTAGTACCTACAAGTTACTATTGTTACTCACTTTTTCGAGTTTATGTTTTTTTTTTTTAATTATTTTAAAACAAAAACATCGTTATTTTTTTACTTTAACTCTATGCTTCGAAAGTACTCCTTAAGGCAAGTCGTTCTGCCGCGGGAAAACAACCACTTAAATTTCACGGTGTATATATATTGACAGCTCACTACACTCTAGTTTTAACGGTGAATTTTTCAAATATATACAGGCAGAGCTTGCTTCATTCATACACCCAGTCCTGTACAACAATTTAAACCGTAGCTGCTACGCTCTTTGAACTGATATAATAGTACAACTCTGTGTCGCGATTGCTTACAGCCGCAACTATTACTTGCATCCTCTATGTTAATTACTGTGCTATTATTGTACGCTGCAACCTGGGATTAGAGCTCAGATTTAATTACTACATTTGAAACATTAACTCTGGGTTTCTGTGTCGTGTACTGAATAAGTCATTGTAGCAGATTTGATTGGTTTGTTTCTTGGAAACGAAAATTACTTATATGAATTTAATAGGATTTATAAATTGGGAAAAAGTAATTTCACTTCAGTAGCTCAAACATGTAGGTTTTGCTGCCTGAAATCAGTGAGCAAAATGCGGTTTTGCTCACTGAGTGAGACCTAAGTAACATTTTAATATTTTTTTCAGAAAGCCGCAAATATCTTATTCAGCCTTGGGTTAATCATACAATTCGAAACATTCACACTCTATCTATTACCCGCCATAAGAAAGAGAGAGGGACAAAGACCAGCCCTTTCGAAGTTCTGATTTTGAATTCGACCTCAAAGACAAACACGTTCGGAATTTCGTACTAACTAAAGAAATATTGCAAAATATAATCATGTATTTTAATGTAATTTATTGAATTTTAACTTATTGTTGTATTTAAACGAAAATAAGTATCTACTGCAAATAAAACTGATATTTAACCTGTAAATATTCATTTCTAGTTTCAATAATGTTACGTAATATATTTTGAATAATAAAATATGTGTGTTACGTAATAAAGTATCAGGGGTGCTATTTCCGAACACACCTTAATTTAAATAAAAGAGTTGAATAAGTTAAAAAATATTAAAATAATCATAAAATATGAGTGAAACTAGCGACGAGAACAGTATTTTAACACCGTAAGAGCTAAAACAATAAGTTATTAATGCAGAATTAAGTTTCCTACCTGAGAAGTCTCGCAAGAAATATCTGAAAGCATACCATGTCTTCAATTATTGGAGACTTACAAAGGGCGCAAGCAGTTTTTCGGAGACGGTGTTGCTATATTATTTTTTAGATTTATCACAGACGAGGTGATCATCTACGATGTGGAGTATTTACTCAATGTTGAAAGCTACTTTAAACACAAAAAATAACGTACGGCGATGCGCCATCGGTACATGGTGGACATCGCACCCATACGCACTAACCGTTTTGAGAATACTTTTATTATGCGTACAGCTAAGGAGTGGAATTCCCTGCCGAAATCTGTGTTTCCCGATAGCTACAACCTAGGGGTCTTTAAGTCAAGAGTGAATAGGTTACTTCTAGGCAAGCGTGCTGCATCATCGACCACATCATCGTTTACCATCAGGTGAAATGGTGGTCAAGCGCGAGGCTATATAAGATAAAAAAAAAATTAAACATACGCAAAACTCGTATCTTTTCTAAAATTAATGTCAGTTGGGCATAAGGCTAAAAAGTCCAAAATTTTCACGGCCCTTAACATAGAAAAAATTCTTAATGAAGCTCCGGACTGCAATTTTCTTGCCGCTAAAGTAAGTGGTACCTATGAATCTATGTTGTTAGTTATTAAAATTTGTGCCAAACAAACTGCCTACTACTAATTTTTGGAGGCGCAATGAATCCTAGGCTGGCTTAGCAATACTGTTAAATATTTATTACGATATGTAATATTTTCATTACCGGTTGTACTGATCATAGAAATAAGTGGAGCATGTCGCAATAACGAGCTATTACTGCTAACAGTTAATAATATCGAAAAGCATTCATAAATTACTGTTAGTAAAATTGAGAAATACGAAGACGAACATTGACAGGTATTTTGTCATACGCGAATATTCTTCGCGTACGACAAAAGACCTGTCAAGGTTCGTCTTAAACTATTATAAAAAAAAAGCTATTGCATAGCATTTTGTATCAACTTATGCAATTATATATATTTTTTTTTTATTTTTTTTATTCATGCAGTATTGCTTTTTCTTTGATATTAATTCAAGTTACACTTTTTGAGCGTGGTGACCGATAAGAAAACAAATTTTTCTATTATTAAATAAATAAAAAAAAAGTTAAGATTGTTTATTTAAAATATTTTTATTATTTTACAATACATGTGGGTTTTATTATTTTACAGTAGCTGTTGGTTATTCAGGAATATTTATCATTGAAACTATAGGTTTATGATAACCGAAATAAGAAACATAAGTTTGCGACTTAATATCCTCTAAATACCTAGAAAATACCGCGTCAATGGTGGTCCCATATTTTGTTGTGGACTCTTGTGGATCTGCATTTGTGATAATAATAAAATGTATGTATATAGAGTATTCACTCATTTTCTTTCACTATTTTTTCGTGACTTTCTTCATTAATAATAAATGCATTCATTTTCAAAACACTTTATACACAAATTTTACAAGTACAGCTATTCACTGTTGTACATAAATACCTATACACCTATATACTTTCTCATAAACAGCTGCTTATGTATTCGTCCGATTTCGGAGCAGCTCGTCTCGATTCGTGCGAGTTTCGTAGAGTCGTACAATACGTCTAATCGCACACAACGCCGTGTCGAAGACTGCCGAACTGAAACGACGTTAGACGATGCACGGCCTTCAAGCCACACCTCCTTGCCCGTCGGAGTGGGGAGCGTGAGGTTTTTTCGTTACGGAATTTCTGGATTCGGTCCCCGCGCTCAAGGCCCGCGATAGAAGCTATGCAATAGCTTAAAAAAACACAACAAACTTCGTAAAAAAACAAAAACACAACAAACGTCGTAGAAAAATACCAAAATTTACGTCCAGCCAATATAAAAACCGACCGATTTTTCATACAATACCATAATAATAAATGCTCAAGAAAGCATATGGGTGTAAATAAAATAGGTGCTACACCGCGAGAAATTGCCACTTTCTTAAAACTGGAAGAGCTTCAGCTATACACAATTCTCTCTCTCGTCTGAATTCAACCTCGGATCCTTGGTCTCACTCACGCCCATCCACTTCCAACGACGCACAGTGTACTTATACAGAAAGCCGATCAGAGTCACCAACGTTCACCGTTGTTCCTCTCAATCCGACACCGAAACAGAAACCTTAACCCCAGATGATCACACTCAACTCAATGCAACTATAACGTTGCCAAATAAATCTGTTACTTTTAATATGCAGAATTGCAGTAATTTTACTTTTAACTTTTAAAATGTTCCATTTGATTGAATTGGTACCTCTACCTACAATGTTAATTATTTTGATTCACAATAAATAGTTATTTCAATCTATTCCTGTTTATTATTTTATCTCCTAAAGTGTTCTTGCTGCTGAAGTGAAAAGTTATGTGTGTTACACGAGAGCAAAGTTTTTTGCATCTCGTGCCTTTGAATCCCTCGCCACACTCAGAATTCAAAATCAGCACTCGTAGCAAAAAACGATCTTGCTCTCTTGTTAATTCTATTAATGGACAATTACTAAATTTAATTATTACATTATTTTTCCATTTAAATAATCATCAACAAAATTGTTTTATTTTTTAGAATATTTAATTGAATATCATCATCATCATCATGGCTGGACATAGGCCTCCCCCAGGCGTCGCCACATTGACCGATCCCGTGCGTCTCGCATCCAGCGCCTTCCCGCAACCTTAACCAGGTCATCGGTCCACCTAGTGGGAGGCCTTCCAACGTATCGTCTTCCGGTTCGCGGTCCCCATTCCAGAACTTTTCGGCCCCATCGGCCATCCGTTCTGCGAGCAATGTGCCCTGCCCACTGCCACTTAAGTTTGGCAATTGAATATATGTTAATATATTTGTTATATTAAATAATATATATACATGCGCCGTGATATCTACCTGGTCAAATTAAAGACCGATAAGTGAAACTTTTCTCGATAGATTTATGTTCTATGTTAGCCCTATTAATCCAATAAGGCCCACAATTCGATCCAGTGGCACACTTAATACTGTATGGAAACAGTAAAAAATATTTAATTTAATTTAACCTCGTGTTAGCAACTATAATCGTGACAATCTAACAAGTCCGATGACGTTTCTCATTTTACATGCTGCGATAACTTTGTTCATGAGAAATTGAAAAATCTAATTCATAATCCTAATTACTATGATACCCATACACTATAACAACGAGTGTCATTCGTAAGCATCAAGTTTAAATATTATTAAATATTTTCATAGCTATCAAATCAGACTTTAGATCGTCACAAATATAACTCAGAGTAAACTCTTTCGTGCTAGTGGGCTAATCAAATTGTTTCGTTTGTACACTCTAGATTAAAGAATAAAAAAACTCAAATTTAGAGCGTTCCATCGCTTTTTGAACAATCTAAGTGTAAGTAACAAAATAAGGTGGCTAAAATCGCAATAACCTTCGCGGATGAATTATGTCTCAATAATGCTACCCCACGTAAATTAGCTGCCTACGCACAATTACCCTCGTTTGTTTGTTACATGTAATGAAGAAAGTGAGGAATATTGCCTCTGAAAATTGTGCCAAGAACACATTAGTAGCACACTACGCGTACCGCGCGAACACAAACATCTTAAAACGCGATATTCACTCAGCGACCGTGTCTCAATGCCAGATAAGATCGTGAAATTCGCGCGGTGCGCTACAAGTGTGTTTCTGGCTTCGAAAGCACTTCTTTATTTCAGTTTGGTATTACCACATATTCATCATGTTTTCATTAGAAACCAGTAACTACAGGTATATTTACTTTTAGTGAATAGATTGTGTAGAAACTTTCAATTAGAATGAATACACAACCCGTTGACAGCAGTTTATTCTGAAATATTTGAAATAGGTTTTCACCTTTCAAAGCATTACGAGAGCGTTAGATTTCGTTAGAAACCTACCTTTCACCAATTATTTATACCTATAAACTGTGATAGCAAAGGTTAGTTGCTAATGAATGAGGTTTTAATTAAAACCCTTGATTCAATTCCGTTTGTTTATTATTCCATTTCAGCCAACATTCTTGACATTGCACTACCGAAATGTAACAAGCGCAGTAATATGCACCTTAATAATGGGTACCCACTGTAAATAAAATGCCATAGTTTGACAAACAAAAATGAACAACCACCTAACAGGAGAAACAGAGTCTATTTTGTAATAAAATGACTCTTATATTTCACTAGCCCCTTTTGAATCAGGCTATATATATGACAAGCTTGTATGTAAGTAGGTAGAGGGTGTCGACAGCCACCCGTCTCCTTTAGGTGGTACACAAATTCTTATCTCGGGGTCCCATCGTTATATAAATAGAGTTTGTTTCTTCTTGTCTATAGATATGGTGCAGGAGTTTAGAATATTATTTAGTCTGATGAAAGACTGGTCATTAGGGACACATAGTAATTAAAAATGTTTGAATGATTTCGAAAAGATCCTCCCTTGTATTTTGCGTGCATAACTGCTAATAAACAAATACCTTTACAGATACATAGATATATTATGTAGATAAGTTTTAAACATGTTTATCTACAATCACAATGTAGGTAATGTTCCAAATCATCATCATCTGCCTAGCCTATTCCCACCTATATTGGGGTCGGCTTCCAGTCTTACCGGATTCAGCTAAGTACCAGTGCTTTACATGTAGGGTACCGTGGGTACCCTACATGTAAAGCATGTAAAGTACTCGTAAAGGGGTACCGTGTTACCCAGTAACTGGGTAACACGGTACCCCTTGGCAAGACTGGTGTCAGATCTCAAGCTTCTGACTACCCTTAACGACTATCAAAGATCTTCAAATGACAGCTGGGACCAACGGCTTAACGTGCTTTCCGAGGCACGGAGGAAACTCGGTATGTTGAAAATGGTCACCCATCCACGGACCGACCTCGTCAAGCGTTGCTTAACCTTGATGATCGACCCGTGCGGCTGTTATTACTTAGCCACAAGCTCCTCAGGTAATGTTCCAAATATGAATTCAAAAAATATTTTACAATGCATGTCCTCGAAAAGAGCGCTTTCCAAGCAGCCAAACTGTGCGGAAAGTGTCACTTTTTTTTACTAGTGCTTTTTACTTTCCTGTACTTTTTTAATTTTTAACTCCAACGTCAGCCCGCCGCATAGAGTTTTTATTATTTGAGAAAAGTTTTAAAATTTAGCTAAGAACAGATTATCATTCATATAAAAGGTAAAACAAAACTAATACTTCATTTAAGGCGTTTTTAATCACTCTAGATTTAGATTTTGATCAATAAATTAATTTTAAATATTCATAAAATATGTTTGGCAGAATGAATATTTTGGTCGTGCCTTTTTGCGTTACGACTTGACAGCTATTTGCACATGCGCAGTAGAACTATAAACTATTAGTTAATCTGTGGATATGCTGAGCGCCCTTGAATAAGCGCCATTTTATTAATTTCTTGCTTGGTTCAGATAAAATTTTTTATTTCCTCGCACAGTGCATAGTAAAATGTTGTATGATACACGTGCGTAAGATGATTTCCGACTCGTGTCGATTTATCCACTCACTCGCTTCGCTCGCTCGTGAATAAAATACCACTCATCGGAAATCACCTACTTCCCGCACTTGTAGCATAAATAACTATTACAATGCATGTCCTCGAAAAGAGCGTTTTCCAAGCAGCCAAACTGTGCGGAAAGTGTCACTTTTTTTACTGGTGCTTTTTACTTTCCTGTACTTTTATAATTTTTAACTCCAACGTCAGCCCGCCGCATAAAGCTTTTATTATTTGAGAAAAGTTTAAAAAATTATTGAAGTACAGATTAACATTCATATAAAAGTTAAAACAAAACTAATACTTCATTTAAGGCGTTTTTAATTACTCTAGATTTTGATTTTGATCAATAAATTAATTTTAAATATTCATTAAATATGTTAGCCAGAATGAATATTTTGCTCGTGCCTTTTTGCGTTACGACGTGGCAGCTATTTGCACATGCGCAGTAGATATGCCCGAGGAACTATGAACTATTAGTTAATCTGCGGATATGCTGAGCGCCCTTGAATAAGCGCCATTTTATTAATTTCTTGCTTGGTACAGATATTTTTTTTTATTTCCTCGCACAATGCATAGTAAAATGTTGTATGATACATGTGCGTAAGATGATTTCCGACTCGTGTCGATTTATTCACTCATCGGAAATCATCTACTTTCCACACTTGTAGCATAAATAACTATTACCATTTTTGTTTCATGTGGCGTAAAAATATATTTTAAAGTAATAACATATCTACAGCGACCAATGCTAGAAGCGAATGCAGCCTAATAAATTAAACGGCGAAACTATTTCTATTCAGTTTCAGCAGTGCTCCTTTACCTGCAGACTTTGTCCTATTTATTTACTTGAATGTCCGAAATGCACCCTAAAAACTTGCACTCAAAAATCAAAATTAACATTTTTTATTTCACATGGGCACTTATAAAACGTCGACAAAAGGTGCACGGTTCGGGTTAGTCGTTTACTATGGAGAAGAACCGGCAAGAAACTCCACGGTTACTCTTTTAAAAAATGGTTTGGTTTTACAATATTTCCATCTTACAGCATTAGTACTTACATATGGCGGGACAACGTAGGCCCGACAATAAGTTGTAAGAAACTAAAAAAGGAGATTGTATACTATATAAACAAAAAAAAAAGAAAGTAAAACGAGATAAAAAGTTAACAAGCATCTAGAAATCCAGATCACTCATGACTTGATTAAATTTGTAGCAACTACCTGCTTGGCCTAAACAGCTTCATAAAATGTTCAGTCGACACAAAAATATTTTTTTTTGGAATAAACTAATCACTTGTAAAACATTACCAGATTTTTAATTTTTCCTACTTTTCTGTCTGTCTTTAAGCAGACTCATTCTATGTACCAGCAACATTGTTTCCGAATATAAATAAACAGTAGTGACAGACTTCTAATGAGTCCCAAAAGGGAGGACAATACTAGGTACCTAGGTAAGTAAGTTAGACGTGTCCGGTGCCCCACGGGCCAAGTTCATGTTATCAAATTAATCTGTTGGTAATAGAATAAACTTCATGTTGTTAGGTACAGCAGGAAAGTAATGTGATTTGAAGAGTTTCTGTGAAGAGTATGATGTACAACATTAGGATTCCTTACGTTCTTATGTCACAAGCAAGTAAGAGTGGGTTATCGGTATTATCGGTAGTCACCTGGTAAGTGACCACCGATAATGGTCATCTACAGTAACAGAGATGTTACAGATGCGTTGCCTCCAAGGAACCCTTTTTAGATTAAAAAAAAATGCTAATGAACACGTCCCCGATATTGATAGAAAACAATGGAATAGGTCTACCATGGAAATAGCGTGCCCAGAAGATGCTTGTTCGCTCTTCTTTTGTAGGCTGATAAGTTTACTGGCGGTAAGAAACACAGACGCTGGCTAAGAAATCCATTTGGCTATGAAATGTATTTGAGGAGCATTTAGTACATACTACTTTAATCATTTAACACGTAATTTAAGAGACCTATTTTCAGCGGTCGGGGTGTTGTAGGTCGTGTGTTCGAGCCCAGGTAAGCGCTTTACTTTGTGTAAATTATTTCATCACCACTGCTCTCAAAACTGTGAAGGAAAACATCGTAAGGAAACCGACATGTCCTAGAAACAAAAAATCAAAGACATGTTACGGCCCATTCCCTCTCACAGAGAGGAGGCCTGTGTCCCAGCAGTGGGAACATTAATAGGCTGATGATGATGATGATTTTCAGCAGTAGAAATGATGATAATGATGTAATTATAATTAATTAATGAACCTACAGTGGTTATACTTAGAACACCGGATGTAAAGTTGTTAATTAAAGCTCATTCTACAAGAAAATATTTGATTTTATACAAAACAGTTTAGCAAATCAAAATATTTACTAAAGCGAATCTTCATATCGGAAAATTGATTAAATTAAAATACACAGTATGATCCAAAGTATTCGGGATTATTTCTCAAACAAAAACAAAACTTGAAACATTAGCATCGTGAAAACACAAAGTTTTCGCTCAAATGATATTACGATGAAATAAACTTTACTTTTTTATCAATCATTGTGAAATATGGTGCCATACTGGTAGACTTTATTATTATTTAATTTCATCCAAAAGCGGATTTTAATATTTTCCACGAAACTGTGGCGATTGGAATAACGGAGCCTCAAAAGTTCTTATTTATTTATTCAGGACCTCCAATGATTTAACGTTATGAAGACAAGACAAGAGCACTCCCTCAATTATAGAAGGCCACAGCATGCTTTTTAGAGTATCGACTAAATAAAAGTTAACTATACTAAACTAAATTAAGTTCTTTGAAAGAAAGTCGTACCAATTTCACCAGCTGCTGCGATTGCTTTTGAGGGATTATAGTGAACTGGCTACACTGGTGAACGCTATATAAATAAAGTGTCCGAAACATCGATATTCATTAATATGCGACCACTAATGGATAGCAACATATCAATAACGAGTTACCGACGCGAATATTCATCGGCGGCCATTACCTTTATATTGCCATCTACTTCGTATAATTTATTAAATAGACCGTACGTTTTGTTTTGGGACACATTTAAATGTATTGACTGCTTCATTGGTCTAGTACAAGGGTCACCAATTACTTTCATTTGGGATCCGTTTTTTTAAATATTATGACCGTCACGGTCCGTAATGTTTAAAGCCTACTCTCCCCTCCGCCCGGGCAGTTAATCGTCACGTGTATTTTACTTGTTCAAATTTAAATGATATAATTAAATATGTAACAATAGATACAATTGAAAAACAATATATCACGGGAATTTAACGCCATGAATACGATTATTTATTTACCTATTTAACCCGACGTTTCGGCCGTATTGCAACGACCGTGGGCCGTATATTGTTTTTAAATTATGAAACGCGAAAGTTTTAATGTTAATATAGATAAAATAACAATGAAGATTTTGATGATATGATTCGTCCGTTGTCGAATAGATGGCAGTATTTACTGCCTTTTTTAATTGTCTTTACAAAGCGAAATTATTAAATTACATACTCAAGTAACACAAGTAACAGTAGTTTATGCAATGGTCATATAACCCCTATTATATGCCGTTGCATACACTATTTTATCTTCACTCATACAGTTGAAATAAAACAAAAGTGGAAACGGAAAAAATATGTAGTATGGCGGGTAATTTACACATCACACATCATCAGCCTATGAATGTTCCCACTGCTGGGACACAGGCCTCCTCTCTGTGAGAGGGAATGGGCCGTAATCCACCACGCGGGCCCAGTGCGGGTTGGTGGATGTCACATGTCCTCGAATTTTTGGTTCTAGGACATGCCGGTTTCCTCACGATGTTGTCCTTCACCGTTTTGAGAGCAGTGGTGATGAAATAATTTACACAAAGTAAAGCGCCTACCTGGGCTCGAACCCACGACCTGCAACTTGTAAGTCGCGGCCGATACCACTGGGCCACCACTGCTCTCATGAGCCCATAAGCGCCAATAAACCTAACCTTCAAAGTTAAAGTTCGCGAGCACATTCGCATGAAGTTGGCAGCAGTATCGTCACAACGCTAATGTTTTTCAATTATTAATCTAATATTACTAATGTTTAAGTTTGTCTCTATATTTAGTTTATTCTTTTGAGTATATATTGTAGCGTGATCGCTACAAGACGCTTTGCTTTAGCCTTTTTTTAATTTGTCAAAGCAGGCCGTTTATAATTTTGCTAATGGTCATATTTCGTTTGTCAAGAAAACAGAAGAGGATTTTTTTTTTGACTGAGGATATTTTTTTTTCTGTCCGGTGTCGAATTACAGGCCAAGGCTTTTCTTTGTCCGAAGCTGTTATTTCTGACCGAAGACGCTTTTAACTGGAAGCAACAGTTAAAATTTATTTAGCTTGTCTACTAGGGTTTAGGATATTTTATTGGTATTGAGTTGGGCTAGGTAATTTCATCTAATTTTATCCTCTTGATTATCACACTGTTAGGGTTGTTAAAACTTTCCAGGGTTGGCCATCAATTTTTTTTTGCTGGAAAGAGGGTATTGTAGCGTGATCGCTACAAGACGCTTTGCTTTAGCCTTTTTTTTATTTTGTCAAAGCAGGCCGTTTATAATTTTGCTAATGGTCATATTTCGTTTGTCAAGAAAACAGAAGACGATTTTTTTTCTTGGACTGTGACAAAGAATTTTGATAGAAAGGTTTGGCTCTGTTATCCACTACTAAAGGTATTATTGTGGCAGGAAACCATTCCTTGTCGTTAGGCCAAGGGTACGTGATATTCGGGTCCACGGGCGCGCCGGAGCTTGCGGACCGCATGTTTCTTTAATTGAGCTCTGTCAGAGACACCAACTATCGTTTCGCTACCAGGACATGCCTTATAGTTGCCGCTCGACAGATTGAAGAATAGGGCAGTCCAGCCAAGACAATGATGACAAGCTTATCATAAAAATAACCATGTCGCTGACAAGTGTTTATGCATCATGAATCAAAACTGATATCAGTTGAGCCGACTTACGGCTCTTTACCCCGGGACAGAACGAATGACCTCAGGAGTACCTGCAGTCTTCGGGGTTCCGAACATCTTTCAACGGGTTCCGTACATATTTTATTAAAAAAATCGTGAATGGTTGAAGAGGTTCTACGGAAGACGGTTTGGTTCATCCCATAACAATTGTCTGCTTTCATATTTCTTTGAATTTTTTGTTTATATTTATGCAGCTTACATTTTAAGTTACCGTACTTAAAAAGTGTTATTACCTTACTTGTGTCATGTTACGGTATCGTACTTTAATTGTATGCTTAAGCCATCATTGGACCGGTTGCAACTGTGTCTGAAGATTAGGCACGTTATTTCCGCTTTGTTCTTTTATGCCTTGCCATAATTTCAATCATATGTTTATTTTTCTAAATACTAAAAATAATTTAAACGATATTGACTATTGCGTCATTCCTTTTTTAAAATAGTATGTTTTGCTTTTTCACTATTTTCATGTTTTCGGTGTTTGTGTATTTAATTCAAAATTATACGTTATCGTTGCGTTAAAAAAGTTTGATTTATTTTTATTTAATAACGTTACAATATGTTATAATTATATAGTATTTATAGTTTATATATATTTTTGCATAACCCTTATTCGTTTAACTATTGCACCTACCACTAGTTGTCTCTGCATCACCCAAAGGTCGACTGGTAGAAAAATGCCTAAGGCATTAAGTCCGCCTCTGTACATTTGTGTGCTTGAAGTATTAAATAAATAAATTAAAAAGTAAAAGTGTGCTATAAAAATTGAAAACTTATATTATGATGCAGTTGTTTGAAAATTGAAGGAAAATGTTGCACTGTGGTCTATCCACGAATTTGAAGGACGTGTTTATACAATATTTTTTGCATCCATATTTGGAACATTACGTTGTGAGTGTAGATAAATTATATTATACTGTTTATTAAGATCCGCACAAAATAGGTCGGCGGTCCGAAGCCGGACCGCAGTCCGCCATTTGTTGATCCCTGGTCTAGTGGTTCCAAACCCTACTGCTAACCATGAGGTCCTGCGTTTGATTCCCAGGTCAGGCAAAGAGTTATTGGGATTTTATATCTGGAATTTTTCAACAGCAACACGGAATCTGGACTTGTGGCGATTGATGGCAATAGCCTCCCCCCCCCTCCCCCATTACATGAGACTGTATGACTATATAAGAGTGACTGAAACTTTATTGAGTGAGAGTGCCTAAAACGTAGAACCATGTGTGACACAATGGGTTTTTAATTGTTTCGGTACTTACTACGGCCATGGGGTCTCAATTCAAACAAATTATAATTAGTATTAAAAAAAGATCATAGATGGCAGCATAGGTAACGAATGTGAAAGTAACAATCACTTATAAATGTTAAACAGCAGATTTAGGCTGAAATAAGTTTAGTAAAAATCAAAACTTGCTTCTTTATTGTTAATTTATCCATTTACACTCATTAATCAGGGTTTTTGAACAAAAAGATAAGTTGAAGACTTTGTATGTTAAATTAGTTGAAAGTAGCTATAGACTTTTCGTTTTGTTTTGAGTTCTTTGCAATAGATGGCGTTTTTCACAATTTGACCTAAACTATATATCCATCGTCAGAATCATTTTGTAAGACAGTTATTATTTATTATAGGCGTAATTTTAAATATTAAAGTCTTGGTCTATTACTCAAAATATTTTTTTTGTGAAGCTTGTTTACACGTCGAATTGACTAGATAACTCGCTGGAACAGGACTAGTATTGCACTAGGGCCTACTCAAATCGCACGGGTTATAAAATAAGAGATAACGCGACGTGAGTCCCGCTTGCCATCCGAGTTTACGCGTCGTCGCCTAGTAGGTACAGTTTGATTCAAACTTAATGACGGCTCGAAACACTTCGTGAGCTACTACGAGCTAGCAATTTCATGTGACAGTGGGGTTGAGGGGTAGGGTAGGTACTGCGCAGCGAGTAGGGTTTTTTTAAAACATCACTAAGTTTGAATCGACGCGCGTCACGTTAGTAAATACGTAAATAATAACATAAAGTATTTTTTGTGCTTGTGATTACACGGCTCCACTACTCGTACAGTTCGATTCAAATTTAATGGTGGCTTGGAACACTCGTATGAGTCGCTGCGCACCCCTAACCACCGCTGGCACAATTAATTTTACCCGACTGCCGAAGGAGGGTAATGTGTTTATCAGTCTATGTATGTATGTATATTTGTTCCTATGTGGTGTTTCAGAGACCAAACGCGTTGGCCGATTTTGATGATTCGTACGTCAATCGATTCGTCTTAACCCTGCAAGTGTCACTAGCTACATTAAAATTGAAAAATAGAGAAAAGGCGGCTTTTGGGCGCCATATTGTGGGGGCCCAATTGTTTTTTCTTCTAATGCCATCTTGTGTGGTATCAAAGAAAAGGGTTCTATGAGGCAATCTCAAAAATATATAACACTTATATGTTTAAATGTACAGAATTCGAAAAAAATGTTAACTAAAAAGTGTTAAGGCGCCTCCCCGAGCAAAACGCCGTGCTAGTCGTTTTTGGGCAGTTTTTAAGAGCTATCTACTCTTTATTTAAAAATAAATATTAATTAATAAAAATACATTAATTTTTTACATAATGTTGATTCTAAAATTGTAGTACACTTTTTTTTTTAAAGAGGTATAATGTTTCACTAATCTCCTTCCAACAAAACCATAAAAATGTGAAATAATTATTGATAGCATGCATCTCCCCGTAAAGTGTTCATTAATTATTTTTTATACTAACACTAATGGATAGACAATCTGATAACGAACATTTTGTAAGTTTTATTTTTTTCAAAAGACCAATATTCGATTTTATAAAGATTTTATTCTAAAATCTGGGCGTATTCACTACCGTAATTCATGCGCCAACAGTGCCACTAGGCCAATAGGAATGTTCATATCTCATGCTGATTTTTTGGTCAGGGTACGGCCTTTAATAAAAAAAACAAAAAATCCTAAGATCCGACTGCTTAAAAAGCGAACTAAAAAGACAAAAACAAGATTTTTTTTTGTATAAACATTCTGTTCTTTCTAAGTACCTACCGAAAATAAAAAGGGTAACCCGCCTTACAGTGAATAATAAAATGACATGAAGTAGGTACCTATATCATGTCATTCCGTTGCCGCGGAAGCAAGCTACCTACCTACATTAAATTTTACAAGGAATTCTATAGTTTTGATTGATTTGGAATATTCGTGAATATTGTGAAATTCGCTACACAATGCGACCACTATTAAGAAGTTACCGCGGTCTGAGCGGAGTGAGGAGTCTGTCCCGATCATACCTAATGTTATTATTACGAATACGAAATAAGCGTTCAAGGACAACTGGCAAATAACGTCTCTGAGTACCTACATGATGCGATTCCTCGCTCAAATTGCCATATGATTTAGTATCTACGCAAACTTCTAGATGGCGTTAAAAAACCACAGCCTCGGGCTATTAATGAGTCACTGGTGCTGCCGCCTGTTAAAAATATGGAGAAAGAAAAAATAGCCCGACGAATAGCCCGACTTAAGGAGGTGACATTTCTTTGTATGGGATTGGGTATCTGTACTGTAGTATTATATTATCTGTGCTACGGCATTCAACCGGTTAAGTATAACAGCCGAAATGTGGGTGTACAATAAGTACATCACTGCCAAACATTTCAGGAAATGCAGGTGTGATGTTATGCTATGTTATGTTAAATAAATATAATATTTATATATATCGGAGGAAGGTATATGATTAACAATCAGGAGCAAAGAAATATCGCTTGTAAACTTATTAATTCAGTTTTGTTTAATTGGCAACATTTAGCTTCTGATTCAAATCTGAGTTCGATTTTATTCGATTGACAACACTTTATTTTTCTTATATCAAAATACTTGATTCCAATTGGATGTTAAAAGCGCTACCTAGCCGGATTATAATAAAACCGATTATGCCTAATTGATAAAACAATTGAACATCACCATTCATGCGAATGTTTTAACTTTATTCAAACTTGCAACATTTTGACAGAATTTCGCATATGGCCACTTAAGGAAATGTTTTAAAATTTCGTAATTTTTGCATTAACATACCGAATTGTTTGTTTTACTTTTAACGTTTAGATATTTATCTAAGTTAAGGATGACATTATGACCAACTTAATCCAAACTGAGAGAGCCAGGGCACTTAAGATGAGGAGAAATAATTAAACCTACAGATGATGTGCATAATTAATCGTTTACCTGTTTCAACCATTCATTACAGTTTTCAATGATTCAGAGAGACTAATTTTTTATGCAAAAATCAGGACAAGGCAAAAAACCCGTACTTCAAACAGGAATAATCGTTTCATTCTGCTTCGCGTTTGCAAAAAACTAAAAATTTTGCCGGTGTGTGAAGATTGTTTTACGAAAAATTTAAATACTTTACTGCATCTACTATAAGAACATATTGCCAAATTCTACTTTCCTCTTTTGACAGGTTTTCAAGATTTTCCGCCTTTAACCTTATTTTGACAGGTTTTCAAGCTAAAGTAAAATTTGAAAAATAATTGACTCAAATTATCAATTCAGAAATTGCGGGACGAACGGAAAACGTTTCGTGACTATTTATAGATACACTTATAGTAACTACGTATTTACATAAGTCACAAAGATGCTAGATCTATGCAAGATTTGAAATCATTCACGACAGCTTTGAAAAACTTTCAAAGCTGTCGTGAATGATTTCAAAGTCGTGTAGTTATAAAAATCTTGCAAGACAGTTTGTATTAAGAAAATATTTCTTAATACAAAGTAATTTTAGATTCCCTTCAACTATGACTAAAGTCCAAATATGGAAGTCTACTCAAACGAAACTGCAGACGGCAAACTAGCTGTATTAAAATGTAGCTAAACTCCTCACAGAGTTACCAGTTCGTTGGTTGAAATTAATTTACGCTTAGGCCGAGGATTTAGCGATTTTCTGTTGCACCGTACGTAGCACCAAAATATTAAGTTTTAGGTATTATGTTTTCATTCGCTCGCTTCTCTCTGGATTAACACGGGCTTAACTGATTCACGGTGCATCTGAATCCGTTCACAGGTTGAAATATGCAAAACATATTTTGTAATCAGAATTCTGTAGTTTAAACAACAACAAAGCAACAACAACAAAAAAAACAACAACACAAAAACAACATAACAACATTAAAGCTTTAAATAAGGTAGCTGAAAAAAAATATCAATTTAGTCCATCAGTTAGATAACCTAAAAATATTACACACGTATTTTTTCATTTGCCACGTAAACAAAAAATTACGACGATACAGTGCGTTGAAATATCGTGTGACGTCATGGTGTGCTACACTTTATACAGCCAAAATGACATCACACTCCTGGGGGGTGACCATAACCTCTTAGAGCGATATCAATTTGTGATCGAATAAGGAACAGATGTATCTGACGTGTATACATCTGTTGATACCGCTCTAAGAGCTTATGGTCACCCCCCTGAACTTTAGTGCGCTTTATCTTTGTCAGTTTTTTAGGGTTCCGTACCCAAAGGGTAAAAACGGGACCCTATTACTAAGACTTTACGATTCGTCTGTCTGTCTGTCTGTCCGTCTGTCACCAGGCTGTATCTCATGAACCGTGATAGCTAGACAGTTGAAATTTTTACAGATGATGTATTTCTATTGCCGCTATAACAACAAATACTAAAAACAGAATAAAATTAATATTTAAGGGGGGCTCCCATACAACAAACGTGATATTTTTGCCGTTTTTTGCTCGATATTATTAACGGCAACAGGTAGACGCTTGAAATATTCACAGAATATTTAGTTGTATATTCACTTCAAAAAATAATTATTATTAAATAATTACTAATAAAATAAAATAAATTAAGAGGGGCTCCCATACAACAAACGTGATTTTTTTGCCGGTTTTTAGTGCGGAACCCTTCGTGCGCGAGTCCGACTCGCACTTGGCCAGTTTTATTTATTTGTTAAAGCAAAAATACGGGATCAATATCATTTGATAATCTCACGGACGGATTAAATAGAATTATAATTTTTCTACACAGGAAACATCCCTATTCTTGTACGGTGTCGTAGTTTGCCGCATCGTTATAGTACTATTGCTTCGTGCCTGTCTTTGGATGCTTTAAGAGCAAAAGGTTCTCGTATAAAGTTTAGAAAAGTTACCCTCCTAATGGCTTCTGAAATTAAATCTTTATCTAAGTACACCGTCTTTTTAGGGTTCCGCAGCCAAATGTTAAAAAACGGCACCCTTATGGATTCGTCATGTCTGTCTATCTGTTTGGCCGTCCGTATGTCACAGCCACTTTATTCTGAAACTATAAGAACTATGCTGTTGAAACTTGGTAAGTAGATGTATTCTGTGAACCGCATTTAGATTTTCACAAAAAATAAACAATTAATTTTGGGGGTTCCCCATACTTAGAACTGAAACTCAAAAATATTTTTTCTTCAAACCCATACGTGTGGGGTATCTATGGATAGGTCTTCAAAGATAATATTGAGGTTTCTAATATAATATTTTTCTAAACTGAATATTTTGCGCGAGAGATACTTCCAAAGTGGTAAAATGTGTGTCCCCCGCCTGTAACTTCTAAAATAAGAGAATGATAAAACTAAGAAAAATATATGATGTACATTACCATGTAAACTTCCACCGAAAATTGGTTTGAACGAGATCTAGTAGGTAGTTTTTTTTAATACGTCATAAATCGTAAACCGCAATTTACCAAATACGGAACCCTTCGTGCGCGAGTCCGACTCACCACTTGCACTTGGCCGGTTTTTTTTTGTTTTGGGTGGTCAATCATCCAATGACTTGGCGTGTCAGACTTTTATTGACTAAAACCCACCCGTGTTCCTTCAGTTGCTTGTGCCAGGGCCGCGGTAACTCTCATTCAAATTTATCCGCGACACACACCGTCTAGACTCCAGACAACCTTCCAAATTGACTTAGCTAATCGTGGCACACTAAATTAGCTTCAACATAAACCTCATCACTTGTTTAGTAATTTTATAAATTTTAAATCTACACCCGCCTAATACGTGCCTCCCAAGAGAGAGCACCATCAAAAGTGTTATGGAATATGTAAATAATTACTTTTGACGTTATCTCCTTTAAACCATTCCTGGGAGAGAGAAGGCTTTTGTCTAAGAAGCGATGTGTGTGTAGGTAGTTTAAATGTAGGTATTTACCATGATAATTTACAGATTTTTTTGTGAGAGTTCTTTAATTAAATGCAAAAGTCCAATTATGTTTAGTTTTCTCACTTATTTTAATTGTGGCCAGAGCTTAATTGTTATTTTATCACCGATGAAGATTGTTGAAATGTACGGCAGGCTTATTACGTAAGAAACAGCTATCAGCAATCATCGCGCGATCAAACGCTTTATATAAACGATTGTGTAGGACCTCACAATCGTTTAACACTAATAACACTATCACATTTCACACTAATATTATAAAGAAGAAAGTTTATTAGTGTGTGTTTGTATATTTGTTACTTCTTCTCGCTCAAACGGCTGGACGGATCTGGATGAAATTGGGCACAGAAATAGTCAGGAATAGCATATAGGATACGATACATTTTATCCCAGGAATATGCTCCCGCGGGATACTTTTCGACTTTCACGCGGGTAAAGCCGCTGGCAGAAGCTAGTTATTTGTAATAAAAAATCTCTAAAACTTCTGGATTGAATAGTATAGTATAGCAGAGTAGTTGCGCAAAAATCGCTATCGTTTTGCTCTTGCAAGATACCTAATAAGCCTGCGGGATTGATCACTTGACATTTCGATAGCGCTTAGCATTCCCATACATTTTATTAAACCCCGACAGAAAAAGAAGGGTGTTATAAGTTTGACGTGTGTACCTGTATGTTTGAGTATTTGTTTCTTTGTCTGTGGCATCATAGCTCCTAAACGGATAAACCGATTTTGATTTCGTTTATTGTTTGAACGGTGACTTTATCGAGAGTGTTCTTAGGTATGCATGAGGAAAATCGGTTCAGCCGTTCAAAAGTCATGGACGTTTTACTGTTTGAATCGGGCGGTTTTCGCAAGATATCGTGTCATAATTACGTGTTCAATAGATTGACGATGGAAGTGTGTCTACTACTAGTCTGTCGGACTAATGCTAGTCGAATATATGTTCTGTCGAAGGAATGAGTAGTCGAACTATTGATTTTCGAAATTGGGACTGTCTCGAAATAATTAACTGTCGAAATTCAGAATGACACCCAGATAAATTATGTAGCAGGAAATAAAAATGTGCCGCGGGCTTTAATTTTTTATTTTATTTTCTAGTTGTCGGTTTACCCATCGCTATCTCTTTTATTGATAGAATGTGACGTGTTTAGGAACTCTGAAGTCTCATGGCTTTGTGTGCTAAAACTTGAGCCCATGCAGAATTAATTTATATTTAATGTAAATAAAACCGTCTTCATTATTAAAAATCAAGGATCATCAGACCACTAGCTTCAATGTAATTCACCGCAGCTATCACTCCTGACTTTACACCTCGAGACGGATTACCCAGCCTGATCCATCACGATTAAATACATCGTGAGTCTTGACTGCCTTGTAATATAGGCGTAAATCTCCCAAACCACACACTCTGTTCCCTCCACTGTACCTATGTACTGCTGACTGAAGTTAAACCACGAATAGTGGTTACGTGTTCGGTTTAAATATTAGAGAAAATTATTAATAACTGGTTGATGATGTCGCCATGATCTTGATCTTGTGAGCTCTTGAAGTTTTTGTATTCATAGCTACATAAAAATGTATGAGGATGGACATATCATTAATTGGCCGGTCCAGAGTCTGGGCATTGACCCTATAGTTGCCACGTCAGGCATATGTGCCATGCGAGACGCTAATTTAACTTTAACATTATTATCCCGGGAGGCGATGGCAGAAATGCCAATCCCATAAATCTTTCACGTTTTTCAAGTTACTATCGCGGCGCTGTCGTGGATACACTGTCACCAAACTTAAATTCCTCTATACTAGTTTCTCACTTTATCCATTCTTGTGTGTCACTTCGCAAATTGATCTCAACATTCTCATCTCTGCTACATGCAATTATTTTTTCAACATACTTGCTCATAAAGTGGCTCTAATTTCACCGCAATTAAGCACATAATGATACCTGTTATCAAACTGTGACTTTTTCATTGCTATAATTCACAAGTGAGTTATAGAGTTTTTTTTTTAATTTATTGGTTGAGTTGCTTTGTTCTTAAAAAAGTTTCGATACAAAAAAGATCGTGCTTAATAGTACAAATAAATTAATGTAATACCTATTGCTTGCTCATTTCATGCAACTTCGTATTTAAATAGATCATTTCAACTTGTACGTGCTTAATAAATAAAACTTTCACTCAAATATAAATTTTATTTGCTCTGTAATTAAGAAAAATTGAAAATCCCTATTTTGTACGTGGCTAAAACACTATCCACAAAAAAAAAAAGAAACCTAATTCTTTTAGTCTATGGCCGATCGCCATTGTTAATTGCGCGCGCATAGGAAAACTGATTAATTTTGTCCGCCATTGTGAAAAAATTTCACAACTCGTTTTTACTGTTGAAAATGATATTTTTGTATTATTTTCTTCACAAGTGTGTTGAAAAACGTCGTATGATACACGTGTGTATTGATGATTACCGTCCTCAGCTCTCTTAAGACCCTCACCTACGGCTCGGGTCTCAATGGCGCCTCAGCGGTTATCACCAACATTGCACACTTGTACCATAATGTACTATTATACCATTCCCCCTCTAAAAAGCTAATTTTATTCACTGAAAACAGTGAATAAAAAGCACTTTTACTCACTGTTTTGGTGTTTGAATTTAAAACACACCAATATACGAGTATATACGACGTCCATCTCAATGCTTTACAACCTCCTTGCGCATAAAATACTCGATAGAAATTCCTTGTGCAAAGAATATTCGACTTTCAAACTTCATCGATTTAATTTTCAGTTTGTTAATATTTAGGTTTTCAATAAAGATTTTGATTTTAGTCTAGGATGTTTAGTGAATACTTATTTGGATTGCAATTCTAATATTAATTGCATTGGTGTTTAATTAATTATAATTAAGTAAAGTAACGGAGGTGGTCACTGGCCCCTGAAACACAGATGTTTTTACCTAGCTCAGCTTCAATTTACAAAAAATGTGAAACTCCCTGAGTTTACCACATTCTTTGTAAATTTTGAAGGTAATAAAACATTTATTTATTATTATTCCTTGTGCCTTTCGCTTAAATCTTTATTTTTCTCGTAGTCATGGTATAATAGTACATTATGGTACAAGTGTGCAATGTTGGTGATTACCGCTGAGGCGCCATTGAGACCCGAGCCGTAGGTGAGGGTCTTAAGAGAGCCGAGGACGGTAATCATCAATACACACGTGTATCATACGACGTTTTTCAACACACTTGTGAAGAAAATAATACAAAAAAAACATTTTCAACAGTAAAAACGAGTTGTGAAAATTTTTCACAATGGCGGGCAATATTAATCAGTTCCTATGCGCGCGCATCACTGACTTATAAACCTATGGACTTGCCATACCTACGAAATTAGCGTACATACCTACATAAATCGGGCAATTAAGATGGCTGCCCATTTGCCAATGAGGTAGGCCATTTGCAACTTGCAACTGTTTGACAGCACAACTATACGCATAACAAGCCGTATATATACGTTTATCTGTGTGATAAACGTATATATACGGCACACAACTACCAATTTTTTCGGCAATCAACATGGCGACCAGTCACGCATAGACATGATTTTGACGTCACTCAAAATTGTTACCAAGTTTAGTCCATGACAAACATTTAGATGTCTCTCTTTTCATATGCAGCTCTTGCTTAGTTAAAAAGAGACAAAACGCTTTTTGACATGCATGTGTCGATATTATAGATATTTGTATAACTATTCTTCATATAGTAGAATATGCCGTCTCCATAGTTTTCCTACCTCATTGGCGCGCATTTAACAATGGCGATCGGCCATAGACTAAAAGAATGAGGTTTCTTTTTTTATGGCTTTTCGTGGATAGTGTTTTAGCCATGTACAAAATAGGGAATTTCAATTTTTCTTAATTACAGAGCAAATAAAATTTATATTTGAGTGAAAGTTTTATTTATTAAGCACGTACAAGTTGAAATTATCTATTGAAAAACAAAGTTGCATGAAATGAGCAAGCAATAGGTATTACATTAATTTATTTGTACTATTAAGCACGATCTTTTTTGTATCGAAACTTTTTTAAGAACAAAGAAACTCAACCAATAAATTAAAAAAAAACTCTATAACTCACTTGTGAATAATAGCAATGAAAAAGTCACAGTTTGATAACAGGTATCATTATGTGCCTAATTGCGGTGAAATTAGAGCCACTTTATGAGCAAGTGTGTTGAAAAATATAGTATGCAACTCTTGAATAAAACGGATTTATATCAAGGGCCATGAATCATCATCAATCATCATGAATCACTCCCTACGGTCGTTATTCAGTTGTTATAATCCTTCACTTGGTCGTGATTCATCTATAGCCCTCGTTTAAAGCCGTCCTTTATTCACTAGTTGCATAATATACTATTATCCATCTTTTTTCACAGCCCAACATTCTGATCCATACAATACGTCAGGTCTAATCATGGACATATAACTCTTTTTTATTATTTTTTTACTTATGGAAATTTTCAAAAGGCGCCTGGACCTACACTTCCTAATAAACACAGAATCGCTTGTAATCATACAAGATCATTACTAAATACACAAGTTCTACAAAGGATTCAGCAGAAATAACGACTGTCGTCAGTAATAAAGAATAATGACGTAGCAATTGCTTTAATTGTCATGGGTAGAACTGATTGAGACAATTTTGCAACTGGCGATAGCAATTGACCTCATAACGCTGTTCTTATTATGTGTTACACTTATATTGAATGGCTTCATACAATGTTTGATGGTGATTTCGTTGCTTGTTATTTGCTGCTATTTGTCGAGATTTGGGTCGGGTATGTTCTTATAACGAAAAAACGTGTTTTTCAACTGTATGACGTGATAAACTCTTTATAGAAAATTGGGTCATTTTGAGAAATTGTGTGGTATAAAATTCTTTGTGGTGACTGGTTACTGTGTTGAGTATATATTTCTGCAATTGTCTGGTGAGACTTACATAGAGGTCAAATGTGAGCCTGTATTTATTATTTTTACGTTTTATTAATTTTACACACCCGTTTCGGCACATACCCTGATAAAAAGTTCGTCGGCCAGAAAAGAATGAAAAGGGCTAGGTCCAGGGTTAGCGGTACGCTTTAAATTACGCTGAAAGAAAAATAAATACAGAAAAAACGTTTATTTGCGCCAGGCACGACGCATATCATAAAAAAAAACAAAGGACAGCTTAAATACAAATACAGAGTATGCGTCACAACCACGCAAAACGGTCATCGCTCAGCATAATGCTGGCACTCGCGTGCAAGACAGAGCCACAGCGCTGGTTTTCAGCGATAGCCTGTGTCGACTGGGTGACGCCGAAACAATGATACCTTAAGGGCAAGTAACGGAGTGAACATGAAACAAATAAATTAGTAAAAACAAAAACGAAACACATGTGTCAAAAGAAAAGTTCAGTCTTTATAGTTATACGAGTAGCACAACACACTCCCTATATTTCATATAACCTGATAAGTATAATATACATGTAGCGGCACCAGCGCCGCCACTTACGAACCAAACACATGACGTCACACAAATCCTGCATCGCGCAAGTAAAAGTTTTCGGCGCGATTAGAACACATACAACAGTCCGACAACAACCGTCGGGCAGTTGCCCGGACCAGACACAACACCCGTCTGGTCGGAGGATCCTCCCTTTTCTATGGAGGTTTGTGGGACTTTACACCCTGTTCCACCTACCCCCAAATACATAAATACATATTTCTATATATAAGTCTCCTAACATTATTAGGTATGTGGTGAAAATAAATGCTTGAAATAACCGAACGCACACAAAATCGATTCCGTTCTACCCATATCACGATATTGAGGATTTGTTTAGACGTGCAAAGTCACCTAAAATAAGGCTTAGAAGTATTATCTGGGTTCCATGGCTTATCACTTGCGAATTTACGAAGCAATCCGTAGAGCAATCGATGGAAATATAAGAGGTATTGGTTTTTTCAACTTTGTAAGTCTTATATCTATATGATGTGAATGAAAATGACTGAATGGTTTAGCAAACGCGACTGATTACGTGGAGTCCATATGCCTTAATGCTTAATGAATTCGGTAAGAGCAAAGGGTATGAAAAATCAACCAATCACACAGACGGAAATCCACATCGCATCTTTCATGTCGCATGTGATTGGTCGATTTTTCATACTCTTTTCCCTTTGCTTTGCCAAATTCATTACGCTATAAAGCTACTGGATTTGTTTACTAAAAATTTCGGAGGCACCACGGTGTTCCTCTACTCGACCAGTCGTTATGAAATCGGCAAAAAAGCGGGCATGATAATTTGGACACTTGACAGATTCGCCGAAAGAGGCAGGAGAAAAGTTAACTAGGGCTGTTGCCTAAGAGTGGGTTAAGGGTTAAAAAAGTCAATGAATAAAAAAATTTATCATCTCAAACGACTAGGAGGACGTGACTTGAAATATAGGAGTTTTTTTCTAGTTATGTACCATCTATTCGCAAAGCAAAGTGTCGCTCCCCGTGGGGTAGCAAATTGTTAGCAGCAATATAAAGCAGTGGTCATAAATAAATCCCCCTTGACAGTAAGTAGCCAGCCTTCGGGTGGGGCTACTAAATAAACCAATAAGCTTGACCTTTTCTTACGCCGGTTTTCTATAACCTTGTCAGATGTCACTGGAACCCCACCGCAGGCTTGTTGACTGTCAGAGGAAAAATCGGAATCTCAAACATACGTGATAATTTGCTTTATTTTTTTTTTGTTAATGGCGGCCATAGTGAAGCACTATGGCCGCCAATTTACAAAATAAATATTGCTAGTTTAAAAAACACCTCTTTGCGTCGTGACCACATCATTGTTTCAAAATTGCTAATTCCCAGCAACATGCACGGTTTCTAGGCCGTTTTCCCTCGACTTTGCCATTGACAATGAAAAAATAATATAAAAAAAGAGATGTTTGTTATAATGTTTGTAATAAGTAATCCCTAGAATTACTGATCCGATTTGTTGCACTTATATCGTTAAAGGCATCTTTTCAACCCGGAAAACGGCTTCTGTTAGCACGGAAGTGAAGCTGGTAAAAGCAACTAAGTGCAAAAACCTGTATCCTTACCAATTTTGCAAGAAAACAAACTCAAAAATATCATTTTTAACTTATTATAAAGTATTCCTATACAATTCTACAGAAGTTTCTAAGCTGACATGGGGTACAATATTGAAAGAAAAGTTAAAGAAAAGGACATCAGTATGGAGGATGAAACTTGTAAAGTCGCTTCACACGTCGCTGTTGGCCGCGACAAACCCACTATATTGAAACGTCCGAGTCAAATAAATAAGGTTTCTTCCAACATTTATTTAACAGTTAACTTAAGACAATTACAACCCCTTGTTATCAAATAAGTGTAAAATATTAAATAAAGACCGTGTCTCTTTCTAGCAGAAATTCAATACAATAGGTGTAAGTAACAATATTTGAAGACATAGTTTTAACTGAGGAAATGCATGTCAAGATGAAATGCATTTTTTGAAAATTAAAGAGCCTTCTACTATTATTGCGTATTTCACAGAATATTTTCTCCTTAAAAATGATTTAATTCTGATCTAAGGATATATGAATTTAAAATAAAGTTCCGTCAGTTGAAAACCTTAAGCTCCGAAAGACAATCCACGCCACGAACTTTCATCAATGATCGTTAAATTGAAAAAGTTCAAAGCTTTGAATTTTTTATTTATCTTACCAGTATTGTTTGCAACCCGACTTTACCCTTAATCGAATGCGGTAAAACTAGAGTGGACATTACAGATGGACCTAATCGGAAAAATAACTGATCGGGAAAGCACACTATTCACCCAGATTTATAGTCAACAAAAGGTGCCGATTAGTCGCCACTTAATGGGAAAAATATCGCCAGTACTTCTTATTTTATATTTTAAAGAATCAGTCCTAAAAAACAAAAACAAAAAAGCCAGAAAACAAAACTAATTAATGTAGATTGACCGAGTAGTAGCAGACTAGCCAGAAAAGCCGACTAGTCATCTAAACCGCTAGTCGGCCAAGTTAATATAGTCTGCCCATCTCTAGTCGCCTCCGTCGTTAAAGGGGAAATATTACCTACGATCTTATTTCCTCGGAGGCGAGATATTTATTTAATTAAAAGAGACCTTTCCCTTTAAAAAATCGAATGATAAAAATGTTGATATTTAAAATGTTCACAGAAGAAAATCTATCTTTAACACAATGTAAGACGAGACAGGATTTTCCTGGAGCTAAATTGATTGAGGAAATGGCTTAAAAATATAACACAATGATTAAATTTACTCAGTTGTTCGTCCAGATCTACAAATACTAAGAACTCCTTATTGAACATTCTCTTTGTTACATGACACTATCCAGACAAGAAGGAAGCTTTTAGATTCAAACTGCTGGCAGCTACTTCGAAGAATGTAATCGTAACTTTCAGTACCTAAAACTGGAGAAAACCTGTTCCTCAATATCCTCTGAAAATTGGCACTACGATAATAAAATCCAGACAGCATTTTCAGCTTCATCGATCTGACATTTCCAACTTCCACGACCAACCCTCAACCGTTTGAATAAACGCCTTGAATTTTTGCATACCATAATCTAAAAATGCTTTCTGACAGCAAAGAGCTTATGGGAATTAGTTCACCCTCTTTCGAAATGACCTCTACACACACATAAACGAGTCCGTCCCGCAAACTTTATTTTTAGACAAATTGGAACTAACGAATCGATCGATTTTGTCGTAAAATCTCTTCTGATGTAGGAATTTTAACTCGTGAGTGAAACTATCCACGTTTGGGTAGGGAATTTGTGAATTAAAACCGGCCGGCTTTTTAAACTCTTAAATGTTCGTGGCATTGTTAGCTTGTTCCCATAATTTTCTGAAACTGAAGTGTAAAATGCAGCAATTTTTCTATTTGTACAAAGTGGTCCATAGTTCGGCTGGAACATTTCAAATAAATACTTTGTTTTTTAAAATAGGAATTGTTGGTACGATAAATGAGGATGTAGAGAAAATCTGAACTGTTTGAGTTAGCAATTTAGGTATTTAGACTATAGATTTTCTAAAATTTATTTTTATGATTTTAAATTTATTTTTTAGGAAATATGGGCAGAGAGCGCCGACTGAATTTCCTTAGTAAAAATAGACGAGAGCCAAACCTCGAATTATGATTCGAGGTTTGGCTCTCGTCTATTTCCTCCTGCAATATTGGACCAATTTAAAAGATATTCCATAAACTGGTAAAGTAAGATATATACTATGTCCCTATGTTTTCCTTTTTACATTTATATTTGTCAAATTTGTACACTAAGCCTCTGTTAACAGCGCAATTTTGAGCATTTTTTGAGGGCTCTAGTGCTTCTATAGATAATGTATCATCAAAAATGAAAACATAGGGACATAGTTTATATCTTTAATTTTCAGTTTAAGGAATTTCTTTTAAATTGGTCTAATATTGGAGGAGGAAAGAGACGAGAGCCAAACCTCGAATTATGACTTTTTACTAAGGAAATTCAGTCGGCGCTCTCTACCCCCGTTTCCTCTTAAGTTTAGTGGCATGTTTTTAAAGACGTATAATTTTGTTATAATTATTGTAGGTTAGAATACCTATGCATAACCTGCCTAGGATTAAGTTCCCTGTAATATGAACCCCATGACTAACGTGACCTGTTTGGTTATTAAATTAACCTGTCAGTAAGATTATGTTGCAGCCAATTAAAGCAGCACAGGTAGGTAGCTTGAAAGACAATTTGAATGTTTTAGTGACCTTCCTGACATGAGCGACGCCAAGAGGTAGGGCAGGGAGTGCAGTTACCACACGATAGAGAAAAAAACATTTTCATTGCTCTTCCGTGCACAACGTTTACGGTAGAGCGATCGTTTATCTGCCTCATGAGAATAAAAAACAGGCCAAGTGCGAGTCGGACTCGCGCACGAAGGGTTCCGCACCATTATCGCAAAAAACGGCAAAAAAGAACACGTTTGTTGTATGGAAGCCCCTCTTAATTTATTTTATTTTAATTTAATAATTATTATTTTTTGAAGTGAATATACAACTAAATATTCTGTGAATATTTCAAGCGTCTACCTGTTGCCGTTATTAATATCGAGCAAAAAAATCACGTTTGTTGTATGGTAGTCCCCCTTAAATATTAATTTTATTCTGTTTTTAGTATTTGTTGTTATAGCGGCAATATAAATACATCATCTGTGAAAATTTCAACTGTCTAGCTATCACGGTTCATGAGATACAGCCTGGTGACAGACGGACAAACAGACGGATCGTGAAGTCTTAGTAATAGGTGCCCGTTTTTCCCCTTTGGGTACGGAACCCTAAAAACCGGGATAAGAAGCACTATGGAGGAAAATCGCCTCAATGAAACGATTAACGATGATGGGCAGACGCCCATGATGAGCGTGCACGGAAAATTACAAGATTTTCTTAATTTAATAAAGTGGTCGAGAAATTTACAAAAAAACCTCGAAGATTGTGTTTTAATAAAATGGTAGAGTAATTTACAAAAAAACTCTGAAGATTGTGTTTTAATAAACTTAATAAAAAAATACATTTCGCTCGTCTACTTTATTATTATAATCTTGTAAATATCAACAGACCATTTGATTGCCTCACAAATTCTTTTATACTATATTTCGTCCCAAATTATATTTATTATAATAACCTAATACATATAATAAGTTTGTTTACAAGTTTTATTATTATAATATCAATGCCCATTCCCCCCTCCCCCACCTAGGCCATTGGCTGGCGACGCCCTTGCTTCCTGATAACTTGATACGATTCGATTTACATCACACCAATTTTCATTAAGCAAAATCGCAAGTACGTTCACATGAATGCAATAATCGTCCGACTTGCACTTTTAATTTTCTTAGAAAATACTTGTACGATATCGCCTATAGATGCAATTTAAATTGCGTCACGCCATAGATAAGATCTCTTAAAGGTAACTTTAGCATATCAGAATATTCTCAATGTTAACAAAAATCGCATATATCTATTGACAAAGTACTCAAATTATGAACAAGACCTCAAGGCATTTAACTTAAATCTAAAACTTCTAAACTTTTCGCAAATTTATAACCGACTTCAAAAAAAGGAGGAGGTTATCAGTTCGTCGGAATCTAATTTTTTTAAATGTAAGTTCCCCGATTATTCAAAAACGCTTGGACCGATTTGGAATACTCTACTTTTTTTAAAGGGTATACTGCCCAGCTGGTCCCATGGTCATCAGGCTAGGATCTGATGATAGGATCCTGGTGAATTCGGGGACACTCCTGAAATATTATAGACATAAATATAGCGATTTTGGTATTTTCATCAATAATGCAATTATTTGCACTAAGAAAGTATCATTTGGAAGTGAAGTGGAACTGATGAAGACCAAAGAGGGCCACTGGAACTCAATAATGCTAAGTATGTCACGGGTATAAGATATATCGAATAGCTAACCGACTATAATGAAGCAAATACATAAATGGTACTGATGTAAATAAAAATATGATAAAGCCGGAAGGTAGGCACAGGAACGCCGAAAAAAAAACATTGTGTCCTAGTCTTTTTTGGTCTTATTGGAAATATTGGAATCGTCATGAGATTTAGTTTGGCTATAAATGATTTTCATGGTTATTGGATACCACCTACCCAAAATACAACGACATAAATAAAAAACCCAGGTTATGTTCAATTCACACGTCATTCCGGGATCGATTGTGGTCAATGGCGATGCTCTTAAAGTTGTTCGAGAATACGTTTACCTCGGGCAAACTCTGCAGTTTGGTAAGAACAACTTTGAGAAGGAGGCTAGCAGAAGAATACAGCTGGGCTGGGCCGCGTTTGGAAAACTTCGTCGAGTCTTCTCGTCGCGCATCCCACAAAGCCTGAAGACTAAAGTCTTCAACCAGTGCGTCCTACCTGTTATGACCTACGGTGCCGAGACGTGGACACTCACAATACGGCTGGTTCATCAGTTCAAAGTTGCTCAGCGAGCTATCGAAAGGGCTATGCTCGGAGTCTCTCTAAGGGATCGAATCAGAAACGAGGTGATCCGGCAGAGAACCAAAGTAGTCGACATAGCTCACAGAATAAGTAAGCTGAAGTGGCAATGGGCCGGCCATATAAGTCGTAGAACCGATGACCGTTGGGCTAAACGTGTTCTTGAGTGGAGGCCGCGAACTGGTAAACGTAAGGTAGGACGCCCTCAGGCTAGGTGGAGCGACGACCTTCGCAGGGTGGCTGGTAGAAGCTGGATGACAGTTGCCGAAAATCGAACTAAATGGCGTGCAATTGGAGAGGCCTATGTCCAGCAGTGGACTGCTATAGGCTGATGATGATGATGATGATGAAATAAAAAACCATTTAACAAAAAATCTAACCGACTTCCAAAACAAAACACTGCTCAGTGAAAAATTGCTTTCTTTTCCGAAGTCGGTGTCAAAAACGGCAAACAATAGGTACCAAAGATAACGAGTTTGGAAAAGAAAGTTATTTGGAAGTCGGTTGGATTTTTTTGTTAAAACATGTTTTATTAACAATCATTGCATGTAAATTGTAATAACCTTACAAGGCCACAAAGATTACCAATTTATTAACAAGTCTCACAAATTAAAAACTTTGTGTAAAGCCTTTATATTCTTTGAGCATCACCCTTTGAGCGTAACATGTGATTTGAATATGCAAAATCCAGTTAAGTTTAATTTCGTCCTACCATCTGCGACCGTTGGTACCTTAACAACTCGACTCGTTACATAATGAGACGGGCTAGGCTTAGGACACATAAACTACTGATCTCAATTTTATTATAACTGTTAGTGTAGCTACAGCTTACAATCCTGTATTTATTCTCTTAGTACTTTACGAACTTGAGTTCATCTGAGCTTGACATTTTTTTAACTTAAAATCATCAGCCTATTAATGTTCCCACTGCTGGGACACAGGCCTCCTCTCTGTGAGAGGGAATGGGCCGTAATCCACCACGCGGGCCCAGTGCGGGTTGGTGGATGTCACATGTCTTCGAATTATTGATTCTATTTCCTCACGACGTTTTCCTTAACCGTTTTGAGAGCAGATGTGATGAAATAATTTACACAAAGTAAAGCGCCTACATGGGCTCGAACCCACGACCTGCAACTTGTAAGTCGCGGCCGATACCACTGCGCCACCACTGCTCTTAGTTAACTTTAAAATATCTTTGTATAATTCTCTTGGCTTATTGATTTTTTTCATCGACAAGTCGTGTCGTGTCAGTTCCTAGGAACTGCTCGGCGGTAACTATTAATTATACTTCGTGCCTCGTCCTCGAGATTAGTTCCTGTAATTAATTATTATTATATACACATGTAGTAGGCGGCTATAGGCTACTGCGCAAATCACTAGTTTTCAGAGTTTTTTTTTTTTTTTTTTTTTCTTGCCTGGCATCACTGTGTCAACTTGTCATTCGCGATTATAGTGCGTCGCTGCGCGTCACGTAATTAAACTTTTAAATAAATATAACAGTTTTTCAAAGTGAAAAAGTGCCAAAAAGGACACATTCAACCGAGGAATAAAGAGAATCAGGAGAAACATGAAAAAATCTGGGAGCATTTTAAAAACGTGCTCGACTTAAACAAAGTAAAACAAAATAGTCTTAAGAGTCGACGCCATATTTAGACCCACAAGGTACCTACCTAACTCTGTTAAAATGTATTGTATGTATTACTACATATCTACAACTATTTTATCAATCCTCCGCCCTAAACTTGCATCTCAAACAAATAATGCACTTCGGGCAAGCCATCGGGCCGTCCCACTGTATATTTACGAGATTATCAATCAAAACAAAATTTATTTCTTAAACATAACGAATATATTCGAGCTGATTATCGGACTGTCTCAAATAATGAAACAAATAATGCATTTCGGGCTAGCCATCGGGCTGTCTCACCACGTATTTACGAGATCATCAAATAGAATTTATATATTTTATCTAACGAATGTATTCGAGCAGATCATTGGACTGTATCAAAACATTCAATAATACACTGGTTTCGTTCAATTCTTTGGAATTGCTACAACCACCAGATTGCAAAAATCAGTTATCAACCGGAAGTAAAACAATGGTTTATAATCATTCCAGGCGAAGTCCTAGACGACGACGTCACAAATGAAATGGAAACAAAGTCAAATACAACTAACTTAACAATAGTGATCTTCCACACAATTCAAACCTGAATAACACAGACGCTCTCGAAATTCTCGGGGTTGACCCAACATTGAACACGGAGTATGGTGATGGGGCCGAACTCCACAAGGAAGTGACCAGCTGTCTGGAGTGTCTTGCAACGTGAGGTCTGTCTCCCTAGAGACCACAGGCGGGTACTTCCCCTACAGATCCTTCAGCAGGAAATATACCCGCTGACATTAAATGTGAAAAACGTGAGGCTCTTATGCTATACAGCAAAATAAAAGCAAAATTCTCAAATTATTGATAACCAAGGCCATAGAATCGAAACAAAGACTACTCAGCACCGTCTCCTGCTTAAAAGCAGCATTATCCAAAGTACTGGATACAAAAGAAAATGATACAGAACTACTAACTTAAATAATGGATGCCACTCGCACCTTATGTGAAGTTCAATATTGTGACTCAATGACTAGATGCAAATTTAGCTGCAGCTCAAATTAAAAAGGATCTTAAGGACCAAGTTCAAAACACAAAGATAGATAAATATCTGTTCGGGAAAACACTTGCTGAAACTATTTGAGTTGGTAAAGCGGCTTCTAAATCAGGGCTGCTACAGCACCTAAACCCAAGCAAAAACCCAACACATTCCAAACAAAATACTGGAAAGCTCACCAGCGCCACAAGGACGACAGGAGAACTGGGAGCATGGCTATAGCCTGATTCAGCCGTACAAAACTTTAAGTGGTTGTCTCACCCGACCAAACAACCTTGACACCGCTAAACTCAGTAAGGTACGTTGGTCGCTTATAAAATTCTTATAAACAGTAATAACTTATCACTGATCATAAGACCATGTTATCATGGATTGAGGGTTTCATAGGTACCCACAACACTTCACCAGTGGAAAAAACATACTATAAGGAGACAATTATCTAATTGATCTCCATTGGTGCAATATTTAAGTGCTAGCCTTGAAAAGGGCAAAATTGTCTCAAGTGTTTCTTACATAAGACCAAAACTCAATGGCAGTATGCATTTTAAAGTTAAAACCTTAATAAGTTTATTAATGCAAGCCGTTCAAACTTGAAGATTTGTGCATAGAATTAAAGATGACATCAGATGATAGTTCCATGGCCATATGTTACATAACATACCTTAATAATAATTAACATAATATTAATATTTAACATACCTTAATGCATAATATCTTATAAAATATCACAAAAATTCTAGCAAATATCTAGAATCTCTTTCATGAAAAATTGTATGAGTTCAATCTACTGCTGTTTGGGTAAAACACTGCACCTAACATTTTCACTTAAGTTATGAAAACTCAACAAATACTGAGATCCTGTGGCTCTTGATTGGTAACTGAAAACATTCAAAACACTAAGAAGTTAATCACAAGTTATTAAATAACAAACTTACACCCACTAATATTAGTACAATTAAAGGATATATCATTGACACAAGATTCTTACCTATCATGTAATGTTACCTCCAGATAAGAAAAATCTTATTAATTATGAAATCAGAAAATTAACATGCTTTGTAGGACTAGGTACTGGTCTCAGCATGCCCTTCTATTTAATATGGATGGCTTTATATAGGTATATAACTAAAAACTATAATGTTGTAAAAGCCTAAACCTCCAAGGTGAAGAAAATTATAAAAAATACATGAATATCCCCAGAAGAATTTCCTGAATGGTGGCCATATGCCATTCAAAATTGAGTAAATAAAATCAAACTTAATTATGCAACCGAAATGGTTTCTGACGCCTCAACCAAAGGGGGGGGGGGGCTGCCTGTGGTGATGAGACTGCTAGGGGCAAATGGTCAGACAAGAAATGTAAATATCACATGATTTTTATTTGGAATTAGTAACATCATTCAATCATGAAATAATTGTGAAATACCGTCATGTATAGAAAATTCAACAGCAATATAGGCTGCATTATTAATCAAATGGGTGGAACTCAACACTCATCTCTTCAACTTAGCCTGCGGCATTGGTTGAAAACTGTTATGTATTATTTTCATTTTAGTATAACATAATTTCATTTTCGCTTCTTACATTAGGTCGACTGGAAATCAAGAAGCTGATACTGTATTGCAGAAGTCACATGCCGACGTAGAATGGGAACTAAAAGAAAATGCTTATGCATTGAGTTATAATGTACTTACGTAGTAGTATAACTCCAATGTGCTTATGACCAATTATTGAAAGATAAATTTGGAACACCTGAAATTTACCTATTGCCAATTCACATTAACTATAAATATGATAAATACATAACATGGCATAACAACCCAAATGCCTTCACAATTGACACATTCACAGTATACTGGTAACCAATTTTCTCTAACGCTTTTCCACCATTCTCAATCATGTTAAAAGATCTACAAAAATCATAATGGATAAAGCTTAGGGCATCATGTTGATCACCATGCCCAACTGGTTCCCTTTACTTAGGGAACTTCCCATAATTCAGGGATGCTCATACTCAAACCTAATGAAAATGTTATAGTATTTCACAGCAAGGGAAAAGCCATACCTACCTTACCCTGGCTGTCAGAGTCCAGTGGGTAGTGAAGTCTATTGCAATGAAGCATACCACCATCATCAATTGATAAGATAGCATCTATATCAGAAAACTCTTTCAAACAATATGACACATGTTTAATATAAAAATCATGAAATCATATACATCAACGGTGATATAATTACTTAACAGAACTTTCTAATTACAGTAAAAAATATAACAAATGATTAACTGTCAAAAATTTATAATACCTACTTTAATAAACATTAGAATGTCCAGACATGTCCTCTGATGACAGATTAAAAATAATGGTTAAGGGCTTGTTCAGACTGCGAACACCTGCCCAAAAATACAATGTCACCTGGGACACATCCCAAATGCTGGAAGCCTTAGGAATTTGGTACCCAAATGAGATGTTGTCTCTAGAACTGTCAAAATTAAAATCAAAGCATAGTATACAATCAATGCATATAACCATCAAAATTTCAGACCTCATAAAATCTCTAATTTATGAACTAAATAATCAATCAATTCTTCAGACAAAGAACAGGAATAATTCCAGCTGAAACCTTGTAGCCTACATTAACAAAACCTCTAACCACTTTAGGCACTAAGAAACCGTACCACATAGTGTACTTTAAACACTAACAGTCTTAAGCCAGGTGTAACATGATCATTGATCAGATACTAAAAACAGCAGGCTGGAGTTGCAATTCAAGTAGATTTGGTAAATTTTATAACAGTTTCTTAGTGTAAAGCATAAAAATAATTTAGCAAGAAAAATCTTAAGATGTGATTAAACAAGAACATTTGGTAAATTTTATAACAGACCTTTAGTGTAAAGGATCAAAATGATTTAGCAAAATAAATCTTTAGCTGTGATTAAAGATATCTTATTTAACTTACATGTACTAATTATTACAACAACTAACAACTTTAACTTATAACGAAGGAGCATAAATGTATTGATAATGAAACTAAGAATAGTAATAAAAAAGCTAAAATGGATAATAAAAAAGTAAATAATACATTTTTTTTTAAAACAGATAATTATGAATATATAAACTGATTAAGAACCTGTGTGTAACCTATGGACAACCATGAATGATGGTTAGTCCACAAAAAAAAAAATATATATATATATATATGATTTTAAAGAAAGAAAGCTTTTACTTCAAAAAGTCATCATATTTTATGCGATAATTCCAGTACTTAACTCTCAAAGTCTACATGTGTATATAATAATAATTAATTACAGGAACTAATCTCGAGGACGAGGCACGAAGTATAATTTATGATTAAACGAACTTACCCTAAGTGAAGTTCTATCAAAATTATACTTCGTGCCTCGTCCGAAGAGATTAGTGACACCCTCCCAACCCTAAGGTATAACCCAGAAGCGTTCTGGAAATATCTAAAACATCAGTAACTCTAAACTAAATGACAAGTTGACACAGTGATGCCAGGCAAGAAAAAAAAAAAAAAAAAAAACTCTGAAAACTAGTGATTTGCGCAGTAGCCTATAGCCGCCTACTACATGTGTATATAATAATAATTAATTACAGGAACTAATCTCTTCGGACGAGGCACTTCGTATAATTTTGATAGAACTTCACTTAGGGTAAGTTCGTTTAATCATAAATTATCTATAATCCTAGAATTATAGATAATTTTACCTACCATTTTAATAAAAACTAATTTGCAGCTGAGTACCAGTATTTTACATGAAGTGATTGCCTATCTGGGGGGTGGCCATAAGCTCTTAGAGTAAGTTTATTTTGAGATCGCGTAAGTGTTAAATGTATACAAGTCATTTACATCTGTCCCTCACACACACTAAAAATAACCGTATTCTAATAGCTTATGGTCACCCCCCTGAAAACCACAACCCAATAACTGATACACCCGTAATACCCCTTGACAATACTGGTATCTGGTGGCTTCTGGCAATCTGTATCAACTTACAGCTAAAAGTGTTTTCCAAGGCACGGAGGAATCTCGATATGTTATGATGGTCACTCATGGAGCAACGGATTGAACTCTTCTAATTGGCCATGCGGCTGTTATTATTTAATTAGCCACGAGCTTCAAGTTCCCAGAATTAAAGATATTTTATAGATTACCATTTTAGTAACATCACATCACATCATCAGCCTATTTAATGTTCCCACTGCTGGGACACAGGCCTCCTCTCTGTGAGAGGGAATGGGCCGTAATCCACCACGCGGGCCCAGTGCGAGTTGGTGTATGTCACATGTCTTCGAATTTTTGGTTCTGGGGCATGCCGGTTTCCTCACGATGTTTTCCTTCACCGTTTTGAGAGCAGTTAATAACAGTTTTCAATATATAAATCGAAAAAAAACGTAGCTGTCTTTCAACTATTTACGTTTCAGTTGGACTTTCTACATTTAATATTTATTCAAGGTGAGTAGATCAACAGCAGCTAACGCCGAGTAAAGTACACAAGATGAAGATGAGCTTGAAACTTGATAGTTCGTGCCTGAACTGACTACCTGAGTGGTTCAGACCTTTCGCAGGATACTTCACCCAATACATTTTTAAATGTTCGTGTAACAATTTCTTTACCCTTTAGGGCCTTATATTGAAGGTATATATGCTAACGAAACTAAGGTATTCAGAAATAAAGTAGAATATAATATAAACATTATTTGCAATTTATCTTGCGACCATTACAAACGTGAAAGTTTGTGAGAATGGATGCATATTTGTTATTATTTCACGCAAACATAACGGACCGGATTTTAACAAAACTTTACACTTTTACAGTCAGAATAACACATGGGCTTAAATTATTAAGATCACGTGGGTAGACTCGCGGGCAGTAACTAGTATTTACCTACCTATATGTGTATATACCTATACAGTCTTTATGGATAGTCAGAAGCTTGAGATCTGACACCAGTCTTGCCAAGGGGTATCGTGTTACCCAGTTACTGGGTTGTGGAGGTCAGATAGGCAGTCGCTCCATGTAAAACAGTGGTACCTAGCTGAATCCGGTAAGACTAGAAGCCGACCCCAATATAATTGGGAAAAGGCTAGGCAGATGATGATGATGATGATGTGTATGTACCTATGGAGAGTGCCCTTGGTGTAAATTAAAATTATTACTATGAAATACCAACAAGCAACATAAAATAATAATTATCTGAACTCTTAACACATTACTGAATATTCACCAGTCAAAGCAAGGCCATGTAAAATATTAATATTCATAAGAGAAACAGATCTTCATTTAATAATTTTGTCTTACCTTTTTTGAATAAATTATTTCTTCGCTACGTTAGGAGATACCTATAAATTGCGATATTTATAAGTCTCAAAGATAAAGTTCCCTCTTAGGAATCCAACCCGTCCCAATTTTTCACATTGATAATATTTTGGGTTGTCCTGAAAATAGCCGTGAAAATATAGTAGATTAGATACCTTCAAGGTACTGGTGTTTCTACAATACTTATTAATTCTTTGAAAATTTATAATTTAACCAGTGTTTGTCTCCGCGGCTTTTCCAACCGAGACCGTATATTTTTAATAAAATATTGAATCTATACTTATAGCTGAAGATTTTGTTTGTTTGTTTGAACGCACTTATCTCAGGAACCACGGGTTGGAAATGAAAAATTCTATTTGTGTTGCATAATCCTTTATCGAGGAAGTTTATAGGCTATATAACATCACGCTACGACCAATAGGAGCGGAGTAGAAATGAATAATGTTGCAAAAGCGATCAAAAATATTCCTTTTTGAAAGCTTCCGCTGCGTGCGCTGCGTAAACGGTTTAAGTTACGCAACAATCATGTATGTAGGGTGGGTAGGGTAGATGGGTAGGTAGCCAATTGACGTAAGCGAGGCCGCGTGGGACAGCTAGTTACTGATAAAAATTAAATTTATTTTTCATCGATTTTCTATTGAGCTTTCTATTAATGGAAGAATTTTCGTAATAAGATCGGTACTTATATTTATCGATATTACCTTTTAACAAACAAATAATTTTACCCCTTTATTACAAAGGGGTAAAATGAAAAGTTAATAAATTAATTTTTCAAAGAAAATATAGCAATCGATCTCCAACGCCGTATAAAAATTCTGATCACATTTTCCAGCCAGTTGGTGTATCAAAATGATAATTTTCACACTACGAAAGCCTAAAAAGCAATACATCCATCTTAATTATTAATGGAGAAGGTATCGATCCTATTTCGCCCGCCATCTGCTAACTGCCGCCCGTCTCCCAAGTCCCTCCTAAGACAGAGCGCACAACGGAGGCAAAACAGTTTCTTCTGTTGAACTTGAAACACAAAACAGCTTTGCTGTTTTACAATTAAAAAATCTCGCCATGGAAATTTAGGTGACAATAGCTTGAAGTGAACTGAAAATGAAACTTCTGTAGGATTGACAGTTTACTTCATGTTTATTTCACCTAAGTTATCACGGTTACATCTGAACAGAATAGACTGGCTTTTAAATAGGAACAGTTAATATCGCAAAGCCATCGTTGGTTTCATATAGCAGTATTCTGTTCAAAGACATGTTTAGCTCAGGTTTACATATAGCGCAGTCCAAAGTGTTTTAACTATAGTGACAAGAACAGTCGTTTAAAAATGGTAATTCGGTTATCAATATATAATACATTAAAAGGGCACGTGACACGGAGATGTGAGGCAAATATCTCGAATAATGTTTTGAGTATGAATGTGGATAGCTATAAGAGGAGGGAACAGCGTGAAAAATATTTAACATTCAAATTAGAAGCGGGATATTTACCATGTTTACTGTTTGTAAATATCTCGCTTCTAATGTTAATGTTAGTGTTAGTGACCATGACAGTTTAAAAACTTGAAAGATATTTGTCTAGAAAGAGGTTAATTATTTAGATGAAGACTAATAAAGAAGTATGGAAGAAGAAGATAATCTATGTTGTATCAACCCCTAATAGGTACAAGACCGAGAATGATGATGAGACAGTCTATACCTAGGTTTACGCACAGTCATCAGTGACTATGAAGCAATATAGGGTCTAAAGAGTTTTATCTACACAGAACAGTAAACTAATGACGTCTCGACGACGACTCTTTCATTTTGAAAATTCAACATTATTCATCGCGTATTTTACGCTGTCGAGTAGAAGGATTTTTAAACATATTTTCAAATTAGGAACTCTTTTCGGTTGTGATAGAAATTGTGATTTTGTGTATTGCGCAAAGTGCAGATGTGCTACGAATGAGCGTTTTATTTTCATCAAGAGACAGTCTTCTTAAGACATTCTTGTCTCAACTCTGCGCTTACCCTTACTTATTCCTTGCCAAATCTGTAGCAACATTATTTTGTTATCTAATCCAGTCCTGGCTATTGTGGCTTTGATACAGGTATTATCTTTCCCTTTGTTATTATTTTTTATATTGTTCAATCTGGTCCGGATTTACTTTTTCATTGTATCGTGAAGAATAAATACTGTAAAGCAAATGTACCACGACAATAGTAGGTTCCATTTAAATGGGTGAATTATGTATTTCATTTTAATTGTTAGGTAGAAAATGAATGCCCAGAATCACGCTAATGCAACAGTTTAATATATATATTAAGGCTAACTATTAAAAAAAAATATTTTCTTTATTAATTTTAATACGAAAAGCAAAAATCTAAATTATAACACAAATTTTGTCTACAGGCTTTATGACTTCTTAAAAGAATAACTGAATAATATCAATGACCAAAGCTATCAATCAGAAACTCAAACAAAAATCTAATTATAACTAATCCAGCGAAGGAAAGCCTCTTTGTATTTCACAAATCTATTTGTGTACACCGAATTATTTGTAATCCCGTTAGTTCTGAATTATTTTGAACGAAACAATATCAGTGTTGAGATTGAGTAATAGAGACCAAAATTGATCAAGTAGAAAAGAAAATTGTCCCCCTAAAATTTAAACTAGTTAAATTATATTGCTTTTATTTTATAATTCTTTGAAAGAAACAGATTTCATATTAATTTTCAAACAAAATTGAACTTTATGTATTTTATATTTTCTGACCTGGGAAAATGTGAGTAAAACTGGTTATTTTAAAATATTGATATAAGTAGTCTTTCTCTTGCAGGTAGGTTACCTACTAATGTAACAAAAATATTAAGGCCTGTTTCACCACTTGTGATTAAGTTTCCGTTAACTTACTTCAGAAGTTCAGATAATTTCATACCATTTCTGTTTTATTTTTGAATTTATTCAGTACATAGTGGCTATTCGAACATCGTGAAACAATCCCTTACACACATTCGCTTCTCCATAATGCCGCTAATATGAAGGGTTATGTAAAAAATATATATAATTCCAAAGATCTAAAAGGATTCTGTAGATGCGGTGTGAAGCCGATATACCAACATCGGTATACCCGGCCCTTGGGACTCAGTGAACTCGTAAACTTTTACACCCCACCCCCTAACCGGGACAGTTTGAATAGCGTTCAAGTATTGGTGGAGTAAATACTGGCATTCATTAGTGTAATGATGTACTTATATTTTACTTGTACGAGTACCTACAGCAAAAATGTATTGTTATGTGTTTGGAATCTATATACTTATATTAAATGCGTTATTATATTTCCTAACCAATAGTTTTGTTATATTGTACGAAACAAATTGGATGTCGTCTTGTCGCAAAATTTTGAAGGCGATATACGAACTACCAAACAGAATAAGACATTTGAACAGTAAATAGTTATTTATGCTACAAGTGCGGAAAGTAGGTGATTTCCGATGAGTGGTATTTTTATTCACGAGCGAGCGAAGCGAGTGAGTGGATAAATCGACACGAGTCGGAAATCATCTTACGCAAGTGTATCATACAACATTTTACTATGCATTGGCGAGAAAATAAAAAAGTATATCTGAACCAATCAAGAAATTAATAAAATGGCGCTTATTCAAGGGCGCTCAGCATATCCACAAATTAACTAATAGTTCATAGTTCCTCGGGCATATCTACTGCGCATGTGCTAGCTGTCACGTCGTAAGCAAAATATTCATTCTGCCAAACATATTTAATGAATATTTAAAATTAATTTATTGATCAAAATCTAAATCTAGAGTAATTAAAAATGCCTTAAATGAATTATTAAATGAATGATACTATACTTAACTAATTTTTACTTAATAGATAATGTACTTAACTAATTTTTTTAACTTTTCTCTAATAATAGAAACTCTATGCGGCGGGCTGACGTTGGAGTTAAAAATTAAAAAAGTACAGGAAAGTAAAAAGCACTAGTAATAAAAAGTGACACTTTCCGCACAGTTTGGCTGCTTGGAAAACGCTCATTTCGAAGACATGCATTGTAAAGTAATTTTTATGATTAATTTTGTTTCATATCGACTAAAAGCCGTCAAAAATGATTAACAGGTTAAAAAAAATAATACAATAATCAGAAAATAATCCCATTCGGTTCAGTGAGACCCAGTAGACACGAGAAAATTCGGCTAATCTCGCGAAAAATATGCACGGTATTTCTTTTTAGCGTGATCGGAACGTTATAATAATGTCAGAAAATCGCAAAATAAGATCAGACCGAGATACGTCCTTATTTGTTATTTTGCATTCCCAGTAGAAATTTTAATATAGAAGTATATTAGATAGTATCGATGATTCTTAAAATATAATGTCGTCTACAAGCTGAAATATTCTAATATCGGGGATGAATACCAGTACCTTTATGACGCAACCTTTCCAATCTTTTTGCCCTTTTCGTGTTATTTTTATCCAGTTATTTTAATATTATCCCTCAAACTGGATTCTTTTAATGGACATCACGTGGTTTGGAGACCAAAGAAAGGCTGGAAAAGATCATGTAAGGTTGAATATTTGAGTAAACAGTTACTAGAACATTCCTTGGAAGAAGTTTTATTTCACTAAATTAAAGATTTAGTCCAGAATATACTGACTTGTTGTGTGACTGAAAGTTGGGACCGTCAACTTGGACTTTAATACCTAATACGTGCTTGTGGACGTCTTCGTATTATTTGAGAAGTTTTACATTTATCTACTTACTTTATAACTTTTTTAACACGCTTTTATTAGCTTGGTATGTATGTATCTATGAATCTATGTATCTATGTATCAATGTAACGGAATCTTTGAAAGTGATATTCACCTCCTTCAAAACGTGGGATTGATTTAAAACTTTGCACACTTATGAAGGACCGATGACAATGCAATAATTTATTCAACTAGGCCAATAAGCGGCACTTTTTAACGTCAAACAAAAATTAAAATTAAAATGTACAAGTAATAAAAGTTGATTTTACCGTGCGCGTTTAAATAGTTTTTCCCATTAGCCTTACCAAGATCTTCCGGGTTAGCGACTTTTTAGTTTTTTAGTTTTTAGCTTGAACTTTTGAAAAAATAACGATATCAAGTCAATAGCGATAAACCTTGCTATCTTGATCAGCTTAAAAAAGTGTCACCTTATCAGCGATTTCATAATTACCCAAATGTTGGGTATTTGACCACGTAACATCTTAAAAGCGCATCTAAATCCCACGAATGTTGACTTCTTGACCATCGACAAAATGTCACTTTGTCTATAGATCAAGTTAATACACTTGTCGATATAGGGACGACATGCCATGTTCAAGGTTAGCCTTCAAAATTCAAGCAAGAAATTTATTATAAACTATAGCTTCTGACAGCGGCTTCGCCTGCGTGAAAAGCGTTTTCTTATCCATGGATGAAAAGTAGCCTATGTGCTATTCCAGACGATAATCTTTGTCCATGCCAAATTTCATCAAGATCCGTTCAGCCGTTGTGGCGTGATTGAGTAACAAACAAACTATTCATTACCTACTACTTAATACTGTTATGCCTATTAGGTAAAGCTTCTCAAGAAAATAAATTGCCAAAGCATGTATTATTACTAGATTATTATCATGATTCGTATTGTATTGCGAAGGTCCAAGTTAACGTTCCCTGCTTTCAGTCAGTCAACAAATGTCCTCTTTAATTTAGTAGCTGTTTAGTATTTCTGTTTAATTCTTGTTTTCCTTATTCGTGGCATTGCAAGGTCTACTCTACATTCGCGATCTACGATTCTCGCTTATATCACAAGTATTAATGTGTATAGGTGTAATATATCGCACCATGTTATTACGAGGTGCCTCCGTGTCCCGGTAACCCGTGGCGTCCCGCTGTCATTAACAAATATTTGCCATTGAACTTGAGTGTTTCATTTATGTAGTCTGGTGTTTAGAGAAACGTGTTAGTGGGGAATAAAGCAAGAATATTATATGATGGCAGTATACCTTTTATTTTGGGTTAAGAAAATCAATTCACCTACAAATTTTTGCTATAATCAAACGCGAATTTATTTGACACCCTAAATGGTTGTCAAATAAACTCGCGTGGGTTGCCATATTGAACGAAAAAACATGTTTTCTTTCTTTAAAAACGGATCTCTCCGAACATATTGAAGGAAGCAAAATTTTCCGCAAGATAACATATGAGTCCAGTGGCCTTCCCGTAACGGGATCGGGATGTTTTAAACAAACAGGATTTGTCGAATAAAACCAAACGTGTAATGCGCCTAACTGCGTGTTTCCTGGACGGCGTCCAAAAGAAATTATTCAGGTGGTGTAATAAAACTGAGGCTGTAAATGGCAATGGGGTTGCCACGTGACACGATGGGGCAGTAAAACGTAAGAGAGGGCACTATTGAGGGTTCTTCCTTGTTTGGTAGAGTTTTGGCGTAAGGATACCATTAAATGCTCGTTTGCCGAAATGTCCTGTACTAATTTTGGTATCCCAACTTTTGTTAGTAAGTTTGCTGACTTTAATTAATGTTATTTAATCCATTTGTTTCTTGTGAATAGCTGCAATACTTTCCCTTTTTTAATAACTACAAGGTAAAAGTACAAGGCTTTAATTAGACGAGAAGCCACAACCGTTAATTAATTTTCATGAAACATGATATAAAAAAGATAACATTTCGTTACCTATTATTACTAGTAACGAAGCATTATTAATTATTCTTTACAAACTTCATAAAATGATTACTTTATAAATGTTGGCTGATTTGTTGTAAACATTTATTAGGTACCTATCAATTTCTTAATTTTCACATAAATATTTGATTGCCTGTCAATGCCTGGCAAAAAAATTGGAAATTGATAAAATATCGAGTTGCAATCAAACCAATAACCTTCACACCACTCCGTTTTATCCAATACTAGCATAATACTATTCTATGTATTCTTTTCACCAAGTTTATTTACACTATTTCACAACAACATTTTTCTTTTGACAGTCGACCATAGATCCCTTCCGTATTTAATAAATTACTCTTTGGTCCGCGCGCTCTATTGTTTGTCTATGGTTTCGACAAATAATTATTGAGCATCGCAGACGTCGGTCTACATAGGTCTACCTACATTTTACTATGTTTTATATTTGTATAATACTTACACATACTCTGACCCACCTTCTGTGTTTGTTATTTATATATTCTATTTTATTGTATTATTTAAGTATTTTCCGTTTCCGTAAGCGTGTCCGTGGCATCAACAGTTGGTCTTATCAGAATATCAGCGCAGCGCTATTTCCTTTTTTGGATATCGCTGCACATGCTGAGATAGGAGCCTTTTTGGTCTCGCACGGGGTTTTTATTTTTAATTTTGTTTAATTTCAAGCTGATTTCTCGTGTCTCCTGTGCAGGTCACAAATAAATACTTTTTCTTTCTTTCTTTCTTTCAATTATAACGTTTGGTACGATCTCAACTAGTTCTCAAATAGTTGCTCCTTACACTATTGGACATAACAAAAACTTTCTAAACTCAAGGTCCTAACAAAACCATTAAGTATGAAACTACCCCATTCGATTCAATTAAAGTTCACGGCTGCAAGTTCCAGTAATTAGGTTAAGAGACACCACGGCGTTCATGAATAGAAAAGGACTTCGCTGAAACATTCAGTAATTTCTCGTTACTTTGTATAGCTACTTACTCCCTACTCCCCCATACTAATGAGGCATTAGGAAACAAATAATTATAGATTACTAGCTGTTGCCCGTGACTTCGTCTGCGTAGCATTAGTACTATGAATAGCCTATTTTTTATAAAGCGCTATAATATTTATAAGTGTATGCGCCTTACTTGAGATATTATTAGTTCACCATATAAACTTCTAACCCCCTGTCCACCTCTAAAAGGAAGATTTTCGGGGAAAAACTATCCTATGTCCTTCCCAGGGTCTCAAACTGTCTCCTGTCCGCTGGTTAAGCGGTTTAAGCCTGAAAAGGTTGTACAGACAGACAGAGTTACTTTCGCATTTATAATATTAGAATGGATTTAATGGTGGTAAAGTGGGTTAACATTGAGTGAGTGGGTTAGAATTTGTGACTTTTTGGTGACATAACACAGCGATTAAAAGTTATTGGCTTAGTGTCAACAGCACGCCTGAATTTTAGGAAGCAGTAGGTAGAGGAAAATTCCTTTCCGCTGATAGATTGTAAATCTATACCAATATTAAAGAGGAAGGATTTTTGTTTTTGTTTGTACCGAATAGGCTCCGAAACTACTAGACCGAATTAAAAAAATCTTTCACCAATAGAAAGCTACATTATTCCTGAGTGACATAGGCTATTTTTAATCCCGACAACGGGTCCTGTGTGGTGGTCCACGGGAGCGAAGCCGTGGGGAACAGCTATCATAATTTTACCAGTTGTGTTTATAATACTAAATTCTCATCTTACAGGCTTTTGTCTTTAACCTGGTACAAATCAAGACTTCGCACTATAACTATATGGAGCAATTCGTATCTAAATCGAACTCCGTTTTAATAAACTCTCAATTCATAGCATGGCAACAATTTGGGTGGGGTGCATGAAAGGAGCCTTCCCGAGTGGCGTTAATCTCAATCGCATCGCGATTCCAAACGCCCGGCGCACCCTGGTCAGCTAGCACTCGGTAACGCAGAGTCTAGCTGACTAATACTTTCACCACGATGGTAAACTCAAAAGAAGAAGATTAATTTGGGATACAGAGGTATGGTATGTGTGACGTCAATATAAAATTAATTGACATTTCAACATTAATAATAATATCACCAATTAATTACCTACGACATAGGTACTATCGTTCATGAAAACATAATTATTAAAATCGTAATCGTTTGTATCGTTAATGAATAACGTAATTAAAATGTTCGTACTGTAACCCCCGATTTCTGAAGTAACAATTTTGAAAGTTGAGTATTTTTTTATGTTTTAAATTTTTACCTTATACAGGGTTTGACACGTTACTAACCCGAATTGCTGGAGTGCCCCAAGAACCCATGCACCTGCACTTTGGAGAACTTAAGCTCGACTCTGACGCCGCATTCAGCGTGCCCACTGTGTTCAAAATATTTAAAGAGTTTACTATCGACTCGAAAAGAAGACGAATCCCAAATACTCATTTCAGAAATCGACTGTAAGTATCTAAGCAAATCGAACACCAAATTAATATCATGACTCTCTGAATCGAGGGCTGATCGGTAATTACAGTTATAAAGCCTTAAATGGAGTCGGACAGCAATTATAGGCAGAGTACACAGTCAAACTGATTTGTTATTGGGGAAGTTTGTCGAACAATATTTGAATTACTCAATTGATTACACTCCAGGACTTCCAGTAGTGGTTAGACGGAAACAGGCAGAATTGTTTGCTAATATTTGCTGTACCTACAACTGGCTGGTGGCTGCGGTTTTAATTGGATATTATGGAAACTTCATAATGTATGCAGATCAAAATTATTGTCCCTGTCCATACAAACCTCTAAAATTGGTAAAGCAAGATAGAAAAACAAACTAATAAACATACAATCTTTTACATTTACAATATAATTAATATTAAAATTACGTATGGTATCTCATATTTAATTCACATAGGTAACAATAAATAGTTCTACGAAAAAGCGGGATCTTCATAGCCCTTGAAACCATTTCTATTGAATAAAAGGTACATAAATGCAAAGTGCGAATAAATATGCAGCCAGTATTGATCGTAACCTTTTGAAACGGAAACATCTGTTGGAAGTAGGTACATACGAACGAGTAGATATCTATTCCACTACATATATACTAATACATGTAGGTAAGTACCAAGTTTACGACGAGGCGCCGGAACCAGAGGAACTCGGCCATATGTCTCGACGACTATTCTCGTACAAGTACTCTCAATAACCGTAAAACGCGGCAATCAACACACTAGTTTCGTGAAAAAACATAATACAACTAGGTCTTCGTCGATTTCATTTTTTATGACGATACACTTACCTCGCTAAAAGCATAAAAATCGGTGAAGAGCGAGTCGGACTCGCCCCCCGCGGGTAGGAGTATAATTTGTCAATTTTCGTACTTTGGTAGGAGAATAATATGTCAATTTTCAATGTTATTTGAATTAATTGCAACCGCAAAAGAAAGATTATACCGATTTAAATCAAACAAAAATGTGTATTTTTACTAAGTATTCAATCATTTATAAACTTCTCCAAATTTCAAAGTCAAATGCATTAGTGTTTCTTGAAATATCTGGCTATGACAGACAGACGAAGTCACACCATATAGCCACGTCCTTTTTTACCACATTATCACGGCACCCTAAAAACGTACCTAGTTAATTTCCACGAACATTTTTTACGGCATAAATCAAACGTTATCAACGAAAACTAAACTAAAAAAGCCGCAAACTAGCTCTGAACAAAAAAGCGAGTAACAAAAAGCTTCAGTGAAAATATTAACATTGCTCGTTGAGCATGATATAGCGACACAAGGACAAAAGGTATTACATTATGTGTCGCTAGTGAAACTCGAGCAATAAATAAGAGCATTTATATTAGCGGAGCAATTTACGCGTCCAAAGTACAACTCATTGTTCAGAAAGACGGCAGCCGAGCGAGATAAGGGACTTGGCTTGAGGAGACTCGTCGCAATCTGAGACTCAAATCTAGCAGACGAGTCAGATTACGGTATACTACACCGCCTTCATCTTAAATATTGCTACGGCCAACGTCTTGCTACCTTTCAATTTTCAAATAACATCTTTGTTGATTTAAAAACGTACCTTCGTTTTCGTATTAGGAAAAATGCTTGTTTAGTAAATTGGCCAACAACTTTTGTTCAAATGTTCAAATCACGACTGTAATTCTGTTAGTCGTATAAAATGGCTATAAAACTAGGTTATGTACCTAATGTGTTAATTTGCTAACAAAACATTTCACTGACTTTACATTAATACAATTTACAAACACTTGCTGTTATTTACGTGTTGTTAAAATCAGAAAACATAAACCCATTGCAATTATGCAATTAAAGTTGTTTTAATCTGTGGACCGGCACGGGCACAGCTAATACCAGCAGTTACCAGGTGCCGGATAAAATAAAATAGACGTTTTATTCTTAGCGGAAACCCACTCCGATTGTGAGGCAATTCTTTGTAACAGAAAAGCTAGCTTTATAGTGGATTCATTTAATTCTAAATTTCTACCCTATTACCATTTTAAAAGGTTGATTTTTGTGTATTGGTTTTCAAAAGAAGAAGTCAAATGAATTCTTCTGTCTATTCCATTATATCTCAAAAAGGCTGGTTCTCAAAGGCAAAGCACGCTCTAGAAATGTTAAAAGAAAAATGAAGACGAAGACACCATGTAATGAGTTAAGAATTTTGTAAAAATATGTGAGGTGGTGTTACTCTGAGGCGAGTAGATGTAGGGTAGGTAAACGTAGTCGCTGCGCCGCGGCGCCGGCCGTATCGACCGCCGCCGCCTGTTGAATGCCGACGACCCCCTTCGCCACCCTACACACCCCAAGACCTTAACACCCCTTCCACTTTTCACGTGCTTAAAATAGAGGCGTGCAATGTCGATATTTCAAACAGTAGCCTGTCATAGGACACTGAGCATAAGTAATTCAACACAGAGAACATTTAATACGAGGGATGAATCCTTTTTTACGTTTGCACACGGTTTTATTTATATATCATTAAGGGTCCAGAAGGATTCTACTGCTAACAATATGTTAGATAGAGCTGTGAGGTTATAATTTCGTGTTATAGCATTTATTGTTTACTTAGGCACCGTTCAGGGGATGCTACCTTTCAGAAAGTTAATATTCAAATACAATACCTGTTAGTGGACAAAGCCTGAGTGTGCAGTGTCAGCTGGGGTGATTATATATAGACCGACAACTATAAATAAGTAACTTTAGTTAGGGCAATTAGATGAAACTACAAATGAGAAGGTAGCACGTAGTTAATTCATGATGAGGCACATATTAATAGAAATTCCATTTGTATAATATACAATTCTTGCCTCACTTTGACCTGGAGTATCAACAGAAAGTAGTTTTGAACTTGAATTAAAATCTAGGCCAATGTCATGTACACTTCAATGAGGAATTACATACAAAGTATGTTTTGCTGGAACGCGAAACTTCATACAAAACTTTTCAACAAGATAATAATCTTCTCCGACGAGTTCTTAAGAATGCGTGAGATTCTTGAGATACATCCTGTACTTGTAATGTTTCATAATATTTGTGAAATATTGAAAATATCAGACAAAAACCGGCCAAGTGCGAGTCGGACTCACGCACGAAGGGTTCCTTACCATTATCGCAAAAACGGCAAAAAACACGTTTGTTGTATGGGAGCCCCACTTAAATATTTATTTTATTCTGTTTTTAGTATTTGTTGTTATAGCGACAAAAAGATAAACATTATCTGTGAAATTTTCAACTGTCTAGCTATCACGGTTCATGAGATACAGCCTCCCGTTACAGGGTCCCGTTTTTACCCTTTGGGTACGGAACCCTAAAAATTTATGTAGGTAAGTAACACGTCAATATCTTACGCAGACATAAATTACTCTGGTAGGATAATAAAATAGAGTACCTACGCGTAGATACGAAATAATAACGTTACAAATGAAACGACCATTAAAAATTCATCGCTGTCTAGATACAGAATCTTCAGTAGCTTATTAAAATGTCTGACATGAAATAAAATGATCCAAAATAATTGCTGAATAGCAAATGTAGTGGGTTGAAAGATTAATGGACTGCTAAAATGTGCGTCTATCTATAATAACAGCTTTGAGCTTTTCTTTGCCTTGAATTAATAAGTTTCAGCCAGATAAGCTCTAACACCTAGTACAGACACTAAGATGAAAATTATTCATTCCCACCACCTTGCTTAAATAGATACCTATATATTTAGCTAAATAAACATAAGACAGAATATTGAAACCAAGACGGGGGTAATTAAATGGGAAAATTACAGATATGTGTGTTCAGAAAATCAATTAATAATAAGAACCCCTACAGAAAATTAATTTTGAAATCGTACATCAAGCACCGCACCTGGGTAATGGGCTCCGTAAATTTCTCGATTAAATTAAATTACTCAATGAAAATAAATTGGAAAAAAGTATCATTTCAAGACGTAGCAAGCTGTACAAACAAAATTGCTAAAAAACTTGATAGAAGACTCTAACGAACCGAATTCTGCAAAAAAAGAACTGGATTAGAGACTATTTTGGTACACAGAAACTTGTGCGACACCTATCCTCTATTATTAGAATCTCTAAAGCTTGTTAACAGCCAGTTTTCAGAGTTGTGAATTTGTAACAGCGCCATCTACCAGAATTTTCAATAATTGGATGGAAACTCTGACGTTCAGGGTTTCAGCTTAGGAAAAGCGTGCTAGTGTATTATTAGTGTTCTGGTAGATGGCGTTAGTGAGGCGAAGTTGAAACTGATTACATGACTCATAGGTTATCTACTTTTGTAAGGATGTAATACAAAGTTCTACGCTTTAATTAAACGCAGTGATTCATTGATAAAAAATCAAATGTTTTTATATATTCCCATTTTCTTTTACTTTATACTGGTACGAGACGGTTCATGAAAGTGAAAGGGCTTCGGAGAGGCCTTTGCCCAGTTGACAGCAAACGCTAAAAAGCTATTTTTGGTTTGAGTGAGACGATTTTCAACAACTTGGTGAAACTGGCGGGAATCCGGTGAATACGGGCAGGGCTGTCCAGCAGATGACACCTTTCGGTTGAATGATAATGAAGATACGATAAGGTCTAAATGAAGTAAATCGAAGCAGCGGGTGAAAAAGGTAAATTATAAATTACCTGAACATTATTACTACTGATACAGTTAAGCCTGTTTAAATTGAACTTAGCGAACTCTTCTAAAACTCCATTATTAGTAAACAAAGCCTGGAACGTGCTCGTTGCTTTAGGCAAATGTATTAGAACTGTTCATTAATATTATTACAACAACAACACAGGCGAACTTAATGAGTATTAAGTGAAGACCTAGGCCTCATATATAAACCAGATTTAAATCCTTGTGGCCCTTTTACTTATCACGCTAGCAGTATTATTTTGATAAAAGTTCTTAAATAAAGATTATCACTTTCGTGAGATATTAAATTAAATTAAAATTTATTTCAGGTACAACCACGGTCAAGTATAAATACGAAGTATACGCAGGTACACAATCATCATCTGCCTAGCATCTTTTCACCTGTATGGAGGTCGGCTTTCAGTCAAACTGGATATAGCTCAGACTAGAAAATATTTTATAAAAACTTTTTCACAAAATATAAACCGACTTCCAAAGCAAAACACTAAAAAGAGCACAAATAACTTTCGTTTCGGAATTCGGTGTCTTTAGTAGTTAACTCTCATTTTTTTGACGTTTTGTGACACCGACTTCCGAAACACGGTTGGCGCAGTGGTTGGCGCAGTGGTTGAGCGATTGACTGCTGCGCTGCGTGTCGCGGGTTCGATTCCCGCACGGAACAAATATTTGTATGATCTACAAATAGTTGTTCCGGCTCTGGGTGTTTGTGTATGTGAGTTTATATGTTTGTAAACGCACCCACGATACAGGAGAAATTCCTAGTGTGGGGCAACGTTTTTTAAAAAAAAAAAGAAAAAGAAAGAAAAAAAAAAAAAAGAAAAGAAACAAAAAAAACCTTTGTAAGACTTGTTCCCAGATTTCTGTCTGACACAAAAATGATTAGGGTACCCATATCCTAATATTTTTACGACTTTTCCGGGTCCACTCAACGTCCGGGTCAATTCAAATTGAAGTTGTCAAAAATGTCCTCAAGTTGAGGAAAATATTTGGAAGGAAAAACAAATGAATACGATTGAAAAAAAACGTGCACTGTTCCATCTTATACATGAAAAATTAAATGCTGTCCGTTGGTAAACGCATCTGTTGAGAACGGTTTTTTTGTTATGATTATAAGCGAAATTGAAAAAGTTGCACGGAAAAACTGGAAGTGATTTTTGTATAAACTCAGTTTGTACAGGCCAATGTCTGTCGTGTCGCTTAGTAACTATTAAAAAACCGGCCAAGTGCGAGTCGGACTCGCGCACGAAGGGTTCCGTACCATTATCGCAAAAAACCGCAAAAAAAATCACGTTTTTTGTATGGGAGCCCCACTTAAATATTTATTTTATCCTGTTTATAGTATTTGTTGTTATAGCGGCAACAGAAATACATCATCTGTGAAAATTTCAACTGTTTAGCTATCACGGTTCATGAGATACAGTCTGGTGACAGACGGACAGACAGACAGACAGACAGACAGAAAGACAGACAGACAGAGAGACAGACGGATCGCGGAGTCTTAGTAATAGGGTCCCGTTTTTACCCTTTGGGTACGGAACCCTAAAAATGGTGCTATTTTCTGGCAGCGTTATTATGATTTCATGTACATACATAAAATCATAGATAAAAATCAACAACCAATTGTAACAGCATTCGTGACTCCACAGTAAACTGACAATGTCTTTCAAATAACAGGAAGAAGACTTTGTATCTTTTACATTCGAATTTATACACAGCATAGAGTACAATGCCGTATTCTTAAGGTTTATTTTTAGTAGTCCTTGAACTGACTACAACTGTGGCTTTGCCGCGAAAGGAAGGCCAAGAAACATACTCGTAATCTGTAGAATATGACTGTCCTACCGTGATACAGGTTCGACTAGTACAGTGTGAATCGAATGCTACAGCCTAAATAACAATATCAGTGTAAGAAATAATTAGTAAGAAGTTAGTGCTTCAATACGTACTAAATAATTATCATTGTGACGTAAGTACTAAACGATCAACACTCATAAAATGTTCTAAAAGTGAGTAATATCACATTAACAGCTAGTATTTAAATATAACATCTATAGTCCTACTAATATTATAAAGAAAATTAAAAAAGTCAAAAACTTGACTGCTTAAAAATCGAACTAAAATGACGTAAACGTCATTGGGTTTTTGATTTTATTAATTAATTTTTTTTATTTACAACTTTTCAGTTATTTTTTTTAGAATTAGGTACATTTAAACATATAAGTGTTATATATTTTTGAAATCACCTCTTAAAACCCTTTATTTGTATACCCCACACGATGGATTAGGAAGAAAAAAAAAACCCCACAAAATGGCGCCTAAAATCCGCCATTTTTCTTTTCCAATTTTAATATAGCCAGTGACACTCGCAGGGATAAGACAAATCGATTGACGTAAGAATCATCAATCCGGCCAACGCGTTTGGTCTCTAGAACGCCACACAGAAACAAACATACATACATAGACTGATAAACACTTTACTCTCCTTCGGCAGTCGGGTAAAAACGAAAGATTGTGAGGATGGATAGATAGATGCATGTTTGTTATCCTCACGGAAAAACTACTGAACGGATTTTGATGAAACTTCACAATAATATAGCTTATACATAAGAATAACACAAAGGCTATACACACCACAAAATAACGACCTCCACACCACACCATTACTTCACAACTCATAATAATTTAGTTTAATTATTGTATGAATTTAGACATTTTGTAATAATTTCATAATAATGAATAATAATCGAATAATAATTTAATGTAAAAAAATTCAATATGTTAGAAATAATTAATAATAATCTAATCTAAGTATGTATATTTGAATTTAATTTAATAATACTATAATATAAAAATTGTAATAATAATCTAAGAATATATGAATTTAATCATTCTTTAATATAAATATTGTAATAATAATTTAAAAATGATATGTATGCTATTGTTTTCCGTGTACTTTACCAAAGGTTATACCAAAGGCCATAATTGTAATCAAATCGACTAATAATCATAGTTCTGTTGGGGGGCCTGGTAATCTGTGTTACAGGATTTCCTAGTGCGGATGCCAGTCTCCCACAAAGGATTTACCAAATAATATTGCACCATTATGTAATAGTTTAAGAAACCTTTGTGGAAGAGAATTAAATATTTTATTTATTTATTTATTATTATTTATAAAGATAGAAGAACAAATTAATTCCACGCGGGCGGAGCCGTGGGCATGATGTAGTAAAACATATATCCAACCTAATAGTGTAAGGTACAATTGTTTGTTTACATGTTCGTTACCTCTGAAAGTAGGTACCTACTGATACGATTCTGTTTTTTTTTTCACTAAAGGCACTACACTATTGCTGAATGACATTATAAGCTACTTTTTATACAGTCAAAAAGCATATTTCTTTTGGATTAGGTTAAGAGAAAACTAGTAGGTATATTATGAATATTATAGTCCGGGAGGCATATGCCCAGCAGTGGAATATAAATACGCCGAAATATAAAAACGATACTATCAAGGGGTTTGACCTCATCAATTGACTAATCACATGCGAGATGAAAGACGCGATGTGAATTTCCGTTTGTTTGATTGGTCGATTGATGGGTTCAAAACCCTTACCGAATTCGCATACGCAATTAGTATTCCAGCCTCCGTATCCCATGGGATAATTTGCGAATGTCACGCGAACAAAGCCGCTGGAAGAGACTAGTATGTTATAAACCTTAGTTAATTACCAATTTGTCTGTTTCATGATATTATAAAGGGTGCTCTGTAATAGTTAAGTGTGTTTGACGATGAAAGGAAACCACATAGGGTTTATGCAGTAGCAAGTCTTTATGTTCATTTATAAGCAGGAAATTGTGCCTTAATGCTGGCAGCGTTCTGGGCACTTTTCACGTTGACAGCGATGTGGACGAATTTTTTGACGCCCTATGACCCCTGCCCTTTTATACGCGTTCGTAGTTTAATTTAATTTTTATTTAAGTGTATTTATAGGTAGTTATTGTTAATTAAGTATTTTATATTATGTAAATTTTAGATTATTAATAAATCTTTCACAATAGCAGGAAATAATACCTTGATAATTACGTAGATTTAACCGTATCTATTGTCCTTTTCTCGGTACAGATATCAAATTGGTTGTAAAAGATAATGATACGTTGAATAAAACGACCTCCATTAACACAGATCCCAATTTATTCAATTAATTAAAAAAAACAAAAACCCGACTGCTTAAAAAGCGAACTAAAAAGACGTAAACAAGAAGAAAATCATGCTGTGCAGTCGGTGGATACATATTCGCGAGCTGGCTGACCAGAACCAGGTGTTTTTGATTTGCTTCTTGTTTACGTCTTTTTAGTTCGCTTTTTAAGCAGTCAGGTTTTTGTTTTTTTTGATTATTCGGGATTTTTGATTATTTTTATTAACTTTTTTTATTTACAACTTATTAGTATTTTTTTTTAAATTAGGTACATTTAAACATAGAAGTGATATATATTTTTGAAATCACCTCTTAATACCCTTTATTTTGATACCCCACACGATGGGTTTGGAAGAAAAAAAAGGTGTATTCACCCACAAAATGGCGCCCGAAAGCCGCCATCCTTTTCTTTACCCATTTTTATGTAGCCAGTGACACTCGCAGGGTTAAGACGAATCGATTGACGTATGAATCATCAAAATCGGCCAAAGCGTTTGTTCTCTAGAACGCCACATAGAAACAAACATGCATACATACATAGACTGATAAACACATTACGCTCATTCGGCAGTCGGATATTAAAATATCTGCGACACGGGACCAATGCCCATAAAAGTGCAATAATAAATAACTCAACATGTAGCGCACCGGTTATCTGCTACGACGCGTAGCCGAAGCGGCGTAGCATTGATATCAAAATCCTTTGCTACGGCGTAGCATCAGGGGATTTTTTTTAATCCTTCACGTTTCGTTTCTTTTCTTTCTTTCTTTTTATTATTCTAGACAATATGCTTTTTGCACAGTTACAAAACAATTTTTGATACTATAATTGTTTCATTATTTGTTCACTTTACCGAATCGCTCCAGAAACCACATACGGAGAGAATAAAAGCCATCCAAATAAACTATTACATTACTTAGAGGCAATCCGGCCTTGATTCCACAGTAGAGGAATTCGATCTCGTCTAATACTGTTCTACGTAGACATTTGCTGATGGCGGCGGCCCGCGTCAAAAAGATTACAGATAGGCGTGTGACGACCGGACCCACACTTTATATAAATTCATATCTAAGTATTACAAAAACTTTGCAGAAAAATAAGGTTAAAATAAAATAAAAACATATTTATTATTAAAACCGACCAGGTTTTAATCATACCTTCTTACTTACACACTGAAGGTTCTGTACTTGATCAAGGTTTTTCCAAAAAAACAACATCGTCACTAAAATTAATAAAAACCGGCCAAGTGCGAGTCGGACTCGCGCACGAAGGGTTCCGTACCATTATCGCAAAAAAAGGCAAAAAAAAAAAAGACTCGTTTCTTGTATGGGAGCCCCACTTAAATATTAATTTTATTGTTTTTAGTATTTCTTGTTATAGCGGCAACAAAAATACATCATCTGTGAAAATATCATCTGCCATAGCTATCACGGTTCATGAGATACAGCCTGGTGACAGACAGAAAGACAGAACGACAGACAGACAGACGGATCGCGGAGTCTTAGTAATAGGGTCCCGTTTTTACACTTTGGGTACGGAACCCTAAAAAGCATAATTTCAACCATTAGATTTTTACTGACCCGCTTAACTCTAACGGTTTATTAATAAGAGCTATGATACGATCATTGTGGACTAAAAGAAAACAATGTATGATATACATGTATGAGTACGGAACCCTAGAAACTGTTCACCTATTAATTTTTTTCACATTTTCTGGATAACTTTTTCTACAGCGATCTCGGATTAAACCAGAAGATATTCTAACAATAAAGTATTGAGTAAGTAAAGGATTTCAGTTACTAAACAATGTCGCCCGATAAGCTTTGAGTTTTAACAATGGTATGTAACCAAGGCTTTACAGGAATAAAGCCTTAGTGGTCTACAAAGAAGGGATTGCCAACTTATGACTACTTAAAGTGTATTCATTTTCAAATTAAATTAACGAAAATTGGCACGATTTAAGGTTGCTACAAGACTATGCTCGGAGTTTCCTTGCGTGATCGCATCAGAAATGAGGATATCCGCAGGAGAACCAAAGTTACCGATATAGCCCGAAGAATTGCGAAACATAAGTGGCAGTGGGCAGGGCACATTGCTCGCAGAACGGATGGCTGATGGAGCCGATAAGTTCTGGAATGGCGACCGCGAACCGGCAGACGATGCGGAAGGCTTCCCACTAGGTGGACCGGACTGGATACGAGAAGCACGGGATCGGTCAATGTGGTGACGCCTAGGGCCTATGTCCAGCAGTGGTCTTTTTTCGGCTGAAAAGAAGGTCGCAGCAAACGTAACGTATTTTATTCCGGACGGAACGGGACGATAAGTTTTAAAAAAATTGTTTTATAGTATACGAATGAGCATAGGTACGTCACGGGTACATGAACGGAACGGCGACGTGGCGTACATTAATATTTTGTATGAAACGAACTTATCGTCCCGTTCCGTCCGGAAAAAAAACACTACGTGTGCAGTGATCTTTAGACACTACAGGGACAACATGATATGTCAAGACTTCATCAGATATCTGTGTTTCATGATGTGTGCTCATAATTATGACGCACAAACTATTTACTACATGTTGAATGAAATATCACGAACTATGATATTGTTTACTTCATAAAAATAGCAAAAAATAACCAAACAGCCTTGTGCCGTAATTTCAATTCATTTAGCATTCTTATAAATAGTCTGTAAACTTTAGAAATTGACCCTCTTTCAACTTAGATACGTCTTAAAGTTTCCTTAGTTTATCCACAGAACATTCTACCTGTGTGATTTTCACTTATGTACCGAGTCATCGTCAGGTGGATTTACTCGTGATCGAAAATCACTTGCATAAAACTTTGCCCGCTCTGGATATATTTTGTCTCCCCTACATTTACTTTGAATTTGAAAGCATTTAGCGAAAAACTTCCTACTCGTAGGCTCAGACTGAATTTCAACGATGGCAATTTCACCGTGACATTCAACGTCAAGATTTGATTACGCTTTTACCTTCTTGTGTTGGTAGTAATAGTGCCATCAGGGGGGTGACCATAAGCTCTTAGAGCGGTATCAATTTGAGATCGAATAAGGGACAGATGTATCTGACTTGTATACATCTGTCACTTACTCGATATCAAATTGATACCGCTCTAAGAGCTTATGGTCACCCCCCTGTTAATAAAAAGCCTAGTGAGAATGAAACGATAACAATTTAGTTATTCGGGACTACAACTGTAGTTGATGCATGGCAATAACCTATTGGTGGACATCGGGAATAATCGACACACCGCACCGCACGGCTCACGCGTGGTTTGTCACTCACGGGCTTATAGAACAATACAAGTGCACTGCAGTGTCGTTGCAAAATCGTGTCTAGTGAACAAACGAACGGACGACAGACCGTCTGCAGTGTATCGTGTGTTAAAAATCATGACCGCAAATCGTGTCGTGCGGTGCCTCGTGAACAAACGATCTTACGGTAATAAATTGTACCTACGGTTGCTTCAAACACCTACCCTTTTCACTTTGAGGTACACCGACAATTTGTATGACACGACTCACGCTCTGGTATTTTGTGGTAGCTTACTCATCAATTCGTATTGTTTGGACAGGCATATGATGTACTATGTAAGTACCTCTGCGGCGAAAACTGGGAAATTGCCTGTCTTGCAGATTGACTACCTTAAACGTCAGTTTGTGATTTAACCGCCGTCCCAAAAAGGAACAGGTTTCTCAATTCGACCGTATATATGTATATTTTTTTTTTAATGTGTGTTCGCGGATAATTTCGTCGTTTATGAACCGATTTTGAGACCGACCAAATTTTTGTTTTGATTTATTCCAAGGGTATGATAAGGAAACTAGGATCTGATGATAGAAACCTAAAGAAATCGAGGGCACTCCTCAAATATTATAGGCATACATATAGCGATTTTGGTATTTTCATCAATAATGCAATCATTTGCACTCAGAAACTATCATTTGATGAAGTGGAACTGATGAAGAAGACCACAATGGCCACTGGAACTCCGAAATAAAACAATGTATCCTAGTCGTGTTTGGGCTTATTGGAATCGTCATGAGATGTTCTTTGGCTATAAATGATGGGCATGTTAATTGGTGGTACCTACCAAAACAAAAAGAAAATAAAAATACTTTTTAATAAAAAATGTTACCCATTGTTTTTCGTTATTTGACACCGACTTCGGAAAAGAAAGTTATTTTTCGCTTTCAAGTATTTTGTTTTGGAAGTCGGTTAGATTTTTGTTAAAAAGTTTTTTACTTCGCATCTCAGACAAATAGTATAATTTGTAGCACATCACATCATTAGCCTATTAATGATCCCACTACTGGGACACAGGCCTCCTCTCTGTGAGAGGGAATAAAAAATTGTAGCAACTAAATAAAAATTGGCATTGCATTAAGTTGTAAGTTTGCGTCGTAAAAATATGAAAGCACACAAGTAATCATAAAATAATGAAAATCATTGAAATATCATATTGAAAATAGGTGACTAAAATTGGCCCGCCCCTTCTCAAAGCCTTTCTTTTTTGCATAGTCCGTGGGAAGATTTAAGATATGAATTCCTCTATTAATAAGAAATGGGTTAATGACCCTGAAACCATATTTCTATAAACAGGCCAAACCACATGTGTGAAAAACGCAGCAGAAAAAGTTTGACAGCACAAAATGTGATGAATTAACTAAACAAACCCTTTTCACATTATAGTACTATTTTCAACTCCCCTAGGGCGAAACTTGAGACGCCCGTTTTTGTTCGCATTTACGTCGCTGTGAGAAGATTTCCCGGCCCATGATAATGTGACAATAATGTTTTGTTTTAAGGAGAAAATACGAACCTCCACATAAGTAATGACATTGTGATTCATACTTGTTTATATATTTTTATAGTCCTCGTCAAAAAGAAGAGGTCATTGGAACCACCTGATACCCTGTACTAGGCAAAATCTCCCCATGATTTCCAGCCGTTAATGCTTCACAAGTAATTGAAAATCATCATCATCATCATTTCAGCCGAAAAACGTCCACTGCTGGACATAGGCCTCCCCCAGGCGTCGCCACATTGAAAATATTGAAGATCAATAAAGGAAGTCACAAAATGCTACTATGTACTCACACAGGACAGTATTAATTAAGGATGCCATGCAGTCAATATTAAAACTTTTAGTTTAGTTGCTGAATGGCAAGCAACTCAATTTCGTTTCCAACTAAATACATAAGGTATTTTGTTAAAAAAAATCCGTTAACTTGAAATTGGCTTCGCTGTGCAATTGTGAACAGTCATTTTTGATCACAGTATGAAAAACCTAATCTTCTAAGAACGATATTACCTATCAACGAGTAAGTTGGATGCTGTAGAATATGCAACATGCTTCAAAAATGAGTTGAATGAATTACGCAAATGAATTTACTGGATAATTAATGTCAATCATATTTACTGGAAAAAACATACTTTGGATAATATCTTTACCAGCTTATATATAAGCTCATGTAAGTGACTTATCAATAAATAAAAGGAATTTCAAGAAACAATGATTTTTGTTGATTTCTAACGACGACCATCTCAGACTTGTTGTCGTGACTCAACAGTAACTTCTAATTAATTACCCAGTCTATAGGAACAACTCTAAAATCAGAAATAAATCAGCTCTACATTAACGTTCACATCATTCATGAAAATTTCTATAAATCATAATACACACACACACGTACTACTACGATACGTACAAATATCTTTGTAAATGTTTTGTCCTGAAATTATTTAAGTGGTGTACAATAAAGTATATAATAAATAAATTTATACAAAAAAATGGGCCCATCTCTTACTTTCATGATTGGTTCCTGTAAAACTTTCCCGTCTAGTAGGTACAATTTGTTCATATTTATGAGTATTTTCAGTACTTTCATTCACCCCCTGAAAGATTGCAATTATTTAAAAGTTATACGGTATTGCAGAACGTATTAGAAACAATGATAGATGCATACTTACTCTAATTATTTCATTCTTTTTTATTGTTTTTAAATATTGTTTGTTCCGTTTCCGAGAATGTGTCCGTCACAAGTGGGACTTATCAGAATATCAGCGCAGCGTTATTTTCTTTCGAATTACGCTGCACATGCTGAGATAGGAGCCTTTTTGGTCTCGCAAGGGCTTTTCATATTTTTATTATTTATTTGTAAACAAAACACAAAAACAACGTGATTTTGCTTATCTCGTGTCTCCTGTGCGGGTCACAAATAAATATTTTTCTTTTGTTTGCTTTCTTTCTTATATTTCTTTTTAGTCTTCCTGTATCACAACAGTCAATTCTAATTTGATTTGTTACAAAAGCATTCTCTCCATTCCTGTGCTCGTCACTATGTCAAACCAGTGCCAAATAATGTTCGAATCAAATTGTTCTGGCCTGGTCAGTGTTTACTTTAGCGAGTTTGTTGTTTGGAGAGCTGATCATAGTTATAAAACTAATTATAAAATTTACATATCGGTTTTATAAAGATGACAATCATAAAGGGCAGGGTAAAACTGCTACTCCAGTCAATAAATAAACTGTGTGTTTTATTCTTTATGAACTGTACAATTATTTCCTGTATCATAATTTTTACGCTGTTTTTGCCATCCTTGTCCGATAGTAGATAACTTGTGATAAATTAACCGTATGTTCTATGTGTTTCGGTTTCCATGTAAGTTTTATCCAGCATATTTTAGTAGGTACCCGTATTTTTTTTCTCAACACGTAAATCTGCTGGGGTAAACTAAAAAGAGCCTAGCCACAGGTGATTGATTGAATTTTTAGTCCAGAGGAGAAACAAGAACGCCTGATAAATAATAGAATTAAGTAGGGTTGGATTGGATCAGTATATCTTAGGTAAAGCTTATTGAGACTCTACTCTCAAACTTCGAAGATACTTATAGTAGACTAGGTTCTGCCAGTTGCTTAGCCCGCACGAGGTCCCAGTGCTACCAAAGAGAATTTGTTTCAAATAAATTACACTAGATGTCGCGATATGCATCAATATGATATTGATTTGTGTGTAAAATTAACATTTTCTAGAATTAATTATAAAAATTGTATGTTCTTGTTTAACCCATTCTCTTAAGCACAAAATTAAGGCATATTGGGTTCTTAATTTACATTTCAAAGACTATTTGAACGGATCATTTAAAATTGATTCCAATAGATGGCGCCGTTTTAAATTTCTGAGGCATGCCACTATTTTTTTTTATTTGTGTTGTTACATATTTTGGTACAATAAAACTGTAAAAACATGTAAAAATTGTTATAAAACAACTTGTCACTGTATTTAAACAAAAAAATAGTCACAAACTGAGAAAACCCTTTTACTTGCAAGTCGCTGCTAACACCATCTATAGCCGTGGAACGAAATCGAACATGATCGAAGTACTTCTTAAAATAATCAGCTTGTTCAGACGAAATACGCTTGTTACGCATGTGGCATCTGTATGCTTGTATTATATTATCTGTTCCCGCGTGAAAAATATCTTAAGGCGCCTCTCCGAGCAAAACGCCGCGCTAGTCGAATTTTGTGCAAAGTCAAAAGTCAAAGCACTTTATTTCAAGTAGGCCAGTTACTGGCACTTTTGAATTGTCAAAAGACAAAATAAAATATTACAAAATTATGGTGCTACAGTCCCAGTCACAAGACATAATAACTGTGAAAGTACCGTAGATGCCCATTCCACCAATGTGCAGCGGTGTAATTGTGTTGGTTGCTGATGAGGTGCTGGTAGCGTTGGTGCCAAGGAAGATTAAATAAAACGGCGGACTAGTAAACTCACATGTGTATTCAACCAGTGACACAGTAGGAAGGGAAGGGTGTTGCCACCGATCACAAAGATTTACATTTTTAATGTTGGTGTTGCAATACTAGAATACCCAACATGCTGCGGCCTCACAGAAATAGCAAGGAACCTACTTTTATTGTGAAAAGTTGCACTTTTTAAGTGCTATCTACTCTGTATTTAAAAATAAATATCAATTAATAAAAATACATTAAATTTCTACATAATGTTGATTCTAAAATGGTAGCACACTTTTTTTATAAAGAGGTATATGTGTCACTAATCTCCTTCCAACAAAACCATAAAAATATGAAATAATTATTGATAGCATGCATCTCTCGTAAAGTGTCCATTAATTATTTTTTATACTACTCGTAACACTAATGGATAGACAATTTGATAACGAACATTTTGTAAGTTTTATTTTTTTCAAAAGACCGATATTCGATTTTATAAAGATTTTATTCTAAAATCTGGGCGTATTCACTACCGTAATTCATACGCCACCAGTGCCGCTAGGCCAATAGGAATGCTCATATCTCATGCTGATTTTTTGGTCAGGGTACGGCCTTAAGTGATCATACTACATCTGTATGAAAAGTGCGTTCTGCCTTTGCTCTGCATAGGAACAGTTTCAGCATGGTATTGTAATGATTATACTACCAAGATATGTAGTATCCTGTGTTCTAATCTAGAATATGGTCTATCCAGCTGTATGCCAAGTTTCATCCAAATACATTCTTCTGTTAATGTGAGAAGGTAACATACATATAGATTGCTTTCGCATATAGCGTGATCGGAAAATTCGCGGACCCAATATTTGCAGCAATCTAAAAAGCGAAACATATTAGGTTACAAACTAACGAATCGAATTGGAAACACAACACTGCGTTTCAAAAAGCAAAGGACTGATGTAAATCCAGCCGCCAATCTGCAGTAAACCGAATACAACAAAGAGTGAATAGGGGAAAAGTTGCCACACTTTTTGAAATCACTTTATATCTCTCAGTATAAAAAGCTAACTAATTTATTTGTAAAACTGGCCGGTACTTTGGTTTTTGTCGACAAATTTATGAAAAGTAAAGAACCGTATCCTTAATATTTTCAGATTCTTGCGGACCTCTATATATTGGGACATCTCTTCCACATAGGCGATAGTTGCCTAATCCATGTAAATTACGTTAAGGATAGATATTTAGGACAGACCGACGCCTTCCCATGCAATCGCACAGTGACATGAAACACGGTCAACTTAGTGGTAGTTGGCGAATCTTTCGTAAAATAGCATGAGATTCATCCGTGACAATAGAGTAATTACAATCGGGGCAACTGTACCACTGGGGTGACTATCCTGGTTTTACCCTATAGACTAATAAAGCAACAACAAAAAATATTACAAACTAGCTTTTCTCGCGGCTTCGCTCCGAATGCCATATGAATCATGCATTGTTCGTAATATAAAATAGCTTAAAGTACTCAAATTTAGTGTAGCTTTCTACCAGCGAATGTTTATATTTTAGTCAGGCCTTTTACAGATCACTCCTTACAAATAAAGTAATAAACAATTTTACTTCTTTATTTATTTATGTACACACAAAAACACTTTACAGAGACAAGAAAGAATACATATTGAAGAGCACAAAGGTGCTGCTGATTTCATTAGAAATTCATCCAGCAGACTTGCGACAGGATCCTTTCCTGTCGCAAGTCCTTTCCTGTCGCAAGTCTGCTGGAAGAAATTTCTTTAGGTCACCTACGTAAAGTAAACCAACAATTCCCTACCAAACCGCACCCGCGTGGTGGATTATAGCCTAGTCCCTCTGACAGAGGGGAGGCCTGTGGCCCAACAGTGGGAACATTGTAAGCAGACTATGCTTATGGTAATTTACATAGATATTATTTGTAATGTAATTGCTCATTACATAAACACAATTAGGCCCGCTTGCGCACCCTTGGTTATCTTGTTAACTCCGACTTAGTTGCTAACACTGCCAATTATGTATGAGGTATTTGTTATTTCACCTTGTGTAAGCAATCATCTCTAAGTTAAGATTTTGGCGTTAGTGGAGCTTATCAAAATAAAGGCCATGCAAAAGTTAATTCAAAAATCGTCAAACAATAAAATTAAGTTTGCCGGATTGTGACAAGAAAAGCAATAGCACTACAGTGATAAGAATTCTAAATAACTTCGATGATTTACGAGAACGAATGTCTCGATGCGATGGGCCCAGAATAGAAATGAAGAATGGAAAGAAAAATATCCGAAATACCGAAATACTGATGCTGAATAACAACCGAGTTTAATTGTGAAAAAAATATGTATTATGTGCCTTTTTTTGGAAGACATCCAGCCTTATTGAGTATAGAAGGCTCGTAAATAAGTAAGCTTTTTCTTATTTGACTTACTGAAATGAAAATCGATTCAGTACTAATACTTATTAGATAACATGACATATGGAACTGAAACGAGGTCGCTCAGATGGCGTTAAGTCACCCAAAGGGCAATGGAGAGAGCTAAGCTCGGAGTTTCCTTGCGTGATCGTATCAGCTATGAAAATATCCGTAGAAGAATCTATGTTGCCGACATAAGCCGAATAATTGCGAAACTTAAGTGGCAGTCGGCAAGGCACATTGCTCGCAGAACGGATGGTTGCTGGAGCCGAAAAGTTCTGGAGTGGCGACCGCGTACCGGAAGACGTTGCTTTAGTAGGCCTCCCACTAGGTGGACCGATGACCTTATTAAGATTGTGGGAATTATGTGGATGCGAGACGCACGCCTATGTTCAACAGTCCACTGCTGTGTCTTTCAGCTAAAATGATGAGGCTATTGTAGCGGCACTAACGCAGCCACTTACGAACTAGCAAACTAGCAAAGTTTTCGGCGCGATTTGAACGTATACAACAGTCCGACAACAACCATTGGGTAGTTGCCCGGACCAGATACAACAACCGTCTGGTCGGAGGATCCTCCCTTTTCTATGGAGGGTGTGGGGACACTCTGTTCCACCTGCCCCCAAACTATTAAGAATATTGTTTACCTGTCTTCCCCTCAGTCCCTTGATTAAAACTTAATCTCTATTAACATAACTACACAAACAGAAACATGTTTCATAACACGCTTCCAAAAAAATAAACATTAAATACCTCGAAACCTTCCTAGATTACGTTATTACATTCTAAAATCAGACAAAAACAACTCTGTTTTACATTAAAATGTTTATACAATTTTTGAAAATATGTTTATCAAAAAGTAAACAGTGAATCATAAAGCCATCGATCCATCATGCACTGACTGCAGTAATAAACAAACAGAACCACGGAGTAATGACTGTGGGCTTTGAACGTATTTTTAGTCGCCTACAAATGTAACTGTTGTGCACATCTGAGGACTACTGGGCGAATCCGCAAACTTCAATATCCATTGCGTGATTTACATGTTTGAGAAATAATACGACAGGCTCGTAATGAGCAGTGTAGTTTCCGACCAGCTGTGACTCTATACACAAAGCTACGCCAATTTTATTTGATATTATTTTAGAGGCCCATGAACACGGTATGGAGGACTACTGGGTGAAAACGCAAACTTAAGTATCCGTTGCGTGATTTAAGTGTTTGAGAAAGTAGAAGATGGGTTCGTGGGAGCTGTAAGGTGCAAATGCAAGATGCATCTGAACATTAAGGATTGTCAATGTAATGTATGCAGAAACTTACAGTAAAACGCAAGAATCTCAGTGAGTGCTCAACGGGCATGCATCTAAATAAAAATGCACTTTTCCCGACTCCACACCACATCAAAGTGAACAATAAATAAAAACGTATGTATAAAATGTCATCTATGCTCTTCTATAAGATTGACATACTCTCAGATATAGTTCGCGTTCAAAGTGCAAATATGCAAGCCTACTTATGCGACAACATAGTAAACAGCTAAACTATTTAGAAAAAAACATATAGGTGCGTTGCGTGCACCGTACACAAGCAGTGTACGTTGTTGTACATTTCCCACCAGCTGTGACTCTAAACACAAAGCTACTCCTATTTCATCTTGTTTATAAAACGCTCCCATTTCGCACTTCGTGGCAATGAAACCAGTTATGATGCCGTAACTCCAAGTTGTTTTCACAGAGTTTAATTATTCAGCGGTACCAATATCCTGTGTATTTGAACTCAACATTTGTCAGGTCGTGCCCTCTTGAAATACGAAATGTTTTCCTTTGTCAAAGTATTTATGAGACCCTGATTTCATAGAGTGATAACCGCACAATAGAAAATATGTCCGGATAAAACATATTATATTTATTGCTAGAAGGTTGAAGATGGATATCAGTGGAAAAATCCATTCAGAAAATGGTTTCATGATAATAATTTCGTCCGTATAATATGTTTTTTTGTAAGTCATGGCATTTACTCGTAACATTGAATGAAATAGTTCCATTTTATGGATAAGTAAATTGATGGGCTAAAGTCACATAAAAACGAAATTAATTCTGATACTTTACCACGCACCTGTAAAGTTTGCCCACAATTTTGAAATCTAGACAACTAGATGCAGAGCAATAATTTTATACCACGATCAACTATTGATCAATTTATTATTATAGTTGCAACAGGCAGCTAAGCGTTTGTGGACTACGAGAAAGCCTTTCCTAATTCGATCGAGATTTGGGCTGTACTGAAGTCTCTCCAACGGCGGTGCCAAATCGACTACCGGTACATCGTAGTGTTGAAGTGTTTTTTACAAAAACGCCACCATGTCAGTTCGACTTCAGGATCAGGCCTCGGAACCTATCATTCTGCAGCTGAAACTGTTCACCGCTGCACTGGAGGATGTCTTCAGGGTTCTAGGTTGGAGAGGGCAAGCATCAATGTCAATGGCTGGTACATCACTCACCTTTGGTTTGCAAACGATATAGTGGTCATGGCTAAAACCATGGAGGAGGACTTCAGTACAATGCTGGATGACTACAGTAGAGATGCCGAAAGAGTGGATCTTAAGATGAACATGGACAAAACCAAGGTGATGTTGAATGCCCATGTTACACCCACTCCTATCAAGGTCGGAAACTCTATACTCGAAGTTGTGGACGACTATATCTACCTGGGACAAACCATCCACTTGGGTAGGGCCAACTTCGAAAAAGAGGTCAACCGTTGAATCCGACTCGGCTGAGCAGCGTTCGGGAAGTTGCGCGGTATTTTCTCGTCCAACTTACCACAGTGTCTGAAGACGAAAGTCTATGACCAGTGTGTGTTGCCAGTGATGACATATGGCTCTGAGACGTAGTCGCTCACACTGGGCATTATCAGAAAGGTTAAAGTCACTCAAAGGGCAATGCGTGATCGAATCAAAAATCAAGAGATCCGCAAGAGAACCAGGGTTACCGACATAGCCCGAAAAATTGCAAACTTAAGTGGCAGTGGGCAGGGCACATTGCTCGCAGAACGGAATGTCGATGGGGTGAAAAGTTCTAGATGGCGACCGCGAACCGGAAGACGTTGCGTTGGAAGACCTCACACTAGGCGGACCGATGACCTGGTGAAGGTTGCGGGGATCTGCTGCATGCGAGACGCACGGGACCGGCCACGCTTGGGAGAGGCCTATGTCCAGCAGTGGACGTCTTTCGGCTGATAAGATGAGTTAGATTAGTTTGCATAGCTGGGACAAATGCGGTATTTCCCATTATTGTTTAGATAGTTTGCGATCTGCTCACATCTACCACAGAAATTATTAATACTAGCGTACATCTACACAAACAAAAAAAATATATGTGTGATTTTTCCGTAGCATCTCATATAAAAGTACCTCATTTGTCCCAGCCGATTCTCACCGGGTTCTTAGTTTAAGAGCCACATTATTAAGAGTACAATTTAACTTGATTAAAACACTTAACGACCTTTTAACATTATCCTCGGGCTCTTTTCACTTATTGGATCATCCAATTATTTCAATTAAAAAGTTAATTCACACATACATTTAAATGTCTTTGTGCGAGTATATACCTCCATTAATACGCTGTAACAGTAAGTTTCTTACCTGTTATATTTACATAAGAAAAATCTTGAACTGATTTTTATCCTGAAAATCTTTCTCTCTCATTTTTATAACTAACTTCACCTAGTTCAAAACTACGATAAAGTAAATCAGGGTAAGTTGAGAAAATCAAGATGGAAAAAGTAATTATTTTCTCTGTCACTTATCCCGACCAGCTTGCAAAAATTAATAAAAGTATTACTATGTTTCTAAGTGCAATTAGCCGATAAAAGAAGAAGCTGCATATAACACAATACATTATACTATTCCTATATACATACCTAATGTCCGCACGTGACAGAGTAATTAAGTAGCAATTAGACTTTTTGCAAAGTGAAATATGCATTTTATTTAACCCCTTTTACACTTGCCCTTCTCATTGAAAAAAGATTTGCCGTTGGGCCCAAAATTCATCACATAGGTATACAGATTACGCGCAAAACAAAATAACATTTGACCCTTATAATCTGTGAGCTGTCCTGGCCCAAATTCAATGAAAGAGCGATTTATATACGTACAATACTTAAGTATATCGCTATATAGAGTTAACGCTAATTTGACCCCGCTTAGGTTGACCAAATAAACTTTATTTGTGAGATAAACTTTCTGCAAATACTCGTAGATGGCGTAGATTCTACCTAAGTTTTAGAAGTCGCTGAAAGTCTGATATTAAAGTAATTGTTTCACATTTAATCTTTACTTAATGATTTCAACTTTCAATAAAAAAACAAGTTAATAAAACAAATATTTGACAAAATAATCACACCTCTATACTAATACTAATTATTAGTATAATAATATTATAAAGAGGAAAGATTTGTATTTTTGTATGTAACGAATAAGCTTAAATACTACTGGACCGATTTTAAAATTCTTTCACAACTGGGAAGCTACAAGCTACACTATCCCCGGGTGATAAAGGCTACTTTTTATCCCTGCGGGAACATATTCCCGCGTAGTTGTAACTAACTAAATACGCGGGTGAAACCGCGAGGCGTCCGCTGGTATATATTATAAAGGCGAAAGTTTGCGAGTGTGTATGTTTGTTACTTCATCACGCTCAAACGGCTGAACAGATCTGGATGAAATATGGCATAGAGATAGATTATAGTCAGGAATAGGATACTTTTTATCCCGGGAATATGTTCCCTCGGTATAACTTTCGACTTTCACGAGGGCGAAGCCGCGCGCTGGCAGAAGCTAGACCTTCGATAAAAAAATATTCTACCAACATTAAATTCAATTTTGCATCCATTGAATATTAAAGGATTTTAAATGCGATGCTCTTAAAATATTACAAAGCTGGAAAAATAACATTTTTTTTTGATAGACGGCAGATTGATTTAAAAAAATGTTTTGTAAAAACTAGGGTAGGCGTAGAAATTATAAACAAACTGTATAAACGCAATCGCTTATATTTCCTTGATTTTACAAATTATAATGACCCTCATGCAAAGGTGCAATACGTTTTTATATGGCTGGCTGGCTGGCTGGCGGCGACTGTCACACCCCTCCACTTAGGCTCCGTGGTAGGATGTAACGTCATGGCAATGGCGGCTGGCTGGCAATTTAGTGGCGACATCTTTGGCAGGCGTTACAATTTAATTCTTGTAAATCTGACTGAACAAAAAATCTTTTTCTTGACCCTAGGTGACACAAAAATGAATTTAGTTGAGATATTTTTAGTGAGCTGAGGTTGTCTCAGTTTAGTGCTTTCTTATTGGTGATATCTCTAGCAGTAAAGCGACTCGTAAACTTGTCGCTACTGAGCTTGATTACATTCAGTTGGGCTCTCCAAAAGATAGTGTATCCATCTGCCTAATAACATTTTAAGACCCCGAGCGTCTCTTTGAGGAAGTGTCGAGACACGTGGAACGTGACAATGAACTGATGTGGCAGTAAAATAAAATGAACCTTACGTAAAGTGGAATGCAAAGACGTTAAGGTCGTTACACATGACAGTTGCAACGGTGGCGAGTATTCGGTTGCGAATGTGAAACGCGTCAAATTCGCGTCGGCGACGCTTTGCTTCTACGAAATTGATGCTATCTACAAACTCTGACAGAGAAGCAAAGGCTCGATTCTGTTTTGTTTCGACAACAATGACATCAATACAATGGCATTACGTAACTCTCTCTCGACCAATGTTCTCCCATTTCGTTGTGATGTTTGCGGTTTTCACAAAAGTTGGTGTGGAAGGCCTCTTAGAAGGTAGGTTTACGCGTGGCTCGTAACGACCTGTGAGTAATGACCGAGGAATACGAATAAAGGGGGTGATGGAGCAGCGTGGTACTATGCACCAAAGTTACACCACACGTAGGTAAGTACGTAACAGCAGTAAAATGAATTTAGAGTAACCCACCGCGACGTAGCGCTAAAAGGTTGTACTTAAATATAATTCTAAAAGCTGAAACGAGTGAGGTGATTTATTAACAATGGTGAAAAAGTTTACAGGGAAAACGTTTTATTATATCTGGGAATACGGTTTTTCAATATTTATAAGGAAAGATTTAGTAGAGTACTACTTTTACTACACGTGGCAACAATTTAATGTCTATGTAAGTGGTGTAAGAACTTATCAAGAATTAAGTAGGTATTGGGCAAGTCTTTCTTTATCGTATCGACGGCACGTTCTTAATTATGTTAGCCCAATATGTTGCTAGTGTTCATCAGTTACTTAGAAACGGTAGGTATCGGCAGAAGTATTTATCGCTATATACTTCTCTAGACTAAGCTCACCATAGGTATAATATACTAGCTACATGTACAGGGTGTCTTTGATACCAACACGAAAATGAGTACCATGGATTCAGTAAATGATTCTGGATCCTCTAGCGTTGGATTTTCGAGTCTGTTTGTTTCTAAAATTTTAAATAAAATCTGCTGAATCCATGGTGTATAGCTACTTGTACACGTTTACCTAAGTTACAGGCATGTGAATTTTCGTCCTAAGTTTGTATACCACTTAAACACCACCTGATCTATTTATCTATTAAGTTACATAGAGTCAAAGTTTAAATTTTACTGACAAAAGCTGTCAAAAATGGTAAACAATTCTCCTTCCTGAATTTACACGAAATTTCCAATCTGGTGAAACTTGTTACTTCACAAACACTAAAATCAAATACGGGATAGGGTGTTGTTAACCACACAGCAGTGAGGTTGGACCGTAAACTACAATATTGGTTCCTAAATGTTTTTGCTAACACACTTAGTATTAATTTGAAGAGCTTTTAAGCTGTTCGTTTGCCTTAGTTATGTCTAAAGTCAGTTTATAGAGGTTGAACTTAAATTAACTAGCGCAAGTCCGCAGAATTACTAATGGGAATCCACACCCTGTCAAGGTCCTTGAGCCTTTTATCAGCTGTCAGTTACCTATTTTATCTTATCTTCTTGTTCTTTTACTTGTCTCATGTTTTGGTGAAGGTTTTTTATAGTCTATTGACTCGCGCTTGACCACTATCTCACCTGATGGAAAGCGATGATGTGGTCGACGGTGAAGCATGCTTTCCTAGAAAAAGTTATTCACTCTTGACTTAAAGATCCCAAGATTGTAGAGTCTGGCAAACGAAAGTAGAGACTGAAAAAACGCGAAATAAATATCAGCATTGCAACCCTAAAAACTAGTATGAAATACCTGGAATAACCTAATTTGATACTTTAGAATTATTCATATTACTTCGTCTGAATAAAATTACTTTAGGTAGGTCGTTAGGTAGGTAATACTTAAGATATATCCATCTGAATAAAAAAAGCAACAGTATTCTAAAATAATTTTGGTTTATAAGTTTTAAACTGTCATGGTCACTAACATTAACATTAAAAGCGGGATATTGACCCGCAATGACTTTCAGTTTATCCGTGATCATGGTGCTTGCAACAGCACCGAAATATCGGGAACTCGCAACAAACAGTAAACATGGTATATATCCCGCTTTTAATGTTAATGTTGGTTTATTCACTATTAATCAAAATCGGAATCTAAGACTTCCATGTGAAAAGACTCATAAGAGTCACAGGAATCATTGTTTTCTATATTAATAGTTAAACTTTATACATTGCACCCACGATACAGGAGAAATTCCTAGTGTGGGGCAACGTTTTTTAAAAAAAAGAAAGAAAGAAAGAAATAGAGAAAAAGTTTTTACAAAAAGATAAATAGTGATTACGAATTAAAACAAAGTATCAACTTTGACATTAGTATAGCATTGCCATATAAAAAGTTTGCAAATAAATCGAGTGTCTTTCGTTTGCCAGACTCTAGGTATCGGGAAACAGACTCCGGCAGGGTAGATTGCGGGCATTTGCGGGCTGCGAGATGCACGGGATCGGCGGCCACTTGGGGAAGGCCTATGTTCAGCAGTGGACGTCTATCAGCTGAAATGATGATGATGATCAAGTTTTGTTTTATTTTATTCTTGTAGGTACTATTTTAATTTTTTTTACTTTTTTCCAGGAAATTTGTAATGTGCCACTAAGTTTGTGGAAAGATGATATCTTGTCATAAACAGAAGAATTTCCTAGTCACCTCGTAAAATACGGATATTATACATATAAACCTTGCTATATACCCAAACCATCACATATATGTATATATAACTTAACATACATGCCAGGTTTTGTAACCCCAAACCAGAGAATGGCGACCCTTATGGAGTCAAAGAGTCACAAACGAAGCCATTTATGAGTTTGGTGAAGTACTTTCTACGGCGTGTATTGTGATTGGTTCACGTTTTAGCCGTATCAGTCTCATGCTGTAGATTTGAGTAAATTTTCTTTTTTTGTTCAGACAAAAAGGTTAATGCCTCGAAATATCATTCTTCTCACATCATTATTGTTGTATTTTTTATTATAAAGGAAAAAACGTGTTTCATATGGTTTGTTATTTAATGAAGTTAAGGTAACCTAATTACATGAAAAGAGAAGAATTTTGAATAAATATATTTACTGACAATATGAAGCCAGTATTATTACAACAATTATATTGACTTACCTACCGAAAAAATTTTGTAACCTAAAATTTAAGCTTAGCGTGAAAAGTTTAACCAAAACCATTGTTTACTTCACCTAACACTAGCTGAGCTAAATTCAGTTCAAACAAAACCTAGGCTTATGATAACTTTTAATAGGTACCTAAACTCAAAATCATGCTAAACATATGTAACAGAATATTTATAATCACTAACTTCTAAACCTAACTACGTACATTATACAAAATCATTTTTTAATGTTACTCATACTATGAAAATGAAAAATTCAAGACGCTGTGAGATTTATATCATTAAAATATTTATGGGTGAACTTTCCAATAAATCACAACGCGATGCTATAAAAATGTAATTCAAAATGTGTTATTCTACATTACATCTGCCAATTTACTTTAAAACAAATCAGTAAATCTTTATTCCATATTTCACTTAAGGCGGGCCGCATACGTACGTTTTCCGCGTTCGATTTCCGAATTCGTTTTCCGTATTCGGAAACCCGAATGCACCGTACGCTAATAAAATACATTGACTGCCACCATTTTTTTTCGAACGGTACACTTTCCGTAAGTACGTTTTGAATGCCAGCCCGTGCGTTCGTGAAAATTCCGAACAGGAAAAAACTAACGTCTGCGCTAGATTCACGGAATTCCGAATCTGTATTCCGTATTCGGAAATCGAATGCAGAAAACGTGCGTATGCGGCCAGCCTGCGTTCGCCATTATTTCTTGTATTTGTATACCTACCTCCTTAAAATATAATAATCTGAAGTGATTTAGACGGGTTCCCAAAGGTCATCAATCATATCATTCAATTCATTCTTCGCTAGAGAGACCCCAGAGTTGTCATCGAAACGCACTTTGTTATATTCGCCAAAAGGGTAGATTTGATTACCCATCATATACATACATACGTAGATGGTTATGTTGTTAAAGCGATGTATAGAATCGGAGAACGGGGACATGCTATCGTACCTTCGTATTTACACATGACTAGGTATAGAACTTTAATGCCACCAGCTATTGCCTTTACAATTCTGCCGAGCAATTTTCAACTCTATTTTTTCAAATCAAAGTAGAAACTTCGTTAACTTAACAATAATACAATCGAAGAAAAATATTAGCTATGCGAATGGATTTGAGTTAGACATGTTCTAGATCGAGGTACGTGTAGTACCTATCTGAGCCAGAAAGCATGCTTTATTTTACGCCATAGATATTTTCAGGTGTTTATTAAAATATAGAGGTACTCCAGATTAGATCCCTTTGTTTGTTTGAATGTTATTTTGCGAGTAAAACTATGTGCAGCAGCAATGACTTAAAAAATCAATTAAAATTATCGAATGCAAAAGCCAAAGGTCCACCACTTGAAAGCCCAAATTACAGGGACAGCTCTTAAGCCGAGGGTTCTGAGGAGGCTTTTCCCATTTTTAACAAGTTATGGAGCGTTAATAACCTTTTTCCATAGCACGTTGTTTTAACGTAATTCTTTGAAGACACGAAGATAAAGGAAATGTTATAATGGCGATAGAATTTATGTATGTACGTGTCTCGTAAAATTCTATCAAGATGAGGCATATTTTAAAATTCCTCTGAGATATTGGGATTGGTATAACAATATTATGTCATTACAACCTTCTTAAGTTTGTTCTTATAGTTATATCTACCTACGTAACTTATTATTTTATGAACTGAAAACAAATACAGAGTGTAAGGTGCAACAAGCGACATATTTTAATGGAGTAATTATGAAAATAAAGCAGTTTTTACCAACCATAGTACCTACCTAAATTTGAAACACAAAAAAACATCAGATCCCTACATTTTGATTAAACTTCGTAGGGGACAGTCCTGATTGACATTTCATTTTTATGAGTTCTAACTCACTCCTTTATGAATCTTTTTTTAGCATTTTGAAGAGGATCATTTAGTTTTTCACAAGGTTTAGTAGTCAAAACTTTTCGGTTTGCTGTTATCCACTGATATCCTTGTTGATATTTTGTTTACCTCTTCGTATCCATCTTTGAAATATAACGTACAATAAATGTGTAATGCATTTCAGAATATCTTTCAACGCAAGCTGTAAAGTCAACAAAAGGAAACGGTGCTCCATTTTCTTGAAATATGCGGATAGCATTATCACCTGTCGGTGTTACAAACATTTCTACAAGCAATACTGGAAATATAAGAAATACTAATGTACCTGCCTTGATATTATTAACTACATACGATGTTTCCTTCACAACATTAGGCAACGATGTTCCCGATTCCGTTGTGATCTTTTTGTTCTGTTTGTACATTTATATTTCTCTAAAGATCATTCATAGTTTGTTAGTCAGTCATTAGCTCAAATTTATAATCAAAATATAATTAAAACTTGCTTTTGCTGCCATTTTTTTTTTTCAATGCTCTTGGCGATAGTATAGCTTCTTATCACTGAAACAATTTTCGTAATCGAACTATCAGAGTATTTCCAAAGATTTCCCTGAACAAAACTATTAATAAACAAATGAATCTATACGAGTATACATACCTCTTTATAATATTAGTTTGGATATATTATAAAGCACATTGTATTGGAGAGATTTTCATTTCCTATTTATCACTGGACCATCCATAGGGCACCCTATCCGTCCTCAAAATTGGGTCTCCTAAATTCCAACTCTATCAAATAGGTGAAAAATCGATCTAAATATTCGAGAGACATTCAATCGTAGCGTGAAACTGACTGAAACCGATTCGAAAGGAATTGGAAAACCATAAAACCACGGCTTTTTACCCGACTGCGTGGCAGCAATGATAGGGTTTGGTTTTTTACACGTATCTATCATCTTTTAATTTTTTATTTAAAATAATAAAAACTTTATTTTCTACGGTAACTCTTTTCATCTTTTTAGTTCGCTTTTATGCAAAGTCAAAGTACCTTTATTGTGAGACAGCGGTTACAGAGTTGTTATTGAGTTATTTTTGTGTGCATTTACACTGCTCCACCATGTTAGGCATACAAAAGTTTGAAAAAAAAAAATTGTTGTAGTCGGGTTTTTACTTTGAAATCCCTTAGATTTTAATGCGATATCTATTAATATAAATACCCAGCATTACAGACTACATGGCTCATTTTAAAATAGGTTGACCTACATAATATGACGCCATTTTGCTTATTACATCTGTCACCAACAGATATGTTTGTGTCAACGTGAGGCTGCACTAAAAGCTTAGCAGATGATTCACTATACGTATTCACGTATTAACAATTGGTACAAAAGCCGATAGCTTTGGCGGATTTGTGCTACTATTCCATATTGGAGCACATGCTGTTTGTTATATGTATTAGGAAAAATGAAGTAAACATTGATTTACGAGTATTGTGTGTAGAACTGTAGACAGATTTTACAGGTCCGTTCTGATGTTTTTTTTTTGGTTGGTTTAGCAATGAATTCCCATAGAAAAAAAAAGTGGTTCTTGCAAACTTTGTCGTACTAGTAACAAAATAGAGTTTTGCTATTTGCTTCTTCTTCTTTTCGAGTCGATGGGAAACTTCATAATTTTTGGGCCCAGTAGGTGGCCACCCCGATTGCGGCGTCAGTGGCGAGCATTAGGTCTTCCAAAGTGCTGGAGTATGGGCACTTGGGACACTTCAGCATGTGTGCCATATCTTGCAAAGGGGCACCGCACTCACACTGGGTATCAGACGGGTCTATATAGCGGCCTTTGCTAATTAGTTTGAAAGAAAAAGTGTTTAATTGTCAAAAAGTCACACACACAACACACATACATATATTCTAATAATTAAAGTTTGATTTGATTTAAAGTTACAAAATTTATTTGGTTAAAGAAATAACCAAAGGTTTTGTAACTTTACATTTTTATTTTTTTTCAGTATAGTATAAAAATATTTTAATTTCAATGAAAAAGGAAAAAAGTATCTAATAAAACCTGAGTGCTACATGGGCATGAATTTTAGATAGCGAATACTACAGGGAAGTTTTAATAGAAGCATGTACATCGAAAAAATGGATATTTGAGTGTGATGTATAACAAACAAACATAAAAGTTTTATAACAAAACAACTACAGTAAAACGGAGTGAATTAAAACAATACTTTGATAGGGCTTTTCACTTGAATACCATAATGTTGCAAGCATATTATTATAATATAATTGCTAACAAAGTATTGTTGTTATATCAATTAGTTAAAAAATGGAGTGTAAATAAACTAAAAATCCCTAAAGTTTTGTTCCAATTCAACCCTATATTCTTATTCATCCTGTATATAGCTAACTAACTGAAACGCAAAACACAGTTTAAACGTACGGAACGGAACGTGAAAAGCTAATATTAGGGAACGCAATCTGATTGTTTAGTTTTACAAATACGCAAAGCTAACACAGCTTTGCATATTTTCAAGAAGATAATGTCTTATTTAAATTCCGAACACGACATGAGACGGTGGGGTAACGGGGGGTACCCCACCCCCTTGTTAATCACTACATTGCCCACAGTAATTGTTTTATGGCATGTGGCAATCAAGAACCATGTATATACGTCTATGTATGACACTGTATAGTGATGTCCCTGTTACAACGCAGGGATTGCAAATTACAGGTTCGTATCGGTTGGCAGACCTTAGTACGTTTATTAAGTAATTTAACATTTTGAATTAATTAAATCGTAAAGTTTATTTTGGGTTATATTCACGAAACTATGTGAAGGGTTAAAATAAATTGACTTTTAGAAGGTTGGGATTCTGGATCTAACAATAACAGTGGGGAATGCTTTATACCGCAATGTTTGGCCAAAGAAAATATGATTCGTCAGCAGACCCTGGGGTTATTTGAGCTCGGTTATAGTAATAGGCTCCTCCCCATTAGAACTTCAAACCATCAAAGGCGAGAGATTCTACTTATCGCCTCGGGCTGCAAATATATGAGACATTTCTTCCATTTAAGTCAGTTATATCTTTAACTTCAATCTTTCTACTAAAATCTTTTTTCGGTGACAATTCATTATTCAAACCTTTTCACCGCATTTATTACGGATCTTAGAGAACCTTTTGAAAAGCCGACTCAATGAAGGTGAGAATCGGTCTCAAAACCAATTTAATATTCGTATTCCAATTTCCTTTATTATTGTTATCTGTAATAGGAAAGTTAACTATGAAATTCAGACTTACATTATAACTTTTTCATTTACACAAGAATGTCTTTATTTAGGTAAGAGATACCAACCTAATATGGAAAAGTGTTTTCAAATAAATGGGTAGGGTAGGTCTTTGATAAATAATATAATGGATCCTACATTGAACTTAAATTAAATTGACAAAATGCGTGTGCACTGTATATATACATCTGCTTACCCTTCCGGGTAACACAGGTGTGATATTAAAATACATAAAATCCACGATGTCATTATTAGATAAAACTAGCTTCTGTCAGCGACTTCGCCTGCGTGAAAATGTTGTATCATCCTAAGGGAACATTATAACCTATTATCATCTTAAGGGAACATTATAGCCTATGTGTTATTCCAGACTTAATCTTTCTCTATGCCAAGTTTCATCCAGATCCATTCAGCTGTTCTGGCGTGATTGAGTAATAAATATACATTCACACACACATCCATCCATCCAAACTTTCACATTTATAATATTAGAAAGATTGAGTTATTAATAATGCTGTTTAGTCTTTTAACACTGTTATTAAACAGTTTCCACACGAGAAAACCAAGTTTATATATGCATACGATTAAGTTGGTCGCCATGACAACAAGGAAAACATTATTAACGGCTTGATCATCCTCAATTTATTGCTTAATTAAACGTAGGCACTTAACTTTTTCAGATTATCGGAAACTGTCTCTAGAGGCAAAGGTTGACGGCCGACAATATTGCTCTTCAGCGAAGGTTCAAACGGACTAGCGAAGTTAATCGATGAACCGGCAAGTGACTTAGGCGGTAATTAATTACATAGATAAACACGGTTAGTTGAGTTAAACACGGTTTAAATTGCGTTTAGCGTGTTACTTAACGAAGTTTTACTCTTGAGGATTGGTTCGTTACCTACTTGTACCTAATTTGTGGTGCTTTTTTGTAAGCGTCTCTCTCTCCGATTTGGGTACCCCAGATAGGGTAGGGTCCCCAAAGTAAAACTGAGTAAAACTGAGCAAAACTGAGTATCTTTTTGGAAATTCGTAAAAGTAGCTCCAGAGTCCAATTTTTGCATCATAGATACAAACATCAGGCACTATATAACTAAACGAAACAACACTTATATATAAGACGAAACACGATACAGAAATTCAAAAATAGCTTGTTTGTTTGTCTATGGTTTTGACAAATAATTATTGAGCATCGCGGACGTCGGTCTACATAGGTCTACCTATATTTTAATATGTTTTATATTTGTATAATACTTACACATACTCTGACCCACCTTCTGTGTTTATTTTATTTGTTTGTTATTTATATATTCTATTTTATTGTATTATTTAAGTATTTCCCGTTTCCGTAAGTGTGTCCGTGGCATCAACAGTTGGTCTTATGAGAATAACAGCGCAGCGTTATTTCCATTTTTGGATATCGCTGCACATGCTGAGATAGGAGCCTTTTTGGTTTCGCACGGGGTTTTTATTTTTAATTTTGTTTAATTTTAAGCTGATTTCTCGTGTCTCCTGTGCGGGTCACAAATAAATACTTTTTCTTTCTTTCTTTTTATTAAGTTTACGGCTGCAAAATAAATGTATGTTAATATTTACTATGATTCTAAAATTATGGATGTTGCCGAAACACGCTTTAGATCGTGTCACGGCCTTAAATGGCAAAACAAGTGTAATATACACTTCTGCACACCCCTTCGGGATATAAAAGCGCTGGTATACGATAGTATAATTTGCAAAGTACGTCCCTCAGGTGAATTTAATAATTATTTCATCGTTAATAATATGGTTATAATATAAATATGGTTCTTTGGGATGTTTCCCAAAAGAGCTGTAATGGAATAAGTAACAATAACTTTGGTAACACACATGGGTACCTCCCGTCATTTTTTTGCTCTTTAATCAAGCTCTTTTGAATGTATATTTGTAACGATTTTTTGTTATAGATGTCTATAACAAGCAACAGACAGACTAGATATTTTGTAGATATACGAAAATAATTGGACGTGAGTTAGATTTGCATCAAGATAATAAATATAATAAAGAATATAAAGCCATCAGTGTTTAATCTATTACCTCTTACAATATTTATACGTGTCGTGTTTCAAACGTTCACGTACCAACAGTAAGATCAAAGGAAACCACGGTTGTTTCATCCGTATATCACTTTGGAGCCGTAATATAATATCCTTCATTTATTTATTCGTTTACCCTCGCACTGGAAACCCTTACAGCAATTATACCAATAAAGCTCAAACTATAAAGTCCAGGTTTCCTCACGATGTTTTGCTTCACCGCTGTCAGCAATGTCCAAGGTAAACTTAGAAATTACCTATACATATATTGAAAAAGTCACATTAGCCATCATTTCAGCCGAAAGACGTCCACTGCTTGACATAGACCTCCCTCAGGCGCCGCCACATTGACCGATCCCTTACGTCTCGCATCCAACGCATACCCGCAATTTCAGCCAGGTAATCGGTCCACCTAGTGGAAAGCCTTCCAACGTACCATCTTCCGGTTCGCGGTCGCCATTCCAGAACTTAACGGCCCCATTGGCCATCCATTCTGCGAGCAATGTGCCCTGCCCACTGTCACCTAAGTTTCGAAATTCTTCGGGCTATGTCGATAACTTTGGTTCTCCTGCAGATATCCTCATTTCTGATGCGGTCACGCTAGTAAACTCCGAGCATAGCCCTCACCATTGCCTTTTGGGTGACTTTAAGCTTTCTGATAAGGCCCATTGTGAGCGACCACATTAGTATATACCACTGGGCATCATCATCATGATATCTTAAGAGAATCTATATCTACCTTTATCGCACAACCAAACCATTATAACATGACTACTGTATTGTATATTTTCCACAGGGTTAGTCAGGTTGTGTGCACAATGTGCATTTTTCGCAATTTCAGACAAAAATAAACCATCATACTTGGTACAGTAGAGCAATACCGTTTGGCGACAGAAACTTTCAAAAGTGCCACGAATGCTTCCGAAGTATCGCGAGGAGAAAACTACAAAATCAGTAGGTTCTGTACGTTGTAATTCACCGATAAAGATTAGCAAACATGCTTATGTTCACACGTGAAGAAAATTCGAAATTCAACCCTAAAATGCCGAAGACATCTTAGTTAGCAAAGTGTTAATTTAGCGCTTAGTCGCTTAGTAACCCGGGCGGCGCTGAAATGCAGTCAGCTTTCTTGGCAACGCCTCCGAGCTCCTTGACTTTTAAGTAAGGCTAAGTTGAGGCTATTATTGTACACTAGCACGACGCTGACGAACGGTTTTGATCACGAACATCTTTATGTATCACATCACATCACGCATCATCAGCCTATTAATGTTCCCACTGCTGGGACACAGACCTCCTCTTTGTGAGAGGGAATGATAGATAGATAGATAAATCATTTATTTAGTGCACACAAAAGACACAACACAACACACAAAATTTAATGGACCGTAATCCACCACGCGGGCCCAGTGCGGGTTGGTGGATGTCACATGTCTTCGAATTTTTGGTTCTAGGACATGCCGGTTTCCTCACGATGTTTTCCTTCACCGTTTTGAGAGCAGTGGTGATGAAATAATTTACACAAAGTAAAGCGCCTATCTGGGCTCGTGCCCACGACCTGCAACTTGTTAGTCGCGGCCGATACCACTGGGCCGCCACTGCCCACTATATGTATACATCTACATATATACTCGTACACACATACAAATAAAGTTGAAGTGTCAGCTTTTTGCTAAATGCATATCAATCAAATCAAATATTTTTATTGACAAATAAATTGTTTACACCAAAATAATTGAAGCCCTGACTTCTGACCTACGCAAAAACCTGTGTTACAGAAGTCAGTCCCATTGTTGACGCTTGTTTACAATATTAGTGACAAAATAAATATATTAAAATCATGCTCAAACTAAGATTAAAATTAAAAAAAAATGAATTTAAATCTGAAAAAAGTGAAGTCATCAATGTTTACACGGTACTTACATCATTTTATTTTTGTCTTTCTGTCTGATTGTACCGGCTAATCTCCGAAACTGCTGGTCATGATTTTGATGGAACTTTCGCTGCCAGATAGCTAATGATATAAAGTAGTAACCTAGGCTTAGAGTTACGGTTACAAAAAATCCCTTAAATTATGAGCAAAAACCTGGTATTTACGTGTTTGACGCGGACGAGTTCGCAGGCAACGTCTAGTCAAAAATAAATCGTTTTAAAACTCACCACATATTATTATGGAAAAGTTACGAAGAAAACTTTTACTCGAATATAATTCGATATCTAGCAACGTGTCTGGAGGGCAATACCTTGAACGTCTCAGACTATTAAAATTCAAATATAATTTCAACTTGTTTTATATTCAAAGTATCGTCGACAAAATGAAAAATCAAATTTTGTATCAGATCATAAATTCTCAATCCTAGAAAATCTCACGCAACATTTATCGCAAATACGAGTAACAGTCAAAATATATTAATAAAGTGATTTATAGGGTACTTAATCTACTTGTCATAATATAAAAAAAACACTTAGGTAAAGCATCGATATGATGACCTAGATTTAGGTCGTATAATATAATTATAGCATGTAGCCACAACATTACGCTACGCAACGCGTTGCATAAATTGAAATTATGTATCTTTCCGCAAAGCAATTAGTAGCAGTAAGCCACTCTCATTTATCGACCAAAAATAGTGTTAATTTATTTTAATAATTAATAGTATGTATTTAGTGGACTGCGCTTTAGGAGTGAGTGCATCTCAGTTAACTAAGGGGAAATTACAGAAACTGTCCATGCAAACAGCAAACTAAATCGGCAAGCAATGCTATTTATGTTCAATCGGCAATTTATGTAGAAAGTTGCAGCGCGCCACGTCGCTAAAGGGGCACCATTTTCAGGACGACAACTTATCATCTACTTAGTGGTGGTTCAGTGGTAACTAACAGCCTACACGACAGCAGATGCTAGGTTTGAACCCAGATAGGTGCTTTGTGCAATTAACTGCAATACCAGTGCTCCTAAAACGGTGAGGTGGAAACATTGTGAGGAAATCAGCACAGATCCATAAAATCGAAGATAACAATGGCATCTACCAACCCGCACTGGGCCTGCTTAGTGGATAACGGCCTGTTCTGCCACCTAACACATCATCGCTAACTATCAGGTAATAGTTGTGAAAGTAGAAACTATCAATTAAGAAACTTTCTGGCGGGAACGTGATGGCGTCTATGTTGCTTTTCTGTTTTATTGCCCTAAAATTGTGTTAAATTGAATATTAATAGTGTGATAGTGGTGTTTTTTATTCTAATAATATCAGTGAACGTGCATGAGTGTGGGCAACTAAAACACAGCGGTAGAACATGAGTTTGTTCATGTTGTCGACAAAACTCCGTAGAAGCTCCCATTAAAGTTACCGCTAATTATTATTATTAGTCCCATTAATTTTACTGGGGCCTAACTAGGAACTAGGACATTGGACTAAAAACTAAAAGAACTAGGACTTCTAAACGTGACACTGGCTAAATGCACAAACAGTGCGAAACCAAAAAAAAGAGAAACTATCTCACAGAGCCCTCTTTGTACATCTAAAATGTTTGCATTTCTGGGCGTTAGACCCCCGGCCTAAACAATGCGAACGGTTATGCTACACTGCTACAGTATTATGATTGTTAAACTGTGTTTATACTATCTGCTTCCATACCAAGTAAGTTAACACTGCTTACCTTCTACATGACTGCGGTGCAACCGGCCAGCTCCGCCGGGAGCGCAGCACCAGCGCCACCCGCGGCATGGACCCGTGAACGTTGCTCATCTGCGGCGCAGACGTGCGCTTGCGACTCCACCCGCGACGACTGTTGTTCGCGCCCCACAGGTGCGATGTGCCGTGCTCTGTAAATAGAATAAGGTTAGTTCATTTATAATGGCAATGGCTATTGGTTTTGTTCACATGCAAAGTTTAAACCTCTCGTTCGATTTCCTAAGGCTTGGAGTTTCGACACAATATATACCAATTCTCTTGTTCACCACATTTTTGGGTCGGAATACCGTCAATATTACGTCAGGGACAGGAAAAAAATGCTTACATATATAAAAACTTGTTCACAGAGTTCTGTGACAGGAGAATCCGGCCAGTATGCTCTACGAACACACAACACTGACGGGACCTTGGCCCTGAAATGTATGAATACGCCTTTACTAATGTAACTGTTTTGCTATGCTTTAGATGCAGCTAGTGCAAGAAAAGGACGGCAATGCGTTTAATAAAAATAAAAACGTTTGAATTTTAAATTAAGAGGATGATTCGTGGTGTGTGCTCAGATGATAGGCGCTTGTTTAAGAGGAAATATGGGTAGAGAGCGCCGACTGAATTTCCTTAGTAAAAAGTCATAATTCGAGGTTTGGCTCTCGTCTCTTTCCAATATTGGACCAATTTGAAAGATATTCCGTAAACTGAAAATTAAAGATATATACTATGTCCCTATGTTTTCCTTTTTAACCGACTTTCGAAAAAGGAGGAGGTTCTATGTTCGACTTCTTGTATGTCTTTTTTTTTATGTGTGTTCACCGATATCTCCGTCAATTGTGAACCGATTTTGAAAATTCTTTTTAGTTTGAAAGAGTACGTTTCGAAATTGGTTCCATTTTAATTTGATGAAGATCTGATAAAGAACTTCGAAGATATACAACAGAATTCTTCAATAAATAACGGCAAATCTCTCGGAACGGCTGCAGTCGTATGTCTGTTTATTGTTTATACAATTTCATAAAATAACATCACGCCAGTACGCTCTTAAGAGGTAAGCAGATCTCTCACTTGATCGGTTTTGTTCAAGTTTCATGATATTTGGGTAATCGATTCTGGCGTTATAGGAAACTTACTAAACAACCTGCCTATTAGTTAGGTAAAACTAAAAAGTGAAAAATAAAAAACCTTTTTACAAAAAAATAGTACCGACTTCCAAATAAGAAAACTACAAAGTGCAAAATAACTTTATTTTTGGAAGTCGGTGTCCATAACGCAAAAAATGGTACCTACGAAAGACACCGACTTCCAAAAATAAAGTTATTTTTCACTTTGTAGTTTTCTTATTTGGAAGTCTGTATTTTTTTGTAAAAAAGTTTTTTTTTGATGATACATTATATTTAGAAGCACTAGAGCCCTCAAAAAATGCTCAAAATTGCGCTGTCAACAGAGGCTTAGTTTACAAATTTGATAAATGTACATAAAAAAAGGAATACATAGGGACATAGTATATATCTTACTTTACCAGTTTACGGAATATCTTTTAAATTGGTCTAATATTAGAGGAGGAAAGAGACGAGAGCCAAACCTCGAATTATGACTTTTTACTAAGGAAATTCAGTCGGCGCTCTCTGCCCATATTTCCTCTTAAAGTCGACAGATAAGTTGGAAGTGACAAGTATGTCTGAGTTTGTATGAAAGAAAGAAAGAAAACTAGTAAGTATAGTCCAGTAATATAACTGCAATTAGAAGATAATCTGCGAAAAAAACCTAGTTAAGTACTTTCGTTGTTCTTATATTGCCTGAAAAGTCCATAAAATCCCATAGGAGCAAAAAAAAGGACTGTCAAAAGGCCTAAAAATCAGTTTTTTGCTTAATTCTTATAAACTTTTGGTATTACTGCAATTTGTGCTAGGGCAAGCTTAATCCTTATTAAATTGTGTCCAAAAATAGTCCTACGCTAAAGCCCATTAGATTACAAATAAAAAAAAATATTGTTTCTTTTAATTTTTAACAAGAGAAAATTGTAATATTGATTTTTTTTTTGTACTAATCCTGTGCATAAAGGAGTTTAGGCTAGTCAAATTATGTTTTTAAGCTCAATTATGTTTTTACAGCCCATATTTCTTTTTGATCTAATGGGATTTTTAAGGACTTTTGTGGCAATATTACTAATACCATAATGAACATAATGCCGGTCAAAGTACTTAACTATGGTTTTTTTGGCAGCTAATGTCTTTATTTCCTGGGTTAATAGTTCAATGTTGCTCTTGCTTGTTCAACAGCTCTACTGCCCTTTATTTATTGTTCAAACAATATTAACGTTAAAAAAGTTTACTATAGTAACTGCAAAACAAAAAGATACTATATGTCATTATTCTCTTATCTTCGAGAAAAATCAATAAGTGTTACAAAGGAAATGAAATTTAAAGCTTTTTCAAGGTTTAGTTAGTAGTTAACTGGATTGCCGTTGGAGTGTTAGTAGTTCTCAGAAACAGCCCGGAGTTGGAAACTAGATCCAGGAATAGCATTAAGCTTGTATCTCGGTTAATGGAACCGAATACCGTCTTTGGGGAAATAGTTTTGTAGCTTACCAGTAAATAATGTCAGTACTTACTAACATGGGACTGACTTAGTGACAATATATAATAGGCACATAAAATACATAAATCTATACTTAATATTATAAAGAGGAAAGATTTTTTTGTTTTTTTTTTTGTACCGAATGGGCTCCGAAACTACTGGACCGATTTAAAAAAATATTTCACCATTAGAAAGCTACATTATTTCTGAGTGACATTATAGGCTATTTTTTAATCCCGATAACGGGACCTGTGGGGTGGTCCACGGGAGCGAAGCCGCGGGGTACAGCTAGTATATAATAAACATAAAATCATGCCTGCATTCTCCGCAGGAGTAGTCAATGGTAAATTACCTCCATCCCGCATTTCATTAGTTATATAATTATAATATTTAATAAAGTTTCATGTAATTCAAGCCTTACCAGGACAAAATCCCCAATTTCGGACTGTTATAAAGAAATGTTTAATATTAAAATGTTTAAAATACGGAGAGTACATTTTTCGAAAAAATGATTTTCCGATAAATATAATTTCCGTGCGTTTTACATGAACTAATGCCAAGTTAATGATTTTGTCTCTTTTTTTCAATAAATGATTAGTTACTAGCACCACCAACTCATATTTTATGATAGAAATGGCCCACGATTAATCTGTACAGTACTCGACAAACTCGATAACAACCGACGCTTTGAGACGTCCGTTGTACGAAGTAATTACGAAGCTACTTCAACCACAACTGATTGAGCCCTACATTTAATACAGGTTCAGACTTCTTGTTCCAATTAGAAATAGAAACCTTACCTTTGATCAAATTTAGGGATAAGTTCATTGACTTGTTTATGTAAGTTTTTTTGTTTTATACGGAGTCTGCTGGTGGGTGGTGCAAAGATAGTGGTGTTGCACCGTAAGGCTAATCTTTAGCTGTAGATTATCCTATTTGGTTTTTATATTATTTTTAATCGTATTTTATGATATCTGATGACGATTCTTTTGCCTCTGCTAATGATTCCTTCTGCTCAACCGCTAATGCAAGTTTTAGTTCCCTGACTGACAGCCCTGGTGACATTCTGAATCATCAAACTATATTGCTTCCGCTGAGTATCTTTTTCTGGAGGTTTATGTCAAAGGTGTCAAGACCTTACTTGGTGTTGTCTACTGTCCGCCCGCCGTTGACTACTTTTCCAACTTCGAATTAGCACTGGAATCTGTAGGGTCAGATTATGCACACTGTATAATCATGGGTGATTTCAACACTGACTTGTCCCGACCAACCCTTCGTTCCCGTAAACTCCTTCATATTATTGAATCCGTCAGCCTTCATGTCCTTGCTCTGCAACCTACTCACTTCAATGTCTTGGGTTGACACTTGGCTAGACTTGATTCTTACGTCCACTCCTTCCCTTGTTTCCTCTCATGGTCAGTTTCCTGCACCTGGCTTTTCCAATCACGATCTCATTTTCCTCTCCTACACCCTAAAACCACCTAAACATCCTCCCAAAGTTCTGCATGTGCGTTGTTTTGCCCGCATGGATGCTGAGAAACTGCGCCAGGATGCGTCGGAACTGGATTGGGAAAGCCTTGCTGCGGCTGCGACTGTAGATGAAAAGCTGGGCTTTTTTAATCGGACGGTTCTTGCTCTCTACGACAAAAACGCTCCTGTCAAGAGGGTTAAAATTAAGCGTCCACCTGCTCCTTGGATGACGACAGGGGTTTGTATGGCGATGAGGCGCAGGGATCGGGCTTTTCAAAAATTTAGAAGGGATCGCTGTGTTGAAAACAGGAATCTTTTCAAAGCTGCAAGAAATCGGTGTACCCAGGTGATACGCCATGCTAAACGCCGCCATATTCTCGAAAACATATCTTCTTCTTCGCCTGCCGATATCTGGAAATTCCTTGGAACTCTCGGTATCGGTAGGCCACTTCATTTGAATTTCCCGAAGACTATCGGCCTGGATGATATCAATCGTCACTTCACAACAGCCTGTCTTTTGGATTCCCAAATGTTATCTCAGACGGTTGATTTCTTTACTAACCTACCTGGTCCTATTATAGAACAGTTCCACTTTTCTCCGGTCACCTTGGATGAAACCAGAAAGATCATCCTGTTCATAAAATCCAAGGCTATGGGATTTGATGAGATCAGTCGTTACAAGGTCTTCTTGATCCTCGACTTTCTTCTCCCACCGATTACCCATATCATCAACTTTTCCCTCGATTCCGGTCAATTTACATCCCTGTGGCGTATGGCCTATGTACGTCCATTTCCCAAAATTACAAATCCCTCCCTATCTAATAATTTTCGACCAATTTCCATTCTCCCTTTCCTATCCAAAGTGCTCGAGGCCTGCGTCCACAAGCAGTTTTCAGGGTTTGTTCATCGGAATAACCTTGTTAGCGCATTCCAGTCTAGATTCAGACCGGGGCACAGTACTACCTCTGCTCTCCTTAAAGTGACTGGCGACATTGGAAAAGCGATGGAGGATATCAAAGTTACTGTTTTGGTGTTAATTGATTTCTCCAATGCCTTTAATGCCGTCAATCACGATATTCTCCTTTCTATCTTTTCCCATCTTATGGTTTCTTCCGAGGCTCTGGAATGGTTCTCTTCCTATCTTCCCGGGACGACAGCAGTCGGTACGCATTGATGAGATTTCGTCGAGTTGGTGAGACCTGGCTGCTGGTGTTCAGCAAGGCGGTATTCTTTCTACATTGTTATTCTCCATTTTCATAAATTTTATAACTCACTGTCTTCGGTGTTCGTATCATTTTTATGCCGATGACCTTCAAATTTATGCAGCTGCGCGGGTAGAGAGTTTGTCGGAAGCTATAGGCGATGTGAACCGGGACTTGGAGGCTGTCAAGGATTGGTCTGATAGATTTGGAGTGTCTGTAAACCTCTCAAAATGTCAGGCCATTGTGATTGGAAGCTCGCGCATGATGGGTTGACTGGGGATTAGCTCTCTTCCTCCTATAATTTTTAATGGTACTGTAACCCCCATCAGCCCTAGTGTATAAGATCTTGGTCTACATCTTGACTCGAAGCTTAGCTGACAAAGTCAGGTTTCTAGTGTCAGTCAAAGAGTCAACGGGACCTTGCGTTGCCTGTATCGTCTGAGAAACTTTTTGCCTTCAAAAACGAAGACTATGCTGACTTTAATCTTTCCTTTAATCGACTGTGGTGGCGTGTGCTATTTTGACCTGAACGCGGTATTCCTCGATAAGCTGAATAGAAGACTCCTAAACAATTGCATCCGGTTCATATTCAACTTCCGGAAATATGACCATGTGTCGAGCTGCAGATCTGAGCTCAAATGGATGCCAGTTCAGCAGAGGAGAAATTAGCGGGCCTTGACCACGCTTTTCTCTCTTCTCAACTCTCCTACTCCTCCTTCTTATCTCATACCTCACTTTCAATATCTGTGTACTTCACACTCTAGGAATCTGCGTTCATCTAACAATCTTCTCTTGCTTTGTCCGTCCCATACTTCTGATTTTATTCATTCTTCCTTTCACATTCCAGTCCATTCTTCTCTGGAATGCGCTTCCTCTCGATATCAGGAAGGCCAACAGTCAGTATGCATTTAAGCGGAAGTTACGGAATTATTTTCTCCACGATTAGATTAGATTACGAAAGTAATCTAAATCAATAAAACGCTTTTCTATTACTTAATATATATGTATATATATATATTGATGGTATTAATTATAGTAAATATATAAGTATGTTTATTTTAGCTATATATATCTACTATTGTAATCAATATACTTAATACTATATACTTAATACATTTTGACATTTTGACTATCGCCTTCGCTGACAACGAATGCTATTTCTATAGAGCCTCAGACAAGCCATGATAAGAAACCTTCACCAAACCCGACAGTATCAGTGTTTGATTGAACATTCACTAACCAAATGAATGGAAGCCTGGAAAACTAAGCATATCATCTGGGGACTGAGATATGCCCTTTGTTAAAGCTGATGGTACAAACATAATAAAAGGCGGTAAATATCTATCGTTCAATTTGGCCAATGAAGTATTTAACAAAACTGTTCAATACAATTAACGTTTTTAAATGCCAATCGTTCTTGAGTCATAAAAATTAGTGCTTCTCCTTCTATTTTCAGATCTTATTTTATAGTTTAAGTAGACAATACAATGCTGGTCTACCTAATGGCAACTGGTTACCACCATCTATAATATCGGTACCAGGGATAACAAAAAAATAATTGAAAAGCTAACGACACTTGTTTTTTCATGCTACATAATTTATTTAGTAGTAGGCACGCCTCGAGTAGTAAACACGTAATTATGGCAAAAACACACCGATTCAAACATTCCTTGTTTGACGACACTACTTTCCACCTCGCTGCTTCCCTAAGTCTTGGCGCTCCATGTTGTACTCCTCATCTTTGTCACTGTGGCGAAGTTGTCAACAGCCTCGGTCACCACGGTCTTTCATGCAGCCGAAGTGCGGGTCGCATAGCGCGTCACGGAAACTTAAAAGACATCATCCGACGTGCTCTCGTCACCGTTGGCGTTCCAGCCGTATTGGAACCCTATGGCCTGGCACGCGACGATGGCAAAAGACCAGACGGGATGTATTTGTTTCCATGGAAGATGGGTAGGCCTTTAGTGTGGGACGCTACTTGTGTCGATATTTTTGCGCCATCCCATCTTCCTAGCTCGTCGTGCTGTGCTGGCACTGCCGCTGCGGCTGCAGAGAACCTCAAGCGGCGGATATAATAACCTCATCGGTAATTATATTTTCGAGCCGTTTGGGGTTGAAACTCTTGGTCCGTGGGGTCCGAGTGCTCACGCTTTGTTTAAAGATCTTTCCAAACGCCTACACTGAAAAAAATGTTAGGTTGGATTTAACAGATTTTGCGTAAATGTAACCAAAGTTTGCGGTTGATTTCGGTCCTATCACGAATTTTGGTTGATTTTACCAAACACATTAAGTTGATGTTGTACCAAATTTATTTGGTAGATTACACCTATATTTTGTACGTTCATTACCAAAGTAATTTAGTAACATTTCTCACCAAAGTACTTTAGTATAATGTTTTACCAAAATACTTTAGTAACATTTTTCACCAAAGTACTTTAGTAACATTTTTTACCAAAGTACTTTAGTAACATTTTATACCAAAGTACTTTAGTAACATTTTTTACCAAAGTAATTTAGTAACATTTCTCACCAAAGTACTTTAGTATTATTTTTACCAAAGTACTTTAGTAACATTTTTCACCAAAGTACTTTAGTAACATATTTTACCAAAGTACTTTTGTAACGTTTTCATCAAAGTATTTTAGTAAAAAGTACGATGTAGTTTGCTGCAATCTACCAAAGAGATATTGTATATTTTACCCAAAATACTTGTTATTTTTACCAAATACATTTTGTATGTTCTACTGTTACTTTTTTGGTACAAATGACCGAAGGTAGTTTAATAGAAAATGCAAAGGTATTTGGTAAAATCTACAACAAAAATTTGGTAGATAGCACTAATTATATGGTAGAATGAATTAAATCAGTTTGATAGAGAAAACTAAACTTAACTCGTAAGTATAATCTATTTTATCTGGTAAACTCTAACAAACAAAATTTTGCAGCAATTACTAATGACGTTCGGTGTATTTTATCAGCGTTAGTTTGGTAATAAGTACCAGATTTAATTTTAGTTACTACCAAAGGTTGTTTGGTAATATCTACCAGATGTGTAATGTAGTTCTTATCAAGGTTAGCTTATTATCATCTATCAGATGTGTATCGTGCTTTTAATCAGAGATAATATTGTATTATCTACCAGAAGTGTATCGTAGATTTTATCAGATACAATTAAGTATTGTCTATCATGTTTGTTTCGTATTTTTTCCTAACATTTGTTTGGTAATATCTAACAGATTTATGCTGTAGTTATTACCAAACTTTAAATGGTAATATCTACCAATATTTTATCAGTGCTTGTCTGATTGTACGTACCGGTCTTAGTTTAGTAAAACATACCAAATAAATAGTGTAAATTTTACTGGTGTTAGTTTGGTTAATTTATCAAACTAACACTAGTAAAATGTACACGACTTTTTGGTTTATATTACTAAACATTGATTTCCAGAATATTAATAGGGTGTGGTATCATTGAAAATTAGTAGCTAATCTGCAATATTGCTGACATGGTATGAGAGCAAAATCATATTGCAGTTAAGATTTTCAAACAACGTACTACTTTCGTGGCCAGCAGTGGCCACGAAAGTACGTGTGTACCATATCAGCAATATTGGAGATTAGCTAGTAAGTATCTAATTTTCAATGATACCACACACCCTAAAAATATAGTAGAAGAAAAAACCTTGCAAGAAATGCAGGGTCTGAAAAAAAAAGGTTTTAAGACCGTTTGACAAACACTTCAAAAATATACAGGATTATTGGTTATTCAACATATTCCTTTTCAGCAAGTAAATCAGCAGTTTCTAGAATACGTCGAATTACCAGTAACCTTATTTAATATGGGCTTAATAATAACGGTGTATTAAAGAAAAATAAACAGATTTTTGGTACATATCATAAAATTTATTTTAGCAATCATAAATACAATTAAATAATCACTAGATCACTCATCTTAAAATTATATCCGTATATGATACAAAACCTTTCTTATTATAAAGGACACAAGGCTGCTAGGTTTTGGCTAGAAATCCTTTAGGGCATCGATGGTTGGTCCGACAGCAATAATGATGGGTTGGCACCATAGACCCTTAGCAGTTTGGGCTTTTCGCCGATAGTCCAGCTGGGTGGGGACTTCGCTTTGGTTCTGGAAATTAGAATGAATTGTTTACTTTTAACCATATTTTTTATAATTCCTAGTCTTTTATTTTTTATTGCTTAGGTATTGCATTTTTATTTATTTAAAGGGGTTCGGAACGTAATGTCACCCTTATGATTAGTCTGTGCGAAGCTCTCAAGCAAGAAGTGTACTTATACAGGCTGTTCCAAGGCTATGCCACATGGAGGGAAAGTATCTTATGTATTTTAAATAGACAGTTTTACTGAAAGAAGACATTGTTTTGATTATAAAGACAATTTGAACAGCATTCAAACATTTTTGAATAATCTCCTATCTAAACCGGGAATCGAACCCGCCAAATTGTAAAAACAAACCGTAATTCTGCAAAACCGATCAAAAGGCTCAATCGGAAGCTTTATTTTTTTCCACGTAACATAGCATCTTAAATAAAAGGAAGGTCATGAAATTCGTTGTTCCGCTTTTTTTCAATATCATCATAAGATTTAACTATATTCCTGTTTTAGTGTTTTATTGTTTATTGATATTTAATAAATATCTAATACTAGATAATGTATATAACATAGATTGTGGTCCGACTGATGGTATATCAAAAATGTGTCAAAATCGGTTAACGCTTAGAGGGTTGTAGTTGTTAGTATGGAAAGTCATCATCTCACAATAGTCTTAAAAGTGAAATTATACATACCTTTGCATGAAGAATGAAACTGTTATAGCTTCTTGAGTGCTTGGCTTTATGGTTTTTTTTTGCCAGCTGTATCTTGACACTGTATTCTCACAGTTGGAACTATTTTATATCCAATTGCCGCGCAATAACAGAAGTCTCTAACATCTGAAAAATAAAAATGGAATAAGTTATGATGCATATTCGTTGACTTAATTAGTTTAAGTTTTACTAAGAAGATAGCTGTTTATCAGAGATTTTTTTGCTAAACCTCCGAAACTATTTTTGCTATTATAAAAACACACTTTAAATATACATAACAAATATAAATGGTTTTATTATCAAAACTCACTAATTTCACAAACCGAAACTTCCGAGTTCAGTTTTAGTGTGAAATTCGTGAAAGTTTTGATCGATACAAGTATATAATAACCAACCTTCACTTGGGTTTTCTTCAATCAATTTAATGTAGATAGAAGCAACTTTAATTGTTTTCAAAAGACTAAGCGCTTTCTCTAAAAATATGGGCCATTTTTTTAACAGTCGGAGCTCTGATCCTTTAAACTTTGACTCGAAATCCAGTTCAATCTGAAAAAAAAAACGATTATATATATATATGTCACAGTCAAAACTGTTAACCAGTCAAAATTACTTTTGACCAGTCAAAACTATTATAACAAATTATTAGGTGGTTTCTGTTTTATTTCTCTACTAAATTATAATAACCTAAAGGTCGTTAGGAAACTTATTAGGTTGTTAGGTTTTTTTTTTGACCCTTTATATAACCTTGTACGATAGCTAACATTTATTTCATTAGAATAAACGCGTTTTAACGCAATAAGGGTTTTGACTGAAACCAGTCAAAAGTAGTTTTGACCGATTAAGAGTTTTGACTGTAACATATACATATATATATATTTAAATATTTCTCACAAGATTGAAACAAATATATGGGGTCAAGCTAATAAAAAGCATGTAAAAAGGGTCACAACTTACCAACTTATATCCGAAACTCAATTTATAAGAGGGCCAATCGTTTACTATGTCATGTAAGTTTGCATATTTTTCGGATTGTAGTTCCTTCAGGCGCAATGTGGTTGTTTTCCTCCAATTTTCGATTACTTCAGGCACTGGCTCCTTGTTGTATTTCAGCCAAACTTTTAACTCTTCAAATTCTTCATTAGATACTGGTAAACAATAGATCAAGTTTAGTCGAGCTTCAGCCTAATTAGATATAACTATTGAAAATTAAATGTATACCACTTTGATTTTCAACTGCTGCAGCTGTGTCAGCCGTAACATCGTTGGTGCTTGTGTGGACTCTCCTTTCATTTATTATTACCCCACTCTTCCGCAGCAAACGTTTGTGATTGTTATATTTATCAGGCAGTTTTCCCCTTGCTGGAATATATTTATTTTTTCCAAACTTTTGGCTCGGAATGTAGTACGTCTCCTATGGAAATCAAAACAAATTATAAAGAACTAAGCATGAAAATCAAGGAAATCAAAATAACCATTAAGTGTATTTGTCATAAATATCAACTTAACAACATGGATTTGAAAGTTTTTAGGGTTCCGTACCCAAAGGATAAAACGGGATCCTATTACTAAGACTGCAGTCCGTCCGTCCGTCTGTTACCATCCTGTATCTCATGAACCGTGATAGTTAGACAGTTTTTTTACCACCGCCCCCCCTCTATCTCCGAAACTACTGTGCATAAAATTTGAAAAAAAGCACTACACTACATGCCTTACACTACAGGGAGTAAATAAGTGATCATAATTAACTAACTACCGTAACTACATAGGTATCTCATTTCATTACAATTTAAAAACTGAATTTGCATTTCAATACCTTCACTTCAGTTGGGACTAACGAAACAATTTGGGCGGAAATATCTTGAAATTGTTGTTTATTCATTTCGCCATATTTTTTCACATGGTATTCTACTACTGATTTAACCAAGTAGTTGCGTGCCGCAGTGTCTAATTTACCATTTTTTTTTTAAAGAAGCAAGACACATTTCTCCAGTATTATTGCTTTTTAAAATAATCGTTAAATCATCATTCTAAACAAAGAGAAAATACCATACATTAACACCAACCCTTATAGCTTCTTCCCAGTTAACAAATGAGAGCCCAAATTCACAGGTAGTGGTCGGGAAATGAAATGCACTAAATTTCATTAATCTAGCTTTCATACTTTGATTGATTCCTGAAATACCCGATTTTGTCACTGGCTCACTCAAAATATAAAGGCAAAACTTACAGAAGATTTCTCTCTCCTCGTGGTCGGCAACTCTCCACTGCTTGTGCTGGCCGTGGAACTGGGCACAGAAAAATCGCTAGCAATGCTTAGAGTTTCATCAGATTCTGTCGCCTGTAACAAGCAATTATCGACGATATTAACGACTTAGAGCCATAGGTAAAGTAAAAATAAGGTTTGAATTTGCTGGTACGAGTTGTTCCGAAAACGGTACGCGCGGGCCAGTGAGGGAGCCGTGACACCAAAAAGTTTTGAAAAAAATAATATGAACACTTACCTGAATAATGTTTTGGAGATTTTTCAGTCCTCGCTTGAATAATATTCTTTCCTTTAAACTCGGAATTAATTCTTTCAGTTCCGTTTCTTGTATATCGTCAAGCAATTTGAATGAAATCTGATTTACTAAAAAAACAAGAGATAAACTTAATTGAATAATCTGTAAAATTTACTAAAGTTCGTTTTGTAAATCTATCAAAGTAAAATATTAATTAGATAGGTACCTAACCACTATTTCTAGCTCAATATCTAGGGCCTATGGTATAGGCCTAATAATTCCTATACTCTGACCCATTAGCGGCAAAACCGGAACACAAATAAATGTAGAATTAATTAGTCACATTATAGTACTCGATAACTTTTTTTCTTTGTAGTGATTAGCTATTTACAAAAAAGCACGTGGATTATCGGGCCTTGACAATGAGGGGCTAATAATATCCGTTTCAAGTTGAATTCTGCATTAGCCATCCACTCAATCGTTAGTTCACTGCACAATAAGCTATCAATATTACACATTGAACAACCAAAATTAGTTTAATGAACAATACAATATATTATTAACAATATAGGTATATAATATCGATCAAAATAGGCACTCACCTTCAAAGTTTGTTATAGTGTCTTCAGATAGTCCCCATTCTGTTAAATATTCGGCGACCCCCAAGTTTAAGTCTTCTTCTTCCATTGCGAGGGAAGCGACTTTAGCGACTACTCACTAGCCCGGCGGCCTAAAATTAATAAATGAACGCAACGCAGACGCTGAGACGCTCGCCAAGTCGCCACGCGCACGCGCGCTCTAGTCTGAGCAAGTGCGCAGCCGCGGTGGCGGCGACGCGAGGGCTAGGGTTGCCAACCGTACTTTATTATAAAGTGAAAATAATTTCATTAGAGATGACGTTTTTGACGATAATGCTAGCACTAGCAGTAGTAGCAGTGGTAATAGGAAAAGAAAACGAATGCAAAACTATAAGCCGCTGTGGGAAGCGGAATACCCCTGGATCAAAAGTGCTGGATAGCTTAAACAATGAAATAATCTTTATAAATGAAATTAGGGAGAAAATCTATAGTATGTAGTACTATTAAAGATTCTTGTGCAGTGAAGGAATGGTAATCCATTTTTAGGGTTCCGTACCTCAATCGGAAAAAACGGCACCCTTTATCTCGAGAACGCTAGTATCGAGTTCAAATTATACTCAAGTCTACGGTCCCTTGAAGCTGTGAAAAAAATCATACTTCTACGTTAATGTAAAAAAGCCGTTTATGTCGCAAAACACATACATTTCGACATTCTCGAGGGAATCAAAATGATAGACCCGTTGACCTAGAAATATGAAATTTGGCAAGTAATATCGTCACATACTACAAGTACTTAGAACTTAGTACTTAGAAAAATCTGAAAACTATACATTAGTAATTACATCATAATAAATTTAGTCCTTTTTAAACATCATATTTGGAGAACTCAGTTGCGTTAAGCACCTCGTTTTTATGCGGCGTCATACATTTAAGATGGAATAAGTGAAAGTTTGTACGGGGAACCCTAGGTGCGCGAGTCAGACTCGCACTTGGCCGGTTTTTTTTTCCGAGGAAATACTTTTCCAAACATACTTAAAGTGGTGTCACGATTACTGTGCGTTCCCGCCACTTCAGAATTTACAGAAAAGGTGTTTTCTGTATTTAATACGAAGTGGCGTGACGACAGAACTAAAGCTTCTATTAAGCTTATACGCAATTATTTAAATTTTTGCGTTCCGCGTACCATGTTTAGATGCCATAAATATATTTAAAGCAGATACGAAATTGTTATTAGCTGAAAAATAAAACATAAATTTGTATAAAACAAATATAGTACATTGTTTAACGAATTTTTCATCATATTTGCGAGGAAATAAATAACTACAAAAACTACAACCGCACCAATCAAGAATTTTCGAAATTAACAACTTCACTTCCAGATCAGAATATTTTATCCGTCAAAGAAAAAGGTGGCAACCCTACGGCAGAGGTCGCAAACAAAGGTGACAGAAGTACAGGACGAGTAGGTAGGATGGAAATGGAACTACCTATATTGCGTATGGTTTTGTAAATTCTACGATACTGTTTAGTAATTTTAACATTTTTTAACCATAGCGACAAGTACCTAGGAGGCTTATAGATACTGTTTAATGTTTCGTATTAATATGGTTGTTGGAGAAAATAATATGACTTTGTGCGGCGTGAAAGGTGAAGTAATAACCAAAGCAAGATATAATGTTATTAGGTACAAGCATTTTATTAATTTAATTTGCAATGTACCTATATATGTACCTATGTATGTTTCTTCGGGTGGAATCTTGCAACGCAATTTTGAAGTAGGTAGATATCCTCAACCGATTGAGCTGAAATTTGGCAATACAATAATATGGTTGGTACCATGGGGCTGGTCTGATGATGGAGCCGGATGTTGGCCTTAGGAACTCTGTAATAAATAAAACAATCGTACCGAATTTGGGCTCTTCAGAATCTCTTGGTGAGCAATTGCTGGATGTTTAAAGAAAAGTACCTACAGTTGGCTATAAAAGCTTGTCACAAAAATATATTTTTTGACAGAAACTTAATCACTGACAAGTAAAGACAAAACGATTCATTAATCACTACATAGTTCATTAAAACAAAATCGCTGCCCGCTGTCTATGTAGGTAATTAGATAGGTACCTGCTTAGATCTTTAAAAAAACGCAACGGATTTTGATGTGGTTTTTAGGGTTCCGTACCCAATGGGTAAAAACGGGACCCTATTACTAAGATCCGCGATCCGTCTGTCTGTCTGTCTGTCTTTCCATCTGTCACCAGGCTACAGCCTGTCTAGAACTGTCTAGCTATCACCGTTCATGAGGTGTACCTCATGAACGGTTATAGCTAGACAGTTGAAATTTTCACAGATGATGTATTTCTGTTGCCGCTATAACAACAAATACTAAAAACAGAATAAAATAAATATTTAAGTGGGGCTCCCATACAACAAACGTGATTTTTTTGCCGTTTTTTGCTATAATGGTACGGAACCCTTCGTGCGCGAGTCCGGCTCGCACTTGGCCGGTTTTTTTTTATAATAGATAAGTGATTCAAGAGTAAGGTTTATATTTATCATAAATAGGTAGGTAGGTATGTAGTGTCAATTTGGACTTACAAATTACACTTCGAAAGTATAAAAAACCAGCTGATAGAAAGTGATCTCTTCCAGACAGCCTTTACCACAGAATAGATAATTTATAGCGCCTTTACTTTACTACTTCTAATACCTACTACTAACTTTATTATTGTTAGGTACAGTTGAAATTCTTCGCTCGGTCGCATGTTTATAAACTTCTAATGGATTTTGAATCTTATAAAGTTTACAATAAACGTGCTATTCGAACGGTCTGTTTTGGTACAACTTAAGTACCTACCTACAGTACCTACATAACTACTTCGTATATTAATGAACAAATGAAATGAGAGTGTGGTGGCCCATAGAAATATAAAATACAGGTAAAGACGTCTTACAGGCTTGCAAAATTGCAAGGATAAAGGTCAAATAGATCTTAAGTTATTGGGGGGTCAAAAGTGGACCGAAATGATTCACAAAACACAGTAACAATGATAAAATCAACCAAACTACCTATATTGATGTGATTTGTTTTAGTTAAATGTACAATACTAGTCAGTCGTTTAAACCATAAGTCTGATGATAGCGATTGCAGCGCCACTTTGCATCAGCAGTAGATTTTTAGGGTTCCGTCCTTGAAGGGTGTTGTCGGCGACGAGACACCATTTGTAAGCTAAAGTAGGTAAAATGACGAAATTTAGGTATTACCTACTTGTGCAAAAAACCTTAAGTACATAAGTAAAGTATATAAGAACTGTATATAAAGTGTTAGTTAAGTAGATCTAATAAGATTTCAATCAACAAGCAAGAATATCGAAACAAGTTGTAAGCAAATGACAAGTACTCAGTAATGAATGATTAATTCTTGTTAGATTCTAATTAGAGAGTATTAATTGTTTTGTTTTATGTCTAATTAGCATGTGCAAGAGCACGTACTCCTAATCTGAACGTTAAAAGTTGTAAAACATAGTTTTTTGACGAAGTGATAAGAGATATCATACACGCGGATAATTACGCGAGGAATTTGAAAACATGATTTTTTGTTTATGAAGATATTTGTGTAAGGTGGGTGTCAAATGAAAGGTCTTGCTCTAAAACTAATTAATCTGCTTGTTTCATGAGAATCGGTCTATGCGTTTGCAAGATATTCGCATTTCTTTGAAATCAAAATGTAAACAAACCAAATATTTTTATGTTTTTGTTCTAGAAACTTTTTTGCTATTGTAAAATGTGTTAATATTATTGTTTTAAAAGTAGTACGTGGTCAAAACCTATCTTTTAAGCCTAAATATGTAGTAGTTTTGTTGAAATTTGAATAAATTACACAGCTCCAAAGATTTCGGCTAAGTGAAAATTAAAGTAAAAATGGTCTCAAAACGCGCCATTTATAAGACGGGCTACCGGCCCAGTGAAGTCAGTCACGGTTCCCAACTTAGGGATTTTGTCCCTAAATTTAGGGACTTGAAGTGTTAAAAGGGACATTTTTAGGGACTGGAAATTTTTGGGGATTTTTTTAGGGATTTCAAACAAAACTTGCAAAATCGAAAACAAAGCGTGTGTTTTTAGTTTTGTGCTTAGAAAGGCACGCACGATATGTCTTTATATCACTTTACCTAAGTTTTATCCCTAATGGTACAGAGTATCATGGTGGTACGATTTTCTTTAAATCGGGATTATGGATCGTGAGTAAAACTTGATCATACTGTGGACATGATCAAGAACTGCAACGTACGTATGTATGACTTCAAAAATGAGACGTCAAACGAAAACGAGGTACAGGATGATGATGCGGTTCTGAAAATAATTAACAACTTTGTCTGATTCTATGTATTCAATAAAATGTTGTAACGTTTTATTTTATGAGCTACATATAAATTTTATTTAGTCATTTTTAGGGAAATTCAGGAAAAAATTGGGGATTTTTTTTGGTAAAGGTTGGTAACACTGAAGTCAGTCGCAGCTCATCCACCGAAGAGGCAACAACTAGAAGAACAGCCGAAATCTGCGGAACGATTTTCAAGAAAATCCGCCTTTTATTTCTTTATCTGTCATAAACGTGGGTCCTTGGGTAGTCCTAGTACAACCCTACGCATTCAGGGGTGCGTGGTGACGTGTGCCACCAGCGGAGTCGCAAGGCTCAGGAAACGCACGTCAAACATAGGTGGGATACTTTCCCAGGGGGCGTGGGTACTTACAACACCCAGACACCAAACCGCCACCGCAACAGGTGTCAATCGGAACCATAATCATAAACAATTAATTATTTTCAAGTATACAATTTTACAGTGAGACCATTCTTAGCTAGTTGAAATTTTCACATAAGTACTAAGAACCGTTATGGCGGACAAATCGTTAAATAATAAAAAACCGGACAAGTGCGATTTAAACTCGCATGGAGAGGGTTCCGTCCGTATGACCCTATAATTAGAATTCATTCATTTACGTAACACGTCCGTCTTTGGGTCCCCGACTTACATAATTATGTGTACTTACCAAATTTCATCCCAATTGGTTCAGTGGTTTCGGAGGAAATTGGCTGTGACATATGGATGGATAGGCAGACACACGAGTGATCCTATAAGGGTTCCGTTCTTTCCTTTTGAGGTACGGAACTCTAAAAATATAAATAATTAAAAAAATAAGGGGGGGTCTTCCTCTAGAGTAGATTATAGGGCATAATTCAACAAATAATAAAAACTAGTCAAGCGTAATACTTACTTATTTTTAAATAAACATGTAAAAATTATAAATTGTTGGTACGGAACCCTCGGTGCGCGAGTTTGACTCGCACTTAACCGAATATTTTTTATCAAATGAGTCTGCTACTCATTCATTACCAACTGTCCCGGTAAATATAGGTAACTATAAATTGCTTTGAAACTAACATAGTAACAATGATACAATCAACCGAATGGTTGTGACTTGTTCTACATTATGTACAATGTTCTTTGTTAATTTACACCATGAACTCTTGTAGGGACTATATTTTGACCTCAACCTTTTTAGTTTTGTAGGTTCAACTGCGAGGTCTTGTTACATTTATCATATTATGTTTATGATAAAATCAGCCAAACCAAATTGTTGAGATTTGTTTGGTAAAATGTACAATATTCTTTGTTAATTTACACCATGAACTCTGGTAGGGACTATATTATCACCTCAACCTTTTTTGTTTTGTAATTGCAACGAAGTTTGCGAGTTCTTGTTATATTTATCATATTTTTATGATATACTCGTAATCAACCAAACCAAATTTTTGAAAGGACGATTACCATTTTTGCCCTGATATATCACTATCAGTACATAGTATAAAACAAAGTCGCTTCCCTCTGTCCGTCCCTATTTATGCTGATATCTTTAAAACTCCGCAACTGATTATGATGTGGTTTTTTTTAATAGATAGGGTGATTCAAGAGGAAGGTTTATACGTATAATAAAGGAGGGCGGGCGAAGCCGCTGGCAAAAGTTAGTACCTATATAATATATGTCAGGGCAAAAATTAACGATTACAGTAAATTAAAAATGTAGGCATCCTTAATTATTGCCATTTTGATTTTTGGGATACATGTAAAACTAATTAAAGCTGGGGTTTATTATTCACTGATAAAACATAATTAACACGTTTCCGGTTTGCAATTAATAGTGAAAATTATTCAAACATATTTTTGGGGGACTAATAAGTTAGGTAAATCTCTTTACATGAAAATATGAAAGAACTAGGTTTGTATTTTGTTGACTATGTAAACGTCTATTCTGTGAACAAAAACGGCTAACCGCAGTCTACCTACAACATTAAAGTCTATGGGTTATTCAGGTGGCTCTCAACCCTTTGTCTAGAAATAATTCGCAAATTGTTTGGGCACATTATCGATCCAACCAGTACTGCCTCGAAAGAAAAATCTACTACTGCTATGTCTGAGGCATCCTTCCTTCTACTATTTGCATTTCACTGCTTAGAGGCATCAAATCGCCTTTCGTTTATCGAAAATGTTTTCTAAGAAAACTATTCTAATGGAACCAATTATTCATAAAGACGCCTACAAAAAAAGTAGCGGCAAAAACACTGTAACGTGTGAGATCTTATTAATGTAAATGGGGTCTTTTTTAATTAAACACATTAGACACTATAAAGACATACAGCTTTCAATGAAATAAAAGAAAATAAAGCTCAATCTATAAATTAACTTTGTAGTCGGCAATTTTTGACAGGGCACGCGTTCATACTTCATACTAATTTGGTCATCGTCCTTTGTTTAATAAAACGTACAATATTCTTTGTTAATTTACACCGTAAACTCTGGTAGGGACTATATTTTGATCGCAACCTATGTAGTTTTGTAAGTTCACCCGCGAAGTCTTGTTATATTTATCATATTATAATGATAAAATCAACCAGACTAAATTGTTGACATTTGTTTGGTAAAATGTACAATACTCTTTGGTAATTTACACCGTAAACTCTGGTAGGGACTATATTTTGATCGCAACCTATGTAGTTTTGTAAGTTCAACCGCGAAGTCTTGTTATATTTATCATATTTTTATGATAAAATCAACCAGACTAAATTGTTGACATTTGTTTGGTAAAATGTACAATACTCTTTGTTAATATACACCGTAAACTCTGGTAGGGACTATATTTTGATCGCAACCTATGTAGTTTTGTAAGTTCAACCGCGAAGTCTTGTTATATTTATCATATTTTTATGATAAAATCAACCAGACTAAATTGTTGACATTTGTTTGGTAAAATGTACAATACTCTTTGTTAATATACACCGTAAAATCTGGTAGGGACTATATTTTGATCGCAACCTATGTAGTTTTGTAAGTTCCACTGCGAGGTCTTGTTATATTTATCATATTTTTATGATAAAATCAATTAGACTAATTTGTTGAGATTTGTTTGGTAAAATGTACAATATTCTTTGTTAATATACACCGTAAACTCTGGTAGGGACTATATTTTGATAGCAACCTATGTAGTTTTGTAAGTTCCACCGCGAGGTCTTGTTATATTTATCATATTTTTATGATAAAATCAACCAGACTAAATTGTTGACATTTATTTGGTAAAATGTACAATACTCTTTGGTAATTTACACCGTAAACTCTGGTAGGGACTATATTTTGATCGCAACCTATGTAGTTTTGTAAGTTCAACCGCGAGGTCTTGTTATATTTATCATATTTTTATGATAAAATCAACCAGACTAAATTGTTGACATTTGTTTGGTAAAATGTACAATACTCTTTGTTAATATACACCGTAAACTCTGGTAGGGACTATATTTTGATCGCAACCTATGTAGTTTTGTAAGTTCCACCGCGAGGTCTTGTTATATTTATCATATTTTTTAAATAAAATCAACCAGACTAAATTGTTGAGATTTGTTTGGTAAAATGTACAATATTCTTTGTTGATTTACATCATAACTCTGGTACCAACTTCAACCTTTTTAGTTTTGTAAATTCAATAGCGAGGTTTTGTTATATTTATCGTAGTTTCCTTGTAATTCAGCCAACCTTTGCTAATTTGGTAAATCCAACAAACCTTTTTTTTCAGTGTAGTTGACACTTCGCGTGACCCAAGGGCTGGCTTTTACCTGGGTCAGAGAATAAGCATTGCCATACAACGTGGCATCGCTGCCAGTCTTTTGGGCACATTACCAGTGGTCAACGATGTGGAGGAGTTTTTCGACGCCATATTTTAGTTAAGTATATTTTTAGGTTTTGGTTTAAGTGTATATGTTTGTAGTTTATTAAGTTATTTAAGTATTTTATACACTGAATATACTTTTTTCCATTCAAACAGTAAAACGCCCATAACTTATGAACGGCTGAACTGATTTTCATCAAACTTAGCTTAAAACATTTTCGATAATCTGTGCCGGAATCTGTGTTTCCCGATAGCTACAATCTAGGGGTTTTTAAGTCAAGAGTAAATGGGTTTCTTCTAGGCAAGCGTGCTCCATCGTCGACCACATCATCGCTTACCGTCAGGTGAGATAGTGGTCAAGCGCAAGCCTATAGACAATAAAAAAAAAAAGATAAAGTCACATTTCAACCAAAAAAAAACGAAATGAAAATTTGAGTAGCTGTGATGCCACAGACAGATACACAAATATACGAATACACAGGTACACACGTCAAACTTATAACACCCGTCTTTTCTGCCCTGCTAATTGTACTTGCAATAATCGACATTTTTAGGATGTTCACATGGGTGTAAGGTGAAAAATTATTCACTGTTCAATACTTTTCTGTTATAAAATAGTTCTTGTAGTAATAAAACATGTGCGACGAAAACCTAAAAGTGGCAACTACTAGTAACGAGGCTTGTGACGGTAGCGAAACGGCCAAGCCACATATTTTGACTAAGGTGTAGAGTTTGTAAATTAGCGCTTGTAAACTTAGGGCGTGTAGAGTTAGAAGCTAGACTCTACATGAAATCTGATAACTTTTTGATAGTGCGTATGTGAGCCATAATGAACGCGTATTGGCAACATTTTACACGTTTTTTTTTTGGGATACTATATGGCTTTAAATATAACTGGCGAAATATGGCTCTACTATAGGTGTGGGGAGTGTGCGATGGAATTTCATGACCTTATACCGCCTAGCCTGTGTCATAACCGGAGTACAAGATGTACGGCTTTGCGCCATCGATATATGGCGGGCATCCCATCCGCACTAAACGTTTTGGAAATACTTTCATTATGCGTACAGCTAAGGAGTGGAATTCCCTGCAGCAGTCTGATTCCCGATAGCTAACCTAGGGGTCTTTAAGTCAAGGGTGAATAGTCGCTTACCATCAGGTGAGATAATGCTCAAGCGCAAGCCTAACTATAATAAAAAAGGTCGACCTCTGCTTAATCTGTCGGGGAACACAGAACGCCGTCGAAGCTTGTGTGTACTCTGTGGTCTTATTTAAGTTATTAGCACACAGACACTCACATCCTTTAATGCTGCTTGGCAGAATGAATTAGACTATAGCACAGATAATATAATACTAGCATACAGATGCCTCATCCCATACAAAGAAACCGTGCAGACGTAACTAGCGTTTTTCGTCTGATTAAGATGATTGTTTTACAAATACTTCGATCGTGTTCGGTTCCGTTCCACGGCTATAGATGGTGTTAGCAGCGACTTGCAAGTAAAAGGGTTTTCTCGGTTCGTGACTATTTTTTTCTTTAAATACAGTGACAATTTGTTTTATAGTATTTTTTTTCAAGTTTTACAGTTTCATTTCACCAAAATGACAACAATACATGTACCAAAATGTTTTACAATACAAATTTAAAAAATCGAGTGTCATGCCTCAGATATTTAAAACGGCGCTATTGGAATCAATTATAAATGTGAATTAGGAGCCCAATATTCCATAATTTTGTGCTTAGGAGAGTTAATTAAAAAAGAACATACAATTTTTGTGATCAATTCTAGAAAATGTTAATTTTATACACTATTCAAAAACGAATCGTTTCATATCGCGCCATCGAGTGACATTTATTTGAACCAAATTTTTATCTCGTGACTGTAGTAATACCCAGTACTATCGTGAGCTTTGACAGTAGTTCAATCACAAACAATTCGTCTAGAATTAGGTAAAATTACAGAAACCAGTCATCGATTGTGAAGATTTTATTTGTGATTCCAAGTACTACGTATGTCTATCTCCACAAAATTCATCCATGACAACACGATAGCTGTGACTTCTATTTGCCTTCTCATTCGTGCTAGAGTACAATACTCTTTTCAATTAGGTTCCACGATTGTATCTCTGTCATTGTTATCGACTAACAAAAAGTTTGTGTTGTCTGCAAAGTTTTGTGTTGTTTGTGTGTTCGTTTACACCTAGTTATTGTACCAAACAATTGTACCAAATTATTTACTCACTTTTTATCGCGGCTTTGCTACAGAGGCCTGTTTAGTAGGTAAACAGATGTTTTTAGGATAAAATAGCACATAGGCTTTAGAAAGTGGCATTCGATGTCAGCGAAGGCGATAGTGGCAATGCCAAAATATAAGGGATTGATCACGTGATTTTTCGATATCGCTTGTCAATTAAGAATGTCCTCACTGAGAGCATTCACGTGTAATGAGCATTCGTCGTCGAATATTCGAATGGTGTGGACGTTGAGCCGAGCGTTTCAAAGATGACACGCAAGAGCGAACTTCGGCCGGTGTGGACGTCGCAACGATCTTCGCGGAAACGGCTCGCATTCGAATGTTCACGCAAATAAAACGCTCGAAAGCGAGTACTCAGATAATGAAATGAATGTGTATGTATGTAGGAACATTACTGGCCACTTGTAACCTTCTTGGTCAATTGTATTATCGTGTGAATGACATTTAATGAGATCGTATTCGAATGCTCCAAGCTCACAAGGGAATGTTCAACTTGAACGTTCATAGTTTTGCTCAAAAGTGAATGCTGGGCTCGCTGAGAAGCATTTGTTACTCGTCTACGATTGCTTGTTTACAAATGCTCAAGAAAGAATGCTCCCAGTGATGACGCTCCTATTAGGTGCGTCCTCACAATTTTGCCTTTTTGATAATCGCTATAGCCACCCTATCGATGATAGAATGTCACTCGTCTAAGGCCTCAGCTATGTTAGGCCACGAAAGTATAGCTTTATAGGTATTAGTAACACCAGCCTGTCCCACTGTAGGGACACTGCCTCTTCTTATACAAAGAAGGCACGAGCATTGATTGACGCTTGCTCAATGCGGGTTGGTGATTTCAAACTTATATTAAAGTCCAGCATCCTCACTGTGTATATATTTTAACAGCACGCTCTTTCCCTATCATTTTAGTAACTCAACAATATTCATTGCATGTTTTGCGCTGCCGAGTACACGGATTTTTGAACATTTTATGAAGCAACGAATGCAAGGGAAACAATCCGTATCCTACTCTTTGAACTTACACAATTAGAGTGCAGTGGGCTTAGTGCTAGTTTTGTCTCACGCTGGATCGGGTTAGCGACAACGTCAATTTGTATTGAAACTGGATAAGCGCCGTCTGGTGACAGTAAGAAGAAACCTCTTATTTTTGTATAAAAGTTTACATAAGAGATCGTTTACGTTAACGCTATTCAGCGTGAGACAAAGCTCGCACTAAGCCAACAGGTTTCCTCACGATCTTTTTCTTTACCGTTGTCAGTTATGTCCAAGATAAACTTAGAAAGTACATTGTGGATTGAAAAAGTCACATTGATAATGGCCCGGATTCGAAAACACGACCTTGAGCACGAGATGCGTGGTGATGATATTAGCCACTGGGCCTTTACATTAATAAAAAAAATCGGCATCGCATCAGTAGTTACTTCCAGAGGTTACCTCAATCAAACATATTAAGAAACAAACAATTTTATTTGCATTAGATCCGAGTCAAAGTTTTCTTTCAGTTCAAGAACTTTGAAATATGTCTAAATCACAGCACACAATAAAGCATCTACAGATTTAACAGTGTCAAGTCTTTATAGTGACGTTACTGAATGAAAAACAGTGACGTAATAGGTTTAGGCCAGCACAGTATAATCAAGTCGTGGCCTGTTTACGATGTATTGATCTGCACGCCAAGCTTTTCATCGCTTTTGACATGCAAATTAGCCAACTGTCCACATTTGAAACACTGGAGTAACCCGAGCATATTGTTTTGCTATAAAAGAGAACATAGAGAGCATATTTGAACGCTCGCTATTCTTTTCATAATTATGGCCAGTAGCAACTGGTAAAGTTTTAATAAAATGCTACATAATACATTTGTTATACTTAGAGCTTATAGACATCAGATACAGACATATAAATAGGCAGATACAGATGATATATTTATTATCAGGAAAAACAATTCATGACCGCTAAGAAATAAAAAATGTGTGGCATTATACTGCTGATAATACTAAAGCAAAAATCAGTATATACGCTGGCCTTCAAAATATAGTACCACACTTTTTAAATTGCAATTTCTCATAAACTAATAGTAGGCAGAGTGTTGAAATAATAAAAAAGTTTTATAGAAAATTGCATCAATTTCCTTCGAAATTATAGTTTATTAGACGTTAGTAACGTTTTCAAATTAAAAAAAAAGATAAAAACCAAAAACTAAAAACCTATGAAGGTAACAAATAGTTTTTTTTTTTAAATGATTTTGGCTCGCGCTTGACCTCTATCTCACCTGATGGTAAGCGATGATGTGGTCGATGATGGAGCACGCTTGCCTAGAAGTAAAAAGGTAAGAGTTTACTGAGAGAAATACGAAGAATAAAAAGGTTATTTTAAAAAGTTTTTCAACAGAGCACAAGACAGCAATACAAGTAATTAAAATGTAATGGCGTAAAACATACTTATAAATTTTGTTTTAGTTTTTGCCAGTAAGTAAAAATGGTTATTTTTTTATTTCAATGTTTAAAAAAAAAGGTTACTAATGTAGGTACAGGGCTATTAAATCAACCTAGATAGATACTTATTTTTTTATTTTTTTTAAGTTTTGGCTTCGCACGGTTTGTGCATTTAGCCAGTGTCACGTTTAGAACTCATTCTAGAATAGAATTCTAGTTTCTTTAGATTTTAGTCCAATGTCTTATTTAGCCCCAATAAAATGGCGGTAACTTTATTGGAAGCTTATATGGAGTTTTGTCGACAACATTTACAAACTCATGTTCTACCGCTGTGTTTTACTTGCCCACACTCGTGCACGTTCACTTATATTATTAGAATAAAAACCACCTTTCTACACTATTAATAATCAATTTAACACAATTATAGGAAAATAAAACAGAGAAGCAACATAGACGCCATCACGTGCCCGCCAAAACTCATCGATAGTTACTTTAAGGTGTTGTAGTTTCCATCATTCCTGACTGATTTGCCTATGAAACACTGTACACCAAACTTAACCGTATTCAAGATACTGGAATTTGAAGTTTTATTTGCGATTGCGATTTTTGTCTAGTAGATAAGTTGCTTTATTAGTGTCATTAGCTATCTAACAAGCTAGGGTATAATCAGAATTCTTAGATTAAAAACAAAATAAAACAATCCACTTAAGTACAAAATGACAATTTTTACAGAAGTTCTACGATTGCAATTCATGTACCACGTGTCCGCCTCTGTTTTGCACACATACTATCATTCGGTGTCCACTTTTTACTACACCAGTTGTTAAACCCCTTCTAATTTCATTTGCCGCATCGATTATTCTCTGTCTCAAAACATCAACAGATGTGAATGGCTAGCCACTTATTATCCTAATAAGTGGATCGGAAGAGACATACCGTGGCCAGCCAGAAATCCAGACCTGGGGGGTGACCATAAGCTCTTAGAGCGGTATCAATTTGATATCGAGTAAGTGACAGATGTATACAAGTCATATACATCTGTCCCTTATTCGATCTTAAATTGATATCCCTAACCTAACCACCATGGATAATGATTTACAACGCACCTAAACCAATTAGAGACAATTTCAAAAGTGTAGTACTAAGTTTTGAAGGCCAGTGTATTTACAGATTTAAATAAGAGTAACTCATGTATGAAATAAACGATCCCATATCTCCTGAGAGGAATATAGTTGTTGCGTTCCACATTTTATTTCAATAAAAACATTTGCCTAATGAAAAGTACTCGTCTTTCATTAAGACATGCGCAACTCGTCAGGAATTCATTTCCCGTTGCCCGGGCAACAATCAATTAATGATATTTCTCAAGTTTCTCGCTTTCTAACTCCACTGCACAAATTGAAGACTATGTTGATGGCTGACGATAATTTTTAACAAGAATTGAAGAGCAGTCAACTGTAATGGTGACATACTGAGATATAAAATAAGGAAAACTTACTTACCTTCTCAATATAGGTGAAGATAAACGTATAACCACACAATGTCAAGGTTACGTAAACACTATTCTCAGTGTAAATAACTCGTCACTAGAACATCACTAAAACTCACAAAATGACTGGTCACTAAACATACACACTACACTTCTTTTTTCAAATAGTAAATAGAACCAACTGAACTATATTCTAGTAAAATGATTTTTATCCATATATAAAAATTTTCGAATCGTTGAGCTAACCATATTCTAAATTTAAATTGTCTATAGAGAATTAAACTGAATCAAAAAAAAATGTAAATTAGGTATTTTACTTACGACCTAACTTCAGTTTTAGCGCTTCTATTTTCAAAATGTTTTGAAAAAAAACTACACATGTGCTCTCAAGCGGAAAGCGAGAAATGAATGAAAAACCGGTCACATGATAGGTCCTACCTACCACGGGCGTAAAACTGAATTCCTATTACAGTTTTCCACCGAACACTACACTCGTTTGTTACCAGCCAATATTGTATGACTGACGCGATAATTTAAGTACCAAACACATTACAACATGAAGAAAATTAACATGTATGTGTTAGTAGGAAGTTTCAGAAATAAATCCTAACTTTACACTAATATTATAAAGGCGAAAGTTTGTGAGTGTGTGTTTGTGTGTTTGTTACTTCTTCACGCTCAAATGGCTGTACGAATCTGGATGAAATTTGGCACAGAGATAGATTATAGTCAGGAATAACACATAGGATACTTTTATCTCGGGCATAATATATGTTCCCTTGTGTAATTTTTGACTTTTACGCGGGCGAAGCCGCTGGCAGAAGCTAGTAATATTATAAATGCGAAAGTAACTCTGTCTGTTACCTTTTCACGCTTGAACCGCTGAACCGATTTAGATGACCCTGGAAAGGACATAGGATAGTTTTTATCCCTTGTAGTGCATTCTCTTGGGATGATAAAAAACTTGTACAGCGGGTGAAACCGCGGTCAAAAGCTAGTTTGTAATAAACATTTTGGCTAGTTGCTTCGAAATATTACATCACTTTTCAATATGTGTGTAAAGAGTGAGACAACCTAGCTGTGAGCAGATTCTAAATACAAAATTGTTCAGATGAATTTTCTTACTGCAGAAATTCTCAATCATCGAAATAGAATGCCAAAACCAAACGCCAAACTTGAATTGTTCAGTGAGAGCTCTTTCTGTTTTATTTTTCTTATATTTTGTGTATTACCTTACATATATGAGGAGGTATAACATAGCATCATTATCCCGACCTTACCCCAATTCTTTGGGGTCAGCGCAGTATGTATGAATGCCATTTTGTTCCATGGCTTACATCTCTGTCAGCCGTCATTATATTGTATTACTCCCTACCATACCTTTTCATAGCTCCGTGTTTTTTGTTTAGAAAATTTCATTGTTGTTTGTGCCTCATACTTTAGTCATACTTTACATAGTACTGTACCATGGTCCCCATGGCAACTCTTTGCGATGCTACTATACTATCGGTCATTTCATTTAACAAACAGTTATACCAACATGATAATATCCAAAGAAATTAATATAGATTGTATAGTGCGCGCAAGATAAGTCTGCGCGCGACGGGTGGCGTCCTTAATATTGCCAGCATAACTGATCTTTTTTGCTTCATTTAATCAATAGTCATTATTCATTACTCGAAACTTAAAGTAAATTAAGCTAAGCATAATTAATTACTAGTTTTTTCTACTTGCATAAAATATGATGAAAAAGCTTGAAATTATTGTAAATCTCTTATTGAATACTTAGTAGTACCTACTGTTAAATTTGGTCTAACGATGGCCCTGCAGTGGCTAATACCGTCCATTTCAATTACAATTCTTTTTTTTTTTTCTTCAATAATTTTTGAAGAAGCGGCACCTGTAGTACGAACATTTAGGGAAATGTTAGTATAATGGTATCCCTAAAATTTACTGTCAAATAAGCAACGCGGGCTCTATCTTTATAAAACGGTACCGTAGGCCTGTTATTGTCTTGATCACTTCAAGAAAACATCCCTGCCAGCACTTTAAATTACTTTTGGCATAATGATGGCGATTATTTACTTCGAAAACGAATAAAAACACGGAATACAACTAACTCTCTTGACACCTGACAAAAATGACAAATGATTAGTTCCGATTTTGGCCGCGCGCAGACTTATCTTGCGCGCACTCTACTTCGACACCAATATGTCCAACATCAAGTGACATCACTACCACTCATTTGATTAGAGTTTACAAACATTCCATAAAACTACTTAATAATGAACTTAATCATTACTACTCATACATAATATAGACGCAATCAAACAAATTGTCTTAGTCCCACGTTTGGAGGAAATTGGTCTGTTATTGTGGTAGTGTAAATAATTTTAACTATTTGTAATTTCAAGGAAAACTTATGGTTTTCCTTCAACAGTTATAATTCTAATTTAGTACTCTTGTTGTTATTTATTATGTCACGATTTGTTAGCAGATAGGTATTTTCGGCAGATGCAAAACATGAGGGATGATGTCAAAACTATACTTGTAAATATTGTTAATAGAGCAGGTAAATAAAACCAAAACACATGTTGTGTTGCCTACCGTTTTAAAACAAAGTGTTTACTACGAAAAAATAACCAAGAAATACATAAGTACCTATATAAACTCAGGCCATTTTTCCATGGGACTAGACAGAAACTACAGAACGCCACGAGTTACGATCCTTGTTATATACTTACTCCCTTTTTTCATATACGTTCATTCGTCTGGTCACAGACCAAGCAATATAGGTGATGATAAACTATAATCTGAAATCACTTCGATCCGAACCACTTTCCATGCAGCCGATAATACAATCAGCAGTAAGCAAGTCGCAAGCGCAACAAAAAATAGAGGGAAAATAATAAAACATATTTAGGAGAGAAAAAGTAACATAAACTTACGCAGTCACAACATAAAACATTAGGGGCAAGTAAAAAATAAACAGAACGCTTTTCAAAAATACACTACAACCAACTATCATTCACGTCAACGACATATACGAAAATTTAAGTATTGATGTGGTAATAGCAAGACGCAACGAAAAATCATAGGCGCAAAAAACAAAATAGGATCCTTTTTTAAACTACACTACGTCAAAAACCAAAACTACATCTATGTCAAGAGTTTTTGGCGGGATGTTTTCGAGTGAAGTTCAGCGGCTGTTAATATTATTTGCAAATTGATTCCTAGTGGATATTGTGATATAAAATTGGTGTAGTTTTGTGTCGCAACTGTCTACGCAACTGGACAATATGTGAAATCATTGACAGAAGCGATCTCAGGATAGTGGAGCGGAGAATTTTATTGTAGTATTGACTACCTCCGCTAAGCTTACTGGGAAGGCTGACTCAATACAATTTGCTGCCAAATACTCCAAAGAAACATTAGAATCTGTTACATCCGTATTCTAATGCATACTAAAGAATTTTAAAAGAAAATAAAATAAGACTTGACTTAAAGGTCCATGTGACCAGATCATAAAAATACAAAAAAAAAAAACAAAACATCTATGTCAATGTCACTTACGAAATTCAGGCTTTGATGTGATAATGGCAAATTGTAAATTAAAAAAATGAAAGAAATAAAACACAGAACACTTCAACACTACACTACGTCAATATCAATGACACTTACGAAAATTCAAGCGATTAGAAGAAAAATACAGGACACTATCTGTCACTACACTACGTCAACGTCAATGACACTTACGAAAATTCAAGCTAGGATGTGGTCCCTGTTCGGAGCAGGCGCGTCTCCCACGGGCACTGAGTAACACCTCCCTGCGCGGGCGCTCGGGCATCTCATCGCGATCCACGCTCGGCCCCGCCTCCGCGCATGCGCCACCGCCCTCCTCCCTGCCTTCTTCCACCACACACGCAGACATCACTATTTTTGTTCACTAGAGATTTTCACCAAACCACAATGTACTTTTGGCACCTGTCAAATTTTTACAGCTACGAACACTAGATTAATTTTTCACCAATGAGAAAGATTTTCTCAGTCACTTTTCCAAGTTAGGTACGTCACTACACTGCACTTCCGTTAATAAAACTCAAATCACTGTGGCACGTTCCAGAGACACGATAGATTCACTAAAGAGGCTGTTTTCAGCTACGTTCACTAAACTTCACTGACTCAATTCAATATCATAATACACTTAAAATCACTGCAGTTTTTGTAATTCTCTCATTGTAATTATGTTCTGTAATTGCGTCTGTGATGAGAATCTGAAACAAAAAACATCATTATAAAGATATTGCTGATTACATTAATGTGAAACTAACCGTACAAAAAAAAAACAAATCACTACATATTATAAAACAAAGGCCCCCACCGCGTCTGTCAGTCAGTCTGTCAGTCTGTTGGCGATAAACTCAAAAACTGCTGAACGGATTTTCATGCGGTTTTTACCACTAGATAGTGATTCATGAAAATCAACAAAACAATGTATGTTGGAATTATTCCTCTTTTATATGTCTACAAAAAAGTCCGCAATGGCATATGTCTATATTTTAAGAATAGCTTACTATACCCATTCAAATCACAAAAAAACTTTTTTACAAAAAAATGCAACCGATTTCCAAATAAAAACACTACAAAGTGAAAAATAACTTAAATTTCGGAAGTCGGTGTTCCTGTTTACGTTTCTTCGTTTTTTGACACAAATTTCAACTGTCTAGCTATTACGGTTCTTGAGATACAGCCTGGTGAAGACGGACATACAGACAGACAGACGGACCGTGAAGTCGTAGTAATAGGGTCCCATTTTTACCTTTTGTGTACGGAACCCTAAAAAAGAATCATCAAAATTGGTTCACCTATTAAAAAGTTCTGAGGTAACACGTATAAAAAATACATTTGAATTGATAACTTCCTCCTTTTTGAAGTCGGTTAAAAATAAAGGTCAATGCGGTAACTGGAAAGCTATTTAGACGGATACTGTATTAATCCTTATCATCTTAAATCCATTAGTTACTTTAAGCATTTCATGCAAATTATTTTAATACTTTAAACCATATAATTTAAATGAATATCTTAGGAGTTATCACAAAATGAAAACTAACGCGCGCGAATATAATTCAAGGGCGGGTCTCACACCGATGACAGGACCCTACGACAAAAAAAAACTTGTAGGCATAATATGATCTACTACCCGTGCGAAACCGGCGCGGCGGGTCGCTAGAAAATAATAATCCTAAGAAAAATGTTGCAATCGTTAATATTTACTGCGTCATAAAATCTTTCATATTAATCATTCTAAAAATAAAATGAAGTTTGCAATCAATCAAAAGCGTAATTATAATTTTCACACACAATTTTCTGAACAAATAGGTATGGAGAATAAATTCCAGTCTGTTATTAACTTTTAATTAAAATGCTAAAGAAATAGGCCTTAGTAATCAAGGAAAAAGCCTTCGCCAAACATTGAGATATTATGGACTAACTACCAGAGGCTTCGCCAGTGTGATAAGTGTTTTATCATCCCAAGGGAACATTATACCGGGATAAAAAGTAGCTTATGTGCTACTTTTTATACTCTACTTGCTATAATCTATCTCTATGCCAAATTTTATTCAGATCCGTTCAGCCGTTCTAGCGTGATTGAGTATTGGTTCAAATAAATCTTACTAGATGGCGCAATATGTAAAATTAACATTTTCTGGAATTGGACATAAACATTGTACCTATGTTCTTTTTTAATCAACTCTCCTAAGTACAACATTATGGAATATTGGACTCTTAATTCACATTTCAAAGATTATTTGAACGGCTCATTTAAAATTGATGCCAATAGATGGCGCATTTTTTAATTTCTGAGGCATTCCACTAGATTGTTAAAATTTGCATTGTAACACATTTTGGAGCAAAATAACTGTAAAAACGTGCAAAAAAAATTCACGTATTTAATTAAAATAATATTCACGAACCTAGTAAACCCTTTTACTTGCAAGTCGCTGCTAACACCATCTATTGCCGTGAAACGGGATCGAACGCGATTGATGTACTTACAAAAATAAAAAGATTAATCAGATGAAAACGCTAGTTACGCCGGCACGGTTTCTTTGTATGGGATGGGGCATCTGTATGCTAGTATTATATTATCTGTGTATATAGCAAGATAGTAGGAAATAGACTGGACAAACTGTTATAGGCAGGACTTGTTTCCTTTTCCATTGATGAAAAGTGAGTGTGTCAAAGTATACTCCACTGTTAGGCTGCGGAGTATCTATGTCCCTTTAGAAAATTTAGGAGTGATATTATGTTTTGTTTCTTTCAAGGCAGGATTTGTTTTCTTTTATGTTGACGTTAAGTGAGTGTGTGATAGATACTCAACTGCCTAACAATGGAGTATCTATGACCTTCAGGAAATTTAGGAGTGATATTATATTTTTTTGTAAGTGTGTCTATATTCGCAACTCAATTCTAATAGGGATCATACCTCTTGAGGTTATCAAGTTAATAAAACAAACAACATAATAATTTCCAACAATGTTACATAATCCAATCATTCATATAAAACTTTCATAGGTAGGTAAGTTAAAAAAAAAATCTTGGTTAATTTGACCTAACCGAGCTAAAAAAGCATCTAGAATTCACAAGAGGTCAAATCGCAGATCGGATTGCAGAGTTATTAAACTTGATTGCCTGACCCTACATCTGAATAACCAATAACTGAAGATATGTCGAATATTAGGCTCGGAATGGACGTCTATTGAAATGTTTGGTCCAAATTTCCCAAAGCTTTTGTAGGTACTTATGAATAAATTAATCCTTTGTGCGATTTTTTGCATTTTTTTTCATTTTTACTTAGGTATTCGATGAGAGAACCCTCTCTATTCATAGCTCAGAACAAATTTATAAAAGAATGGTGTACGCTCAGATCAAATAAAAAGTCAAGATGGAACGTTGCAAACAACAAGGTGAAGCTGGTTCAAACTATGCCTTGCCGTACAAATACACAATTACTCTTCACTTTGTTGTTTGCAACGTTCCATCTTGACTTTTTATTTGATCTGAGGGTGTAAGTTTCATAGATTGTACCTAAACTTGATGGAACAAATAACATTACTTTTTTGTTCAATAAATATTCACTGGAATTCTATGTATAGGTAAAATAGAATTGAAACAACCGCTTTTTCCCTTGAGTTTACTCCTAACTGGCTGTCAGTTTAACCAACAGAAACCAAGTTTTTTTTTGTGGTAGAAAACGTAAACTGTAGCACTCGGTGAGTGAAAGAATTTTCGTAGCGGGATCAGCAACAAACGATTTTACAAACAAGAAAATAAAAATAATACAAGCCTGTAGCTGTCCCACTGCAGGGTAAAGGCCTCTCCTCATACAAAGAAGGCACGAGCATTGATCACCGCTTGTTCAATGTGGTTTGGCGATTTCAAACTTATATTAACTATAAGTCCAGGTTTCAACAAGAAAATAATTTCACTTATTTATTATATCTATACCAATATTATAAATAGGAAATATTTTTTGTTTGTTTGTTTGTACCGAATAGGCTCCGGAACTACTGGACCGATTTAAAAAATCTTTCACCAATAGAAAGCTACATTATTCCTGAGTGATATAGGCTATTTTTATCCCGAAAACAGGTCCTGTGGGGTGGCCCACGAGAGCGAAGCCGCGGGGAACAGATAGTACCTTATATTACAATAGTTTAGCTATCATCATCAGCCTTATAATGTTTCCACTGCTGGGACACAGGCATCCTCTCTGTGAGAGAAGTTATAGACCCTAATCCACCACGCGGGCCCAAGGCATAGTTTAGCTGTACAAATAACTATAATCCCCAAACCCAAAAACAGAAAACAGCTACTTTTTCAGCGATAATTTCTCAATAACTACAAGATACATATATGATAAAAATTATAATGACAAAAATAAAAACGACACAGGTCCGTCGTCTACAAGCCCTTGAGCGAAACTGAATGCCTCGCGCGAGCGCAACGGTTTATAAGAATAATTCGATAGATAAACACCTCAAATTTAAAATTATTTACCAGTTATTTTTATGTTCAACATATTCTTACACGTAGGCGTCGCTTTCGCACATGATAAAATTGCCTTTTTCCCGCGTGTGCAATATTTTTTTTATGTACAAATACAATAAACTTTTAAAAACAAAACTGGCGGCTTACTAGTATACTATATGCCCAGTCCACACCATTTTTTGAAGATTATTATTCGCCACCAGTAAGTCGAAAAAGTAATTGAAAAACCTGGCGTTTCGGGATTACGTAAAAACGTGTGTTAGGAATTTATTTTTCTAATTTAATTGAGCAGTTATCAAAAATATGTACATTTACTAGATAACTATGTGACGCAAAAAGTTGCATTAAAAGATTTATCATATATCTTGTAGTTATTGAGAAATTTGCGCTGAAAATGTAGCTGTTTTCTGTTTTTAGCTCGTGAAACTTGTAGAGACTCTTAACTTGTAGTTAAATTATAGTTTAAGTATTTTAAAAACTGAATCTATGGTTAGACTTATGTTGGTTTTGGTGTAACTTGATTCCGTGTTTCATTAAAAAGGGGGTTTGTCTACTAATTGTTCGTCGCTTGTAAACACCAACTGAGTTATAAACATCAAATCTCTCAAACTTTTGGTCCAACCCTTCCCTTCTGTGAATATTTCCCGCTGTCATTAACTTCGTTTTTAAACCCAAAACAACTCCTAATTCCCTGACAATGTTAATATAAAACTTTGTAAGCCCACGGTCAAACAATGGCTCAGGTAGAAATTTGTTACACAACACAAATAAATTTTCTTTGAGCCAATATGGTTATATTTTCGCACCTTGTCGTTGCCAACGATCGGTTTATCGCTAACCTTTGACACAAACTTCATTACTTTAAGAAAATTTACACCTGCGACAGGCACCAGCAATTTATAAAATAAAGGCCTATCTGTCGACCTGCCTATAGGTAAAGCATTTCAACCTCCATGTTTTCGTTGAAAAATCGAGCTTTTTAAAAGTTGAAGGCTGAGTGAGACTTCAAACGTCACGACCATGTATGTAGGTATCATGGTACCTCGCAAGCAAATATTTTCGAGTTTGTTTTTGCTTGCAGAGTACACAAAAATATTTAATCGAATGCCAGTCATCGCTGTGAAATCACGACATTCGAGATATTCACGGCATTTGCTATGATTACGAGATATGCGAAAAATAAATTGAAATACATCGTTCAAATATTCAAAAGGGAATTATCGCTAGTATTGTTTTTTATAGTCGATAGGTTCGTGTTTGACCAGTTTCTCACCTCATGATAAGCGATAGAGCACATCGACGATGAAGCACGCTTGCCTAGGAATAACCTATTCACTATTGACTTAAATACCTCCAAGATGTAGGTATCAGACAATACAGACTTCATCAGAGAATTACACTAAGTAGCTGTACACACAATGAAAGTATTTCCAAAACGCCAATGACCAAGCAACCCACCAGGTAACAGTAGCGCATCACCGTTCGTCTCATAGTCCGACAATGGAACGGGCTAGGCAGAAGAAGTTGTGCAACACCACCGCACACTCCCCGAAATGTTACCGATAAAAAACCGACAAGCAGACCTATCAAGGTTTACGCCGCCGCCGCCGCCTTCATTATTAAGGCGCTGATTCCCTTGAGTAGCTGATTTTAAAATGAGAATCACGTCTAAATGGCTAGTCGTAATTCTTTAAATAAAATATATGTTATATTAGACTATTTTCTTAATAATTTAATTTAAAATTTGCTATTTTGAGTTTTATTTGTATAACATAATGTAATTAATTTGTAAAGTTATGTCTAAAACGGACAAAAACACGACAATCACACCAAAACCACTGGGCGTATTTTAATGAAATCAACACCATCTCAAAGATAATTTAATTATCTACATTTTGATCTGAGGCTTTTTTTAAAGTCATAGAATAATAAGGAAAGTACAAAAAACTACTAAATTATGGGTCGCGCGTGTGTGAAACGAGTGCGCGTTTTGTTCCCTCAAGGTCGTTGGCGTTAGTCGTCGTCTTAATTACTAAACGCTAGTTTGTATCACCTATTTCTACTAGGTTCATAATTTATTCAACATAACCGTTGCCTATTAACGCCATGCCGTCTTATCACCGCTAATTGATTTTGATGGAAGAACTTCACCTGTTTAATTACAAGAGACAACCTATTACATTAAGTTATATTAGAATATATACGTACGACATAAGTGGGGGTTTCAAAGGTGAGTTTAAATTACCAATGGAATAACATTATATCAGTTAGTATTTAAGCATAAGCGTTATCAGCTCGAAATGATCCTACCTGCTGAGGCACAGCTTCCTCTCTTTGAGGGGAGTTGTGTAATCCACCATGCGCCTTCGGACTTTTTAGTTCTAGAACATGCAAGGTTCTTCACGATATTTTCTTTTATATATGAAACCTTCGATATTGTAGGTAGTGCCCGGCTTCCCTTGGCTCGCATTAGCAGATATTTCATACAGATTTTTGTGCGTACCTACCCTAAAATCACTATTAAATAACTGTTCGTTTTAGCGCGGTGGTGATGAAATAAATCACACAAAATAGTGCGCCTTAATGAGTTCGAACCCGCGACCTGATTAAATAATGCATGGTGGTTACGGCCCCGACTTACAGAGTAGTCGGGGCCGTAACCACCATTCATTATTTAATTAACATAATTGTGACATGAAACTGATAACTTTCAACCTCTCCCATGGCTAGTTTATTTCACTCTGGCAATTACAACTGTGGTCGGCTCGTGAGAGATTACATGCCTCGATTCCTTGACGAGGCGGTGAATTATTGATATCATGATTTACTTCCAGCAATTCCTAAACAGGCGGTCTGAAGTTAATAGTTACAGTCAAACTACCTACCAAAGTGAAGTCACGGGGAGCATATCCCATACGTGCTCAAGTGGGTTGAGGTCTGGCGATTGAGACGCCACGGCAGAACGTTGATGCGAGCATCGGCAACAGTGCGTGTTACGACTTTAGCCGTGTGTGGACGTGCATTGCCGTGCATTAGTCGAAACAAATCACCCAACCGGCGTTGCAAAGGAATGATCACGTGTGAAACAATCCTCTCCGCATAAATCTAAGCATTGAGATTGCCCCTGATCCAAATGAGATCAGTTCTTCCACCGATCCAAATACCGGCCCTAACCATTATTGTTCCCCCTCCATATGAATGAACTTCCTGACAAAATTTCAAACGGTTCTGACGTCCAGATGTCCTCCAAACTCTAGTACGTCTTGTATCCCCATATCGAAACGAAATTCATCGAAAAAGCAAACACAACACCAGTCTTCTTCCTCCCAATTTCTGTGTTCGCGAGCCCGTTATAAACGGGCCCTACGATTGTGGGGTGCTATAGGTTGAACTCTCAGCGGCCTTCGGTAACACAGACCCACTTCACGTAAACAATTTCGGATGGTTTGGTCGTTTATCAGCAAGCCTGAAGAGCTGTGCAGCCTCGTAGCCAACATCATGGCGGTCATAGTACGATTCCGTCAAGCAGTATTTTGGTTATACCTGTCATGTCTGTGAGTGAAATAGAAAGAATGAAAAGAAAGAAAAAGTGTTGGTGTTGGTATTTTGTTGTGTGTGTGTGAGGTGAGATCGTCCTTCATGTCGCTCGGCCACGCTGTCTGTGATTTGATAGCTTGTTCAAGGCGGCTTATGACGCTCTGTGTAGTGCCAAGAGCAACAACCACAGGACGTTGCCTAAAACCAGCTTGCAACATTCCGACGGCTCTCATCATCTCTTCTCGTGTCAAATGATGTCGTCGCTTCATATCGATGCAATTTTATTCAGTTCCAATACAGGCATCCTGATTGACAGTTGATTTGCTATTTTTAATCCAAATTTAAAGAAAATCCTTTATTCAAATAGTGAAATTCACAATAAAGAATCATCCAAAAAAGTTAAAAATCCTCAATTGCGACGATACTCTAAAACGTACTTGATCCCTATCCCTCTTTCAGCCTATATTTATTTCCACTTATGAGATCTTTATAGTTTCCCAAAGCATTGTTATTATCATAAAACACATAATTCCGATAACATCGCGTAAGTGATAGATGTATAGAAGTCATATACATCTGTCCCTTACACACACTCAAAATAACCTTACTCTAAGAGCTTATGGTCACTCCCCTTTACTCAACTAGCAACGTTTTTACTCAGATTGGCCTCCAATTATAGTTATTTTTCTATAATTATTTCACACATTTCATTATGTTCAAAACTGTTTAATTTTTAACCAACTTCAAAAAAGGAGGTCTTTTATTTATGTATGTGCCACGATTACTCAAAGACGCCCGGACCGATTTCAAAAATTCTTCTTTTGTTTTGATGGGTATACTTTCTAGTTGGTCCCATAGTCCTCAAGTCAGGATCTGATTATGGGATCCTAGAGAAATCGAGGGAACTCCTCAAATATTATAGGCATACATATAGCGATTTTGATATTTTCATCAACAATGCAATCATTCAACAAAGTATCATTTGGTGAAGTGAAACTGATGAAGAAGACCACAGATGGTCACTGGAACTAAATGCTAAGTCACTGGTATAAGATATTTCAAATAGTAAACTGACTGTGATGAAGCAAATACTTATAAATAAATGGTACTGATGAAAATTGCACCATTGAACTGATCTGATGATGAAGCCGGAAGGTAGGCACTGCAACTCTGATATAAAACAATGTATCCTAGTCATGTTGAGGCTGACTAGAATCGTCATGAGATGTACTTTGGCTATAAATGATTATCATGTTAATTGGAGATACCTACCAAAACTAAAAAGAGAAAAATAATAAACTTTTTAACAAATAATCAAACCGACTTCCAGAACAAAAAACTACAAAGCAAAAAATAACTTTCTTTTCCGAAGTCGTTGTCGAAAAACGGAAAACAATGGGTACAAAAGACACCGACTTCGGTGAGAGCCTCACGACTGCGCCAAATCTATATATATACGAGTAAAAGTATGTTTGACTCCGAAACGGCTGGACCGATTTTAATGTTTTTTTTTTAGCCTATAATTCTGTGAATTTTGGTGGCGATCGGAGCATTTTTTTTAACTATGAAAGCGGGCGAAGCCGCGAGCTGAAGCTAGTAATAAATATTTCTGAAATATACCTAGAGGACATCCCTGAAATAGATAACACCACACGGCCACGGCTTAACTGCATTATATTCCCTATAACCAATCGTGTAACATTTAGCTCCGAGCCCACTAGACTCGATATTAGTGCAGCTTAAACTTTAACTAAGCCTTCAGGGGATAAAAATAACACAGAGTCTACCTTTACTACTTTATTTTTAAATCTCACTCCATTTAAGACTTCAAAAAAAGATCTGGTGGATTGAAATAAATTGATAAAATAAGTTTTATTTTTAAGTAGCTTCTGCCCGCGGCTTTTCCCGCGTAAGTTTGGATTTTAGGCATATAGCACTTAGGAGAATAAGGTTACAAAGTAACTTTGTAAGGTTTTTAGATGATACCTCTGATAAAGATCAAAAAAAGTTTTATCAATAAAAAGGGCCTTACTTATTGTAAATAAAAATAAATTCAGATATATTTTATTTTTAGGTTTCATAAGACTTTACAGGTCAACCCAAGGCTTCTACAAGTTGTGTGTATACATAAATATTTTAATTATTGCAGATTCTATTCCATACATAAATATTTTAACGTTGCCGTTGTTACAATTGATAAAATTGTATTACCCTTACCGCCAAACGGCTATCTTAGCCTAACACATCTACTCATAAGCTCGTAATTGTCCAATAATTCTCCGGCACTAAAACAGGCTTACAATCAAGGAAAAAATGTTATCTAATATATAACGTTACACCTCCACAACACACAATCGACTAATTTAGTAACTAAGACATTAACTCCATGATACCATATTACAAAAGCACTTAGCTCCAAGTAATTGGTAAGGAAACCGATATTCCCTATGTTGTATTCTACGAAATACCTAATAATTTAATACGAGTAACTACTCGTATTTAATACAAGTATTAAAGTTCTAATTGATGGCAGTAATACTCGGTTAAAACATACATAAATAATACGAAAATATTGTGGAATCAGGAAAGTTTGCAACAAATTTACCATCCTCCTTATTCTGTAAGATATATTCATCGCGTAACAAGACATGAAAAGGACCAGAGCAATAAAAATAAAACTTTACAACAGCGACAGTTCACCATACCCAAAAAAGGGAGTAGGCGGAATGACTTACTAAGATAGTTCAGTCCTCACATTCTATTATTCACGACCTATATTTGAAGAGACGGTGTCTTAAGGCATAAAGACGAAAATAGCACGGCGTCGAGCTCTTCCGGCAAAAACATAATAGGGTTAGATGTTGCAGGTAAACCCTTAAATGCAGTCGCATTTGAGAGGTTAACGATCGGACGCGGCACCGACCGCTCGGGTCGGAAATACCACGCGCGCCTTCGTGATACCAACCATAACCAACAATATTTATGACTTTCCACAATTAACTTAATTACTGAAGTGCTTCCACGAAAAGACTTCGCCACTTAATTGCACGATTGTAGTCTGCAAAAAAGTTTGGAATTTTTTAAGTTCCATTCATTACGGAAAAAATTTGAAAGCAACTTTTTTAAAGACTCTGACGAAGTTTAACTTTATATTATACTCTATGAAGATGAAAAAAATTTAATAGTTAACTAAAGTTGATAAGTAAGTTTAGCTGAATCCAACGTTTCTTTTTGAAACAAATAGAAGTAATACGACATTAGATCGGTAAAAGAATCAGCTTCATTTGGTGGTGGGTAGCATGGGTAATTCGGTTCGATACCCGACCCACTTCCACGCTACAAACGAACATTTCCTCTATTATTAAATACGCCCCTTTTAGTTTGGTGCTGTTATTGACTTACTGTTTATTAACTTAGTTTTGGGGAAAGGGAAAATTAAAGAAACTTTTCGGAACTAAAACCTTGTACTTTACGTATAAAATATTTTTTACCTTACAATAAGTTGAAATACTGACTACCAGAGTTTAAATTCTAATCCTCCTTAGAAAATTCGAATTAAAAAAAACGTTTTTTTTTATCGTTGATTGACTCGCGCTTGACCACTATCTCACCTGATGGTAAGCGATGATGTGGTCGACGATGTAGCACGCTTGCCTAGAAGAAACCTATTCGCCCTTGACTTAAAGACTCCCATGTTGTAGCTATCGGGAAATACAGACTCCGACAGGGAATTCCACTCTTTTGGTGTACTCATAATAAAAGTATTCCCAAAACATTTGGTGCTTATGGGTGGGATGTCCACCATGTACCTAGCGATGACGCATCGCCGTATGTCTTGTAGTCCGATAATGGAACGGTCTAGGAGGAATTAGTTCATGCAATTCCAACGCACACTTCCCGAAATGTCAATGAAATGTCTCGAAAAGTCTTAATTAAGTTAACATGTTGTATCGTGTACAAACTCAAATCCAACTATCGAATTAAATAAAAAATATACAAAGGCCCTTGTAAAAGAATATAATTGAAATACAAACCATAATAAATAATAACTTTGTAATTTACAAAACTTAATGAGTATGCTTAGTGATAAAGAATTTATACAAAAAAAAACAGAAATTCAACAACATCTTCAAAGCACAAATATTCAAAAAAGTTAAAACTTTGTAATATTTTCAACTGCGAGAATTTTATGAGTCCGTGAAAATCTACTGAGGCTAATACTTCAAAATATTCGCCCGAGAAAATCAAATTACCGCCTACAAATTCAGACGTTATGAAGAGACTTTCTCACAGCTGGCTAGTTTGAACTAACGTTGAATTATAGTATCAATTTCAAATATTTAATAGTCGCAGCGATTTGTACAGTGGAGGAAAAAAAATGTGACTGTGCCTTCATACATTCTTTTTCATCTTGGCACGAAAGATACAGGGAAAAATTAAGGGTACACTAGTTGACGGCACGAACTATTTTGTGCGCGGGGTTAAAATGCATTTTATATCAACCGACAACACGTGCGGAAGAGATAGATACTGTGATGAGCAGTAGGAAGCTAGTTCGCCTACGAATACACACTTTTGCAAATTTGTAGCGAATAATGATTTAGGACGAAACCGAGCGCGCGAAATTTTATAAACAGACCTTTGGCAGTCTAGATATCATGAAAAAACTACTAAATCTATCTGTTCAAAATAAAACTATATGCATTGTTGAACTACTAATCTATCCCTGTATGGAGGCCGTTTTGCAATTTTTCGTCTTCTAATGGTATTTATTTGCGCCCAAAAATGCGTTAAAATTAGTGTCGAAATGTGGACCTTTCGACGCTCATAACTTTCAAATATTATCTTTTTTTACTTTTTCGCTTCCATACAGGACTAGATAATGATAAGATAAATTTATATCACTTTTTATTTTGAACGTACATCGTCAAACAGTGGAATAATCCCTAGACTTCGTTTGTATGGAAGAATTTTCGACTAGTGTAACCTTAAGTAGCGAAACTCTTCAATGATAATGAAATGACAACAAACAAAAAGGTTAAAATTGTTTTTAAGAATTGTTATTGAGAATTTGAAGTGTACATAGTACCAAAGGAAAAGGGATAAAATCATATAAAAAGGCATTTCAGGCCAAATATACGCCCCCCTACATCCCGTCTTCTATTTGCAGGTTTTGATTTTGAGAAGGTTATAGCTTGGTCCCTGTAGGGATTATAGGGCTGCGGTTGGGCTCAAGTTGTTGCAAATTAAATGGACTTTAAAATTTTCGGTATTTTAGTCGTCTTAAAATTTACAGTTTATGACTTTTAGAACAAACAGAGAAAAAGTCCCAAGTGGCTAATTTGGATTAACACAACCCTAACTGGCCCTTACCACATACTAAAAATCCAGAACTATATCAAGCTCTGCGATTTCAATATCGATTTCTACTGGGCTATTCCATCTATATAGACTGTCATAAAATTTCAAAGTTTATACGAGTATTGTTATCGCTCTTGAACAGACTGCTTGCAAATAATCCAATCTCCAATGATTTATTCAGTTATGATCGGGTTTAAATACCTACCAAAAGTAGGCAAAGAGGTACCTCAGTCACACAGACTCAGCTCAAAAGGTAATTATTATGATTTAATAGAATAGAACCTTGGAATATCAAGACCTTTATATTAAGTATAAAAAAAAAATAAAAAAATCTTAAACCAGACCGCTTAAATCTAAAAAATCATGCTATGTAGTCGGAGGATCACGGAGGCAGGCGGTCAGCCAGTTCGCGATTAAGTATCCTCCGACAGCACAGCATGATTTTTCTTTTTTACATAGTTCGCTTCTTAAGCGAAAAAAACCTGTGTTTTATAAAAAATTATAAGTCACGTATCAGATACGTAGATATTAGAACATTTTCTGAATTGCCAGCATTTTCTATTCATGAATGTCGTCGTTTTTAACAGGCTGGTTGAGACCTACCTAGACCTACATTGCCTAGATAGACCTAGGTGAGGCCAGACTGGACATCTGAAATGGTGCTGTTCCACAAGCAATGAGACGTCTGATAGCCCTGATGTTACAAGTACTGCTGGTCACTACCGATGGGTTCGAACTCGCAGTATATTCCCCATCGGTTATCTTATTAGAAGATATAATCAGTGAGGTACCCAAAAGAGTCTCGTAAATTCCTGGCACGTTTAATTCATTGGTATTTAAAAAAAAGTAGATTTCATTCCTTTTTCATTCTTTCTTTCATTCCATAATTATAAACAAGTTAAGCACCTTTTTTTTTTCGGACAACAAGGACGGTACATAGGTGACATTTTCAATAAATTATGTTTTTAGAGTTAAGCGCCATTTTTCGGGCTTCCCGAAAAAAAATCCCTTTTACACTGGTGCGCGGTCAAATTTCAAAAGGTATCTCTAATAATGGAAGTTAATAAAGTTAACAATTTTATGGCTTCTCTTTCAAAGCTCGGCTTTGCTATGTCAATCAATACTATCACTTGGAAGCTGGTGAATATTTAAGTTTGATCCGAGGAACTTATCCTATCATGTTTTTACGACGACGCTATATAAACTAAAGACACGAATTGGCATCATTGAATATACTTGTATAACTAGCATTGTCTTCAGTTCTACACGCGTGTATTTTGCATCTTTGACATCAAAATTATCTAACTAGCTCGTACGTCCCACAGCGGGGCTAAGGCCTGTCTCTCTTTTCCACACACTTCTGATCACTGCCAATGCGGGTCAGTCCTTTCACCAAAATAAAACCTATTATAGCGTGATCGCTACAAGACGCTTTGATTTAGCCTCTTTTTAATTTGTCGAAGGAGGTCGGTTACAATTATTCAAATTTTCATATTTCGTTTGTCAAGAGAACAGAAGACAATTTTTCTGGGACTGACAGATGGAATTTTATAAAAAATGTTGGCTCTGAAATCAGCTACTAAATTAATTATTGGTATTTTTATAGTAACCGTTTATTTTAAAATGGCCAGCAACAATATGACCATGGCTATGTTAATTCTTGTGCGGAAATGGCAGGAACTCATTCCGTGGATGCCCGACGAATGGCTGTTATCGTATATTTAATTTAATAGATTTTTTAACGTAGCTGCCATTTTAAGTTTTCGTAGTTAAAAACAATTAATAACCTTACTTATATCACGTTATGGTATCGTTCTTTACTTGTATGGTTATGGTTACGCTAGTCGAAAATTCTCCCATACAAACGTAGTCCAGGGATTATTCCACTGTTTGACGATGTACGTTCAAAATAAAAAGTGATATCAATTTGTCTCATCATTATCTAGCCCTGTATGGAAGCAAAAAAGTAAAAAAATAAAATATTTGAAAGTTATGAGCGTCGAAAGTTCCACATTTCGACACTAATATTAACGCATTTTTGAGCGCGAATAAATACCATAAGATGCGGCAAATTGCAAAACGGCCTCCATAGCCCTAGGGATAGATGAGTAGTAGTAGAACAAAGCAAATAATTTTATTTTGAACAGACAGATTTAGTTAAATGATATCTAGACTGCCAAAGGTCTGTTTATAAAATTTCGCGCGCTCAGTTTCGTCCTAAATCATTATCCATTTCGTTACAAATTTGCAAAAGTGTTTATTCGTACGCGTACTAGGTTCCTACTGCTCATCACAGCATCTATCTCTTCCGCACGTGTTGTCGGTAGATATAAAATGCATTTTAACCCCGCGCACAAAATGGTTCGTGCCGTCGACTAGTGTACCCTTAAGCCATCATTAAACTGGTTGCAACTGCGTTGAAGATTAGGCACGTGAATTCAGATTTATACCTTTAAACCTTGCCATAATTTCACTCTTAAGTTTTTGAATACTAAATATTTAGAATAATGAGTACGTTATTAACAATTGCGTCTTTCTTATTTTAAAATTATGTGTTTTACTTTTTTCTATATTTTAATATTTTCGGTGAATTTATTTTTATTTCAAAATACCACGTTATCGTTGCGTTAAAAGTTTTATTTTTATAACGCTACACTGTATAATGTATCTAGTCTACAGTTTAAGCCTTGATAAATACTTAAGTAAATCGAAGGTATGGACTATAAACAAATAAAATAAATTAAAAACCTTTATCCCAATTTTTATATCACTGAACTCTTTAAACTCAATCCCTTTTAATTAAAAAGGAACTTAATTAACACAGGCACAAAATACCTACGAAAAAGCTATTTGAAGCTTTATAACATAAAAAGAACCTTCTTCTATTTTTGTTAGTAATAATAACCCGAATTTTCTTAATACAATTAATGAGTTTCATATAAACGAGACTGTATTAAATCTAGGCTCGATGTTGTCAACTCATCTCCTCTGGAATATTATGAAATGAATGAGGAAATAATTTTCTTACCTTTGATCGCAAGAAACTCGCACTCATCATAACAAATAACTGGTTTCGGCATTTGATATTAATCAAACTCCTGGGTATATATTAATTTACCACAAAACACCACAATTCACTTCTGCAGTGAAATGTTCTTTGAAATCGGATAAAATAATTATCTAGTGACAATAAAGCGAAGCCTGTCAGCCTGCTTCGCTTTAAAACGTTAGTATTCCATGAACCAACTGTATTGTGCGAAGGCAATTCAATTCAAGCCAATGCAAATGTACGTATTGTAGGTATCACAGAACAAAAAAAACGCTGTCTTCTCTGTTCTGTGGTAGGTATAAATGGGATCCTCACCAAGTAGTAATCACAAAACAAAGCTTTCTGAATACCTAGTTTGTTTGTAAATGCATTTTAAAACTAGGACTTCAAAATATGCATACATTATGCTATACAGCTTACAATGTACCCACTGGGTCCCAGGTCTTCTCACTGTGAGAGGAAGTGGAACATAATCCAACACGCAAACCAGTACATCATTTCTAGTGCTTGGTCAGTAAAAAGTCCGGAAAAATGTACAAAATATTATATTATTAAATCAATTATTGAAACGCTGAAATTGATTACTAAAACTGTTCCAAAAGTAAAAGAAATGACTTAATTTACACATTCGTGATGTTTGTCGCTAAGGAGTTCTGTTGTATGTTCCATATCTTGAAAACTGCTAAACTGCTTTGGATGAAACATGCACTATGCCCTAAGTTGAGAGATACCTAATTGACTAAAAAAATAATGGTCACGATTAAATAACAATTTTTGGAGAAATGCGTAGACAAACATACATACATACAAACAAACATACGTACCTACAAACAAACATACATACATACACTTAGGAAATTTGGCACATATGCTTAGAAGCCCAATAATATTACAATAGGTGTCGAATTGATAAGCTCCTTTTTTTGAAGTCGGTAAATATACGATACCAATTTGAAAATGGAATTTTCATTTGCAGCTACTATTGAACAAGAGCATAGAGGGACACACAAAGTATACCTTGGCATACAACAACCATAAAAATGCATTCTTATTTTTGTTCCCCTCTTTCGACAAAATGCAAACAAAATTTGCTGCAGCTGGTTTCAAGAAATAGTATTAATATTAATTGCGCAATTTCTGGCCAAGTTTGAGCCACAATCGTGATAAAATCATCAAACTACCTTCGACGCGATCGATTTTGGTGGTGACGTCCGCCCTCAGACACTACTGAGAGGTTTCGAAGGAGAAAGTGACGCTCTTTGTGCAGCAGCGGGACTTAAATTAGACTAGGAAAAATCTATTGTCGTTAAGGCGCAGGCCGAAGAAATGACGTCGGGCGCAGACATGGCACAGGTGGCTTCCTACTCCTATCAAATTTCATACAAAATGCATGGAAATAAAGCGCCATTTGATCAGGCGCGGGCGCCGATATGGCGCGTCATAGCCACGTCCGAGCAACGACATACCGTGTGTCCTAAATTGCGCTTTATTTCCATGCATTTTGTATGAAATTTGAATGGAATAGAAAACCACCCGTGCCATGTCCGCGCCCGTTGCCATTTCTATGTGGCCTGCGCCTAAGGACTAGCAAATCACGGGTCCTTCAGCTTTTAGTTTTATTTTATTCCCTTATTCTATACCCCAGCAATGGTTAAAAATATCAAATTCGTGTACCTGTCTAAAGCTAGGATATTTATAATTTCATTGTTACCAAGTAAAAGGCGAGAAGGTATGCCCCAAATATAATTCTGAAAACATACTTCAAACGTTACATTATGCTTAAAACGGGTAAACAGATGTGTATTTCGTACAAGCTTTTCCCTTAAGTGGGAAACAAAGCAACAAGTCTACACAGTATAAATATACAGTATGTTGGTTTTATGTCACTCACACAAAAGCTACTCGCTTTTTCTGTGAAAAGTTTATATGCTAGCAATATACCTACCTAGTACAGCACCGTTGAAATGAAAAGTTCATAGTTGTATCTACATAATATGTACCTTATAAGTGCTAGATACCTACAACTTACTTATTAGAGAAGTGTGTAGTAAGATTATTTGTAATCAAAAAACTCGGCTTTTAAAAAAGCGAACTAAAAAAACGTAAACAAGAAGAAAATCATGCTGTGTAGTCTGAGGATACATATTTGCGAGCTGGCTGACCAAATACAGATGTATCCTCCGACTGCACAGCATGATTTTCTTCTTGTTAACGTCTTAAAACCCTTGATTTTGATACCCCACACGAGGGGGTAGTAAGAAAAAAAAAAAAACCTCACAAAATGGCGCCCAAAAGCCGCTATTTTTTTTTCTCCAATTTTAATGTAGCCAGTGACACTCGCAGGGTTAAGACGAATCGATTGACGCAAGAATCATCAAAATCGGCCAACGCGTTTGGTCTCTAGAACGCCACATAGGAACAAACACGGCAGTCGGGTAAAAATACGCTTATCACGGGTCATGAATCAAACTTGTCGATAGTACCGATATATATTAATTCTAGATAGTAGGTATCTTAATAGAAAATTATGAGTTTTCTATTAACATACTTAATAGGAAAAGTCATAATGATATACTGATAAGTAAAGGTTTCGCAGAATGATATTAGTACAGTTCGCTAAAGAAAAACTGTACCTAAGAAAAGTATTCGTCTACCGCGAAAGTTATCCTTCTGGTATGAGATACGTGTTTTGAAGTTACAATTAATGTAAAAGCAAGATTTGCGGTATTGTTCGTAATTGTGACGTAGCACCTTGTTTACGGCTGACAGTGATGGAGAAATGTTACTGGACTTCACTGAAGTTAATTTATATCTTCCATCATTTATGTGTTCTACAGTATTTTTCATACAAAGTATGTTCGCTTGTACAAGCTTACTTTGAATTGATGGGCAACAAAGTAGCAAAAAGCAAAACAATAAAGAGTGCATAATAATTTTCGTGTGTCTTTGGTTTTAATCATTTTTCGACACGGATTTCCGAAACGAAAATTATTTTGCACTTTTTAGTGTTTTGCTTTTGAAGTCGGTTTATTTTATTGTGCAAATGTTTTTATTTCTCTCTTTTTAGTTTTAGTACACCATGACTATAGTACGGTACCTGAAGGATTGACAACATACCCATGTCTGTCTCTCGCTAAGGAGTTCAGTTGTATGCTCCATATCCTAAAAACGGCTGGACCGATACTCAATACAACACAAAAGAATAGTCACAATCCGATTAGTAGTTTCGGAGAAATGCGTGGTCAAACATACACACATACATACAAAAATACATATGCCTATGAATTGGCACAATTTAGCACACGTGTGTAGAAGCCCACATAGAATAACATATGTGAATATTGGGCAGTTCCAACCATATTACATACGTACGTGTCAAATTAATTAACTCCTTTTTTTAAAAAAGGATAGCAGTTTTGTATCAAACAGCAGTTTTTCTTTTGATACTTTAGAATGTTTCCTACAGCATTTTGCGTTGATACTTTTAGGAAAGTTTGCCAAGAAAATCGTAGACATGTTTTCGGCGACCTTCGACAAACATAGGCTGTTTATTCGGAAGAGATCCAATGAACTTACGTATTTTACTGGTAATATAAAGTTCAAATCAGTTTTCTAAGGTCAAAACCTAGAACGATATTCACAAACCAAACTACATGTGACGCGTGACCCTATCAGACTTTATGACGTCCGTATATTTTGTTCCTATTGTTTCCAACAAAGTTGAAAATCAATTTTACCGTGTGGTGGAATTTTATTCGACTCGTGTAACAGACAACAGTAGTCGGGAATAGAAAACTGTGTCACACAAAGTAAGTTATTATTACAGAAGTTTTCCTTTGGCACCGTAGTCCGTGTGCTTACTTCTCTTAACGTAAACGTCTAAGTTTGTGATTGTTGTCATTAGCGTTAATAACTTTTAGTCTGTGAGTGATGAGGGCTTGAAATTGTGGCGATCACACAAAGACAGGTACTTAAGAGGGGAGCTTTTAAACGAGTCATTTATTAAGGCTTAACTCGAATGAGGGCAATGTATGGAGGCTCTACTACGTAGGTATGTAGTAGGTATCCTAGAAAGTTTCAAAGTGTAAATTGCCGCTTATGTTGTTGCAAACAAGTGACGGATTATCTGCACTAGCAAAGCAGGTTCCGATTACATCACAAATTTGTTGAAGAGTTCCTGCGATACCCACGCTCAACTATCTTTATCTATCTAACAGCCTGGGCAGACATTGTTATTTTTAAAATTACAAGAGATATTTTTATTCACCAGTTTTTTTATCTTATCACGATCGATATACTGGGAGATAACGAGATCGCCAGTAATTGGGTTAATGAGGTCGAGAATAGCTTATAAAAATACATATAAAACTTTGAAGTCGGCATCCAGTGTTACATACCTAGCTACGGTATATCTTCTTCTATGATACAACCGCATTAAAAATCTTCTTCACACCTTTGAACAATAGTCTAATCTTTCTGAAATGTATTATTGAAATGGGTCTAAGGATTGCGTTTTCTTTCTTTGTTATTATTAAAAGTCTATGGTAACCCACTGGAGTGCAAAGGCCTTCCATATCTCTTTCCATTCCTCAGTCGTAAGTTAAGCCCATAGGTCGTCTCACATGAAGCAGATGTGTCCAGCCCAATTCTATTTTAGCGTTGCAGATTATCTTTTCCTTTATTAAAATTCTTCTTTATAGTTTATTTTTTCCTTTTTAGGGTTCCGTACCCAAAGGGTAAAAACGGGACCCTATTACTAAGACTCCGCAATCTGTCTGTCTGTCCATCTGTCACCAGGCTGTATCTCATGAACCGTGATAGCTAGACAGTTGAAATTTTCACAGATGATGTATGTTGTTGCTGCTGTTGCCGCTATAACAACAAATACAAAAAACTTGCCAATAGCGAGTCGGACTCGCGCACGAAGGATTCCGCACCATTATCGCAAAAAACGCCAAAAAAATCACGTTTGTTGTATGGGAGCTCCCCTTAATTTATTTTATTTTAATTTAATGATTATTATTTTTTGAAGTGAATATACAACTAAATATTCACAGAATATTGTTATATAATTAATATTCACAGAATATTTAGTTGTTGCCGTTATTAATATCGAGCAAAAAAGGGCAAAAAAATCACGTTTGTTGTATGGGAGCCCACCTTAAATATTAATTTTATTCTGTTTTTAGTATTTGTTGTTATAGCGGCAATAGAAATACATCATCTGTGAAATTTCAACTGTCTAGCTATAACGGTTCATGAGATACAGCCTGGTGACAGACGGACAGACAGGCAGACAGACAGACAGACGGATCGTGAAGTCTTAGTAATAGGGCCCCGTTTTACCCTTTGGGTACGGAACCCTAAAACAGAATAAAATTAATATTTAAGTGGGGCTTCCATACAACAAACGTGTTTTTTTTGCCGTTTTTTGCGATAATGGTACGGAACCCTTCGTGCGCGAGTCCGACTCGCACTTGGCCGGTTTTTATTATTGTTAATAATAAAAAGAAAATCGTTTAATTCAGACTATTTAAATTTCCATATTCTGTTAGTATTACATTATCTTAAAACTTTTTTAGTCATGAGGATATGAGTAGGTAACATAAATGATTGAATATAAACTAAAATTATATTTTTTTTCCATTTGATAATTAATGTACACACAGTATAATATATAAATACAACAAATCAAGACAATAGAGTAGAAAGGCACTGCTTATTTCTTAAGAAATTTCTACCAGCAGACCCGCGAAAAGGAAAAATGAAATTGAAATAAATAATTTGAAATAAATTAAATTGAAACTTAATATCTGGATCTAAAACAAATTTCCTTTACGGAATATCTCCGGATACGGTCAATATAGGACGCACATAAAGGTTTCCCAAAGGTAGTTCATGAATATGCAGTCCGTTAATTTTTTTAAAAGGGTTCCTCGTAAACTACGCGTCCGTGCACAAAAGCGTGTGATAGTTTCTGGAAAAGAGATTCATCATGTTTTGTGTTCAGCAATAGATGTTGTGTTCATCATGTTTTGTGTTTTACATAATATTGTAAAACGATTCATACTTTCCCACCAAGGAACTTCTTTTTTGCTGGTGAGTGATTGGTACTTCTATTCTCACTCTCTCGTGTCAATTAAATAAAATAAGCGATTTATCTCTCGTACTTCACCTTTCTCTGTCTCAGAGCAAAGCAGTCTAAAGTCCCCAGATAAATATATTAAAATTAAATTATTAATGTATATTTTTATGTATTAAATATATAAATCAATCAATCTGATTTTCCTTTTCCCAACTATATTGGGGTCGGCTTCCAGTCTTACCTGATTCATTGTACCAGTGTTTACACATGGAACGACTCCTATCTGACCTCCACAACCCAGTAACTGTGTAACACGGTACTTCTCGGCAAGACGTGTCAGATCTCATGCTTATGACTACCCGTAACGACTGCCAAAGATTTTCAAATGACAGCTGGGACCAACGGCTTAACGTGCTTTTCGCGGCACGGAGGAAACTCGGTATGTTGAATTGGTCACCTATCCACGGACCGACCTCGTCAAGCGTTGCTTAACCTTGATGATTGAGAAGTGCGGCTGTTATTGTTAAGCCAAGATCTTCGCCCATACATTAAATTATTAATATATAAAAATGACAAACATAAAAGTTTGTCATAAACAAAACGGATCTTTGAATTAAATTTCTTTGTAATTTGGTGACTTATAGACATACAATTATAGTCAAGGAAAGATATCTCGTTTTTCTGAAAATATCTAGGAAGTCAGAACTGATATGTTTATTAAATGCTGAGCACGGATCTAATTTATTCAAAAACAAAAGCAAAATAAGAGGTGTTTCACATGATAGCGAAGATGAATAAATTCATCATTCTTTTACGTTTTTATCATTTGGTTAGACATGTAACGCAACGCAACGAAATGTAATGTAATATTTCACTTCTTATATGAAGTTTTTATTTACAATATTTCCTATCATAACAAAATTATAGTACTTATACATTATTTTTATTCTCTTGCACAGCGTCATTTTATCGCACATGTGTCATCTTGATAACATCGCCGCATGAACCCAAGTAAATCGAGAGCATCTTGAATAACGACTACTCAGCTCCATTTTTATCGACGTATGCGCTTCAAAAAGCTATAAAAGCAAAACTTAAAACATTAAAGATCATAGATACAGCATGGCGTGCCGCACGCGAGTTCACACCGGACGCTGCTTGATGCCGCGCTACTACATCAGTCTGGCCTTGCACTAAGTTTTCTCATTAACCTCCTGTTTACTGGAGGATCTCGGGCAAAAGCCACGTCCGTCCGTCCTACACGAGCGGCAATGAGTAAATGATTATGAAATACAGATAAAGTGCCTACGTATGTAAATGTTGTTTTAGTAAAACTACCCTCTAAACTTGTGTATTGGGACGTTATTGTGACAGCACAGGTGAATCTGCTTGTTCCAGACTAACGAATACTTGTAATGTGAATGTATAGTTTATTTGTATTTACAAGGCTGAAATTAAAATAACGAGCAGGAATATGACTCAAGCAACTCTTTAGCGTAATCACCTATGTTCAAAAAGTATTATAACTACTTTCGTATTAAAAATTCGAAAATCAAAATGATAGATTGTAGAATCTAAATAAAGAAATGAAAGAGATTGTCTATTACTAGAGTTGTGACAGAAGTGATCATACTTCGAAGCTGAAAAGCCTTTGAGAAAAACTCACATGATTATTTTTAACAATTTAACGGATCGCCTAAAAACCAGGCAACAGGAATAATGATAAGCAGCTTAAATAACAAGACGAAAATAATTACGTTTTCAGAAACAACGCGTTTTAATTAGAAATTAGATGTCGCATATTCCCATTTCTAATTACTTCGCATCTGAAATACGTAATGACAGCTTTATGTTATATCCAGTCGAATACATTATGAATATGAATTTACTTGTAAAGGAATTTCCAACAAATTAAATTCTTACACATTTAATTACTAACTAAGGTCCCCTACTTCTTAAACATCTAACCAACATAATCATTTCTGCCGAATGACGTCCATTGCTAGACATGGGCCTCCCCCAAGCATCACCACAACGACCAATCATATACTCCTTGCATCTAGCGATCTTCGTAATAGAAGACCACATCATGCCCTAACCATCGTACAAAGCTCACCACATGGATAGGATAGGATAGATCAGCTTTCCTAAAGTGTTAAATATCGACCCCTTAGGGTCGAAATCGGTAAGGAGCTTGTGGCTAAATAATAACAGCCACACGGGTCGATCATCACGGTTAAGCAACGCTTGACGAGGTCGGTCCGTGGATGGGTGACCATTTCAACATACCGAGTTTCCTCCGTGCCTCGGAAAGCATGTTTAGCCGTTGGTCCCGGCTGTCATTTGAAGATCTTTGACAGTCGTTACGGGTAGTCAGAAGCTTGAGATCTGACACCTGTCTTGCCAAGTGGTAATGTGTTACCCAGTTACTGGGTTGTGGAGGTCAGATAAGGCAGTCACTCCATATAAAACACTGGTACTTAGCTGAATCCGGTAAGACTGGAAGCCGACCCCAATATAGTTGGGAAAAAGGTTAGGCAGATGATGAGGGTCGAAATCGGTTACCCAGAGGTCGACGAAAACTGATTTTGGGGATTGACGAGGTTTAAAATCGACCCCTATTAATTAACACAAGTTCTTATTTGAAACTTACAAGATGCTGTATATTACATGTACTGTGTATTATATTATTACTGTATATTAGTCGTTGTAATATTTCAGTTGGAAGTATCATTGTTGTACTTTAAAAAAACTCAACAAGTCGATAAGAGTTCATAAGTTCTTAAAAGATGAAACACTCGGCAAGTCAATAAGCGGATTTTTAAATTTGGTTTTGGAGGTCTGAGGAATCAGTTCAGTTTTGGAAAAGGGGTAACTTACCCAAAGTATTTTGGGAATCCCTGGGATAGATGGACCCCTTTTACGCACGTAGACTACCGTTTGGTCCATTGTGCGTGCAGGTCTCCTCCCTGTGAGAGGGAATGGGATCGTAATCCATCACGCGGGCCCAGTGCGAGTTGATGGATGTCACATGTGTTCGAATTTTTTATTCTAGAACAATGCCGGTTTCCTCACGATGTTTCCATTCACCGTTTTGAGAGCAGTGGTGATGAAATAATTTACACAAAGTAAAGCGCCTGTCTGGGTTCGAACCCACGACCTACAACTTGAATGTCGCGTCCGTTACCACTGGGCCACCACTGCTCTTAACGTTCATCACATTTAGATTCAAAACGCGTCTAGGATACTGGTGGAGTTTCCCCGCTTCTGTAGTACATACGTAGACTATTTTTACGCAATAGTGCGTAAAAGATGCGCTGCCACAGTGCGGAGAGTTTAGGACAACTCCAACAGTATTCTCAGCATGATTGTGAATTATAATATAAAGCCTTCAACCGGACACATTATTTCTGACATTATTTTCTTTGTTGTTCATAGATACATCTTTTGTTCCATTTTTGTGTGTCCGTTTGACAGGTGGCAAAGGCCTCCTCCAATCTTCTCCATTCCGGCCTTTCTATGGCCACTCTACCCCATGTTGTTCCAGCGACTTGTCTGATGTCGTCATCCCACCTTTTCTGTGGTCTACCTCTTTTTCTTTTCCCATCCTTTGGGTACCACTGTGTGGTTATTTTGATCCATTTATCCTTTCCTCTGATCATGTGGCCCACCCATTTCCACTTTTGTCTCCGTATTTTCCGAGTTATGTCCTGGACCTTTGTCTTGCTTCTGATGTTGGTATTCCTTACTTTTTCTTTCCTTTTGATCCCTGATATACTCCTTAACATGGCATGTTGGCATATGGAGAGTTTGTTTGTTACATTTTTGTTAAAGCCCATGTTTCGCTCCCATATACCAATACAGGCAGGATACATGTGTTGAAAAGTTTGCTTTTCACTGAGATGTGTAGACGAAAAGAAATAATGAAAGACAGGAGTCTTTCATTATTTCTTTTCGACACCAGTATTTTTTCCAGCTATTCACAACTCTTCTTTCAACTTCTTTGCTTTCGTTGTCTTTTGGAGACATCAGTTGAGGTATATGTATTCGTCGGCATAGGAGATTTGAGACTGTTCCACTGTTACAGGGTATTTGTTGCCATTGGTCATGATTTTTGTTTTACCTGGATTTAACTTCATTCCGGCCTTAGCACTTTCTGATGCTTGTTCATTTATCATCTTGCTTAGATCCTCTGGTGTTTTTTGCAAATAATACAATATCATCCGCGAATCGCAGGTGTGTTAGCGTGCGGCCATTGATAGTTATGCCCATGTCCGTCCAATCCAGATTCCTGAATATCCTCTCCAGTACAGCCAGGAAAAGTTTTGGTGAGAGGGAGTCACCCTGTCTCACGCCTTTTTGTATTTGAAACACATTCCCTTCCTTTTCTAGTCGGATACGAGCCGAACTGTGTCTATAAATGTTTTTTATGATCCTAATGTATTGTGGTCTATATCCATTTCCTTTAAGGCTTCCAAGATTTTTGAGTGTATCAGAGAATCGAAAGCTTTGCTGTAGTCAATAAAAGCTATGTAGTATGTAAGCTGGTATTCGGCATACTTCTCAATATTTTGCTTTCGGTATGGATATGGTCTAATACAGAGAAGTCCTTGCGGAATCCTGCCTGTTCTATTGGTTGTTGCTCGTCTAGTTTCCTTCCTATTCTTTTCAAAATAATCTTCACAAAGATCTTGTAAATATAGACATTAAACTAATGAGCCGGTAGTTTCCAATATCGCAGTGATTCCCTTTCTTGAATATAAGGATTATTGTGGATTCAGTCCATTGTTTTGGGATGGTTTCAGTGTTAATCACCTTCTTGAAAAATTCTGTGAGTATAGGTGCCAGTGCTGCTTTCGTTTGCTTTAGTATTTCATTGCTTGTGAGTTACATAGACTTTATTTGAGGGTCGCTGTTGTGGATAAGTGCAATAACTACTTTTGAGAAAACGCGGTTAAAGATTTCATTTTTGTTTTGTTTATATCTCCATCATTAGACGTGCTATCAACATGATACTTTCACTGGATTATGAATAAAATTAAATTTATTATTACTAAGTAGCTAATGTTTAAATATATTATATTAATGCTTCTAAAAACACAATAATAAATACATAAATAAGTAAGATTTTAGAACCATTTATATCATAGATCTAGCGTTAACTAGTCATACCCGCATTAAAGACATTTATTTATTGCGGTGGTCATAAGTAAATCAACATATTGCGTTTTTGACCAGCAATAATTAATGTGTGTTATAACCATAAGTGCAATCAGCATCTTAGTTATTGCGGTATTTATTAGTAAGACTTGCTAGCCTTGACAAACTTATGTTGTGTTACTAGATGTTACTTGTTTTTTTTTTTTTTTGTAGTGAAGTTATTGTGATTATTGTTAGTAATATTACCAAGTACTTTAACAAACCTTTTCATAATTAAACTTGTGTCCATTTTGTTAAGTAAATCACAAATCATGGACCAGATGCTGCAGTTATGCTTAATTAATAAACCGGATTTGTGATAGACATATAAAAAGATGCCAAAAAAAGAAAAAAAAAGGTGCTACTCGTTATGCTGATTACCGATATGTATGTAACTTTGTGAGGCCCAAAACTCGAGTTATTGCACTTTTTGTAAGGACGGTAATATGGTATATTCAATTTGCATAAACAGAAATTCGGGGTATACCTCGAAGCGCATCAATTTTGAAGTAGTAATTCGCTTAAGCACCTAGTTCCAGTTCACTTCTGATTTCCTGGTAGTTTTAATAAATAAACAATTAGGACAGTTGAATTTTAAAACGTCTATCGATATCATATATTACGAATCCTTCATGCTCTTCTTTATATTGCATCGTTGGTGCGTTTCGAGGAATACTTTTGGTGCGCTTCGAGGCATATCCTAGAAATTAATATTCAGCTAATTTTTATTTAATATGCTTGATTTTGCAATACAAGCAAAATGTAGGTAGTACATGAATTTATCTCGTTCCAGAAAACTCTAGATGCGATTTTGTTATTAACGTCAATAAAATAACAATAAGAGAAGTCCTCGAAAGCAATTATCGTCAAATTGGTATAAACAAACAGGACGCCCTTTGTGTCCTGTTTGTTTGTATCTCCCTCCATAAATATTGTCTTTATAAGCTGACATTTAATAAAGTGAGTACATAATAGATGGAGAGATCGTAAGTTAAGACACGGCAGGTGGTCAATTTCTTGTGGAAACTAGATATTGATATTTGAGATATTGGTCGAGTCTAGGCTCCAGAGCCTTGAACATCGGCGCCAAGTTGCCAGTCTGTCGGTTTTTTATCGGTTACATTTCGGGGAGTGTGCGTTGGAATTGCATGAACTAATTCCTCCTAGCCCTTTCCATCATCGGACTACAAGACGTACGGCGATGTGTCATCGGTACATGGTGGACATCCCACCCATACGCACCAAACGTTTTGGGAATACTTTCATTATGCGTACAGCTAAGGAGTGGAATTCCCTGCCGGAGTCTGTATTTCCTGAGAGCTACAACCTGGGAGTCTTTAAGTCAAGAGTGAATAGGTTTCTTCTAGGTAAGCGCGCTACATCGTCGACCACATCATCACTTACCATCAGGTGAGATAGTGGTCAAGCGCGAGCCTATCAATAATAAAAAAAAAAAAAAAAAAAAAAAAAAAAAACTGCTTAAATAAAGTGTGTGATGTTTACCAGAAAAGGGTCTTCGCGTGAGTTTATTTCAGAATATTACGGTCGAAGGAATTTTGTATTACGATGTAGGTTCACTTTTCTTAGTTTCTAAAAGTGTGACAGAAAAATATAATAATTTAGTTTGTAGCAACAAGTTAAAATATACGACATTTTAGCAGCCTTCAGCTACTTTTTTAAGTATTTCAATCAAATAGGCTCAAATGAGGTTTAATAAAATTTTCTCATTTTTACTTAAGCTAGCTAAAAAGTATAAAAAAGTAAAGTAAGGTAGAAACAAGGTATAAAAATATTTTTAATATTACGTTGATTGCAGAATCCAAATTCCAGTCTCGTACATATTTTTCCTCTTACAAAGTAGGCTATGTGAAATATTTTAGAACTGCTGAACAAAATCATTAAATATTATTATTTTGTCTACCCTTCGTTGCCTAGACAAAATGATTTTTTATCAAAGAAAATGATTTTCGAATGGTCATAGTCACTCACATGACATTTTGACAGCGCGTGTCAATCCCATACTTTTTGGACTTTCTAACAATCTTTATTGCTGAAAGAATCAAATTTTAACATAAATGGTGGGGAATATTATTATTATTATATCTAAAAATCTAAATAATAACATAAAAAAAATATTTTTAATTCAACTAAACCTTATATAGGTACTACTTTTGAATTGTCAAACAAAATATGAGTGCACATTCGCAAGCGTCAGTAGGTCTCTATAGAGAAGAATGTGCAAGAAGCTCCACGAAGACTCTTTTCCATCAGTATATAATTAAATTATTACCCACGAGGGAACGGAGACGGTATTTGCGTTTGGGGTGAGAGGAGTTGTGTTTGTGTAAATCCATGTTGCCATTTTTACAATTATTTGGTTACACCCAAGCAAAAAAAAATCTAAATCTATGGTTACACCATTCTTGTTGGAAAAATACGTATGAGAGAACGATGTAAAAAGATGTGCACGTAAAAGCGTCTAGAGTAAAACATACAATTCAAAAATAAAACAAGTACGTAATTAAAAGCCGGCCGAAGCAGTTAAGTTATGACCAAACCCAACTGATGGCACCCGTTTACGAACATGGCGCATGGACTGGCACCATTTAGCTCAACCATCATGAAGGGAACAATACATGTGCCACTATCAAAGAGACATTAGAGAGATAGGATCCTATTCAAAATATCAAATGTCAAAAATCTTTTTCAAAGACAATATGATTCATATGTTTATATTATACTTTCATATAAATATGGTAGATAGATCTATATATATGATAGAGTAAGGTAAGGTAAGGCCTAAGGTCAAACGTAACTGCTGTGAATTTGGTTGAGTTCTGGGTACGATCCCCATATCGGGCAGTGTTATTGTCTACTTGTTAAGAAATCTGTATTTTCCCCAATATAACGAAATAAGCTCATATCTTATTACATGGAACTAAAACACCGGTTAGGTGAAACGGGAATACAGCATATTATCTATTACCCAGTGAAAAGATACGACTAAGCCAAAACACCAGTTTATTCATGGCCGGGTAAAGAAAGATGCAACATAAGCCATTACTTCATGTCTAGTCTAATAAGCTCCTACTTGTTCGCATAATGGGCAGTCATCACGCAAATTGTTCGGCATTGGTTACTGTCAGAGTTTCAAACAAATGCAGGAGTCGCTACATAAAGTACATGCTTTGGCGGTATCCTTCCTGAAAATGGAAATGGACATACTTCTTCTCTGGGTATCGTTGAAGCCATTAATTTTATCTCTCGTATTTGCACAAGATAATTACGAGTATCAAAATATAGCTTTAGTAAAAATATTGGCCAGTCAGCAGGCCAGGGCAGGTCTGATTCGTAAAAATAATGAACCAGACTTACCTACAATTTTAAGCTGTTTTAATGAAACCTTGTTAGGATATTTACCATGATGAGTAGCTTAATAACAGTTAAGGTGCATTATGTACGTTTGCAGGTCATCAATCCATTTACTTACTGTGATGAGGAGTGATGATCTATATTTAATCCCTCGCTACTGTCATTTTAGACCCATGTGGACATTAAAAGGCTTATTATAATGATGATTTATGATTAAATTAAACCTTTATTACCTAATTAAATATTTATTATAACGCTTTTAGGATACTGATGCGGCTGCCGCGGTACTGTAGCGCATCGGGCATGTTTGCAGACGCAAATGTCGATGGCTTTCATGCCATCCTTAGAAGAAGAGCCACCTCGCTGCTAAGTCGTGTCCGCGGCAGTGACAACAGCATTCTCAGCATTGTAGCGGGCCGAACAGATTGCCCGATATTGTGGCTTTGTGTTCGATTACATGCCGAGAAGTAATACATTTAGTAAATTTGCAATTTGACCCCTACTGAACACAGACTTTTATTTTATAAATTTTAATGAATTTTACAGAACTTTAATTAATCATAATGTATTTTAATATCTTATTTTTGAAATTTACAAGGCATTTTATTTTATTGACATTAATTTTAATTGATAAATACATAAATTAATTGTTCTTTTTAGATTTTTGTACTTTAATTTTGACATGATGTGTATGTGTTGTATGTGTATCTAATTTTAAGTGACTAACATAGTATATAAGTATCTGTACGTACTAACAACTATGGATTTCATATCTGAAATAAATAAATAATAATAATTACCATACTTGCTACAAAAGTAAATCATTTACCTATTCCAGATTTATCCTAGCATTATTTTGTACGTTCTACCTTTCCGAAAGTAATTTTACGTTCCAGTATTGCGAAAAGTGAACTCATGTGAAATAATATTCACGGAGCGAGCATTCAGGATTATTGAGTGAAGATTTTGGTGAAATGTTTTGAATGAATTCTTGTATATGTACTTGTGTATGCTTGTGTGTGAGTTTTTGAATAGACTTTGTGAAAAGTCGTTTAGAATATGCTATGAGGAACGTTTGTATGCTAAGTCAAATAATCTTGAGATTTAAAAATAATGTGAGTAAATTTTAAAATATTCTTAACTTGGGTAGCGTAGATCTTGGCTGTCGGCAGAGCTATATTTCAAAGAGCTTTTTGGAGAACTAAGTATGTTCTTTCGACAGGTTTGATTCATGACCTGTCCTAAGCAATGACCGAGTTTTTTTAAATATTATTTAAAATGTCTTAAGTGGTACGAGTATAACAAAAAAGCTTTAATGTTTCGAAGTTTTGAAACGAATTATATGCTGAATGGGTGATGAATAAAACAGCTTAACTGTACACTGCTATGGGACCCTTCGCTGAAATACATACAATCATTAGTCCAGAAAGCGGCAAAATAACATGTCATCGTAATATTTTCTCTACTTAATAAGGAAAACGGGACAAAAATAATGTCTTAAGTAATCCCCTACAAATGTTTCCCATCTTAATCCTAGGCAATATCATCTTACCGACCAATCTCCCATTTAATCCAAAACCTTGACGAAAATAATATTCTCAATCAATTAACAGAGACAAAGAGAGTCAAGTCAATGATTTTACCTTTATTAAATTATAATTAGAAAAGAGGTCAATATCAATTAAGAACACAATACCTACAACAAACACAACGTGATTTTACAATATTTCCGGCAATCATTAATTTTCCCTGAAAATATTTTAATCCCGATACTCCAATCGCTGAATTTCAGGAAAACCAGCCAACTACCTACTACAGCTCTCAAAAAGAAATATAAAACTCAAATAAATTTTTAGGGTTCCGTATCCAAACGGTAAAAACGGGAATCTATTACTAAGACTCTGCGGTCCGTCTGTCTGTCTGTCCGTCTGTCTGTCCGTCCGTCTGTCACCAGGCTTTATCTCATGAACCGTGCTAGCTAGACAGTTGAAATTTTCACAGATGATGAATTTCTGTTGCCGCTATAACATCAATACTAAAAACAGAATCAAATAAATATTTAAGTGGGGCTCCCATACAACAAACGTTTTTTGCGATAATGGTACGGAACCCTTAGTGCGCGAGTCCGATTCGCACTTAGGGTTCCGTACCATTAACCCCATATTGCATCTCTGTTTTGCGTGGAAAATTTTCAACGAATCGATTATATTCAAAAACGAAACCAATCAAAGTGTACCATGTTGTTTTCATTTACTGGCGATAGAATCAAAACCGTTTTCCGCGTATTTCACAGTACTCCGGGCAAGAAATTATAATTGACCCCAACATTTGAGAAGGCGTGGTGCCACAACTAAACCACTCCGTCAAACATCTGAAGGAACTGTAAATAACTTCGAAAATCCTACCTAATACCTAGGCTCAAAGCAGCTCGAGCGAAATCTAATTTCTAGTGCCGTGAAATCCAGTTAATAGAACGTCGAAATACGGCCTACAACGAACAGTCTGTCACAATTCTGATATGAGTTGAAACCATGTTGAAACACATCACGTAATCATGGGTTGAAACAAGATTTCAGCTCGAAGTAAACTTTAACATCTGTATCGGTAGGTACAGTCCGTGAAAAATCATTGAACTTATTTTTAACCGACTTTCAAAAAAGGAGGAGGTTCTATATTCGACTTCTTGTATATTTTTTTTTATGTATGTTCACCGATATCTCCGTCAATTGTGGACCGATTTTGAAAATTCTTTTTTTTGTTTGAAAGACTATGTTCCGAAATTGGTCCCATTTTAATTTGGTGAACATCTGATGAAGAACTTCGAAGATATACAACAAAACTCTTCAATAAATAACGGAAAATCTCTCGGAACTGCTGCAATCGCATGTCTGTTTATTGTTTATACCATTTCATGACATAACATCACGCCAGTACGCTCTTAAGGGGTAAGCAGATCTCTCATTTGATCGGTTTTGTTCAAGTTTCATGATATTCGGGTAATCTATTCTGGCGTTATAGGAAACTTACTAAACAACTTGCCTATTAGGTAGGTACAACTAAAAAGTGAAAAATAAAAAACTTTTTTACAAAAAAATACTACCGACTTCCAAATAAGAAAACTACAAAGTGAAAAATAACTTTATCTTTGGAAGTCGGTGTCTGTAACGCAAAAAAATGGTACCTACGAAAGACACCGACTTCCAATGATAAAGTTATTTTTCACTTTGTAGTTTTCTTATTTGGAAGTCGGTAGTATTTTTTTGTAAAAAAGTTTTTTTTGTTTTTAATTACAACACTTTTCTCCATTGTTTTCCCTACTCCTCAATAAAAGATAATAGGACTTATACTTTGAAAATCTACCCCAAAGCTCAATTCCGATAAGATATATGGCATTAGAAAGAGATTTTCAAGAAGAACACTTTTACAATACCATTGTTAAAAGCAATCAAAATTGCTAGTAAAATTGTTTGTTAATCGTATGTAATCTCTGAAAATGCCGGTCAGATAACAAAGTTTATTTCACCGCCAAAAAGTTATACTATCCTATATTATATTATACTAGCTGTTGCCTGTTGGCTTCACTCCCGTGGACCACACCACAGCACCCGTTTTCGGGATTAAAAAATAGCCTATGTCACTCAGGAATAATGTAGCTTTCTATTGGTGAAAGATTTTTTTAAATCGGTCCAGTAGTTTCGGAGCCTATTCAGTACAAACAAACAAACAAAAAAATCTTGCCTCTTTGTTTTCCATTTTCTACTGAAGGCTTGCATTTTACTCTTTCTACCCTTTCCGAGTCTCCGATTGGCTACACACGTACAAGTTGAAATTATCTTTTTAAATGCGAAGAAGCATGAAATGAGCAAGCAATAGTAACATTAATTTATTTTTACTATTGAGCACGATCCTTTTTTGTATCGAAACTTTTTTAAGAACAAAGCAATGAAATGCAAAAGTAACAGCAATGAAAAAGTCACAGTTTGATAACAAGTATCATTATGTGCCAAATTGCGGTGAAATTAGAGCCACTTTATGAGCAAGTGTGTTGAAAAAAGGTTAATAAAATCAAAAAACCCGACTGCTTAAAAAGCGAACTAAAAATATGTAAACAAGAAGAAAATCTTGCTGTACATTCGGCGGATACATCTGGTTTTGGTCAGCCAGCTTGCGAATATATATCCTCCGACTGCTCAGCAAGATTTTCTTCTTGTTTACATATTTTTAGTTCGCTTTTTAAGCAGTCGGGTTTTTTGATTTTATTAACTTTTCTTTTTAAGAGTATATATTTTGTTTCCTTCGATTCGTTTGTTTTGAAATATTGTTGTGTGCCTTGAGTTTGTGCCAAATATACGTATATGCTTTATTTTCCCTAAAGATTGACTGGTAGAGAATGCCTTGTTGCATTATGTACAGTAGTACATGCGAGCATAAAGTTTAATTAAATAGTACCTGGGTGACCGAGCTCTGCTCGGGTGAAAATAGAGAAAACGATGTTTTCTAAAAATGAAACCTAGCTACATCGATTTATCGCCCCCGAAACCTTCTGCATACTAAATTTCATGAAAATAGTTGTAGCCGTTTCCGAGATTCAGATTATATATATATATACAAAAATTGCTCGTTTAAAGGTATTAGATATCCGCTTCCCTTTCATAAAACTGAAATAACTACCGTAGTTCTTCACTTAGCAAAACTTTTACGCTTCACTTTCAACCAACACACTCCACACTTCAGCGCCGTCCATTCCCGTCAATTCAAACACCACACGTACTTGGCAAACAGCGTGTTAAATAACAAATGGCTTAATGTTTTATTGTACTGCACGACAAGGTGTTGGCTCTCAGCGAGATTGCACGTCCCGAGCGTAACCTAACAAAATGACCTTTAGTGTTGTGCCGTGGTACATTAGTACGAGATGTAGGTGCAGTTAACGTGATATACAGGGTGGAAACTAGCCGTCATCTAAAATAGAGCAAATGTTTTAAAGATCTAAGACAGCCGCGTTGGTTCAGTAAACTCTAGTAGCTGCAAGCACAGCTTCTAAGCCAGATCGATTCCCATGTAGGGTAAAGATTATTTATAAGGTTTTTCGTCTCAATTATCTCCCCCCCTCCCCTAATTCATAGACTTTAGACAATGCCAAAATGTCAGTGTGCTAAAGTCACATCTCTGCCTAATCCTTTGAAGAATAAAGACGTGATGTTATGTATGAATATAAAGCCCTTATGCTGGTGCGATATAGAGATTTCAATCAGATAGACTTCAAATATCCACGTCCATCATTACATCTTTCAGAAAATCAATATTCTATCTTAATCATTACGTTATGATGAAACACGCTTGATGTGACGAATGAAGGCTTTTGGGTAGTGAATATCAATGCTTGAAAGTAGGGAATTGGAAAAACTTACCTACTCACTTAAGCGGCATAAAATATGTCTTATCCTTAAAACGTCAGGCAACAGTGTTACAACAATGACTTGTGGAAAGTATGTCAGTGACATACTTATTTCTTTCCCTTGCATGAAAATATTTAACCGATCCGGAACTTCGTGTTACAAAAACGACATGTGTTTCATTTGGGGCGTTCCATAAATAAATAGTAGTCTAATTTCCATTAAACGTTAATTTATAGGTACGTGATATCACCATGTGATAGGGGGGACATACTTTAATAGCCTATAATAACATTGCATGATAACATATCTACTGACATAATTTCACGACTATACACGAATGAAGCAATAAAGCTGTCTGGCAATTGTTACGGATAGTCAGCAGCCAGGTTACCATGAGCTCTTAGAGCAAGATTATTTCCATACTGCGTTAAAGACGTATGTCTTTGGCTATATACATCTATACCTTACGCACAGTGGAAAAATCTTGCTCTGAGAGCTTAGCCCTCCAGGAAATCTAACAACAGACTTGCCAACAGATATCATGTTACCCAGTTACTGGGTTGTGGAGTTCAGATAGACACTGGCTCCATGTAAAATATTGGTACTCAACTACATCAGGTTTCTGGAAGCTAACCCTAATACATTTGGGAAAAGGCTACGCAGATTGATTGACACGTGTCTGACCGTACGTTCTAAAAAAACGTAGAACGGTATGAACAACCTTTTTTACGCGACTTCGCTCCCGTGGGTTATTCTATCGTAACTGTCCATTTTTTCGGGATAAAAAATTTTCACCAGCAATAGTGAAACTTTTGAAAGAATTTTCAGATCAGCACTTTCTGAGATTACATCCTGCAAACAAACAAACAACGGTACCTTTTTATCTATACTAATATTATAAAGAGAAAAGATTTTTTTTGTTTGTTTGTACCGAATAAGCTCCGAAACTACTGGACCGATTTAAAAATTCTTTTACCAATAGAAAGCTACATTATTCCTGAGCGACATAGGCTATTTTTTTATCCCGAAAACAGTTCCTGTGGGGTGGTCCACGGGAGCGAAGCCGCGGGGAACAGCTAGTTAATTATATTAGTATAATGTAACTTTTTACAAAATTAAATGTGGATTGGATGGAGAGGGAGGGTAAGGTCAAAGAAAAGATAGATCGACTAAGTGAGGAGTGATATGAAAGAAAAGGGAGTCAGTGAAGGCGAGACGGGTGACAGGACGGTATGGAAGAAGAAAACGTGTTGAACCAACCAACCAGAAAGCTTGTAACACAAAACAAATTGAGAGTAGCTTGTACGAGTATGCAATTCATTTTCAATTTATCGTGATTTCTAAGTTTTCCACCCCAGTTATCCCGCTGGATTGCCGACTCATCTATGTTTCAAGCTCGACTTTTCCAGCTTTTGCTAAATTATAATATCTGCAACCTAGTTGGATTTATTTATATCCAATGTAGAATAGTCTTTACTATTACATTAATTAAACAGGTTAATGAAAATCAATTTCACTGAATTCTATGAAAAGTATTTTTATAAAATTGCATTAAATTCATTTATATTTCGTACTAGCTTCTGCCAGTGGCTTCGCCCGCGTGAATGTCGAAAATTATCCCAAGGGAACATATTCCCGGTATAAAAAGTATCCTATGTGCTATTCCAGACTATAATCTATCTGTGTGGCAAATTTCATCCAGATCCGTCCAGCCGTTTGAGCGTGAAGAAGTAACAAACACTCACAGACTTTCGCCCTTAAAATATTAGTGTGATAGTGTGATACCCACATTTCACCTGTAACATCACGCCTGTAATGCTTGAAGAGTGGGACAGAAGTCCACCTATCCTATAGTTACTATATTATACAACAGATAATATAATACTAGCATATAGATGCCTCATCCCATACAAAGAAACCGTGCCGACGTAACTGGCGTTTTTCATCTGATTAATCTTGTTATTTTTGTAAGTACATCAATCGCGTTCGATCCGATCGTTAGCGGCGACTTGCAAGTAAAAGGGTTTACTAGGTTCGTGAACAGTTTTTTCTTTAAATACAGTGAAGGTTCGTTTTATAGATTGTACACATATTTATGGTACATTCATTGTTTTGTTTTCATGTTACCAATTTTTAACGAATGCTAGCTTATTCAGGTTTTTCAGGTGGCTCCCGTATCCTATCCTACATAAATCATGCAGTTTTTTGAGATACTATTGAGAACTTTCTTAATCGGATTAATTAATCGAGTAGACTATTAGTTTTAATAAGTCTAGTTTTTCATCTTATGACCTTCATAATTTACTTTAAAAAAAAAATGGCCGTACTAATCCGTAAAATCAAGTTGGATGTAATAGAAAAAATGAATGCATTTCAAAGAAAAAATCTGATTTATCAATATGTTGGTATTTATGTTTTAAAACTGTCATGGTCACTAACACTAACATTAACATTAAAAGCGGGATATTTACCATGTTTACTGTTTGTAAACGTAATAATAAACATTTTCACCAAATTTTAAGCTTATCAATGTAAAGTTGGGAATGGTCAATGGGAAGTTAAAAAATTGTTAGTGTGTAAGGCAGCTTTTCCTTACCCAACCGGCTAACTCGTGGGTAGCAAGTAGCTTGAGACAATTGCAGGGATTAACTCACATGAAGCTGACTGAAGTAAAACACATTTAAGTTTGGTCAACTAATTTAATTCTTCAAGCACACATTCCATCAATACAATAACTTGAGGTTACAAAGTATGAACCACTCACTTTCTGAAGGGATATAGATTACCCACAATGTTCAATGCTGGAGATATGAGTCCTCAAACAGCATCGTTCTCTGTGTAGCTGTCCGTAAGCTTGCTGTATATCAGATGATGACAACTATGCTCGGAACCTTTTGCAAGAGGAGACTGCTGTAGCTTGAACAGCTAGTTGACCATTAGCTTTATTACTTATATAAAAATTATAGCTAAAGATAGCATTTGGGGCCCTGCCAAGGAGAAGAAAATTGCATGTTAAGATCAAACGCACATGTGTCATGAAAATGGGCATTCAGACAAATTCAAACCAATACTCACAGCGCCTACTGGATCATTGATTATAATGAGCTTTTCATCTTGACGCTAGCCAGCCTTGCCCCATATAACATCATGTAACTTTTCTTTTGATCCTTGCCTTTGAGGTTATGGATTTTTGACACCGTCCTCCCAACGCAAGTTCACTCGTAGTAAAGGCTCAAGTCATTGCAACTACCGACCTTGGACACTTTACTTTTAAGCCATAGGCCTTTTACTAAATTATATTTTTTTTTGTGACCAATGTGAAAAGACTTTACAATTAATTATTATATGTATTGAATTTGTGTGTTTGTTGTATTAAATGATTTCACACAAATAAGATACATATTTTATTTAAACTTTCACCTATGTCATACATATGTCAACGCCAGATGTTGCTAATATATGCACTGGCAATTTTTACCCGTTACAGTATCTCCTTTCCCGGTAAAAAAATTGAGAAACAATTTTTTTAATATAGTTACCATCAATGCACACTTTGAAACCAACATACTCCTTGACAGGTATTGAGGCAGTCCAAAAAAATATAAGAACTACCTACATTAAGTTTTCTAAAAAAAAGAAATAAGTTCTAAACTTATTTATCAAAGTTAAAAGTTTTTAAGTACAAAATGTACTAAACATTAAGACAAAGGACAATGTACTATGTCCAGTTAAACTAACAGAGAAAAAAAAGCCATAATTGTTCTCCTCCAAAGCAAATTTGACATACTCAGCAATTGTCACAAAACAGATAGCAATGTATAAAATACATCTATCACAACACAATTGCCAAGCAGTTTAAGTCCAAGTTCATTAGAATCAATGTATGATTCATTCAGAAAATATGTATTTTAAATGTTCAAGAGTCGGGTTATAATCCAAAAGATTAACCCATATTTTATTTAAGTGTAGACAAATGTCTAATCAAGTTAAGTTTTTACAACAACAGGGAACACTGCCATTAAAACAAAGCAAGTCCTATATTAAGTACCAAGTTGTTGATCAAATGTAAACAAACAAATGTAGGCAAGTACCACATCAAGTTAAGATTCATAATGAAGAGCAACGTTGCTTTTTAAAATAGCAAACGTCACATTAAGTACCCATCCGTTGTATAGATATAGGAACATACCCAATCAAGTTAAGATTCGCAACAGAAAGTAATCACCCCACAACAATATGGAGTGCATTACATTGAGCACCCATTCATTGTATAGATGTGGGTAAATGTCTATTTAAGTTGAATTTCATAAAAAGAAAACTACCAAGTTTTTGCTCATATTTGACAAATACCTAATCAAGTTAAGATTCATAGCAAAAAGTAACATTGCTTTCTAAAATAGCAAATGTTACATTAAGTACCCATCCGTTGTATAGATAGGACAATACCTAATCAAGTTAAGATTCGCAACAGAAAGTAAATACCCCCATAACAATAAGGAAAGCATTACATTGAGCACCTATTCGCTGTATAGATTTCAGTAAATGTCTATTTAAGTTAAGATTATAATGAGAATACTACTAAGTTTTTTGCATCATTGTGTTACCTTTCATCCTTCATATACATACATAACCTATAAATGATTGTATATACGAATGAATTAACCAGCATTCATTCATCCCTTTCTTAATTAAATATTTGCACCTCCATTATTGAATTGGTGCAAATATTAAACCATTAACACAACAATGATTATTAACTAGAAGTCTCCATACTTTAAATTAATGTATGTAAATCAATTGAGGACCATTATTGACATGGACAGCTTCAGGCATTCCGTGTACAAGAAACACTTATCTTTTACTATGGCATTGTTTGTTGTATTCCGTATAGGAAACAACATAACATATCTACCATAATGATCAGAGTATAATAATACCACATTGTGTTTCTTTTAGTTGACACCAGAAAAAATAACCTAATAAGCTTAAGCATTGTTCACATGTACAAATTTAGGCATTCTGTGTACAAAAACACTAGTATTTTGACCATAGCAGGTGCTTGTTGCTTCCGTATAGGAAGAAATCAACATAACATACTACTATGATACTCAGAATTTACTATTTAATTGTGTTTCTTTTAATTGACACAGTATAAACATCCTAATAAGTCACTACAAATTGTTAGAAATATTTTATTTTATTTATTTTAAGATTGGGCGCCAGTGAGACCATCATTAAATAGATATATAGATGTCCCACAACTTCTCTTAGCATCAATATCTTCCAAGAGAATTTAGAAATTAAGTTTTATTTATTTTTAGTTTGAATGATTTAGTTTGAAAAAATAATCATTTGAGAAATTCTCATTAAGTGATTTTAAAAGCGAGCTACGATACATATAATTGTAAAAGTACCTCCTGAATTTACTTTTATTTAAATGAAACAGCTCAGCAACAGGTTTCCGAACACATATGTACCTCATCAGACAATGTATATGCGGGTTAGTCCATTAGTTTGATGCTTCAAATCCACTACAGACTACACAGGAACGACACTGCTTGCAATCCACGTCTCCAGTTGCTTTAAGATCTGTTGACATATATAAAAACATTTAAGTACATGTTTAATAAGTTCTTCTTTATGAAGATAGACAAACAAAGTTGCTTTATGCATGTTGAACAAAAAACACTTTTTGTTCTAAATATTCAAAACTAATTATCAGTAAAACAAAACATTCATTAGTGAAAAGGTATATAGTTTAAATCTAAAATATGTGACTATAACCCCACTTTTAAACTTTTATATAATGCAGGTGTTTTGTTTTTTTATTTTTAGTTTAAAGAAATGCTTTATGCATGTTGAACAAATCAATTGTTTGTTCCTTAAATATATATCTAATTAACAGTTATAATAACTATGTTAAATTAGAGTAATTTATATCAAGTCTAACAAAACATTCATTAGTGAAAGGTTGGTTTTTAAGTAAAAATGTGACTATAACCGCACTTTGAAATTTATATAAAGTTAATGTTTTGTTATTTTAAGATTGAAATTAAACAATATTGAAGTTAACCAATAGTTTGGTTAAGTTCTTAAGTAAGTATTAAAGTTATTCTAGACACAAAATTAAGAATTAAGTACTTCAGTAAAACTTCATGCCCCACGTTGGGCGCCAATTGTAAGGCAGCTTTTCCTTACCCAACCGGCTAACTCGTGGGTAGCAAGTAGCTTGAGACAATTGCAGGGATTAACTCACATGAAGCTGACTGAAGTAAAACACATTTAAGTTTGGTCAACTAATTTAATTCTTCAAGCACACATTCCATCAATACAATAACTTGAGGTTACAAAGTATGAACCACTCACTTTCTGAAGGGATATAGATTACCCACAATGTTCAATGCTGGAGATATGAGTCCTCAAACAGCATCGTTCTCTGTGTAGCTGTCCGTAAGCTTGCTGTATATCAGATGATGACAACTATGCTCGGAACCTTTTGCAAGAGGAGACTGCTGTAGCTTGAACAGCTAGTTGACCATTAGCTTTATTACTTATATAAAAATTATAGCTAAAGATAGCATTTGGGGCCCTGCCAAGGAGAAGAAAATTGCATGTTAAGATCAAACGCACATGTGTCATGAAAATGGGCATTCAGACAAATTCAAACCAATACTCACAGCGCCTACTGGATCATTGATTATAATGAGCTTTTCATCTTGACGCTAGCCAGCCTTGCCCCATATAACATCATGTAACTTTTCTTTTGATCCTTGCCTTTGAGGTTATGGATTTTTGACACCGTCCTCCCAACGCAAGTTCACTCGTAGTAAAGGCTCAAGTCATTGCAACTACCGACCTTGGGCACTTTACTTTTAAGCCATAGGCCTTTTACTAAATTATATTTTTTTTTGTGACCAATGTGAAAAGACTTTACAATTAATTATTATATGTATTGAATTTGTGTGTTTGTTGTATTAAATGATTTCACACAAATAAGATACATATTTTATTTAAACTTTCACCTATGTCATACATATGTCAACGCCAGATGTTGCTAATATATGCACTGGCAATTTTTACCCGTTACAAGTGAATCTCCATTAAAAATTCCGTTTGGCTGGAAAACCTGTGTGACAGACGACGGACAGACAGACAGTCAGACACGTGAGTGACAGCACTAGGGCTCCGTTTGGACCTTTCGGGTACAGAATAGGGTTCTGTACCCGAAAGGTCCAAACGGAGCCACTTTTTCTTGAAACTTTGCAATAATCCGAGCTCAGAAACCTCTAATGCTGTATCTCTATGTACTTGCACTCTAAGAATTAGTTTCAGCTCTTCTTAGAATAAGCTTTCAAGAAATGAAATGTCTCCATTGTCTCGGGATTTTCGAGTAGAGGGAGAACATAAACAAAACAAACTTTGTCGCTTGCAGCCTCAATTTCAACATCTCATAGAACGGCACGGAAATATCTGTCAATTTTACTTTTTAGGGTTCCGAAGTCAACAAGGAACCCTTATAGTTTCGCTCTGTCCGTCTGTCCGTCTGCAGCTTAGCGCAGAGAATCTAAGTACTAGAAAGCTATAATTTGGCATGGATATACATATTAATAATTCCGACAAAGTGGTAAAATAAAATAATTAAAAAGATATATTTTGGGGTTCCTCCTATAGACGTAAAGTGGGGATGTTTTTTTTTCACGTGTATCCAATGGTGTGGGGTATTGTTGGATAGGCCATTCAAAAATATTATGGGTTTGTCAAAGCCATTTTGGATTCAGAGATCCGTTTGCGTAACATTAAATTTTGCAAATTTTTGTTAGAGTCATGTCATTGTGTCCCCTCTCCCTGCCAGCAAAATGGTTACTCTTGGCTATGTGAAAAATTCACGGCAGTAGTAAATATAGCGAAATTAAAAGGAAAACTACGAGTATCACAGCTAAGTAGGATTAACAAGTTTACGAGTAATAGTCGAGTAAAAATTTTGTACAAATGCCATTGAAAAATTACTTAAATAACGTTGTTAGCTGTGTAAAACAGATAGTAAATATATGCTTATGAACCATGTAAAAATATACAAAAACTAGCTGTTGCCCGCGGCTTCGCTCACATGGACCCCCCTTTTGGGATAAAAAAATAGCCTATGTCACTCAGGAATAATGTAGCTGTCTATTGGTGAAAGAATTTTTTAAATCGGTCCAGTAGTTTCGGAACCTATTCGGTACAAACAAACATACAAACAAAAAATATTTCCTCTTTATAATATTATTATTATAGTATAGATAAAATCAAAACATCCTTAGTAATAATCATTTCTAAATTAATAATGCTTAAGCTCGAATAACGCGAATAACCGGAGTGGCCGGAGTCGCTGGCAGTACTGCCCATAGTACATAAGGCGAACGCGCGCGGGGGTGTATATTTTATGTTAGTGCAGAAGTATTTTCGACGTTTTGTAATATAAAGTCAAATTAGATTCGATTGCCAAGCAAATTACTTATTTTCTTTGGTCGATATCCATCTATAAAGTCAATATTCGACTCAACTACATTACTAATTGAGTAGCATAAAACTTTCCAGAATGAAATAGTATATACCACAGATTAGAGGTGAATACATACGAAAATTTTCAAATTAGGAAAAAGAAATACGGAGCGTACGTGCAAGGATCCAGGAACAAACCATACCATTCCTCGTGGCTCTAACGCGCGCTCGTATCGGCTCCTTTCGGCGGTGGTACTCAAATAGATAATATTTTTCTAACTTCAGTTGCGAAGTTGGATTTTATAACGCCTTCTTCCGCAGTTACCAGTTAGTCCTTCTTTAGTTTAAGAGTGAATAGGTTACTTCTAGGCAAGCGTGTACTATGTACTTGCACTCTAAGAATTAGTTTCAGCTCTTCTTAGAATAAGCTTTCAAGAAATGAAATGTCTCCATTGTCTCGGGATTTTCGAGTAGAGGGAGAACATAAACAAAACAAACTTTGTCGCTTGCAGCCTCAATTTCAACATCTCATAGAACGGCACGGAAATATCTGTCAATTTTACTTTTTAGGGTTCCGAAGTCAACAAGGAACCCTTATAGTTTCGCTCTGTCCGTCTGTCCGTCTGCAGCTTAGCGCAGAGAATCTAAGTACTAGAAAGCTATAATTTGGCATGGATATACATATTAATAATTCCGACAAAGTGGTAAAATAAAATAATTAAAAAGATATATTTTGGGGTTCCTCCTATAGACGTAAAGTGGGGATGTTTTTTTTTCACGTGTATCCAATGGTGTGGGGTATTGTTGGATAGGCCATTCAAAAATATTATGGGTTTGTCAAAGCCATTTTGGATTCAGAGATCCGTTTGCGTAACATTAAATTTTGCAAATTTTTGTTAGAGTCATGTCATTGTGTCCCCTCTCCCTGCCAGCAAAATGGTTACTCTTGGCTATGTGAAAAATTCACGGCAGTAGTAAATATAGCGAAATTAAAAGGAAAACTACGAGTATCACAGCTAAGTAGGATTAACAAGTTTACGAGTAATAGTCGAGTAAAAATTTTGTACAAATGCCATTGAAAAATTACTTAAATAACGTTGTTAGCTGTGTAAAACAGATAGTAAATATATGCTTATGAACCATGTAAAAATATACAAAAACTAGCTGTTGCCCGCGGCTTCGCTCACATGGACCCCCCTTTTGGGATAAAAAAATAGCCTATGTCACTCAGGAATAATGTAGCTGTCTATTGGTGAAAGAATTTTTTAAATCGGTCCAGTAGTTTCGGAACCTATTCGGTACAAACAAACATACAAACAAAAAATATTTCCTCTTTATAATATTATTATTATAGTATAGATAAAATCAAAACATCCTTAGTAATAATCATTTCTAAATTAATAATGCTTAAGCTCGAATAACGCGAATAACCGGAGTGGCCGGAGTCGCTGGCAGTACTGCCCATAGTACATAAGGCGAACGCGCGCGGGGGTGTATATTTTATGTTAGTGCAGAAGTATTTTCGACGTTTTGTAATATAAAGTCAAATTAGATTCGATTGCCAAGCAAATTACTTATTTTCTTTGGTCGATATCCATCTATAAAGTCAATATTCGACTCAACTACATTACTAATTGAGTAGCATAAAACTTTCCAGAATGAAATAGTATATACCACAGATTAGAGGTGAATACATACGAAAATTTTCAAATTAGGAAAAAGAAATACGGAGCGTACGTGCAAGGATCCAGGAACAAACCATACCATTCCTCGTGGCTCTAACGCGCGCTCGTATCGGCTCCTTTCGGCGGTGGTACTCAAATAGATAATATTTTTCTAACTTCAGTTGCGAAGTTGGATTTTATAACGCCTTCTTCCGCAGTTACCAGTTAGTCCTTCTTTAGTTTAAGAGTGAATAGGTTACTTCTAGGCAAGCGTGCTTCACCATAGACCACATCTTCACTTACCATCAGGCGAGATAGTGGTCAAACGCGAGCACATATATTAAATAAAACATCATCCTATGTGAGCCTGTTTTCAGACTTGGTGTGCCGGTGAAACCGTTTTATTGTTCATGTAACAACAACAAAACCCTCTTCTTAGTTCGCATAATTATGCAACTTCGGAACCCTATTACAGTGCGTGGTCCGATACGCACTTGCTTATGTTTGTGACTTTTTGAGCCACCTCAGGGTACTATCAGACAGAAAGCGGTCACGCGTTCAAGCGTTGAAGACGTCAGTTTTGCGTACGTTGTGATGTATTACGTTACATAGATATACCCACACAGGAGGCATTCTGACCGTGTTGGACAACCAAAACGCACGCGTTCGCGCGTTCACTGCTGTTTCGGTGACCACATTGGAAGGAAGATGGAGACTGAAAAGCTAATTATATTAGTACGTTTAAGGCGTTTATACGATGCGAAAGATAACGATTATAAAAACCGAGGAAAAGTAGCAGAATCATGGTTGAAAACTGCCAGAGAAATGGGGACTGAAAATGGTACTTAAGTCATAAAATAATTATTTGTGGAACATGTATTTTTTTTGCCATTTGTTGAGAAACTGCAATGTTCAATTTGTTAAAGAAATTGAAAAATACACAAATATTATAAAGGTGAAAGTTTGTAGTGTTGTGTGTGTGTGTTTGTATGTTTGTTACTTCTTTACGCTCAAACGGATGGACGGATCTGGATGAAATGAATGATAAATGGCACAGAGATAGATTACAGCTGGCATAGCACATAGGATACTTTTTATCCCGGGAATGTGTTCCCTCGGGATATTTTTCGACTTTCACCCGGGCGAAGCCGCTGACAGAAGCTAGTCCGAGATAAAATTTCATTTATCTTTAAAATCGTAGCGTGATAAGTAAGCTTATCAGAATATTCTGACAAGCGATTTGGGAAAATTACTGTTCATAAAAGGTGGCCAGCTGTTTAACACCTTGATCCACCCCACATGGGGTATCTCCCACGATGGGATATTACCCACGTTGGGAAAATCTATCATGATTCATTCCTACCGCACGTTTAGGGGCAACATAGAAACTAGTTCGATTTAATAGGTTCCTGGGATATAGGGCTAAGATTTATGATTTCACATGTAACGGAAATGTTCCTGCATTATGTAGATGGCTTTCAAATTTAAGCTGTAGGAACTAAACACATTTTGCCTACTTATTATTTCATATATTATTATGAAAAACTATGATAGGTACCTTATTTTCTGTTGAAGTATTAATTATTTGTCATCAACGAGCTTATCCTAATGAGATAATAAGTTTGGGATCACTCTTTAGGACGTAAATATTCTCGCCTCTTCAGCTACGAATAGCCGAATAAACGTCAATTACTATTCTAAAATCCAAATAAATGTTTATTTTTCATCATCCCCCACATAAAAGCTTTACCATAAAGCGATTGGTCAACATATAGCTATTAACTTTGTTATCAAAATTGTAATCTGTTAAGTTTAAAAATTACACTTTAGTGTTGTTAAATGTCAAACCAAACACCAATAATGTTTACACGAGGTTTACTCTAAACCTCGATAGATGGCGCTGTTCCACTTTCTGAATCGCGCTATTAAGATTCTCCGGCCGTAGCGTATAAGAGTACGCTTACGTACTTTGTGGTATAAGCTCCGACGATGTTTTACTTTTTAAGGACGATCACAATTACTTCAGTGCAAGTGACTAGTTGTGGTTTTATTTCTACCTCATTTATCTTATCAGTGCAAATTGTGTTGTCCCATCTCGGTTATATCAAGCATCTCTTGGTATTAAACAAGTGTAGTATTCAAAAATGAAAGAATTAATATCACGTCTTTTCAGATAGTAAGACAGTTTACATCAGGAACTAATTTCTCTACATTGCAATATTAGTAATGCAGTTCACACAAGGATATAACAAAAAACATTCCATTACAATAAGTATTAACAAAGTACAGTTCATTAAAATAAAACCACTTCGTTACAGTATTAGTAATACAGTTTACACGTGTAATTAAGTTTGTACACTATATTTAATTGCAGTATTACCTTTGTACAGTTTACTCTTGGAATTAAATTATATATCTGTGTACTTCATTGCAGTATTGTGTATACAAAGAATTAATTTCTGGTCTAAAATTTTCGCCGGAGCGTATAGACACAATAATAATACCTTCCAAATTGCTTTCCAAGTTTCTTCAACGGTAGTAAGCTTTTCTATCCACAACAAAATTGGCCACATTCTTGGCTACCGTTCGCGTGGAAATATAATGTCACCAGGACTTATACTATTTGTGTTTGGTTAACTGCGACTGTATCATTTTGTGCAGCTTTTAAATAAATTCAGTAAGGTTGCCGGTTCTATCATCTGCCTAACATTTTTCCACTATAATCGTGACAATCTAATGGCTCATTTACATTAGGTTGTTTTGACCGATTCTGTTGCAGCCCGTATTCGGTTACCAACTGGTGTGAACGGATTTTCGGTTAGCCGTATTCGACCACAGCCCGTATTTGGTCACCGACTAGTGTCCGCAGACCGTTTTTAGTGACCAAACTCGGGTTTTGTTTTTATTTGTTTAATCATCCTATGACTTCTCCCGCTCTGGGTGAACCGGGAGGGCGTGTCAGACTTTTACTGAACCTTTCGCCGAACACGGCGGACTTGTTGAAAAGCGCCACTTATTCTTCAATCAAATATTGTGTTTGTTTGTACAATTACAAATTTAGTCATTACAGTTAAAATTCCTTGTCGTATCACAATATGATGTTGAATGTCCATGATGATGAATTTAACACGAGTGTACACAGTTCGGCTGAATGCGGTCGCCAAATCCGTTAAACCGACTTAAACGAATACGGTCGCCGTATTCGGTGGCCGACCTAATGTAAACGCACTATAAGAAGTCTGATGACGTTTCTCATTTTACATGCCGCGATAAATTTGTACGTAAGAATTCATAATCCTAATTAACAACTATGTTACCCATACACTATAATAACGAGTATCATTCGTAAGCATCAAGTTTAATTTATTATTAAGTATTTTTATAGCTGTCAAATTCGAATTCGTAGATTGTCACGACGATAACGAGTCAACTTTCCGTCTACCCGGAGGTAGCTGCCAGTATTTTACATGGGGCGAGTGCTTAGATAAGTAGGCCAGATGGCCTTGCTTGCCCTTTGACAGGTATGTAGATTGAACACTATAATTTTACTTATGATGTACTTGTGTGATGTGTATCGTATCTCATAAACTGTGTCAATTAAATGTTTTCTTATTTTAAGAACTGGTGAAATGGAAGTCTACTATCACATCTATTTCCCCCTACATGTAAGTATTGGCGTACCAACTTTCAAGTCGTTTGAAGCAAAATCGAAACTAATAAAACGGTTTTATGATTCCGTTTATAGATTAGTTCATCACGTATCTTTTATGTTCATTGGGTATATTTGGCATCAATAATTAGTAGCCAAATATACCTAAAGTTTAAATCTAATTGTAACGAGAGAGAAAGTAATTTGAGATTCTCTCATCTTTTAAATAATTTCTATTCTAATCTAGAACAACGAGCGGAGAGGAGGGCCAAAAAGTTTGACAAGCAGTCTTACCAGGTGGTATAGTTTTTTTTTTTTTTTTTTTTAATTTTGGCAAGTCGCTGGTGGTATTGTTCTACTCCATTGACATACATTCTACCGATAGACAAAAAAAAACATAAAATAATATTTTTGGTAAAATGCTGGCAGGTTAGAATTAAAGTTCGCTGCAAACATTATTTATGTTGTCTAATCAAACTATTAAAACATGCAGCGCTAGATCGCATATAGTTTAGTTTACTCGCGATCAAAACGTCGTAAGCCTCATGAACATAGTGTAAGTAAGGTGTACGGACTGCAGTACAGTTCAGTCGAACAGAGTGAGTGTTCGGATCGCCAAATCTAGCGCGTAGTACATATACAAGGAACCATCGACATACATGGTGGGCAAAAATCGTGGAACAAACGAAACAGGGTGATAGTTGGGGTAATTAGAAGACTTTTTTTTAAAGATTAAAAAAAAAAAACTTTATGAGCTGCTGTATACAATTTTGATCAATAACACATAGATTTGACCTAATTCAGTGTGAAAACGCACCATTGCCCTGATTTCGTGTAACAAACGTAACTAAACTGAAAATCAATTAAATCGTAACAAACTTGATCATATTGATGTGACCCACTACTCTCGAACAAACACCCAAATTCCATTATTGATTTCTAAATATGTTATATCGAGTACTCACTAATAAGTCATTAAAACTTTTGAATAACTAATTGGAATCGGAATGGAACAATAGAAATAAGAACGCCATTTCTCCTTGAACTTAAAAAAAAGTTCAAGTGGCGAGCTCATCTCGAACAACAATCAAAGTCAATATTTAAATACACGCAGTAAGCACGAAATTGTAATACCCAAATTCAGATTAACGAAAACTAGCAAGTCTTTTCTTATAAACAGTATACGCTTTTATAACAAGTTCCCTAAGTCAGTTATAGAACTGACCGATGGAAAGTTCAAAAACTACATCAAACGTGTCCTTATTAAAAAAAGCATATTATAAAATCAAGGACTACGTTGATGATAAAATTTTTGGCTTTAGCTCCTTCTGCGCATGCGGCTTCCCTGACTAACTCATAAACGGCACAAATATATGGATGTCTCTAACTATTCTCAATCACATTTTTTTTTCACTTTTAATTTGACTTTTTACAATATTTTTCAATCATCTTTATAGCCCTTTGCTAAGAATAGCTACAGCACTGATAACAGTATTTGTGCCACATGTTAAATTAAGTGTTGTTTTTTTTTATTTGTTTTTTTTTACCTTTGTTTAGTTTCTTTTACCGATTGTGAATGTGTGAACATTGTAGGCTTTCTAGATGATTGTTAACAATTGTTAACTTTTTATTTCGTTTAATTTTTTTTTTTTGTTTGTTTTTTTTTATTTCGCACGAATTATTGTCGGGCCAACGTTGTCCCCCCATATCCAAGTACTAATGCAGTAACATAGAAATATTGTAAACACAATTTTTTTTAAAGAGTAACCATAGAGTTTCTTGCCGGTTCTTCTCCATAGGAAACGACTAACCCGAACTGTGCACCTTTTGTCGACGTTTTATAAGTGCCCATGTAGGACTATGTAAAATAAAAAAAAAAGATTTTGATTTTGTCAAAAACTTTTGAACATTCAGGCAAAAAAAATTAAAAAATAAACAAGTTTTTTAGTTTACCGTGCATTGTCATCCAAACCAAACGTGTATGCAAAAAATCATCTTAATCTGTTGAGGATAACTGCTATAAAATTCAGTTGCAAGATTTGACTCAAATACGACCAATACATTAACATTAATACATACATTGCAAGTTAAATAAAACCTTGTAAAATAGAGCTTTTTTTGACTGATTGATATTAAGATCAGCATGAAATGAATGGATTAGAAAAACATTTATTCGATACAGACACAACACAACTGCAACAAACAAAGAGTAAAAGAGATGAATCGTAATAGTACATTATGGTACAAGTGTGCAATGTTGGTGATTACCGCTGAGGCGCCATTGAGACCCGAGCCGTAGGTGAGGGTCTTAAGAGAGCCGAGGACGGTAATCATCAATACACACGTGTACCATACGACGTTTTTCAACACACTTGTGAAGAAAATAATACAAAAAAATCATTTTCAACAGTAAAAAAGAGTTGTAAAAATTTTTTCACAATGGCGGGGTAAATTAATTAGTCTTCCTATGCGCGCATCTAACAATGGCGATCGGTCATAGACTAAAACAATGAGGTTACTTTTTTTTTTAGCTTTTCGCGGATAGCGTTTTAGCCACGATCAAAATGGGGAATTTCAAGTTTTCTTTATTGCAGAGAAACAAAAGTTATATTTAAGGGGAAATTTTATTTATTTAACACATACAAGTTGAAATTATCTAGTTGAATACGAAGTTGCATGAAATGAGCAAGCAATATGTTAGTTTCTATCATTTTGCTGAATTGTTTGACTAAAAGCTATGCCACATTTTATGTATTTAATGGATATCATGGAAATAGTAATTACTACCCATATCATGTTATGGATATACTAAGTACTTCTTCCATGACAGGAATAGAAAGAGATTAATGTCGAATGGGACACTTTTAATTGATTAACAGTGTTACATTTTATTATATTGAAAATACTTCAATTTTAACTGGATTAGAATTAATGACTTATTTTATTAATTTTCATTGGATTGATTTGCGACACTTTTAAAATTAGTTTCATTTAAAAGTATTTAAAATGAAGGCAGGAAACCATTAAAAAAAAACTATAACTCACTTGTGAATAATAGCAATGAAAAAGTCACAGTTTGATAACAGGTATCATTATGTGCCTAATTTCGGTGAAATTAGAGCCACTTTATGAGCAAGTGTGTTGAAAAAATACTTTATTTATTATTACGAGAATTATGTCTGAATTGGCAATAAGAATTTCTGGAATTATCTCTATTCAGAATAAAATAAAATGCTTTGAATCAAATATATACCTGAAACCTACGTTGTAACATGAAAATAAGCAGAAAATACGTCGAAAAGTTAAAAGACTTCTGAGCCAAATGGACGCGTTAAATCTGCGGAAAATCTGATATTCATAATGTCGATTCACATTACTATTTCTTACTCACATTAAGTAGCGTAAATATTTTCTTGTTTTTCTTGTTAAAGAAAATAAAGAAAACGCTTACGGCATGGTTTAGTGAAGCCATGTATCACCTACAAGACTATTGCTAGACAATTAAGAAATAAAAACAAAATATCTAAATGACATCAAAAAGTGTGATCAAAAGAAATTAACGAGTACTCATACTAGCTCAGTAGGCGTTTTTTTTTGTTCTGTGAGCTCTACAATCTTTGACTTTAGTTATAATACATTTTTTCTGGTTATTCCCGCTATCATCATCATCATCATTAGCCTATTAATGTTCCCACTGCTGGGATACAGGCCTCCTCTTTGTTAAAGGGAATGGGCCATAATCCACCACGCGGGCTCAGTGCGGGTTGGTGGATGTCACATGTCTTCGAATTTTTGGTTCTAGGACATGCCGGTTTCCTTCACCGTTTTGAGAGCAGTGGTGATGAAATAATTTACACAAAGTAAAGCGCCTGCCTGGGCTCGAACCCACGACCTACAACATGTAAGTCGCGGCCGATACCACTGGGCCACCGCTGCTCACATTGCTATTCCCGCTATGCTCGAAGCGAAAAATACCTTCTTAAATGATCCGCTATGCAAGAAATCACATTTGCGTGCAAATTAAAAATTCAAATTGTAAATTTCGCGAAAAAAGTTAATAAACGTTCCGTTTCATCATACTAACGCACACTCGCTTCACCGCCACTCAACACTTTGCGTCATTCATTTTAAAATTAAAGTGTCCATCCATTCCATGGAACTGTGAAAAACGAAACGTCTTTCCGTAAAAGAGAAACTTAACATAAAAGTATTTCGAACTTAGATTTCGATGTTATTAGTTTAATTTCAATATTTTTCAGCTGCAGTGGTGGCCCAGTGGTATCGGCCGCGACTTACAAGTTGTAGGTCGTGGGTTCGAGCCCAGGTAGGCACTTTACTTTGTGTAAATTATTTCATCACCACTGCTCTCAAAACGGTGAAGGAAAACATCGTGAGGAAACCGGCATGTCCTAGAACCAAAAATTCGAAGACATGTGACATCCACCAACCCGCACTGAGCCCGCGTGGTGGATTACGGCCCATTCCCTCTCACAGAGAGGAGGCCTGTGTCCCAGCAGTGGGAACATTAATAGGCTGATGATGATGATGATGATGATGATGATTTTTCAGCTTCCTGCTCAATTTAAATGAATTCAAACACTTTTCTTTACAACTGTACCTGCCATTGTTTACGTAGAATCGAATAATTTCGTGCATAGCGACACTTTTTAGTAGGCATTTTTCGAGTCGAGCATATATAAGAATAGTAAATAAGACAACAAAATGTCAAAAGATAGCTTATAAAACCAACCTTATACCTGACAAAATGAGATCAAATATTAAGACACTGATCACAATCTTAGAAGTGCTTGAATATAGTAATAATGTTAGATTATTTTATTTATTTATCATCGCAGGATAACATTTACGAGATGTGGATAACTAATTTGTGGTTTATTGTGACGGAATAGCAGTACGTCGTCAATGCGTGGTACGAAAGCAACTCTCCTATGAAGTTATCTGTCAACAGAAGACTACGCAACGACAATATTAGCAGTCAATAATAATTATTTATTTATTTATTTTTTCGACATTATTAATTTATTATTACACTCACTCAGTAATTCTAAAAACTTTATAATAAAATGGACGGATGTTGTCATTATTTTTAACCGACTTCCCAAAAAGGAAGATGTGCTCAATCAATTCGGATGTTTATATATATATAATTATATATATTTATGTATGTTTGGGCATAACTCCTGAAATGCATTAAGAACTTCGGAGATGTACAACAGAACTCTTCAATAAATGAAGGCAAATCTCTCGTCATTGCTGCAATCGCATGTCTGTTTATTGTTTACACCATTTCCACAACATACCGTCACGTCAGTACGCTCTAAACGGGTATGATGATTAGTTCACCCTGGTACACGCTCATTCACCGGTTATGTTCAAGTTGCATGTTATTCGGGTAATCTATTCTGGCATCACTGTGGGCATTAAAGCACAGTATTGTCCATATGTATAGAACTTGACCATTATGTCGGTACCACTAAAAAGTGAAAAATAGAAAACTTTTTATTTTCACTTTGTCGTGTTTTTATTTAGTTTTTTTTTAGTAATAAAGTGTTTTATTGTTTATAATAAAAATTTGTCAACTGGACTAGAGTTCAAATTTGCTTCCGTTCGCGTTTGCGAAAGATTCTTCAGTTCTTGTCACATTTTTGCTCAACAGAAGGGCATCGTAGAACGTGAGTGCATCGGAGCGGACGGAAGCGCATACTGGCGCATCCGAGCGCATTTTGGCTTGTTCAAATTGAATGTGACAACCAAAGAAGGCATGTTCCATTTTTAAAGTTCTGTCAACTGCACCTGTGAAAATCTAATTGCTGGCCAGCAAACAGTTTTCGCGTTGCTTTTCAAAGAATTGTATGTAACCTTAATCTTGATTAATATAATCTAAGTAGTTAATGAGCCGATTACAAAAGTTCGTTCAATATTTATTCTATCGCCAAGTGCCAAAGGCTATTTATTATCGTAAAATTCGAACACTATTCAATATAGATTGAAACATGTTTGCTATAGGCACGCTAAGGAGAACTGCATACCTGCTTTAATTTAAGACTTAAGAAATTACGATGAGGTATTTATTTATTTATATACTAGCTTTCCGCCCGCTGCTTCGCCTGCGTGGACTACACGATATTGGCTGTTTTTTTTTAGTTCTGATAGGATATTGCAAATTATTATCCAAACATAGTTTTACACCCGCGTCTTTGTTCGCGTAGACCACAAAATTTGCTCAACATTATTATTTTATCGAATTATAAAAATTAGGTGTAAATTGATATTAAATGAGCATAAACTGCACTGCCTTCCTGTCCTAATAGCTAGAGCAATTTTAAACTTTCATACCAAAGGTCTCGTAGGATCGATTTCCACGGGGAGATACAAATATTGGAAGACCACTTTGCTTTCTATTTCTGAATCCTACTACCGACACGATAGAAAATTAATACAGGGGGGCGCAAAAGTTATCATCAGATGCTCTTTGGCTGTGATTTTTTTTTACGAATTAATAACTTTGTTTCTGCTTTTGGATAATATTTATTTGGTGTCTTAATTTATTTTCCATTTAGTCGAAAAAATTATACGGCTAAGTTGCCGTCACTTCGCCAGAATTGAAAGAAAGAAAGAAAGAAAGAAAGAAAAAGTGTTTATTCGCCACAAAAACGACATACAAAATTTTTGACATCTTAAATTAAACCCTTAACGGTATCCAATATTAGTAAGTATTTAAATTATGTTAGTAAAGAAAAGTAAGATTAAAATTAAAAACCAAAAACCAAACTTGAGTACAGTACTAGGTTGACGAGTAAGTACAAGCAGATGCATGTCGTGACTGTGACAAGAAGGCTTCCACTCAGCATATTGCTGTGCCGTGGGAGACCCACAGCACGGCGCTGATTTTCAGTGGTCGCCTTATGCCATAAACGGGCCCGAATTGATAAACATTCGGGCCCGTTTATGGCATTTGCCATCACTCTTGCCAGAAATTCCGGCGGATATTATATTTGAGGCTTGTTGACTTCGTCTCGTGACTTAAAAAAAACCCACAGAAAGAAGTCTGGAACAGTTACATCAGGCGATCTTATTGGCCAGTGCAAGTCCGGTTAATGCTGCCCTCAGAATTTCGGTTGCGGCTCGTGCAGTAAGCGCCGTTGCATTATCCTGTTGGAACCATTATGTACTCTAGTTCAAATTTATTGCTTTAAAGGATAGAGAAATATGTTAATCATGACTCTGTGACGTCTAAGACCACAGTAGTGGTTTAGCGGCCCGATGACGCCTCCAGCGTAAAAAACCCACCATGCAGTAACTTCAAAGTTACTACACCCGCTCAAGCAGGTGTAATGACTCTCTCTGGATTATACGCGGATTTTCGGTTCACAGAGGTGATAATTTTGCTTATTCACATATTGGCAGAGCTTGCTCATGATGAATATCGATGAAAAGTTGTCTTCCTCGTGGTCGCGATTCAGAATGATTTGACGTAGTTTACACCCGCTTGGTTACCAGCTATATTTTGCATCTGTTTACATCACAAATTTCGAAGCAGAATTTATATTTTCCTTCATTAAAAAAATAAAAGCATCTTCTGATAGAGTGATGAGTTTTGCGCCAACCTGTACATTCTAGATATGGGTACTCCAATTAGCTTACACTAACAAACATCAAGAAGTTAGAATTTGATAAAACTCTTCTTTGTATGTCACATTGGTGTTTTTTCGGTGACAAAATGACCAGGCTGCTAGTGCTGACTTTGGGACAGGCAACGTAAAATTGCCCGTGTCGGAAGCAAACTTGCCTTAAATCTAATTATTGCCTGCCACCCTTAATGACTGAGCTTGAGATTTATTTATGGTCATTGCAAAGCAGACCTTAAGAGGAATTGTAATCGTTTAATCTCAAAGACATAGTCAGAAAGTATCAGTGGTACTCGAGTTATGAAAACTGTTTCCCCCCGAGCACGTCAAGTAATTATTTACATAAACTTTAACACCCCTTTTTACCCCTTTAAGGGATGAAATTCAAATAATCCTTAAATTATAGTATGTTTACATGTATAGAAGAGCAGAAATGCATAATTTCAAGTAATTTTGATAATAAATAATTTAGTTTTCATACAAAATTTAAAACCCGTTTTTAACCCTTTAAGGGATGAAATTCAAATAACCTTAAACACATGTTTCTTTAATTGTATTGAAGAGCATAAATACTAAATTCCAAGTAATTTTGTTCATAGAAATTTAGTTTTCATTCAAATTTAAACACCCCTTTTAACTCCTTTAAGGGATGAAATTCAAAAAATCCTTAAATATGTGTTTATTCGATTGTATTGAAAAGTATAAGTACTAAATTCCAAGTTTTTCTTTTCATAAAATTTAGTTTTCATTTAAATTTAAAAACCTCTTTTACCCTTTTAAGGGATGATTCAAAAAATCCTTAATACGTGTTTCTTTAATTGTATTGAAAGGCATAAATACTAAATTCCAAGTAATTTTGTTCATAAACCATTTAGTTTTCATTAAAATATTAAAACCTGTACAGTCTAAAACTGTACATATTTTGCTGACGCGGTGCCGTGCACCATACGTGCGTCATTCCAATAATATTATAAATACACATGAAACACTTTAAATTGATGAGTACGATAACTGCTACGCGGTGACTAACATTAGAGAAAGGAATCGTCAACAGTATTACGTGTAAACACAAAAATACGTAATAAATCTAACGAAAACTGAGTGATCTTTTCTCTTCGTGCTTCAACCTCAACAACAACAACTCTGCAAGTGTACGAACCGTACATTTTTTGGTCCTTCGAACCGGATGTTTGGTGCCACTGTGTCTCTTTACGGTAGCGAATCGGTTTAGCTGGTCTCCCAGAAGCGGGTCGCCCCAGCTAGATTGAGAAGTCGCATAATATCGTGACAGAGGTGCAAGGGTGCTGAGTTCCACTGACCATTTCAAATCAAGTAAGTCAACGATTTCAAGATTTGAAACGGAGAAGACTACAAGCAACGCAGTAGCCTTCGCAATACAACGCAACGCTCTCCTGCCACAGTCAACGACGTGTCAGCAAGCATCAACATGGATATGCTAGAATTGCAGTCAACGTGCTTCGATAACATCAAAGCATTATGTGTCAACTATCGCAAGGATTCATCATCACGAAAATCTGTGGAATACCTGAAGAAACGCTTGTCGTCGCTAGAAAACCAATGGCAAGACTTCGAAGGCAGGCATGCCCAACTGTTGCTCGAACTAGAAGATAAGAACATAGCATATTTCAAGGACGACATCTACGGAAAAACTAAAGAAATGTTCTTATCAACTAAAACAGACATAACTAGCAAACTGACGACTTTGAGCAAACAAAACGTGAAGTTCGACCTAGGTGGGACTTCAGAAGATGACGACAGCAACATACAACTCTTGCTTAACAAGCAAGAATGCAATTTCAACGCGATTCACCGTGTCATCTCCAAGATTGACTTAATCACTATATCGGAAAGATGGGAACTGGAAGACCACTTCGCAACCTTGAAATCGAAATGGGAACCCATCGATAAACTTCATTGGGAAATAGACTTTCAACTGAAAGGATCCAACGAACATTACTACAAAATGTTCACGGACATTGAACAACAATATGATGAGCTAAAGAGGAACATCCATGCCAAAATCTGGTCCACCGTCCACTACCAGAAATCGACACCTAAGATCGAAATCCCTGAGTTCTCCGGCAACTACAGTCAGTGGATCTCCTTCAAAGACCTATTTCTGGAAGCTATTCACAAAAACCCTATGATCAACAACGCGCAGAAAATGCAACACTTAAAGACCAAGCTGCGAGGAGAAGCTGAACGCTTAGTGCAGCATCTGACCATTAGCACTGAAAACTATAACTCATGCTGGGATATATTAATTCAGCGCTACGACAATCGTCGCCTCCAGTTTACTTCATTTATGAACAACATGCTAAATCTGCCGATCATACAACATGCAGACTCATACAATTTGAAGAAGATGCATGACGTCATTACCGAATGCCTGAACGGCATCTCTAACATCGGTATTGATACTTCAACTTGGGACCCGATCATTGTGCACATCATGTCACAAAAACTGGACTCCAGTACTTTGAGTGACTACATGAAAGAACTTCAAGATCACAGAGAACTACAGAACCTCCACGACTTCCTGTATTTCCTCGAAACACAGTTCATGGCATACGAAACGATGAAATCAGCTAAAAGGGCGAATCCTACAGCCACAGAAAAATCATCCAACTGGAAAACATTCAACAAGCAAACCCAGATGAAGAAACATAACTATAACTTCAATCAAAATAAAACAAACAACTATCATGCTATTTACGGTAAATGCCCATTCTGCAACGGAAGTCACGTTCTGCGCCAATGTGACAAATTCCTACAAATGGACTTTGGCAAGCGAAATGACACCGTGTCGAAACTGCAGCTGTGTAAAAACTGTTTATTCAGCCACGGAAATGACGAGTGCAAATCCACGAAAATGTGCAAAGAATGTAACTTGAAACACAACACACTATTGCACAATCCGGACAACCAAACCATAACGTCAGCGACTAGAAAAAACAATGTTGAACAACGCCCTTCATCTCAACAACCAACATCTAACCATTTGTCTAAAGACAACATGGAAGTTCTACTGACTACGGTCCAGCTGAGAATAAAATCTGCAGATGGGATTTATGTAACACTACGTGCGTTGCTCGATCAAGGCTCACAGGTGAACTTGATAACAGAAAACGCTGCACAAATATTACGTCTTCCTCGGCGCGGGATCAACGCATCAGTATCGGGAATCGGCTCTGTTTCCAGAGAATGCAGGGGAAAACTGAAACTTACCTGTCAATCGATTCACTCCGATTATAACTTTGAAACTCAAGCACTTATTATGACGAAGCTAACAAACAACCTGCCTATGAAAACGTTCGAGAAAGGTGCATGGAGTCACTTGAAAAACTTGAAACTTGCAGATCCTGACTTCAACGTATCTCGGCAAATCGACCTATTACTAGGAGCCGACGTATACTCCGAAATTATCCTAGGAGGTGTATTGAAGGGCAATAACAGCTCCCCAGTTGCACAACAAACGCAAATTGGGTGGATTTTATGCGGAAAGATGAAACAAACGTTTAACTGCCACGTTACTGTAGTCAACTTAGAGGATTTAACAAAATTTTGGGAGAATGAAGAAATTCAAAAAACTAAAGATATCCCCAAAGATGACCAGTGTGAACAATTTTATAACGAAACTGTAAGAAGATCATTTGACGGAAAGTACATCGTCAAAATGCCTCTAGTTCCAGACTACGAAGAGAAACTAGGCAAGTCTAGAACAATTGCGGTTTCGCAGTTTCTACAGTTGGAAAAACGGCTAGAGAAGAACGAAAGGCTTTCCTCCATGTACAAAAAATTCATGGAAGAGTACGCGGATCTGGGTCACATGAAATTAGCACCTCAGATACCTACTGACGTCTACTTCTTACCGCACCACGGGGTCTTGAGAGAAAACTCGACAACAACAAAGTTGAGGGTCGTATTTAACGCCTCTCAAAAAACTACGACTGGCGTCAGCCTGAACAACGTCATGAAAAAAGGCGCCAACTTACAAAAAGACATTCAGGCCCTTATACTGAAATGGCGAACGTATAAATACGCATTTACGGCTGACATTGAAAAGATGTACCGCTGCATTTGGATTTCAAAAGAACAACAACATCTACAGAGAATTGTATGGCGGGACTCACGAGATCAACATCTTCGCGATTACCAGCTCTGCACAGTAACCTACGGGACCAAATGCGCACCATGGCTAGCTATGCGAACATTGAAGCAACTAGCCATTGACGACGGTCACAAACATCCGGCAGCTGCCAAGACACTCATAGAAGAATGCTACGTAGATGACGTCATCAGCGGCCACAACAACCTCACAGAAGCGAAAAAACTGCAAAACTCCTTGATCCAACTGTTAAAAGGAGGAGGCATGAATTTACGGAAGTGGACAGCCAATGACCGCGCTATACTGGAAGACTTACGCAAGGATCAAATTTCAACTCAAACCATGTTTGATTTTAAAGGGGAAGAATCAAGCAAAACGTTAGGCCTCGGTTGGAATCCAAACAGCGACAACTTCCACTTTAACTGGCCTGTGGAAAACTCCAAACAACTAACAAAGAGATCTTTACTCTCAGCCATATCAAGATTTTACGACCCATTGGGTTGGCTCTCCCCAGTAACGGTCAAGGCCAAACTACTATTCCAGAAAGTCTGGATGAGTAAACTTAGCTGGGATGACATAGTGCCCAGCAACATTGAATCTGAGTGGCTGAACCTAAAAACAGAACTGCCGTTCATTAACAAAATAACGATAAATAGATGGATTGGAGACACACAACAATGTGTCGAATTGCTAGGCTTCTGCGACGCAAGTGTAAAGGCGTACGCTTGCGTTATTTACAGCAAGGTGTTCAACGAACATGGCCAACCCATCGTAACTCTACTTGCTGCTCGAACAAGGGTGGCTCCACTGACTCAGAAAACAACACTACCAAGACTGGAACTGTGTGGTGCTCAGCTACTAGCTGACTTGATGGAGAAAACCAAGGAAACATTCTGTGGATATAACATATCAATACGGGCTTGGTCGGATTCTCAAGTGGTCCTCGCGTGGATTCAAGGCGAAACATCAAGATGGGAAACTTACGTAGCCAACAGAGTTACAAAGATCAAAAACGTCATTCCTGCAGCTCAGTGGCATTATGTCAAATCAGAGCAAAATCCAGCAGACTGCGCCTCAAGAGGTCTTTTGCCAAGCAAACTAGTAAACTTCAACCTGTGGTGGCAAGGCCCAGAGTTCTTAACAAAACAAGATCCGCCGGCAGATATGCCTTGCACTTTCCAAACGAATTTTGGCGGCTTAAACCACGCTAAAATCACGCAAGAAAATATCGATCATAATATAATTATCAATTTATTGAGCAAATGCAGCTCATTGACACAAGCAAACAGGGTCATCGCATGGATATTACGCTTCATTACAAATGTGCGCAATAGGACGAAATCGGAAACTACGTACCTAACAACAAGTGAACTAAGCGCAGCGCGCATTAGTATCATAATCCAAGCGCAGCGATTGCAGTTCAATTCTGAATACAAACAAATCGTTAACAACGAAACAGTATCAAAGAAAAGCGCAATTTGCAAACTGAATCCTTATGTAAACAAAGCGGGCATCATCTGTGTCGGAGGTCGTCTTAAACACTCAAGATTAACTGGGGATATGAAGAATCCAATAATCGTACCACATAAAGGAAGATTTACACAACTTCTTATAGAACAAGCACATTCAGCCACATTACATGGAGGAGCTCGGCTAACGCTGACTTATATTAGACAGCGTTACTGGATCGTTGGCGGCAACCGGGCTGTCAAGAACCAACTTCGAAGATGTGTACGCTGCCATCGCTTCAACAAGACAGATAGCTATCAACTGATGGGTGACCTACCACCGCAAAGGATCACTCCGTGCCGCCCTTTCACGCACACAGGAGTAGACTTTACCGGTCATGTGGATGTTAAACACAACAAGGGTAGAGGCGTAAAAACTTCAAAGGGATACATAGCCATATTTATATGTATGGCGACGAAAGCTGTTCATATTGAACTCGTGTCAGACCTTAGCACAGAAACGTTTATGGCGGCCTTCCAAAGACTATGTGCGAGACGCGGCACCCCGAAACACATGTACTCTGACTGTGGTACAAACTTTATCGGCGCTGCAAAGGTGCTTCGTCAGGAATTCGAAGAGTTCAAACAACTACTGAAACCAGATGTTTTCAACGAACTGGCCAAATTGGAGGTGGAGTGGCATTTCAACGCCCCCGCCTGGCCAACTGCTGGCGGTCTGTGGGAAGCTGCCGTCAAGTCTATGAAGCACCATCTGCGACGAGTACTGGGGGACCAAAAACTAACGTACGAGGAGTTCATAACGATTTTAGCAAAAATAGAAGCCTGCATGAATTCAAGACCTCTGTGCCCGCTAACTGAAGATCCAGAAGAGTTCTACAACTGCCTAACTCCTGGACATTTCCTTACAGGAAGCCCAATATTGTCCATGCCACTCTCGGATTACAGTGACGTAAAAAACATTGATTTACGCCGTAGATGGCAGCTTACCGAGCATATGTTTCAACAATATTGGAAAAGCTGGTCAAACGATTACCTTACCACTCTACAAACACGTAGTAAGTGGAACAAGCCTTCTAGAAACGTTAAAGAAGGCGATGTAGTACTGGTGAAAGAAAACAATCTACCGCCGGGAAAATGGGCCCTAGGTCGGATTCTGGAAACACATCCAGGATCTGATGGATATGTTCGAGTAACTACTGTTAAAACTCAAGCAGGAATCATAAAGCGCCCAATAACAAAACTGTCGCCATTACCATTGAACTCTGAAACTGAGGAAACCAAAGAAAACGAAATGAAAAATAAGCCTCCACAGAAATCGAAAAACGAACGGCGGAAGAAGTCAAAGAATCTTATCTCAACGTTACTAATAACAATGTTATCATTGTTTACATTTGTAACGGGATCTTATACCGCCACCGATGGCACGCGCGGAGCGCCGGCGGCGACCACTCAGATTACAAGTCTGGAACGCGAGCGGCCCATATACTATGACACCGTCGGCAAAATGCAAGTAGTGCACGATGAATGGATACTAATGATGTACTACAACCTAACAAACTATTGGGATGGGACTCGTCGTACTCAAACTTACTTCGAGAATATTCACAACTTATGCCAAAAAACGAATCTACAACACTGCAGATCAACCATGGAACAATTAAATCATGAACTAGAACTTCTAAACTACTACAACTCTATACTTATAAATCCCCACAAACACCTGAGCAACAGGAAGAAACGGGGTCTAGTCGACGGAGTCGGCTACATAGCTAACAGTCTGTTTGGGATATTGGACCAACAATTCGCTAAGAAATATCAAAACGATATTCAATCTCTGCAAACCAATGAGAACTACTTACTTGAGTTATTAAAAAATCAAACAACGATTGTGGAGCTTGAGAATCAAGTATTGAAACAAACTGAAGACAATATTCAGCGTCAATTCAACTCCATTGATAACTTTATCAATCAGACCAATAAAAATATAGCATCCATCGAAACGGAAATGGAAATACTTTCGGCTACTACCTACCTCAACTCTGCTTCGTTAACAACGTACCTATTGATCAACAGCTTGAGGACGTTCCAGGAGATGCTGTTTAATACTCTAACTAACGTCTACCAAGGTCATGTAGATGTCCATCTGATAAGTCCGGTTCGTCTGATTCAAAAATTAACGGAAATATCCGGAAGCCTTCCGAAATCTTTATCGCTACCAGTTGAGAACTACAAAGAAAACATTAAAGATATCTACAAGCTGATCAATGTGAAAGCACGAGTTACTGAAAATTACTTTCTTTTCGAAGCACATATTCCACTTGTAGCTAACGAAGATTTCGTAATATACCAAGCGATACCTTTACCGGTTAACAATGCTAAGGAAACTACATATGTGCAGTTATCAAACGAGTACATCGCTGTCAACTTCAAGAAGAACATTTACGTGTCTATGTCCAAAGATGACTTGAAACACTGCATGCAACAAAAATTGCAGAATTTCTTATGCAAGAAAAACCTGCCATCATTTGACCTACACAGCAAAAACGCTCCTTGTGAGGCAAAACTGCTATCGCATCAAAACAATGAACCTTGTGACGTCGAACGCGCGTCATGCAAAGACACTTGGATAGAGTTACAAACTCAAAACAGCTGGCTGGCGATTTGCTGCGAAACGTGTGCATTACGAATCATATGTAGCAACGACGTCACATCACAAACCATTGCATTATCGAGCATAGTGACATTATCTCAGGGATGCGTACTGCAATCCAACGACTTAACCATCTACGCTCAACGCCGATACAGCAGTCATATGAAGATGGATTATGAGTTTACAGCTCCAACATTTGATACATCTATTAACAAGATAGTGAACTTAACATATCGTTATGCTCCAAATATCCTTCAGTCAAAGGCTACGGATCAGGAAATTGTAACAATTGCTCAGAAAATTGCAACTCAACGGCAAAATGAAGCTTCACTACCAACACTAACAAGTCACGACATTCATCAATATGTCATAAGTTACTCTTTGCTGGCGATCGCCATCATAGTCGTACTTGTCGTGGTTGGGAGAAATCGTTGTCCACACTATTGCACACACAACGCTAAGAACAAAACTTCGAGTCAACATGAAGATATTGAACTTCAAGTTTTCCGCAAAACAGAGTGCCAGCAGCATGAAACCGTCGCAGCACAAACAACAAAGGACTTGCGGCGGGAGCCTCAACCTGGGAACAGGAACATCGCCTTTCTATTTGATTGATTAATTACTTAACTAACTTTGTGATGACTTTTCCTTTCTCTTCTCGTTGGTTTCTTCTTGTTGGGTTGCCAAGATGTACAGTCTAAAACTGTACATATTTTGCTGACGCGGTGCCGTGCACCATACGTGCGTCATTCCAATAATATTATAAATACACATGAAACACTTTAAATTGATGAGTACGATAACTGCTACGCGGTGACTAACATTAGAGAAAGGAATCGTCAACAGTATTACGTGTAAACACAAAAATACGTAATAAATCTAACGAAAACTGAGTGATCTTTTCTCTTCGTGCTTCAACCTCAACAACAACAACTCTGCAAGTGTACGAACCGTACAAAACCCCTTTTTAAACCTTCAAGGGATGAAATTCAAAAAACCTTAAACACATGTTTCTTTAATTGTATTGAAAAGCATAAATACTAAATTCCAAGTAATTTTGTTTATAGAAATTTAGTTTTCATTCACATTTAAACACCTCTTTTACCCCTTTAAGGGGAGTAATTCAGAAATTCCTTATATTCATGTTTCTTTAATTGTATTGAAGAGCATAAATACTAAATTCCAAATAATTTTGATAATAAACAATTTCGTTTTCATTCAAACTTTAACATCCCGTTTTACCCCTTTAAGGGATGAAATTCAAAAAAATCTTCAAGTACGTGTTTCTTTAATTGTATTGAAAAGCATAAATACTAAATTCCAAATAATTTTGATAATAAACAATTTAGTTTTCATTCAAACTTTAACATCCCTTTTTGCCCTTTAATGGAAGTAATTCAGAAATTCCTTATATTCATGTTTCTTTAATTGTATTGAAGAGCATAAATACTAAATTCCAAATAATTTTGATAATAAACAATTTAGTTTTCATTCAAACTTTAACATCCCGTTTTACCCCTTTAAGGGATGAAATTCAAAAAATCCTCAAATACGTGTTTCTTCAATTGTATTGAAGAGCATAAATACTTAATTCCAAATAATTTTGATAATAAACAATTTAGTTTTCATACAAATTTTAACATCCCTTTTTATCCCTTTATGAAATGAAATTCAAAAAATCCTTAAAGACGTATTTTATTATTTTATATTTAGAGGCTAAAAACCAAATTTCATACATTTTAAATTAAAACTGACAGAGTTTCATACAAACTATAATCCCCCCCTAAAGGGGTGAAATAGGGGATTACACTTAGTATGGATTACACGTAGTACGCCTACAGTATAAAATCAACATACTCTCAAAATTTCAAACTTCTATAATTAGTGGTTTAGGCTGGGCGTTGATATGTCAGTCGGGACATTGCCTTTTATTTATATAGATATATTGTACATCAAGATAGAACAATACAAAAATAAACCTTAGCATTAAAACAAACATACAACACCAACCAACCAGCCGAGCGAGCACGGCCTCTGTGATGGGCTTGTGTCACGCATTTTATCGCGGTTTTTGCTCCCAAACTGTGATAAAAATGTGTGACTCAAGCCTGTCACAGTAGGTCGTGATCACCTGCACCATGAGGGACCTGTGCGAGGCTAATGCTAGGGCTGTGGACGTGGCTGAGTTGCACAACATCTAAATTCAAATCTAAAAATGGAATCATCGACAGGATGAAGAAGAATACCCGCCTGCTATGTGCACTAACCAACCTTACATCATTTTGTACCTAGGATATAGAAATTATCTATCTACCTACCTTCTACCCACATGATTGGAGCTATTGAGTTACCAGTTACCTCCTATAGAGCAGTATCGGGGAAGGCCACTAAAGATTAAACCGATTACATCAAACACCATACATACATACCTAGGTATCTACCTGAATATTGTTCTGCAGTGCCCTGTAAATCGAGAAGTAAAGCACGGTCACTGTTGGACTGCAAAGAAAAGAAAGACATGCGTTACGGGTCTTACAATCTATTACAAAATTTTATCTATTTACTTATTCAAAAGTTAGAAAAGAAAAAGATATAAAAAGTTTAAAATATCCAAGTTTGCATTAAGATTTAATTCGTTACAGAAAACATTTTTAAAAGGTTAAAGAAAGAGGAAACTTTGCCGATCATTTGTATTGGGTTTTATTTTCTTACACGTGTTTCGGAAACAGACAAGTTCTCAGAAATAAAGTCAAGACATAACATATCAAATTTTCAGGAGTATTACATTATTGCGTATTAAACTAAATAGATTAGACTGAAACATAACACCACGATAATATCATCACGCTTATTTTGCCCGAAAGGATAGGCGGGGGAGATGTAGAGATTTGTAGTGTGAATATTTAACTAAATAAATTACAAAGCCCGTTTTTGCCGGATGACTTCGCCTTAATGACGGTATTCAACAGTCAACAAACGCTTTGATGCGTTGAATGATCTAGACAGTAGCAATATTGTTATTCAAACATCTTGAACACTAATAAAAATAATAATTATATTTAGTCCGTCAACTGACGAATCTAATTAGATTAGCAAAAAATATTGGACACTTATTTTCTTGCTTTATCAAATAAATAAAAATTGACACAGATAAAGCGTATCAAAGTTCAGGAGTGAGGGCTTGAGACGTCACTTTTAAGTACAAAAAATGTACTAAAACATGACGTGAAATTTCAAGGCACTGTATTAAATAATTATTTTATCTACTCTCATATCGTAATATTCGAATTATAAACTTCAAACCGAGTTTATATTGACATACTTTATAAACACAATACCGAAATTTAAAAATAGAATCTCATTATAACAAACAAAACAAAACAAAATAATAAAACAAAATTTTTTCTATTACGATACAGGACAAATCCAAGAAGTTAATCACTAAGGAGTTTCCATCAATATTTTTTTGTAATGCCATTTTAGTACTTATTATAAAAAAAAACGATTCTAATTTTAAATTGTCTGTGACAATGCCCGCTTTAGGCTTAGCACGCACTGCGATTTTTATTCGCGCGGATTTTGTCTCTTTCTACCTGTTCACAGAGCTCAAAATATTCGCGCGAATTAAATTTGCGCCGCGGTGCGGTGGATTCTGTTGCTAAACACGGCTTTCATGCGGTATTATTGCCGCACTATTTTTTTACCGCAATGCGAGCAGCTTCATACAATTCCATAGGTCGCAGAATGTGCGAAAAAAAATATCGCGAATAAATATCGCAGTGCGTGTGTTAAGCCTTAGCGCATGCGCGGATAATGCGGTGATGTGCTGGGTTTTGGCGCCATTCATACGTTTTGTTTTGCAGGTTTTGCTGTACTGAATTTCATGAGTTTTTAAATTCTTGCTTAAAATGTTTGATATTAGTGAATGTGATGAAAATTTGAACCTCCCAAATATTTTATATGCGGCGAAGGAAATTACTCATAATCTCTTACCAGCAAGTCGAGATTATTATATGATGCATTTATCACGACTTTATGGCATGGAAAATGCAAAAAAAAAGGTATTTAGTAGGTTCAATCCCAAAATGTATGAGTGTAGATAAAGTAGTGTATGAAACTGCACATAACTAGGTATTAAACGATTCGCGTGAATACTATTAAAAACCTCGCCTACGGCTCGGTTTTTAAACACACACTCATGTTTTAATACCCCTTATTATGCAACAGTATCATAAACTACTATTTCAATACAGTTGTTAAACATGGCGTACTTTCAGAGGCTATAATTATGATTCGAAAATTAAATCTTTTCCATAGGCATCTTTCTGTTACGCGGTCGTGACTTTTGTTTACGAGCTCGATCATTACTTTTACAATGCATGTCCTCGAAAAGAGCGTTTTCCAAGCAGCCAAACTGTGCGGAAAGTGTCACTTTTTTTTACTAGTGCTTTTTACTTTCCTGTATTTTTTTAATTTTTAACTCCAACGTCAGCCCGCCGCATAGAGGTTTTATTATTTGAGAAAAGTTTTAAAATTAGTTAAGTACAGATTATCATTCATATAAAAAGTAAAACAAAACTAATACGTCATTTAAGGCGTTTTTAATTACTCTAGATTTAGATTTTGATCAATAAATTAATTTTAATTATTCGTTAAATATGTTTGGCAGAATTAATATTTTGCTCGTGCCTTTTTGCGTTATGACGTGACAGCTATTGCACATGCGCAGTAGAACTATGAACTATTAGTTAATCTGTGGATATGCTGAGCGCCCTTGAATAAGCGCCATTTTATTAATTTCTTGCTTGGTTCAGATATATTTTTTTATTTCCTCGCACAATGCATAGTAAAATGTTGTATGATACACGTGCGTAAGATGATTTCCGACTCGTGTCGATTTATCCACTCACTCGCTTTGCTCGCTCGTGAATAAAAATGCCACTCATCGGAAATCACCTACTTCCCGCACTTGTAGCATAAATAACTATTGCAGTTGAGTTTTAAATTTATAAGTCAATTTAAAAAAGTTTAGTGCCAAGGAGTGTTCATACATAAAATAAAATGGTATAGATTTTAAACGAGGAAAAATGAATGATTTCGTACGTTTAAGCATTGAATTCTCAAAAGTCTTTTAAATGGTTGTTTAATATATTTAATTACCAGTTTTAATTTAATTATTTTCACATCAACATTTGTCAAAAATCGAATAGGCTGTATAGGCTGTTTTGGTTGTAAAACAAAGATATCCAGTTGCAAAAACGCGCCATTTTATGAAAAACATATTTTTTGTGAATAAACAAATCTAATTCTTTGATTTGTTTTTACTATTTCCCACAACTGTATTGAAAAACGTCATGTGATACACGGGTGTGTAGGTTATTGCAAACGAGCTGTCATTAACAAGCCCGAGCCGAAGCCGCCTTCGGCTCGGGCTTGTTAATGACACGAGTTTACTTACTTACTACTTAGTACTTTCCACCCTTGTATCACAATGTACTATTTTGTTTACTTGACAAAAGAATAAATACGTGACCAATAAATATTTCTTAATAATCTACCTGACTCACTATTAAATAATTTTTAGTCATCATCCCGACGCTTTCACACATGATAAAATTGCCTTTTTCCGCGTGGACAATATTTTTTTTAAGTACAAATACAATAAACTAAATTGGTGGCTCACTAGTATACTATATGGCCAGTCCACACCATTATTTTCAGATTGTTATTTGCCACCAGTAAGCTGAAAAAGCAATTGAAAAACCTGACGTTTCGTGATTACGTAAAAACGTGTGTTAGGAATTTATTTTTTCCAATTTAAATTGAGCAGTTATCAAAAATATGTAAATTTACTAGATAACTATGTAACGCAAAAAGTTGCATTAAAAGATTTATCATATATCTTGTAGTTATTGAGAAATTTGCCCTGAAAAAGTAACTGGTTTTCTGTTTTAGCTCGTGAAACTTGTAGGGACTCATAACACTGAAATGGGTCTGTAGTTGTTCACACTGTTTTTATCTCCTGACTTAAAAATAGGTGTAACCACAGATTTTTTTAGCAATTTAGGTTTTTTTTATGTATATATTTTTAGTGCTGTTTACTTGATAAGGGTAAGAAGATAAATGTCCAAGCGGCAGTAGAACACTGACTCCTAAAGACACAGGGTATCCTAGTTTAGGAGGCAGGGTTTAATAAATTAGTACGCCTTTCACAAATTGTGTAACACTAGTTAGATATTAAGCAAAACAATGTAAGGTATTTGTGCAATAAAGATTTATTATTATTATTCCTTTGGATAAACATAGCTGAAAAATGATGTAAAAAGCTTGTCTCGAGTGAAAATCTAGACAAGCTTTTGACATCATTTTTATTAGTTTCATGAGAACGGAAATAGTAGAAAGACCAAAGAAACGAAAATGTATTTTTCCACACAATCTATCTTTGTGTGAAAAATTGATATCGCTGCATAAGGAGGTGACTAATCGAAACGATTTTTTAACTACATACGTACATGTAGTTAAAAATTCTGCGAAGAGACAACATTGCAAATTATTTTATAGCTGTTTAAACAAGCTTTTATTTAACTCGCTTGACAAACATAATTTTTATTAGACGTGTGTAAGTAACTTGCCTTGTTAGTTATCTAGTTAATTTGTACTGATATTTAGGTCATATTTTGCAATTGAATTTTAAAACTGTTATCCCCAACTGATTGAGCCGATTTCTCAAAAAGCTAATCAGGTTATAACTAATTCAATTAAAATTGAAAAACAATCGACATAATCCAAACGACTCGAATCTCTAAATCTTGATCTTGTTAGGAAGTAAATTAATTAACTTTAACGAGAGCTTTAAAGCAAAGCTACTCGTATTAAAATAAGGTTAGTAGATATTGATGATGAAAAGGGACCACTTTGAAGACCCTTTATTTCTAGGATTCAGCAAGGTTTATATATATTGTCTGTGACAGCTTCTTGAGGGTTTACATACTTTAGGTCCCCTAATTATCTGACAACCTAACCGACCTAATTAGACAACACATTAGATGGTAAGTCACTGGCGTCTAAAACCGGCTCCATGCTTGGCGAACAATGGCAAACAGCAACCACGAAACAACAAACACGAACATGTGGATGGGTGTTAGTTGGTGTTTGCCTGTTTTTGTTTGTGTTCGCCCGTGTTCGGCATCGGTGTCGGTTTTTATGCAGAACAACATATCAGCCGAAAGACGTCCACTGCTGGACATAGGCCTCCCCCAAGCGTCGCCACATTGACCGGTCTCGTGCGTCCCGCAACCAGCGGATCCCCGCAACCTTCACCAGGTCATCTGTCCACCTGGTGGGAGGCCTTCCAACGCAAAGTCTTCCGGTTCGCGGTCGCCACTCCAGAACCTATCTGCCCCATCGGCCATCCGTTCTAAGAGCAATGTGCCCTGCCCACTGCCACTTAAGTTTGGCAATTATTCGGGCTATATCGGTAACCCTGGTTCTCTTGCGGATCTCTAAATTTCTGATTCGATCACGCATGGAAACTCCGAGCATAGCCCTCTCCTTTGCCCTTTGGGTGACTTTAAGCTTTCTGATGAGGCCCATTGTAAGCGACCACGTCTCAGAGCCATATGTCATCACTGGCAACACACACTGGTCATAGACTTTCGTCTTGAGACACTGTGGTAAGTTGAACGAGAAGATACCGCGCAACTCCCCGAATGCTGTCCAGCCGAGTCGGATTCGACGGTTGACCTCTTTCTAGAAGTTGGCCCTACCCAACTGGATCGTTTGTCCCAGGTAGACATAGTCGTCCACAACTTCGAGTATAGAGTTTGCGACCTTGATAGGAGTGGGTGTAACATGGACATTAAACATCACCTTGGTTTTGTCCATGTTCATCCTAAGACCCACTCTTTGATTTATGCACAAATCAAAGGGTATTTGACAAACGTGTTTGCGATGTATCCAGACGCTTGTTCAGTTCAGTAATACACGAGAGCTTGTGGGCGGCGGTGGGAGTTAATAGTGGTGGTCAAATTTACGAATCGTGAAATATTGTGTATCCTATAAGCTCAATTGTAAGGAAAGATATCTGATTGGTCTAAGGAGTTTAACCCGAAAGTAATCGCTGCCACAACAAGCTCGCCCTCTGCCATGTTTGCCAATCCGGAATATACTAGCATGTTCGCCAAGCCTGTGGATGCCGTGTTTGTGTTGGATGATTATGGTCAGTGTTTGGCACATGTTTGGTGTTTGCTACTGTTTGTGGTTAACACCAAGCGTGTGGAGGCGGCTTAAGGACATCTACAGAACCAGAAAGTCAGAGACATCGCAGGATTTGCAGGTATATTGCCACAACAAAAACAAAGCTGAAATGATTAACCAGAACCCTACCTTTCAGACCAGAACACAACAACAGATTAAAAAATGTGGATAGTACGAGTAGATCCTTCCTCGGTTGACGACCTTCACAAAGGCGCAGGCCACACAGAAATGGCGTCGGGCGCGGACATAGCACGGGCGGCCCGACGCCATTTCTGTGTTGCCTGAAAGAAAGTGATTTACAACAACGAAACTATTAAATTCATGTTATGAATACAATAACAAAGAACAACTACAACTACACAGCCGTACAATGATTGAACACAGTCTTGGCAACGCCACGTTGCCTGAACCGCTTATGACTTTAATACCAACTCATAATTTGCATTTTGGCACAGCTTTGCACGGCAACCGCTAGCTGGAAAATAAATCCGTTTCGTTATTCCGCCCTACGCGCTGTTACTAGGAAAAGCATAATTTCAATATTAATAATTTAATCGATTCGGCGTACAAAAAGTTTAATAATGAATGAAAATTGCAAGCGTGTACAGTTAATTTAAAAATCGTGCTGGTAATACTAGCCTAGGTAATTCCTAGTAATTTGCGTAATTATTTGAGCTATTGAAGGTATAATTTTGATTGTTTTATGGTGAATCAGTAGGTACAGGCAAGTTATAACTAAATCGTACAGTAAATTGGTAACAGAACGGCCTAAACATTTGAAATTAAAAAAAAAAAAAAAATTATCATTCCCTATTTTGCATGAAACACCCCGAAGTTTTGTATGGTAAGAAAAATATCGCCACCATAAGTCAGTTTTATTCCCATAAGAAAAAGATACGCCTTTCATAAACTTACGCCAATGCTCCTAACAAGTAAAAGACAAAAATTGTTTCTACCTATGTCCGTTAAAGACTTTGAAACCATCCAACCGATGTGCTCCAAACCGGTTTCATACGAAGATACAAATACAAATACGTTTATTGGTTCAAGAATAACAGAAATACAACAACAATACTCTGTCACTTAAAATAGGATTCCCTGTGCTATAAGTGACAAATGATGGTTATAGACTACAAAAAATACCTTTTATTTCCAACAAATAAGCAAAATGTATTTCGTTTTTAGCATAGTAGCCGCCGCCGGATATCCGCTAGTTCTCATATACAACTTACTGGTGGTCCAAACCCTTCTTTAGCAGAACATCGATCTTCGAGCACCGATTTTATCATTTCGTTGAAGTTTCCGGACTTCCCATATAATATTTTAGATAGTACTAGATAAGAAGACGAAGATATCTTTAAAAACAGATCATCATCATTATTTAACCCGAATGCCGTCCACTACTGGACGTAGGCGGTGCCACATTAACTAGCCCTAAACTTATCGCATCCAGTGGACTCCCGTGGCTCTCATCAGGTCTATGGTCAGCCTTGTGAGAGGAACTCGCATTGCCAAATATAAACAGAAACCTAGAATATCATCACCATCTTTATTTGAAGTCGTTCACTACTGGACGTAGGCGGTGCCACATTGACTGTCCCTGAGCTCATCGCATCCAGTGGACTCCAACGGCTCTCATCAGGTCTTCGGTCCGCCTTGTGAGAGGCACTTCCATTACCAGATAGAAACAGAAATCTACGATATCATCACTGTCTTTATTTCCGCGTAAAGATGTTCATTGCAGGCTTCCCACAAGGTGGATGACCTGATAATGGATGTGGGAATCCACTGGATGCACGTTGCACAGGACAGGTCGATGTGACGACGCTTGGGGAAAGCGTATGTCCAGATACTAAATATTATTAAGTTACTATCAAATTATGCCTTTTGTGTAGTTTTCCCTATCAAATAGGGCAGTTCTCCAAGCAGTGCCAATAAAAAGCTTAGTCATACTTTCTTTATGTCATTTACCGCAGTGGTCATTAATCTTTAGTATAATTACTAACTGTAACACATGGCTGGCCTTGGTACAACTTATTTATGTAATCACATTTATTTTCAGCATTTCTAAGAAACTGTAGATACCAAGCACGTTTTGATACTTATTTCTTTTTAAAACCCGATGTATTGAAAAGACTTCCAAAGATTTGAAATCTATAGGCAGGTTTGATCTGTTTTCAAGGCTAAAGCCGAAGGAATCCTGAGTAGGTATATAATAGGTAGCTAAATGGTTTTAAAGGGTGAAATGGGCTGTGGAATGTCTACCGTAGTTGCAAGACGCAATACAGGGTTCAAATTAAATTCATTAGACAAACGCCGCGAATGACCATCTCTAATGAAGATAAAACCAAAAACTCATCATTTCAAGTAACTACAATACCAGCGGTAGATGATTCTAGTCAGCTGTAATTGAAATTAAGTTTTCACACTTTATGTATTTTTGTAATCTGAAATCAAACATTAGTAATCGAACATGAATCATAATAGTAATTCTAGTAGCAATATCACAAGGGTTTTAATTTTTTAATATTTCAATTCACAAAGGATTACCGAATTATAGGAACGTTGCGTGAGGTGGAAGGTAGGCCACGAACGAACGCGGCTTTTCCCAATACCTGAGATACAAATATGAAATCGTAATGGTATTATTATAGTTGGTATGGCTTTGAAAGCATTTCTGAATTGTACTTACGAAATAAATGTATCCTGTTTACCTCTTAATTTAACACGTATAATGGAGTAATTGTAAGCCTGTCTCTATCTCAGTTTCATTCAGGAAATACTCCAGTTACCTACAATTACTTTGCATACGTACAATTAAATTGTTTTTTAGTATAGAGGCAAGAAAGTAACTTTACCATGTGCACCTATATACTTTTGACGTCCATACTTTTCATTACGAACGAACCATCTTTACCCACTAGGGCACTTACTATTCAAAATAACCGTTCCAATAACGTGTAATTTAAACATTTGTGAAACTAATCTTCACCTCTTTAAGCAAATCAAACAAAGACCTGCTAAATAAGTCCACACGTTTAGTTGGATCGTAATACACACACAAGGGTACTAGAGATGGGCAGACTGTGAGCTTGGGCCACTAGCCGCACGACTATAAATATAGCCCGAGAGTTGGCATGCCCTACTAGTCAGTCCATCTCCTATACGATGAACATATGCCCCGATTATGGTGATTTATTTATTTAATTTCGTATTCTTCTGTAGCTCATTTAGTTCCGATTAGTCGTAGTTTTTAGATGACTAGTTTTCAGCGACCAGTCTGCAAAAAATGTTTCTTTTCGCCGATTAGTCGCATACTATAAACATGGCTGGTTTTCGGCTTTCCTGTCTAGTCGGTCCAACTCTACATTCTCGTCATCCACACACACACAGATAATTCACACTATTCTACAACAACATAGAAACGTTAATGTTTCTCATTTCGGCTTGGGCAAAAGTAATTTAGTATTCGAGTAGATAAAGAGTGACAAGTCTATTACCCACTGCTTGATTTCCTGGTTTATCGTAAGAGTCTGTCAGACCCAGAAAGCAATTAGTGATCAATGATAGTTTGTCACCTTCCGCTATGTGGATAATTAAGTAAGCCGGAAAACTGAAGAATTACACGTGCCTATAGCTGTTTCCGTTTTACCATGGTAATAAAGGTATATATTGCCCTTTCGCTTATATGTCTTCGTATCGACTCATTTCGACGCATATTTCATTATGCAGGCAACCCGGAGCAATATTATATTGGGTCGATTTTTATTATTATTATAGAATATTCAGGATCACAATAGACGTTAACTCCCGACGGCTTTTTGTTGTCTTTATTTACATTTTTCAAATTAAGGAATGTCAATATTATTATGATCAATGACCGCTATTTTTCATGTTGAAATGCAACAGATATAATTATATATTATTTTCACAAGAAGAACAATAAAAAAAAGTAAAATACCCCCGTCATTTTTTAATTTCAAGCTACATAGTTTATCTAGTATTCGACACGCTTGGATCGACAATCTATTGAACACGTAATTATGACACGAAATCTTGTAATAAAAATAACCGGCCAAGTGCGAGTCGGATTCGCGCACGAAGGGTTCCGTACCATTATCGCAAAAAACGGCATAAAAATCACGTTTGCTGGTTGGGAGCCCCACTTTAATATTTATTTTATTCTGTTATAAGTATTTGTTGTTATAGCGGCATCTGAAATACATCATCTGTGAAAATGTTAACTGTCTAGCTATCACGACTCATGAGATACAGCCTGGTGACAGACAGACGGACCGCGGAGTCTTAGTAATATGGTCCCGTTTTTCCCCAATTGTGTACGGAACCCTAAAAACAGCCCGATTCAAACAACGAGTAAAACGGCCATAACTTTTGAACGGCTGAACCGATTTTCATCAAACATAGCTAAAAACACTCTCGATAAAATCACCTTTCAAACAAAATCGGTTCATCTGTTAGGAGCTAGCGCCCTTTTTCCGTCGGGGATTAAAAAGTACCTAAAACGCGAGTATAAGGGTTTGCATTTTTATAGTGTTGACTAACGACATACCTACCACAAATAAGTATCCATACAAATATTCAAGAAATGATTTATTTCTTCGAGGTGTTAGCTTTAATAATGGCTTCTGGCGAAGACCGCAGTCTCTGCCAAGTCGATCGCTGTCTGATTTGTGGCTCCGGATTTCCATAAGGAATATCGAGAGAGCCTCTGCTATCTATTTTTTTTATTTGAGATGGGTTTGCTCTTGATTCTAGTATTCTTCTTCTTTTCGAGTCGATGGGAAACTCTTCATAAATTTTGGGCCCAGTAGCCGCAATCGGGGTGGTGGGTGGTTTTTTTATTAATGTATTTTATGGTGTACAATAAAGCGTATAATAAATAAATAAATAATAAATACTTGGGTGCGCAAACGATTTAGTGCTTTCCATATAGGCCACTGTAGTTCACGTCCAGGTAGCAGGTGTTCCTGGGGTTTCAAGAAATCGGGTGGTGGTAGGTGAGCTTGTCTCCACAACCTACTTCTCGCTAGAGGCGGTGGCTCTTGGATGGCCCGTGTGGATAGATGAAAACTCTTCCGACTCTTAGGACCCGAGGTTGTAGTGTGATCGTAAAGTGGGTGTCGGACATCGGTTTTCTGGTACTTTTTCTCAAGCGCGCTTGCGACATCCCTTCGTACTATTGGAGGTGCAATACCAGCCAACAGGTATAGTTTGTTAAGCGGAGTCGGTTTGAGGCAACCCGATATTATACGGCACGTCTCGTTTAGGGCTATGTCAACTTGCTTAGCATAATTCGAATTATTTGTTTGCTTAGAGTCAAAAGCAAACCCATCACAAATAAACAAAAAAAATGTGCGGATCGGTGCCACACAGAACACGCGAATTCGCCAGCAAAGATTCTAGTCTAGGTCAGAGGTAATCTATCATTGTATAACAGCATTTTTATCGCTTGGGATCAAAACTGTTTACTTTATCCTGACATACTACTAACGGCCACGGTACATACATTCACTAACGTTCTTCTTCGGTGCAATTTCACCAATTAAATTTAACGCGATCAGCAGATCTAAACGGAAATTATGTGCTGTCAGTGCCACCATTGTTATTGACACTGACAAGCACTCTGACAGCTAATGAACGCTGTTGAAATGTGCTGATTGCGATCAGTTTCATAGATAAAATTGGCCCTTAGACATTCACGTTCATCAAACGGCCAGAAATTATATCTGTGTGTCTGACTACGAATTGCCAACTTTGCGTACACAGTTTAACCGCTGGGCACTTGTGTTGTTACTAAGGCACTATCGACTTTTCTCACCTTAAACATAAGATAAATACTCATTGGATTCTAAGCTCAACAAAAGCCTATAAATCAACAAGGTCACAGAATTTATTGTCATTTGCCCAAAACTCAATATTTGAGTAGTAACAAAAGACGATTACGTTCAGTCGACAAAATTATGCCTTCCGAGGGTTTTGTGTTAGCACTACAAACAAAGCCCTATTCAGAAATAACATCAATAAGTATAAAGGCCAATTTCTAAGCAACCTTCCTGGTGGTTTATCCGATTTGCCATATCACACCGATATGCGATTTAAATTGCAATTACATTCACTTAGATGCAATGTACTGCAATTCAATCATTTGCACTTGTGTTTAGAAATTTCGTGTACGTGCTATTTGACCGATATCGCCTATTGACGCATTTTAAAATGCGTCGCCCCATCAGGAATATCCCTAATTAACAATAAAGAAATACTTTGATAAGGCACAGGAAATTTGAGGGAATACTGTTCCGTGTTTAAAACCTGATAACACTGTGCTAGTGGCGTCTACTAACGAAGCAAACTTAATTAAATTATTAATCATAGTGTCATATATTATCTTTGCTGAACATAATTTAACTATACTTCCAAAAATTTTTACTGACTTTATAATGATGATCTTTATAATGCATAAAATGCATGCATCATGTTTTAGTTTCATCAGCACAATTTACCGATTCAAACCTTGACGAAAAAAGAAGAAAATATTGGCATCAATATCACCAATATGGCTTGCCGAATAGTACGCTGAATGGCTTTTATATTCCACAATTAAAAGTAAACAAACATTTTTGTTAAAACTATCTGCATGGGCTGGTTCGAGGTGGCTAGGAAAAGAATATCTAGATGGATTTGGCTTTACCCGGCAGTGGGGCCGTGTAGGCCAATATAAAAATAAATTATATAAGTATATATTTTTAGGTACAAATTACTTTGCCATACTTAAATCACCTCATACCTACGTCTAAGTGCTTGTAATACTTTATACCGATACGTAGTATAGTAGTGTTAGTCTGGGTGGATCGTCCTCACGTATATGAATTAATGTATGTTTGTAAATATTGTAAAACACTTTTTTTTTCAAAGAGTATGTGTGGAGTTTCTTGTCCATTCTTCTCCATAACAAGCTACTTTTCCGAATGGACGGTAGAATCAATTATTATTACTTTTAAATTTAAGTTTTTGACGTTCAAAAGTGCCGCATATGTCCTAACTGGAATAAAGAATTTTGGTTTTCGACTTTGACTTTATGTTACAATTTTAGCACTAACCTCCTTACAATGCTACGTCCAGTTTCTACTATTTATAGCTACTGCAAGCTGTAAATCATCTACTTTATTTTGACGTTTACCGCTTTCCGCGTAAAGATCATAAATGAAGATTGGCTGACTCATCGCCTTCCAATTTTTCTATTTTCTCTCACGTTACCGAAGCCGTAATATTTTTTTAATTATTCTATTCGTTAATTATTTTATTTTCACAGTCGCAATCGTTTATGAAATGTAATTTCTCCTGTACGAAGTACTGCCTTTGATTGCTGATACTAAATAGTCCTATTATAAAAAATAAGATGCAGACATGAGGCGAAATATTTTTTAAAAGAAGGTTACCACCTCTAGAAAAAGGACCAAAATATGTGCTTAAGGATGGCGATTGGCGTTCTATAGTTTCGTGGGAAAAAGACTGAGTTTATGTGTCGTTATTTCCAGGAAACCACAAGTGAGGCGACAAGACATTTCATGTATCACAGATTATTATATCCACGTCAGCACCTAATACTAAAATGTCGAAGTATACGATATCATTTCTCGGAATTTCACTACTAGCTTCATAGCTACTATCTGGAAAATTGAAAATTCGATTTAATTTCCCGGTAAATCGTATAGGTTTTCTACGTACCGGTAGTATAAAGTAGGTACCTAGGTATGAGTATGTGAACACGTGTTTGGTACGTGAATACCACACACAATACTATTTCCTTTTTTGACGACGTTGCCCTACATAAGGCGTTTCTTCCTGTATCATGGGTGCGTTTACAAACATTTAAACTCACATACACAAGACGCACGTAGGCCATACAAATATTTGTTCCGTGCGGGAATCGAACCCGCGACACGCAGCGCAGCAGCCAATCGCTAAACCACTGCGCCATCCGTGTTGCCAAAATTCCCTAGCTTTTGCCATGGGCTTCACACGCGTGAAGATTATCTCTAGGAACATATCCCTGGTATAAAATATCCTATGTTCTTGTCAAGGGCATGGTCAACGCATGTGCCAAGTTTTATTGAAATCCGTTCAGTAGTTAGTACGTGAAAAGGTAACAGACAAGCAGACAGAGGTACTTTCGATTTTGGAACAAGACCAGAAAATACGTATTCGAGAAGGTCGATTTAGGCCACAGAACAAAAAAAACGCCTACTATTTAGGCTAATGTAGATATTGACTGTAATAAGTAGGTAGTTCCTGCTGTGGGTGTTATTCGTAAGGATAGGCCTCCATTCTCACAAGCCTGGTCTGTTTTTTAACCGAATTCAAAAAAGGAGGGGATTCTAGATGGGTGAACAGATTTTGAGGATTCTTTTTTTATTTGAAAGCTGTTGCTTTTCATGTGGTCCCATTAAAATTTCATCAAGATCTGATGAAGAACTTCGTATATAAGAGATAACTTTTCAATAAATGATGATCTTTAGCAAATCTCTCGGGATTTCCGCAATCGCATGTCTGTTTATTTTTTACACCATTTCATTACATAACATCACGCCGGTACGCTCTAAAGGGGTACGAAGATGTGTACAGTTCACCCTGGTACACTCTTATTTCACTGATTGTGTTCAAGTTTCATGTTGTTTGGGTAATCTATTCTGACTTATCGAATTGGAGTTATTTTCAGTTCATAGTGTTTTTTTTCAAAAAATCCAGTTACTGGAACACGATACCCCTTGGTAAGAATACATAACTTTCTAAATAAAGGGTACCGTATAAGACCGGTAAGTAAACCGTAGCCATTTGTAAATCAGCCAGACATACTTATGGGGTGTTTTGGGCTAAAAATAAAGTGTTGACCCGTGTATTACCCGGATTGTCATTGACTACCCTGCTTCACACCATTTACACACAGAGATCGTAATGAAAGTGCATCTCACAAATAAATATCGCGTAATTTTAAGAAAATATGACTACACATTGAGCAAGTGTGGTGATTAATGCTCGTGCCTTCTCTGTATGAGAAGAGCTTTGCCCAGCAGTGGGAGAGTTATTATTATAATGACAAGACAACATTCACATTTTTCACAAGGTAAAAATTATTTTTAGCTATTCAACCTCTAAAATTTGACTTATGAGTCAATTAATTAAAATGCATCTCACAACATGCAAATTTCATGTAATTTTAATAAAGAAAGACAACAATTTAATCCCATTGTTTACAAGGTTGAGACTGGTTTTAGCCTCGAGAAATGCTCATACATACTGCGCTACCACGGGGAGATAGAGCAGTTATGTGGGACACAAATCCACTAAAGCCCGTGCTACACGGTTTAAAACCAAGGTCACCTTGGTTTGAAGCGGGTCCCCATCCGCTTCAAACCAAGATACATGGTTTAAACCAACTCCAAAACAAAAGTAACAACGCACGCCTTTCTACCAAGGGCGTTTAAAGGTCATACTAAATTTGGTTTAAAACTACTGTCTAGCGGCCGCATTGAAACCAACGTGGCCTTGTTTTTTTTTAACTTGGTTTAAAACCGTGTAGCACGGGCTTAAAACTTCACGGTGTCAAAATCAATATTTGCTTCGGGATATTTACCATGTATATTTTGATTTTTGTTAAGAGCTCGATATTTCGGAACCGTTACAAGCGCCATTATAACGAGAACTGAATATCCCGGAACAAATATTAATTCTAATGATTGTGACCATGTCAGCTTAAAAACTTATACTCCATGGTGTCCTTCACTCGTGACCATCCCAGGGACCAAACCAGCACAAGGGCGCGAGACGACCGCGTGTAAGGCATCCTTGGTCCCCCTGTGACGGATCTGGTCAGTGGCCCCGCCACCTACCACTTTTCGGCCAGTTGGGATAGGGACCACCCTAATATGTACAAATATCATCTACAAGAAACAAATAGTACTTATGTAGCAGGTATCTATCATGATCCCTTTTTGGTGTATTAGTCGTAAGTTCCACTTTGGTGCAGGCTTTGATTCAATCTCCAATGCCGGGTGAAGTGTTATTGGGTATTGCCATAAAGAATTTCTAAGATTTCGAAGAATTTCTCAGCTACAAGGCGGTTATTGAGAAATTGATTAATTCAATAGACTGGCTTTTATGGGGCTGATAAATTGTTGGCTTACTACAACTCTGCTCCAACTCTTTCGTGATATTTTGTTTACTCTACAATGTTGTTATACAAAATATTCAATCTATATTAACCATTTATTAATATCAAAGTGCCATCTGAATTCAAAGCACATGAAATTTAACTGCCAATGTATATGCAATGTTATTTCCCTATAGCTTAACGAATGTCTAGATTAGTAGCTGTCCAGGCAATCTATTCGGAATACTAACGTAGACGTAGAATACTGAGCCATTAAGGTTACACTAGTCGAAAATTCTTCAACACACACGTAGTCTAGGGATTATTCCACTGTTTGATGATGTACGTTCAAAATAAAAAGTGATATCAATTTGTCTCATCATTATCTAGCCCTGTATGGAAGCAAAAAAGTAAAAAAAGAAAATATTTGAAAGTTATGAGGGTCGAAAGTTTCACATTTCGACACTAATTTTAATGCATTTTTGGGCGCAAATAAATACCATAAGAAGACAGAAAATTACAAAACGGCCTCCATACAGGGATAGATTAGTAGTTCAACAATGCAATGCAATGGTCTGACAAATAATTTTATTTTGAACAGATAGATTTAGTAGTTTTTTCATGATATCTAGACTGCCAAAGGTCTGTTTATTAAATTTCGCGCGCTCGGTTTCGTCTTAAATCATTATCCATTTCGCTACAAATTTGCAAAAGTGTGTTCGTACGTGAACTAGCTTCTTACTGCTCATCACAGCATCTATCTCTTCCACACGTGTTGTCGGTTGATATAAAATGCATTTAACCCCGCGCACAAAATAGTTCGTGCCGTCGACAAGTGTACCCTTAAGCTCTCACTGGGTAATATACTAAGGTAATCCTTGTCGTTATTTTATATTGCCAGTTCTGTGCACTACCTGCATGGATATTACAGTTTTACAACCGTTATATTAAACATAAATAAAGCACCTAAACGTTAATGAGATACAAATAAAATGCTCTTGTAAAATAAATAGCTGTTTTAGGTAAAATCATTGGAGGGTCTGCTCCGCTATCATTTCGCTGACCGGGCAATATTTTTTTAGGTTGTGTTGGAAGTACTACTTAAAAAGTATCGCCATTTTTGGAGGTTATTTGTAGGTTTTACTAATTAACCGAAAAAAATCTTAACTGGCTTAATAAATTTATGATTTGGGAGACGTAGGTATACTCTAGTTTTGCAGCGTATCTTAAAATTAACTGGTCTACTCTGTTTATAAACAAAAACTGCGATCACGGTCACCTATTACTTATGCATGATGTGGCAAACTCATGATCTAGCTAATACTAGAACTAGTGATCTTTCTTCACAGATAATACCTTTTTTACCACGCTTAGCAGTTGGATTAATGATGGCAATTTGTTTTGAGCAGATGCTTGCTGATGCTTCTCCTCACGTAATTCCTACGCTATCCTCGGCACTTTAGGCTGAAAATAATTTTCTAGATGCCGCATGCAACATAGGTGTACAGTCAGCAACAAAAGTCGACTAACACTGAGCTACTTAACTAAAATCGGTACAGAAACAAATAATAAAATTAAAACTAGATTTCAAATTTTTTATTTATTAATCTCATAGCATTGTGTTAAAGTAGCAGAATTTTTCTGCTTTTGTCGCTGACCATACCTACATTATATGCACTGATTTCTCATTACGTGAGTCTGAAAGTGCAATGACAGCAGTGGTATTCGATCACTGTCAAGCATCGTACTCCAGTTATGTATGTAAAATGTTCATTGAGTGTTGTACGAGTATATAGAAAGAAAGAAATAATATTTATTTGTGACCCGCACAGGAGACACGAGATAAAGCATAAAATTAAACAATAATAAAAATAAAAACCCTAGAGACCAAACAGGCTCCTATCTCAGCATACGCAGCGATATTCAAAAAAGAAATAACGCTGCGCTGATATTCTGCTAGGGCCCACTGTTGATGCCACGGACACATTTACGGAGACGGAAAATACTTAAATAATAAAATAAATAGTATATGTATTACATTATTGAATGTAGTGTATTTGTGGAATACGTATCTATTTAATTTATGTTATACTGACACAAACATAGATAAAACATCTGGAGATATCACATACTGTTTACATTTACTTTTTATCCGGCTGCAAGGAAAGGTTTATGTTTTTCGCGCGTATCTTGTATGATGTAATATTTTTTTCTTTATTACCTCGTATCTTTCAAACCACTTGACGGATTTTTATAATTAAGACATCGTTAGATAGGTCTTAGCCGCCCAAGTGTTCTTAGATAAGTGCCGTTAAAAAAAAGAAACATGGCGGATTTTGGACGCCATACCAGTTATTATGTTTAAAGTCATTCGAAAAAAAAAAATGGTACAACTAAAAAGTTGTAAATAAAAAAGTTAATAAAATCAAAAAACCCAAAACAAGAAGAAAATCTTGCTGTGCAGTCGGGTTTTTTGATTTTATTAACATTTTTTATAAGATAACCCAATAAACATGGCATAAAATAAATTCTATATCTTCATCGTTCACTCTGCGTAAGGGAATGAAGGTGTAATCTAATTTACTGTAATTTCCACAAACCTGTTTTCTTAAGGGTTAATATAAATGCTAATGGCCTGTGTCTTGCTTGAGTCTATCCTCTCCTGTGACGTCACAGACAAGACACTGATTGCGATTTATTTTCGCATTGTTACAGGTATAATTAAAGCGATGAAGACAGGCGTGACAATCACCCTTAATAAGTAAAAGGCACCTTTAGTTAAACTAGTACCGACGACTCACTTAAATAGTTAGAAGTTTATTAGCTTTTGTGTTCGTTAAGATAAAACTTTTTAATTGTTTACTCGTGCAAACCTGCTTTCTTTCAGCAGAAGAACTTAAATGAAGTAGTAGAATTGCAATGCCGCTCAATTGTCCATCGCATGTGACTGATAGGGCTTCAATAATTAAGTCCGTTCTCATCATTCACTCAGGCTGCGTATTCACCTGCATGCAACTCGTATGTATATTTATTTACACGGGGCACGACGATGATCATAATAATAATATTAAACCTTGGCAGCCCACAATGAACGCATTACTACCGAGGCTACCCATCTGGTTGCAGGTCATAGCCTTAACGAGAAACGTTTCTCATTAGATACGCAGTAGAGTTATTCTGCAAAAATCTTCCGAGAAAACTTTGGTGAAGTGTACATAAAGGGAGCTATCAATCTAACCACTCGAGGTGAAATGAGAGTTCTTTCAAGCTCTCTCTACCAAAATTTTCACAGTCTGATGTTTACAGAATAGACCGGCTGGACACCAAGCAAAAGCTTTTCATGTAAATCAAAGCTCATTTTAAGATAGTTTGTATGTCACGCAACAGCACTAATATACAATAATAGCTTCTGCCAGCGGTGGATATTTCTAACTATTCTCAATCTCATTTTTTTTTTTAATTAGACTTTTTACAAAGGTTTTCAATCATCTTTATAGCCCTTTGCTAAGAATAGTTACAGCACTGATAACAACATTTGTGCCACATGTTAAATTTTGTGTTGTTAGACATTATTTTTTATTTGTTTTTTGTTTACCTTTGTATAGATTCTTTTACCGATTGTTTTGTGAATGTGTGAACATTGTAGGCCTTCTAGATTTCTAGATGCTTGTTAACTTTTTATCCCGTTTTACTTTTTTATTTTTATTTCTTACGACTTATGACTTATATTACGGCCTACGTTGTCCCCCCATATCCAAGTACTAATGCTGTAACATAGAAATATTGTTAAACCAAACCATTTTTAAAAGAGTAACCGTGGACTTTCTTGACGGTTCTTCTCCATAGGAAAAGACTAACCCGAACCGTCCACCTTTTGTCGACGTTTTATAAGTGCCCATGTAGGCCTATGTAAAATAAAAATAAAAGATTTTGATTTCGCCGCGTCATAACCGAAAATTATCCCGAGATAAAATATCCTAGGGATAAAAAGTATCCTATGTGCTATTCCTGACCATAATCTATCTCTGTGCCAAATTTCATCCAGATCTGTTCAGCCTTTCTGGCGTTATTGAGTAACAAGCATAGGTACACACATACATCCAAACTTTCGCATTTATAATATTACTAGCTTCTGTGAAAGTCGAAAATTGTCCCGAGGGAACATATTCCCGGGATAAAAAGTATCATATGTGCTATTCCTGACTATAATCTACGTCTATGCCAAATTTCATCCAGATTCTTTCAGCCGTTCTGGCGTGATTGAGTAACAAACAAACATCCATCCATCCATGCAAATTTTCGCATTTATAATATTAGTAACATACTAATTGAATTAAATTAAAATTGATTATCGTAATCAAACCTCGTCACGGACCACTTTGTTTCCACAAGAATAATGCTAATTAAGCAGCGATTTTGAAATCACTTAGCGAACTAAACATGCAAATAATTATACAACATTATAATTCCAATTTAGAGCTAAATCATATGAAAACAGGCGGCGAAAAACCTTTCAAGTTAAGTACCTTTTTTAATTCTAAGTGCGAACGTGTCTTCGCAACATGTAAGAATTTCGAACTTTTGTAATATTGGAATTCTTCTGAAGCACCCGTAAGTCTCGTAACTGACAGTTTTAATTCAATATTCGTTTTCTCCTTAGCTTTTCTTACGAAATGATATCCATTTAGCTTTAATGAGAATTATGATGATGCTTACGTGAGAACTCGTGTAAACCTGATTACTAGTCAAAACGATCTAATCTTGACCCTTCTTGGAAGTTATTTCGCTAAGGAAAACCCTTCAATGTAGCTACAGATTTTCTTGAAGACTTTTACAAAATACCTTACGGGCCTTCCACTACTTTACTGCCGAAAAACGCGATTACTATCTAAAGCATACACCTTAGTAAAGGCTACTTTAAAAAAATAAAAAATAAAAATTCATTTACATTATTTGAGTTTTTTTTTTAACTAATTGTTAAATTGCTTTAATATATATAGTAGTTTAATATATATAGTAGTGAAAAAATAAATATTTTTTCACTACTTTATGATACTCCAAAACGACTTGGATGTTTAAAAATATTTTTACACAGAAAAATTTATGGCTAGAATTTCTTCATAACTGAAATAGCCTATATAAATCAAAGAATATTTTGCAAACTCTCCAAAAGAAGGTTCAAAGTTCAATTTGCGTTCAAAGTTTAATATACGTTGGGGAATATATACGCATTAAGTAAAAAGCGTGGCGTTTCTTGTCCGTTCTTCTTCATAATAAACTACCTTTACGAATGGACAGCAGAATCCATTATTGTAATTGTTTGGCATTTAAAAGTTTCGCTCAAAATAGCTGTGAATACACAAAACTTACTGTTTGCGAATTAGAGACTCAGATAATCATCATTGTTTGTTGACCAAAGTATTTTTGAGCAACTTGATTCACAGCGTGAAAGTTTCATTAGATTCATAAATACTTTTATTTGCTGTGTAGCTTTTATAAGGTACTGATCCATCTCAATGTATCAACCCGTGTTACGCATCTACAGAATGAGAAAAAAAAAGCCAAGCTTTGTGTAATACGATTCTAACCGACCTCAATTTTGTGTTCTGACAGGATATCCAAAGCCCGTGTCAGTGTTGCGTGACCAAGACAAATCATCGGGAAACGTTACCCACCAAAATCGATTCGGCCGTTTATTTTGTAGAGCGATACAAACAAACTGACATACCTATAGGTAACTACAAACTAGGATATTTGATAGTTACCTGTAAAATCGACCTTATTACAACGGGATTAAAGATCACTGTGATGAAAAGCACGGATGAAATAACTTTGAAAGGACAGGACTGCACATAAAATCACAGGTCACACTCCACACGTAGGTACAGTCAATAAAAGAGACAAGTATGTACATAATTGTTGTGCTTGTACGAAGTAGGTACTGAAGTTTTTATGTCTTTATTAAATTTTTCCACAAATAATAACAACGAACATCAGCTTCGTAGAAAGATTTTTATTTTCTGTCTATATACCTAAGTAATTTGTTGACAGTACGTGCGAACGGTGCTGGTAAATCCGATATCTTGATAATACAGGCCCAGTATCAGCGCTAATGCCTTCTTCCTTATAAAAGTGGCGACACATTTACCCTCTGCCTATACAGACAAAATGGCTCGTTTTAGTGCCACCATTTTTCGTAGAGACACTTAAGGTTCGATGGAACACCTTACTGAGTAGAGTAAAGCCTTTCTTAGATGTAGGTTAAATTAAACAGGTGATCCATCGTCAGATAAGTGTTACTAAAAGTATGCACTTTCACTGTAAAAGAGACAATGTTATTAAAAATAAATGTAAAGCGATTTGTTTCTAGTTTCTAGTAATTGCAGCTCCGTCTTCTTCTTCGTAACACACACACACACACACTTTTCAGAGGTGAGTCAAAATTAAAGGTTAAAATGATAGTGTACCTTAATAACATAGCTGTCTTCTATCATTGAGAGTCCATCAAAAGCCTATTCCTGTTCACAATCCCCCGGAAACCCATGCCAATGATACGGATCATCATCATCACTGGCCGAAAGACATCCACTGCTGGACATAGGCCTCCCCCAGGCGGATCATCTAATCTAATCTAATACCTTTAAACGAGCAATTCTGGTATATATGAATATATATATAATAGGAGGAGCTCGTGGCTAAATAATAACAGCCGCACGGGTCGATTATCAAGGTTAAGCAACGCTTGACGAGGTCGGTCAGTGGATGGGTGACCATTTCAACATATCGAGTTTCCTCCGTGCTTCGGAAAGCATGTTAAGCCGTTGGTCCCGGCTGTCATTTGAAGATCTTTGACAGTCGTTACAGGTAGTCAGAAGCTTGAGATCTGACGCCAGTCTTGCCAAGGGGCACCGTGTTACCCAGTTACTGGGTTGTGGAGGTCAGATAGGCAGTCGCTCCATGTAAAACACTGGTACTTAGCTGAATCCGGTAAGACTGCAAACCAACCCCAATATAGTTGGGAAAAAAGGCTAGGCAGATGATGATGATGAATATATATATAATCTGAATTTCGGAAACGGCTTCAACGATATTCATGAAATTTAGTAAGCAGGGCGTTTCGGGGGCGATAAATCGTTCTAGCTAGGTTTAATTTTTAGAAAACGTTTTCTCTATTTTCACCCGAGCAGAGCTCGGTCGCCAGGTACTTATTTCTTACACGAGTACTTAACAGAAATTGTATCAGACCAGAAGCACACACAGTTGAATTCTAAAATTTTCTTTCAAGTCGGTAGTTGTCACTGGCACGGTCTTCTTCTTCGAAAGCTATAAGTTAAGGGACACACACTTGAACACTAACTGTGTTTGTTACCCCTAGTTGTATAAGGCCATCTTCGAGAGTCCATCAAAACCCTAATTCTGTTTACAACCCCCCGGAAACCCATGCCAATGATACTTAACAGAAATTGATAGTCTGTCGTATATTGATATAACTGAGCCTATTGAAGCAAGCCGTACAATGAGACCGGGTCGCAATCAACGGGACGAGCCTATTGTGACAAATCCGATACCTCCCCTTCCATTCGACGCATTGAATTCAACAGTCGCTCATATCAAGGACTCCATACAGGAAAATAAAAGTTTTCTAACAATAAATTATGTTTTATTGCGAAATGTTAAGGTAAATCTAATTTTGTACCCGACTGCCGAAGCAGGGTAATGTGTTTATCAATCTATGTATGTATATATGTATGTATGTAAGTATGTATGTTTGTTCCTATGTGGCGTTCTAGAGACCGAACACATTGGCCGAATTTGATGGTTCTTACGCCAATCGGTTCGTCTTAACCCTGCGAGTGTAACTGGCTATATTAAAATTGGAAAATACATAAATGGCGGATTTTGGCCGCCATATTGTGGGGACAAAAATTTTTTTTTTTTTAATTCATCGTGTGGGGTATCAAAATAAAGGGTTTTAAGAGGTGATTTCGAAAATATATAACACTATATTTAAATGTACCAAATTCTAAAAAAAAATAACTAAAAAGTTATAAATAAAAAAGTTAATTTAAAAACTCAAAAACCCCGACTGCTTAAAAAGCGAACTAAAAAACATAAAATCTGATCCTTCATCTTTCACAACACTATAGGGCGGAAGACTTTACAGCCAAGCCACAAGAAACGTACAAATCATACGGTTTGATAGATGCTGCTGACACACTGAATTTCACGTAAAATACTCCGCACGACAACTAATTGCGTTGCGGTATTAAGCTCCATTGTTCTGATTCCCCTGGGGAACTGTAAATTTTCTGAGGGAGTTCTACTGCCTTTGTGTGTTTGGTAGACATTGAATTTGCCACTTGAGATAGATATTTACATGTTGATTAGTTTGTTAGTAGTTGACACGAATTTAGGAGTGCTACTTGAACTAAGTGCTTGTGGCTAAGTAATAACAACCGCACGGGTCGGTCTTCAAGGTTAAGCAAGTCAAGCTTGCCGTGGTCGATGCATGGATGGGTGACCATCCATTAAGGCGCCGATTCCGTTGAGTAGCTGTTTTTAAAATGAGAATCAGGTCTAAACAGCAAGTCGTATTTTTTTGGAAAAAATATATGTTACATTAGACCATTTTTAGGGTTCCGTACCCAAAGGGTAAAAACGGGACCCTAGTACTAAGACTCCGCGATCCGTCTGTCTGTCTGTCTGTCTGTCCGTCTGTCACCAGGCTGTAGCTCATGAATCGTGATAGCTAGACAGTTGAAATTTCACAAATGATGTATTCCTGTTGCCGCTATAACAACAAATACTAAAAACAGAATAAAATGAATATTTAAGTGGGGCTCCCATACAACAAATGTGTTTTTTTTGCCGTTTTTTGCGATAATGGTACGGAACCCTTCGTGCGCGAGTCCGACTAGCACTTGGCCGGTTTTTTTAAGTAATTTGATCTTAGAAAATTTTCAGTTTTATTCGTATACATACGTATACGTATAACATAGTGTAATTAATTTGTAAAGTTATGTCTAAAACGGACAAAAACACAACAATCGCACCAAAACCGCTGGGCGTATTGTAATGAAATCGACACTATCTCAAAGACAATTTAATTATCTACATTTTGATCGGAATCTTTTTTTTTTTAAGTCATAGAATAATAAGAAAAGTACAAAAAACTACAAAATTTTGGGTCGCGCGGGTGTGAAACGAGTGCGCGTTTTGTTCCCTCAAGGTCGTTGGCGTTAGTCGTCGTCTTGAATACTGAGGATACTCCTCCGAGCCACGGAAAGCACGTTAGACCGTTGGTTCCGGCTGTCATTGATTTTTGACTGTCTTTACGGATAGTCAGAAGACAGAAAACCTGACTCCAATCTTCCTTGTGTCCAGTTAGTGTGTTGGGGAGGTCAGATAGGCAGTCACTCCAAGCATAAATACTGGTACTAAGCTGCATCCAGTTGGACTGGAAGCCAAACAAAATATTGGTTTGGAAAATATCTAAACCAATGTTAATATATAGCCACATCGATTGATTGATTTGTTATTTGTACCATTTGTTTATTCAGTACAGTTTTAATATAAAAATGTCGAAAGCCTTTGATAGGGTTCCATGTGAAAGCCTCTAATTAGTTGATAATCATTTTGAAAATGTTGGCCACCTTTTCTTTTGATATCCAGTCCATAGCTCTGTATTTTTTGGAACTTGTATTTTACCACTCGTCACAATTTGAGTGTCCGGTACGCTCCAGAAATATTGAAAAGACGTTCTTAATTTGCCAGCAGTGGTGGCCCAGTGATAAAGGCAGTGACTTATAAGTTGTAGGTCGTGGATTCGAATCCAGGCTTGCGCTTTACTTTGTTTGTGTAAAATATTTCTTCACCACTGCTCTCAAAACGGCGAAGGAAAACATCGTGAGGAAACCGGTATGTCCTAGAACCAAAAAATCGAAGACACCAACCCACACGGGCCCGCGTGCGCATTCCCTCTCACAAAGAGGAGGCCTGTGTCTCAGCAGTCGGAACATTAAAAGGCTGATGATGACGATGATGATTAGATAGCTACTCACATTTGTTCAAGAATTTTGTCATGAATAGCTCTCGTCTCTTCAATTTTATAGTAGTTCTTTTTATACAAGCTCTTATTTACTCTCACGTGTCCCGGTGTCTATAATGAAAACTTGCAAGTTAAATTTTGATCCACTACCATAAGTGTCCGATTGAGCTGAAAATTTGCAAACAAGTTCGATTGTCGTGACAATGCAATGTTTTAATATAAAAGCATGTTTTTTTTTATATTTTTTCAATATAAACGCTTGTTGTTCTTTTTATATTCGCTGTGTGGGTTGTACCTAAATATGCGCAACATTATTTTTTCTCAAATAACCGGTACCACAGTGGTTCTAAAGCACATTTATTATCACTAAAAATAACTGGCCAATTCTTGCGATTTCCTTCATTGTTCAAATTGATGTTACTCCTCTGTTTTCCTTTCTTTTAATAATCGCCATTGGATGACACGGAACGTTAAATCATACCGCAGTAAATATTGTCAACTATCACTTTGTTGGGTGATGCTCTATCTCCCCAAGTTCCAGATTCCCCAAAATGATTTTTCACACATTTATTCGCAACGTTCCCTAAATGATTTCTCAAACATTCATTCGCAACGTCCCCAAAACGTAAAATGTATTTATTTGTTAAGATCAAACTTGACCATTCCTCGCACTGACGTCACCAAAAGTCTTAGAATAAAATAATTCAGTATCTATAGTAAAAATTAACGTTTTTTTGGAAGATATAATTTTGTATGTATAATTTGTACTATGTGTTTTGAGAATATTTCGAGATATATCCAGGGTGTGTTAGGAATGTATCCAGGTTTTTCTGGGCAAAATGTAGTGTAATGGAAGAATTTAGGTTGCGTTGGAGGCATCCAGCAAGCAATTCTTCAGCACAGGAAAATTGTTAGTAAATACGTCATGTAGACTATAATCAATTTTTTATTCATTTCTAACAATTCATTTTTTATGTATATATATATATAACAGTACTTCTGGATATGATAACACAAAATTCGAACTCATTAGCACCACTATTGATGAGCGCCTGTTGGTTATTGGAGTACAGAACAACAACAATAAAACAACACGTTTGTTATCTATCAATTATCAGGATTGCATAATGTTAACAATATTGCAATGAAAATACATATTAATTTTTTACCCCAATGTAATAACAAATAACATTAAACAATATGTACGTAAGCATTGATTCGTCGACTGTTCTATTCTAGATTTTGTTCAAGACAGAGTCGTACAATTTTATTTAGTAATATAAGCTTTGGGGAACTTGGAACTTGAGGATATAGGGCATCACCCTCTTTGTTTACCTCTCTACACAATACTAACTCTGGCAATGCGTCACAGACAACTTTACTAATATGACCCAGTTTATGAACAAACACCATAATAATATAATACAGAGTAACAGTTAATTCACTGACAATCTTTCAGGTAGTGACAGTACTCGAGAATTTCAACAACTTCTGCTATGTCACCAACCCAGTCCCAAAAAAAAACAGCTGTTGCCTACAATATGTAAGCAACAGTTGATGTATATTTTTATACTAACTTATCTGACAGACGCTGTCCTGTCCTTCAGTTCATACAATAATTCGACCATCGCATCGATACGGAAAGAAGCTCTTCCAGTTTATTCCGCATTTTCTAGTTTCCGGGCATCATTTCCATTTTTATTTTACTTAAAAACTTATTAAACAAAAAATACAACCGACTTCCAAATAAAAACATGTTCATATTTTTGTTTCTTCTTTTTTGACACTGACTTCCGAAATTGAAGATATATTTCACTTTGTAGTGTTTTTATTTCGAAGTCAGTGGTATTTTTTTGCATAATGAGCAAGTTCTTTAGTAAGGTACCTATAATGCCCAAAGTTATGCCACAATATATTAGCCGAATAACATAAATCTTGAACATAACCGGTGAAATGAGAGTGTATCAGAGTGAATTGTACACATCTGCGAACCCCTTTAGACCGTATCGGCGTGATGTTATATTATAAAATGGCGAAAACAATAAACAAACATACGATTGCAGTAATCCCGAGAGATTTTTCGTTGTTTAATGAAGAGCTCTGCTCTGTATCTCCGAAGTTCTTCATCAGATCTTCACCAAATTTAAATGTGACTGTTGTAATAATACTGGCTTCATAGTGTCCATAAATAGATTTATTCAAAATTCTTCTCTTTTCATGTAACTAGGTTACCTGTACTTCATTATATAACAAACCATATGAAACACGTCTTTTCTTTTCTAATAAAAATAATACAACAAATCGTTATCAGCACGAAGCTTTAAATAATTGTTTATTGGAGGAAAATAATGTGTGCGTGTTTTTGTGAAGTTATATTTTCTTGAAGTCATATTTGTGTATTATTTTTTGGGTGTGAAACAAAATAGTTTTTTCGTGTACTCATATGAGATGGCGAACCCAAATGGAGACACAAATGAGCGAGGTATGCGTAGTTCCTCAATTCCAACTTTCACCCTACATAATAGAGAAGGGTATAGTACGTGGAAGTTTAAAATGCGTAATTACCTTATTCATGAGGAGTTGTGGGAAGCGATCAGTGGTTATCCAACAGGGATGAACGTTTCCAATATCACAATGACGAGGAGCGATCAGAAGGCACTAACAAAAATTTGTCTTACCCTTGAATCGTCTGCAATTACGCATGTGCGTAGTGCAACCACGGCAGCTGAAGCATGGAAAGCTCTACAAAATGCTTATGAGGACAAAGGTATGGGTCGGCGTTTACATTTAGAACGGAAATTATACAGATTGAGACTTGAAGACTTTGATAATAATATTGAGTCGTATATCAATGCTGTTATTTCCACTGCTCAAGATTTGGCGGATATAGACAAAGTAATAGATGATGCGTCCATTGCTGCTATTTTATTGGGAGGTCTAACGTCGAGATATGACCCATTGATTATGGCTCTCGAAAATAGTAATGTTAACGTTACCACGGAACTGGTAAAGTCCAGATTACTGAACGTAATGGCCAAGGAAAGCTCGATAAAACTGGAGACAGGTATGAAGTCAATGGTTGACTCTTCTGTTGAGTCAAAGGCAAAAACGATTGTTTGTTATGGTTGTGGAGAACCAGGTCACAAGAGACCAAACTGTCCTCTTAAGAAAAAGAAAGTCATGAAAAGGAAGAAGCCCACTAATAAGGACTCGACCTCTGTGTCTGCTTTAGGAGCAACGAATTGTGACATGGACAAATGGTACATTGATTCAGGCTCTACTAAACACATGACTTCAAGACGAGATTGGTTTGTAGACTTAAAGCCTATTGATAATAACAAGGTAACGATTGCAAACGGGACTAAGATTGACGCTGAAGGCATCGGTAAAATACATATAATTACCGAAAACAACGTCAATACAATTAATGATGTGATGTATGTACCTAACTTGCAAACAAATCTTCTATCTGTGAAGACAGCAGTAGAAAAAGGGTTTACTGTATTGTTTGATAAGTCTGGTTGTAATTTCTATAATTCAAAAACCTTCTCCTTTACAGGTGATGCGGTTCTACATGGCTCGCCCTATGGTGGATTGTACACACTTGATTGTGCGGTGAATATTCCCCAATTTAGAGCCTATGATGTGCACTCTGATTCTATCTCGAAGTATCAGGTATGGCATAAGCGTTTAGGACATTTATGTCGCATAGGTATGAATCTGCTGAAAAATAGTCATAAGGTTATTGATTATAAGGATGTGGATAAAAATCCATGTGTTGCTTGTGTTCAAGCGAAACAAGCTCGAAAACCATTTAAGGCGATTACATATAAAAGAGCAACTTCAATATTAGAACTGGTCCACTCTGACCTTTGTGGACCAATGTCAGTTAGCTCCTTTCAGGGTAATAAATACTTTTTAGTTTTTATAGACGATTTTTCGAGAACTATATTTGTATATTTTATTTCTTCTAAGACAGAGGTAAAGGATAGATTTTGTCACTTCCAGTCTATGGTTGAAAGACAAACTGGGGTTCAAATCAAAACAATAAGGACGGATAATGGGAAGGAATTCGTCAATAGTGAATTCTCAAGTTATCTTAGATCTTGTGGTATTCTTCATCAAACTACGGTACCATATAGCCCTCAGCAGAATGGTGTTGCCGAGCGCACTAATCGCTCAATTGTAGAAAAGGCACGCTCTCTTATGGCTGAAAGCGATCTTTCCAAAGCCTTTTGGGAAGATGCTGTTCAAACGGCTGTGTACCTGAAGAATAGATGCCCACACCGTGCCTTAAATAATAAAACTCCCTACGAGTTGTGGAATGGTTGCAAACCAAACCTAAGTAATCTCAGAGTTTTTGGGTGTAGAGCTCTTATACATATACCTTCTTGTCACCGTAAGAAATTGGATCTTAAAGCTGATGAAGCTATATTTGTAGGCTATACAGAAGATCCTAATAGTTATCTTTTTAGAAATTCATCTTGTCCTAGAACCTTACAAAAGTCTAGAGACGTTACATTTTTTGAGGATTGTTTTTCTACTTTAAGTAATAGAAATGTCAACAATACGAAGACTTCATCTGAACCTTTAGTATTTTCTAATAGTCTGCCTATACAGGAAGAAACCAGTACAGTTCAAGAGTCTTTTGAACATTTTCCAGTGGTCACTGATGAACCAGCTCCAAGCCATACTGTTGTCACTGAAGATCAGACTGCTGAAACTGATCAATTTTTTGAAGCAATTGAGGAAGCAGTAGTTTCTACTAGTCAAACTGATGGACAGCGTAGATATCCTTCAAGAGACCGGAAACCTCCTAATTACTTCTCATGCCAAGTTTCTAGTCAAGCGTCTGATGAGCCTAGAACTTATAATGAGGCTACATTGGCTGATGATGTTGAGAAGTGGCAGATGGCAATGACGAATGAATATAGTTCATTGGTGAAGCTGAAGACATGGAAATTGGTTGACAGAGAAAATAAGAAAGTTATACCATGTAAATGGGTTTATAAGTTAAAGAAAGATCCAGCAGGAAATGTTGTGAAGTACAAAGCAAGATTAGTTGCTAAGGGATTCGCACAGACGCCAGGTGTAGATTATTCTGAGACATTTGCTCCTGTCGTGCGACACTCCTCCTTGCGAACTCTACTGGCTCTCGCAGCCGAATTGGGTATGAAGATGCGTCACTTGGACGTTGACACAGCATTTTTAAATGGGGATCTACAAGAGAAGGTCTACATGGAGCAACCTCAAGGTTTTAAAGTAAAAGGTATGGAGAACAAAGTGTGTCTCTTACAAAAATCCTTGTATGGACTTAAGCAAGCTCCACGTGCCTGGAATATAAAATTAGATGAAACTTTATCATCTTTTGGTTTTGTGAAAACTCCATCTGAACCATGTGTGTATACCAAACTTTTTGGAAAAGAGTTGGTTATCGTTGCAGTCTTTGTCGATGACATAATTGTTTTTTACAGTAATGACAAGACGTTTGACATCGTCAAAAATGACTTGCAAAAATGGTTTTCGATAAAAGATTTGGGCTATTTAAGCTATTATCTTGGTTTAAACATAAGCAGGAAAAATTATGAAATAAAAGTACATCAGAAAAATTATATAAAAGATCTTTTACAAAAGTTTGAGATGGAGAATTGTAAAACTTGTACAACTCCACTATCTGGAAAACTGGAGGTCAGTACCAGCAGTGATAGTGATCATAATCTAGAGGCGTATCCCTATCAAGAATTAATTGGTTGCCTCATGTACTTGAGTGTTAATACTCGTCCAGATATCGCATATGCGACTAGTTACCTGAGTCAGTTCAATACTCGGTACAACAAGACTCACTGGTTGGCCGCGAAGAGAGTCTTACAATATCTAAAAGGCACTTTAGATTACTCGATTTGTTATAGAAAATCAAGTATGCCGCTTGTAGGATTTTGCGATGCCGATTGGGCAAACTGTAATATAGATCGTCGATCTTATACGGGTTACTGTTTCAAATTGGCAGGCAGTCCGGTTTCATGGGCCTCGCGGAAGCAGCAAACCGTAGCTTTGTCCTCAGCGGAAGCCGAGTATATGGCAATAACTGAAGCTACGAAGGAAGCGATTTATTTAAAGAGGTTAATCACTGAATTAATTTCAGATCCTATGGTAAGGCAAAAGTTATTACCTAATACCGTAACTATTTGTACCGATAGTCAGAGTGCACAGAGTTTGGCCTTAAATCCGGTACACCACCATAGGACGAAACATATAGATACCAGATATCACTTTATTAGAGAAAAGATTAGTGATAATTCGGTAAACTTAAAATATACCAAATCAAGTGATATGCCCGCTGACATCTTAACTAAACGATTGCAGCGTGTGGCACATGGTAGATGTGTACTAGGCTTAGGTTTAGTGTAAATATATTTTTACACGTTTGATTCAGTACTTAGTATACATTTTCATGTTCTTTTATTTTTTATTTTATTGGTATATTTTGAGTCCATTTTTATGTTATTTATTTGTGAGAATTTTGATTAAGGGGGCGTGTTGTAATAATACTGGCTTCATAGTGTCCATAAATAGATTTATTCAAAATTCTTCTCTTTTCATGTAACTAGGTTACCTGTACTTCATTATATAACAAACCATATGAAACACGTCTTTTCTTTTCTAATAAAAATAATACAACAGTGACAAATACAAATATACTACAATTTCAGTCCACATTTGACCGAGAAATCGGTAAATATACACAAAACAGAAAAATAAAACATACAACCGAAGTTATAACCTCCTCCTTTTTAAAATGTCAGTTAAAAAACCAGTCCAACCCTTTTCAAATGATGCGCTTACCAACAAAATAATGTAAATAAAATGAAATAATGTATATTTCCTTTTTATTTACATAGATTTTGAAGTTGATTCCATATTAAAATTTTATCACATTTACGAGTACTTTCACCCACTTGAAAGATTGCCAATGAGTTTGAGTCAGCCTGTACACCACTAAAGTTTAGTAGTCGTAGTTCCCATCAAACCGAACTTCACCGAACACTACGTCTTTGTCACATTCATCATAATTCCGGTTATAAACGTCCGCTGGACATCGATGTCTTAATGGACTTTCTGTACCACTTTCGTGTCAATATGAGTGAAGAAGGTGAACTTTAGTAATGTAGGATCGTAACATTTTCAAGAACTGATTAAATTAACTGGCGTTAATTCACATTCGAAAAATTAGATGTTCATCCCTTCTATTCGAAAAGTGTCGCTTTGTTCCCCTATAAGTTGAATTTGCAACATATATCATTCATAGAAATTGAACGCAAATTGTATGAATTATTGGCTGGTACGTGATGGCTGCACGGCGCGGAGACCCGGCCCTGTGCTTCTTGCATCTAGCGAATTCTCCTGGAATTCGCTAGATCCAAGAAGCACAGAGCCGTTTGATGAGATGATTCTAGGGAGAGGCCTATGTCCAGCAGTCACATCTTTCGACAAAAATGATGATAAGACGGTCACGTCAATAGAAGAAAATTTAAATTAAGAACAAGGTATCATCGACACGAAGAAGATGATGGTGAAGCAGCAGCACATGAGTAGATAAAGCAACAGTGAAGCAAACCTACAAGAGAATTGTTTAATAGGTAAGTAGCAGGCAAAATACTATATGATAATCGAAACCAACAAATCCTTTGTAAGCTCACACAATTAGCAATGTCAATAGCATGCTTGTTCTACAAAATGGTGGAAACTGATATTCATTAAATAACGTTTCCATTTCCAATTACGTGGCTTCAATCAAACGACTGCTACTCGACTAACATCATGTACAAAATACGAGGTAGAAATTATCTCGTTAATAAGAGGTGGAAATTGTTTCATAATTGTATGAGATCCCACTGCAAAATTCTGCAGGTAATTTATTTTAGACTCAACTTGATTTTATGAATGATTCTTGATAGTAGAATACATTAGAGCAGGGTTGCTGGCCGCTTATAGCCGACACTAAATTTTCTTTTATTTTAAATTTGTCTTACACTTGGAATTCATCTTGTATCGTGCGTGCGTATGCAACCTCATCTAGCTCTCAATTAGCTCCCATTTATGGGTTACCAGATTTTGCAGATAAACTGGCGACCCACAGATTGCGGCTAACTCAGAGCTGGCAACATTATTTTTCCTATTTTCTACAGCACTTTCTTACAAATGACGTTGGATTGACTTTAAAATCTTATATAAATTTGGGGTTAACTCTCAAACATAAATTTTAATTTATATAATTAAGGTGATTGCGGCTAGATATTTCCAGGCAACCATGCAGCAATATATTCAACTAACAAGTATCATTCATGAAAATTAAGTTTATTCAAAAACAAAATATACCTGCAGATTTTCGCAGTGGGATCTTAGGCTATCACTACGAATTATAATCAAGGTATTCCTCGCTTAGCTGTGGAATAGTGTAAAGGACAAGATAATATTGGTCTATATTTAGGTAAGACTCTTTGGTCCATCATTGGTCGCAAGCCTTGAGATTGAGACTCTGGGTTCGATTCCCATGTCGGGCCAAGTGGTATTGTATTTTCTTTCTGTAATTAAATTTTAAGTAGCAGTCCAAAGTCTGGATCTGTGTCTTGTTGTTGGTAATTGGTAAAGGACTCGCCTTAGCGTCGAAATGTGGGCGTACTACAAGTACTGCCTAAACCTTCAAGGGGAATATAGTCCCCGGCATGTAAGTTGGCAAGACTTTGCCGTAGTGGGGATAAGTTCGCGCATATTGAGCGAACTAATCAACCACCATATAGAGCGAACGGAACGTGGACGCGACGTGATTGGCCAGTCGAACCTTGTGTCAACTGAACAACCAATCACGCGCTCGGTAGGCTTATTACGTATCTTTTGCAAGAGCAAAACGATAGCGATCAAACGCTTTATGTCATAAAAGTAGGAATTACCTGCAGTGTAGGTATGGTAGGTCCTACACAATCGTTTGCTAATCGCTCGCTGATTGTCAAATGAAATTATTAAAAAAAACCGCCAACAATTCTAAAACTTTTGTATTAAAGAGCAATTATTGCGCAAAAATCGCTATCGTTTTGCTCTTGCAAAAGATACGTAATAAGCCTGCGGAACGTTCGACGCGCCCCGCTCCACTGCCAAAGAGATGTGAAAAACGACTTCTGCGCATCTAACTACTCTTGCCATCTTATGTGCCGGGGATTATACATGCGTGAAGGGATTTCATATACATATTTCTAGACACGTGTTATAAGATGTATTTACGTTGACTAGATTTAAAGCCCGATTTTCTCTTACAACTTCGATCAAATTCAGAATCCGTATAGACAGATTTTAATATAAAGGGGCTTGCCAAAATTTAGACACAAAGAATAAGGCCTTAATTCATTTGTTTTTAACAACTATTTCGAGAAAAGGAAATATTCTTTCGAAATCTAAATTATTTTAGACCCGAAAAAGGTTTGTCGAAAGAGGTTTAACAGAGTCCCGTCCTCTTTCCCTGTTCATTTTAATTTGTAGGTCTTTAAGCGATTCGTGATGATAATGTGAGTAAGCAAATGTTGGTAAGAGTATTGCATACTAACCTTTTTTTGGAACTTGGCCCCCGTGGCTATTCCCCATCACAGTAACTATGCGTTTTCCGGAATCAAATGTAAAACATTCAACGATAATCTACCTTTCTATCAGTGAAACAATTTTCTGAAGCCGGGTACTCACTAGCGAGCTGTAACTGTAACTAGCGTGATACACTTAACGAGGTTCTAGTGTACGCGTGTTACAGTTTAGGCTCGCCCGAACGCTTTCACCGAGCGTACTCATTTAGCGAGCTGTAACTGTGACCAAACAGATACAGGCACGAGGTTCTAGTGTGTACGACTTGTACGAGACGTCCACATTACTGTGATCGTAAACAAGCCGATTCTATCCGCAGTTTTGGTTTGTACTTCCAGAGATTATATTATAAAAACTTTAAACAAACAATTGTAATTCTTGTATCTTATCTTAGAGTACTTTTTAAGTAGCGTAATAAACGCTTAGAACTGTTTACTCCAAGCTTAATTACATAACATGTGTATTCTACAATATATGACATTGTTCTTTAAAACTTCTTGACGACACAAAGTTTCTAATACAAAATACGTAAGTTCCCAAATCCTTTCGCATTAGAATTTAAAAGTTCTGTGTGACTTCTAAGTTCGTGAAATACCAGTAACGGTTTCATGGTATTTACTGTTCAGGCAGAAACGGGTATAATAAACACTGAAATAATAGGGTTTAAATGAAACGTAACTGTTTGAGTCCTTATTTTCATCCCGAGAACTTTTGTAGATGCAACGAATTTTGTAATTGAGCGCTTAACCGCCACGTTTATCAAAAGGATTGGTGATTTCGGTAGTAAATCCTTAAAATATTACAAAACTAGCGACCCGGGTTCACACGGGTGCATGTGTGTGTTTAAAAAACAGTGTTTGGTCGATTTAGATTTTATCACTTTGCTTTTCTCTTTAATAAAAAGAGTACTTCGTAAGAAACTATTATATTTATTAAGTTTTATAATGATTAATAGCAACTCGCCCCGGCTTCACACGGGTCGGCAAATGTCCTAAGTTAATTTCAATTAATTTATTTTAAAACTTCATAGTATCCCATATTTTTTGTTCTGATTGCCCGAATCTTTAAATAAATGGTCCTCTGCTTTATCTGACCTAGAGAGTCTGACATATGAGTGAAGCAATCTTCACTTAAATCAAGTCATATATTTATATTTTCATGTTTAGCCTTGAGATAATTATGTTGATGGTGATGGCGAAATCAATTTTTATTGCACGCTGTAAACGCTTAAATTAGAAAGGTAAATCTAAAGGGATCATGGGAATGCGGGGAATATGAGCCAACTGACCTGCCGCTGGTCCAACATAATAAATATAATAATACAATCAATAACATTATAATGAAGTGATTTTATTTGTAGTCTAATTTCATTGCACAGATTTTGCAGATTTAGGTTTCATAATAAAATTATTGGGGCACCGGCTTTGATTTTTAACACGCTTTTATTAGCTTGGTATGTATGTATCTATGTAACGGAATCTTTCAACGTGATTTTCACCCACTTCAAAACGTGGGATTGATTTGAAACTTTGCACACTTATCAAGGACCGATGACAATGCAATAATTTAAACAGTTTTTCCCATTATCCTTACCATTAAAGCGTGTTTTTTAGTTTTTAGAACTACAATTATTAAGGTATGAAATGGATGTCCGGAATGACTTAGGGAGTTAAGGAATACTCATGGATAGTGTACAACGTTCTCTGTCTCTAATACGGTATCAACTGATTTATATATTTTTCATCACCTGGTATTCTTTCTAATATTTGTTCATTGATTTGATCAACAGAATAATTTCTTGGCGACTCTATGGCCCTCTCGCACATTCACGTATCTTCTTAATCTTTCTGAGTAATATTTACAATAGCTGTGTTTATATATTTTCATATATATTTAATAGCTTTAACATATTGACAATACTCAAGCTTCTCGACAGTACAGGGGAATATGGAACTACTCATAGATATAACTCTAACTCTCATTGTCACAGTATTGTCACCGTCTTAAGGGCTTTTTCGTCGATAAACTGGATATAAATTTTCCTCGTCAGGTTTGATTTTATTTTCAAGCTATAAATAATTATGCACGTGAGGTAATCCCCTTTTCTGCCATTTAATGATAAATTGATTATGAAAGCCTTTGTAGTACCGCAGAATTATTTGGTTACGTGAGTTATTTTAATTCTGTGATATCTCCTAAGATTAAAGTTAAATGGTGAAAACGGCAATTTTGCCCTAATTTAAACAATCAAGATGACTAGAGTATGGCAAATGAAAGTAGAGACTGAAAAAGCGCGACAAATTTAAAAAATATCAGCATAGCAACCCCAAAAACTAGTATGAAATACCTGGAATAACCTAATTTGATACTTTATAATTATTTATATTACTTCGTCTGAATAAAAATACTATAGGTACTTAATACTTTAGATATATCAATCTGAATAAAAAAAGCAACAGTATTCTATAATAATTTTGGTTTATTTACTATCAATCAAAATCTGAATCTACGACTTCCATGTGAAAAGATTCATAAGAGTCACAGGAATCATTGTTTCTACATTAATAATGAAACTTTTTAAACTATTTTTCTCTAATTCTGTCCCTTTCTTCATATTTTTTTATAACATGTATGACATGATCAGTCGTTTTCTTCCACTCCTCTGCTAGATATTTGTTCTTATCGTATCTTTCTGTTCTAAATCCGTAAGCTTTTCAATAAATCCTCCAGATTTTATGTAAAGAAAAAAAAATGTGTTAAAATTAAAATGCAATATTGATTATGGTATGATAAATAACCATATTGCATTATTATGAAGGTGTATAACTTATTATAAAATGAATGTAAATAAAAATAGAGAAAAAGTTTTACAAAAAGAGTGATTGCGAATTAAAACAAAGTAACTTAGTAGCGTCATACGGAAAATTTGGGTTGACATTAGTAAAGCATTGCTATATAAAAAGTTTGCAAATAATTCGAGTGTCTACTTTCGTTTGCCAGACTCTAACATATTTATTTAGACAAGGATTTATATGATATTGAGTTTTCACCCTTTGCAAATAAAGCAATATTTTACACCAAATTTGAATATCATAAAAATGGTTATTGTGAGTCAACCTTAATATATTGACATAAATATGCTATCGCGGCGTTTTTTGTAGATTTTGATGTCTTTTAATATTATAGTACATTTTTTGTTTTATCTTTGTATTTTTCGCAGCGCACGCCATGTAAAGAGTTTTGTTTAAATTTTTAACTCCTTGGGTTACATTTTTGAAGTTCTCGTTGGGATTCTTAATTTATTGTAACATCATTAACAATATAGCCTATGTTACTCAGTGATAATGTAGCATACGATTGGTGAACAATTTTTTTTAAACCGGTTCAGTAGTTTTTGAGTTGATCCATAACAAACAATTTTTTTTACTCTTTATAATATTAGTGTAGATGCAGATAATGTGAAAGTCTGTGGCCGAAATTCTCACCTCAAATTATCGCAGAATTAATGTGAGAAATTGTCAAGCACGCGCTATCTGCTGTGATTGGCTGTAGAAAATTCATTCAACCAATCACAGCAGGTATCGCGTGCTTGACAATTTGTCACATTAATTCTGTGATAATTTAGAGGTGAGAAACTCAGCCTGTATGTGCCACACCAATGACTTCGGATAACGGAGAACATGGAAATAACCGTGAACATAAAAAATCTTTTCATCCCGGTAGTAGATTCCCGTGGAATGATATCCGACTTCCACGCCGGCGAAGTTGCTGGAAAACGCTATATAAGCTCATGATTATTATGATGCATAATATTAATATATAGATAATTATTAAATATATTAATATATACATAAGATAAATAACAAAAATTACACCGCTTAAATAGTCATCTGCTCATTACTCTAAACATCGAATTTGAATTCTAGTTAGGTATATATTATGAGCGAGCTAGCTATAAAGTCTGAGCCAATAATAATCGGAATTTTGATAAAACTTGAATTTCAATTTTTCTTTATTACAGAGCAAATAAAATTTATATTTGAGTGAAAGTTTTATTTATTAAGCACGTACAAGTTGAAATGATCTATTTAAATACGAACTTGCATGAAATGAGCAAGCAATAGGTAGGTACATTAATTTATTTGTACTATTGAGCACGATCTTTTTTGTACCGAAACTTTTTTTCAGAACAAAGCAACTCAACCAACAAAATAAAAAAAAATAAACTCTATAACTCACTTGTGAATGCAATGAAAAAGCCACCGTTTGATAACAGGTATCATTATGTGCCTAATTGCGGTGAAATTAGAGCCACTTTATGAGCAAGTGTGTTGAAAAGATTGTTTTCCTTAACAATAACATAATGATATGTTTTCTAGAGATTTCTGCATTCACTTTTATAATATAAATACAAAATATATAGGTACTGCTTATATCGTAATAAACTAATAAACTTTTTCAGATTTATAGAACGCTAACAGGATTATAATTCTTCAAGTGCAGGTTATTTCGATATTCATTAAAGACGTACAAAATAATAAATAGATTATGCGAAAGATAATATTACTATAGATAAGATGAATACTGAAATGACAGCTGATCTGACAGACATAGCTGATATGAAAGAAGAAAAATTTTTACATAAAAATACAACCGACTTCCAAAAAAAACACTACAAAGTTAAAAATAACTTAAATTTCAGAAGTCGGTGTTCCTGTTTTCGTTTCTTCGTTTTTAGACACCAACTTCATGCCAGAATAGATTACCAGAATACATCTGCGTACCCGTTTAGTTGAAAAATATCTTTATTTATCTCGACATCAAAATACAGTGACTATCATAATACGTAACCTTGTATGGAGAAGGTTGTGTGAGATAGGAAAGGCCCTGTGTATGAAGTAGTATACTCTTTACAAAATCGAAATTTAAGTTTAAAGAAGAATACAATTAAATTAAATTAAAATTCCATGAAAATTAAATTTAAAGAGAATTAAAATCAAAATAAATCACGCAACAATTAAAATCAAAAGTAGTCACGCAACGCGAGGTCCTAAATATACCCGATTATGATACTAAAACTTGGGTATATATTTAGTAGTTAAACATTTCGAAAGCCTCTTGCATACACGATCAAAACCCTACGGGGAGTTTCCACAAGGTACATTTAGTAAAGACGCATTCCAGTACCTACTGCGCTCTGCGGCGCAGGTCGCTGACCGCCACACAAGCTGACTGCCTGGGCGTTGTATGGTGCGCAAATTCAATCATTTACGCGTAATACAAATAATTACATATGTTTGGAACGATGGTTTTTTTTCTTCGTGTTTATTTTTTAGGGTTCCGTACCCAAGGGGTAAAAACGGGACCCTATTACTAAGACTCCGCGGTCCGTCTGTCTGTCGTTCTGTCTGTCTGTGCGTCTGTCACCAGGCTGTATCTCATGGACCGTGATAGCTAGGCAATTGAAATTTTCACAGATGATATATTTCTGTTGCCGCTATAACAACAAATACTAAAAACAGAATAAAATAAATATTTTAGTTGGGCTCCCATAAAATAAACGTGATTTTTTTGCGATAATGGTACAGAACCTGTAAGGTAGAATTTTTACCCTTACTCACCAGCGTGCTCAGGGGTAGGTATTCTGCATGAGACAATAGCAGGGATGATTTCACATGAAGTTGATTGAAGTAAAAGTCACACAGTTTGGACAACTAATTTAATTCTTCGAACACAGTCCGTCATCACAATCTCTTGATGTTCAAAATATAGGTATAAACAACTCACTTTCAGAAGGAATACATTTTACCATCAATTCCCAATACTGGAGATATGATTTCTCAAACAGTACCGTAATCCTGTGTAGCTGTCTTCAAACTTTTGTAAATTATATCATCAGGAGTGTTCGAAACCTGCTGTAGCTATGTCTGCTAGTTGACGGTTTTTTTTTAATTATTATGTTACACAACTCCTTAAAATGCTAACGTAGAATTAATTTATTAACGCTTTATTTTTAGCTCTACTCTTAAGGACAAACTTGGCAATAAAATAACTTTACGCCTGTATTTCCTGAAGAGTTGGACTGGGATCTACTTAAGGTACCTCCACCCACAATTCACCAGTTATGTATGTGTATCTGTATTTCCTGATAGCTACAACCTGAGAATCATAGGGCGGGAGGCATTTATTTACATAGCTAAAAGTATACACAGAGTATAAAATACTTAATTAACTAGCTACATACGTATAAACTTAAATAAAAAACAGCCTTGTGACAGACGGACAGACAGGCAGACGGATCGTGGAGTCTTAGTAATAGGGCCCCGTTTTTACCCTTTGGGTACGGAACCCTAAAAATTACTAACGAACCCCCGATTTCTTTTTGATTTAAGTATTTGTCAATCTCTACTTATGCTTGAAAACCTGTCAAAATTTGGCATTAAGTATGTTTTAACACGTACTTTACTCCAAATATTCAATTCAGAAATCGGCCATTAGCCTTATAAAAGTATTCAAGTAAAGAGTGAATAGGTTACTTCTAGGCAAGCGTGCCTCATCGTCGACCACATCATCACTTACCATAAGGTGAGACAGTGGTCAAACGCAAGCCCATTATTTTTATTTAAAATTTCATGTCGTATGTTCCTTTTCACATTAACCTGGAACAAATCTAGATTTTAAGCTGCTATTGGTAAATTCCTGTTGGAAAAACCAACGTGGCTTGACCAATGAGGCAGTCAAATGATATGTAATTACTACCTTGTAACCGAAACTTGGTCCGATTTTTTTTTTTTATATTGTTGATAGGCTCGCGCTTGACCACTATCTCACCTGATGGTAAGTGATGTTGAAATTATACAAATTGTTTCTCAGCGACATTTTCTGGCATTTGACAAACACGTGTAGAAACCCTTCTGGGAAAAGGCGTGAGTTTTTATGTATTATGTGTGTGTAGGTACTGTTGCCAAAAAAGTTAATCCACCAAATAATTAATTAAACCTTCGTCACTTTTAGGCACGTGTCGTTCGTTATTAATTTACTAGAAATTATAAGCACCTGGGAGACTGAGCTCTGCTCGGGTGAAAATAGAGAAAATATTATTTTTCCATAAAGGAGATGACATATAAAAAACCAAAAGAAAAAATATTTTAAATCAAAAAAACTAACGTAGGATTCGAACCGGCGACCTTGGGCGTAGTTCACCGTCTTTATCATTAGGCTATGCAGACGGCAGCAGCAGCGGCGGCGCCGGCGGCGGAAATTACGAATGACATTGCTCGGGCTATTAATTCTTTTTGCCTGAAAATACGGAGAAAACGAATTTACTCAGATAAATGAGACCTAGCTAGATCGATTCTTCCACCCGAAAACCCCATACTGAAAATTTTATCGAAATCGTTAGAGCCGTTTTTGAGAACGTGATTCTGTATATATAGGTATATACAAATATTGCTCGTTTAATAGGATAGGATACTTATTTACTGTCAGGATATGGGTATACGTACAGAGAAAATAGAGGAGGCCATTACTCACCCTAGGGTTCTGGTAGACAAGTAAAATCATAAATTTACATAATGATTAGAATTTAGGAAAATTCGAACATATCTAAATAAATAAATAATAAAAAAGCATTTATTAATTCCTTATAAAGTTATAACATAAGACATTTGTTCATTGTTTATAAATATTTAAATTATTATCGTAAGTATTTTATCACCATCATTAAAATCATATGGAAATCAGAATTTTTATTCAGTATAAATAACAATTTCTTACAATAAAATCAAAATAATAATCAATTCATTTAAAATTTCCTTTACAGAAAAAATAAAAAGATCTTCATTCCATCAATCATTAAAATTCATCTTTCTAATAATTATAATCTCAATAAATTAAAAACACAATAAATTAAAAGAATATAGAGCCCGTTAAATAAAATTTACAATAAAATTTGATCACACATTCCAGGTACATAACAAATAACCACATCATTTATAAAATACATTATCAATTTCATTTAACTAAAGTGCAAGTACATAACTAAATCATAAATTAGCACATCATTTCATAAAAATCAATAACACCGCACACTTTAGTTAAGAGAAATTGATCAAATATAATATATAGAGGTATTTCATAGAAATATATTGTATATACAAAAGAATAAAAAGCTTTTTATTTTATTTTAAATGATAGTTTAAAAGATTAAAAAAATAACAGGTGTTACTAATTTAGTTAATTTAAATAAATCAAATGAAGACTGCCTACCTTCGTATTGGACTCAAATATATTCATTTCTGTAACCCACGAGCTTTAACAAGATAATATTTATGCTAACACTTAGCTTAGCTAAACCATTTATTTTATTAATTTCATAGGCGTCCTTAGGTTAAGGACGACTTTTATATGCGTAGCATACTTTACGTTTATTGTCTTAATTATTACAATAGGATTTTAGATTAAAGCTTTAAACTAAATCATTGTCAAAATTATTTCTATACTATAATATTATAAAGAGGAAAGATTTTTTTGTTTGTTTGTTTGTACCGAATAGGCTCCCAAACTACTGGACCGATTTAATAAATTCTTTCACCTATGGAAAGCTACATTATTCCCGAGTAACATAGGCTATTTTTAATCCTGAAAACGGTTCCTGTGGGGTGGTCAACGGGAGCGAAGCCGCGGGGAACAGCTAGTATGATATACTTGCAGGTGAAACAAAAATGTCAAACAGATATAATCTGTACCATTAGATTAAAAAATCAATATTCCTAGACAGTCTAATCCAATGCTCAATACTTCATAAAAAAGATAGCTTAATCTCTGCGACATATGTCAAACTAACGTATAAGTTATTCTACGTTATTGTAAGCCTGTCAAGTGCTATTGTTACTGTGTTGATACTGACAGCTGTCGCAGAGATCAAGCTATCTTTTATGAAGTATAGTTTTAGTTTTCACCAAAATCGGCCGAGACTCCTTTGAGTGTTTTTCGCTATTCCTTCTAGTTTCGCATTAGGCCATCAACGCTCACTTGAAAAACTCACATTTTCTAATCAGACCACAAATTCGTCTGCTTGGCATCACTTCTTCGTCGGTACACTCTTGGCAGAGCGGTCGTGGTCATCATGTTGCAGTGAGACTTCGGGTTGCCATAATATGTTTAACGATGCGACGCCATCCCTCTCTATCGGCTGTTATACGTGTGCACTCATGCAATGGGCCACCCACTGCAGACTTAATCTGGTCGGTCCATCGCATGGGCGACTTGCCGCGCGCTCTCGTTCCTTCCACTCTACCCTGAACTACAAGCCGCTCGATAGAGTCGTTGCCTCGTCGGGACACGTGTCCAAAGAACTGGAGTACTCGAGCTTGGACTATATCCGATAGACGCTGCCTGATACCGAGTTCTTGAAGGATGGATATGTTAGTGCGAAACTCAGTCCACGACACTCCAAGGCATCACAGTAAGTGAGAAAAGAGAATTTTCCTCTTGAAACACTTGACTTCATGCTACTGTCACCAGTAAGACGGACAAAAGCAAAGATTTTCTTTCATTCATCGTAAAAACTACTCGGTCATTCAATCATTGTAATATAACTTTATCAAGCAATAAAAAAAACTTATTTTCAAACTATGATTGAAAAGTTGACCTATTACCAACTGTGAAGTTTTGAGCACTTTACTAACTTTGTTTTTCAAATGTACAAGCCACTATAGTGCTTATGGACATTATTATTGTGGACAGTATTGTATCCGGCATTTGTCATTGAAAGGACTCTGAAACAAATCCCCATTTAAATGCTTTTGTTGTTTGCGGAATTAATTTAATGTCTCTTCTACGGCCATCTTGATGTCAGGCTTAATTTATTGTCTCTCGAAAATGTTACTTTATTTAATTTTTGTCTAAAATGTTCTCTAAAATTTCTCGTTGCTCCAATCTGCAGATTAGAACAACGATATATAGACATGGATATGTTTTCTTTTAAACTTATTTTCAAATCTCTTTTAGTCTTTAAACATGTGGAACTCAAAGATGGACTAAAATTCCTCTGGAGACAGCGTACACGAAATAAATCTTATGAAAATGAAGTTCCAAACCTCTATAGACATACATAGGTCAATTGATTTTTCAGAATTCTTAGTACCCTTTGCTTTCGTATTCACACATTTTTCCTAGTCAATAATGGTTGTATTAAGGTTCAGAGTGAGTTAAGACTTTGAAATTGTAAATCCCAGTCCCGGGTCGGAAAGTGACAAGATTGTTAGTTAAGACGCAGATACTGACCTCAGTAGCTGATTTTAAAATGAAGAATCACGTGTAAACAGCCGGTCATCACATCACATCACATCATCATCAGCCTATTAATGTTCCCACTGCTGGGACACAGGCCTCCTCTGTGAGAGAGAATGGGCCGTAATCCACCACGCGGGCCCAGTGCGGGTTGGTGGATGTCACATGTCTTCGACTTTTTGGTTCTAGGATTCGGTTCGATTAGGTTTCCTCACGATGTTTTCCTTCACCATTTTGAGAGTAGTGGTGATGAAATAATTTACTCAAAGTAAAGCGCCTGCCTGGGCTCGAACCCACGACCTACAACTTGTAAGTCGCGGCCGTTACCACTGGGCCACCACTGCTCTACACCGCCGGAAATATTTTTTTCGAAGAAATATAAGTTACATTTGACTATTTGCCTAATAATTTGATCTATGAACATTTTCCGTCTTATTAATAAACGTGGACTAAGGTAAGAATAACTTTATTCCAAGCATTAGGTTGGTACTAACAAATTTCCGTATTAATAAACACGGAATAAGGAGAGATTATACTAATATGACTCTAGTCTTGGACTAAAAGTTATTCCATGGTGCTAGCTAGTTTAAGGTTGGATTAAGAGTGTATCCATGGCGACTACATTTATTATTTTTGTTTGACATTTCGCTCGTTGTGGTTTGATGATGAAAATGTTTAGTTTAATATAAATATATTGTACTAGACAGGAAACACTATTTCAGGAATTGGCATGAAGGAGATCTGTTTATTACTTAGGGATTTTACTAACATAAGTATGAGACATACACTCGTCATCAGATCTATCAAAGCACTACAAATATTGAATACTAGCTGTTGCCCGTGACTTCGTCTGTGTAGCATTAGTACTCCTAATAGCCTATTTTTAATGTCGCGCTAATTATTTTATTTTTATTTTTTTTATTTTATTTATTTGGCTCACCAACAATTGAATACACAGATACAAAGATATGAGATACATCAAATATACATAAAGACCAGTGTACCAATTTCTTACAGGTAAGCACATCATGCATTACTTATTTGCCGATTGACACTGGGCGATGAATACCGGTTGGCTACTTACAATTAGATGAGTTCTTATACTCATCCAATTTCAAGCAAGCACCAAGATAACACAATTTACAATTAAAACAAAAGTTAAAATAACAGTTAAAATAACAAATAAAATCAACATACCATACAAATCGAGATTAAAATTTAAATAACAATCAAATCAAAATTAAACAACATAATATAATTGAACGATATAAAATCTAATGATATTTATAATAAAATTCTATGACTTTACAAATTTTTGCACACAATATTTCGGAACCTACCAAGTGAGTCGGCGTGCACATCAACAAGATCACTGCAACTATTTATTAACTTACAAAGGCGGGGGATTGGAGAATTAGCACCAAGGACAGTTCTGCGAAAAGGAGGACATAAGGGGGTTATAGGAGTTCGTGGGCTTTTCGTGGGTACACGGATTTTAATCCTGCTCAACAGTTGAGGGCAGTCAATTTGACATCTCAAAATTTTAAATAAAAACGACGAATCCAATAAATCCCTCCTCTTCTGTAGGGATATCATCTTGAAATGCAAGAGTCTCTCTTTATACGAACGTTTCTTTTTAGCTATTCCGGAAGAGTATGCTAAATGCCACAAAAATCGTTTTTGAACCCTTTCCAATCTTAGAGTGTGGGTGGCATAGTGAGGTCTCCAAACAGTGCTGCAATATTCTAACGAACTGCGAACCAAGCAGTTATACAGCAGAATTTTAGTCTTAATGCGACGGAAACTGGTAACATTTCTTATGACAAACCCAAGCATTCTGGAAGCTTTTTTAACTACATTTTCAATGTGGGGTACAAATGATAATTGCCTATCGAACAAAACTCCCAAGTCTCTTATCTGCTCCACTTCCTGAATTAAGATGCCACCAATGTAATAAGCAGATCTTGTTAATTTAGTTTTCCTGGTAAATTTCACATGGTAGCACTTACTGATATTTAAGCTCATATCATTATCTTCACACCACTTCACTAACATGTCAATATCTCTCTGTAGCAGCTCAACATCAAGGTCTGATTCAATAATTCTGCAAAATTTTAAATCGTCAGCATACATGAAACACTCTGAGAATTTCAACACATTGGCGAGATCATTACTAAATAAGTTAAATAATACCGGACCAACATGTGTTCCCTGTGGGACGCCAGATGTTACCTTATAGCTGTTTGATTGGTAGCCATTGAGGGCAACATAGAAAGTTCGATCATTGAGATAAGATTTAAACCAATCAAGGAAGGAGCCAGTTACGCCATAAGCAGATAATTTATGCAGAAGTATATTATGCGGGACGCGATCAAATGCTCTACTGAAATCAGTATATATCACGTCAACTTGTTTCCCAGAGTCGATGGCGCTTGTTAGGGTCTCCACGAAAGTCACCAGGTTTGTACATGTGGATCTGGAACTCACAAAGCCATGTTGGGAGTTACTAAGGTAAAGCTTCAAATGAGACTGTATGTATGGACAAACCAACGATTCAAAGACTTTGGCTAGGGTAGATAAAATTGAAATTGGCCTATAGTTACACACATAATCACGATCATTGCATTTATGAATAGGTACTACCTTTGCTACCTTCCAAATATTTGGGAATATGCCGGACGCAAGTGATCGATTGAATATTTGTAATAAGGGAGCCACCAGAGACGAAGCACACATGGAAACAAAGAAAGGAGGGATTCCGTCAGGCCCAGCGCCCTTCCGACGATCCAGTGATTTCATTTTATTGAGCAATACATCACCTACAATCGTGGGTGCCGTCAAACATAAACTATAAGCAAACATGTCCTGCATGTATTCTGAGGAAGGTAAATTGTGATTTGAATTTTGTTGAGAGTACATGGAAGAGAAGTGAGCAGCGAACATTTCTGAGATATTGATGCCATCCGAAGACGATGCGATGCCATCAGTCATTGTTAGGGGATAAGAACTGGTACCACCTCGCTTGCCCTTGACATAAGCCCAAAAACGCTTCGGATCCTTAGTTATTACGGTTTCCAGATCGCTAACATATTTATTGTAACATGAGGCAGCCATAACTGAGCACCGTTTACTTAGCAGCTTCAATTCAAGCTCGTCCATGGGGTTCTTGTAGGTTCTTTATCGCTGGCGTATCTTTTCCTTCTCTCTCAAAGTTCTTATTAAATTTTTATCGAACCAAGGAGGGTGTGTCTTATGTTTTCGTGTGGTAGGGGGATCTTGCATTTCTATAACATTCTTAATTTTATCATAAAATATACTGAGCATATCATTTACATCGTGAGTACCATCAAATAAAAGGTTCCAATCGATCTCATTTAAGTGTTTACAAATAATATCATAATCCATTTTGTAAAAATTTAGTCTCATAAGGATGGTTTCCGGGTTAAATACTATCTTATGTCCTTCCAAGAGTCTCAAACTATCTCCATTGAGGTAATTATGTAAAACATAATATCTCAATGACTAACGCCATCCAAAATCGGTTCAGTGGTTTAAGCGTGAAAAGGTAACAGACAGACAGAATTCCTTTCGAATTTATAATATTTTATTATATGCGATTTAAGTATGACAGATGTCACTTTGTCCGCTATTTTGCTTTCTTTTTCTTCTTTATGTCATCAAATTTCTTGGTTTCATTCACTGGTTCATTCTTTTTACTTTTAAATTGAACTGGGTTGCCATAGCTTACGCGTAAATCCAAGAGTAACAAATGAATAGATAGTCCGAGGTTATTCCATGTTTTTTAATAACATTGCTAAACTTATGTTAATCCTTACTTACTCCGGGATTAGTTAGTCCAAGAGTAACTTCGGAGTAAGCTGGTAATACGCCATTTTTATTAATAAGACTGTGAGTTTTATTCGTATAACATAGTGTTATTAATTTGTAAAGTTATGTCTAAAACGGACAAAAAAACGACAATCGCACCTAAACCACCGAGCGTATTTTAATGAAATTTTCACCATCTCAAAGACAATTTAATCATCTACATTTTGATCTAATGGTTCTCCCCACTGCTTTTAAAAATGTTTACAAACATTAGTAAACATTTTCTAAACAAACATTTGATCATAATGTAATGAAAATGTTTTCATGTTAGGTAATGTTAGTTACCACAAAATTGTTAGTTAAAAATAATTGTAACAAATAGAACAGAACAGCTCTTAGCGTTTGGCGCATCCAGTTAGTGCACTTTTTATTTTATTCAACAAATAATAAAAGCTTATCTAATGAGCAAATCTTCTTTCATTACGTGTAACATAACATCTAACAATGCCTAACAGAATGTAACAATTCCTAAAATTTGATAGCAAATGTGTTAGTGTTAGAAAACGTTTGTAATTTTTTTAACACCAGTGTGGAAGCATCATTAGATCGTTGGCGACTGATTCTGAATATCCGCTGTCCCCGATTGAGAGCTGCCGTCCTCTGTATAAGATTTTATTCTTGGAATCCACATCAGAAACTATCACATCACATCACATCATCAGCCTAATAATGTTTCCACTGCTGGGATACAGGCCTCCTCTCTATGAGAGGGAATGGGCCGTAATCCACCACGCGGGCCCAGTGCGGGTTGGTAGATGGCACATGTCTTCGAATTTTTGGTTCTAGGACATGCCGGTTTCCTCACAATGTTTACCTTCATCGTTTTGAGAGCAGCGGTGATGAAATAATTTACACTAAGTAAAGCGCCTACCTGGGCTCGAACCCACGACCTACAACTTGTAAGTCGCGGCATCAGAAAGTATATTCTTAGAATATTGAGACGATAAACGTCCAGATATTGAATATTTAATGAACTTATTGTTACTCGTCAATAATACAGATGAAAATTAACAATATTGTGTCCTTTGCCGTCAAAGTCACAATTTAAACTATATCGTTTAGCCATCCCCAGGAGGCAGACGGATTGGCAAGTATAACATTCACATAGTATAGTAGAATATGCTGTATCTAGTGACCCTCTTCATAAAAGGGGAGCAGATAAGAGACTACTTCCTGTCAACTACAATCCTAATTTGTTTTTGATTCTCCTAAACATTTTCTATGTTCGCTAAATGTGTTTCGCCTGAAAGTCTGGCTCACACAAAATGAACGGTTACACTCATTGTACTCGATGTACTAGATAACTGATAACATGCGCAAACTGTGTGGACGCTATCTTATCTCAGTGCACATATTTAGTTGAACTTTTCACAATTTGCATGTTCATTAGGAGCGTGTATTCTGTTTACACACCTAATTCTCGCAACTATTTTAAGCTGTAGTGTTTTATGGTACGATAAGTAATGGTGAGATAGAGTAATGAGATCCATCCATGTTGATCAATCTTTTTCTGATCTTGTATAGGCACAAACTACCTAGTGGTAGTGATTCCCTTTTCCGCACTTAGACTCCCATTTGGTCCGTTGTGCGTGGGGGCAAACTAACTATTACACTACAAACTACCTATATAACTAACTAGCTGTTGCCGTTAATTGTTGCCGTTGTGGGCAATTTTGGACCCGTTTTTGGGATTAAAAGCCTATATCACTCAGGAATAATGTAGCTTTCTATTGGTGAAAGATTTTTTTAAATTGGTCCAGTAGTTTCGGAGCCTATTCGGTACAAACAAACAAACGAAGAAATCTTTTCTCTTTAAAATATTGGTATAGATGAGTTTAGCTGACATCTTGGTAAAAAGACGTCGAAATTTAGGTTAGGTATTAGGTACACTACACCACGGCAAAACTCTTTGGGGATTACAGGATTAGCCAGTCAACAGAAAGGACAAGAGAAGGACAAGACAAGTATCACCAAACATGGAGGCACGGCAATTACATTTAGGTACGGGGAATAAGGATATTAAAAAATTATAAAACCCGATTGCTGAGGAGCATACATATTCGCGATCTGACTAACCAAAACCAGATGTATCTTCCGACTGCACAGCATGATTTGCTTCTTGTTTACTTCTATGTAGTTCGCTTCTTACGCAGTCGGATTTTTTTAATTTTTGTAAAGTCTTTTTTTATTTATAATTTGAATTTGAACATCCAGCCTCCCGAACCGGCTTGTTCGGGAGGCTTCCGAAAAGGCTTTGACACCGTAGACCACATACATACGCTAGGCAGGTTATACAGAATACCGAAGAGTACAACCTGCCTCTTTGCTTAGTATTTGTGGACTACGAGAAAGCCTTCGATTGGATCGAGACTTGGGCTGTACTGCAGTCTCTCCAACGGTGCCTAATCGACTTCCGGTACATCGAGGTGTTGAAGTGTTTGTACAAAAAGTTAATTTCAAAAATCAATCTGCCTAAGAAGCGAAAAGACGAAAATCATGCTGTGCAGTCGGAGGATACATCTGGTTTTGGTCAGCTAGCTCGCGAATGCTTTTTGATTTTTTGCTTTTTATTTATAACTTTTTAGTAAACAAATTTTTTTCGAATTAGGTACATTAAAACATATAAGTATTTTATATTTTTGAAATCACTTCTTAAAACCTTTTATTTTGATACCTCACACAATATGGTTCGGAAAAAAAAATTGGGCCCACACAATATGGCGCCCAAATCAAACATTTTTCTATTTTCTAATTTTAATGTAACCAGTGACACTCGCTAGGTTAATACGAATCGATTGACGTAAGAATCATTAAAATCGGCCAACGCGTTTGGTCCCTAGAACGCCACATAGGTACAAACATACTTACATATATACAAACATACACTGACAAACACATTACCCTCCTTCAGCAGTCGGGTAAAAACGACACCATGTCCGTTCGACTTCAGGATTGGACCTCGAAACCCATCCTTTTGCAGCGAGGTGTGCGACGGGGAGACGTTATATCTCCGAAACTTTTCACCGCTGCACTGAAGTATGTCTTCAAGCTGACATGGTCGCAATCATTAGAATTAATATTTGTTTCGGGATATTTACCATGTATATTTAGATTTTTGTTGAGAGCTCGATATTTCGGCACCGTTACAAGCCCATGATCACGAGAACTAAAGTCTTTGCGGGTGGGTGTTATTTACGAGCTGACATATCTGTCTACCCTCTTCCTCACTCATTTTAAACATGGTAAATATCCCGAAACAAATATTAATTCTTATGTCTTCAAGCTTCTGGACTGGAGAAGGCTAGGCATCAACGTCAATGGCGAGTACATCACTCACCTTCGGTTTGCCGATGATATGGTGGTCATGGCTGAGACCATGGAGGAATTCAGCACAATGCTCGATGACTTCAGTAGAGCTTCCGAAAGAGTGGGTCTTAAGATGAACATGGACAAAACCAAGGTGATGTTGAATGCCCATGTTACACCCACTCCTATCAAGATTAGAGACACTACACTCGAAGTTGTGGACGTCTATGTCTACCTGGGACAAACGATCCAGTTGGGTAGGACCATAGAAAAATAAAATACAGGGTAGGACTAACTTCAAGAAAGAGGTCAACCGGCGAATCCGACTCGGCTGGGCAGCGTTCGGGCAGTTGCGCGGTATCTTCTCGTCCAACTTACACAAACAGTGTTTCAAGACGAAAGTCTTTTTAGTTGGGACAATCCCACCGCACTATTCCCAAACCACTGCAACTCCTGAAAGCCAGAATCAACAGTGGCGACCACCAGAAAAGCGCCGAGGCAATGAAGCTCGACGAAGTCCCGGAGAATGAATTTAACTGTCTTGGATCCCGCAACGAAATTAATCAGAAAATAATAACGGAGGAGTAGGAAAAAAGTACAAATTTCCACTTCCCTCCATATCAAGCAGGAGACAGAACAAACAAGGCCAATAGGCACAAAGGGTCGTTTACAACTGGGATAAGCCCAGTTGCCTAGCACCACGGATAAAAATTTGCATTAATATTAAGGGGTCCTACATTGTGAGCTGCTATATTTGTTTCCAATAATAGGTATGACAAAAATGCTTGAACGCACGGAAATTTGTTCTAGTTTCCACAAGGTCCGTATAGTAAACAACTCCAGATGCAGCCTGTACATTATTTAACATAAAATTGCGCTCATTCTGCCAAAGAATACACTCCCATAAGATATGATGTGCAGATTGTACATATTCGCAGTCAGACGTAGAACACTGACATAAAGGTGAGGCAACGAGCTTGAAGGAAAATAATTTACTTTTAAAGTTACCATGCCCTGTGAGAAATTGGGCAACACAGTGATCAACCTCCAGCCACGTTCTGGCGAGCCGCACGCGAACGGATGGAAAGAATTGGTGGAGGTGTCGGCCCTTGATGGAATTATCCCACCTACATTGCCATTCGGATAAAAGTTCCTCCCAGACGTCAATATGTGGTTTAAATAACCTAGAGATTTTCTCACGGTCACACCGAGTTAAAAAGTCCGCGTCCATGGTCTCTCGTGCGGAATAGTACATTGCAGCGCGTCGCTGCACTTCAAGGTCGACCGGAAGTACGCCAGCAAGTACCGGTAAGGCTTCAGTACTAACCGTCCTGTATGCTTTGCATAAGAATATCAAAGCCAAACGCTGGCTTTGAAGTAATTTACGTCGTACCGCCCCTATTGTGGCCCTATCAGCCCAAACAGGCGCACCATAACACATACAACCCAAGTAAGTAGCCCCATAAATAGTCTTTAAGGTTAAAAAAGACAGACCCCACGTAGATTTAGATATTCTCGTTAAGGCATAGAAGTTCTTTTTTGCTTTTTCACCGACTATTTTAATATGATCTATAAATGCAAAATTCCTCTCTAACACTAGACCAAGATAGCACACGGACTGCTTCCTTTTTACGGGAACGTTACTAAATTTTATAGTAGGACACGATTTGAGATTACCTTTCAAAATGAGTTGATAAGTTTTGTGCGGAGCAAAGGTCAGGCGGTTTCGATCACCCCACTGAGATATTAATCGTAGGGAAGTGTCAGCCAAGTTCTCGAGTCCAGCTCGAGTACTTGATTGAATGAGCAGAAGACCGTCGTCCGCGTAACCGGTTAATGAACAGCCGCTTGGAAGTGGAATCGCGAGGAAATCATCAAAGCCTAAGTTCCATAAAGGTGGACCAATAACCGAACCCTGAGGACATCCCATGGTGAGAGACTTCGACATGGAATGATGACCGAGTTTAAGTTTCGCGGAACCATTTAAAAAGTAAGAGTAAACTAAATTGTATATATTTCTATAGCAGCCCCGAGTTTTCATTTTAAGTAATAGCATTGGCCACCATGCGTTATCAAAGGCCCCAGAAATATCTAGAAAAATCCCAATTACGTACTTATGTTCAGATGTATTAACAATTTTCCTAACAGTAAGGGCCGCGTCTACGGTAGATTTTCCCATAGTGAAACCGAATTGATTGTTATGAAACTTTGGTCCGTCCGGTAGCAAACGTGGAACGATAAGGCGCTCCAGGAGTTTGCCCAAAGATGGAAGTAATGTTATGGGCCGGTATGACTTTGGGTCGTCCGGGGGTTTGTCGCCACTTTTCGGGATGATTCGTATATATCCACGTCGCCAAATACGAGGAAATACGCCCTCTGCAATACAACGGTTGTAAACGGTTAAAATCGCATCACCAGCTGTTTTACACGCTTCTATAATCATCCGATTAGATATTTTATCTTCACCTGACGACTTGTTGAGTGGTAACCTCTTGACAACGTTAATAAATTCGTTAGTGGATGGAAGGTCTGACGCTGGTGATTCAGGTGGTACAGCTGCCCACGCTCTGATCTGTTGATGGTAGTCGTTGTCATTAGAAAGTAAGTCATCAGGTATAAGAGTGTTCAGCAAAGCTTCAGTTGTCTCCTCAATACCGGCGGTGTGTTTATTATTTACTTTAATGTTCTGAACAAACGCGAGGTCGACTGATCGATTGGCTTTAAACTCATGATATAAAGGAGACCACGGACCCTCTTTATCTAATTTTTCTACTATTTTACGCAATAAATTACCCTTAGATTTTTCCACCGATGCTCTGTAGCGGGACCTGGCAACTCTAAAAGCATTCAACGCAATGGAAAGAGGGTCACCGGTGACCTTACGTTTTTTAAGCTTGTTAAGATGTTTACGCGCTCGGCGATAACCCTTACGCTGTTCAGTTAGGTAGTCACACCACCAATCGCATCTACGTACATTGGTCATAGATCCACGACCAATGGCAATGTCAGCACAGTAAGTAAAGGTGTCTGACATAATTTCAGCACTTTCCTCAGCTGACAGCCCATCACGAGTGAAATCTTTGGCGTGAGACGCAAGAAGCGAGCTAAAGAATTCCCAATTCGCACCCTTACATTTATACCTATAAGACGAAAGTCTATGACCAGTGTATGTTGCCAGTGATGACCTATGGCTCTGAAACGTGGTCACTCACAATGGGCCTCATCAGAAAGCTTACAGTAACCCAAAGGGCAATGGAGAGGGCTAGGCTCGGAGTATCCTTGCGTGATCGAATCAGAATTGTAGAGATCCGCAAGAGAACCAGGGTTACCGTCATAGCCCCGAAGAATTGCGAAACTTAAGTGGCAGTGGGCAGGGCACATTGCACGCAGAACGGATGGCCGATGGAGCAGGAAAGTTTTGGAGTGGCGACTACGAACCGGAAGACGTTGCGTTGGAAGGCCTCCCACCAGGTAGACCGATGACCAGGTGAAGGTGGAGGCCTATATCCAGCAGTGGACGTCTTTCGACTGATATGATGATGATGATGACACGATGGGTCTGGAAAAAAAATTGGGTCCCAACAATATGGCGCCCAAAAGTCGCCATTTTTCTATTTTCCATAGCCAGTGACACTCGCTAGGTTAAGACGAATCGATTGACATAAGAATCAACAAAATCGGCCAACGCGTTTGGTCTCTAGAACGCCACATAGGAATAAACATACATACATAGACTGATAAACATATTACCCTCAACAGGGTGGGGCAGGAGAAATTATTGATGAATAACTATTTCACTACAGCAAGATCTTATTCTTCTTCGTCGTATTTATCGATGATTCCAAATTAAATAAATATGTTTAGGACAGAATTCCGCCAGGTTGACAGCGTTTTAGCACAAAGCAAATGCCTCGTAAAGATCTTTCAGGGTGCAGGTGTTGTTGCACAGAGAGCACGATAAGAAGTTTGTTTGGGACGTATCTCCGCAATCGCACTGTGGTCCATCGGAGTAGGTACCATGCCCTCCATAGACTAAGTTGTGCCTGCAGCGCCCACCCGGCTTCGTAGTAACAATATCAATACAAACATAAGTATTAGGTACCTAGAATCTGGACATCGATTAAAGACTGGAAATTAAACAAGTAAGTAAATAGTCAATGATCGTGTGCTAATGAATACAGTTACCTACATCAATTAAATATCAATATATTATAGTAATGGATGATCCAATAATTGAATTAATTAGTTCAGTTCCAATCGACAGTAGTTATTGTAAATGAATGTAAATTGACTTAATTATATTACAAAACTTGCCAAAAAGTTCATCAGTAATTTATTGAATGCCGAGTTATTAATTTTATTTTAATTATCGAAGGGAAAATTTACAGAATGCTACAATATAAAACATAGAGTTATTTATAAAATATAATTAATCTTATTATATTAATCTTATATATTTCCTAAAAGGTTAGGTAGTCATGCACATATAGTACCCACATTTCCCCAACCCTAGTAACGTGTAATAGTTGTAATGGTTATTCTAGAACCGTTGTTACACAAGGCTAGAATATATAGTCATTCTTAAAGCTCCTAAATCCCATTTGATGTTTCCAAAGATTTCCAGTTTATTTGTTAAGTTAATTGGGGTCAGATATCGTTACGACCTGCTTCCATATTTATTGTAACGTACGCGAAAATGCCTCATAACCCACTTACATACTAAACCGGATTTACATATTAACATACTGGAACGCGGACGCTAACTAAGGCTATGATTTCTCTTGATCGGAACGCACAACGCTGTGGTATGCGGTTTGCGGTGCCGGGGATACACAATCGTCTGAAAAATTAGGATGGCTTTTTGTGCCGTCATAGTATGCGTCTGCTGTAAGGAGGATTCTGTATCGAATACCGCATACAGTAACGTTGTGTGTTCCGATCTATAGAACAAAGCGAGTCACTTCAGAACTAAGTCTATTTATGTCAACAGAATTACTGATTTCAGACGAGAAGAAGAATGACGAGAATGGATAAAGTGAGAAATAAGTATATTAGAGATAGTTTGAAAGTGGCGCACGTGACAGAAAAGTTGAAAGGAAACCGTTTGTCCTTGTGTGGTCATGTGATGAAGAGGGATGAAGCGCATGTTACTAAAAGAGTTATAAATATAAATGTGGATGGATGGAGAGGTAGGGGGCGGCCAAAAAAAAGATGGATGGACTCTGTGAGGAGTGATATGAAAGAAAAGAGAAAGGGCGTGACGGGGGACAGGACGGTATAGAAGAAGAAAACTTGTTGCGCCGAGCCCAAGTATCGAGACAAGGGCAGAAAGATGATGATGATGACTCATTTCAAAACCCAGTCTATTTATGAGTTTCCTTGTTGTCCTATGATTTCTGTGTTATTTATAAACACATCTCAATGTCAATCACATTCCTGTACGCCATGATATTTTTACATAATAAATCTCATTTTATTTCCACGAAATAATGTCGTAACCCATGATCGTATACCTACTCTAAATAAATATTGATATAAATATGTTCCAACAGCAAACAATTTCGTTTTACTCCTGATAAAATTCTTATTTATCCATTTACCTCACATTGTGCCGATACAAAATAAATATTACTTTAAAGTTCCCTTTTAAATAAACGTTGGTTCAGTTTTTCCGGAACACAATCTGTATGGTACGTTAGATACAACAGGTTTGGCCCGGGGGCTTGGGAATCCAAGAATAATTGCAACATAAACTACGATTTCCCGGTTGAAACAATTTGTAAGAGATTATGCCAAACTGTCCATAAAATGCTGCTGGTAAACATGGGCTTCTGGGTTAGGCTTAGCACGCACTGCGATTTTTATACACGCGATTTTTTCCACCCATTCTGCGACCAATGGAATTGTATGAAGCTGCACGCGTTGCGGAAAAAAAAACGCGCGGAAATAATACCACAAGAAATCTGTGTTTTGCCACAGAATCCAACGCACCGCGGCGCGTATTAAATTCGCGCGAATATTTTGAACTCTATGAACAGGTAGAAGGAGACAAAAAACGTGCGAATAAAAATCGCAATGCGTGCTAAGCCTTAACGTTCATTGAAGCGCGACAATACGGCAACCATGCGATAGCGCTTTTCCCCTGAAAATTAAATAATCCGTAAAATAACTTCTACGAAAACATGTCGTCGCATTATTAAAAATTAAAAGTTTATTGTTGCAAAAAAAGGTTACATTACAGTTTGCATACAATATGTACAGCTATATTGCAAGAATTCAATTGTAACCATTTTGAGTAATGAACCCTGCCTCTCAAACTAGGGCAACCTGTATCTTGAGAGACAAAATATTGCTTCGAACCTGTCTGTGGGAACCTTTATTCACAAGTTTCATGAGATGCAATCATACTTTGTTGTTTGACATACAAACAAACACATCTGTCTTACTCTTTATACGCGTACCAAGATGGTTTCTTTTTATTGCATCCGTAAAAGTAGCCTATCCAATACCACGGAGAAGAAAATTAATGCAAATTTTGAAAGTATACTAGAAGTAGTGCCGCGTAAGAGTTTCCAGCTATAAACTTTAATGGCTCACTTCCACTTTAAAGTTGCTAATAATCTTCTCAACTACTCGGGGGAATGTGCATCCGATACGGGACGAATATTTAAGTGTTTGTGCACATGGATAGATTTCGTAATCTATCGTGTACGTGTTCTTATTGTAGAAGTTTTAATGATTGTTTATTTTTTAATCAAGCATTACTTTGTGAAACGGCTAAACAGATTTAGGTAGAACTTAGTACCATGGAATGGTGTTGCCGTAGCTAAACGTAACTGGGTCAGACATAGTATTTAAAAACTGTTTTTACCACCGACAACTATGAAAAACTTTTTTGCAAAAAATTACTACCGACTTCCAAATAAAAACTACAAAGTGAAAAGTAACTTTATTTTTGGAAGTCGTTGTCTTTCGTAGCTACCATTTTTTTGCGTTATAGACACCGACTTCCAAAAATAAAGTTATTTTTCACTTTGTAGTTTTTTATTTGGAAGTCTGTAGTAATTTTTTGCGTAAAAGTTTTTTTTATTTTTCACTTTTTAGTTGTTTCTACCTAATAGGCAAGTTGTTTAGTAAGGTACCTATAACGCCAGAATAGATTACCCGAATATCATGAAACTTGAACATAACTGGTGAAATGAGAGATCTGCGTACCCCTTAAGAGCGTACTGGCGTGATGTTATGTTATGAAATGGTATAAACAATGGACAGACATGCGATTTCAGCAATCCCGAAAGATTTGACATTATTTATTGAAGAGTTCTGCTGTTTATCTCCGAAGTTATTCATTAGATCTTCACCAAACTAAAATGGGACCAATTTCGAAACATACTCTTTCTAACAAAAAAAAAATTTCGAAATCGGTCCATAATTGACGGAGATATAGGTGAACATACACAAAAAAAAACAATGTCGAACATAGAACCTCCTCCTTTTTGGTAAGTCGGTTAAAAAGAAGTAACCGTAAGGAAAGCCTAAAAAAGGACATTTTATCCCGGTAATATGTTCCCTTAGGATAATGCAACACTGTCACGCAAACGAAGCCGCAGGCAAAAGCTAGTGTTAACCCTGCCGCCTTAGGATAATATAGAACACATTCACGCGAGCGGAGCCATGGGAATACCTGCTGGGCGAGCATGGCCTACTGTGACAAACTTGAGTCATACATTTGGAACGAAGTTCCTTATCGCGCGTTGCGAAAGGGGGCTAGACGGAAAAAAATCTAACGAAAAGTTGTAACGACACTTTTTGCTGTAGTTGTAAGCCGTGCGGCGTGCGGGTGTTTCGTGCGTGTTCTAACCTATACGCTGTTGTGTTTAAGAATTCGAGAGAGTATATATACATATATATATGTATGTGTGTATATATGTGTGTGTGTATATGTATGTATATATATGTGTATTTATACATACATATATATGTACACATATATGTATAAACTAAAGGAACTTCGTTCCATCCGGGTGTCCCTTGATACCTCTCAAGTTTTTTATCACAGTTTGGGAGCAAAAACCGTGATAAAATGCGTGACTCAAGCCAATACCGTGCTCGCCAGTCTTATACCTATTTAATCAACTTTAATATGCGCGTTGCACCCCCGGGTATCGCATTATCACACCATTAGATTACTCAAGCCTTGATAGGTTAAAAAACGGCAAAAAAGCGTGTTTCAACTGTGTCTATTGATTTTCACTAAAACTTCCAATGTCTCGTGTGTAGCAGCTGGAAAAGTTTCTCGTGCCCCCATGGCACTTTACACGATGACCTAATTTGAATATTTTAAAACTGTCGACCAATACAAAGTTTGACCTAGTTAATTTTCGGTTAAGGCGATTAATGGTTAAAATGACTTTTTACGATGTTAAGTCTCTGTCAACTCGGTCTTGGTTCAACAAATCTTAAAATGTACTTTCTAAGTAAAGTTTTTGTGTCTGGTTTTAGCAGATGGCGAAACGCAAAGTTTTCCCCACATCGATGCGGTTGCTCTTAAAACGCTATACCAACTCGACTCTTCAAACTTCTGTACTTTCTTTTGTTTCTGACTTTATGGTTCCCAAAAGACATGCTTCAGATAACCGGTATATGTTTATGTCTGCGTTAACTAGATACCTACCACCTAGGCTCGCACTTGACCACTATCTCACCTGATGGTAAGCGATGATGTGCTCGACGATTTAGCACGATTGCCTAGAAGTAACATAATCACTCATGACTTAAAAACCCCGAGGTTATAGCTATCGGGCAACACAGACCTGGCAGGGAATTCCACTCCTTAGCAGAAAAGTATTTCCATTAGAAAGTATTTCCAAAACGTTTAGTGCCAGGGGTGGGATGTCCACCATGTACCGATGGCGCATCGCCGTACGTGTTGTAGTCCGATGATGAAACTAGTAAGGAATTGTCTCCATCACCACGTCACGACGTCGTCAACGTGGGACGCAGTGGTGTCACGGCGCGCAATTTTGCGTAACTTGCTAGTTTACGTTACCGTGTCGTAAAAATGGAAGTCGTGATACTGCAACGTTATACGTTGTCGTGCCTTGTATCATGCCGGTACATTTTACAGCATTTCTAACAGAACGAAGCAACGTTTAGTTTAGTTTCTTGTAGTTTCAGACACTTACAGAATTTCTGACATATTTAATACACAACTAATCGCTAAGACATTTAAATATCAAATGTATCTAATACACTTTTCGTGAACTATCGTAAACGTAACGACATTTCCTTAACCTAAATGAATACACCTTTGGGTTAAAATGTTACCTGTGAATATTTGTCTGACATAGACAAATGTATTACAGGTTTAACATTATAAAATTTTCCTGCTATCTAATATTAAGGAAGTGACGCGTTAACAAACAACATTACGTAATTATGGTGACTACTGTATGTATGATCAATATGTCACATCGGAGATTACGTTTGATTGTTCTTCATAATAAAGATTGTTTTCCTTAACAATAACATAATTATATGTGTCAGCTTTTACTTAAAAGACTAAAATCTTGTGTGGGTATTTTGGCGGGGATGGCGATGTAAATAAAAATGCTTAGAAAGGGTTTACTCACCCAGTGTATTCTCATATCAAATACACAGTCACACAGAACACGGTTTATGGAAAATAATTTATAGAACATGGTTTATAGAACATGGTTTATAGAACACAGTTTATAGAATACAGTTTATAAAGCACTTACCCTAATACTTATTAATGTAGCCTCGATCAAAAATATACTGCCTTTGATGGCAAGAGCTACAATATTTATACTCTCGAAATGGGCGGGAAACGAGAAGTGAAATAATCAATAGATTATGCGAAATACAATATTACTATAGATAAGATGAATACTGAAATGACATCTGATCTGACAGACATAGCTGACATGATAGAAAAAAACATTTTTACATAAAAATACAACCGACTTCCAAAAAAAACACTACAAATTTAAAAATAACTTCAATTTCGGAAGTCGGTGTTCCTGTTTTTGTTTCTTCGTTTTTAGACACCAACTTCATGCCAGAATAGATTACCAGAATACATCTGCGTACCCGTTTAGTGCATACTGGCGTGATGGTATGTTCTGAAATGATGTAAACAACCTAGGGGACTTTAAGTCAAGAGTGAATAGGTTACTTCTAGGCAAGCGTGCTCCATCATCGACCACATCATCGCTTACCATCAGGTGAGATGGTGGTCAAGCGCGAGCCTATATAAGATAAAAAAAAACTTTTATCATACGTGCGATTGCAGCAATCCCGAAAGATTTACCGTCATTTATTGAAGAGTTCTGTTGTATCTCCAAAGTTCTTCATCAGAGTTTTACCTGAGGCCATTTTGGATTAAACTTCTTGTGAACAAATAAAGAGTTTAGTAAATCCGTTAAAACAATATATATCACGGAGTTATGCCCGAACATATATAAAAAATATATAACCATCTGAATTGACAACCTCCAACCTCTTCTCAACCTCTTTGGAACGTCGGTTAAAAACTATGCTTCATCAATGGATTTTTTTTTCTTTCTGATCCTTTCGCGTTGACAGAGATGCATGAAAGTAGAAAACATGATGCGTCCACAAATAAATGCTTTTTCTTCCCAAACGTCCCGCATTGTATTTCAGAAGACGTCTGTTCCAACCACATGAAATTCGATAAATACAAAATAATATAAAAGGCTTGTGCCAGCGCGTACTCGTAAATAATATTGAAAACAGAGAGAGCAACATTGTTTATTTTCTTTTTAGGGAAAATAAAGGGAAATGACATTCGGCACAGTATGGTACGATGATACAATCAGACAAATAGATATTGATCTTTTTCCGTATTTTGGAACCTACATAAACATGAGTTGGCCTATTAGGTTTGTTAGTTTTTTTTTATCACGCTTTTATTAACTTGGTATGTATGTATACTACACTACTCTTAATTTAAATTAATTGAAATTTTTTTTCTACTTTTTAGTTTGGTTTTCTATTAAAGTGGGTTTATAACTATTTTAAACTATTATTTATGTTTAGTATGGATGACGAATCACGGCCAAGTGATATCATTCTAAATCCAATATGGCAGACTCTCAAAGATGGGAGGCCCATTATTTTTTATCCACCTCCATGATTTGGGTATCAAAAAAAAGGATTTGCTGTGAGAAATACGAACATCCTTGGTTCTTCTTAAAATTTATAACTAATTGGTTATTTTACAGATTTCTTCTCTCAAGACGATGATAAGTTTTGAAATACTTTGGACTCAGTAGCTGATGGCCACGGTTATTGCTGCGACAGTGGCGTTCATCTGGACCACTTAACTGCATGTGTGAGCACTTGGATGCCCAAGTGTCAATATATAGCATAGCATGAGCGGCATATTCATTGGGTATCAGACGGGTCTAAAAACTAGTAGAGCTCTTATATTTTGTATGCTCAAAAGAACTATGGTAATTTGTGCTTTACCGCACTAGGCACCATAAAAAAGCTTAGTTGCGAAAAAAAAAAGGAGGGATGAGAACTAGAGAATTATGATAATGAGGTAATTCATAACTATCAACGTCATTTGCACAAAAAACGCCTCAGTGCAAAAAGTTAGAGATAGGAAAACACCGTACTTTTCTAGTGTGAATTTAGTTAATGTAAGCGATGAAAAATCAACATTAGCAAAACCAAACATGGCTGACCTAGCTAAAAAACCAGCCAAGCGCGATCCGGACTCGTGCACAAAGGGTTCCGTACCATTATCGCAAAAAACGGCAAAAAAAACACGTTTGTTGTATGGGAGCCCCAATTAAATTATATTTATTTAATTCTATTTTTAGTATTTGTTGTTATAGCGGCAACAGAAATACATCATTTGTGAAAATTTCAACTGCTTAGCTATCAGGGTTCATGAGATATAGCCTGGTGACAGACACACAGACAGACAGACGGACTGCGGAGACTTTGTAATAGGGTCCCATTTTTACCCTTTGGGTACGAAACCCGAAACATCAACATATCTCTTATTTTTACCCGACTGCCGAAGAAGGTTAATGTGTTTATCAGTCTTTGTATGTATTGTAGCGTGATCGCTACAAGACGCTTTGCTTTAGCCTTTTTTTTAATTTGTCAAAACAGGCTGGTTATAATTTTTCAAATTTTCTTATTTCGTTTGTCAAGAAAACAGAAGACGATTTTTTTTTAAAACGGTCACTAAGAATTTTGATAAAAAATGTTTTGGCTCTGTTATCCACTACTAAATTTATTATTGGTATTTTTTTTAAAGTAACTGTTTAATAGTTTGTTTTAAATTGCCAGCGACAATATGACCATAGCTATGTCCATTCTTGTACGGAAATGGCAGGAAACCATTCCTTGTCGTTAGGCCAAGGGTACGTGATATTCGGGTCCACGGGCGCGCCGGAGCTTGCGGACCGCATGTTTCTGTAATTGAGCTCTGTCAGAGACACCAACTATCGTTTCGCTACCAGGACATGCCTCATAGTTGCCGTTCGACAGATTGAAGAATAGGGCAGTCCAGCCAAAACAATGATGACAAGCTTATCATAAATATAACCATGTCGCTGACAAGTGTTTATGCATCATGAATCAAAACTGGTATGTAATGACTATTCTTACTAATTGTTCTTTTGAATGTCGATTTCTTCTGGTATTTCAGACCCTTTTGGTTCCATAATTTTGATGGTCAATTTCCTTGTCTGTAGATATCAGTTGAGCCGACTTTCGGCTCTTTACCCCGGGACAGAACGAATGACCTCAGGAGTACCTGCAGTCTTCGGGGTTCCGAACATCTTTCAACGGGTTCCGTACATATTTTATTAAAAACATCGTGAATGGTTGAAGAGGTTCTACGGAAGACGGTTTGGTTCATCCAATAACAATTGTCTGCTTTCATATTTCTTTGAATTTTTTGTTTATATTTATGTAGCTTACATTTTAAGTTAGCGTACTTAAAAACTTTTATTACCTTACTTGTGTCATGTTACGGTATCGTACTTTAATTGTATGCTTAAGCCATCATTGGACTGGTTGCAACTGTGTCTGAAAATTAGGCACGTGTTTTCCGCTTTATTCTTTTATGCCTTGCCATAATTTCACTCTTATGTTTATTTTACCTAATACTAAAAATAATTTAAACGATATTGACTATTGCGTCATTCCTTTTTTTAAAATAGTATGTTTTGCTTTTTCACTATTTTCATGTTTTCGGTGTTTGTGTATTTAATTCAAAATTATACGTTATCGTTGCGTTAAAAAAGTTTTATTTATTTTTATTTAATAACGCTACAGTATGTATGTTTGTTCCGATGTGGCGTTCTAGGGACTAAACGCGTTGGCCGATTTTGATGATTCTTACATCAATCTAAATTAAAATTAGAAAAATGGCGGCTTTGAAGCGTGATATTGTGGGTGCCCAATTTTTTTTTTTCTGTCAAATCCATCGTGTGGGGTATCAAAATAAAGTGGTTTTAGAGATGATTTCAAAAACATATTACACTTATATGTTTAAATGTACCTTATTCTAAAAAAATATGTAAACTAAAAAATTAATCATTAAAGAAATCAAAAAACCCGACTGCTTAAGAAGGAAACTAAAAAGACGTAAACAAGAGAAAATCATGCTGTGCAGTCGGAGGATACTTCTACGGTTTTGGTCAGCCAGCTCGCGAATAATTTTTTTTTTTTTTTTTTTTTATCTTTTTAGTTCGCTTCTTAAGCAGTCGGGCTTTTTAATTTTTTGAATGAATTTTAAGTTATTATTTTTTTTCGTTTTAATTTAATTACGAATTCACGATTCCTATTTTCATTTTATAATTTGTATTGTAATTTTGCTTACTTTATAAAAAAAGTGTTAAAAAAATTTTGACTTATGATTTTATTTATGTTAGTGCTGTAAACATTTGTAATTGACATAGCCACTAAAATAAAACCCCAGAAAATGTAATAGGTATCCATGTTTGTGTATAATGAACTAGCTTCTGCCAGCGGCTTCGCCTTCGTGATTGTCGAAAATGATCCCAAGGGAACATATTCCCGGGATAAAAAGTATCCTATATGCAATTCCAGCCTACAATCTATCTTTGTGCCAAATTTTATCCAGACCCGTCCAGCCGTTTGAACGTGATGAAGTAACAAACATACAAACACATTCACAGACTTTCGCCTTTATAATATTAATTAAAAAAAAATATATATATTATTAAAAAAAAAATTTTAAGTGTGATGTAATTACTGTAATCCGTCGTCCACACACGGCATGGTCAACCTAAATAGTACATTGTGATACAAGGGTGGGAAGTAGGTTATTGCAAACGAGCTGTTATTAACAAGCCCGAGCCGAAGGCGAGTGTTTTTAATGACACGAGTTTGCAATAACCTACACACCCGAGTATCACACGAGGTTTTTCAATACAGTTGTGAGAAACAGTAAAAACAAATCAAAGAATTAGATTTGTTTATTCACAAAAATAAAATTTTCAATATGGCGCGTTTTTGCAACTGGACATATTTTTTTACAAAGTAAACAGCCTATACAGCCTATTCGATTTTTGACAAACGTTAATGTGAAAATAATTAACTTAAAACTGTTAATTAAACATATTAAACAACTTTAAAAAAAAATGAGAATTCAATGCGGAATACGTACGGAATCATTAATTTTTTTGTATGTTTGAAAACTCCTTGCTACTAAACTTTTTTAAATTGACTTATGGTGCGTTTTTGCAACTGGACTTATTTTTTTACAACGATATCAGCCTATACAGCTACATTCGAGTTTTGACAAATGTTGATGAGAAAATAATGAAATTAAAACTGGTAATTAAATATATTAAACAACCATTTATAAGACTTTTGAGAATTCAATGCTAAAACGTACGGAATCATTCATTTTTCTTCTTAGAAAATCTATCCCATTTTATTCTATGTTTGAAAACTCCTTGCTCCTAAACTTTTTTAAATTGACTTATAAATTTAAAACTAAACTGCAAACATAATGATCGAGCTCGTAAACAAAAGTCACGACCGCGTAACAGAAAGATGCCTATGCGTAAGATTTAACTTTCGAAACATAATTATAGCCTCTGAAAGTACGCCATGTTTAACAACTGTATTGAAAAACCTTTTATCTACACTCACAACGTAAAGTTCCAATTATGAATTCAAAAAATATTGCATAAACACGTACTTTATATTCGTGGATAGGTAAAATAAAAAAAAAACCATTATAGTTCAACATTTTCCTTCGATTTTCAAACAACTGCATCATAAAATAACTTTTTTTCTATTATGATACAGGACAAATCCAAGAAGTTAATCACTAAGGAGATTCCATCAATTATTTAATTTTTTTGAAATGCCATTCTTATACCTAATAAAAAAAAATTAATTCCAATTTTAACTTGTCTGTAACAATGCCCGCTTTAGGCATATTACGCACTGCCATTTTTTTTATACCTGTTCATGGAGCTCAAAATATTCGCGCGAATTATATTCGCGCTGCGATGCGGTGGATTCTGTTGCAAAACACGGATTTCATGCGGTATTATTGCCGTACGATTTTTTTACCGCAATTTAATGCGGTGATGTGCTGGGATTTGGCGCCATTCATACGTTTTGCAGGTTTCGTCGTACTGAATTTCATGACTTTTAAAAATTCTTGCTTAAAATGTCTGATATTAGTGAATGTGAAGAACAATTGACGCCGCCAAATATATGCGGCGAAGGAAATTACTCATAATCTCTTACCAGCAAAGTCGAGATTATTATATGATGCATTTATCACGACTTTATGGCATGGAAAATACAAAAATAAGATTAAGTAGGTTCAATCCCAAAATGTATGAGTGTAGATAAAGTAGTGTATGAAACTGCACATAACTAGGTATTAAAACATTCGTGTGAAGACTATTAAAAACCTCGCCTACGGCTCGGTTTTTAAACTCACACTCATGTTTTAATACCCCTCATTATGCAACAGTATCATAAACTACTATTAAAATATTCATAACTGTATTATTTATCTATAATGAATCGCATCAAAAACCTACTAAGGTATTATTTTATCCTACTAATACTACAAATGTAACTCTGGATGTTTGTTTGATTTATCATGCGTCAACGTCTGAACGTTTGATTTTGATGAAACTTTGCACACAGGTAGAATATGACCTACATCCTAATTGTGTAAGTTCAAAGAACAGAGCACGGTACGCTTTCCTTGTATTCATTGCTTCATATGTTCAAAAATCCGTCTACACGACAGCGTTAAACACGCAATGAATAAAATTGAGTTATCAAAATGAAAGGGAAGGAGCGTGCTACGTGGTGTCAAAACAGATACGCAACTAGGGTGCTGCTTATTTTTTTATCTCAGTAGTACGTTCCCGTGGAATAATTTCGACATAAACGCGGGCGACGCCGCGAGCTAGTTTAACATAAAACCGAACAAGCTATTCGTTTATTTCAAAATCACTTTAAATATAGTCATTGTCTGAGCAAAGATCGGTAAAACCGTGATGAATATAAAGGTGAGGTAAATTACATCCGAATTAAGTTATACTCTTCAAAGGACAAGCCTTTCTTAATTTCTTTCTTTATTATACAGTTGTATAGTTACTATATCTACTACTAAAGGTACCAAAACATCAGCATGAGATATGAGCATTCCTATTGGCCTAGCGGCACTGGTGGCGCATGAATTACGGTAGTGAATGTGCCCAGATTTTAGAATAAAATCTTTGTCAAATCGAATATTGGTCTTTTGAAAAAAATAAAACTTACAAAATGTTCGTTATCAAATTGTCTATCTATTAGTGTTAGTATAAAAAATAATTAATGAACACTTTACGAGGAGATGCATGCTATCAATAATTATTTCACATTTTTATGGTTTTGTTGGAAGGAGATAAGTGCCACATATACCTCTTTAAAAAAAAAAGTGTACTACAATTTTAGAATCAACATTATGTAGAAATTTTATGTATTTTTATTAATTGATATTTCTTTTTAAATAAAGAGTAGATAGCTCTTAAAAACTGCACAAAATTCGACTAGCGCGGCGTTTTGCTCGGGGAGGCGCCTTAATGCGCTTAGCGTTTGAATTTCTTGAGCTTTAGGGTCAGCTCACACCGAGAACAGACGATAATTAAAAAAGACCAATTGTTTAGACGCCGCGGGGTGTTTTCTTATATATCCTTTTTGGACTTTATTTATAAAAATCTCAACTACAAAGTCTCTCTGCTACAAAGTTTAGATATTGTTATAAATAAGGGCGAAAATATACACGCTTGTAACTTTTATAACACATAAAAGTGTGCAAGTACTCGTAGATTGCATACCATTATGACATGCACCAATCAGGTTAATCATCGCATGATGAAGCTGATTAATGAATGTCTTTATTATCACTTAAAACACCGAACTAAAACATGCATAAACCAGGGTCGATAATTTTTGAAAAGGACAAAAAATATAGTAGGATGAAACCCATTGGAAAAGGAAGAGAATATAACAAAAATAAAAGGAAAAATAATTTACGGGCGATCTGAGGTCGAGAAGTGCAAGGGGGTGAGTTTTTCTTCTTCTTTGTCCAACCCTCTTCCCAGTTCAGCTGGGGTCGGATCTCCTTGTACATCTGCGCCAGGAGCTCTGTTCTGGGTTAACTGAGTGCTCAGGTTCTCCATCAGACCTCCTTCTTAATATTTGACCACCAGGTGGCGGGCGGTCGTCCCCTTCCTCGCGGTCGATCGGGGAAATTTAGGGACTTTTTGATAGGGTTGTGATCTCCACGTCTCAGGATGTGGCCGTACAACGCAATCTGCTTCCTTTGACCTTCTCGCTAATCGGTGCTACTTTGAATGAACTCCTGACATACTCGTTTTGCACTTTGTCTAGACGGGTTACTCCTTCTAGACAGGTTACTCCTTATAAGGATCCGGTTTATTACCTATAACTTCGCCATTTAACTTTTTCCATAGGACTTGTAGTTTTGCCGGCAATCGAGATAAACCCTTTTCTACCCTTAAAAACTCACCCCCTTGCACTTCCCGACCTCAGATAGCCCGTAAATTATTTTTCCTTTAATTTTTGTTATATTCTCCTCCTTTTCCAATGGGTTTCATCCTACTATTATTTTTGTCACTTTTTACCATTTTCAAAGGCTTCGGTACTGGTCTATTACTTGTACACTTTATGCAAGTTATAGACACGCCTTAGGGTTATGGTGTTGTATCGTAAGTAAAGTTCCAAATTGTATCGCTATCTTAAATAATGAGCGCAGCATAGCGTCTTTGTGTGACCTGCCCCTTACGTTGTATGAAAGGCTGGGTAAAAGGTTGAACTTATGTCACTTATATATGTATTACAATTTATTATAGGTACGAGTAGAATGTCGAGCCAATGGTTCATGGTTAAAGTAAACGAAGGCTAACCACTGGACGTGAGTTACTTTTGGTATTTTCGGCTGGATTACAAAACTACAATATTGCACAGTGCACATACTACATGTTCGGTAGGTATAGGACTTCATCACAACTCAATTATGGTTTGTACATGATAATTTACTGGGCAAAAAAGGTACTGATGCCTGGTTATACCTATTTTTAAATTCATATTACGTTACTGAACTAACAGTTGTGTTTGTTAAGAAACCGAAACATGATAATTCGATTTTCGATTGTTTTCACTAAAATTATATTCTATTCGTTTTACCATGCCTGTAGCGGTCATTGACCCACTTACATAAAGAAATAATGCCGTCCTAAATCGACATCTAAGGTGAATCCATTTTTAACCCCCGATGGAAAACAGGTGTTATATAAGTTGTGTATATTTGTGTATCTGTCTGTGGCATCATAGCTCCTAAGCAGATGAACCGTTTTTTTTTTGTTTGAATGGTGACTTTATCGAGATTGAACTATGTTTAAAGAAAATCGGTTAAGCCGTTCAAAAGCTATAGGCGTTTTACTGTTTGAATCGGGCGGTTTTCGCAAGATATCGTGTCATAATTACATGTGCAATAGATTGTCGATCGAAGCGAGCCTACTACTAGATAAATTATGTAGCATGAAATAAAATTGTGTCGGGGGTTTTTAAATTTTGTTGTTAAGTAATGAAAAACGATACACAGTTTATTTACCGGGTTTCTACGATTAGGCAAAATACGTTACTGCTTGGGATTTTTGAATGCGTTGCGAAAATCATCATAAAAAAGGAGGATATTAAAGAAAGAAAGAAAGAAAAAGTATTTATTTGTGACCCGCACAGGAGACACGAGAAATCAGCTTAAAATTAAACAAAATAACGCATGCTCTACTCCGATTTTCGATTCTAATTAAGATAATTGAGAAAATCAATTTAGAGGCAGTACAGGAGAGCTTTCACATTGTCCTATCCAACACTTTATCTAATGACGTGGCCTAACGTTCCCCAATTAATTCCATTAAAGGCCCAATTGCATTATCTGTTCATTATCCCCTGAAAACAGATTAAACAACTTTGGCGTTCCTTTTAATACAGATTAATATATGAAATGCTGTCCTAAACTTTGTTGTTAACTACCCACATTTTGAACTAACTTCTATTATGTAATTTGTGTAAACTCTGACTTTAATGGACGTAAATGTTAATTTACACTTTACTGCTCTGTGGTTATTTAAAACAGCAGTGTTGTAAGCTTTTACGAGTGTTAACTGCAGTAAAATTAGTGTTTATTTACTGGTTATGTGGCGGTTTACTTGTTAAATAAAATGTTTTCATTTGACGGGATTCCGTTTTTTTTATATTGATTTATTTCGACGAGACATTCTCTGTCAGTCAACCAAGGGCGGTGAAGACATAACATGATGTATTGGTGATTCCGTAATCGATCAGTCATAACTCATCATTGCCTTCCTACCCTTGTCCCATGTTACTTGGGGTCTGTCACTGGCGCCACTTTCAAACTTCCTCTAATATACTCATCCCTCACCTTTTCCATTCTCGTCACTCCACACATCCATCTCAACATTCTCATATCTGCTACATGCAATCTCTTTTCATCCATCTTTTCCATAGCCCAACATTCTGATCCATACAGTACGGCAGGTTTTATCACGGACTTATAAATTTTCCCCTTTAATTTGAGGGGTATTTATTTATTTAAAACTTCATGCACAAAGGTACAATGGCGGACTGGTAGAGAATGCCTTAGGCATTCTCAAATTCTCACAAAGGCTTTGTGGGTCGCAAATTGTTCCAGTGACCTGTCACCATTTCATCCATCCTGAGTTGATCCGGTGCGTTACGTCTCAGTCTACCTTGCCATCCCCTTGGACATGCAACTGGAAGTCGGAGCAGATAAGTATGGGTGTTCCAGCGAGAGCTAAAGGCACGGATGTGGAGAGACCGACAAAATCGCAGAACAAGTATTGTGTTTTAGTTTTGCTCAATTTCAAGCCGTGCCATCACACCTCCAATCTGCTCTGGACCTCTCGGCAACCAGCACAATGTCATCGGCAAACAGCATACACCAGGGTGCCTCTCCCTGTATGTCCAACGTCAGAGAGTCAATTATCAACAGGAAGAGGTAAGGACTGAGGGCCGACCCTTGGTGCAAACTGAGTGCCACACTGAAGCCGGATCTGGGTACTGCATCGACTGTACATCGCTTGGATCATCTGTACATCCTTCCCAGGCACAACATTCTTCTTAAGGGCCCACCACAAAACCTCACGAGGCACCCGGTTGTATGCCTGCTCAAGGTCAATAAACATCAACCAACCAACCAATTATATCAAAGAAATCGTCGGGTCAAACATAGGTATACTAATATTCAGTGTAGTACTGATTCACGTTGGCAGATTTACAAAACATTATCTCTGTTTACATTTGAAGCCTTCTATTTACTTTTCTCGGGCAGTGACATCGCCATTCACGCCATTTAAATAAAAATAGGCGGAATTAAATGAAGTGGAAACTCAGTTCGCTGAGGCGTCCTATCAATTTGTCCGGTCTTGTGTACCATTGCAATCTGTAATTTAGTTGCTTCATAACACTTAGTTTTCTCAAGGAATACTAATAGGTATTGTTTTTATACGTTGCCTGTAAAAGCAATCACAGCGTCCAGGCAATCGTTATTGCGTCGTTTCGTTTTATAGTAGGATTCATTCTCATTAGCCAAGTTTTTAAATTGAATCTTATCTTTATTTCTCTGGTCTTAAAAAAAACAATTAATAATGCTTAGCTCACCTACTCTTTCCATGACTAAAGGCTGACCCGAATGTTCTAATTGTCATATCACGATATATTCATCGATCCTTACTGTTCTCGACATCATCATCATCATTTCAGCCGGAAGACGTCCACTGCTGGACATAGGCCTCCCCCACGCGTCACCACATTGACCGATCCCGTGCGCCTCGCATCCAGCGCCTTCCTGCAACCTTAACCAGGTCATCGGTCCACCTAGTGGGAGGCCTTCCAACGTATCGTCTTCCGGTTCGCGGTCGCCATTCCAGAACTTTTCGGCCCCATCGACCAACCAGCCACTTAAGTTTGGCAATTCTTCGGGCTATGTCGGGAACTTTGGTTCTCCTGCGGATATCATCATTTCTGACGTGATCACGCAAGGAAATGCCGAGCATATCCCTCTCCATTGCCCTTTGGGTGACTTTCTGCTTTCTGATAAGGCCCATTGTGAGCGACCACGTCTCGGTCCCATAGGTGATCACTGGCAACACACACTGGTCATAGACTTTTGTCTTGAGACACTGTTCTCGACATATTCTATTAAAATTTACGAATGGGCAATGTAAAAAAACATATTTTTTCATAGGACTATCACACTAGCCGCGTTTAAAAAAATTACTTATATTTTTTTTTATAAACTTTCGATTACGATAGGTACCCCTGTTCAAATCGAAAAACCTATCTGCATACGATTTGGTGTCTACCTAGTATCTACTTATCCTCGTATTCCTATTGTGAATTGTGGTGTTGAATGTCGATCGCACCAACAATATGGCAAGTTCGGCCATAGCGTGTTTTCAAACATGTGTGCCCAATGTATCACGAGCTTCAAACAATAAAGGAAAACATCGCCACATCGTGAGGAAACCCAAACGTATTCCTCACGAAAAAACTATTATGTTTTGCCAAGAACTATTAGCAAATACAATGTAGGTAAACATTTTAACAATAAATTGTTACGTCCATGTCTCTCAAAATACAAAAAAGACACAATATGTCTAAATCAATTTCAGCTGTGCCTGAATCTATTTAGGATATTAGCTATTACTAGATCCTACAGTAATATTTTAAAAGCTTTGATTCAATAGGACCCGTTTTGTAATTACTTAGTAAAAAAGTCAGATTAGTCCCACGTGGTAAAAAAGTGAATCGAAAGAAAGAAAGAAAAAGAATTTATTCCGGGTGAAACGACGGTCCAAATAGTATGTTTAGTACCTTGTATGGAGATTCAAGGTCTATAAAATGTTCTTGTAAGCCTTTCACCAATATCTTCAAACCTCATCTAACTAGATAAAATCAAACAAATCGATATCAATCACTTCAACACTTGACCTCAATCCGTGACCACCTCTTGACGTTAGGCTCGATAGGTAAACATAACCTTTGACATGATAATATTTTTTTTATTTATATTTGTTTAACGATAGCAGTGGTGTCTCATCCCATACAAAGAAACCGTGCCGACATTCTATACTGAATATTCTGATTATTTTTTGTACATCGATCGCGTTCGGTACCGTTCCGTTCCACGCATATAGATGGTGATCTATCTATCGCCGTGGAACGGAACTGAACGCGAACGATTTACAAAAAAATATCGGTATGATCAGGTGAAAAACGCTAGTTACGTCGGCACGGTTTCATTGTATGGGATGAGGCATCTGTATGCTAGTATTATATTATCTGTGACGATAGGCTCGCGTAAACACTATGACTAGATGGTGGCAGCGCGAGACTATTTAAAAAAAAAAAAAAAAAAAACTCGCCTGTTTGTAAACGATGATGTGGTCAACGGTGAAGCAAACTTTAGAACTTCAACTTTTAACCTAGAGTCTTTCTTATCTTTTAATGTATTTAGGAGATAAAAAAATATCTAAATAGGTAGATACATACAAGTAAATAAACGTAATAATAAATTGAGGCACAAAAAGTATTTAGGCATATTACCTAATATCTGATATCACCATCGATTGACCTCATTAATTATATTTCACTAAAGGGTATTTAACAGCCATAAAAAACTTGAGTACCTAATAACTGTCACTACTTACGTCATTAACTAACTTAATTACTTAATTAATACTTTCGGGTAATAACTAGAGAAACGCCCAGTCTATTGAAAACATTTAGGAATAATTAATAAAACAAATTATGACTTTATTAACTGAAACTATGCCCAATGATGAGACAACACGGCAAACGACCTTCAAAAAAGTTTCCAAATACTTACATACTTATCAATTTTTTTACAAATTAATTATTCCTTTATTAAATTAATTTAATATTGAAGTAAGACTTTCAATTTAAATAAAAAAGGTACCTAACTAACATATTATTTAGTCATAAATTATGCTAACGTAAATTACATAATTATTTCGCCACGCTATTATAAAGTAACTTCACAACTTTACAATTGAATTTAGGGCACCTAGCTATGAAAACCCTCGTCAGCAAACTTCCCTGAATATAAATTAGACTTTGCATTTTGTGCCTTCTCAGGAACAGAGCAAAAGGTCACAATTCTGCAGGGGCCAAGTACTTTGCTTCTTCTTCTTCGTCGCATCAATGATACCACAATTAGATACGTTTTGACCAGAATTAAGCCACAGCAACAGCGTTTTCATTTGCCTCACAAAGGTCCTTCAGGGTGCAGGTGTTGTTGCACAGAGAGCGAGAGGGAGGTGAGGCATTGTTAGGGACGTAGCTCCACCATCGCACTGCGGGTCATTGGAGTACCCCCATCTAAGTTATGCCTGCAGCGACCCACTTGGCTTCGGATTCGGTTTAAAAATTTCCAGGTGGGCCATGGAAGTTGGTGGCCTGCAGGGAGCTATTCTGCAGGCTCAACATAGTCAGTCGGAGGAGGATGTTTGAGAAGCCACAGTCTGTTCTTTGCCTCACTAGAACTGGTGTTATTAATTGATTTTGTTAATATCAGAGAGATTTACCACAGTGCGTTTGAAACGAACAAACATTTATTTATTCACTTTCACTAATAATATAATACCAGCTTATTATTGTCTCACTTTAGAGCATAGGCCTCTTCTCATACAGAAAAGGCACGAGCAGTAGTCATAACGCTTGCTCAAAGCGGTTTGGCGATTTCAAACTTATATAAACTATAAGTCGAGATATCCTCACGACGCGCGACGTTTTCCTTCACTTTACCAGCGATGCCTAAGATAAACTTAGAAAGTACATATGAATTGAAAAAGTCATATTCGTAAGTACTTGCCCGGATTTGAAATCACGAAAGAGAGGCGAGGTTTAGCCACTGGGCCTCCACAAAATTTTGTTCGCACTACTACCACTAAAGGTGGCGACTAACAATGAATATTCGCTCGATGTGAGCTTGTTACAAGTCAAATGTCAGTAGAGCGAGCCGAACAGCTCGATGACTAGCGCCCAGCACACGAGCACGCTCCACGCAGCTGTCGGTTTTCTGGCGAAGCCCCTTGATTCTTGAATGTTACATTACAAATCAGCCTCTAGCGCGAGCACTACCGGAAACAAACGCGTTTCGCACTCGTTGCTCTGTTTGTGTCGAGGTTTTGTGCGTTTGGTAAAAAGCAGTGGAGTCATGAAAAAACACTTTTGTTTGTTGATAAATACCGCAGTTATCCCCAACTATGGGACCCTATACATCAAGAACATTTTAAGAAACTTAAGAAAAGCGACGCACGAGTCGAAATAGCTAATAAAATAAACGAAAATGTAGAAGAACGCTTAAGAAAAATGACTACCCTGCTTGCTTCTCTGCGCAGAGCTAGACTTCTAATGCTGGGAACCTATTTGAAAGTCACGTCGCTCCCGTAAGAGAGCGAGGTGAGCGGTCACGGAACTCTGTTGCCTGCCCGCGGATGCAGCATCCTAGGCTCGCAACAGCTTGGGTGGAGCACCGCCGTGTCCTCGTGGAGTCGATCAGCGGTGGCGACCTCTCGCGTCCGGCCCTGGTTCAGGCCATGCTACGGAGCGAGAGGGCATGGGAAGCTGTCTCCTCCTTCTGCGAAGCAGTAATGCTCGCGAAGGAGGAGGCGGAACGCGTGAGGGAGACGCAACGGAGACGCCCTCACGCCCCTAACCACCGCAGGAGACGCCCTGGGCGTCGGGAGTCGCAAGCCGATTCCCGGCCACCGTAGGCGCGGGCTTGCGGACGGCGAGTAATGGGTAGCTCGCTGTCCGATAAGGACCAAGCCCGAGTCGACGGCGCGTAGTGTTCCACGCGCGCCTCAAAGATATGTCAGCAAAAAATTGACGGGGTCTGACAGGGCCGATGCCTGTCTGGGTCGCGGATAAATTTGAAAAAGAGTTACCGCGGCCCTGACTCAAGCAACTGAAGGAACACGGGTGGGTTTTAGTCAGTAAAAGTCTGACACGCACTTCCGCTTCACCCAGAGCGGGAGAAGTCATTGGATGATTTCCCACCCAAAAAAAAAAAAAAAAAAAAAAGGCTCGCAACAGCGAACCCGTTGCTGGGTGGTCCTCTGGACCAGTCATGTTGCGAGCTTGAGTCTAAACCCACGCTCGCTAATGCTGAGGATGGAGCACAGTCAACCATATATTCTTTACGAAAATTCAGGTATCATGAGCATTTGCTCACAGCAAACAAAATCTCGATAAGAATATTCGCATCGAGAAAATGCTCATGTCAGTCGCCACCTTAATGTGTAACCAGTAGTAAACAATACAAAGTAGATAAATATCGTGAAACGTTGTAACTCGTAATACAAAAAAAGACTCATTAACATGAATTATTAAGCTGTAATCATGCAGCTTTACACAGTATACTCAATTCCCCGTATGTTGCTGTACGGTGAACTTTTTCCATCATCAACTCGAGTCACTTGGGCCCCATTGTCAGACCTTCATCACATGTTACCTCACAAATTAACGTCTGGAGTGAGTTACAATGCTTTGCTAAAATAACAACGCCATTCACTCGACTCGTTCACCTTAAAATACTTTTACTAAAAACTTGCGAAATGCAACATGCTTTCAATTAATTAAAATGACGCCTCAGGCGATCACCGGTTAAGTCAAGTTTATATTTCTTCATGCTTTACTTGTGGCTTGTGGCCAGATAAAGATTTGAGTTACCTTTATAGTAAAAATATATGTCAAAGAAAAATATTGCAGCAAAAACGCCTCATTCCTGTTAAATGGATAAATAATGATGACGCTAATAGAATTATAATCTCATAATCGTTATCCACTTTTCTCCACCTCTACCAGGCAAGAATTTAGAATGAATTGCGTCCATGCTCCCATTTCTCAAGGCCTTTCTTAAATTTATATAGCGATAACACAATAACACGGATTCCTTTCATGTAGCGTTATTGTGATCCGTTATTTGTATGATCGTAAAAGTCTTAAAAGAATCTGTTTACTTTCAATAAGAAGTACATTGGGATGAGTCACTGTAAACGACGAAAGGTGCCTAGTTGCTCAGTCGCCACTGTTTAGCGAATAAAGATTACGATGCAAATATATAGCCCCAAACTTACTTTGCAAGTCACTGGAGCGTATAACTTCGTTCGCTCAACTCACTTAGGTACCTATTCATTTTTACACTGTACTGACTTAGGTTGGCACAGAAATATCGATAAAATCTAAAGTTGATTCGCCGCCACTAGCGAGCGGATAAGTGTTCCAGTGCATTGTCAGCCTTTGAAGATCAATTCAATCAAGTCAACTATATAAGAGTACAAAAAGATACCTGAAAAGCTCCATGTAATATTTTAAATCGAATGTGTCGCTACATTGTCGTTCCATTGAAATATTTCAAAGAGACGCGTGTTTTGAATTTCAGTACAAAATATCGTAAATCGTTTTTGTGAAAATGTTATAAAATGAAAGAGCGTAAAGCAATAAATTGAATTGACAGCTATTGTACATTTAATAGAGCAGTTCTGAGGGATGGAAGTGCGACCGGGAAGTATAAAGTGTTTGCGCTGGCCCTTTAGATAAATTGGTTTTTTCGCACCCGAAAACATTGGAACCATACTGTTTTATCAAAATCTTTCGAATGTGATTGCGCTTGGGGGAACAAATAGGCAAATAGCACAGTGCTTCCCAGAAGCCGGCAGTCAAATTATGACGAAAGATATAAACTTTTCATAAATTTCAAAACATTCCTAGGCACTTTGTTATCAGATTTCTAGAATACCAACTCACTGTGAACCTACATTATTAATATCCTCTATAACCCATTATATGGCCCAATAAAGAGCGTCTGAAAGCCAAGATCTCGTTGGGTAATATGTAAATGTAAAAACATTCATAAATCCTTCTCCGAACTCTTTATTTCGGACAGCGCCAAACGTAAACCGACACGTGACGCGATAAACTTTTACTACTACATTTTTATTACCAAAGCCGATGACTTATGTAAGTGCCTAAGTACCCACATGACTACGTACGAATATACTCGTTTACTCCGAGGTTGCCAAATATCCGGCCACACAGGGAAACAAATGAAAATCGAACACTCTATTACCTACCTACAGAGTATAGATAGGGACCTATATATTTCCCTGTTTATACCTGTTTGTCTCTCCAAGAGGCAATTCCTGCCTCCAAAACTTTTCCAACCTAGACATTACACTTGAAATACTCTAATGCGTGTTCAATCGACCTCTAGCCTAACCCATTTCAACTACCCTTTGCCGTTTGCATGTTCTGTGTACCTCCATTACTCCAAAGTTCCGACCCCAGCCAAAATGTCGATCACTTGTTTACTAAATCAAACATCTAAATGGTAACCAATTTGTCACTTAATCCATCGATTTCGTACACAGATCGTGAGCGTCCGTACAATATTTGATATCTAATACCTTCTGGTTATCAAATAACCCGAGGCGCGGCTCTAAGGATTAGTACAAACTTGTGCGAGTAATATAATCAGCCAGATAAAGCATAGTTTTAGAGACTAACATTGTACCACAGTGTGAACAATGAACAAATGGGTTTAAACTTTATGTTGAAACGGTTTTTGATTTTACAAAAGCTTTTGAAATATGCGTGGATGCCCATTGTTTGACTATCACACAAAAACAAATAATCGGATGACTGATTGTGATCTGCAATCCCTGTTTCAGCTTTTAACTGGGTTTTCATTTCTGTACACGTATATTCATTGCAACTAAAAACAATAACACAGAAACAAATTAAGCATAGAACGAAAAACGGACGTATTCCACATTGTGCACGCGTTTTAACGGCACCTGAGTAAATGGCACCTGAGGTATTCCACATACGGCACCCTATCGATATTTTTTGCAGGTGCCTTAAATGGAATAATTTATTATTTAAAATTTTATTCCACATTTGGCACCTACGGATCAGTTCACTGTACGTTTATTTTTTTAGCAAGTCAAAATTAAAAATCCGATTATAATCAGTAGTTTTAGAAAATTCCACTTATGGCACCTGCGAAAAATATCGATAGGTGCCATTAAAGCGAGTGCCCAATGTGGAAAACGTCCGTTTTTCGTTCTATGCTTAATTTGCTTCTGTCGCGCAAAAACGCAACGTCTTTATCTGTCTGTTCACTAGCTAGGTTTTAGTAAAATAAATATCACCCCCATGAGCAGAACCGGAGGCACAGCTAGTCTATTGTACGACAGAAATGATTACCTACATAAAGTCTATATCCGTAAGGGTGTCCACAGAAAGTTTCTTGGTTATAATTACATAAGTTTGTTCGAACATTTATATTAGAAAAGCGGCATTCTGTGGATGATGTTAGAAATGATTTCATTTCATTAATTAATGAGTTATAAATTGCGTGAAACTGTGCTGGTTTTTACGGCTGTAACTCTTAATTAAAGTCTCAACTCCCATCGTTTCCAAGCTTTTAGTTCGTGAAAATATAACGCCTTCGTAATGAACTAATTATATTAAAGTGAAATTATTACACGGTTTTACTTGATTCAGTGAGTTATATAGCAACTTAAAATATAAATTCTATTTTCATTTTAAGAAAGACAGACAGAAAGAAAGAAAAACATTTATTGCCAACTGTAACACAACATGAACAAACACAAATTAGCTCTGAGGCACAATATTATTTCAGTATGGCAAAAGGAGCGGGCTTAGCATATGCTGAGCAGTGTAAAGCATGGCTATCAACAAATCTTTGGCTAGATAATCTGGCTTGTTATTGTTTACCTATATCCAACTCATTTGTTCGATTCGAGGTTGCCGGACTATTCTCGCACTCTAGAAAACCCATAACATTAAGCCTGGTAATTTAAGCCCATAACTCTGCCAGCCATCCCCAGACAAACCCTTGAGAAAACCGTAAACTATAACAAACAAAAATGTTTACAAAATACGCTATGAAATATTCTGTATTTTTGTAAACACCAAATTCGCCTAAACTTCATCCTAAACAATGACTCGGTACTCGCTCTATATTGATAAACCATTGGCATTTGACTGTTGGACATGCCAACCCAAAAACATCATCATCTGTCTAGCCTTTTCACAACTATATTGGGGTCGGCTTCCAGTCCTACCGGGTTCAGCTAAGTACCAGTGTTTTACATGGAGTGAATGCCTATCTGACCTCCACAACCCAGTAACTGGGTAACACGGTACCTCTTGGCAAGACTGGTGTCAGATCTCAAGCTTCTGACTACCCGTAACGACTGTCAAAGATCTTCAAATGACAGCCAGGACCAACGCTTAACGTGCTTTCCGAGGCACGGAGGAAACTCGGTATATTGAAATGGTCACCCATCCACTGACCGACCTCGTCAAGCGTTGCTTAACCTTGATGATCGACCCGTGCGGCTGTTATTATTTAGCCACGAGCTCCTCCGACTCTTCTCGCACTCTAAAAAACTCGTTGCCGGACTCTTCTCGCACTCTAAAAAACCCATAACATTAAGCCCATAACTCTGCCAGCCATCTCTAGACAAACACATGAGAAAACCGTAAACTATAACAAACAAAAATGTTTACAAAATACGCTATGAAATATTCTGTATTTTTGTAAACACCAAATTCACCTAAACTTCATCCTAAACAATGACTCGATACTTGCTCTATATTGATGAACCTTTGGCATTTCACTGTTGGACATGCCAACCCAAAAACATCATCATCTGTCTAGCCTTTTCCCAACTATATTGGGGTCGGCTTCCAGTCCTACCGGGTTCAGCTCAGTACCAGTGTTTTACATGGAGTGACTGCCTATCTGACCTCCACAACCCAGTAACTGGGTAACACAGTACCCCTTGGCAAGACTGGTGTAGATTTCAAGCTTCTGACTACCCGTAACGACTGTCAAAGATCTTCAAATGACAGCTGGGACCAAAGGCTTAACGTGCTTTCCGAGGCACGGAGGAAACTCGGTATGTTGAAATGGTCACCCATCCATGGACCGACCTGTTATTATTTAGCCACGAGCTCTTCCCGAACCAAAAAACATGTTAAAAGAAAATATATCTTTAGTTATAAGACCGCCCATTGTTACACCCAATTGGGTGACCTTTCAAGTTCCTAATTGTATTTGTCATAATAATAATACCAGCCTATCACTGTGCCACTGCAGGGTAAAGGCCAGGCCTCTTCTCATACAGAGAAGACACTAGCATTAATCACTACACATGCTCAAGGTGGGTTGGCGATTTTCAACTACAAATATACAAGTCTCCTCACGATGTTTTCTTTCACCGATGTCAGCGAAGATAAACTTAGAAAGTATTTGTTAGGGTGGGCAATAAAAAGTCCCGCTAATATGAATTAACCTATCATCACATCGTTTGATGGATCACCTTTTCTTGTTAGATAATATTGTAAAACCGGCCAAGTGCGAGTCGTACTTACGCACGAAGGGTTCCGTACCATTATCGCAAAAAACGGCAAAATAATCACGTTTGTTGTATGGCAGCCCCACTTAAATATTTATTTTATTCTGTTTTTAGTATTTGTTGTTATAACGGCAACATAAATACATCATCTGAGAAAATTTCAATTGCCTAGCTATCACAGTTCATGAGATACAGCCTGGTGACAGACTGACAGACAGACAGACCAGACAGACAGATAGACCAGACAGACAGACAGACCAGACAGAAAGACGGACCAGACGGACAGACGGACCAGTCGGAAAGACAGACCAGACAGACAGACAGACCAGACAGACGGATCGCGGAGATCGCGTTTTTACCCTTTGGGTAAGGAACCCTAAAAAACACCCATAAAGTTATGAGATAAATTGATATATTGGGCATTCTTTGCCGATGTTTTCAATATCATTTTGCAAGGAAAATTAGTTCTACATGGTGATGGATAGCTTTATTAGTATTAGTCATTTGTTTTACAAACAATATTGGATTTCCAAACAAGGTTCATTGCCTAAATATTGGAAATCATGAGAGAATTTGAAAGTATGATGAGTGTATAAGGATAAATAAGGGCCCTTTGATATTTGGAGTATCAAGTTTTTGGTGAAAATTCAAAATTAAATGGGCTTTATTTCCGAAAATCTCTGAACTGCCTAGCAACTGATTAGCAGATTCCTAATTCAAATTCTGTGTTGAAAATTTGAATTTAGAATCTGTTAATAATTTGCTAAATAGTACTTACTGTTTTTGAAATAAGAGTAAAGAAGATTATGTTTTAAAGCGATGGTTCAACATTATGTTTGCTATATTAGCTGAAGCGGAAACAAGTTATAAAACGTGCGTTGTACATCATGAATGAAAGTGTAGGTAGGCACTGTTGATAAATGTATTCAAATTACACGCGTAATTTATTACTTTCAAGATAAGGCAATCTTTACGTCAGCACCTAACGAATACGCTAATTACCGTAAAATTTTCAGCAACTTAATGAATTTCTTCTTCCTCTTGAACTATAGGAAATTAATACTGGAAATATCTCCATAATTAATTACTCTAAGAATATTTCTATACTCACCAGAATTTAAAACTTACAAGCTAAAAACACATAAAACTCACTAGTTCACATTCATCACATAAATTAAAAAGATCAAATCCTCGATCTATTTATTTACTTAAACAATTAAACCACTAAACGATTAAAATAGTTTTATTTTACACGGATTAGTAACTTCACTGGGGAACTTTAGTAAATTCAGTTAGGGTCACATTAGAAGAAAAAAAACATTCGTACTTTTATAAGTGCTACGAAAGTCCGGGATGTGCTACGGCGTAGCTCGTAGCAAAGTGAGCGCGCGTGGGGTCTGACGGGCATGCGAAACGCGACTGACTTGCAGCTACGACTCACTGAGCGACGCTTGCCTGAAAACACCTCTATAGCACTCTATAGTCTATGTGACAGGCGTCTGTAAACACGACCGCAGCATAGCGTGTCGACTTATCACAACAATCACTGATAACTATCACATATGACTGCATAATAGCGGTTCCTTTTGTTGCTACGAGCTGCGGTTCGAACTCTTATTTTATCTGTTAATGCTACTAAGGCGTCCCATACAGCTACAATATTATTGCACAATATTGACGATTGCCGAATACAATTAAACGTCTAGGGGTAGTATTAAAAGGTTGCACAATGATTTAACACAAGTCAAATGAAGCTTAAATTTTATTGCGCCATATTTTTACATTGCAGCGTGAAGGGTTAATATAGCGCAATATTTACAGACTTTAAAAAGGAGGTTATCATTAGTACTCTGTTTGGAGTGTTTGAGATGCGATCAGTCACGTTAATTTCCGTCTTATCAGATTTATTGGCTGAAATTATTGACCGTTTGGGTTTAAGAGAGTATTCAAAATTATTGCGCACTAATATTACAATTGTATGGGACGCCTAATAGTAGTAGGTACCTACAATATAGTGTATGTAAATGACAACAAACAACAACGTCAAGTTAGAGCGTAAATTGGTTGAGTGCTTGTGCAGTGTTGTGTTTTGATGAGGTACCTATTAAAGATCAAGAACCTAGCAAGTACAATGTGTTTGTAATAAGTTAGAATTAGTTTACTGAATAAACAAGCTGTTGAAGAAACTAATGAATCGTTAGTAGTGAATAGATTGCTTCTAGGCAAGCATGCTTCACCGTCGACCACATCACCGCTTACCATTGCTGGCTTAGGTGAGATAGTGGTCAAACGCGAACCTATCAATAATAAAAATAAGAAGCGGCCACGCGCAGTAATAGGGTTCCGTAGTAGCACAATAATGCGGACTAAGAAGAGCGCTTTTTGTTGTTACATGAACATTGAAACGGTTTCAGCGACACTCATACGCTCACAAACGGGCCGACATAGGACGATGGTAACTAAAGAAGGCGTTATAAAATCCAACTTCACAAGTGAAGTTAGAATAGTACATTATATTAATTGCGGTAAGTTGAAAATTACAGCCGATGCGATCAACATCGGAAGCAGAGGCTGTAATTATCAAAGCGCACGTATGTCATACGACGTTTTATAACATATTTGCGAGGAAATAAATAAAACTCGGACTTTCTTAAACGAATAAATCTTTAATCACTTGTTAAAGCAGTTAGAAATTTGTAAAATTGATTATTACGTTGCCAATTGGCATTTTTAATGTTGACGAATTATTATTATTAGTTACAATTTCACCAGTCTCTCTCTCACACTCTCTTGAGTGAAAGTAGGAGAAACGAGACCACAAAGTTCTGCAGTCGGAGGCGGCGACGGAGGTGGCTGCGGCGGCGGTGACGATGGTGGAATGTACGCGTGTGTGCTGTGCTCGTAGATGCCTCTCACCAGGTGGACCGATGACCTAGTGAAGGTTGCAGGGATCCGCTGGTTGCGAGACGCACGGGACCGGTCAATGTGGCGACGCTTGGGGGAGGCCTATGTCCAGCAGTGGACGTCTTTTGGCTGATATGATGATGATGATCCAAATTTAAGAAAGTGGCAATTTGTTTCGGCATTGCTCCAAATTTATTTATGCCAATGGGTTGGCTAGTGCATTTTCCATTTTGGTAATTTTGAAAAAATCTGTTAAACATCGCTATTGTTGAACGAAGCGCTTCGTATTTCTTCACTATGTCGTGAAAAGGCCCCTGTATTATGAACGATCTTGGAATTTTATTTTTTGTGTTTTTGACCTGGACAAGAAGAACCTGCCCATTGTTCTCGACATCATTAGTTGTGATGTTTGCCAACTCTTGACGTCTACTTGCACCATTTATGCCGAATATTAATACAACCTGAAAAGAGATAAAAACAACGTAAAAAATACTATATTTTAAGGAAAAACGAAAGTGAAAGAAGTTAATAACAATAATTTTGTTTCAACTGACCTTTGTTGCCAAATATCGGCAATCCGGAGCTTCTTTTAGAAACTTCTTAACATTGTCAACTGAAAATACTTTCGACTTTTTACTCACATGGCCACTTGAGCGTCTTTTTAGAAATGCCAGCAAGTTGGAGTATGACTTAATATCAATACCATGTTTTGTTTTCACAGTGTTTTTTATCATTGAATAGTAGCTCCACAGTGAGCTTGACTTATATTTTTGAGAAAGTTCCATACAATAGGCTAAAAACACACTATCTGAAAATGAATTTGCATATTTGCTTGTTTTCCATAAAATGAAATTTTGATACGCTTGTAAGTATCTATCGGTCGATTTTTCGGGCAAGAGGTTTAGAGTAGCCTTTTTCGCTGCCTCTGAGACTTCTGGCGGTGTCCAATTAATAAATTCATCATTACTTGAAGACATTTTCAAATAAAAACAATACAGCGAAAAGAAAAAGCGCGCAGCATAGTTTTTACTTGTACACAAATTAGCGATGCGCGCGCATCAGCGCTTTTTTTTTAAGGCAATGGCACAAAAACAGCCAGTATTACTAATAAGGTAAATTATTTTTTTTTGTGTTTTTTTACAGATAAATGGTTGTAATTTATGATCAAAATTAATTAAATCAAAGAATTAAATGTTTATTTACTATATTTTATCTCCCAAAGTTAATTTTATTCATAAATGGTTGACCACTTTTCTGACATAAAAACTCTTTGCTAAGATTTAAAAAAGTACCGTTCGTTTAAGACGGAGCATCTTGATAAACCGTGCGTTTTACATTACAATAACGCACAAGTACGTAATGTGATACATTACGATATTGAAATTGGTGAAATAAGATACCCTTTACGAGCAAATGTGTTATAATAGTTATTTACGCTACAAGTGCGGACGGTAGGTGATTTCCGATGAGTGGATAAATCGACACGAGTCGGAAATCATCTTACGTACGTGTATCATACAGCATTTTACTATGCATTGTGCGAGGAAATAAAAAAAATATCTGAACTAAGCAAGAAATTAATAAAATGGCGGGCTTATTCAAGCGCGCTCAGCATAGCCACTGATTAACTAATAGTTCCTCGGGCATATCTACTGCGCACGTGCAAATAGCTGTCACGTCGTAACGCAAAAGGCACGAGCAAAATATTAATTTTCCCAAACATATTTAATGAGCATTTAAAATTAATTTATTGATCAAAATCTAAATCAAGATTAATTAAAAATTAATGAAGTATTAGTTTTATTTTAGAAAGCTTGAAAAGTTAGGATTGAGAGGAATCACTTTGGATTGGCTTCGTAGTTACTTGAGTAGGAGACGGCAATGTGTCAGAGTGGAGGATATAGTCGAAGAACAGGAAATTAGTTTTGGAGTGCCGCAGGGCAGCATACTTGGTCCTACACTTTTTACAATATATATGAATGATATACTAGAACTTACCATCCCAGACGCTGACCTAATTTGTTACGCAGACGATACGGTGATATTATTCCACGGAACCGATTAGGAGGACGTGTATAAGAAAACAGAATCAGGAGTGATCACAATCGCGAATTTGCAAAACAAGAACTTGCTTACACTGAATATCAAAAAGACAAAGTACATAGCTTTTAGAAAAACACTAGCTACAAAAGTACAATCATGGAGTTTGAAAATCCACGAAGAAGGTTGTCATAACACATATAACATGTGCACCCAATGCTCCTGCAGTAATATTGGCAGAGTAGACGAAATAAGGTACTTAGGAGTTATCATCGACCAGCACACAAACCTCAAATTAAGGAACTTGTAAAACGCGTACGGAAGCATATCTATATTATGAGAATGATACGAGACTGTGCATCTGTAGAAGTAAAAAAACTTGTATATATAGCTTTGTGTCAATCGCTGATACAATATTGCATAGTAATTTGGGGAGGAGCTGCAAACTCTCATCGAATAACTCTCGCAATAGCACAACGCGCAGTCCTCAAAACCCTCTTACTCAAGCCATACCGTTTTCCTACACAAAGCTTATACTCAGAGGCTTCCTTGCTGAGTGTAAGAAAAATGTACATTCTGAATGTTACAACAAAGACCCACATACAACTTTCAGAAGGAGTGATCTGAGTACTTTACAGGCCAAACGCAAATTCAAGATTCCTGCTCCTGCAGCTAAATCCACCTACGCCCAAAGGCTTCCACTTTATCTGCATCCTCATGTTTATAAAGAGGCGATTAACAAGTGCGACTTCAGAAATCTTACTCAGAAACAAATAAAAAATACACTAACTTCCTGGCTGCTGAACCTTTCATATGACGAAGCTGAAAAAGTAATAAATGTTTTAAAATAAAGCTTAAACAGGTCAACCACCCGCTTACACCTCACTCTTAAACTCACATTCATACACATACTCAAAAGATCTCTCACACTCTCAAATCTTCACACTCACACTCACATTCACACATATGCTCACAAACAAATCTGCGCCTTTCACTCACTTTCATACTTAAACAAATATATTATCTAGCGTTTTAATTAAAGTTAGGTTATTATCACCTATTGGGAACTTCTTCTTTTACTTTTTATTTTTGCAACCTTGATGTCTTTGTGTAATTATTTTGTTTATTTTACTATGTGTAATTTAAGTTAACTTTTTTATGTTACCGTTTACAAAAATGTTTAATGGTAAACCCTCATCATTGGTACCCAAGATACAGGCTTGCCTAGTTTGGGGCCAATGCTAAAACTTTGTAAAACATTCCTTGATTAAATACATTTGATTTGATTTGATGATTTGATTTGACCTTTTATATGAATGATAATCTGTACTTAACTATTTTTTTAAACTTTTCTCAAATAATAAAACTCTATGCGGCGGGCTAACGTTGGAGTTACAAATTAAAAAATACAGGAAAGTAAAAAGTACTAGTAAAAAAAGTGACACTTTCCGCATAGTTTGGCTGCTTGGAAAACGCTCTTTTCGAGGACATGCAATGTAAAAAATATTATCTAAGTATTTGAGTAGAGGCAAGTGTTTGTAATAAAGATTGATAACCAGCGTCACGTAATAATTTGAATACTGCAGTATTGCCGTTACGGAGGTAGTCTACGTTAAAATCTCCCAAATTAGGTATGCAAGGGAAGTTAGGCGATAAAAATTACGTACGAAACCTACTGAGACACTGTTAGGGCATTTGCATGATATATACAAGGCTATTCTATTATCTAGACATTGTATACTTCGACAGATACTGCTTTACGATGTTCACCAGCAAAGTCACTCACTGTAAGATCGCGGTTTGAGTCGCGTAAAATGCGTCGCGGAATTTACACTGCATTTGGTTTCATACTAAAATTCCTGTGTGTGCCACACGGCGACGCAAAATGAGTTGTCTTCTGACTCACACACATTATTTCAACCGAATTGCGCTCGAGGTGAGAGAGCAAGCGTCAGCGTCCCGTACAAACGTAGAATAGCAACTGAAATTACGTCCGTCCGTCTGGTAGCCTAACCGAAAATAAATGCCGCGACTCATTTTACGCGACTCACAAACCCCCCGAAAACAAAAACAAAAAAAAGATATTTCATAGTGCCATAACCTCTTCTGAAGTTTCCATTGTGAAATCAAGGTGTTACCTCTCCCATCATATTTCGTCCAAGTATGACGCAGAAAGCTTTACGATACATGGCATGTTTGCAAAAATATCGCCTTGGTCAAGGTCGGAACGAACGCAAATCATTCAATACTATGGACATAGCCGACTCTGTTTACCATACAGTGTTTCGCCTTTGTTTTTGTATGGTACAGGTACGTAGGTAAGTACCTATAAGTCTTCCTACTTGTGATAGGTACTACAAAATATGAAGATATCATAATTTAGGTAAATTAGGAGAAGTTCTTGTTTAAATAACAACAGTCACCCGAGTCGATCTTCAAGGTTAGGGTTAAGTTCAAGGCTTGCCGAGGTTGGCCCGTAGGCCAACTTCTCCATGCCTTGGCAAGCACGTGAAGCTGTTAGTCCCGGCTGTCATTTTAAGTTCTTGTTGCCAATTGTTACGGGTAGTAAAATCTCAGATTATCTGCCATCAGTCTTGCAAAAGCACCGGCAGACTAGAACCAAATAGATGTCCTAGAACCAAAAATTCGAAGACATGATATCCACCAACCCGCACTGGGCCCGCGTGGTGGATAACGGCCCATTCCCTCTCACAGAGAGGAGGCCGATGACCCAGCAGTGGGAACAATAATAGGCTGATGATGTGTGTGTGTGATGTGAGTCTTGCAAAAGGAAATTGTGTCACCCAGATACTGGGTTGTGAAGGTCACACAGGTAGTTACTCCATGTAAAATACTGATACCAGATTCTTCCGGTTGGACAGGAAGCCGTCTTTACCTAGCATGTTGCCAACGTAGTTGGCAACATGCTAGGTAGATTGATTGAATATTTGAATATAATGAATATCTATACAAATAAATAAAATTGTAGAGTCTGTATGTAGTATAAAATTAATAACATTTTATTGAATGCCTGTGAAAGTATATGTGGTACTAATAATAAATACGTAATTTTTATGATTTCTGTCTGTCTGTTTATTACGGGTAATCTCCGAATCGACTGGACCGATTTTGACGGGACTTTCACTGGTAGATATGTGACCGGCGAGCACGGCCTTTGTGATAGGCTTGTGTCACGCATTTTATCACGTTTTTTTTTCCCAAACTGTGATAAAAATGTGTGACTCAGGGCTATCACAGTAGGCCTTGTCCACCAGTCGACGTTATAAGGAGGAACATAGGCTAAAAAAACACAGTTCCTGTGGCAATATTACGAGTTATACGCGAACGAAGTCTCGGAACACCTAGTTTGAATATAATTCAGTTAAACGATTGTTTTCATGCGAAAAACCTGTTTCATCAAAACATGTAAACAATGTACCTTATATAATGTTTAAAATATAGTAGGTAAATACTGACAATGAATACGAATAGTTTTCATTTTGATACGTGAATTAATCCTGATGTTTACACTTTATCAAACCGTGATTGCTAAATGTAATTGAAATTAAATCCTACCTCGTTTCGGAGAAAGTATTAATCAAAATTATGTTATTTATAGGCACGTTATAGTGAACGTAATAATATTAATACGGAGAACTTTTCGCCCCTTTACACCCACGTGGAAATGTATCCATCCACATCTAATACAAAATATATGAGGTTTAGTCACACATATCAAGTTTCCTCTTTAGTAGCTATTTCTTAGGACCCAACTTAGTTAAAAAGTCTTTACACATCACATAATGATGCCTATATCTTCTATCTGTTTATCTATTTATACATATGAAAGAAAATTTCTAACTCATCAACGCCCTTGGACCTCAAAAATAAAATTTTGAACAAAGGTTTTCACTAAGACACTTACAAGGATTAATAAAGGATATTTCGAAATTGAACTCCTATGGGGGCAGCAAAGGTGAAAAGGTTGCCCATAATCTGGATATACGTTCCCTGGGCATAGCTTCCGAGTACCAACTTTAAAGCGAGCGCTGCTGCGGGCAAAAGTTAGTACTAAAAAATATATATGGGTCGCTGTTTTGGTAGACTATGACCAAACTATGTCACTTAATATGACACTTGCCGTTTTATATTTATGAACAGAAATTGAAGGCACGTTCATAATATATTACAAGTTAACAAACCGAAACTTCTCGACCTAATTTTCGAAAGGATAGACTGCGGTGTACGTATAAATAAAAAAATAAAAATATTATTTAGAGACCAAAGATCCATAGTTTTGTTAGTATTACACATTACTAAATAAACTATGTTAGTAACACATGTAGACACGACATTTTATTTATATAGCTCAGACCAACAAATAAAGATAGACGGCGCGCCGCGAACATCAAAAGTGAAGCCACATTTTTATCTATGTGTGTTTGGAAGGGTTGCCATTTGTTATTTTTTTCCCTATAAAATGGGTAATAATATTATTGTGTGGGTAGGATAATATTGTTCAAATAAGATATTGTTGATTATGGTATTGTACCTCAATTGTTTATACGAACTTCTATTCCGAAAAAAATAAATTTTTTTGTTACATCGCAAAATTAATAAAAAAATAAAAACAATTAGAAAGTGGCTTTATACACTTATGATTTGGAGATCACCTTTTATGCAAGACTTGCTGGTGTTAGGAGACATCACTCTTCCGCTTAGCATTATCCATTAATTTGAAATTTAATGCAAAAAAAATAAAAATAGAAGTATAAATATATATGTTTTAAATAATAGAAAAAGCAAACTATAAGTGAACGAGCGTTATACAAAGAAAAAATGCGCGTATTTGTGTGATGTGTGGGAGTAAAGGTGAGAGTGCGCTAATGGGTGAGGGTGGTTTAGTGTGTATGAGTTAAAATTAGCATATTTAGTTCTACTATGGGGTATATGTTTAGGTGTAAGTTAGCCCTGTCTTTCACAGTATTAGAAATTCGATTATAGGTTATAAGGTTGCTAAGGCGTAATCATAACATCGCCATGGGCATGAGTCATTATGTAAATTGTTTTGAAATAATATAGGTACCTAATTTTATTTTAGTTCTAATATTAGTTTGTAAATAAAAATCTACATATGTAAATAAATGAAAATTATTATATTTTCAATCAAATTTATTATATTCAAAATAACTAGAAGTAAATATAACTCGAATTAAGAAATCATATTTATTTATTTTCATGTTTAATTGAATGGGAAAATTTTAAATCATATTATGGCAACTCTCGCACTTTATGTCACTGCTTTCGTTCGTTGAGATTTTTTGTTCCAAGTAACCTAAAATTCATAGTATATTTAATAAATAAACGATGTTATTTCAAGTACTTGCGAATGAAAAGTGATTCCGTGAGATTTTCTATGTGCTTTGCTATTGTTTTTACAAGTTTTCACTACACAGGAAGGCATAATTCTATTTTTTTAAATATATGTTAACTAGACGACGACTCGTGACGTACTAAGAGCGATGAGCATAGTTTTAGTGTAGGTGTGTGCGTGAGTGTGTATATTTACTTGGAGGAGCATAGTTTTGTGGCTTCACTTATGATGCGCCGTCTATCTTTTTTTGTTGGTCTGTGTTATATAGTTAATAAATACGACTATGTTTTATTGTTATGCTATGCTTTATTTATATTGTTAGTACGAACACTATAAATAAAATGTATCTGCTTTTGTTACAAACAACAACACAAACAATACACAATACTTACAAACAATGTTAGTAACAAACTTATTTATGGCTATAACAGAGCTACATGTTCTGATTTAGGTCCCATGCAAAGTTGGCAAGCAAACCATCAAGACACTGTACAACTTTTCCCGAACTGGATATCGAACCTAGTACCCTAACAATTCCCAGGCAGTTAAAAGTCGAATAAGATCAAAAATGTTATTCGTGTCAACGGGTTAGAAGGATTACTATATTGCCTTTTTACGATACGATCACAATTTATGGTTGGATCGTTGACTATAATCACCAGACTCGCCTAATAAAATAATACAACTCGATCATCATCAAACAGACTATTTGACCATATTATAATAATGTCTGTTTCACTCAGTAATTGGGTCGTGAAGGTCAGATGGCTGACGCTGAATTTTCGGGCGCACGGTTGGCGCAGTGGTTGAGCGATTGACTGCTGCGCTGCGTGTCGCGGTTTCGATTATCGCACGGAACAATTATTTGTATGATCTGCAAATTGTTGTTCCGGCTCTGGGTGTTTGTGTATGTGAGTTTATATGTTTGTAAACGCACCCACGATACAGGAGAAATTCCTAGTGTGGGGCAAAAAAATATTAAAAAAAAAAAAAAATATATATATATTTGTATAATCTGCGACTTCGGATAGATTGAACGACCATCATAACCTAGTTGGGTCGACAAGACGGATAATGATGCATTCTGCCAACAATCCTGTCCTGTCCTACTCTGTCCTTCTCATACTACTGATTTTGTTCATTCTTCCTTTCATATTTAGTCTATTCTTCTTTGGAAAGCGCTTCCTCTCGAAATTAGGATGGCCACCAGTCGGTATGCTTTCAAGCAGAAATTGCGGTTTTATTATCAGCGGGGGTCAATGCTCCTGCCATGTTGTCTCTCCACCACTCTTGGTTGACTGGTAGAGAATGCCTAAGGAATTAAGTCCGCCATTGTACTTTCGTGCAAATTAAGTTTATATGAATAAATAATATAAAATTTAGATCATTATCCGTATTTAGATTCTAAATAATAGTCTAATGTTCAGTTTTTGGAACGCAAAATTAATGTAAAGCGTGCGTTACTGTGATGTGATTGACTGTTCATGATACACTTGTTTTTGATTCATTTTGCGAGCAAATGAAACTAAATCAAATGTAACTAACAATTGCCATTGAAAGATTACTTCTTTATCGCTAGGATGTATTTGTTTTTTGCAATATATCACAGTAGTTTATGCACGCTCGATTTGATAAAAAAACTGGCAATAATTAAAATATTCCTATGTTATGTTTTTGGTTATCTACGAAAGATTTAATAATTCACCCCAAGTTTACAAAAACCGTTTTTTATGGATCCGTACCCAAAGGGTAAAAACGGGACCCTATTACTAAGACTCCGCGGTCCGTCTGTCTGTCTGTCACCAGGCTGTTTCTCATGAACCCGTGATAGCTAGACAGTTGAAATTTCCACAGACGATGTTTTACTGTTGCCGCTATAACAACAAATACTAAAAACAGAATTAAATAAAATATTTAAGTGCATACAACAAACGTGTTTGTTTACCGATTTTTGCGATAATGGTACGGAACCCTTCGTGCGCGAGTCTGAGTCGCACTTGGCCGGTTTTCTTCTCTCAGTCCTCATTTTTAATTCCCTTTACAAAACTTTAACAATGCATTAAGGTTTCCGAAAATGAATAAGCACTCAAAACAATCTCTGAATGTAAACTGGCACTCGTTAAAATAACGAACTGGAATTAAATATATATTGAAGCACAATTATTTGATAAAAACCGATTTCTAGACCTTCAAAGCATGTTCATTAACGACGGCATTAATTAACCTTTCAACGGACATAAGAATTTATTTGGATACGTACTTTACCCGCGGGGTTTCCTTTCGTAATCTTTAGAATTACGAAAAACGCAGTACTTTTTACTCTATTTATGGCAATTAAATGGAATGATGTTGAGAAGAGTAACGCTATATAATCTATTGAGACGACATTGGGAAAATTTTCCAATTAAAAAAATTGTGTTGCGCAATAACTGCAGAGTGATCAAAGGAATTTGTGTGAAGAAAATGACACTAATTAACTGCAGACTGTGCCCATTGCTTAACAAAATACAGCTCCGGTCCATTCCTAGATGATCAGCCGCAAATTTGACAGAATAACATGTCATAGTTTAGACAACAACAAGTTATAAGACCATTTATTTGTCCAAAACATAAATTGAAGAAATAAAAGAAAGAAAAAGTATTTTCAACACACTTGCTCATAAAGTGGCTCTAATTTCACCGCAATTAGGCACATGATGACACCTGTAATCAAACTGTGACTTTTTCATTGCTATTATTCACAAGTGAGTCATAGAGGTTTTTTTTGGTTGAGTTGCTTTGTTCTTAAAAAAGTTTCGATACAAAAAAGATCTTGCTCAATAGTACAAATAAATTAATGTACTTGCTTGCTCATTTCATGCAACTTCCTATTTAAATAGATAATTTCAACTTGTACGTGTTTAACAAATAAAACTTTCACTCAAATATAACTTTTGTTTACTCTGTAATAAAGAAAACTTGATATTCCCCATTTTGTACGTGGCTAAAACGCTCTCCGCAAAAAAAAAAAAAGAAACCTCATTCTTTCAGTCTATGGCCGATCGCCATTGTAAGATGCACGCGCATAGGAGAACTGATGAATTTTGCCCGCCATTGCGAAAAAAAATTGACGACTTGTTTTCACTGTTGAAATTACAGTTATTTTAGTATTCTTTTCTTCATAAGTGTGTTGAAAACGTCGTATGATACACGTATGTATTGGTGATTACTGTCCTCGGCTCTCTTACTCACCAACATTACACACCTATATATTATACTATCTTAGATATATTATACTTTCTTTCAATATTACTATAACAAACGGATAAACTGTTCGATCTAAACTCACTTCAGCAATATTGGAAGCTCTATTAATACTTGTCCTACATATTTATACAGCTTAGTCGTAAATTATTGTCCTATTAGTTTGCCGATTTGCAACACGAAAGCCATTACTAGTGTTCGGAATTTGAACTAATCTTCTTAGAGGGTCGGCATTAGCGGGCTATTCTAATCCCCCTGTTTGCAAATCTAGGGAGGTTTGAACTGCGATATCCGAATTTAGGAGAAAATGGACAAACCCTAAATGTCCAGCCTTTAATTTTACACTTTTTTAAGCACGCCTATGAAGTTCCTAAATTATTAACAGGCAACCATAAAAAATAAAATGCAATACTTCATGGACGCTTACAATAATAAAGCGACGAGCTCTTTCCGAACCCCGACATTCCGATTAATTAAAATTCACAAATTAATCGATTTTTGTATTTAAAAAGAAAATAGGAATCAAAACAGTTTATTTCAGATAGTATTATTCTAGACCTTAGAGATACTTTTGATAAAAAAGATTAATCTAGTCGCACATTCGCAAGCATCAGTAGGTCTCTAGAGAGAAGAATGTCAAAAACTCCATGGACACTCTTCACCATAAATAAGTATTTGGTTACATCATTCTTGTTGGAAAATTACATATATGTGAAAACGATGTAAAAAACGTGCACGTAAAAGCGTCTAGAGTAAAATAAACAACCTCAAAATACAATAATTAATTAAAAAACAGACCGACGCAACCAAGTTATGACCCATCCCAACTGATGGCGCCCGTACACGAACATGACGCATGGAGTGGCACCACTCAGCTCAACCATTATGAAGGGAATCGAATGATCCAATACATGTGCCACCATCAGAGAGACATTTGAGAGAGAAAGACGCACTCACTGCCAGGGCACACACAAGTCAACGAACGACATATGGGTATAGTAAAGGGTAGATTTTCAGTTGGTACATAGTACTCACACATGTGCTGTGCAATTAAACAATTATATAATACTAAAAGAAATTTAGTTTATACAATACAAATATATTCATACAGTCTTCAGCAGGCCCAACAATACTTCAGAATTTTTCTGCCCATCACTTGTTTTTGCGCCCTAGTGGCTGCGGAGCAGGACCAGCATAGATCCAAGCATTTTTCACAGCGATGTAATCCCCCAACTTACAATATAGCCTGCGTAGTATGCGTTTTATACTAGTTTTAAATTTTGTCTCATTCAGTTCTAGAATGTTGGGAGGTATTTTATTGTAACATTTTATACAGTACTCCATAAAGATGACGCTACTTTAGCCAGCCTGAAACCTAGTTGAATTAATAGGGCCCTATTTCTAGTAACATAATTATGTCATTCACCGTTTTTACTAAAAAGATGTAAATAATTTCTAACATACATGATTTTTTCATAAATATATTGACAAGGTACCGTCATGATGTTAATGTCCTTAAACTACCCTTAAGGGTACACTAGTCGACGGCACGAACTATTTTGTGCGCGGGGTTAAAATGCATCTTGTATCAACCGACAACACGTGCGGAAGAGGTAGATGCTGTGATGAGCAGTAGGAAGCTAATTCCCGTACGAATACACACTTTTGCAAATTTGTAGCGAAATGGATAATGATTTAGGACGAAACCGAACGCGCGGCATTTTATAAACAGACCTTTGGCAGTCTAGATATCATGAAAAAACGACTAAATCTATCTGTTCGAAATATAATTATTTGCATTGATGAACTACTAATCTATCCCTGTATGGAGGCCGTATTGCAATTTTCCGTCTTCTTATGGTATTTATTCGCGCCCAAAAATGGTTTAAAATTAGTGTCGAAATGTGGAACTTTTGACGCTCATAACTTTCAAATATTTTATTTTTTTACTTTTTCGCTTCCATACAGGCCTAGATAATGATGAAGCAAATTGATATCACTTTTTATTTTGAACGTACATTGTCAAACAGTGGAATAATCCCTAGACTACGTTTGTATGGAAGAATTTACGACTAGTGTAACCTTAAAAAATCGCACCGGTGAAGATTGTATATCGCTCTGATGGCTCTTTTTTGCAGAATTTAAATTTACTCACTGTCTGCAGCCCTTCCCCATAGTAAGATACCGTAAGACATATTATTCTATTAGGGAACTAAAATAGACCAGCCTCGCTTTATCTACGTCAGTAAATTGACGAATTTTTCTAACAGCATAAGCTGCCGAACTTAGCCGCCCTGCAAGTGATATTAAATGAGGACCCCATTTTAACCTTAAGTCTAGCGTGATCCCCAGGAAAACCGTTTTATCGACGAATTCTAGCTTCTCCCTGTTTAAAAGAAATATGCCTTGCCATTGAATGTCAAAAAAATTCAGAACTATCGTGTAGGAATATTTAATAATTTACTTTACCTGGACATGCAGAACAATAATTATACATATTTCTTTGACACAAACCATGACCTGTCTTTGGAAATGTTTTCACATGAAACAGGAAAAGTAAGCAAACTAGGAATAAGTAAGATTTTTGAGAATATTTACGATCGCTCGCTCATTAATATAAAAAATATCCTGTTGACACTGCTCATATTGACACGTCAGACAACTGATTTTTTTCGTCTATAATAGCTTAAAGATTCTTCATCAGAACATTGCTGGGCTATTCAATAAATCTGACATACTAACTGTTCACCTGCAAGAATTCTCCCAACAGAAAAGAGACATAGATATAATTTGTATCACACTTCTTAATGGCCGGACATGAGAAATTATTGAAAATAACGAACTACATGTTAGGAGCAATTTATTCAAGACCATCTCAGAAACGAAGAGGAGCATGTATTTTAGTTAAAAATTGTATTGAATACAGAGAGCTTTTGGATGTCTCTCGTCATTCCATACCTAATGTTATTGAATGTTGCGATATAGAACTTACGAACCAAAGTGCAATTATTGTTTGCATTTATAGGCCACCAAAGTTAAATAACTTGAATGTTTTTATGAAAAGTTAGAGATTATTTTGAAGAAGCTATGTACCAAATCTTATAAGAAAATAGTCATGTGTGGGGACTTCAATATCGATACGCTTAAAAGAAATAACTTGACACTAGACTTTGAATACTTTCTTTTGGTCTCAATCTTAAATTAGAACTACGACAGCCCACCAGGCTGGCCAGTAATACTTGTTTACATAATTTTGCATGCAACTCTAAATTAAAATGTAGAACCGAAGTATTGGACTTTGCATTGTCTGATCACACTGCTCAGCTATTAGAAGTTAAGGTTATTAAATCATAGAAAATAAATTCATGGCGCATTAAAAAACGCGAACTGACTGGTGAAAATATGGCTAGATTCAAAAATTATCATATTAGACATTTTAGTCTTTCTTTCTCTGAAATCTACCAAACCGAAAATGCTAATGAAGCATACGATTATTTTCTGGAGCATTTTCGCATGCTGTACGATCTTTGCTTTCCTTACAAATTAATAACAGTTAAGTCTAATAAGAATATTAAATGGGTTTCAAATGGTATCCGAGTGTGTAGTAGGAAAAAAAAGACAATTGCTATGGAAATACAGACGCGAACCATCAAATTTTAATAAAAATATCTTTAGAAATTACTAGCGCAGGTTTCCGTAAAGTTATTAAATTAACTACTACTACCATTACTAATCCAACAGACAATGCAAACGCCTTTAACAACTATTTCATTGACCAGTCACAAGATAACATGACGAAACCACCGGACACTAAGCACTTGACAAGTAACCCCAACTCCCTTTTTATGCATCCAGTAGTACCGCAAGATATTATGAGAGCGATAAAAGCATTAAAAAATAAAAGCAGCACTGGATATGATGGCATATCAACAAAGGTTGTAAAATTCGTATCAGGCGATATTGCCTTGCATTTGTGTCATATACTTAACTTATGTATCAGTACTGGAGTATTCCCGGATGGATTAAAAACAGTTATAGTGAAGCCACTTTAAAAAAAAAAACAATAAAGAATTTCTAGCAAATTATACACCAATTGCTTTAATACCCATTTTTTCCAAGGTTATAGAAAGAATAATTTATGACTCAGTTAATAACTTCTTATCCAAATATAAAATTTTAAGTGCGGTACAAAAGGGTTTCAGAAAAAATAAAGGAATAAGTACGGCCGTTTACGATTTGATAAATGTCATATTGCAGAATGTAGATAAAAAAATACCAGTTTGGGCAATTATTACGGACATGACGAGGGCATTTGATTGTGTTGATCACGAAATTTTTATAAAAAAGCTAGACATCATAGGCATTAGAGGAAATGTACTTAATCTCATAAAGTCATACCTTAGCAATCGTAAGCAACACACAGAAATATCTAGAATATGTCTAAAAACTAAGCCCGAAGAAAAATATTTATCTAAGGCTAGTATTATTAGGTATGGCGTACCACAGGGTAGTGTACTGGGCCCTTTATTATTTTTGCTGTATATAAATGATTTACCTTGCCACATTGAACATCCTATGGTCTTATTCGCTGACGATAGTACTGCCTTGATTAAATGCATTGACAAAAAACATATGAACATGACATAAATGACACTTTAATAAACATTATACGCTGGCTTGACCAAAATAATTTAATGGTTAATATACCAAATACGGACGTAATTCATTTTTATCAACGGATTCCACCAGAAATCTTACATTTACATTATAATGGACAAACAGTTGACCAAATACTAGTTGCTAAATTCCTTGGTATTAAGATCGATAGCCAATTAACTTGGAAGCCACAAGCAGAGGAAGTATGCAAAAAGAGGTGGCTGTTTTTGTTAAATCAAATATGCATCTATTTAATAAAGTGTCCGAAAATAGAAACCGGCCAATCAAGAAACAGTACAAAAATTTGCTTATTGTTAGTGTTTCCTGTACGCCTATTAAAGAAAAGTACTATATGTATGGGTCCGATAACATTTAATAAAATACCCGATGTAATAAAAAATGAGACATTTCTACTTTTAAAAAAGAAATTGACAGATCTATTCATTAATTAATGTTATTACTCAATTAGCGAATTTCTGACCGATAAGAATTTAAATTGATAACATGACATCTATGTTTTCCTGACTTGTACTTAATCATTTTATTTTTTATATTTTTTATTTGACTGTATTGACTGGAACTTGATGAATTTGTAATCCCATTTTATTAAAATTGACATTGTGTATTGTATTGCCTATTTCAAATTATTTACAGAATTTGATCTTGACATGGTAAATTTGAATTGAATGTTTTAATAATTTATATTAAATGAGTCTTTATTATTATAGCTAAAACTGTTTGCATGCCTTAATTAAGGTAGTGAGTATAAGGATCATTACGTTAAAACTTAACATCTTTAACTTGTACCTACTTTCTGTGCAAATAAAGAACTATTCTATTCTATTCTAAAAGTACTCAATCAATCAAGGCAAATTTTACGCACTTAGTATTTTTAGCATTTAAAACTAAATTATTAGCAGTAAACCAATTTTGAACCTGTCATAAGGCGTTATCAACGTTGCTCCTACGTCTATTTACCTAAAAAATCAAAGAAGTGTCATCAGCAAATAACACCATATTTAGTTTGTTTTTCTATAGTTGGGGTAATGATGGTGAATACTGGATAAAAAAATATACATTTATATCGTTAAATGGTTAACGAAATGTAACAATTCATTAAAGGCTGGACGGAATATAAGTATTTGGAATTCAGTATTTGTCAAACTCTACTTTCACCTGAAACTCTGTCAATCTTTGGCATTTCAGTAGGATTTGTCACACTCTTATTAACCCCAAACACTCAATTCAGAAACGGTCCTAAGTAAAATAATAATAAAATCATTAATTAAAAATCTTTTTTTAAAACACGCTTTTTTTCGTGTTCTTCTCGGCAAATACTTTCATTTTATACCATATCATGGCAGTGCACATAAAATAACTAGTCCGCCATCTTGGGCCGCCCGTCATATTGAATTTAAAATGACGTCACTTAGCTAACCGTGCATTGTCATCCAAACTAAACGTGTATGCAAAATTTCATCTTAATCAGTGGCGGATAACTGTTTCAAAATTCAGTTGCAATATTTGACCCAAACACACTTACATACATACATTGCAAGTTAAATAAAAGCTTGTAAAATAACCGCAAACTTCACTTCACCTACAATATGGTCGATTCAAACTCATGTATAGCCTAGCTTTCATCATCTTGTAGTGGCTGAAAGATTGATCATAGCTTTAAGTAGGTTTGATTCCTAGACGAAACAAATATTTGAGATGCCTCCTCCTCCTCGTATTTTTTGCCTGTTGGGAAATATAATGTTAATGCATATCTACAAGTACAACAGTAACACTAAAACTAATAAATTAATATTTCTCTGAAAAGGCTATTGAGTTATTACAGCTTTGTTTCTTGGTAAATTAATTTAGCCCTTGGAATTATTTTACTATTAATGCTGCCTTAAGTTATTATTTTTGAGGATAGATACTAGAAATAAGTAATTGAATACCTTTTAAAGAAAACTAATTTATATAACAAATATTTCTGAATAATTAATGTATATATTTTAAAAACACCTTGGTAAGAGTTTCGCAGAAACATAACTAGGTACCTGAAAACCTTAAACTTTGGTCCACAGAGCGATAGAGATACTAATGGCTGTGCCATTGCTCTTAAGCCCATCATTAAAAAGAAACTAATAATTTCAATTTATCTACCGTACCTAGCGATATCTAGGTAGGTAAGCACCTACTATTTTTCGATATCCTTAAACGTTTAATCTTACAAGAGGACTTTAAATTTGATTTTGAAGTGGGAAACGAACATCAATTAATTTACGCTAAATAATTCAATTTACTGGAAAAAATACCTGAATGTCTGTGTCAGATCAAAACTCGACAGACGAGTAGAGTCAAGGGACAAAATAAACAAAGAAGCCATGTTTGTCTGTTTATTTTCATCTGACGGTGTTTATTTGTTCTCACGTTCGCGACGTTTTCTTAACCAAGTAAAATACAGTGACTTTAGGAATAGGAAACAAGATAATCGAGTAAAATCCTGAAGATTTTCCTGGAATACAACAGAATACATTGGATACGAAACAACGTATTTTGCGTTTGAAATATAAAAATGCTTGAAATATTCATGAAATTAACAGAACATCGTAAAATATTTATGATTTCATATGATTTAATATCGGACGTACGTACGGGATGATTATAATGAAAATCCTTTTTCCAATATAAAATATGTAGGCTTATAACATAATATACAATATTTTCACGTTTTTCCGCAGGTCCATTGTCCGCGTTATAATTTGCGCGTCGTTTGTACCGTCATAAAATGTGAAAAAATATCGCGTTGAATGAGACTGAAATGAATTTCTGTCTGTTTAGAGAGATATGAATGTGCAAATTATCCTCAATTTTTTTTGGTGGTTTCGTTGAACTTGTGTTTGCAAGTGCGACTGCTGTGCCATGCTCACTCAGGTGAACTCAGGGTTGATTTCAGAATGATTCAAACATGGTTTTTTACAATAGAACATACCCAGTACCAGACCACTCAGGGTTAATGCCGTGTTTATGACGACGGGCTCGCCCACTAATACATGGAACTTATAAATGATGACATGTGGGTGTACGATACCGACATATCTGCTTTCGAGGAATAATAGGGGTGTAAGTAATTCACACCTCTGCCAACAAATTCGGCCAATACCTTTTCTATAGTCGTGATGTTATGAGTATCAACAACGTAATTGCGACGAAAACACTACGAGCCAAGTCAAGCTAAAGATGGAGAGGAAAGAATAGAACAGACTATTCTGCGAAAAACTGAGTACCTACTTAGTTACTTATATACGAATATTGCCAGCTATCGGATTCCTTCATTGAATGTATATGGAGGGCACGAATACGACGAAGTTTGAATTAGTTTGCGCTTAATCCCACATTCGCGTCTAATCTAGTCAGCAGTTACAGAAATTGATATTGGTTGTAACTTGCAAACTACATTATATATTTCAATCTCGTGTTTATTTTTAGGCTAAATTTGCTTATTGCTATGTAATTAATTAATGATAGGGGTAACCATTGAGGCTTTCACGTTCTGTTCTTGCACACAATTTGTTTGTCCGACAGGCCAGAATATTCGGTCATTCTGGTATATGCCAATCGCGATTAGTGCGGTAGTCCAGTCGATTCTACTGCTGAGCATCCAGGGTTTGATCCCCCATCCCCGGGATAGCAAATTTTCTTTTCAATTTCAGAGTTTGGATGTGTACTAGCTCGTCCCTTTAGACTTACATCTCCGACGAAATGTGGTTGCTATAGTCGTGATGTTATGGAAAGTACAATTTGGAAAATGAAAAGCAAAGGTGGGACTCAAAACAAGATACATAACTGTACGAGCCAGATGAAGCGAGTAATGAACTGAAATGTGAATTTGCTTACACGAACAACTTATAACAGGACACACATGGATGTTTCTGATGAATGGGGTAGGTTTGGTACCCTAATGAATGTAGTAACCAAATGGCAAGTACTGGTGTTGTGAGATATTTCCAAATGATAAGCCCAGCAGAAGAGAAAACAGTTAAAATAAAACAGAATTGGTAACCTAAATATATAGAATAGTTTTTGGAAACGATGCTCACCAAGTTGAGGAAAGTATGTACAGTCAAACTGTTTGATTCATGGCCCATTCAGCCGATAATCCGAAAACTTCAAAGTTTTTTAAAGCAGTAATTATGTTTTGAATGAATAAATTTGGATTAAGCTAATTCATTTAATCATTTGTTAACATAGGTACAAAAAATAGATGTTATTAAAATTACAAGCGCGCTATGTTATGCCAGAAGGCGTACAAATATTCATGGCTTACATTGATATTAAAATTGATATAATAATTAACGGATTGCAATAGATTCTTGAAAAATAGTACATTATGGTACAAGTGTGCAATGTTGGTGATTACCGCTGAGGCGCCATTGAGACCCGAGCCGTAGGTGAGGGTCTTAAGAGAGCCGAGGACGGTAATCATCAATACACACGTGTATCATACGACATTTTTCAACACACTTGTGAAGAAAATAATACTAAAAATAATTTTCAACAGTACAAACGAGTTGTGAATTTTTTTTCACAATGGCGGGCATAATTAATCAGTTTTCCTATGCGCGCGCATTTAACAATGGCGGTCGGCCATAGACTAAAAGAATGAGGTTTCCTTTTTTTTGGCTTTTCGTGGATAGTGTTTTAGCCACGTACAAAATAGGAAATTTAATTTTTTCTTAATTACAGAGCTAATAAAATTTATATTTGAGGGAAAGTTTTATTTATTAAGCACGTACAAGTTGAAATTATCTATTTAAATACGAAGTTGCATGAAATGAGCAAACAATAGGTACATTAATTTATTTGTACTATTGAGCACGATCTTTTTTGTATCGAAACTTTTTTAAGAACAAAGCACCTCAACCAATAAATTTAAAAAACAAATCTATAACTCACTCGTGAATAATAGCAATGAAAAAGTCACAGTTTGATAACAGGTATCATTATGTGTCTAACTGCGGTGAAATAAGAGCCACTTTATGAGCAAGTGTGTTGAAAAATAAATATAATAGCTATCGACCAACATTGTTTGCTTATATCAACATATACGAACTATTACCTACAATAGTACATTATGGTACAAGTGTGAAATGTTGGTGATTACCGCTGAGGCGCCATTGAGACCCGAGCCGTAGGTGAGGGTCTTAAGAGAGCCGAGGACGGTAATCATCAATACACACGTGTATCATACGACGTTTTTCAACACACTTGTGAAGAAAATAATACAAAAAAAACATTTTTAACAGAAAAAACGAGTTGTGAAAATTTTTCACAATGGCGGGCAAAATTAATCAGTTGTCCTATGCGCGCGCATCTAACAATGGCGATCGGCCATAGACTAAAAGAATGAGGTTTATTTTTTTTGGCTTTTCGTGGATAGTGTTTTAGCCACGTACAAAATAGGGAATTTCAATTTTTCTTAATTACATAGCAAATGAAATTTATATTTGAGTGAAAGTTTTATTTATTAAGCACGTACAAGTTGAAATTAACACGAAGTTGCATGAAATGAGCAAGCAATAGGTACATTAATTTATTTGTACTATTGAGCACGATCTTTTTTGTATCGAAACTTTTTTAAGAACAATGCAACTCAATCAATAAATGCAATGAAAAAGTCACAGTTTGATAATAGGTATCATTATGTGCCTAATTGCGGTGAAATTAGAGCCACTTTATGAGCAAGTGTGTTGAAATAGTTATTTATGCTACAAGTGCGGGAAGTATGTGATTTCCGATGAGTGTATTTTTATTCACGAGCGAGCGAAGCGAGTGAGTGGATAAATCGAGACGAGTCGGAAATCATCTTACGCACGTGTATCATACAACATTTTACTATGCATTGTGCGAGGAAATAAAAAAATATATCTGAACCAAGCAAGAAATTAATAAAATGGCGCTTATTCAAAGGCGCTCAGCATATCCACAGATTAACTAATAAAAGCTGTCACGTCGTAACGCAAAAAGGCACGAGCAAAATATTCATTCTGCCAAACATATTTAATGAATACTTATTTAAAATTAATTTATTGATCTAAATCTAAATCTAGAGTAATAAAAACGCCTTAAATGAAGTATTAGTTTTGTTTTACCTTTTATATGAATGATAATATGTACTTAACTAATTTTTTAAACTTTTCTCAAATAATAAAAACTCTATGCGGCGGGCTGACGTTGGAGTTAAAAATTAAAAAAGTACAGGAAAGTAAAAAGCACTAGTAAAAAAAAGTGACACTTTCCGCACAGTTTGGCTGCTTGGAAAACGCTCTTTTCGAGGACATGCATTGTAAAAGATATTTTTTAAATTAAACTACAAACGCCAAGTAATTAAACGTCAAGCAGATACTAAATGGTAAAACAAACTCTCTGAAATGATTGCATTTAATGGAAATGACAGCGAGATGGGTAAACTAATTGTCACTGTCTTATTTTAATCAATAACAAGTTTGTTGCTAAGGAAATATATACATATTTAGGCAAAATCTACATATTTGTATTAAACATTCTTATTTAAAAAATCTGTAGTAAAATATGCTCAGGATGGATTATGAATCAAGTTTGCCATACTTACCTAATATTTTATAGTTCTCTGTTGCGAATATTTTTATCATGAAATATTTCTGGTATTCGGATTTAGACCGTTATTTCATTGCACGCGATGAGTGTACAAATTGGGCTGAAAATGCAGAACGAATTCACATAGGTGCTCGCAAAACTAAGTCAAATCCTACCATAACTGCGAACAGGTCATCAGGATTCAGCATTCCTTTCTTTTATTAAACAATAATTTAGCCTTTTGTTGAGTCAAATGACATGGACCCTAAATCCGTTTTATTTTACTTTCATGACGAATAAATTTTAAATAAATGTGACGTGATGCAAATTCGTTTCGATTTATTTTCCGTCCGCAAAACACTTCGACGAGTATTATTGTCTCCGGTTGCAGGAAATGTTGCGTGATTGAGGGGAAAATGTCGGAGATTAAAGTGTGCTGCTTCGTTCGGGTTTTTGTACAGCCCTTGGTAGCATGAGTGCCCGTGTGTGGTACTATGAGGCAGGAAAATAACCGCCTTATAGCCTACAGCTGTTACTCTATTAAAAATTTGTTCTGAATTCGAATGAATCTAAATTCACCCTTTCAAGGTGCTTCCACAGTAGGCAACCTTTTACAGCATGCACTAGGCACATATAGCACAGTCTATAGATAGTATAGCAGAGAGAGCTCAAATAGGAAGAGTAACCTTACAGAGAATTCGGGACTTTTTCATAGTAAACTAATAAATGAAAATAGGGATGTTTCCTGGGTAGAAAATGATAATTATATTTAGCCCGTCAGAATATTGGACACGTATTTTTGCTTTACCAAATCAATAAAAGTTTACAAAGATAAAGTGCATCAAAGTTCAGGAGTGGACGCTTGTGACGTCATTATGTCAATATAACACGTATTTTTGCTTTACCAAATCAATAAAAGTTTACACAGATAAAGTGGATCAAAGTTCAGGAGTGGACGCTTGTGACGTCATTATGTCAGTATAAAGTGTATTAACGGCGTGACGTCACACGATATTTCAACGCATTATATCGTCGTCACATTATGTTTACGTGTAAAAGAAAAATACGTATCCAATATTTTTATTAATCTGTCTGACGAAAAAATAACTACAGTTAACATCTCTATTGCTGAAGCTGCTTCATGCGTTCACTTTGATCATGTACGTTTTTGACATCGCCATTTGCATCGTATAATGAAATACCTGTATGGTCAAGATTTTCATACACCGAATGCAGGCAGGAACCTGTGTGGCAGGAACTGTCAACGTAGCTTACCTCAGCTCATAATTGAGAGAGCTTAGTGATTAGGGTCAGCTTAGATGATGATAGTTTACATATACCTGCCTGTCTTTCTATAGGAACTGTTTATATAGGCTGATCAGTTGTTGTGAGTATGAGTGAGGAAGGTCAACACTTTGACAAGTTTGAGTGAACTTATGTGTTTATGTATGTAGCCTAATCTGCCATAAGTAGGTAGTAGTGGGAATATCCTAGGCAACCTACTGCTTTTCTTCGGCTGATCCTTCGTCGTGCGCGGACGCCGTGACGGATGTTTTGCGTCAGGGAATGGAGTACTACATTCTGTTCTCTGACGTAACTATGTCTCCGATCTTGACACGTCTATTTTACCTTTCATAGGAGACTGGAAAAGTGCCGAATGCTTGGACGCAACGCTAACGTGCAGCCCGTTCCCAAGAAGCTCGCCGCTCGAGCTGACTCGGCCAATTACAGAAACATCTCTGTGATACTAAATATTAAGCTCCTGGCATACCTAGAAGCGGACGACTACCTAAGTGACCGCCAATACAGCTTCCGCCGAAATCGGTCTACTGAGGATCTTCTATCGTATGCCTTTCACATTTGGAGTGAAGCCATCGAGAGGCACGGGGAAGCGGTTGCCGTCTCCCTCGACATCTCGAAGGCTTTGGCACGCAAGCCTTATAGTTGTTTAGGTGGCTTATTCACCTCAGTCCTTATTGGTAAGCTTCTTTCATTCGGTCTGCCCGGTGGTCTGTGTGATTTGATTGCAGACTGCCTGAGGGATCGGTACATTCGAGTGGTTATCGATGGGTGCTCGTCGGACCAATTGGATATTAATGACGGTGTCCCTCAGGGGTCGGTACTCTCAGCAATTTTATTCTTGTTGCACATAAATGATCTAACCTTTGAGTATGCAAACGACAGCACTGTTGCTGAGAGTTACTTGTCCAGCGCACGTTCCACTGGGCTTCAAAGCCGGTCTCTCCGTGGGGCAGTGGCGGAGTGCTTGAACATGCCCTTGAAGGGCGGCTAGGTGGCAGGGCTTGACCCGTCACAAGGGGATCAAGGGTGCCATACACGGGTTCGTCTGGCGCCCTTGTGCTTTTTTGGTCCCTGGGGTGGTCATGGCCATGGCGTACAGTGTGTTCTGGTGCGCCGGTGATGGGGGTATTCCCCACAGGAGCCGCGGCGGGTTCTCGCTGAGTGCGCGTGCCCGTGTTCCCGCCATAAGCGGCACAAGAGGAGACCGTGGAGTTTTAGTGGGTTGGAGTCCCACATAACTGCGCTATCTCCTCGAGGTAGCGCAGTATGCATGAGCATTTCTCCAAGCTAAAAAAAGGGGGGGGGAGCACTTGACTCTAACAAAAATTATCAATTTTAAGCTTTTGTTAGTTATAATTAAAATTTAGATGATTAAAGTTTTATTTTATATTAGTTTAGAAGATTTTAATAGTATTAGAAGTTTAGGTATATATAATAATTATACATTTATGTAAAGTCTGATTTTAGATTAAGATTTTAACCACTCTATTGTATTGAGTTCAACCTGTAAGATAGTGTGTGTAAGTTAAAAAAATAAATTAATTAATTAATTTTACGCAAACGGATCCCTGAATCGAAAAATGGTATTCACAAAATCGTAACATTTCCAAAGCCTATCCAAACATACCCCACACCATGGGAATGTGACAGACGAGAAAAAAAACCGGCCAAGTGCGAGTCGGACTCGCGCACGAAGGGTTTCGCACCATTATCGCAAAAACGGCACAAAATGACGTTTGTTGTTTGGGAGCTCCACTTAAATATTTTTTTTATTCCACTTTTAGTATTTGTTGTTAAAGCGGCAACAGAAATACATCATCTGTGAAGATTTCAACTGTCTAGCTATCACGGTTCATGAGATACAGCCTGGTGACAGAAAGACAGACGTACGGACAGTGGAGTCTTGGTAATAGGGTCCCGCTTTACGGAACCCTAAAAACATCCCCACTTTACGTGTAACGTGGAAGTATCCTAAAAAAAATGTTTTCAAGATTTTATTTTACCACTTTGTCGGCGTGATTAATATGTAAGCTGCGGATGGGCAGACAGACATGGCGAAACTATAAGGGTTCCTTGTTGACTACGAAGCCCCCGAAAATGAAGTCATCAGCAGTTTTGTTTTTTTATATTCGTCATTGGTTCACAGCTGCAGAATTTCTATACCGTTTAATTCAGGGATAAGGTTTATTTTTATAACTTCTTTACGGCGTAGTAAAAAGTGTGAGGCTAGTCTAAATTGAAGCCTTAAATCCTTATAAACGTAACCGTGGTAAAGGTCTTCCCGTTTTTCTACAGTAAATTACTGTGGCTGTTTTCATTTACTACAAATCTTGTTTACTTATATTTTGCGTTAAATTGAATTTTGTTTTTTAAAGGTGGGTCACAATTTTTGGCAGCAGGTGCTTTTAGATCTTTCTTTGTTATCACTTTTATGATTGGTTGGCGTGTACCTGTATAAAGACCCATATTATGTACACACGTATAGAATAACGTGGGCGTTCATCACAACTTGAAAGCTTTTACCTCAAGTTCAATTTTTATCGATCGTCCGCCATGCTCTCGACCCGGAGCATTACCAATCAAATCTTCCCAAGGAGGTCCCGACTGTCGATCGTTCTGCTCTGCATTAGAATTTACAAAATTTGTATGATTTATTTTATATGTGGATTGATTATAAAAATATTTCAAAGATGTAGAATTAAGTACCAGCTGTTACCCGCAGCTGCGCCCGCGTTAACATAAGTTTTGTCAATCAATTCTGGTTGTCGACATACAGGGTGAGAAAATCGAATGTTGTAGTTTTAGTTTTAATCAAAATCGGCCCCGTGACTCCTTTGATTGTTTTGTGCTATTCTTCATAGTGATGATTTGGCCATCCACGCACACTTGGAAAACTCAGCCTGAATAGGTACAGGAAGCATTAACGTAAAAATGATTAACTTATTTAATTGAATAAAATTGTATCTACAGTTAATTTACATTACTTAATTATTCCGTTAAATCATGGGTACACCATTTTATGACGCTGCTATATACTATGTTGTATGTCCTTTCATTTACATACACATTCTGTGCCTTAGACATACGCGAATATCAGCAGTTACATGTAGCTGGTCGTGGGTAAAGCATGGCTTTTCCAAATGCACCCCTGCTATCCTTGAGCTTTGTTAATAGTAATAGCAAAACTAAGTTTGATTGGAAACTGGAGTCTTTTGAATTGAAATGATAGGTCAGTGGTGATTATTGGGATTCGACGTATGAACACGCTTTCCCCTTTTCTCATACCTGGTAATATATTGGCACTTATGTTTAATACGAAGCCTCATTCCATTACATAATCTAAATTAAAATGCAGATCTCAATCATTTGTTGTTACCTCTTAGCCCTTACCTACTACTGCAAGCTGAGACAAACCTCGATCGATCCCGGCAACTAGGACTCGCCGTTCAGAGGCCAAGAACTCAGGGCAGCACTCTCGCCCAAATTAATCCCAATCAGATACCTACTCACAGAAGCGAGGAAGGAGTGGCTATCTACAGTCAGCCTCCCCACTGTGGTAACACTAAACTTGTACTGGTAGCACTATTTTAGCAAGCCACGAAGGTGGCCCTTGTCCCCTGTAGTATAATGTAACAAGCCATAGTAGGTAAAACAAAATTGTTCAAATGTTTTGATTCATAATTAATCAATTCTAATTGATCGACCCAAATAACTACCTATTAATATTATCAATCAACCATTTTTCCAATAGTAGGAATGGCACGGCACTAGCTGCTGCAAGGTTGTGCGGTCACTTTCAGGAGCCGGTAACGTGCACAGATAAGTATATACTTAATACAGAGAGTACCGTGTGAGCCACAGAGAACTTATATATACGGAAAGAGTGCCATCTGGTGTGAGCACACGTGTGGGTGGAAAAAAAACGGATGTCTAAAATTCTTAAATTACGCATAAAGTGACGTAATGACGTTTTGAGCGTGCCTATGTGAGCTTGTCTATTTTTTTAGTCTTTGGTTATTTCTGACTTTAGACAAGGTGTTACCAGCATCATATATATATGTCTTCCCTGACAAAGGCAATAATATACTTTTTTTCTCGGCGCGCAATAAAATTCGTATCATAAGGTTTGGCGCACATAATCTGTCACGGATAGCTTTTACAACCATCATTTTGTATTTTGTCATTTGTGTCGTAGCGCGAGTAAACGGTGACCTGGTTGATTTTTATGGAAAGTGTTGACGTCGCCTCTTGTAGCGGCAGCTCGGGCTCAAAAGATCTCCGTGCTCTGTGGATTTCATACTTGTGGCAGTGTGTGTAGCTGTAGACTGGCAGTTGCCGATTCTACCTATATTGGCATTTAAAGCCAATCGAAGTATACATACGTATACGAAGTATAGCTGTGGGCCGCTGTGGAACACTATCCTTATTTTTGTTGCTACTGCATCCTTAATTTTAATGTCGAACCAACGTGTCGACGGAATTCGCTCCGACGATTTACTTTAATTCATAAGTTTGCAACACTTGCGAGTATATTCAAAAAATTTAACATTATAGTGCAGTAAATACTTTATTGTGATAAAGTGTTACCCATCAAAAAGACTTGGCTTAAAGGTCTTAGTAACCAGGCCATAATCTTCAAAAAAAAAAAAAAAAAAATTAAATGTCAGTCAGATGTCAATGTCAAGTGTCAACGGCAATTTGCCAGCCAAACTGCCAAATTGACGCTGCGCAAAGCAACGCTAACATTACGAAAATAAATATTCGTTTCGCCGTAATTTGTGAAAATACAATTCTTTTGCCCGGTGTTTTTAGCTAATTATCCAAAATGGTGAAACTCTCAACAGAGTTAATACAAAACTCGATGCAGTACATGAATCCATGTCGAGATCGAGAGTTAGATCTTAGAGGTTAGTTCGTGGATGCATTTTTCTATTAAGTAGTCACTGTTTTAGCTTCTACCCGAAGCATATACATAGTAAAAAGAACTTTTCTTGTTCTCAAGATTAAATTCATATAACTTTTACCAGCTTTCGATTATGTACTACATCTGCCCGCCTCTTGTTATAGGTTACAAAATACCGCAAATTGAGAATATGGGCGCAACTTTAGATCAGTTTGACACTATTGACTTCTCAGACAACGATATCAGGAAGCTAGATGGATTTCCCTTGCTAAAAAGGATCAAATGCTTGTTGTTGAACAACAACAGGATTGTGTAAGTATCATGATGGAAACAATTCAATAAATCTGTCCCAGAATACAATCATTGCAAAACCATTGACCAGCTATGGGATAAAATTCGGTTAAGGTTAAAAAAAAGGCTTTCAAGGAACTTTCTTATATCAATACTAGCATCTGTACAGCGGCTTTGCTTGCGTGAAAAGTGTTTTCTTATCCCAAGGAAACATTATACTGGGATGTAAAGTATTCCAGACTATAATATGTGCGAAATTTCATCTAGATCCGTTCAGCCGTTCTGGTGTGATTGAGCAACAAACATACATCCATCTATCCAAACTTTCACACTTTGACTATCATTATTTTATACATTGCAGACCAAAAACGCGTTGTGCGTTAAAAGGTTGTCTTTAAGAGACAGCCCTGTCCAATAAGACTGCCCATTGTACACTTATCTTTATAAATGTTTATCCTGTAATTATTTAGTAATGTTCTATAAAGTATATAATAAAAATAAATAAATGTACATGCTACCAAATGTAATTTGTCACAGTGTCATGATTTGACAAAATCAAAAAACCTACTTGAAATAAACAAGTACATAATTTCTGTTTACAGGAGGATCGGTGAAAATTTGGAGCAATACATACCTAATTTAGAATCTGTGATATTGACAAACAACAATATCACAGAACTAGGTGATTTGGACCCTTTAGCCACACTGCCCAAACTGAAAACACTATCACTAATGCATAATCCAGTTTCAAATAAACAGCATTACAGGTAAATTTGATAATTTTATATAACACAAGTATGTCATCATTCCTCTTATCCAACGAGCCCATTGGAATAAAATGAGCCACAAAATATAATCAACTACTATTTTCATAATATATATGTCGCATCAAGGCTGGCCGATAGTTGCAAACCATCAAAGAGGATCGACACTGATTCTAGGATGTCTTAGCTCTACGGCTGTCAGTACTCAACTGCTCTATTCTGCTGTCCCCACTACGCAAGCGGTTAGAAAAAGCGCGCCAATGCGTAGTTGCTCTTGATTGCCGCTAGGGGCGTGCTTGTAATTTGACTTTACGTCCGTACTATTGACTAAACCCAACATATATTATCAGAATATTTGTTGATTCATTTTGTGATACTTGAAACCGTCTGTTGCTTAGTCCTTAGGGTGGACCATTGTACAACTACTTGAAACCATTTTATTTTCAGTATGTGATGTCCCTCTACAGGGTGAAATTCTTTTCAGGTTTTTTTGCTAATGTAGAAATAGCTTATGAATAATATGAATTATGAATAACAAATGTATTTAATTGTGCAGAATAATAAGAAAGAAAGAAATCATATTTAATAACAGAATAAATGATACATATAATATTGTTACGAACTGTATCATTTCCATCAACTTTTTTGGAACCAGTACTCTAATCAAATAATATTTAAAAGTATTGTTTTTGTATTACAGAGCATACGTAGCATTTAAATTCCCAGAGCTGAGATTGTTAGATTTTAGAAAAATCAAGCAAAAAGAAAGGGATGAAGCAAATGTATTGTTTAAAAGCAAGAAAGGAAAAGAGATGCAGAAGGAAATCTCAAGAAAGGCCAAGACATTTGTTCCTGGAGGAAACATGCCTGATCCTAAAGTTACAAGTAAGTTAATTTATTACTTTACATTCTACATTTAACCTAACACCAAGCGCTTCATGTTCGTCTGTAACTTATATTAGTGAAGCTAGGACAAAGGTTCTAATGAAATAGGTTTACTTAAAGCCTCACATCTCAGCCAGTCTATTCTGTAAAAATGTCACCATGAAAACTTAGGTGAAGTAAACTGTCATTCTACCTGAAGCTAGGGATTGACAGTTCTTCAGCAAGTAACACTACTTGGCTATGACACGGAGTCTCATTGCTAAGAAAAAAAAATTGGTTCAAATAAATCTCACACAATTCAATAGAATTGTGTGTAAAATTAACATTTTCTAGAATTGAACATAAAAATTGTATGTTCTTATTTAATCAACTCTCCTAAGTACAAAATTATGGAATATTGGGCTCTTAATTCACATTTCAAAGATTATTTGAACGGATCGTTTAAAATTGATGCCAATAGATGGCGCATTATTAAGTTACTGAGGCATTCCACTCATTGTTAAAATTTGCATTGTAACACATTTTGGTGCAAAAATCTGTAAAAACGTGCAAAAATATACTATAAAACGAACCTTCACTGTATTTAAAGAAAAAAATATTCACGAACCTAGAAAACCCTTTTACTTGCAAGTCGCTGCTAACACCATCTATTGCCGTGAAACGGAATCGAACGCGATTGATGTTCTTACAAAAATAACAAGATTAATCAGATGAAAAACGCTAGTTACGTCGGCATGGTTTCTTTGTATGGAATGAGGCATCTGTATGCTAGTATTATTTCCAAAATTAATTTTCAGACCTCAACCCTCAAGAAATCCACAAGATTCGTGAAGCCATCAAGAATGCTTCATCGCTACAAGAAGTGGAGAGGCTGACGAGAATGCTCCAGTCAGGCCAGATCCCCGGACAGAAACCTCTGCAACCTATTCCTCAGTCTAATGGCCAACGTAAGATTTGTATAAGATACTATTTGGTTCATTGTCCATTGGAGCCAATGAATCCCATGGAGATTTCATACTAGCCAATGTATTATTGATCATTTCCAGTAAAATACGAGGACCAACCCAAATTGGACACTGGATGTGTAAGGTGGAGAGTTGGTTATTGTGGCACAACTTTGAAAAGGCCTTTATCCGGCAACTTGCACTGAGCAGACTGGAACATATTTTTAGTTACTTAATCTAACTAATTTTAGTCATGCTCTATCAGTTACAGTCCACAGATTTTTCAAGAACCTTTTTATCATATTGTTCTACTTATAAAGTTCATTACCTTTCACTTTATTTATTATATAAGTATGTGAATTAACATAAAAGCAGCATTATTACAGCCCTGCTGCCCACCAAAGAACGAAAAATGAAGGCCTTAAGTGTCGCAGCTCGAAATGGAAAATAATTGATCAGCCCAAAGACATTACTGGGCAAACTGAGTTCCCATAGAACCTAATAAAACACTAACAACCAAATGTACTAATTCTTGTGATTCCAGAAGATGACGAGGAGGAGATGGAGACTGACCACGCAAATGGCCAATAAGGAGGTTACCCAGTATAAAAATATACAGACTTTGTTTAGGCTGTAAGAACAGATAACACAGCCTTGTGAAGATATTTCCTTTTATAGTTTTAATTGTATGAAGTGCGATTATGTTAAGCTGATAAGAACAGTTTAGTTCTACGCAAGCAGTCTTACTTATAAAAAGTTCTTACCATATGATTAGAAAAACTGATTAACAAATTCAAATTCTCAATTTTTTTGGTCAAGCCGTTACTGTCCCATTGGGCAAAGGCCTCCCACAAGTCCTGCCACACTTTCTTTTCCCGCGCCCAAATCAACACGCCACCTCTTTCTGGGCCGGCCTCTACGACACCTTCCATCTTCAGGAACCCACTGCGTGAAGACATGCCTAGCAGTCAAATTGCATGCAACTAATGTGAGCCACCCAATCCTATTTGGGCCTGGCAGCCTTTTTCAAAGAAAAAAAAAGAAAGTTCTCTTTTGAAAGTTTGAATTAAACATACAGAGGTGTACACCCACATTTCGGCTCTCAATTTCAATTATGAATTTAATAATCAGTGCTTAAACACAATATGGTAAAAAGTTTTTATACATATGATCCTAAATAAATATTTAGCTTTTAGGACAGATACTACACTAAAAAAGAGGTTATTAGGCAAAAGAACAGATACCTAAAGATCAGAAGACCTTTACTGTGATAAAGTTTCGTACGAAACCATTATTGCTGGTTGTGTAAATTCTGATGTTATCTGAAAAGAACTCCATACTATACTAAATTGACAATTTAACTGTGCACCTCGCTGAATGTGATGCCACCCCAGTCCCGCGCGGCTCCCCGCGTTCGCCTCTTGCGCCTGTAGCGAGAGCTACAAACGTCAGAATGAAATCAAAGAACCAGGTGCACAGTTAAATTGAGCATATTAAACAACTGTGTTCATTCACATTCTATTTTTCCAATAAAACAAAATTCCGTTCAATTCAATGTCTTATTATTTAATTTCATAATCATCATTTTTATTGCACAAAAGGTTTCGCTTTTAAATATAATAATTCTTCATTACCAGCGTCCAAGTAGACGGTATAAATATCAGGTAAAAGTGCCATTCGTCCCATTAATTCTTTTATGGAGGGTCTTTTGTCAGGCAAGACCGACAGCATTGAATCCACAAGGTCCTGCATGCTCCTGTCATACATAGTCAAATCTATTGGGTGCACGTTGCCGTTCGTTATTGCCCTTACTAAACCCACTAACGTCTGAAAAACAATAATTTATTAGCCTAGGACATAATATGTAGGTACAGTATAACTATTTTATTAATGTCCCTCGGCAATCATCGCATAGGATCATCCTATCCGAATACAAACAAAAGCTAATTTCCATGTCCATCAATTATTAGATTAATCGTGCATAAACATTTGAATTCAGAACTAGTCGTCACAATCTAAGAAGTCCGTTGACGTTTCTCATTTTACATGCCGCGATAACTTTCTACGTAAAAAATTGAAAAATCAAATTCATAATCCTAATTAAACACTATGTTACCGATATTGTATACCCTATGACAACGAGTATCATTATCAAGCTTCTGCCAGCGGCTTCGCCCGCGAGTCAAAAATTATCCTGTGGGAACATCTCTGTGCCAAATTTTATCCAGATCCGTCTAGCTGTTTGAGCGTGAAGAAGTAACAAACACACTCACAGACTTTCGCCTTTATAATATTAGTGTGAAGTGTGGTTTTTATAGCTGTCAAAACGGGCCTTTTATTTTTTGATAACTTTGAGTAAGTACTTTATTTTTGTCTTGTTTTAATTTCCGTGTGAACTATATAGAGCTGTAAAGCTATTTTCCTGTAGCAGCTTTCCTTTAAATAAAGCTTTTTTTTTAATAAATTACCTACATTAAGGTAGAAGAGTATTATCAACTCTATACACTTCCAAGTTGATTGAGAACGTCCGGTCTGTACCAAGTGCAAAAGGCATCTGATGAACTGAATTACACTGATCAGCGTTGCCAGTGACAGATAGTCAAATGTTACATGATACATCTCAAAAAGTTATATTTTCATGAGAAAAGTTACGTGGCCTTATTTTATGTGGAATATGACACTAAGGCTTAACACGCATAGCGATTTTTTTTCGCACGAATTTTTGTCGCGCGTACTGAATCTGACTAACACGCACTGCTGATGGAATTCCGCGCGATTATTGTCTTTTTCTAACTGTTCATACAGTTCAAAATGATCGCGCGAATTTAATCCGCGTTGCGGTGGATTCTGTGGCAAAACATGGCTTTCTTGCGGTATTATTTTCGAGCCAATTTTTTACCGCAATGCGTGCAGCTTCATATAATTCCATAGGTCGCAGAATAGGCGGAAAAAAATCGCGCGAATAAAAATCGCAGTGCGTGCTAAGCGTATTAGACGCTCACTCGCTCGCCGGAGTAAGCGGGATGGAAGATTTAAAAAAATACGTGAGTGAATAAGCAAAACGTCAATTTGTGTGTCACAAAATCAGATGCGACAACACGACGAACGAAAACTTTCTTAGATGCGTTCCGTTTCACGATAATTTTTTATTTGCTGGAAAATATTTCGATATTTTTATTATGTCCTAAAAGTTACGTAAAAGTTACATTTTGAGTCGTGTTACATGGAGGTTACATGAGAAGGTCAAAAGTTACGTAAAATGTAACAAAAGTTACGTTCTGGCAACGCTGACACTGATTGATAGAACTATAGAAGTTCGACGACTGACGAAACACGGAGTTGGCGTGGGACATTAAGAAAATAGTTGTACTATACTACTATACTGTATACTTAGAATAGTACATTTTGGTGTAAGGGGGCAAAGATTTTCATTGCCGAGCCAGAGCGATGCCGTTATGGAGCCGAGAATCTGCAATATCAAATACCCACGTGTATCAAACGACATTTTTCAACACTGTTACTTGAAAAAATTAACATAATATTTAGTAAGAAACTGTGATAAAAATAGCTCGTGACTTGTGGGAGCTGACCAGCTGCCAATGAGTGGGGGTTGCTTTGCGCGCGACCAGCCTTATATTATCTATACTAATATTATAAAGCTGAAGAGTTTGTTTGTTTGAACGCGCTAATCTCAGGAACTACTGGTTAGAATTGAAAAATTCTTTTTGTGTTGGATAGTCCATTTATCGAGGAAGGTTATAGGCTATATAACACTATACTAATATTATAAAGCTGAAGAGTTTGTTTGTTTGAACGCGCTAATCTCAGGAACTACTGTTTAGAATTGAAAAATTCTTTTTGTGTTGGATAGTCCATTTATCGAGGAAGGTTATAGGCTATATAACATCACGCTACCACCAATAGGAGCCGAGCATAAATGAAAAATGTTGCAAAAACTGGCAAAAATATTCCTTTTTGAGAGCTTTTGTTGCGTGCGTTGGGTAAACGGTTTAAGTTACGCAAATATAATGTATTATGGAATTGTTCTTCTTTAAAAGTTCTAAAAAAAAGTCCGCGACAGCATATGTCTATCTTTTAAGATTGATTCACAATAGCAGCTTTTATGTTCTAAATTTTGATAAGATCGCCGCCGGCCGGTAGAAACAAAAGTTTACAGGTTACATTCGTATAGTAGTAAGGGTAGGTGTAGGGTAGGTGTATGGTAGGTGTAGGGTAGATGTAGGGTAGGTATAGGGTAGGTGTAGCGTAGGTGTAGGGTAGACATAGCGTAGGATAGGGTAGGTACGTAGCCAGTTGACGGGAGCGAAGCCGCGTGGGACAGCTAGTAAATACAATAAAAATAAGCAGGCGACGAAATACATTCCATATCGTGCAAAAAGCCAGTTTTCAATTGAAATTCCCTACTTTCGCAAGTGAATTAATGAACTAAAATACTTATAGGTACGTCAATGAATGAATAGTTTGGAAATTGTGAAATAGTTGCCGCATAACGAAAGAAGTAGGTACCTTCGCACCTACGCTCAAAAGTTGTTACATTTATTTGATTATTCCACTTGTACTTACCTCAGCGTCGAACGCCCTCTTGTGAGTGCACATTTCATAAAGTAAACAACCCAAGGCCCAAACGTCACTCTTGCTACAATACGGTTGACCCTCACACAGTTCTGGAGCCAAGTAGAAAGGTGTTCCTATTACGGTGGATGTCTTCTTGGCACTGAAAAATAATCGTTATTTTAACCCACCAACAGGTTTTAAGTGTTTTTTTTTTTTTTACCGACACTTAGGGAATAGGGGCGCGACCCATTTATATGAACTAGGCACATGTCCAGTCCAAGCTGCTTCTGAAAAAAATCTAAGACAAAATAACCCATTGCCTGAACTAACTAGGTCGAACCCAAGCTCGGTAGTCGCGCTAGCGTCCACTAGATCTACTAGGCAAACAAGAAAATACAACTGTCTGAAAATGCGGTAACAATCATACTAGGTACACTTCTACCTACGCCTTTCCCAGGTGTGATGTTAGTACGATTAAAAAAATTGTTCAATTTCGCTTACCTTGCTAACATTTTAGATATTCCAAAATCGCCTATCTTGACTATAACACCATGCTTGCCAGTCAAGAGAATATTTTCCGCTTTCAAATCTCTATGAATTATATTTTTACTATGAATGTAGTTTACTCCTAGCAAAACTTGGCAAAAGTAGAATAGGATTTCCTGTAATCATTAAAACATGTAGAGTCAATAACTAGCATAAAATTTTAGTCTATAAAGGACAATATGTAGGTAACAAGGCTCCCCGCGTACTAGGCGGCCTGGCTTCCGCAGCCAGGCGGCGACCGCTGAAGTATTGAGCAGCCAATCGGCGGCCAGTTGTATCGAAGCGATTTTACGAAAACTTTTTGGACCTCAAAATACTCCTGGCTGCTACGACAAGTGCGTGGAGACTGATGGTAGCCGCATATATTCGCTACACTCGACCTGGCTGCGCGCAGCCAAGGGCTGCCGAGAAGTCAGGGAGTGTCTAGTGCGAGGGCTGTCATACGCCGTAAAATGTTGGACTGGCTTCGCAGACAGGCTGCTTAGTGCGCGGGGGCGCTTGGATAACGCCGTAGAGTGCGTAGATACAACGACTACTAGGGGGACCTACGACCTTTCAGAAGGTCGTAGGAATTCGCTGGATGTATCTAGTATGCAGCGCATCATCAGTTCGCCAATACTTGGGGAAGCCTATGTTTATAATGGTCTCTTCGTCTAGTTATCTGTGGTCTAGTAAAATGACAATGGTGTCAAGTACTTTTCGATGCGATGCGATTTATAGCCCAAGCAAATAAGCCTGAAGCTTATTTGCTTGGGCTAATCGCATAGAAAAGTTTATACCATAAACTACTAACAATAGTCTATAATATCACTTAATATTACCTGCTGTTGTAATAGTTTAGGACATCTCATATACATATATTCCGCTAGATTCCCGCCAGTGGCATACTCCATGGTTATCATAACATGGTTGTCAGTGTAATAGCATGCGAAAAACTTGATGATATTCGAGTGATGCAACGAAGATAAGATCTTAACTTCATTTTCTATATCCTGAAGCAATGGGTATCTGGTTAACTTAATGCCAAAAAAAAACAATACAATTTAATGAACAAGTCTGTTTCGATTAGTGTACTTACTAGAATATGATCTTGAAGCTTGATGTTTAATTCTATATCCTTTACTATTGTTAATTCAGCAGTATCTCGCTTTTCACATAAATACACATTCCTTAAAAAACAAATATATAACTCAGTTTAGGTTTAAATTAGTTCGTTGGTGTAAAGTAAAAGTAATATCGTACCCATATGTCCCTTTTCCAACTGTTTTTAAAACGGTTAAGTTGTGACTTTTAAATCTTTTTGTTATACAATCCATTTTTGTATGTTTTTATTATATTGAAGATTGTCAATTGGTTGAAAACATTTTCACCTTGATCATTTCTATAACATATTAACTAAATGCAAGTTTTACAGTGGCTAAAATTTGAGGTGGAACATTTGTCTTAAAATTTAAACTACCCGCATTAATGCAACAAAATGATGTAAAGTATAATTGTTACCACAGAGTATAACATACTTGGCATAGTTTTAAATAAAATACGGACGTAAACCAATTGTTCGGCTAGTAAACATCTTGATAGTATAAATCTTATATTTATTTATGTCCTTTGCATTTTGCTACTATTTATCTTTATTTTCAGCTTTTCTCATAAATAATCAAATATAAAAATAATGTCTTGAAATGTTTTGACATACCTATTTTAAAGCTAGCAACAATTACAAAAATGTCAAAACCTGTGTTTACATATGAATTTGAATATTTTGCCATGAATTTCATTTAGTTTTCAAATCTGATCTTTGCTTTTGATTTGATAACGCTTTATATAATTAAATTATTATACTTTTGCGTGTGTCTGCAAAAATAAATGAGTTACTAAAACAATTGTGACTTGAGATCCAGCAGTTGATTATCTTGCAATTTTGAATTTATATAGAGTCAAGCTGCAAGCTATAGGTAAGTTGGCAAGGATTTTGAGCAAGCATAATTCAGGCGAAGATTTGATAGCTGAATACGTGCGGCTTACTGAACGAACACCGATTTTGGATAAAATTTCCATTATGGGCCGTTGATTTGGAAGTTATTTTTTTTTTGTAGATAGTACTCTTAAATAGAAAGCTTTTCACAAACTATCAAGACTCTGAGTATCACGGTTAACGAGAAAAAAAATATGTTTCCATACAATTTTATTTTTGCAAATTTTTTGGTTAGATATATTATTGTCATGGTAGACGTCAAAGTTCACATTCCACGTTCCGTTGATGGTAGAGGTGTATTTTATTTTTTACTTAAATATAATTTTACTTTCACTTCATATTTTATTAAATTTGGTGTGTAATTAACGTGCACAATAACCGTGTTCTATTATGCAATTACATTTAATTTTCCAGCCCAGAATTTGCTTTTTAAAAAATCTTGCCAGCTCCCCTTTTATTTTTATTAATAATTGCATTCCTTGGAAGATCAATATTGGGTAACAAAATTATTACTGTCATGCATGCATGTCTAATTTGGACGCACGGTTGGCGCAGTGGTTGAGCGATTGACTGCTGCGCTGCGTGTCGCGGGTTCGATTCCCGCACGGAACAATTATTTGTATGATCTACAAATAGTTGTTCCGGCTCCGGGTGTTTGTGTATGTGAGTTTATATGTTTGTAAACGCACCCACGATACAGGAGAAATTCCTAGTGTGGGGCAACGTTTTTTGAAAAATGAAAATGAAATGAATTGTTTGTTTATCACAATTCCCAGGCGAATGGGACTACTTTAAACAGTGGCAACACTACAAGTTTTACGACCCGAAAATCTCTGTCTACTACTCACACTCAGCTGGCTTACAAACTAAATTGTAAATAGTAAGGCCAATTGTTCGTAAAGGCCTTATAATTAGCGGGTTCCTAAGATAATTATCTGAACTGAAAAGATGGGGCAAATGATGGGATCTTACGACGCGAAGAAAGTGGGTCTTTATATGGATGATCAACCAACATTCGACCCGCATGCAGGATTTGATAACCAGAGAAAACCAAGAGGTAATTCCTTTAAAACCTATACTTCAATGAGTTCCTATCATTGCAAACAGTGTTCTATGTTTTAAAGAGAATTTAAACAAAAGTTACATAATTTTTGTTTAGGTTATCTTGCAGTCAAAACAAAGTGTTATTGATACCTGAAAACTTCTACGATTGATGAAAAAGAATCCTAGATGTAGTAATAAAATCATTGTCAACCAAAAAATCGTATTACTCCAATGTACCAACCTATGTTTCTCACAGCAATTGTTATTCTTTTTCAGAGATGGTAGCCCGGGAGGCTGATCTGATTTCAGCTAAGATTCCACCAAAGCACCATGACTACTGTGCCCATTATTTGCTGGAATACCAATCATGCCGCTATAAGAACTTTCCATTGATCTATAAGTGTGCCCATGAGAAACACGACTTCTTGACCTGTGAAAAGGATGAGTATGTTGATTCAATATTATGTTGCCTTCACAACTTTATAGTAATTATGGTAACTTATTTAATACAGTTATAACTGTTTAAAACGACTTTGAAGGGACAATTCAAATGCTTTTGATATAGCTGATTGTATTAGTAGGTACAACAGAAGTTTAATATTCTGTCATATTAGCCAGTATGCTGTATTTATGGAATATGCTTTGGTATTAATCACTCTCCATTAGTTTTCTCTCCCCTTTTTTACCAAAGTTTCTCTGTTTTTTTACTTACTGAAGAACTAATATCACAAATGTCACTTACAATGACACTATCATCCAATAGATCAAAGAAAATATTTACTCTAGCGAGCAATAGATAATTGCATGATTTTTTTAAATATTAGTTACTAATATCAACCTCATTAGTAAAACATATTTTTAAAAATATTGTCATTCACACCAATTGTGAAAAAAGTTTGCTTGATTTTATTGTTTTGAAGTGTGCACCGTTTCATGAATGGTAAGTTACACTTATTTTTTTTAACCCTCCACTTGTGACGTGAATCTTTGGTGACGCTGATCCTATGCACCGGGCTTTTAATTATCCCCTGACAGACAAAGAAGGGTGTTATAAGTTTGACGTGTGTTGCTGTGTATCTGTGTGTCTGTCTGTTGCATCATAGCTCCTAAACGGATGAATCGATTTTGATTTTTTTGTTTGATAGGTGACTTTGTCGAGATTGTTCTTAGCTATGTTTGGTGAAAATCGGTTTAGCCATTCAAAAGTTATGGGCTGTTTTCTGTTTGAAACAGAGTATTTTCGCAAGATATCGTGTCATAATTACGTGTTCGATAGATTGTTGATCGAAGCGTGTCTACTACTAGGTACTCGATAAATTATGTATTCTAAAGTACGAAATAAAAAAAATTGCCCGGGGCTTTTGGAAATTTGTTAAACCTAAAATTTGACTATAAAGGTTGCCCTAGTCGACGGCACGAACTATTTTGTGCGCGGACCTAAAATGCATACTGTCTAATCCGACAACACGTGCGAAAAAGATTGATGCTGTGATGAGCAATAAGAAGCTAGTTCATGTACGATTACACACTTTTGCAAATTTGTAGCGAAATGGATGATGATATATACGACGAAAACGAGCGCGCGAAATTTTATAAACAGACCTTTGAGAGTATGGATATCATGAAAAAACAACTAAATTTATCTGTTTAAAATAAAATTATTTGCATTGTTGAACTACTAATCTTATCTACTACTATTACTTATTACTATCCCTATAATATGGTGACTGTTTTGCAATTTTCCTTCTATGATATTTATTTGCGCCCAAAGATGCGTTAAAATTAGTGTTAAAATGTGAACTTCCGACGCTCATAACTTTCAAATATATATTTTTTAGGGTTCCGTACCCAAAGGGTAAAAACGGGATCCTATTACTAAAACTCCACTATCCGTCTGTCTGTAGGTCTGCATCTCATGAACCGTGATAGCTAGACCGTTGATATTTTCACAGATGATGTATTTCTGTTGCCACTATAACAACAAATACTAAAAACAGAATATAATAAATATTTAAGTGGGGCTCCCATACAACATACGTGAATTTTTTGCCGTTTTTTGCGATGGTGTACGGAGCCCTTCGTGCGCGAGTCATACTCGCGCTTGGCCAGTTTTTAGTGTTCCGTACACAAAGGGTAAAAACGGGACCCTATTACTAAGACTCCGCGGTCCGTATGTCTGTCTGTCCGTCTGTCACCAGGCTGTATCTCATGAACCGTGATAGCTAGACAGTTGAAATGTTCACAGATGATGTATTGCTGTTGCCGCTGTAACAACAAATACTAAAAACAGAATAAAGTAAATATTTAAGTGGGGCTCCCATACAACAAACGTGATTTTTTGCCGTTTTTTGCAATAATGGTACGGAACCCTTCGTGCGCGAGTCCGACTCGCGCTTTTCCGGTTTTTACTTTTTTGTTTCCATACAGGGCTAGATAATGAAAGCCATAGCAAACCGTCTGGAAATCATGTTTTCAAGTGGAAATTGATTAGTTGATGTTATTAAATCAGTTTTTAGAAGAAAGTGAGAGCAATTTATTGAATCCATTTTGGACGTGGTGTAAAAATTTACCCATCGATAACATAGCATTCTATCTGAAAATTGTTGGACATGAGGCATAAAGTGGCCCGGTTATCTTTAAATACAGTGACGATTTCTTTTATAGTATTTTAGAGCACGTTTTTAAAGTTTCATTGTACCAACATTTTTTACTAAAAAAAATTATAAGATCGCGTGGCAAGTCTGAAAAATTTAAAACCGCGCCATCTATTGGAATCAATTTTAAATGATCCGTTCAAATAACCTTTGAAATGTTAATTAAAAGCCCAATATTCCATAATTTTGTGCTTAGGAGAGTTGTTAAAAAAGAACATACAAATTTAATTATCAATTCTAAAAAATTATAGTTTTACACACAATTCAAGAACAAATCGATGCATATCGTGCCATCTAGCGACATTTATTTGAATCAAATTTTCTTTGTTAGCGCTGGAACCCTGTGCCCAGACGTCGAAAAAAAAAATCAGTCAAATTTAGTGTCGCACCTTACTTAATCAGACAACTTTTCAATAGAAAGAAATCAGCAACTCTCAAATTCTCAGATAATGATTAATTAAGAGCTAACCCGCAATCATCGAACTGAAATTGAAGGACTTTTTAAATAAATTGGGAAAAATTAAAGTAGGATAACGTTTGAAAAATTCTGTTTATTGAATAAAATTATAGTTTTTAAACACTGTCCGACCATCATTGTTGTCGTCATCACTCATCGTCATAATCACTCTCCAGACCGCGCGTTTGCCGGCCGATTCCGAAACGTTATTTTCGTTTTTGGAGAGGTGACATTTAAAATCGCGGCAACTGTACAAAAGATTAGAAAAAAATACTGCTATGAGACACATCGGTTAATTTTTTTCGGTTAGGTTTAGGACGAGTTAGCGGATAGACGCGGAAAGTGATTTTGTTTTATACTTAGTAGTGTTATTTCTTGCAATGGTAGCAAGTATATTTTGTTTTTCAGTTTTTCTGCCATCCACACTCATAACATTGACCATTTCTAGAAGGACCGGTTATCTCAGGTACTTTATCAATCTTCAAAATGCCAAAAAACTATGACTATTTGACTTAGGTACGTAGTCTGTAACTTCGGTATCACGCACCGGGTTTGCGGATTGCGCCAAAACTCTAAGACGTGGGTCCGAGCCGACGGCAACGGAGGCGAGGTAGATTAAAGGTGGACGCGCAAAGAGGAAAGTACAAATCACAATTCGATGGCGGATAAAAAGTTATTCGACTATTTCGAACCTAATTACGTAAGTGAATTCGGCAAGGCAAAAGGTTTGACCGCCTTCAATCGACCACCAATCACATATACGGAAATCCACATCGCGTCTTTCATCTCGCATGTGATTGGTCGATTGATGCTGATGGTGGTTTAACCACTTGTCTTCGCGATTCGGCTGCAGGTCTTGCAGACATACACGTCACAAATGGCGGGTTAATTTAAAAGTAAAAACCTTTTCCAAAAACAAACGGTTACGATAAGTCAGTGGTAAAAATATTCAAGAAACAAGTTGACCCAAGTACTTGTATGTAAAAGGGTATGTAAGAGTCGTAGCAGGTGGCATTCTGTAGTTTTTGTCTACCTCCATGAGAAAACGCCGTGAGTTTATTTATGTATGAATGTACTAGCTGCCCCAAGCGGCTTCGCTCCCGTCAACTGCCTACGTACCTAACGTAGGCAGTTGACGGGAGCGAAGCCGCGTCCCTATTCTACCTACCCTACACCTACGCTACACCTACCCTACACCCACCCTACACCTAGCCTACACCTACCCTACACCTACCTTACTCCTACCCTACACCTACCCTACACCTACCCTACACCCACCCTACACCTACCCTACACCCACCCTACACCTACCCTACACCTACCCTACACCTACCCTACACCTACCCTACACCTACCCTACACCTACCCTACACCTACCCTACACCTACCCTACACCTACCCTACACCTACCCTACACCTACCCTACACCTACCCTACACCTACCCTACACCTACCCTACACCTACCCTACACCTACCCTACACCTACCTTACTCCTACCTTACACCTGCCCTACACCTGCCCTACACCTGCCCTACACCTACCCTACACCTGCCCTACACCTACCCTACATACATGATTGCATAACTGAAACCGTTTACGCAGCGCACGCAAGGGAAGCTCTCAAAAAGTAATATTCTTTCCCGTTTATGCAACATTTTTCGTCGTCGTAGCGTGATGTTATATAGCCTATAGCACTCAGGAATAATGTAGCTTTCTACCAGTGAAAAATTTTTAGAATTGGATCAGTAGTTCCAGAGATTACTCCCTACATACAAACTTACAAATTTTACCTCTTTATAATATTATTATATATTATATAAGTATAAGTATATAAGTATAGATGTAATTTTACCCAATCTAGGGAAGAAGAGTAGGGACTCCATTTTCCACTCTTAGACTCTTAATTAAGGGTATGACTAAGTATTAATAAATTACTGTTTGGTTTCAGTTATGAACTTCGCATGAAGGAATTCGAACGCGAGCGTCGTCTCAGGCTACGTGAAAAACGTCTTGTTGGGGCATACTAGTAAATGCGCTGTGTTTCCATCTTGTTCAGTAGATAAATTATGTTGCTATGAATACTGTGTAAATAGAATATACAAAACATCTTTAATATTTATTTTGAAATCCCTAATTTTTATTTTTCGTGATCTAACATTTAAGTCAAACTCGCGTGAATTCAGCGAAGACACAACTGCGGAGCGAGCACGGCCTACTGTGACAGGGTTGAGTCACACATTTTTAGCACAGTTTTGGAGTAAAAACCGTGATAAAATGCGTGACTCAAGCCTATCACAGAGGCCGTGCTCGCCCGGCTGCTGTGCACTAAGCCATTCGCTCCGATATCTGTCCGAGTGATTTTCGTCCCTAAAGGCTATCAATCACACTTATCAACTCGGAAAGGGATCAGGGGGGTGACCATAAGCTCTTAGAGCGGTATCAATTTGATATCGAGTAAGTGACCGATGTATACAAATCAGATACATCTGTCCATTATTCGATCACAAATTGATACCGCTCTAAGAGCTTATGGTCACCCCCCAGCATAAGTTTTTGATGATCGCTTTCTATTAGGACAAGAGCAAGCGATCAACAAAAACTTTTTCACAAAAAATAACTCGACTTCAAAAGCAAAACACTAAAAAGTGTAAAATATTTTTTGTTTCGGAAGTTAGTGTTTTCACTTAGTAGTGTTTTTTTAGGGTTCCTGTCTGTCTGTTCGTCGTGTCAACAGGCTGTATCTCTTGAACCGTGATAGCTAGACAGCTGAAATGTTCACAGATGATGTATTTCTGTTGCCGCTATAACAACAAATACTAAAAACAGAATAAAATAAATATTTAAGTGGGGCACCCATACAACAAACGTGTTTTCTTGCCGTTTTTTGCGATAATGGTACGGAACCCTTCGTGCGCGAGTCCGACTCGCACTTGGCCTTTTTTTTTTGGAAAACGGTTGTATTTTATATAAAAACGTTTTTGTTCTTCACTTTTTAGTTGTGATACCTACATAATGAGCAAGTTCTAAAGTACCGGTACTTATCTATAATGCACAAAGTTATGCCAGAATTGGTTACCTACCCGAATAACATAAAATTTTAAGATAACTGGTGGAACGAGCGTGTACCAGGGTGAACTGTACACATCTGCATTATCCCTTTAGAGCGCACCTGCGTGATGTTATGTTATGAAATGGCGTAAAAAATAACAGACATGCGATTGCAGCAATCCCGAGTTTGCCGTTGATTATTGAAGAGTTCTGTTGTATGTCTCCGAAGTTCTTCATCAGCAGCCGTATTACGTAAGTGCGCAAAGAGTTTAAACTAAACCACATGCGAGATGAATGACGCGATGTGGATTTCCCATGGATTTCCGTTTTGTGTGATTGGCCGATTTGGTCGGTTGGATAGAGTTTAAACTCTTTGCGCACTTACGCAATACGGCTGCAGATCTTTACAAATTTAAATGGGACCACATAATAAGCACAAGATAAAAAAATATCTTGATGATTCTTTTTTTTAATCGGTTTACCTGGTAAAGAGTTCTCAGGTAACACACATAAAAACAGTCGACTTGAGAACCTCCTCCTTTTTGAAGTCGGCAAAAAATTATAAAAATAAGAGGTACCTACCAAAGACACCGACTGCCGAAACCAAAGTTATTTAGCACTTTTTAGTGTTTTGCTATTGAAGTCGGTTTATTTTTAGGGTTCCGTAACTCGAAAGGAAAAAAACCGAACCCTTATAGGATCACTTTGTTGTCCGTCCGTCTGTCTGTCTGTCAAGACCCTTTTTCTCAGGGACTTGTGGAGGTATCAAGCTGTTTATATCAAATACTCGGGTCTACTGTCCTGTGAAAAAATCGATCGGTCTAAGCCAACGCAATCAAAAGATACAGCCGTTTATGCCGTAAATTTTCGACACTCGCAAGGGAATCAAAACCTACAGGGTACTTCCCGTGCGTGAACTCAGAAGCTTGAAATTTGGTACGACGCAACGTCTTCTTATAGCACAGATAAAGGAAAAATTGCGAAAACCGTATTTTTTTTGTTACATCATAATAACAAAAATATTTTTAATAATTTGAAACTTACTACCCCTTCTTCATAACCGCGTACTCAGTACGCGGTTATGAAGAACGTCTATAATACCTTTAAGCTGAGGTTTGTACGGAACCTTCGCGTTCGATGTGCGAGTCCGACTCGCACTTGACCAGTTTTTTTTATAACTAAGTTTATCAGTAGGTACCTAGCTAACTCAACCAATTAAATTTTCAGTAAAATGCGTTTTTCATCAATTGTTGGTCTCGATCACAAATGGTCAAAGTTGGAGAGTTCATTATTTGACCATTTTATGATAAAAAAATTGATGAGTTTCACCGAAATATGAAACCATTGGTTGAGGTAAGGATAAAAAAACTGGGCCTTACAGTTCTTATCATAAACAAAACACGATACTACCTATCTAAGGGAAAAACTGTTAGTAGGTATGGCAACAAATAAATATTGCTAAAAGTTCAAATTCAAAGCCCTTTTTACAGAGTTAAAAAAAGGAGGTAATCAATTCGATACGTATGTAGGTATATAATATTGTTGGAATTGCACAATATTCACTTAAGTTACTCTGTATGGGCTTCGAAACACATGTGCCAAATTTCATAAGTTTATATAAGTTTGTTTATATGTTTGTCCACGAATTTCTCCGAAATTACTTAACAGATCGTGATCGGATCTTTTTGTGTTGTATCTCTCAACTTAGGGCACAGTGCAAGTTTCATCAAAATCGGTACAGAAGTTTCAAAGATATGGAGCATACAACCGAACTCCTTAGCGAAAAACAGCACGAATGTGTAAATTGAGTAATTATGGGTATTTTGCCAATTCTTTATGTACCTTACGATAGAACTTGTTAATTTTTAGTGGTGGTGTACTAAAAAAAGAGAGAAATAAAAACTTTTTCACAACACAAAACTTTTTTTTGGAAGTCGGTGTCTTTGGTATCTCTTCTTTTTATAATAATTCGAAACGGACTTCCGAAACGAGAGTTATGCAAATAACTCTTTAGTGTTTTGATTTTAGAGTCGGTTAATTTTATTGTGAAAAAGTTTTTTATGCCTGATTCCGATTTTCCAATTCCTTTTACCAAAACATCGCTCGTTAGAATAGAATAGAAGACGGACTCCCTTTTCCGCACTTAGACTCCCATTTGGTCCGTCGTGCGCATTATATTAAAATGTACTCTGTGGTCGTGCGTGGTGGTTCTGGCGAAAGTATCCAGCCTAGCTCCGTTCAAAAGCACAGAAGGTTCCTGGGGACTTCACAGGCTTCGCGGAGTGACCTCACTGTTCCGAGGATTTCTTCACGTTGGGAACCACGGCCTCGCAGTCCAGGATGACGTGGGCCAGCCCAACAATGAACACCGCGATCCACTTCCGTGGTAATGCCCACTTCGCTGAAAACCACTGCTGAAGACATACTGAAGTCATGGTGCGAGGGAGACTTCACGCTGGCCTGGCCACAGATAATATAATACTAGCATTCAGATGCCTCATCCCATACAAAGAAACCGTGCCGACGTAACTAGCGTTTTTCGTCTGATTATGTTGATTATTTTTATAAGTACTTCGATCGCGTTCGGTTCCGTTACACGGCTATAGATGGTGTTAGCAGTGACTTGAAGGTAAAAGGATTTTCTCGGTTCGTGACTACAAGATGTTTTTACCCGGCTGCAAGGAAAAGGTTATGTTTTTCGCGCGTATCTTGTTTATAGTATTTTGCACGTTTTAACAGTTTCATTGTACCAAAATGTGTACAATACAAATTAAAAAAAAAACAAGCGGCATGCCTCAGCTAGGTATTAAGAGCAGTGGTGGCCCAGTGGTATCGGCCGCGACTTACAAGTTGCAGGTCGTGGGTTCGAGCCCAGGTAGGCGCTTTACTTTGTGTAAATCATTTCATCACCACTGCTCTCAAAACGGTGAAGGAAAACATCGTGAGGAAACCAGCATGTTCTAGAACCAAAAATTCGAAGACATGTGACATCCACCAAACCGCACTGGGCCCACGTGGTCGATTACTGCCCATTCCCTCTCACAGAGAGGAGGCCTGTGTCCCAGCAGTGGGAACATTAATAGGCTGATGATGTGATGATGATGTGATGCCTCAGCAATTTAAAACGGCGCCATCTATTGGAATCTATTTTAAATGATCCGTTCAAATAATCTTTGAAATGTGAATTGACTTAAGATCCTATGGCCCCTAGCTGGGGCAGAGGGCTAGATTCCACAGGTAGTCCATCGAGACCGGTTTTGAGCTTAGCGCTTTACCTCGTTCCATGTCATTCCGATACTCGACGCTCCAGCAAATACGGTGCGTCGCCAGGTTTGACGGGGACGGCCTCGCTTCCTTTTTCCTTGAGGATTCCAATCCAAGGCCTGTTTAGGAATGTGATCGGAATCCCTCCGTAGCGGTGTAACCAATCCAACACCATTTACGCCGCTTGATCTGGCGGTCGATCGAGGTTTAGAGATGATCACGGGCCAGTAAATTCAGAGGATGCGACGAAGACATCGGTTGACGATGACGGTCGAAACGGATTTCATCAGACAGTGGTCAGACGTTCCCAGCGGGGCTGAGACCGATAATAAATGACAAAAAAAAATAAAAAAAAATTGGTTCTATGCGTCTTTGTATTGTACACAGGGGCTTCCAACCTCAAACTGTGCCTTGCTTACTGATCATAATTATGTTGGTCTTCTTCTCCTTAATCCACCAGTGTGAAGGATACACTCGGTCATAGAAAACTAAAGGAAATCGTATTTAGCGGGGCACCTTTGGGGCACAGTTCAATGCGACGCTTCCAAGACGTAAAGTTAATTTTAAAAGTTAACAAATGATTATTAATTTTTAGTCACTAAGCCACTCTCTAGTTTGGAGTGGCGTTTGGTTGTGGGTAAGTTTTTCGACGCCATAATTTAGATTTGTTTATTTTTAGGATTAGTTAGTAGGTTTTGATTTAAGTCATAGTTCATTAAATATTTTATTCACATGTGATGATAAGTTTATCGAGATCATGTTGTGGACCTCACTTTATTCCTTAGCATAAAGTATTTCATAGACAAACAATTTAAATGTCAACCCCATGTAGAAAATCAATAATGTTGCCATAAATTAAAAACATTTGCTGTTACAATTTTTGACGCATTGTTTTGGTACAACAAGGATGCATTTTCAATGGCAAGTGCGAGATGCTGTAATGAGAGTTACACAGACATTTTGCACAAGAGAATTCGCAATTAAACACTTTATTTGTCATCGCTAATAAGGTCTTCGTGACATTTTGTGACGCAGTCGCCCATCCACAATTTTTGTAAACACGCTTGTCGAATACACAAATTCTATACGAATAGTTGAATAGGCTATTTATTGCGGAAGTAATGGCTTCCTAAATTTTAATTGCAGACATTATTTTATTATCGATAATTAAAATCAAATATGACGATAGGTCGTATTTTTTGATCCGATCGGACGGCCTATGTGAATAATTGTGTCATCCGGCTTATTCCCTTGGATATTTAATGCGTCCTGTAAAAGTGCTACAAAGAGCTATCCTGAAAAATATTGTTTGTGTCCAAGAAAATTAATTTCCATTTATGAAATGAGCCTGTGTTCATAACAAAACTCCAGTGTGTTTAAGATTTCATTTAATGAAATAAGACGTGAAAATGATGACTTGCGATAGGTTTTAGTGAATCTGAGATATTAGAGATTAGTTATTGTCATGGATGATGCCGGCGGCACGAGTTCAGTGAAGAATAAGATGAAGGGCAAGGTGCAAGACGAAGAGGAGGATTCGGAGGAAGAGGTGGTAGACAGTGAGGACGATGACGAGACCATCGCCAGAATACAACGAGCTCACTTCGCCCAGGCTGCGGCTATGAGCGCTCGGAGGCGCGCGGCTCCTCGGCCCAGGCCTATGAGCCACAAACGGAAGTTGGAAGCTGTCAAAAACTTCCATAATTTCACTAAGAAACTCAAAAAGGACACTGGTATAGCAATTCGCAGCTTAGTTGGTAATAACATTTTAGAATTAAGTGACTTATCAAGTGAAGACAGTAAGACAGAGAGTGATGGACTATCAGAGGAGGAATTTGTAGTTAATCCCAATGCTGTGCAGGAATTGAATGAAGAAAATGAGAGTTACATTGACCCCGAGACTGGTGACATAGTGGAGGCGAAAAAAGAATCACAGGACACTAGTAAACCTGCTGAAGAGCCCCCTCCGTGCCCAGAACCTGAAGTTAAACAAGAACACGAGGAACAGCTGGAGCTAGAGCAGGAACAAGAACAGGAACAAGAACAGGAACAAGAACAGGAACAAGAGCAGGAACAAGAAGAAGAAGAAGAAGAACAACCTAAGACTCTATCAATTAGTGATCTTATAGATGAAGGTGACTTAGAAAATAAAAATGTTGAAATAGCTGAAGTGGAACAGGGTGACTTATGTCCAGAGAAAACAGCTGAAGAGTTGTTAGACATAAAACAAGAAGAAAGTAGTCAGGACTTTGACATCACAGAGAAATTGAAAGAAATGGGAGAGATAAGTGTCAAACCCATAGCTAAAAAGGAGGATGAAAGTGGAGAGTCATCAAAAGATGGAGAATCGAAGCCTGAAGACGATGATGAGGTAAGGTTTTCTTTATTTTATACTGATTCAATCCCATAGTAACCCTATTCTTAGTATTTCTCTGTAACATTCAGGTCAGTACTAAATTCAGACATAAAAGCCAGTTTTACTATTATTTGTGTTAGCAGTGATAAAATGTATTGAAAGTAATGTAAACGGAATGTATGGTTATAACTTTTACTGTGGGACAGACTTTTGATCTGCTGCCAATACTTGCGACTAACAGAAAACTTATTTTTTCCTTATTGTTTGTTTACTAACATGTTATTGCAATTTTATAACATTATTGGTATAGGTTAAACTTGTTTACCTTGTCTCAATGTTCACATTTCGAATTTTGTCTGCAGTTATAGTAATAACCGGAGTTGGGCGCCCTGATATAAATCAGGGCGCCCAACTCCATACCTTTTTGGTTAAACAAACTATACTTAACTATGTAAATTAGTAATATAGCAAACAATAGTCATGTTCTACCTATGTATAATACTATGCATGCTACGTATTAATTATTACAGATGCACGCATTCTGGTCTGGTATTCTATTCTATTCTATATATGATGACATTTAGCTATGGTTATCAAGTTTGATCATAATAATATCCACTGGTCACAAGATCTTGATTAGTTTCTGAAGATGTTGTTGGTATTGTTTACACAATAAAGTTAGTTATATCATGAAACTTGATATAATAATATGTTGTAATATTTTTGCTATATTTCAGCAATTCTCTGATACTTTTATTAAAATAGTACCTAGTTACATATTTGGTCCTCTTGATTTTTGTGGCATATTTTTTGCTATTTCATAATAAAAGAGACAATAAAAGCATAAGTAATATGTAAAGTACAATACAATATTTTTTATTTATTTTAACTTCATGTACAATGGTGATACATAGGCGGACTTAATACAAAAAGACATTCTCTACCAGTCAAACTTTGGGTTAAAAAAAAAAGGACAACAGTGGTAGTAAGAGCACAAAAAAAATGAACAATAATTCATTAAATATCTATCTTATTTGCACCATAATCACAATATTCCTAATTATATTACATTACAAAGGTATGTTGGTATTGTCTGGTATGATAATTCAAGTTTCAATCAACAAATTGATGCATCCTTATGAATATAAAATTATTGGTTAGAATTTTGGGATATACCTATGTATAACATCATTATTTCTGTAAAATGCAAACAATAATAACTTACTCATAAAATGCTTACATTGCAGAAGAAACCAGTGAATACCAGTGCAATAAATGTGCGACGTAATATCAGGGAAGTCATGGACGAGAAAAACTTGGATGCTTCAACTCTCGCTGCCCAGAGACAGGAGTCGGAGAGATTGGCCCGAGTTCAGGAACAACAGAGAATCATCAGAGAGGTATGACTATGCTATCAAATAAGTTACTTATACCTTTTCCTTGACCCATGGAGCATGTGATAGTGTAATTTTTATGGTATTGTAACTGCTTCAGCTGTTTAGTTTTAGTATTAAGGGTACACTAGTCGACGGCACGAACTATTTTGTGCGCGGGGTTAAAATGCATTTTATATCAACCGACAACACGTGCGGAGGAGATAGATTCTGTGATGACCAGTAGGAAGCTAGTTCGCGTACGAATACACACTTTTGCAAATTTGTAGCGAAATGGATATTGATTTAGGACGAAACTGAGCGCGCGAAATTTTATAAACAGTCCTTTGGGAGTCTGGATATCATGAAAAAACGACTAAACGTATCTGTTCAAAATAAAATTATTTGCATTGTTGAACTAATAATCTATCCCTGTGTGGTGGCCGTTTTGCAATTTTCCGTCTTCTTATGGTATTTATTTGCGCCCAAAAATGCGTTAAAATTAATGTCGAAATGTGGAACTTTCGACGCTCAACTTTCAAACATTTTCTTTTTTCACTTTCTCGCTTCCATACAGGGCTCAAAAAAGACGATGAGAAATAATCCCTAGACTACGTTTGTATGGAAAAAATTTCGACTAGTGTAACCTTAAGATTGAAATTGGATGAATAAATTAACAATTCATCATTGAACAAAAGTCTTAAACTTTTTAGACAACTGCAGCAAAGCCCAAAAGGAAGGATATGCATTTAATTGAAATTAAATAAAAAAAATAGAATTTGCTAAAACTAATTAATGAATATGTTATTTCAAACAGGTACAAAGACAAATAGCAATTAATAGACAAAATAAAATTCATCAGAAAACTATATCACTGTTGCAAGGAGGGTCATCAATTCTGAAGAAATCTCTACCTGGGCAGAAACTGAAGTATGTAATGAAACTTTGAATGTTTAAGATGACTATGAAATATAAGCATCTAAATTGTGTTCTATTTTTATTTCTAGTTTACCAAATACAGTGCTAGTGAAGCTACCATCAGGTGAAACAAAAAAGACATTCAAATCTGGCCAAGTAGAATTGACTAAGTTGATGAAACCAACAACCTCTGGTCAAAAACCAGGGAAATCTGATCAGAAGAAAGAGGTAAGTAATCGGTGATATCTTTAACCATCTGATTGTTATTCTATTGATGTGACATATCTGTTACCCCTTTAGAAATTTTTTGCTTTCATAAAAAGGTTACTCCTATGATGATTCTTATCATCCATTTCGAAAATGGCTCTACTGCTGAACAGGACCTGGGTTCGATGGCCAGTTTTTTTTCCTAGTTGGAATTTCTCAGTACAGTCCAAACCTAAGTTTTGATTTGGTTGATGATAAAAATATAACTGTAGAGTTCTTTGTGTACAATAGGTCCGTGATCTTTTGTTTAATTAAATTAATACTAGTAAATTGAACACTATCTTCTTAATTAAATATATTGATCAGTCTGCATTTCAGTGACTTTACATGATAAGAAGTTAACACAATTTTAATGTGTAGGTTGTAGAGATAGTTGATAGCAGCAGTGGTGAGGAATCTTCGTCTTCTTCATCTGATTCTGATGATTGCATAATGCTGTCAGATTCAGAAGTGCCGCCTAGTCCTGAAGCCGAAGAGGATCCTGGTAACTCAGGTAATACTCTTAAAATAGAACAGACATTATCATGTGTTTCCTTGTTGCTAAATATGTAGGTACCTAACTAGTCTATGCCTGGGTGTACTGGAAAAGTGACTAACATAGTACTTATAGGTAGATGTTTTAATTCGTGCCTTTGTGTGTCATCTAACGTGAACAGACGTCCCGTTTTGAACGGGACTGCCCCTTTTTATAATTTCGGTGTCCCCGAAATGAACTCTGGGACGCAAATCGTCCCGTTTTCTGAAACCGCGCGCAAATTTGAGTTTTTTTTCTTTTATTTTTGTTAAGATACTACTGCACATAATGCATGTAACCAGTTCTTGGGGTTAAGGTCCTTCACCCCAGTAACACATTATTACCCCAACCCAAATCACATTATTTACCCCATGGAGTCCACAGGACTCCTTTGTTATAAAAAAATTGATTTTGTTTAAAATAAAAGCATAAAATTACTTAAATATTATTTATTATACTTAGCAACAATGTACTAAGAGGCTAATATATTAAATTTAGTTTTATTTACGTAACAGGACGGTTACGATACAATTATAAAAACTAAAAATTTAAATAAACTTCAACTTTTAGGTGCTAACTAAAATACAAATACATATTATAAATTATTCAAATTTAGAAGTTTTATGTCCAAGGTTTATAAGTTTGAAAATATTTCCCTTTGTCTTCAAGGTCTCCATGTGAATGATGCGTATAACATCCCAGATGAACAAGGCCGTGTTCTAATCAATATTGGTCACCCGGAAAATGACGAGGACATATTCTTGGCACCACAACTTGCTAGGGTTATCAAACCTCATCAGGTAAAACTCATTGCAATGACTTTATTGTTGATTTAGTTCAAATTTTCTCTGTCAATCATGTTGTTTATTGTACTTTGTTACTTTTTGGTTCAAATGGACACTGGTATTCAAATTTTTAGATTTTGATCTCAATACATGTCAATAAACAGATCCTTTATATGGTTTGTCTGTGTTCCAGATTGGAGGTGTAAGATTCTTATTTGATAACATTATTGAATCTGTTGAACGATTCTCGACATCAACGGGCTTTGGATGCATATTGGCACATTCAATGGGCCTGGGTAAAACGTTACAAATCGTATGCTTCTGTGATATATTCCTTCGACACACGTCATCTAAAACTGTGTTGTGTATCATGCCTATCAACACGCTTCAGAATTGGGTAAGTGTCCTGTATAACTACTGATACTAGTGGTATTTGTTAAAGCAGTTTTCAATGCGATTTATTTAGAACCTTATAGAACTTTTTGCCAAGTATCAATGTATAAAGTTCATCACAATACTTATCTAATTTGGTGCAATTCTCTGACACGGTTATAATTGAAGCCTATTCTGTTTTGGGCAAAGTTGATAACGACTTTTAAACATGTTAAAAATCCGCCCTTATCAAAAGCAATGACCACATCCTAAAATTTATTTTGCATAATGTTTCAGGTAGCAGAATTTAACATGTGGTTGCCAGTAGACGCGAGCACAAGTCCGTTGTCAGCGCACGGTGAAGTACGAACGCGGAACTTCCCTATCTACGTGCTGAACGACAGTCACAAAACGTTACAAATGCGAGCCAAAGTTGTGAAGGTATGGGATATTTTTATTAATATAGCCACCATCAGGCATTGGGCTGGTACTGGAAATTTCCAAATAAAATCACCAATTTAACTTTGCCTGATCCAGGGACCAAGGATTTCAGCAGTATGGCTTGCAACCTCTATCTTAGACCCCCAGACAGACCAATATAACATATACTAAAAACTAAATGGTGCAATTGATTTTGACAAATAAATACTATATTGAGTCAGGTTTTTGTAAAGTTGGAGTGAAAGTATCAAAATGTCTACACATATTAGTTGTCAGTGTTCTAACAAGTGTTTTTGTTTACTTTGTAGGATTGGACAACATCAGGTGGAGTCCTCATGATAGGTTATGAGCTTTACAGACTACTCAGTATGAAAAAAGATAAGAAACCTCGTAAGAAAAGGAAAGCAGACGCTAAGTTGGAAGCTGAAAAGGAGAAAGATGAAATGAAGAAGTCTGATCTGCCTACTGAAGATACTCAGGTAAAATGATCTCTTTATTTTAGTGTTTTTAAGGGAAGATTCTTAGGTATATATCAAGCGTCATCCCTAACACAAGCTGTCAAAATATAGTTAAATTTTAATAAAATATTATCTATACCGCTTGAATGAATTAATAAACGTTACCACTGATTTTCTCACCTTTTGTCGTAATTAGTGCTGTGTTACAATTATGCTGTACTTCATGCTTATGTCACCATCCCAATTTAATTGTGGCCGACACCATATTAATTGCCAACTTGTCTTTTTTCTCCATACATACTTATATGCCGTCTATTTGTACAATAAAGTAAATTAAGTATTTAACTTTCTCATTATCTCAACACTAATTTCTTTCATTACTTTCGAAGGTGCATTCTAAGTCGTTATTTTATTCTCACTGCAGGCTTCTGAAGAATCAAAACAGGACAAGGACGATGGAGACAGTCAGGCGAAGCCAGATGAATTGAAGGATGACACAAAAAAAGAAGAGAAAAAGGAGGACCTTCCCATCGATGAAGATAAGAAACTTTTAGATGGTAAGCATCAATATTTATAAGGTACTAGCTGACCCGGCAAACTTTGTTTTGCCATAAAAACACCAAACATTTATCTACCCTACCTACCCTACCCTACCTACCTTACCCTTCCTACCCTACACCTACCCTACACCTACCCTACACCTACCCTACACCTACCCTACACCTACCCTACACCTACCCTACACCTACCCTACACCTACCCTACACCTACCCTACACCTACCCTACACCTACCCTACACCTACCCTACACCTACCCTACACCTACCCTACACCTACCCTACACCTACCCTACACCTACCCTACACCTACCCTACACCTACCCTACACCTACCCTACACCTACCCTACACCTACCCTACACCTACCCTACACCTACCCTACACCTACCCTACACCTACCCTACACCTACCCTACACCTACCCTACACCTACCCTACACCTACCCTACACCTACCCTACACCTACCCTACACCTACCCTACACCTACCCTACACCTACCCTACACCTACCCTACACCTACCCTACACCTACCCTACACCTACCCTACACCTACCCTACACCTACCCTACACCTACCCTACACCTACCCTACACCTACCCTACACCTACCCTACACCTACCCTACACCTACCCTACACCTACCCTACACCTACCCTACACCTACCCTACACCTACCCTACACCTACCCTACACCTACCCTACACCTACCCTACACCTACCCTACACCTACCCTACACCTACCCTACACCTACCCTACACCTACCCTACACCTACCCTACACCTACCCTACACCTAGCCTACACCTAGCCTACACCTACCCTACACCTACCCTACACCTACCCTACACCTACCCTACACCTACCCTACACCTACCCTATACCTACCCTACACCTACCCTACACCTACCCTACCCTACCCTACCCTACCTACCCTTACTACTATACGAATGTACCGGCGGCGGCGATCTAATTAAAATTTAGAACATAAAAGCTGCTATTGTGAGTCAATATTAAAAGATAGACATGCTGTCGCAGACTTTTTTTTAGAACTTTTAAAGAAGAACAATTCCATTATACATTATATTTGCGTAACTTAAACCGCTTACGCAGCGCACGCAACAAAAGCTCTCAAAAAGGAATATTTTTGCCCGATTTTGCAACATTTTTCATTTATGCTCGGCTCCTATTGGTTGTAGCGTGATGTTATATAGCCTATAGCCTTCCTCGATAAATGGACTATCCAACACAAAAAGAATTTTTCAATTCCAACCAGTAGTTCCTGAGATTAGCGCGTTCAAACAAACAAACAAACAAACTCTTCAGCTTTATAATATTAGTATATAATGTTATTAATATAGATAACGTTGCCCCACACTAGGAATTTCTTCCTGTATCGTGGGTGCGTTTACAAACATTTATATTAACAAACACAAGACACCCAGATCTGGAATAACTATCTGTAGGCCATACAAATATTTGTTTCGTGCGGGAATCGAACCCCTGACACGCAGCGCAGTAGCCGATCGCTCAACCACTACGCCAACCGTGTCGTTCTTTGTTATAATACAATAAACTTTTAACCATTAATATTTTGTTTTTACAGAAATGTATGAAGCTTTGGTCAAGCCAGGTCCAGATTTGGTGATATGCGACGAAGGACACCGGATCAAGAATTCCCACTCGAATATTTCTTACGCGTTGAAACAAATGAGGACGAAACGAAGAGTAGTGTTAACAGGTATGTGTAGCTCACTATGGTTAATATTATTTTAGCGTTTTTACAATATGTATTTAATATTTTTGCCTCATCAAGAGAAAATGAGTTGAATTAATGAGTATAGAATACAATTTATAAATGCACAAATGTAAAAAAAATACAGAAAATAATGTCAAAATACATTGTTTAATGTTTGATACATTAAAAGTTCATTCAACATAAAATATTCAAATTTTTATGTTTTACTTAAGTGACACTAGGTAAAAAGTCTAATAGGAATACTTTAGTATTCGCGTTAGAAAGCTTTGGTATTCTCATTAGATTATCTCATTAAGTTAAAGTCATCATTTTGTTCAATCAGGTCATTAAACGGTACTTTTAAATGTCAAAAATTTATGGCTAAAAACATAATAGTACTTAATTGATTCAACTGTCTGTAATGTTTTTATACTGACTCTACTGTTATAGTAATAAACGAGTTCGACTTTTTTCAATTTTATTATTTTTTTATTCAGGCTACCCTTTGCAAAACAACTTGCTGGAATACTGGTGTATGGTGGACTTTGTGCGTCCGAACTACCTCGGTAGCAAGACGGAGTTCTGTAATATGTTCGAACGCCCGATTCAGAACGGACAATGTATAGACTCTACGCCTCAGGACATACGGCTCATGAGATATAGGGCCCATGTGCTGCATTCACTACTTGTAGGTTTTGTACAAAGGTAAGGATATCGGAAAACATGTTTTCTTGAGCATATTTAACTCCTTATAATTTCTTATATATTTCCTCAACGAGCGTTGAACCGTCCACACTCGTTTTAAATACTATAACTTTGCCTGCAGTATCGTCCGCGTGTGTAATTCGGAAATTATCCCTAAGGGGCGTACTCCCGCGATGAAAAGTAGCCTATGTCATAACCAAGAAAATTTCTAGTTTTATTAAATTTTTATTTTTTTATTCACAATGTTTACATTATTACATTCTGCCAAACTGTAAGACATTCTGTCGGCAGTTTCTCTCTTGTCACAATATATGTATTTCGAATTATACATAATTATGCTATCTAGGTAAACTAAATTTAACAATAAAAATTCCATCGGGATCAGACAATCCCACACCACACCCATGATCAATTTGAATTGTCCATGGTTGCAAAATGCGAGTCTTGTTCCAAAACATGCCTATGTACAGAGTGACAGATGTTCTTTTAGAATTTTCTTGAAGTTGATATTTCGATATAATACACGACACCAACTCTGACACCAGTCTTGCCAAGGGGTACCGTGTTACACAGTTACTGGGTTGTGGAGGATGTAAAACACTGGTACTCAGCTGAATCCGGTTAGACTGGAAGCCGACCCCAATATAGTTGGAAAAAAGGCTAGGCAGATGATGATGACACTACACCAACTTTGTGGGTAGTTCATTCATCAACATCGTTAAATACTTTCTTATGCGTTTACCATAATAGTTAGTGACCTTGGGAAGAAAAAGTAACTTTTCTAAAAATCCGTCCAAGCATTGAGGCGTGATTTATTAACAAACTTCCGACTTTTACATTTTATTTAATTTAGATTACTGCATCAGAATGACCACCATTTATTATCTAAACACCATTTATATATCTGCTGTAAACTATATTTCGTAATCTTGCCTTGCATAAGGTCCTGCCTGAATATACTGACATAAGTAATTTGTTTCCAGACGATCACATGCAGTTCTGCAGTCGACGCTACCTCAAAAGGAAGAATACGTGCTCTTAGTGCGAATGACGCCGCTACAGCGCAAACTCTACGAGAGATTTATGAATGAAGTCGTTCGTTCTACATCAGTGCCAAATCCTTTGAAAGCTTTCGCCATTTGTTGTAAGGTATGTCAGTTCACCATGATGATTATGCTTCGTTTCAAAATTCATTCAGTCATAAGGCTTATGGTCTGTTTATATGTACGGTATCAGTATATATTTGCAGACCATGGGACTTTTAAAAGACGTATTCTATAAATGGTAAAAGCAAATTTCCATAGTCACCGTGGCGATAATCTGTATTGAAATAGGAAACTTTGGCTGTCGTATTTCTCCTGGAGATATATGAGAGAATTTTCTTGTCTGTCTACTCTTTCAAGTATTTTCATAAACTAATCATAATGAACTTTCTTTAGATTTGGAATCATCCTGACGTCCTATACAATTTCCTCAAGAAGCGCAGTGAAGTGAACGCCGCTATTGAAGAAGATTTGGATTTGGAAGAGATTGGAGGCGTTACGAAGGCCGGACGTGCACGGAATATGAAGGGGACGCCTGGCCGAAGACCGGGCAAGCCACGGGTACGTTACATTTTGTAGAATATTAGGATACTGAATATAGTGATATATAAGGTTACACTAGTCGAAAATTCTTCCATACAAACGTAGTCTAAGGATTATTCCAGTTTGACGATGTACGTTCAAAATAAAAAGTGATATCAGTTTGTCTCATCATTATCTAGCCGTCCCAGTCATATCTGTCCACCGCATGCGTAAAGCAAGAGGTGGACAAGCATACGACATGGTTTCGGTCGAGTGCGACCCTACCGAGTCATACAACCCGATTTTCAAAATAAAATCTTTGTGCTCACTGTCAGGGATCTCTATCGAGAAACCCTACCGTCCCACTGTTGTTGGTCAGTGTCATAACTGCCAACAATATGGACATAGCCAAAAGAATTGCTTTGGCCGCCCCAGGTGTGTTAAGTGCCGAGGCGACCTTAGCACGAAAGAATGTCCCCGTCCCGAAAACCCGGCCGAATGCACGGAGCCTCTCAGCTGCGTGCTATGTGACCAGGTCGGTCACACGGCTAACTTCAAAGGATGCCCAAAAGCTGGATGTTTTCTGTCCTGTAATTATTTAAGTGGTGTACAATAAAGTATATAATAAATAAATAATAATAAATAAAAGCGCCTAAAATGGCCAGACGGCACGCTGAGCGCCAAGCTCACTCAGCTCCCTCCGGACAACCCCCCGCCCGGCTAGCCCCTCAGAGGACTTCGCCATGGGGCAAACTAAACCACCAAAAGGTGGCTCCCCAGACCGTCCAACAGCCAACCACAGGCCTGCTGGAACAACCTACTCCGGCCCCCCTCAGGCTCTTGCCGTCCCCAAGCCCGCTCAAAACCGGCAAGTGGCTCCCACCACTGTCGCCGCTGAGAGCCTGTCCCAACAAAAGCTCGCTGACAGACGCTGCGTCGCTGATGTTATCATCAGTGCGTATGCCGTCTGGATGACGGATGAGGCCAGATCGTTGGCTGCTGAGATCAGAAGGATCGAGGCAGCCGGTGATATGCCCGCACCCGAGTCCAAGGACCTATTTAAAAGGTACCCCAACATAGCTGAGGTACTAGATAGCCTCGTCTTAAGAAACGGTCAATGGGTGCGCATATAAGACGCATCTGTTTACCCTTTCCGTTAGTATTTCGCCAACTGAGGCTAATCCCTGACCCCCATGATCTCCACTCTGCTCCATAAGAGCCTAGGGAGTAGGAACAATGTAACATACAAACCGATTCGGTCGTGTCCTCGCCGCCGAGGCCCGTCGCGTACAAGCTGAGCACTAGTTAAATTATTAGATTTCAAAAGGAGTTTCTTGTCCGTTCTTCTCCACGTAGGTATTTTCCGAACGGATGGTAAAATCACTTGTCAAGATCCAGCCATTGCTTGTCCCCCAGCGACGTCCTGAGCCGAGGTTCGACCCCAACTGGGGTAGCCTTCAGCGTTGTCGCTTAGGTTTAGAAATTTGTGCCTAGCTGGAGGCTACTATAGCTTAGTCTCCACAGGGAAAGTCCGGTTAAGTAGCTACCAGTCACTTTGACCGAGCTACGAGAGGCCATTTAGAAAAAAAAATCTAGCCCTGTATGGAAACAAAAAAGTAAATATTTTAAAGTTATGAGCGTCGAAAGTTCCACATTTCGACACTAATTTTAAAGCATTTTTGAGCGCGAATAAATACCATAAGAAGACGGAAAATTGCAAAACGGTCACCATACAGGGATAGATTAGTAGTTCAACAATGCAAATAATTTTATTTTGAACAGATACGTTTACTCGTTTTTCCATGACTCCCAAAGGTATGTTTATAAAATTTCGCGCGCTTGGTTTAGTCCTAAATCATTATCCATTTCGCAACAAATTTGCAAAAGTGTGTATTCGTAGGCGAACTAGCTTCCTACTGCTCATCAAAGCATCTATCTCTTCCACACGTGTTGTCGGTTGATATAAAATGCATTTTAACCCCGCGTACAAAATAGTTCGTGCCGTTGACTAGTGTAACCTTAATTACGAAAATTGCAGGCGTAATAGAGCATAACCACAATTTTCATTATTCTAGGGTGCATCAAAAAAGCCAGCAGCGACCATACCGCCTAACACAACCACTGGTCCACTAGCTCCACGCCCCGAGGCCAATACTTACGGCAACGCGCCCTACCCTAATGCTCCGTACGGGCCACCAAACTCGTTCAGACCAGACCAGCCTTCCGGGTCCTACCCACCGTACCAAAACTATCAGAACCCAGGCCCCGGGTACTATCCACCCAATCAAGGGTACAACCAGAACTACGATAGTAATTACTACCAACAACAATCACCGTACGGCAGTAACTACCCTAATCAGTATCCTCAGAATATGCCTCCTGAAAGTGGACAGGGTTATAACCAAAATTATTGGGGTAATGGAAACTACTATGGCAACTCTGGGTACTACAATAATCCCCAGTATCAACAAAATAATCAGCCACCACAAGACTTTAGAGGTAACCCTCCACCTGAATACAATAATTCACAGAATTACCCACCGAACTACAATGCACCGCCTAGTGATCAACCGTATCCCGGAAATACGATGCAACCTTACTCGAATAATCAAGATAGTTACACGGGCAACCAGCAAAGACCACCATATCAAGGCTATCCTAACCATCCTGGATACTCTGAGTACAATTCCAACGCGCCTCAGGGATCTTATAATCCTAACAATCCTGGGCCTCAAGGATCTTACAATACTAATAACCCTGGGCCTCAAGGGTCTTATAATCCTAATAACCCTGGACCTCAAGGATATCCTAATCAAACTCAAGGATATCCTCCACCATATGCTGCAAATTCTTCTGGATATGGAAATAATTCGACTTCATACAACCAGTACGACAATCATCCATCCAATTACCCGGGCTTCCCGAACAATATACCTTCCAACCAAACTGACCCCACTGTGCCAACTCAACCTGCTATCAAGAATGAGCCTAACACTGTTCCTAGTAACTATCCTGCAATTGATATCAAAACTGAACCTAATGTACCGCAAACACAAAATACAAACACTGCGCCATTTGGTAATACTGGTTATGGTTATCCTCCGAGTACATCTTCCTTTCCTGCTGATCAGCAAGAAAGCAACTCGAATGGTAACAATTATCCATGCTCATATCCAAACTTCCCTGCACATCTTGAAACTAAACCACCTATGGGTAGTGCCAGCTCTGGCAGCCCAGTGACATCATGGCCTATAACTGAATTAAAGACTGAGATTGATAAACTAAAAGCTGAAGAAAAAACCGAAATGAAATCAGAGTCTGATGGTGAAGTCAAAATAGAAGACTTGGACACCAAGAAAATAGTAAAAGACGAAACGAAGAAAATAAATAAAAACCAACCTCTTCTTTTGAAAGATTCGCCACCTGAATCTACTAAAAAGAAAGATAAAGACTCGAAAACAGAAGGGGGAAAGAGTGATGGATCTGAATCTGAAGAAGAGATTACAAAGGGGAAAGGCAAGCAAAAAGGCAAAGGCAAGGATAGTAAAAAGTCAAAGGCAAAAAGTAAACCGAAAGCTAAGGGACGAAACGATAGGAAGACATCGAAAGAAAAGAATAATGAGGATTCTGAATCTGAAGAAAGTGAGAAGGAAGAGAAGATGAATAGAGAAGAAGAATTAGCGATGGTCAAAAAAGCTGAAGAAATGACATATGACTGGGCAGCTGAGTTGCTAAAAGATTACATTCCTGGAATTATTGAAAATTCTGCTAAAATGGAATTATTCTTCTACATATTGAATGAAAGCATAAAGCTTGGAGATAGGCTACTGTTGTTTAGCCAAAGTTTATTTACATTGAATCTCATTGAAGACTTTTTAGAAAAGAATTACATTCCTGGGACGAATTGTCTCTGGGAGAGAAATACAAACTACTATCGTAAGTATTATTCAAGAGACTAAACAGTTTTTTTTTGTATTGTATTAGATAGACAAGCTTGCCTTAATGAATTATATTTTTGCAGGGTTGGATGGTTCAACGCATGCGTTAGAGCGTGAAAAGCTAATCAACGAATTTAACGCCAATCCAAACATATATCTGTTCCTCGTGTCAACTCGCGCCGGATCGCTCGGTATCAATCTAGTTGGAGCCAATAGAGTTATCGTGTTCGACGCCAGTTGGAACCCTTGTCACGATACACAGGCTGTTTGCCGTGTTTATAGGCAAGTATTTAATAGCTTAAATAAAAAAAATACATCAGGTCGATTGGACTGTTGACATCTTGAAAGGAACATCCTTCCGGAATGAATGTTATTTTACTATAAAGATGGAATACGAAGTCGCTATTTCCAGATTGCATCTTTCTCGCTCGTAGTGATGATCGTCTTCATGTAAGCCCCTGAACTTCGCTTATTTTAGCACGGGCTTTCCTTTTTACTCAACCAGTAACCAAACATGGCTGATTGAGGTCTCCTATGAGCACCATTCTTTCTGGTCTTGGTAAGCCTGAAAATACATTTCTTTATTAATTTCGAATGTTTCATTGCACAGATACGGACAAAGAAAGCCCTGCTTCGTCTACCGTTTCGTGATGGACTGCTGTCTCGAGAAGAAGATCTACGACCGTCAGATCAATAAGCAAGGCATGGCTGACCGCGTCGTCGACGAGTGCAACCCTGACGCCGTTCTCTCTATGAAGGAAATCACCAATCTATGCTTTGATAATGATGAGAAGGTGAGTTTTAACATGACATCGTAATCGCAATAGATAGATAGAATACTCTTTTTATCACACCTTTTCAAAAAGAGCTGGTTTATTCTTCGTAAACAGGGACTCAAATAGATCATTAATCCTAAAAGACTAAAAGTGATTTGAATTTGGGATGTGGATATCGTTGGTAAATGTTCCAATCAGCAAAGAGATGAATCGATAATGATGAATGTATGAGGTGAGTGGCTAATGAGTGATTGTAATTCTATTTCGAACCGCACGGGAACATTGTATTGAACAAGTGACTGACGTGAGGTATGCCTCAACATGCTGCTAAGAAGTTGAGACGGTACTTCAAGCCAGAACAGCTGCTTAAATTGGATCAAGCGCAAGTTCGATCTTGCATGAAGTACGGTTCTCATCTCTGGGAAGGAGCTGCCAAATACCAGCTTCATGCACTAGATTTGATCGAAAAACGGGTCAGGAGGCTCATCGGCAATGAGGTTGAGTCAAAGCTCCAGAAACTTGAACATCGTCGCAGAGTTGCCAGCTTGTCGGTTTTTTATCGGTTGCATTTCGGGGATTTTGCGATGGAATTGCATGATCTAATTCCATATAGCCCGTTTCATCATCGGACTACAAGACGTACGGCGATGCGCCATCGGTACAAGGTGGACATCCCGCCCATAGGCACTAAACATTTTGGAAATACTTTAATTTTGCGTACATCAAGGAGTGGAATTCCTTGCGACTGTGTTGCCCGATAGCTACAACCTCGGGGTCTTTAACTCAAGAGTGAAGTTACTTCTGGGCAAGTTTGCTACACCGTAGACCACATCATCGCTTACCATCAGGTGAGAGTGGTCAAGAGCGAGCCTATCTATAATAACAAAAATCACCGATTTCTTTTCAACAAAATTTGTTAGTTTGTTCGGTTGGTCTGTACCGAGCATTATTCTGGATCCTAGCTTAATTTTCGTAACAACTTTCGATCGTGTATTTGCAACTGCACTTTCCAGATCTTATGCATGCCTAAGTTAATCATTCGACAAGTGCCTTCAACAATAATAAGTAATATTCACAATCACACGATTTATTAAATAAGATCATTGTATAGTGTAAATATCGACATCGGTGTACTAGAGAATCGATAAAAATATCGACAACTGGCACCTCCCCTATAAGTGTACGTGTAAGCCTTACCCTCCCTCACCTCCAACCTCCCCCCGTAAAGTGCGAAAGGGACAACTGCAGCTCAGGCTGATTTTACCTACAAAAACCTTGACCAAAAGGCGTTTCGCTTTCTGCTGTTTTCTTCTTCAAAACTCGCCTGATCTTAAAAAATCATCAATCTAAGTGTATCTATGCTTCTATCATTTTCTTTTTTGTTAAAAACTTATCAATTTTGTCTGAAAGTCGTCTGAACATGGCGGTAAAAACGGGCATTTTTTTCGGGTTTTTGGATTGTCATATTTCTTTTACTGATTATGTTTTCGAAAAAAGGAAATGATAGGGGCACGTATTAATTAGACCTTGATTTTATGGGGAAAAATCATTGCTCTGGAGGCATCGTCCACGAAGAAAACAGCTCAACGACTCTGTTGGGCCTTTCTCCATACAAAAACATTCTGATGTTTTTGTATGGAGAAAGGCCCAACAGAGTCCCCTCTATTACACATTTAAGTGAAAAACTTTTTAACTGCATTCACATTTCCCAAAAATGCATTACTGTCTCAATAGACGGAGAATTCGAAAGTAAGAGATTCGTCAGATAGTGCTAAACTGAAATCGCCATGGAACTGGTTACAAGTAAAATCTTCTTTATTCTAGGAATCCGAGATCAAAGATCTGTCCGAGCATAAAGATAAGTACATCGATGTGTTGATGCAAGGCGTTATATCGCAACACGGCAGGATGCTAAGCAAGGAGCCCTTCCAACATGAATCCCTACTTGTTGATAGAAAGGAGAAGAAATTGTCCAGTGCTGAAAAGAGGCTGGCGCAAAGAGGGTGAGTTTAGACTCGTTATTAATTTAAAAATAATTACAATGATTCTAAATCAATTTGGATTAATAATGAACTTAAAGGGTTCTGAAATAAATCCGATAATAGCATGCAAGATATAATTTCGCGAGACACTAGCTCGCGTATGCTTCTCACAGCAACTTGGATCGTCGCAAACGCCCTCGAGAGTGCACGTGTCGACGTTTTTGAACTGTCGCCGCTTCAGTTCATAAGTAAATAGAGAAGCAACAACGCGCATGTTTCCTTCCTTCTTTCGAACATCCGCCGACCATTGATCGCGACAGGGGACGCTTTCACAAGCACGTCACAAATAACAGTTACGGATAATAATTTGTTTGTATTCCTGTTGTCAGAAATAGAGTGACTGAAAATTACTCCTTTATCTAGGTACGAGCTCGAAAAGAAAGCAGCGTTAGCACCGAAGCCAACAACAGCGTACCGTACAGTGCGAACAGCAGACGGCAGCATAGTACAGCGGCCCGTAGCATCCGTACGCCCCATGCAGCACGGAGCGCGCTGGATCCCCGCGGACGTGTGGCGGCGCCAGGGCATGACGGCGCAGGAGATGACGTTGCCACTAGGTAATGTTGTCTTGATTTTTTTTCCATGGTCATATTATGAAGTACTTACTCACTTCTTCCAGCGGCCTCACCCACTTGAAAAACGAATGGTAATCCCAAGGGAACCTACTCCACATGATCCCAAGGGAGCAATACATATGACATGGCATCATCACTTTTTCGAAACTGAACAGTGACGTAATAATAAGGTCCCTGTTCTCTTGATTTGGCAAAAGCTATCGGGGAGCTCTCTTACTATAAAACTGCAACGTTGTAAATGTTATTGGCAATTTCTCTATTAATCTGTACGTCTTTTACAGATGTCGTAATACCAACGAACTCAGCCGAGAAGACGAATATAGTTTTGAAGGCGGGACAGCGTGTCATGGTGTTGAAATCACCGAAAGGAATTTATATGCAGTTAGAGTCTGGTAAAATTATCGCCATCAAGACATCGTTCAAAGGATTGGGACAAAAGGGCGCAGACAATAAAGACAACACCCCCATAGGAAAGAAAGGTAAGCCTAAACTTGGTATTCGTAAATTGCAACTTTGTGGTGATTATGAAGAACATTTTATTAATGTGTTCTTGTTTTTAGTTTTAGGCAGTCGTCCAGTGGCAAACATCCCAGGGTCTTTGAAGAATAATTCGGCAATTACAATTACATCGAAAACAGGTCCTAGACCTGGTTTTCACAGGGTGATGAGGCCTTCTATAATAGGACAAAACAAATTGAGACCCATGATACCTGGTCAAAAAATATCCGATATCAGAAGTCGATTGAATGAACTAAGATCGTACTCAGGCTTGCGTCCGAAGTCTCCACTACCAGGCAGATTATTACGACCCAATCTTCCTGGATCCGTGAGCATAACGAAAATCCCTAGAGAACCTAAGAAAACTGAAGCTGATAGTAATGAATCCGGCTCTACTAGGAAGATGGAAGTAAATTCTGATGAAGATACTCAAGTATTAGATAGCGACGAGGAAGAAGACAACAAACAACAGAGTTCGAGTTCGAAACCATCTTCTGACGTAGAACAAGATAAGAATAAACCAGAAACTCCAGAATCTTCTAAGCCAAGTGAAGCAGAAAAGCCAAGTACAACACCTGATAATCAAATCCCGAACCAAAACGTAGCAAAACCTGAACCAGAACCCTTGGTCTTAACAACAGATGAAAAGCTTCCATCCGAAGATGTTCTAGAAAATAAGGCGATAGAAGATAACTCCTTGGACATTAATTCCTTGGATATTAATTCCATGGATATTAATTCTATGGACCATTCTAGAATGCCTTCAGATATGTCTAAAGTAGACGCAACAGATTTGAGCCGTAACGCTGATGCTGTCGAAAGAAAAATTAATCCGCTGAAGAATTATCGGCATCAAAGGCCTGGCGGTCGGCAATCACTGGAATCAAGCTTGAGTCAGTTAGAGAGGACGGCAAGCGTATTGAACAAAGAGGGGATGCCAGACTTCCGTAGAAATTTGGATGATATTACGCAGTCGTACTCCCCGACTGGTGAAGAGAAGCCAGGAGCGAAGACGAAGAAGCGTCGGTCGCCTGCTAAACCTGATGCCGTGCCTGAACCCGCGCTTAGTGCTCCGCCTGCGCCAGTGCCCATGCCGCACAGTGTGTCGAGCCTGCTGGGCCCGGCGGCGGCACCACGTGTACGGAAGCCCGAGCCGATGCCGGTACCGCACGCCGCGCCTTTGTCTCCACTCGATACGACGCAACACATCAGCACACACCCCCGGCTATTGGGTCGTCCACACGAACCGCAACCCCTCCCCCACCAGCACTCTCACCCCCACGCCGCACATATGAAGCCCTCGCCTAATATGCCACTCAGTCTAAGCCACCCCGCCATGATGAGCGGCGGTACGGCAGCGCCTGCTGATTTGTCCAAGTCTCCAGCGCCGCTACCCATGTCTCACGGCCCGCCCGGCCCGCCGGTCCCACCTGGACAGGCCTATCCTGTTGGGAACCCTCCTCCGGATGGACCTTACGCTCAGTATCCAGGTAAGGCCGCTTATCCTTAGATTCAACTGCTTTTTTCTTTGGTATAACTTGAACCACATGCGAACAGTCAAATATTAATGGTTGTTGTGTGCGCAGGTTACGGGATGGGCTACGGCGCGTACTCCACGCCGACGTATTACGGCGGGTACGGCGGTGGGGCGTACTACCCGGGCTATGCGGGCCCGGCCGGCGCCGTGCCGCCGTACGGAGCCGCGCCGCCGGCTCCTACGTACGCGCCCGAGGGCTACCTACCTCCCAACCCGCAGTGGTAGGCGCCTCTGACTGCTAACGTTTGTGCGAGCGTGAGACCATATTCAGTGTTAAGATTGATGTGCATGACCGAGTGTTCCTCTATAACGATTGACTCGCTTCCCGGTCGAGTGAGTAGCGTGGCTTTAAAATTTCACTATCGTTTCCCGTCCGGCGAAGCTCGGTGAACCCCGCCGGATTGATCCTCCTCCGTATTATATTTATTCTCTTTTGTACTTATAAGCATAATATTTTAATATTGATCCGATGTATCTGTAGTTCTATAATATTATTGACAAAACAAAAAATTGTACGCCCATCAGTAAGTTTGACGTGAATGTGCTTCAAATATTTTTCTGTAATACCTAGGTATTAAATACTTTACAATCCCGATATTTCACGTGCCGGGGAATATGAAGTGTTTTCTAGTTTTGTGGTAACATACTACATAACCATTTCTGACATTGTGCTCCAAATCAATTTGTTCAGTGCATGGCATTTTCACCATGATATTGTTATGGTAATAATATGTATTTCGAATTTATTCTACGTCCTCGCATCTATTGTCCCTGACTTTAGTTGGAAAGTCGATGTTTATTGAAAAAGTCACAAAATCACATGATTTCCATAAATTTGTAGATACTTTTATTTAATTTAATTACAAAAATTGTACACATTTCTTAAAATTATTTATGTATTTTTAACATACTTTCAATAAATGATACCTAAAGTGATTATTCTTAAGTACTTATTATGAAACATGATGTAAAATATAACACTATTTAGTGTGATCTTCAGGAAACTGTTTTTGTGTGGATATTAAACTATTAATATTGTTAAGAATGAATGAAGTTCTGAATTTCTCCAAGCTAATTACTCAATGAGTGTAGAATTTTCAAGTACATATTCAATCCCACTAATAGTTAAGTGTGGTCGTTGTCAGTAAGTCCCTTGATTACTGTGGCTATGGATCGATGGATGTGATATGTTGCTACATAGTCTTAAGTCGAATATAGCTTGTATGGAGTATTTATCAATCGTAATTTTAGATAGGCGCCCTTAGTATCTTAGAAACTTTAGTTTCTCATTTAACCTACAGGTCCGTGATATGTTCTTAAATAATAGTTATGTATGCAAATGCTATATGCATAAAGAACTATTTAACTAATTTGTAACGTGTTTTAAACGATATGATCTGATTGCAAAAGTCGTTTATAACTTAACTGTAGTTACAGATTTCTATTTTTTCTTTGGTGTGTTTTCGGATTCTATTATATTGTTTCACATTCACTGCATCGTCTAACTTTGCTGTGATTGTAATGATAACATTTTTTGTTAATGTAATAATTGGACAAAGTCTGTTTATTTGCATTAACACACTCATACACATTAAAAAAATAGTCTCGATAGACATTGTCTTTTCATTAGCAGTATTATTTGTCAATTGTGAATAATATGATCTTAAGAGATTAAATTGTAGGGTAAGGTGTAATAATAAGTAAGTCTTACATTGGAATTGTTTCTGTATTTAGGGATGATGTGTGTCCAGTGTTCACTATCAACTTTTATATAATTTTTAGTACATGAATTAATTGAATGAATTAGTAATTATTTGACAAAAACGAAAAGAGTTCTCCACACAAAAATTATTGTTATTTATAAGACTTGATATTATTTTTATTATTTTGTATATTTTTATGTTGCCTAAGCCATTTACACACCAAACGAAAAGTAGAAATATTGCCGTGTATTATTTAAAAAATATGTCTCCAATCATTTATGTATGTTGTCCTGTGTACAAATAGCGTTCGAAATTACTATTCGAAGTGATACAATAATGAATATTGCATTTTTAAATTGGTCAACTAGTATTGTACCGGCGATATCCAATAAAGAAATCAGTAAACAGTTCATGTATTTTAATTTATTAATTTCATAATGGGTTTGATTTACTAATAGTACCTTCGTTTTATTGTAAGTATGAAGCAACTGGATGGGATGTAATACCTGTCGCGGTTGACCTTGCATCTGTTCTTTTACTAACAAAAAATGTTTTGCCCAATAATCGGTATTGTGAAAAAGTCAATCTATTTTAAACGCCGCGCAGCAAACGATTAGAGTTGCGTGACCGACCATTTGTAGGTACCTAGCGGATACTGTCATCTCGTCTCGTTTGTTTGTAGTCTGATCATCGTTACGTCTAGGTCCTTGAATTATTCAATTTCATATACTGCGACTTAATAACATGGTACTACGTCAACGGAAGATGCGCACGAGTTGAATACCTAACATTGTACAGATTATTATGTATAATTGGTCACGGAGCGTCTAATTAAATGTAAAACTAGTTTTCTTTGTTGAAGGCACCTGAGGGTTATACATCTCATAAAAATTCCACTATTTATCCTTAAAAAAAAAGTTAACGAGTATGCACACAATGTGTATCTATGTAAGGAGCATACACAGCAGGGTTAGTAGAGTACCGTAATGAGTTTTAAAAGGATAAGGAAATGGAGTTTATTCGTCATCAATATATTTATTGTCCATATGATGAATAGGACCGAAAGAAGTGAACCGTTATATCATAGCTGTGCATGCTAAGTTCTAATTTCTATGCTCGTCCGTATTGTCTTGAGCATCATTAATATTACCAACAATAACAACTAACTTCAATACAATAAAAATACAAGTACAAAAGAAACAAAAGCAATAAGTTGTAAAGATGATTAATCTTATTCACTTAGTTTATTTGTTTCCTATTCCTACTTTTTAGCACATTGGTGAGGGCAATGACCAAGGCCTTTGTGTTACCATTGAACTATTTGTATTGGTGACGAATCGTAAGGTGAACTATTAATGGTTTCTTAATATTTGTAAAATAAACCTATCCGGCCAGTGTTTGCCTTGAACTCAAAAAAGTAAATTAAATTTGCTTTATTTACATTTTTAGTAAGGCGAAGGTAAAGGCACATTGGGCCAGATGACCGTTTTTGTCACTTTAACTGGTTTTATTTATTATACTAGACAAACTTAGAAGTGTGTTGCAATATTATTTTATTTTCTAAAGTTAATTCATTTGTTACCTTTAATGGGTTGAAAGCTCATGGTCAGATCTTCAGTCACGTAGGTGTTGATTGCATAGCACTAATTATTTCTATAGGTATTCTACATAGCCCAGGTAATTTGAATTAAGAATAGTACTTATTTTGCCTACGTTATACCATATAATTAAATAACGGCTGCCATAGCGTTACTACACTTGATGCATAAATCTATAATGAAGTAATATATTTACATAATACAACATCATTCAGCGGTAGCTAGGTCACCATTGATTCCGTATCTATGTAACAATACAATTATTAATCCACCACAAAATTAGGTTCATAGAATTTCTCTTTTCACAAAACCATGGGCCAGGAAATAGTTTTGTATTTTGTAAGAGCAATGCACCATTATGGTCACTTTTATTTGCCAATAAACTTAATCTATGTCACAGAAAACATGGTTGTACTCGTACCAGTTTTAAACACTGTTGAACTAAATTACAAGGGACAATCCAGAAGTATAATCCCATTAAGACGACGACAGTCGCCAATAACCTTGAGGAAACAAAAGGCGCACTGGTTTCTCACCCGCGCGACCCAAAATTCAGTAGATTTTTGTTCTTTCCTTATGATCACATCACATCATCAGCCTATTAATGTTCCCACTACTGGGACACAGACCTCCTCTCTGTGAGAGGGAATGGGCCGTTATCCACCACGCGGGCCCAGTGCGGGTTGGTGGATGTCACATGTCTTCGAATTATTGGTTCTAGGACATGCCGGTTTCCTCACGATGTTTTCCTTCACCGTTTTGAGAGCAGTGGTGATGAAATAATTTACACATTTTTTTTTCCTTCCTAAGACTTAAAAAAAAGCCTTAGATCAGAATTAGATATTTATATTGTCTTTGAGATGGTGAAAAATTTATTAAAATAGGTACGCGCGGCGGTTTTGGTGCGATTGTCGGTTTTTGTCTGTGTTAGTAGATAACTTTACAAATTAATTACACTATCCTAAACGAATGAACTCAAAATGTTCATAGATCAAATTATTAAGAAAATGGTCTAATGTAACATATATTTTTTTCCAAAAAATTACGACTAGCCGTTGAGACGTGATTTTCATTTTAAACTCAGCTACTGAGGGGTACTATTCCATAAGTTATTGCTAGTTGGTAGGTACCTAGCTAGTACCTATCATTAAAATAGGACACAGTGAATGATTCGTTCAAGAGATAGACACTTAAATAGGTACATGCAGTACCTACCTACATCTTAAATGTTGATTTTTTTAAGACCAAATAATGTGGTCACCTAATCCTAAAAAAAACTACAACCGTTCGGAGTCCAAGCAAGGTGATCTAGGGTCACAAGGTAAGTCCCCTGATTTGCTGATTCGATAAGCAGTTTTTCGGCCATGAACTCGACTTAAATAATTTAAAGCTAGACAACTTTTTACGCAGTTTACGAAGCCTAAGTAAAACATGCAATAATCAGACAATCTGAAGAAGAGGATTAATTTCATGGATGAATTATTGTGTAAATTATGATGCTGCCACTAACTTATCTAACTTGTGTAAAACAAAACAACGGTGATTTAAAGTTTTAAATTATATATTGTGCAGCGTTGGATTGGCGATGTTACATAAATTGTAAGCGCGGTCGCCGTTCGCTTACAATATTATGAGTGGTAAGGGAGGCGCAAGCGCAGTACTGGGCGGGTATTTGTAACGCAAGCTTCTCGTTAATACAAAGTGTTGTGCAGTATTCTTTGAGAGTTGAGTAGTAGAAGACAGGTCGTTCTAATAGTGAAGTAGAAAAAAATAATAAACGTTATTAAAATGTGGCGGCGAATGTTATTTGTAAGTACCCATTGATATTTTATTAAATTATGAAAATTTTAAATTAGGATAAAAATAATAATTTAATAGTCTAATTAACTTGATTTTATATTTCTCACGGTTTTCCGGAATTACTTTAACTGTTAACCTTGTCCCGTAATCCCGGTTTACCTAATGAATCTTCGACGTACCTAATTGGTGATCAAACTGAACTTATGATCTCGGAAAAATATTTTAAAACGCACAATATTATTTTTATGTGTTTAACTGATTAAATTATCTAAATACTTTTCACAATATTTAATTATGTTAGGCATACCTAAAAATTAAAATCGACGTATTTAGAGTACGATTCAAACTTAATGGCGGCTTGGAACATAAGAAGTAGTAAATTCATGCGTATAAGTTCCTATCTTGGTAGTTAAATTTTAAATCTATCTATTTCTAAAGTACCTAATCGTTGCACTTAGGTTCTTAAGAGCATATACGTTTTGTTTTATCACATCTATATAGACCTCCTTGTGATACTTGACTACATAAATAATTTATAGGCAAATTCTATGCATCCGCTCTGAATGACAGCTCATGAAAGTTAACCAAGGCCGACCAAGGGCAATAGATTCCATCAAAATTTTCTCCACGATTGGCTCAACGGTCGCATTCTATTAGTCTCACTTTCATTTCAATATCTTTCACTGTTACCCAAACCGAGCTCATTAAGACAATAATCATCCGTTCAATATTTTCGTGTTGCTTAAGAATTTTCGCTTTAGTTTGGCCCGAGTTTGTTTGTCCGCATTAATTCGCCAAAGAATTTTCTTCATCTACCATATCCACCCAATGCTTGACGACACGTTTGGCGTAGTGGTTGAGCGATCAGCTGCTGCGCTGCGTGTCGCGGGTTCGATTCCCGCACGGAATAAATATTTGTATGGCCTACAAATAGTCGTTCCGGATCTGGGTGCCTTGTGCATCATCATCATCATCATATCAGCCGAAAGACGTCCACTGCTGGACATAGGCCTCCCTCAAAGCCTTGTGCATGTGAGTTTAAATGTTTGTAAACGCACCCACGATACAGAAAGAAATTCCTAGAGTGGGGCAACGTTTTAAAAAAATATATACTATATGGTTAGTCTAGTTAAATCTCTTCCATTGCATGCCACTTCACCCGGACTTGCGATACCCTCATCAAACCCTCGGCTGCTAATTTTAGCAGGTCGTCGATCAGCAAAAGCTCCTATGGCATAGGCCTTCTGGAATTAGTTGTTACGATTTTTTTTACAAACAAATAGTCTGTTATTGAAACCAATTTGAGGTGTACCACCTTATTGAACTAATGTGTCTGGCGTGGCCGCCGGGCGTGATGTAATTGGGCTCAATTTCCGGGGAAATTGTAGGCTGAGAATAACGTTTTTCTGAAAAAAATAACTAGTAACTAGTACATAACTTCTTCCTTCTTGTTCTAGGAAACCATTACAAACTTGATTGCTTCGTAACCCACTAATCTTACTTTGTTTGGTATAGTATATTAGTAGGGTTGGGCCTTTATTTTAGGTCTGTCTACACCAGTCCCAGTTTAAAAGTCCAGCACCATTAGCGTAAATTGAAAGAACGTGCACCCGTGTTTTACTTGCATTCATTGCTTCATATGTTCCAATAATAAAATAAAAAAACCCGGCTGCCTAAGAAGCGAACTAAAAAGATGTAAACAAGAAGAAAATCTATTTTAGAATTCGGTGCTTTTTAACATAAAAGTGGCATACATTTTTGTAATCAACACTAAAAACCCTTCATTTTGATACATACCCAACTCGATAAGAAAGAAAAAGAAATAGAGAGCCCCACAATATGGCGCTCAAAATCCGTCGTGTTTGTTTTTTTTTAACGTCACCTATATAAGAACACTTGGGCGGTCAAGACGTATCTAACGATGTCTTAATTATGTAAATACGTCTTGTACTTTGCAAGATATGAGGTAATAAAGGTTCCTTGCAGTCTGGTATAAACCTGTCTACTAGACAGCGTAAAATACGCAATGAATACTGTTGAGTTATAAAAATGGTATCGTGCGTGCTTCAAGCAGTCAAAACAGTTTAACACACACAGTTATGCAGGACTTCTGGCTTGGAGCTGATGAGGGCCTGTCGATGAGCAGCGGTAGAGCATTTTGCGATGGCAGGTGTTCCCAAAGATCTACTTAACCTGTGAAAATTACGGTGTTACGTTATTACAGTTAGCTGCTATTATTGCCTTGTGGATGAAATTCCATTCAATCCATTCCATTCTCAAAACGGTGAAGGAAAACATCGCGAGGAAACCGGCATGTCCTAGAACCAAAAATTCGAAGACATGTGACATCCATCAACCTGCACTGGGCCCGCGTGGTGGATAATGGCCCATTGCCTCTCACATAGAGGAGGCCTGTGTCCCAGCAGTGGGAACATTAATAGGCTGATGATGTGATGTGTGTGGACGAAATTAATTCTTTTGTCTGATTCGTCATAGATCTATCCACCGAATAACATTTGCAAAAATAGAACAGAGACAAAGGGATTTCATGCATATTATCATAATGCAGTGGACATCCATACAAATTAATATGTTGTTATGTTCTTTCAACCTTGGTGACTAAAATGGTGGTCGGGCGTCTGTTGTTCTTCTCGTCGCCGTCGCAGGTTCGATTTCCGCATGAGGACAAATATTTGAGTTGTACTGACATTTGTTCCGAGTTTGTATGAGGTACGTGATTTGTATATGTAATGAAAATTACTGTGAATCTTAGTTTAGTTACTAAAACCTTGGTTTATTAAATACCAGCATATATATTATGGTCGACTGTTGTGAGCTAGATTTTTTGTCATTGTTGTTATTAGGTAGATATTATTTAGGTATATTCAAATCTACCTTATACTTAAATTATGTGATGTAATAACCCAATTTGGAAGGCACTAACGAACAGGAAATAAATACTTAAGTGGTTTTTAAATATAAGAACTAACTTGTTTTATGCTACAGTAATTGCATAACGTATTGATTTCAATTCAAAATAAAACCAGTGCACTGGGCTAAAGTTTAAATCTGCTCTCCGTAATTTCCTCCCTACTCTTGTAGATGGCTGGGTCGCAACTATCATAATTACCCTTTATGGTGCAAGAATTGAATTAATATAACACGATATGGAATCTACCCACTGAAATTAAAATTATATACAATTAGAAAAGATCATTAAATAACTTCTATTGAATTAACACTAGGTAACGTAATCAATTAATTGTTATTCAGGTCACGACTTGGGTTTTTTCAGGAGTTTTGCTTCGTTTTTTGCCCGACTGCCGAAGGAGGGTAATGTGTTTTTTCTAGCTTAGTTCGTGGTTAGCCTATATAGCGTTTTCCAATAATACGGACCAAATTTCATCTGCATTTAAATGTACGCGCCAAATAAAAAACAAAGACTGGGATGCCCCCAATCTCAAGTAAATAGGTGCCTACCTACTGAGCTAATGTGCTGTGTACCTAGATATAGATATAATGTATTCTATCAGTGCTTGTATTGTACCTACTCTTTGGATTTAAAAGAAAACAGAAAGCACACAAACTACCAACATTTCCGAGAAATTTAGGTATTAAGAGACATGGTTTGTTTATTTACTAACTTAGGAAAAAATAATTAGATTACGTATGTACATATACATCTACCCATATCTTACGTAGAAGAAAAAACAGTTGGTATAAAAAACCTGAATTTGTTTACATAACATAAAAATCAACACACATAGGAAGTAATTTGTTTACACGAGTAAACAAAAAACAACACATTTATAAAGCGAATAATAACTTTAAGATGCTCCATTAATTGATATAAATAAACTACAAAAAATATGCAAAAACAATTTAATTGCGATGCTACAGTAAATAAAATTTTAAAAGCTGGCATTAATTGGTTTGATAATACCTACATTTTTATTTGTATGCGGAGGAGCCAGTAAGGAAGTGTTATTAAGAATCTCAGTGCTATTGTAGGTTCATAATTATGTTTTCGCCGCCACGTTTTCTATTCTGAGATCCATTTTTCTACATTAAGCACCCTATAATAAAATTCATCGTCAATCATTCATCAAAGGCCATATGTTCATCAAACCACATACTTTTTTGACCGAGCGAGAGCGAGAGCTACTTTTGTATGTCCGGCTGTTCTAATCTATTCACGGTTCTCGGGTAATTTTGTGAGCAGTTTTGTCGAGTTTGTTTGTGGCGAGTCTGTCTTTTCGTTTTTTTTTTGTAGATTCAATTTTAAAAAGCTGAATCAACAAAAAAAAAAACGAAAAGACAGACTCGCCAGGTCTGCAGTTCAGAGCTACCAGTTTTACTTTTAGTTTTTAATTATTAAAGAAAGAAAGAAAGAAAATATATTTATTTGTGACCCGCACAGGAGACACGAGATAAGCAAAACACAAACAACAATAAAATATAAAAAACCCCGTGCGAGACCAAAAAGGCTCCTATCTCAAAAGTACACTTTTTAGTTAAAGAAACAATTAATATTATAATGAAATTTCTAGGCGATGGCATGAAAATGCTATTACCAAAATTGGTACAAAACATGTTTTCTTCTAAGTATAAAGTTGGTTTCTATGGATTTTGTTTCCATAATATAAAAAGTTTCAGAAAATAGCTTTTCTACTTTGTAACTAACATTTTTTTTTGGGAAAACCTATCTATTCAAAATTTTGTCTTAAATATGTGCCTACTATGCTAGGTACTGTAAGGGCGTTTATGCAATTATGCACTCACTTTTATTCGTGATTATTTGTATACATTCGGTTCCGTTTTTAACCGTTTCCCAAAATGGAGGAGGTTCTTTAATAATGTGATTTTACAAAATACTTAACGAACCATAACAAACCAACGCTGCTTGGCGACTAACGGCTTGAAATAAGTTAATGTGGTAAGCTTATTTAGTACTTTAGTAGACAGATAGAAGAGAGTTTTTTTTTCTAGACGAACTCTACGTAAAGGTAGTTCTCGCCAAACTTCTGAGTCGCCCTGAAGTAGACTTTCCGATGCGCAAAGCACATATCGGTGCTGCTATACTATTATTTATTCTGTGCTGCTATTGTATGAGATTTACTACTGCGCAGCCATAGTATCCAACTTCAGGGCGGTCAAGAAGTTTGGCGAGAACTATATCTATCTTAGACCTTTAAACAAGCAATTCTTGTATGTATATAATCTGAATCTCGGCAACGGCTCCAACGATTTTCTTGAAATTTTGTATGCAGAGGTTTCAGGCGCGATTGATCGATCTAGCTAGGTTTAATTTTTAAAAAACGTTGTTTTCTTTATTTTCACCCGAGCAGAGCCCAGGTACCTACTTACTATTTATTAAGTTAACTAATAACATAGTTTACTACAAAGTTAAAGCATAACACACATGAAGTTGCATTGTTTCAATATTTTATTAAGTAATTATTTATTTTCAGCCTGTTCTATCCCACTCAAGTAGTTTATTTCAAGTAAACCTTAGAGGTACTTTTGAATTGTCAAACACGAAATTAATAAAAAGATGACTCTAGTTGCAAATTCGCAAGCGCCTGTAGGTCTCAATGGAGAAGAATTTGCAAGAAACTCCACGGACACTCTTTTCCATCAGTTTTAATTACAAGTTTTTGGTTACAACAATCTTGCTGAAAAAATACTTATATGTGAGAACGATGTAAAAAGACGTGTACGTAAAAGCTTCTAGAGTAACAAACAATTAAAAAAAAAAGTACTTTAACAGGCCGAGACAGCTAAGTTATGACCAATCCCAACTGATGGCGCCCGTTCACGAACATGACGCATGGATCGGCACCACTCAGCTCAACCATCATGAAGGGAACCGAATGATCCAACACATGTGGCAACATCTATACTAATATTAAAAAGCTGAAGAGTTTGTTTGCTTGTTTGAACGCGCTAATCTCAGGAACTACTGGCTGGAATTGAAAAATTCTTTTTGTGTTGGATAGTCCATTTATCGAGGAAGGTTATAGGCTATATAACATCACGGTACAACCAATAGGAGCCGAGTATAAATGAAAAATGTTGCAAAAACGGGAAACAATATTCCATTTTGAGAGCTTTTGTTGCGTGCGCTGCGTAAACGGTTTAAGTTACGCAAATATAATGTATGATGGAATTGTTCTTCATTAAAAGTTCTAAAAATAGTCCGCGACAGCATATGTCTATCTTTTAAGATTGACTCACAATAGCAGCTTTTATGTTCTAAATCTTAATTAGATCGCCGCCGCCGCCGCCGGTAGAAACAAAAGTTTACAGGTTACATTCGTATAGTAGTAAGGGTAGGTAGGGTAGGGTAGGTAGGGTAGGGCATATAGGGTAGGGTAGGTAGGGTAGGTGGGTAGGGTAGTTATGGGAAATAAAAAAAATGGGGAAGGTAGGTAGGAGGTAGGTAGACAGTTGACGGGAGCGAAGCCGCGGGGGTCAGCTAGTCAGAGATAAATTAGAGAGAGCATGACACACTCAACTGCCAGGGCACACAGGAGTCAACGAACGACACATAGGACAAGGGAGGGAAAATCACGTTACATCAAAAACATGTCTAGGTTACCTATAAGTATCTGGTTAAAGTAGCCCTAGGAACAACCAGCTTCAATTGAATTATTACCTTGTTATGTACTTTAGTATGCCTACTACAATTTGCATTAATCCTCGGTGGTTTAATTAGTCTGCTACATGAAACACCTCGGTTCGAAGCCGCAAAGGTATCGCTTACAATCGCAAGTTATTGAAAGCACTGCTTTCTATCCAGACTGACCTAGAACTAGAAAGCTGGTAATTGAATACCTATCGTAGGCATTGGCCGTGACCACAAGCGCGCGTCCGTCATCTAAATTCGAAAATGGAATCTTTTAGAGGAATTCTGCAGATTGTATTTTTATTGAATTGACAATGTACAGAACGTTACAGAACGGTGTAGTCACTTTCTTCAAGGAAGCCATAGAGAATTCTCAAAAAAAGAAGTGAGTCTCCTTACTAATTTTGATTAGCTGAGGATAACTTTACAAGGAAAGTTCAAGGTCCCTGTGTAAGAGGGTCGAAACTACTCATAATATGAACAACTGCTGCTATGGGATCCTTAAATGATGTATAAATCAGCTGTTCAGTAGATTTTTATTTTCGTGATTTTAGGGTCAGTTCCACTGTAAAGATAATCTATGAATAATTACATCCCTAAATTAACATCAGTCTGTGTAGGTAACATAATCATCACGCCTTTTATCCTAGGTATTTATGAGATAATACCTCCTACCTGATTACCGCATAAGCGGACAGAATTCTATGGCACCTATTCAGTCATGATTCATACTGCATGGAGGTAGTCTCTACATAATTATGCAGAACGTTGTACAATCAACTCGGGTCATGCTGTGTTTCAATAATCGTAACATTTAATTCTATTGTGAGAGGGGTGATACGCTTCCAACCCTCTACCCCAGTAGGTACACAGCCTGAAAATTTGCCGAAATTTTCGGTTTTCTCTTTTAGGGTAGCGGGCCCATGGTTCATGGCATCCAGGTTAATTTGTAGTTTGGTTACCTATTATCTAATTATTTACATTATAAATAATAATATAAAAGGGAGGTTGAAAGTTTGTATGAAATTTCTACAGTTTGTAATTTTGACACGTCAAATTTACATTTACGCTTTTGTTTGATAAATAGAATTTTTTATTTATTGGTTTTTAGAAAATCCATTCCATCCATTTGGGGGTTGAAAGTTTGTATGAAATTTCGACAGTTTTTAAGTTGGATACGTGAAATTTTAGATTTTAGAAACGTGGAGTTTGACATATCAGAGATCTTACGCTACAACAACGCCTCTAGCGGCGATATACGCGGTAGCCCCATAAGGCTGCAGGTAAACCATAAGATATTAGTTTCCTAGTTCTTGGGAACGAGAAACATACACAAAACAATCTCAATATTTACACGTGCCTGTTTTTATGGGTCACTCAGAATACGTTGCCTAAAAGAATATAGATTGTTATGATTGCTTCTGCCTCCGGGCATGTAGGTTATGTAGTTATGTTAATTTAAGAAAAAATTAGCTATAAATACCCAGGTAGGTACCTAATATGCTTAGACCCAATTTTTCAAAAAACTACACAAAGCAAAAAATAACTTTCTTTTCCAAAGTCGGTGTCGAAAAACGGAAACCAATGGGTACAAAAGAAAAAATCTACACTTTTTGTTCTGGAAGTCGGTTTATTCCTCAGTTAAAAGTTATCGACACTCAGAGAGTTTGTCGACACTACTTATTGAAAAGTCGTTTTCAACAGTTTAATAACTTTTAACTGAGGAATAAAAATGGCGGTTTGACAGCTTTTGTATAGAAAATATGTAAAATGGCCATTTTTATTCCTCAGTTAAAAAAGTTATTAGAAAATTATTGGAAAAGAAAGTTATTTTTTTGCTTTGTGTAGTTTTTTGTTCTAGAAGTTGGTTTGATCTTTATTAAAAAGATTTTATTCTCTTTTTAGTTTTGTTAGGTACCTATCTCCTATTAACATGATAATCATTTATAATCAAAGTACATCTCATGACGATTCCAATAAGCCCAAACACGACTAGGATATGCATTGTTTTATTTCAGAGTTCCAGTGCCTACCTTTCGGCTTCATCAGTTCGATGGTGCCATTTTCATCAGTACCATTAATTTATAAGTATTTGCTTCATCATAGGCGGTTAACAAAATTATATATATTTTATACCCGTGACATACTTAGCATTTAGGAGTTCCAGTGGCCATCTGTGGTCCTCTTCATCAGTTCCACTTCACCAAATGATACTTTCCAAGTGCAAATGATTGCATTGTTGATGAAAATACCAAAATCGCTATATGTATGCCCATAATATTTCCCTCGATTTCTCTAGGATCCCATCATCAGATCCTGACCTGATGACTATGGGACCAACTAGAAAGTATACCCTTCAAAACAAAAGTAGAATTTTTGAAATCGGTCCAGGCGTCTTTGAGTAATCGGGGAAAATACATTAAAAATAAGACTACGACGAATTGAGAACTTCCTCCTGTTTTTTAAGTCGGTTAAAAATGGCTGTTTCACCTTTGATAAATGGGCCCTTAGCACCTATTCTATACCACATTGGGTGTTTATATTCGGCAATCGATTGATAGCAATTTAAATACTAATGTAGCAATGCATAACTTATTTTTTTTTTACTTTAAGTCCAGTCCATTATATTGTATTCCAATCGATAGATGTAGTGCACATCTATCGATTGGAATAAAATAAAAAAATCCGGCCAAGTGCGTGTCGGACTCGCGCACGAAGGGTTCCTTACCATTATCGCAATAAACGGCAAAAAAAAATACGTTTGTTGTATGGGAGCCCCTCTTAAATATGTATTACATTCTGTTTTTAGTATTTGTTGATATAGCGGCAATAGAAATACATCATCTGTGAAAATTTCAACTGTCTAGCTATCACGGTTCATGAGATATAGCCTGTTGACAGACAGACAGACGGACCGCGTAGTCTTAGTGATACGAGTAGGGACCCGTTTTTACCCTTTGGGTACAGAACCCTAAAAATCAACCCAAACTCAAAGGTCTGTTTCAAACATCTTTTTTTCTTAGTTCGCTTTTAATTAAAAACCTATCAAAAATAAACGAGTCCTGCAGTAATTACTTAGACATTGATTAGCCCAATCCAATTTAGACTAAGTCTAGATAAATCTAGAGCCTCTCTATCTGAAGCTGTAAAGTAAAGTATCTACTTAGTATCACTTTATGGATAAGATTAAGACTTATTAGCTAGGCTGCTCATGTGAACTTGCTCATGGGTAGAATTAATTATCAATTTGTTTCTATCTGTTTCGTCTGTCTATTGGTATTATTTGGCTATAGGCTGACATTGCACTTAAACATAACTGCCGAAATGTGGATGTACCTACCATGGGTGCGCCTCTGCCTAACCCTTGGAGTACTACAAGCGTGATGTTATGTTTTATTAAGGGTACACTAGTCGACGGCACGAACTATTTTGTGCGCGGGTTTAAAATGCCTGCTATCTCATCCGACAACTCTTGCGAAAGACATGGATGCTGTGATGAGCAGTAAGAAGATAGCTTGCGTACGAATTAGCACTTTTGCAAGTTTGTAGCGATATGGATGATTATTTAGGACGAAAACGAGCGCGCGAAATTTTATAAACAGACCTTTGGGAGTCTAGAAATTATAAAAAACAACTAAATGTATATTTGCAAAATAAAATTATTTGCATTGTTGACTACTAATCTATCCCTGTATGGAGGCCATTTTGCAATTTTCCTTCTTCTTATGGTATTTATTGCCGCCCAAAGATGCGTTAAAATTAGTGTTGAAATATGGAACTTTCGACGCTCATAACTTTCAAATATTTTTTATTTTTACTTTTTTGTTTCCATACAGAGCTAGATAATGATGATACAAATTGATATAATTTTTTATTTTGAACGTACATCGTCAAACAGTGGAGTAATCCCTAGATTACGTTTGTATGGAAGATCCGAATTTTCGACTAGTGTAACCTTACGGGTACACTAGTCGACGGCACGAACTATTTTGTGCGCGGGGTTGCAATGCATTTTATATCAACCGATACCACGTGCGAAAAAGATAGATGCTATGATGACCAGTAGGAAGCTATTTCGCGTACGAATACACACTTTTGCAAATTTCTAGCGAAATGGATAAAGATTTAGGACGAAACCGAGTGCGCGAAATTTTATAAACAGAGCTAAACGTATCTGTTCAAAATAAAATTGTTTGCATTGTTGAACAAATAATCTATCCCTGTATGGTGGCCGTTTTGCAATTTTCCGTCTTCTTATGGTATTTATTTGCTTCCAAAAATGCGTTAAAATTTGCGTCGAAATGTGGAACTTTCGACGCTCATAACTTTCAAATTTTTTTTTTTTAATTTTTTGGCTTCATACAGGGCTAGAGAATGATGTCGTCAAACTGGAGTAATCCCTAGACTACGTTTGTATGGAAGAATTATCGACTAGTGTACCTAAGGGTACACTAGTCGCCTTAAGAGGCGGGTATTCATTATGTACGCGATCCTCTTGCGCCCCGCGCTTCTGCACCTGCTTCACATAGTGGATGTTTATGAACTTAACCACTATGTGGAGCAGTTGCAAGAGTTGCAAGAACGCGGAGCGCAAGAGGTTCGCGAACATAGCGGATACTATCTTTAGATTAACACTTATACCGTAGGTTAAGGATAGGTTAAAACGGGCTGGTATCCGCAACTCCACGACCAAGCGCGTATTTTGCGTACGGGTGGGAATTAGCCTTCTACCTACTTCCTCACTCGATCCATCTCAATTCCTCGAGGAAGTCCAGCAGCGCCTTCATGTTGCTGACTACCTCATGTACGGTACCTGGTTCACCGAGTTATTTGGCCCTGTAACCGGCGATTATTGCAGCCTAATTGCGTAAGTGAATTCTGCAAAGCAAACAAGTCGATTCCTTCCCAAAAACGACTTTACGTATTGCATATTAATACGTAAAGTCGTTTTTGGGAAGGAATCGACTTGTTTGCTTTGCAGAATTCACTTACGCTATTAGGCTGCTGGTCAGCTTAGAAACAGGTGCGCTGCTGTCTCGTCCTCCTCCATGCAAGCTCTGCACAGCGGGCTGTCCGTAATCCCTAAGACAAAAAGGTGATTATTAAAAGTCCCGTGGCCAGTTGTTACGGCTGTGACTGCTCCTAACTGCTGTTTCGTCAGACGTAGGGCCTTCTGCGTGAAACGTCCATCCAAGGCGGGAAGTGCCTCTTTGGACTGCCTGCACTCACTGTGGTCATTCCACAATTTGTGGTGTTGCTCTTTGGTGCGTTTCCTTACCAGATTGCGCAGGTAGCCGAATGGTATTGGCACGATTGGCTCCGGACCAACCACCGCCATACTGGAACCACTTCGGGCGAGCTCATCCGCCGCATCGTTGCCTCGGGAATCGCTGTGCCCCTTGATCCATTAGATCCACTTATACCGTAGTATCTTATCTTGTGGAGGGGCCGAGAAATAACTCCGACACTTCGACCCATTGGGATCTCACAAATCTATACTTTTATACTTATAACTAGCTGTCCCACGCGGCTTCGCTCCCGTCAACTCGCTACCTACCTACCCTACCCTATATACAGGAATGTTTTGTTACTTTAACCGCTTACGCAGCGCACGCAACTGAAGCTCTCAAAAAGGAATATTTTGCCCGTTTTTGCAACATTTTCTTTTATGCTCTGCTCCTATTGGTCATAGTGTGATGTTATATAGCCTATAACTTTCCTCAATAAATGGACTATATATCCAACACAAAAATATTTTTTCAATTCCAACCAGTAGTTCCTGAGATTAGCGCGTTCAAACAAACAAACTCTTCAGCTTTATAATATTAAGTATAGATAATATTATAAAGTGGTAAAGTGTGTGTGTTGGTAATGTTGTGGGTTTGTTTGTTTTGTTCTCTGGATCTACTGAACCGATTTTGAAAAATCTTTCACCAGTAGAAAGTTATATTATTCTTGAGTATCATAGACTATATATTTTTTCAAAAAAATTGAGATCCTTATGAAAATTACAATAAAATAATCCATAGTAGCAAAATTTTGCCTATAAAAATCATGCGTGCACTGAGAAAACTATTGATGATACATTAAAATTATGTACTACACGATTAAAGTACTCATTATTATCTACAAAAAAGTCTGCTAGAGAATAATGTCTAACTATCATAGTTAAATCACAATAGCAGCTTTTATGCTCTAAATTTTAATTTGATCGCCGGTAGAAACAAAAGTTGGTTACATTCGTATTGTACTATACATTCTTATTCAAATAAATATTGTTTTACAAATTGGTAGGGTAGGGTAAGTAGGGTAGGTAAGGAAGGTGGGTAGGGAAGGTAGGTGGTAGGTAGCAAGTTGACGGCAGCGAAGCTGCGGGGGTCAGCTAGTACCGTATAATTTGAAGAGATCAGCCCGAAACTACACGTAACAACGTTCCACCTATTCAGGAATCGAAATCTGAAGTCTGCAACTACTACACCTGTTTGCATTGGCCAGTTAAGGTATCTATGGGTCTGTAGCCTGAAAAGAAACATTATAAAAGGAATTTGGTTCTTACTATTGTGGGAATACCCACATTTCATCAGTTATCTTTCTCTCCTTCTTCCTATTCGCTCTCTTACTGCTGGGAATCGTGATTCCGTTTGAACTTATCCATTCATGTTTAAGTCCCCTCTAACGAGCTCCGGGTTGCTACTCAGAAATTAGACCAACGAGGTTAAAATAAAATGGTTTCAATCAATTTGCCTAGCATTTTCCCAACAATGTTGTCCGTTAGTAATATCACTCTAAGTTGTAATCTTGATTCCAACACCCAATGTAAGATCTAAAAGCCACCGCAGGAAACTCTTGCTTGATTCAAACTAACGCTTTCTAATGGTCGAAACTCATTAAAATCGATTTTACAACCACGAGCGGGTACACTATACCCATAGAGAAAAGGATTTCCTTGATGTTATTAAGGCTGTGACTTGTCATTGGAATTATTTGCGTTGTTTTATTGTCTTAATGCACATGTAGTTCAGGTAAAGTTACATTAAGATTTTCTCAGTAAATATGTAGTCGTCCGAAATCTGGATTTGTGCATCTACTCGGTTGATGCTATTGCAATAAGCTCACCCCTTATTTCATGAGACTTCCACTAAAAACGTTAATGAGTGGAAACGGAGGTAACGAACTGAGCGGACCGCAGTAAAATAGTGTGCACTTCCACTAAGAAAGAGTTTCAGCATTTGCCTTCCACTGCAAATGGACTTAGCGGAGCGAGCGAGTCCGTTCAAAACTAGCGTGCGACGCCATGGCACAGCGGACCCATTTTAACTCGCTCAATGCGCTCCGCTTACTCGCACGCGGTGGAAGTGTTCTTAGGAAAATCATTGTTGCGAGTCCAGTGGAGTCAGCACGGTATCCGCTCGACTCTGCGAACACTTTCGAGACTTTTTGAACTCGTTTAGTCTGCTCCACTCACTCTAATTCAGTGGAACCACTTCAATGCAGTTCGCCATTGCGAGTTAAACGGACTCCTTACGGAGCCAGTTCCGCTCGCAGTGGAAGGTGGGCATAAGGCCTACCTTTCCACGGATGCGTAGCTTCATATACGCGTATTCGTCATTATACGCTTGGTATAGGTACGTCTGCTTGCAGCTTAGAAAACTATGAAAAGCTGTCGACAGAGAGGGAACGTCACGCTCGCGATGCTACATGCAGGCTTCATGACGCCAGGCGTACAACATGTCATACGCCCCCGGACGCCCACTCGATATTTTTTTTTCATAAAAATGGCGGACACGGCAGTGAAATTTGTTCAGATACTTAGTGGAAAAATATCCGTGTTTATACAACAATAATCTTACTAGATAATATGCTAGAAGAGATATAACTGAAGAGGCTTGGTTGGAGTGAGGTGGATATTTGATATTTTTGTCTATGTATGGATGCGCCCAATATAATCACCGTCTTTGGCGACTTCGAATGTTGTAAAAAGCCAAAATAATGTCTCCGTCGTTCAACGGCATTGTCACAAATGATTGAAAACATACGCGTGCAATACGCCTGGTGGACAGAGTTCAGTACGCCAGGGCTGCACAAGCTGCACGTGGACTCCGTGGTTCCGTGGACAGTAGGCCTTAATCACTGTTGAAATAACATAACCCTTTACTTGCAGCCGGGTAAAAATGTGTGTTTACAGATATATTGGCAAAAAATGACAATATTTTGCCATTTTTAGAACAGTGGCAGTACCTAAACACTGAAGAACTAATAACTTGGCGGGCTCAAGGGGCACAGAAGTGCGGTTCATGCAGATTTTAGGTCACCAAAATGCTGCGAGGAGACCCCACATAGGTCTTGGACGGCAGCATTTTGACCTGCTGACAAATCGCTATGATTTTGGTAATTCAGTGCTAAAAGCTATAAGTGAACGGCCACATAACAGACCACATCAGTTCATTAGGCATTGTAGTTTAAAAATTGAAGCACTGTTCCTCTATTTATTGCGAAACCATTATAAGTAGTTAAACTGTAAACGACATTAATTTTTGTAAGTGGAATAATTACCTGCTACAAGCACTTAACACGTCAATAGCATTTTTTTTAAACTGTATGAGGTCAGTGTTTCCAATCCAATTTTTCCATAGGTAAACCCTGAACTAACAACTAGGAAAACGGTAAAGTTTCGATAATTTACTTTATAACTAAAAGCCTTAATTTCGGGCACGCTACGTACGCATTAACCCTAAACAGTTCATATTGAACAAACTTTGCTTTTAACAACTTTTTGAAAATTTTCAACGGTTCCATGGTAAAATACGTTATACCTTCTATATTTCTTAAAATAAAAGGATACACTGAGTTGTTTGTGGGCAATCAACCATATTTTTGTTATAATCACCGCAATGAAACTGCAGGAAGCTAGAAGCGATAAATAATTAAGACTACATAATGGGTTATTATAAATTGCACGGTAAAGTCTAAAGTAGACGTAAATAACACTGTTGATTATTACCTGTTCATATCTTAATAATTATCACACTAGATTTGAATTTAATACTAGCTTCATTTAGTCTGTTAATTACTTAGATTATTATGTAGATGGGTATATGATACCCAGTCTACGTGGGTACGCTTCGTAGCTCGCTCATCAAAACAACAAATTAAGATTTCCACGAAATCTGGTTTTGGCTAGTCTGAGCTTTATGTTTCTGCTGTGTAGATAGGTATTTTTAATTAGGTTCTGTTTTCATTACTAACGTTTGGGTCAAGATAAAGTCGAACTATGCGTATTTTGGCATTAATTAAATGACTTGAAACAATATGACAGTGCGTGCTGAGATAGGAGCCTTTTTGGTCTCGCGCGGGGTTCTTTTTTATTAAGGTTCCGTACCCAAAGGGTAAAAACAGGACCCCATTACTAAGACTCCGCGGTCCGTCTGTCTGTCACCAGGCTGCATCTTATGAACCGTGATAGCTAGACAGTTGACATTTTCACAATGATGTATTTCTATTGCCTCTATAACAACAGAATAAAATAAATATTTAAGTGGGGCTCCCATACAACAAACGTGATTTTTTGCCGTTTTTTGCGATAGTGGTACGGAACCCTACGTGCGTGAGTCCGACTCGCACTTGGCCAGTATTTTTAACATTGTTTAATTTCTTGTTTTTGCCTATTTCTCGTGCCTCCTGTGCGGGTCACAAATAAATATTTTTTACTAATATCTAAGCAGAAGAAACAATTTGGTACGATATTACGTATTCGTAGGTTACGGTAGCTTTTTTTTACCCAATGATTTCAGGCTAAAGAAGGATCCGGTCCATTCTGTAGACATCTCACAGAAAAAACTTAGGTAGAGGTAGCTTGAAGTGAATTATCATCTCATCTTGATTGGATGGTTTGACAGTTGAGGAGCTCGTGGCTAAATAATAACAGCCGCACTGGTCGATCTTCAAGGTTAAGCTACGCTTGACGTGGTCGTTCCGTAGATGGGTCACCATTCAACATTATACCGAGATTCCTCAAGGATAGTTTGGTGGTCCATTCTGTAGACATCTCACCGCAAAAACGTAGGTAGAGTGAGCTTGAAGAGGTGAGGTGAGATATTACAGAATAGTATAAGTTACAGGGGGGTGACCATAAGCTCTTAGAGCACGGTTATTTGGAGTGTGCGTAAGGGACAGATGTATATTAGTTGTATACAAATGTATCTTTTTCAAAGTCGAACCTTGATAGTTTTGACGCCTAACGGTACGGGGGCTGGTCAGGAAGCTCCTTTTAAAAACATTACTGTCTTTGTGGCGCAGTCATAAGCAGAAGCTGTCTACTTAGACAAGCCCTATACCTCGTATAGGTACTGGCATGCGACCTTAAAACCATTTCGTGGCCGTGTCTAATAATAAATAATGATTACTGATTCTTCGTTAATTTGCCTGTTGATAATCATAAACTTATTACTTAATTGGCCATTCATTGTCGTCGTCATCTACCGGCAATTATTTAACGAAGATTTCTATAAAATTACTGAAATTAAAACTCGCGTGTTTGTCAACATTGCATGGTTAATAAAATTACTAGCTTCTGCCAGCGGCTCCGCCCGCGTGGATTGTGTTGTCTTATCCCAAGGAAGCATTATACCGGGATAAAACGTAGCCTATTTGCTATGCCAGACTATAATCTCTGTGCCAAATTTCATCCAGATCCGTCCAGCCGTTCTGGCGTGATTTTGCAACAAACATCCATCCAAACTTTCGCATTTATAAAATTTCACACTAGCTTCTGCCCGCGGCTTCACCCGCGTGATTGACGAAATTAAGGAAATTTGATTCCCAAGGGAATATATTCCCGAGATAAAAAGTATCCTATGTGTTATCTCTGTGCCAAATTTCATCCAGATCCGTCCAGCCGTTTGAGCGTGAAGAACTAACAAACACACACAACACAAAACCTTCGGCTTTATAAAATTCTTGTGATTAAGAAGATTCATACCTGTCTATTTACCAAAGAATGTCTCTACTTTGAAGTCCTTAGGATACATTTTTCCTATATTTTAATCTTACTAATGTAAAAATTTGTTTTGTGTTTCAATCACGCAAAACCGGCTGAACTTTTGATGAAGAATTTGGATGAAATTTTGAACACAGATAGTTCATAATGAGAAATAGACGAAAACGCTATGGCTATTAAAATATCTCCAGTACGAGTTACTTTCGTATAAAAATTACTCAATAGATTTTGTATCACAATTTACAATGTTTACACAGAGATACTTTGTTATATTATTAAAACGCAATCTACGCACAAAACTTACTTTCTTAGCGACCGGCGAGGAAAGTAAAAATTAGTTTCCGGACACGCTTCATTAAATTCACGACCGCCATCAGGTTTTTTTTACTGTCCACAAACAAGTGCGCCAGTGCCAAAGATATTGCACAAGTTACACTTTTTTATGTGTTTGAGATTAACTTTGTGCCACTTCCTGTTTCTTGTTATGTCATACGGTAAATTTCTTTCCTGACGACACTATGTATGGCAAATAAAACTTTTTATTACGTAGAAAGGAAATGAAATGTGAACCTCATAAAGCCTCCCGTGTGGAAACACGGGGAAACGAGTAGTCACATAATTGTGTAATTAGTCGTTCGGCTTGTTTCGCACTTTAGGAGGAAAATTGTAGCAAGACTATCTAGATTAACCGCATTGGATGTGCCGATAAGGTATCAATCAGTATGGCTTGAATAGCCGGATGAACGAAAGTTCCGGATTCATCTCTTTACCACTAACCAGTTAGAGCACATGTTTTACATAAGGTTTAACACACATTGCGATTTTTATTCGCGCGAATTTTTTAGTACTATTTGAGCGCGATTTTTTTCCGCAATGCGTGCAGTTTCATACATTTCCATAGGTCACAGAATGGGCGAAAAAAAAATCGCGCGAATAAAAAAATTGTCCGCGTACTGAATTTAACTAACACGCACTGCCGATTTTTTTCCGCAATGCGTGCAGCTTCATACAATTCCATAGGTCGCAGAATGGGCGTGCTAATTTAAGCCTTAGTGAGTAGGTCCTCTCTAGCCTTTTAGGACTCTCCGGAATAAAAAACTCAAATCCATTTTCTTCGATATTAATTGCTTCATTTAATTAGGTACAAAAGCGTTAAAATTTTAACAAAACCATGTCATAAATATTCTAGGTCACATCGATTATTTTCGATGCAACAAGTTATTTTTACTTCCTGCCCGAGTTCATATTATGTGCATTGACACAACGAATTGAAAACAAACATGAAATAAAAGTTCTGTAATAGTCATGGTCTGATAAATATCGTCAATTAAGTACCTACTTCACGCCTGTCTCAAAATAGAGGTGTGCGTCTACTGTGACGTAACAATAAACTAAAAAATTACCAAGACTTTTTAATTTGCAGTCGACACTTAGGACTAAGAGAGGAACTCATTAATGTATTTATTTTTATATGGTTTATTGTAAATCCAATTTACACAATTCTTAGCCGACAATGTTTCTCTAATCTTACATAGTGATATTCAAAGTTCGACCCATGCATCGTCAATCCCCCAAGCATGTGTATTATTTGTTACATAGGTGCCTAATGTATACTTATATTATAAAGCTGAAGAGTTTGTTTGTTTGAACGCGCTAATCTCAGGAACTACTGGTTGTCATTGAAATGCAATATGTATTTAATCTATACTAATATTATGAAGTGGAAAGATTTTTTTGTTTGTTTGTTTGTACCGAATAGGCTCCGAAACTACTGGACCGATTTAAAAAAATCTTTCACCAATAGAAAGCTACATTATTCCTGAGTGACATAGGCTATTTTTTAAGCCCGAAAACGGGTTCTGTGGGGTGGTCCTCGGGAGCGAAGCCGAACCGAAGCCGACAAGAAACCATTCCCAGTTGATCAAATACACAAAATGATAGGGTTATAACGTCGGTCTGTTTACTTGTTCATCGTAGTCACTTATTACAGAAAAGTACCACCATAGTAAGCCCAAACCTTTCAACCTGCATCGATTTTTTGCGCTGGCCATACAGTTTTTTTTCCATTATTGTGACACAGTTGTTCGTAATTGAACTTTACGTAACATGATCTAATAGAAAAACAAATTCACATTTTTTATTGAAACCTCTTTCATTGAGATGTAGTGCAATGCTCTCGTAACCCTTTCAAGCTATTTAGAAATGGTCTGGTTAATTTACAAATAAATGGAATGGATAATGCACTACGTTTTTTTGCTAGGTATAGTTGACTTGGCAAGCAGATTCAATAAGTTCTGCTTGGTCGTGTGTTAAGAGTAGGTCAGTCAATTGCTCCCACGGGCGTCGTAAAGGATGACTGAGTAGATATATACGTAGGTACCCTGCATAGATAGGTTGGTAGTCTGTAACTACCCTACCTGCCAACAAAGAAGATCTCAAATTCTGATTCTAAGAAAGGTTTTGTTTGACTCCCGAAGAGGCAGATTTAGGGATTTGTTACCTGTTACTTGGGAACGTTAGATTTGGACCTCCTAAATTCCTAATCTTAGCTATTCTAGTAATTTTAACGAAGGCCATTCCTAATGGATTCTGGGAAATAAGGAATTTCAAAAGGGAAAGTTCTTGGGTTGAAAACCATCAGTTTGAGCGAGAGAGAATCTAAGGAAAACTTTTGATTGTTTCAGATATTGCCGCTTTTATTATCAGTATCAACAATAAAAGTACCAGTTGACAATGTAGATCCCGACGAAGTGCCTCGAGCCCCGGAAGGAACACAGAATACTCCTGTATACTACATATCAGACGATAGTAATGTCGACAGCTATCTCGTCCCTCCGAACCCTCACAAATCTGATGACACGCCCGAAGGACCGCCCACATTCCTGATACCACCCTCACAGGAAAAGCAACACCACTTCTATAACATGCCCAAAGAATCCGCAGATGTTCAAAGTGACTGGTTGCCTATTCTGCAAGCACAGACCCAAAGTAAACGCAACGCCCAATTTCAGCAAAGCCTGCCCCTAGAATCCATTCCGATTTTTTTCAACCCTAAGCAAGCCGTTGGAGGTCAACTTCCTCTGCGTTTACCCCCTGTTCCTTCAACACACCTAGAACCACCTTCAGTTGACGCTATCAACGAATTCTTTATCGAAGTGCCCGAAGAAGAAGAGGTGCACGTCGACGAAAATAACCAGCCCATTGAACCATCAGACTATAATGTGCACCCTCAGAACGACGCAACTGGTTCGCCTCTAAACCAACAACTTGATCCTGCACAACCTACTCTCGCCTTACATTTAACGCCACCTAAACCACAATCATTCAATACGCCAACAAAACAGTATCCCAAGAAGTATGCTGGTGGATTCAAGCCTGTTCCGATCCCTCTCGCCCAGTTCGCTGACTCTGCACCAGAATTACCTAAAGCGAAACCTGCGAAATACTTCAAGCCACAGTCCAGCGCTGAAGTGGAACAATACACACCGACCGACGAGAAGAAATTGTATCATTTCCAAAAAGCTGAACATCAACGAAAACTGAAAGGGGAAGAGGAAGCTGCTAAGGTCAGTAGTATATCATTTTGAAATGCGGTGAGAATGTAGCGAATATAAATTTAACTCGAAACTTGTTTGGTTCTCAGCAACAACAGTCAGCTGATGGTACGTCAGAGGAAGCATATGGCGAGCCTGCTTCGGCGGAACAAGAAACTTCGGAAACTAACTTGAGATACCCCGGACGTACGTGTAATATAACTTAATAATAACATAACAATAATTGTTTGAAGTGGGTCGAGACTTGAGATATATAAATCAAAAACTTGTTGTATGAGTAAAGTTACTGTAATAATCTCAATAGATTGTTCGACCCTTCTAACAGTTCCAACGAACTATTGAATAATATTATTGTTAAGGTTACACTAGTCGATCATTCTTCCATACAAACGTAGTCTGGCGATTACTCCACTGTTTGACGATGTACGTTCAAAATAAAGAATGGTATCAATTTGTCTCATCATTATCTAGCCCTGTATGGAAACAAAAAAGTAAAAAATATATATATCTGAAAGTTATGATCGTCGAAAGTTCCATATTTCAACACTAATTTTAACGCATCTTTGGGCGGAAATAAATACCATAAGAAGAAGGAAAATTGATAAACGGCCTCCATACAGGGATAGATTAGTAGTTCAACAATGCAAATAATTTTATTTTGAAAATATACAATTAGTCGTTTTTTCATGACATCTAGACTCCCAAAGGTCTGTTTATAAAATTTCGCGCGCTCGTTTTCGTCCTAAATCATCATCCATTTCGCTACAAACTTGCAAATGTGCTAATTCGTACGCGAACTAGCTTCTTACTGCTCATCACAGCATCTATCTCTTTCGCACGTGTTGTCGGATGAGATAGTATGCATTTTAACCAAGCGCGCAAAATATTTCGTGCCGTCAACTAGGGCAACCTTAAAGATACAATTTCGTACACTCGACGACGTATAAGTTATGTTGGTATACAAATAAATTGAATATGGTTATTGATGAATGCCTATTAGTTATTTGGAAGTTACCATAAACATTGGTCCAATTAACTATACCTTATAGTTAATTGGACCAATGTTTATCCTATCTGAACTTCCTGGGTAGGTAGGTTTGTTCCTGTTTTAAATACACGGCCACGTAATATCATTCGTTTTTTTTTGTAAGAAAATTTGGTTCAAATAATTTTACTAGATGGCGCGATATGCATCGATTTAATATTGAATTTTGTGTAAAATTTATAATTTCTTGAATTGATCATACACATTAATGTTCTTGTTTAATCAACTCCCCTTAGCAGAAACTTATGGAATATTGGGCTTTTAATTCAAATTACACAGATTATTTGAACGGATTATTTAATATCAATTCCAAAGGATGGCATACCACTCGGTTTTTTAAATTTCTATTGTAACTTATTCTGGTAACTGCAATGAAACTGTAAAAACGTGCAAAAAATACATTACTGCATTTAAAGAAAAAGTATTCACGAACCGAGTAAACCCTTTTACTTGCAAGTGACTGCTAACACCATCTATCGCTTGGGATGGAACTGACCGCGTTCGATGTACTTTTAGTAAAATAGACCGTCGAATAATTCTAGTTAGGGTGGCAGCGCTTCTGTCTATGAGATGAGGCATCTGTATGCTAGCATTATATTCTCGTATAACTTTCCAGATAACGCCTACCCACCTCATCACGGGCCCTCTGCCCCTCTGCGCTATGGGCCCCGGCCTGCTCCTCTACGTCAAGCACCCCCACCAACCCCCCCACAAGACGCTGGCCCCGCAGCCCCAGCACCTGACGGCAGGACCGAGTTCAGGATGCATGGCATGAAGGGACCTCATAGTTACCAGTTCGGATATGACACTGGCAAAGGGTATGTATTCTAGTCATGTACATACATACATCAACTCACGCCTTTTCCCATGGGGGTAGGCAGAAACTACAGAACGCCACCTGCTACGATCCTTACATACTTCTTTTGCTTCACTCACATTCATACATTTAGTATCACACATACATATTTTTGAATATACCAAGAAATAGAGGTCGATATTACCACACGATTGTGCCACTTCCAACTAAAATACTTTAGGAATGGGTTGCGTTTACATCAGTCGGGTTATAGCTAGCTTAGCTGGTGGTATGCCAAACCAGTCGTCACATCTGCCAGACGTTCTCCAAGGTCTTCAAGATATAATGTCAGACACAAAACAATATTTCTGCATGTGTAATTATTTCATCCGTATCAAAGTTCCATAAATCCTGACAAGTTCCCACCGAAGCGAAGGGCAAAATCACATTTAAAAAAGGAACGACATTAACCACAGATGACTAATTTTGCTTTTTGTGTGTAGGCTATTAAGATCATTTTCCTCAGGCTACATTCCTTTACCGAGATCAATGACCTATCCAACAGTTTGATTAAAATTGTTGAAATTGCAGGAAAAACCGTCAATTCCGGTATGAAGAACGAGATAACGACGGCCTGGTGAAGGGACACTACGGGTACATGGACAGGGCCGGCAAACTCCGCGTGGTCAACTATAGCGCGCACCCCGAGTATGGCTTCCGCGCCGAAGAGCCCGTAGAAAAGCAGTCATGAACATCGAAAATTGAATACCCAGAAGAGATACATTAAGCGCTAGAAAATGACAATATGAGCTTTATTTTAATTGGAATAATGTTCATATTCATACGAGTCGCTTATTCACATTTGCTTGTACGAATATGAACTCTATTCCATTAACATCAGGTTCATATTCGTATGTGTGTTTTGTGAATCTCGCCCTAAAACTTGATGTGATAGTGACAGCTGGGTATTTAACGCGTGGTCTTACTTTGTTATCGGATATTGATAACATAATCTTCGAGACCATTGAGAAGTTTAAATGTTGTAAATATTGTTTTTTTTTGTAAATAATCGTGTTTACTCCAACTACGATTTGTCGGTAAAGGGAGTTCAGTCCTTACAACATAAGGACAATGTTTATAGTTAACTTAAAACAAATTGTATTAAGTGAAGTAGATTTTTTGTAAGCTATTTTAGGTGCGTTACCATAAGTGTCATATAGTGGATAAGATATAATAATTTATATGATAAACTAAATAAATAAAAAAAGGATTACAAAATTGAAAATAGTTTTTTATTTTTACATAATAATTAACACAAAAACAATAGCTAGCATATCATCCCTATATTATCATATCACATACCTAAGCATAAAATATGGAAATCAAAACACTTTGTGTATTGTAAGTAATTGTATAAAAATATTTGTTTTTATTCTCAGGAATGTCAAGAAATATATTTAAAAAAATTAGGCAAAATATTGTTTAGGAGTACCTAGTATTTAAACAAATAAAACATTAAAAGGAAGGTAACCGTTCAAATAATTAAGAATAATTAGTTACCTACGTAATGATTAAAACAGCATAAAAAATCTTAAAATATGGCACCAAATCAATATTTTTATCAAAATATAATGTTTTTCTTATGTACTACTATTTGGATCCGATTTAATATGAGTATATGAGAAATTGTAAATTATCAATCATCCTTGTTTAAAATAAAGCTGTTTACTAGTTCTCCAAGTAAACTAGAAGCACCAATGCGGAACAGTTCTGGTTTAAGCCATTCTGGTCCTAATTCGGTGTACACAAGGACCAACCAATTGACAGCATCCCTCGCTGTCTTTATGCCTCCAGCTGGTTTTAGGCCGACCTGTGGAAGAAATATCAGACTATCCTGTAGACCTTTTCATAATATGACCTTGATCTTCATAAAAACTTCTGTCTACAACTTGGTTTTATTATTCATCATAAATTCAAAATATTGTCATGTTTAATATGATCAAAGACCCCATTTATGCACAAATTAAAAGGAACAATGTTATTTTGACCGTAATGTTAACAAAAAACTGAACTAATTTTGAGTTGAGTTTTTTCTTTAAGGTTACACTAGTCGAAATTTTTTCCATACAAACGTAGTCTAGGGATTATTCCACTGTCTGACTATGTACGTTCAAAATAAAAAGTGATATCAATTTGTCTCATCATTATCTAGCTCTGTATGGAAGCGAAAAAGTAAAAAAAGAAAATGTTTGAAAGTTATGAGCGTCGAAAGTTCCACATTTCGACACTAATTTTAATGCATTTTTGGTCGCGAATAACTACCATACGAAGACGGAAAATTGCAAAACGGCCTCCATACAGGGATAGATTAGTAGTTCAACAATGCAAATAATTTTATTTTGAACAGATAGATTTAGTCGTTTTTTCATGACATCTAGACTGCCAAAGGTCTGTTTATAAAATTTCGCGCGCTCGGTTTCGTCCTAAATCATTATCCATTTCGCTACAAATTTGCAAATGTGTGTATTCGTACGCGAACTAGCTTCCTACTGCTCATCACAGCATCTATCTCTTCTGCACGTGTTGTCGGTTAGGTTAGGTTAGTTCGCGTACGAATACACACTTTTGCAAATTTGTAGCGAAATGGATAATGATTTAGGACGAAACCGAGCGCGCGAAGTTTTATAAACAGACCTTTGGCAGTTTAGATATCATGAAAAAACGACTAAATCTATCTGTTCAAAATAAAATTATTTGCATTGTTGAACTACTAATCCTATCCCTGTATGGAGGCCGTTTTGCAATTTTCCGTCTTCTTATGGTATTTCTTCGCGCCCAAAAATGCGTTAAAATTAGTGTCGAAATGTGGAACTTTCGACACTCATAACTTTCAAATATTTTCTTTTTTTACTTTTTTGCTTCCATACAGGGCTAGATAATGATGAGACAAATTGATATCACTTTTTATTTTGAACGTACATCGTCAAACAGTGGAATAATCTCTAGACTACGTTTGTATGGAAGAATTTTCGACTAGTGTAACCTTAAATCCAATCGGTCAGTATTTCCTTTTCTTGTTTTGTAACTGTTATATTTTTGAACTTGAACAATGAAATAACATTTAAACCTCAACAGTCCAATAGTTAGGCATGGAAACGAGAGTATGTTTATTGTTATTGACAAGATAATCCAAAAGTGGTGAAAAGCAACAATTGCCTCGCTTTGCCTTCAAAGAATTAAACTTACCCTAACACCCGTTGCCTGGTAATGTCTTCTTATAGCTCGGCACATGATCAGTCCTATGGGCAGGGTCGCATTCACTGCTTCTTTGCCAGTTGATGTCTTTATGAAGTCTGCTCCAGCCATCATGGACACCATTGAAGCTTTGTAAATCTATAGCAAATACATCTATGTCAATTTTTGCTCAGTAATAAAACTAAGGCCCACTTGCACCAATAACTTAACTCAAAGTTAGTAGCTAACACAAGGTTTAATTGCCAAATGTTATACACATAATAGTCGTAGGTTAGCTACTAACTCGGCGTTAGTAAGATAACTCAGGGTGGTGCAAGTGGGTTCAAGATAACTAAGGTAAATCAATAAAATTGAGTTGGGTCCAAACCAGATGGGTGTAATTATCTGTGCTAAGGTAAAACAATTAAATAGAGTTAGGTAACACTATGGGTATAAACCTTTTTATGTAATAAATTTATAAGACAATATTAAAATAGCCACAAATTGTATCAAAATCACAAAATTTTACCAAAATTGCCGAAATTGCTATCACAGCACACAGTTTAACATTCAGCAATCAGTATATTGCTGAGTGTTAAACTGTGTGTTATGATATTAAATTCAATAAATATGGAATGAGCTTAAACTAAACTCAATTTGAAATAATTGGTAACTCTCAAGCTGTCTTAAATACTCAAAATTTTTAAGAATTCAGTGGCATTTCAATAAAACTTACATTTTCATAACTGCCTAGTTCTCCGACCCCAAGTATCACTTTAAGGTGAGCTTTATTGCATGCTTTCCTCATCTGTTGAACTTCATGGTACAGTGTGTCCCACTGTCCTGTCAGAACTAGACTGCGGTCAAGAACCACATCTATTTCTGTGGCTCCACTTGATACCGCATAGTTGATTTCTTGCAGTCTTGTCTCTAATGGGTAAAGACCGGATGGGAAACCGGTTGCCACTGTAAAGTATAACTACTTTTAATACCTAATTCTTCATGATATGCATCTGGTGCTGCAGTGGTGGCCTAGTGGTATCGGCAGCAACTTATAAGTTGTGGGTCGTGGGTTTGAACCCAGGCAGGCGCATTACTTTGTGTAAATTATTTCATCAGCACTGCTCTCAAAATGGTGAAGGAAAACATTGTGAGGATCTGGTCTGATGTCTGAGATGTCTTAGAACAAAAATTCGAAGACATGTGACATCCACACAACACACACTGGGCCCGCGTGGTGGATTACAGTCTATTCACTCTCACAGAGAGGAGGTGTGTCCCAGCAGTCGGAACATTAATAGGCTGATGATGATGATGCATCTTCATAATTAGTTTTTCATATTAAAAATTTGCTTCTACCAGTGGCTTCGCCCGCATGAAAAGTGTTTTAATATTCCAAGGGAACATTATACCAGGAAAAAGGCCTATGTGCTATTCCAGACTATAATCTATCTCTGTACCAAATTTCATCCAGATCCATTCAGCCGCTCGGGTGTGATTGAGTAACAAACATCCAGCCAATCATTCACATTTATAACATTAGTAAAAAAAGATGGTTTACTTTTCTCATAGATAAGTGAACTGGCAATAAAAGATCAGCTTACCAGCAGCAATATTGATTTCTTTGGTAAGTTTCATTAGTTTTATGGCCTCATATGCATCCTTTACCCTGCTGGGGTATACACAAACAGCGGCAGTTCTAATGTTTTCATTTAAATACAGCTCTTTTTTTATGTTTGAGGGCAAAGGATTTGCAGCCTGAAATTTAATTTGTTGATTATCCAAATGGTACACAGAAGTAAGTTCTTTAAAAGCATCTTAAAACATATGAAGAGAAAATAATTAATCCAGATTTATTAGTCTTTTTCTTGTCTTAGTTAAGTAAATAGGTGAATGTACAAACCTTCACACAAAGTTTAAACACATTGGACCGTGTATCATCACCCGACAGCGTAGTCAAGTCAATGACAGTGATGGCCTTTAGTAGCCACGCATTTATGTTATCATCTTTTACAGGGTGTGCATCCAGTATGGTCTTAATTTGTGCTTCAACTTGTGATTTGTTGATGTAAACTCTCTGTAAACCTCCCATTTCTAAAATGAAATGGAACTTATTAGCTAGTATTCTTGATGTAACGTTTTTCAAACTGTGGGTCGTGAACCCCAGAGCGGATCCAAAGTCTTGCTTGGGGGGTCACTGAAGCTAACCAGGTAACAGTAATAAGTGAGGGTTATAGGTCGTACACTACAAATTATATAAAGAGAAGGCTGTGCCTGTTTGTTCTTCAATATATTTTCTTATTTTGGTTATATCTTTGACACTATTTGTGTGTGATTAGAAATATATTCGACTTAGACGTACATAAAGATTTAAAAATTGATCACAGAGTGCAATAAGCTCTGCCCGTCACTGAATTGTAACGGTCCTAGGCGATCGTCAATTTTTTTACTTTAAAATGTGTCGCATAGTTAAAAAGATTGAAAAACACTGATGTAGCTTAACTGACTGGGTATCAGATTTTGTTATAGTCATATAATCTTATTATTGCACCAGAATATACATAAAATGTAGAGGACAGCTATTTCTTAATTCTTGGAGGAAGTAGGTAGTTAAATACTTTTCAAAAGAATTACTTGTTCTAAGAATGAAATAAAAAGCTAATCTATACAAAATATTAAGGCATCTATGTCATCGTTATATACCTAGTGTAATTTAACTACCGAGATAACACTATCTTTGGACATTGAAAAACAAAGTAAAACATACCTAAAACTTTAGAGGTTGGTTGAACCATTTTGTTTAGCTGGAATCTTTTACTGTATTCCTTGTATAACTTGATAGTAATCCTACTAGTATTGTTATCTAGGTTTTTAGAAGAAATATCCTTTACTTGTTCTTTTTTTGAATAAAGAATGATACCAACAACAACTCGCCGGGAAAGACCGGTGACATTAGTGATAGTGTTACCAGACCAGACAGCAGACTGCAGAGACCAGCAGTGTTGCCAATGACAGATAGTGAAATATTAGGCATAGCACTCACTGCGATTTTTATTCGCGTGAATTTTTTTCCGCGCTTTCTGTGACCTATGTATGGATATGTAGAGTCTGGCAAACGAAAGTAGAGACTGAAAAAGCGCGTCAAATTTAAAAAAAGCGAACTAAAAAGGCATATGTATCCTCCGACTACACAGCATGTTTATGTCTTTTTAGTTCGCTTTTTTTTAAATTTGACGCGCTTTTTCAGTCTCTACTTTCGATTGCCAGATTTCTATGAAGCTGCATGAGTGCACGCATTGTGGGAAAAAAATCGCGTTCAAATAGTAAAAATTCGAAAATTAAAATCGCAATGCCTGTTAATCCTAACATGAGACATCCCAAAAAGTTACATTTTCATGAGAAATAGTACATTACTGCAGAATCCAGTAAGTATGAGTTAACCGGACCGAACCGAACCGCAGGTGAGGTCCGGTTATATACGAGGCCAGGATGGCTTTCTTACTGGTTGAGGCTTGTATAATGCTTTTCTCAAAAATTAAAGGATGTTTAACAACAAATTCGTTTAATTAATATTGAAGGTTACATTCATATTAGGGCGGGCAATTACTGATAGATATTGTGATCAATTTACCGAGAGCATTTATATTTGTTTGTTGATTAACGGACTCAAAAATATATCTATCTCATAAAATGTCATACCAAAAAGAGAGATAGATATATATTTGGAGCCTCCCTCCTATAACCATGTTATAATGGCTAAACTCTAATCTGTGTCTGGCTGGTACTATGTTTTTTTTCTAAGCAGATCTGAAGAGGATGACCAACTGTCTAGAGATAGGTGTTTTCGGTTTTTTGCACATGCGGTTATGTAACCGATATACAGTTTTCATATCGATATCGAAAACGGTTTTCAGATGTAAATATCATTTAGTACAGTTTGCATAAGTTACAATGTTATTTAGATGAGCAAACTAACAACGAACACGAAATAATACTTAGAAAGAGAGGTAGCGCATATGGTCCTATCGTTTGTGAAGTTTGCGTTTTGTTCGTAGTTCGTACGATTCCGCATTGTTACGGTTTTAAGTTTTGACTTATTCGCACGCTAGTAAGGTTTTTATTAGATACAGTTTTTGTAATATCGGTTATTTTGATATCGATATGATATGATATCTAAAACATATCCGATATAAGTTACGTTTTGATATATCGGAGCAATCCCTACTACTGTCCAGTAAGTAAATTACATACTTAGACTGGACAGTAGGAGATTCCAAATGTAAAATCTCTTGCTTCTTACTGGACAGTTGTGAATAAGTCTCTAAAGAGTTCGCTTTCTGGATACTTTTTAGAGATGTTATGACAACTTTACATACCATTTTGAGAAAAGTTTCATTACCTTATTTTATGTGGAAAATGACACTAAGGCTTAGCACGCACTGCGATTTTTATAACCGCGAATATTTTCTGCGGCCTATGCAATTTTATGAAGCTGCACGCATTGCGGAAAAAATCGCGCCGAAATAATACCGCAAGAAATCTGTGTTTTGGCTGCAATGTTAATCGGAGTTTATTTAACGCCGCATTCTTAGTAACGTGGAAGTGTTACAGATATCGCCGAGTTGCTAGGTCAACAAATAAATATGATTGGCTAGATAGAGTTATCCGGGGGCCTATAATGATCAAAAAGATCCTAAAAATATAAAACCCCAAAAAAGACCCAACCCATTTATTAATCCCCTTAATTTGGGGGAGATTTGTACCACAGTGTTACAGTGTTCCTTACTTTAGGGTTTTTTGAATGCCAAGTAAGTGGTATAATTACTACCACTTAGGTACTTGGCATTCAAAATAATGTTTCAACTTCTTACGTTAATGTTCTTTTTTAACATTTCAATTCAAATTACAAAACTAAAACACAATAATTTAATTAACCAAACAGCTGGTGGCGTGCAGTCCCAATTTTAACAGTAGTATGTTTTTATTTTCTGTTTGGGCAGCATATAACACGTAAAATAAAATTCTGTCTGGCTTGTACTCCTGCCTTATATAAAAAACAATTAAATTGTATGTATATGTCGGCGCGTGGTCGCCATCGTCGTAGAGTTCACACGTAGTATTGGTTTGCACCAATATTTATGCACAGTAACAGTTGACGGAGTAAATGGCGAATAAAGAAATACTTTAGTTCAGTATAGGGTGTTTATTCCATGGTAGCGAAAGAGTCTTCTTCCTCAAATTACATCCGTTTTTATACAGAGAAAATAACTAGCATAAAGATTCCAGCGGATGTAGAATTTATTAAAATTAAGCGGATAAACATACAGTTTAGGCGCGAAAACTCACAATTAGGCGGGAAACATCAACAAGGAAGTTATCAAAATAAATCCTTACAATATTTACTCAGACGATAGAGAAATATTTAAAATAAATAAATAGAACGGAAGTTGTCAAAGTAATTTCTTATTTAGACAAAACCGGATGTTATAATATTTTAAAGAAATAAAAAGGAAACAGTCTAATTAAATCCTTATAAAATGTCAACTGGAAATCCCTTCATTTAAAAATAATTATAAAGGATTTGATCAAATTAAAGCTTAATATAAATTGAACCGGATATCGCAACATTTAAATAATAAGAAAGGAAATACAGAATGTTACAATATTCAAAATAAAACATAAACATTAAATCGACTAATGGTTTCGCGCCCATACGGCCATACTGATCCAGCGCGCTCTCTGCGCTGTACAGCATTTTACATCAAATCAGCTCACCCATATTGGGTTGAGTCAGAAATGACAGATAAGGAAATGATAGACACATTCAGTACCTCGTGTGAAATTATGTCTGTCAGAAGACTAAAACGGATGAATGAAGAAGGTAAATGGATTGATAGCGAGACTGTGAGGTTATGTTTCAAAACTCAGGTTGTACCAGAGTATGTATATGCATACGGATGTAGATTTAGGGTTGAGAAATATGTTTTTCCTGTAACCCAGTGCTCAGGATGTTGGAAGTTCGGACATCATAAAAAGTTTTGCCCAATTAATAAGAATCTTTGCCCAAAATGTGGAAAAGAACACAATAATTGTGAGACAGAAACATTTACATGCTTAAACTGCAAAGGCCCACATATGGCTATTAATAAAACATGTCCATTTTTTATAAAAGAGAAGAGGATTCGTATTCTTATGAGTTTAGGAAATACTACCTACAAAAATGCGTTGGCTATGTATATTCAAGAAAAAAGGGAAAATAGCAAGCAGGTTTCACGTGAAGTAGAGAATAAGTCCTCGAACAAGGAAAAAAGATTCATAAATGCGGATGTGTGTAGTCCCACAAATATTAAATCGAATGAAAACTTGACGACTGGTGAACGGGCAGAAAACTATATAGAACAAGTTATGGATGATGAACCGGATATCTTAGAAGAAAGACAAGAAGAACATGTAACAGCAGCAAGTAAAAAAAGCGAAAAAAGCCGGAAAAAGGTATCATATAATTCTAATAAGAAGAATAACAAAAATGTGCATGATAATTATAATATGTCGGTATCTACAGAAAGTCTAGAAGTTAACCAAAATCAAGAAGAGGAAAAAAGAAGTGCGAAAGAGAGAAAATTTCAATGGAAGAGAATTTGGCGAAGTATTATGGAAATTGTATTTTCTGAAGAGAAGGATCTAATAGAAAAAATGATGTCGATGTTGAAGGTTATATGTGAGGAAATTAAATTATTTTTACTTGGTAGTTTTATGGACGGAGAATTTTTACACAGTTATTTATTTAAGCATAATGGATAGTACACAAAAAGTGACCTCGCTAAATATATGTCAGTGGAACTCACAAAGTTTAAGGCCCAAATTAGGTAGTTTAGAAGCATTTTTAAATCAAGAAAAAATACATATTGCTATTTTGCGTGAAACATGGCTTGATCCAAGTGTAAACTTTAATTTGAGTGGGTACCATATATTTAGACAAGATAGACCGGATTCTTATGGAGGAGTTGCTATTATAATCCATAAGACATTGTATTCGCAAATAAGTCCTATCCATCTATCAAACCCAGGCATAGAAGTTATTCACATCAAAATTTTAAATTGTAGCGGTTTAAAAAATATAATATCAATTTACTGCCCTTCTTCTGTAGTCACGCGTGCTGCGGACTGGGATAGTCTATTTAATTTAGAGCTCAGGAATACTTTGATTGCAGGGGATTTTAATGGACACCATACTAATTGGTCGTACAAAATAGATCAAAGAGGAACTCAACTGCTAGAATCTTCTTTGGAAAATGGCTGGATTTCCTTAAATAATGGCGATGCTACTAGAGTAAAATTGGTAAACGGACTAGTTAGGAGGACTTCACCTGATATTACGTTCGCATCGTCTGATATATCGATAAATTGTGATTGGCAAGTATTCAATGAAAACCTGGGCAGTGATCACCTTATTATTAAAATAACACTAAACTATTTAGAATCAAGACAGTATATTGTAACGGATGTGACGTCGGCCTACGTGCAATCGACCAATACCCGCCGAGCCCGCCGAAGCTAAGCCGCCATATTGAAGCCTCCCCTCCAGTCAAGCCATGTCTGCAACGAGGACTGTGTTAATATAAGCGATTGCCCATCATTTATTTGTCTCTTTCGATTGTGAATACAAGATCTGAACAAAGCTCTGCCCGGTTTTTATTTATCCGTTTCACTCAGAAGTGGTATGAACAAAAAGTAATCTTCTTTTAATAACACATCCACGCCACAACCGCAATATCACCCGACTCTGAAGAAAAATCTAAGAAGTTTGTGTTATTCACGAACGGAACGACACTACAAGCTTCACGGCGTGAGCTACACTCTGCCATCGACCCAACTGCACGCCGAGCAAGACTGCATCAAACCCTGCGCTGCGTGTGACTGCAAGGAGAGGTCCTAACAAGGGCCGAGAGCTGCCAGGAGCCACAGCCAGTCTGCCAGGAGCCACAGCCAGTTTGCCAGGTACGTTGTCTTTCTCATTTCCATATTCGAAATATCGATAACTCTAATTCTATCCAGGCCATAGCCATTTGTTTTATTCGTCGCCATATTTTCAATAATAAAGATAAAACTAGTTTGCATAACCAGCATCCGTGTATGTGCGTGTATGACTATGTTTTTACGTAAACGAAACAAGAGTTATAAGGATAGTAGCAGATGGCGTTCTGTAGTTTGTCTACCCTCATGGGAAAAAGGCGTGACTTCATGTATATGTTCCCTGATCTGAGGTGCTTATAATTAACTCTTATTCTAGCCAGGCCATAGCCACTTAGTTTAGCAGTGGGAATAAATAGATTAACCAAACACAAATATTGTTTTGCTTCGGGTACACACAACTGATCAACCCGTGTATAGACATGAGACATCCTTGGATACTGGAATCTGAATCCAGTTACGTTTATTCGGTGAACTAAGTAAAAAAAGAACGTCGATATTAAGCTTTGTCACAAAATAGAACGCCGCCGCTTACATACTTTGTGCCTCTGTGTTGATTACCTCGCTTTAAAATGTCCCTGTGAAATGAAAGATTTCCGTTACCTTATATAGATGATCAAGTTTCTCGAGTTATCTGGCGAAGATTACTTTAACTGTTACATATCAGTATGGTCCAAAGTTAGCAATTAATCCAGATGATACTCATGAACTAGCAAAGGTAGAAGGTAGTATAAGTATACCGGGGTTCCATTTAGTTTAGATAAGAGGCCTTTAGTGTGAGATTTATTAATATAGTACCTAGCATAATCTGCCAAAGTAGGTTAAGTAGGTATTGGCATTTTTAGAAGATTTACTTCTACCCTCAACTGATTTAAATTCTGGTGTTATTATTTTATAAAATGTCTAACAAAAAAGGACATAATACTGAAAGTTAAATATGAATACTCGTTAATACACTAGTTTTGAAAAAAAAACAATTCGCTTAAATGGTCAGGTCAAATTGCCACTAGTGGCAGACAGCCTAGTTGGCAGTTTCAAGTTTCATTTGCCTAATAATGTGTGTCATGTGGGTACGTCAATTTATCGGATTGTGCAGTTATTTTGAGAAGGGTATTCCAAATTTCGCGTTGATTGTGTATCCGTTAAAGGATTAGTTTTGAATGATTGCAAAATATTTCGGGTTCTAAGCCTGTTTTCGCATTGTATGACCCCGCGCTTCCTACAGAAGTACATACGGATGCGTGTAAGTTAGGTGTCGCCGGTATATTGATGCAAAAACAAACTGCAAATAAAATTCATTACGACCAGTCTGGTTACAAGTGAGCATAGCATGGACCATTATTATGAGCTTCAAACTCTCGCTGTTGGACTCGTACGTAGATTTCGCGTGTATGTTATAGGTAAATATGGTTTTTGATAAAATTTTATAACATTAGTGTTGAGTATAGGCCGGCCCATCGTATGAAACATGTAGGTGCACTTTGCAGAAATCCAGTCGATACAATGAATAAAAAAAACCGTCTCTAAGTCACTGATACTGGTTATATACGTTACAATGCCATGACGACAAGCTTTAGTTCACTAATTAACCAGCTAAAAACCAACACCGTCGATCCGGACATAATAAGCAACTACTTGATTGTTGACGAGAAGCTTTATAGAAAAACCCTAAATGGCAGTAGACTGGTAGGAGCTTCGGAGCTTGGGTAGATGGATAACATAGTGCAAATGCATCATGATGACTTTGGTCACCATGATTTTAATTAATTAGTATATTGGTTACCAAAATTGACTCAATTCATTAGAAAATACATGACCGCACGTCTTCATTGTGCATATGGCAAGGGCAGTTAGTGTATGAAAGAACGAACATTACATCTAAATTCCTAAACCGTCTGAACCAATGCTTATGATTCATGTAAACCATTTAGGTCAGTTTTGTTAAAAAAGAAAGGGGTATTTGTACAGTTGTCTCGTGGCTAAATAATAACAGCCGCACGGGTCGATCTTTAAGGTTAAGCAACGCTTGACGAGGTCGGTCCGTGGATGGGTGACCATTTCAGCATACCGAGATTCCTCCGTGCCTCGACAAGCACACTAAGCCGTTGGTCCCGGCTGTCTTTTGAAGATCTTTGACAGTCGTTACGGGTAGTCAGAAGCTTGAGATCTAACACCAGTCTTGTCAAGGGGTATCGTGTTTCCCAGTTACTGGGTTGAGGAGGCAGTTGCTCCATGTAAAGCACTGGTACTCGGCTGAATCAAGTAAAGCCAAGTCAAGTAAAGCCAAGTCAAGTAAAGCCAAGTCAAGTAAAGCCAAGTCAAGTAAAGCCAAGTCAAGTAAAGCCAAGTCAAGTAAAGCCAAGTAAAGTCTAGCAAAGTAAAGTCTAGCAAAGTAAAGTCTAGCAAAGTAAAGTCTAGCAAAGTAAAGTCTAGCAAAGTAAAGTCTAGCAAAGTAAAGTCTAGCAAAGTAAAGTCTAGCAAAGTAAAGTCTAGCAAAGTAAAGTCTAGCAAAGTAAAGTCTAGCAGAGTAAAGTCTAGCAAAGTAAAGTCTAGCAAAGTAAAGTCTAGCAAAGTAAAGTCTAGCAAAGTAAAGTCTAGCAAAGTAAAGTCTAGCAAAGTAAAGTCTAGCAAAGTAAAGTCTAGCAAAGTAAAGTCTAGCAAAGTAAAGTCTAGCAAAGTAAAGTCTAGCAAAGTAAAGTCTAGCAAAGTAAAGTCTAGCAAAGTAAAGTCTAGCAAAGTAAAGTCTAGCAAAGTAAAGTCTAGCAAAGTAAAGTCGTTTCGAGGCTAGTAAAGTAAAGTCGTTTCGAGGCTAGTAAAGTAAAGTCGTTTCGAGGCTAGTAAAGTAAAGTCGTTTCGAGGCTAGTAAAGTAAAGTCGTTTCGAGGCTAGTAAAGTAAAGTCGTTTCGAGGCTAGTAAAGTAAAGTCGTTTCGAGGCTAGTAAAGTAAAGTCGTTTCGAGGCTAGTAAAGTAAAGTCGTTTCGAGGCTAGTAAAGTAAAGTCGTTTCGAGGCTAGTAAAGTAAAGTCGTTTCGAGGCTAGTAAAGTAAAGTCGAGTCGAGGCTAGTATTACGCCTGGTAGGGCCTAGTATTACGCCTGGTAGGGTCTAGTATTACGCCTGGTAGGGTCTAGTATTACGCCTAGAAGGGCCTATTATTACGCCTAGTAAAGCCAGGCAAGCCAGCCGAACCAGCCTAGCCAGGCAAGCCAGCCAAACCAGCCTAGCCAGGCAAGCCAGCCAAACCAGCCTAGCCAGGCATGCCAGCCAAACCAGCCTAGCCAGGCAAGCTAGCCAAGCCAGCCAAACCAGCCTAGCCAGGCAAGCCAGGCCATTAAGCGGCACTTTTGAATGTCAAATATTGAATGTCAAATATTGAATGTAAAAATAAAACTTCAGATAACGCAAGAGTGATAATTTGTACAAAAGGGTTGTTTTTATGACTACTATTAGTGCAGCTAGAGTCAATACAAACTGGATGACTATTATTAAGGACATAATATAGTAACTAAAGTCTGGATGACTATTATTCAGGACATAATATAGTAACTAAAGTCAATGTCAAACCCATAGCCATGACATATTTATTATAGCCATTATTTACATTGAATTTGGTACAATGGTTTGCAAGAATCTGTTAAGTCCATATTGAAAATGCAATATGTAAAGTAGTGGCATATTATATATACAGGATTATAGACATAAAAGGTTAACGTGGTTCCAAAAGCTCACGGGTGCTTAGACTGTAAATGCGCTAAGGCCATATAGAAGTAAAGCACCTATATCAGACAGTAACAATAGTAGTGACACTGAATACCTAATTGATTTATATGAAGGCTAATGAATGTGTTTTGCTCCCATTGCGGGAGCAATGATTCCAGGATGGCCGAATGTAACGGATGTGACGTCGGCCTACGTGCAATCGACCAATACCCGCCGAGCCCGCCGAAGCTAAGCCGCCATATTGAAGCCTCCCCTCCAGTCAAGCCATGTCTGCAACGAGGACTGTGTTAATATAAGCGATTGCCCATCATTTATTTGTCTCTTTCGATTGTGAATACAAGATCTGAACAAAGCTCTGCCCGGTTTTTATTTATCCGTTTCAATATAAAGAAACGTAATTATAAAAAAGCAGACTGGAAAGCGTATACAGAAAGTCTTCGACAGTCATTTGCCGATATTCATCATATTGATGATATTCAAGTCTTATATGACTGTTTTGAGGATCACATTAATCAGTCCGCCAGTAAGAATATTCCTGAGACCAAGATCTGTACCAATCCGACAGCTAATTTTAAACCTAAGGAGTATTGGCACCCATCATTGTCCAGAGCAGTAGCTAAACGAAGACTGGCTTTGGCATTCAGACGTAATCCTACACCTAATAATCTCAATATTTTAGAGTTTAGAACCGTAGAGGCACACACGTTGATAAACAAAGCTAGATCAAGTAATTGGAAATCATTTTGCAGCAGTATTAATGAGACTACTTCGGTGTCTGAAATGTGGCGTAAAATGCGTTGGTTCAAAGGCTATAAACAATCAAAATCGTTTCCATCAGAAACTAAACAAAAAGATTTGTTGTGTTCTTTAGCGCCAGACTCAGTTATAAACAAACAGCCAGCTCTCACGTCTCGTAATAGTTTATTGGAATCACCATTTAGTATACTGCATGTTCATGGATGAGAATTTTTGGCCAGATGGTATTCGGTATCGACGATTTGTAGAATTTAGTCATCGTGACAATGCTGGGAAGATGACTTCTAATACCTGCATTGAAAACGTTTTGCCGCCAAGTACTTAAATTAAAAAAAAAAAATGAATGATCACAATACCAATTTTACTTTTACAACGTTCAACTGTAAAAATGTTAAGCGTTCACTTGAAGATATTCGGCAGCTAATGCAGAGGTCTGACATAGTTGCCCTCCAGGAAACGTGGCTACTGCCATATGACTTACCTTGGCTTGGTACCATAAACCCTGACTTTGGCTATACGGGAACGTCGGCAGTGGACACGTCTTCAGGAATCGTGCGTGGCAGACCTCATGGAGGAACGGCAATATTGTGGCGTAAAAGTGTGTTCCCGTTGGTGACAGTGGTTGATTGCAACAGCCCTCGAATTTGTGCAATCAAAATAGTGATAAGTGATCGGCCCATTATGTGTGTGTCGGTGTACATGCCTACAGACTGTGCGGAAAATATGACTGAATTTACACAGTGTATGGGTGCTATTAACGCTATAATTGAAGAGAGTGGCATAGACTGTATCTATGTTCTTGGGGATTTCAACGCGCATACAAATGAGAACTTTTATAGGGAACTAATTAGTTTTTGTGAGGATATGGACTGTGTATGTGCTGACATTGTCAAGTGTGGGGTGGACTCTGATACGCATACTTTTGTTAGCGAAGCGCATGGTTGTCAGCGTTGGTTAGACCACATCATTGTAACTAGTGCAGCATGGCCCTCTGTTTTGGATATCTGGGTTGATTATAATGTTTACTGGTCTGACCACTATCCTGTGTCTGTAAAATGTAATCTGGGGATAATTGAATCTAAAAATATTAGTCATGCAGTCCCTAAAAGTAAAGTGACGTGGGGTGAAAGGAACCAAGAACAAATTGGTATGTATACAAAGCATTGTAATAATTTGTTGAGACACATTGACTTTCCTATTGAACTACGAGAATGTGGGGATAAACGATGTAATGTTGTGGAACACAGGCAAATATTGGATAAGTTATATAATGACATTGTCTTATCACTTAGTGAGGCTTCTGAGTCTAGCTATAGGGTAGGTACGAGTGGTAAGAATAAGCAAATTATGGGGTGGAATAAATATGTTGCAGAAGCTCATAGGGTGGCCAGGCTTGATTTTCAGAGTTGGTTACAGTGGGGTAAACCTAAAGTGGGATTCATTCATGAAGCAATGTGTCGTAGCAGAAAGGTTTTCAAAACTAAACTTAAATGGTGCCAACAACATCAGGAGCGCATAAAAAAGGACCGGCTAGCGACACTGCATTCAAAAAATAAGTTTCGTGAATTTTGGAAACATACCAATAAACTAAATTTGAGGCCTGGCCTTCCTCTGAGCATCGAGGGTGTCACAGACACGAAGATGATCGCAAACATGTTCAAAGATCACTTCACTGTAGAATCCCCATTAGGAGTTTGTGATACAATGTTGGACGTGGACCCCGTTTGTGAAAACGTACTGTCTAAAATTAGTGCTCAGGACATAAGAAAAATTATTAGAAATATGAAAGGTGGAAAGTCACCTGGGCATGACGGGCTCAGCGTCGAGCATTTGCAAAATGCAGGGCCACATATTGCTAGGCTTTTGTCGATGTTTTTTAATTTGTGCATTGGACACTCCTACCTACCCAGTGAACTAACAAAAACAATTGTTACGCCCATTTTGAAGAACAAGACGGGAGATAGTTCGCTGAAATCGAATTACCGGCCGATTTCGCTTGCTACAGTCGTTGCGAAGATACTTGACAGTGTGCTTGGGGCCCAGTTGGCGAAATGTATCCACCTACACGATACGCAGTTTGGTTTCCGCGCCGGACTTTCTACAGAGAGCGCTATACTGGGCCTAAAGCATACTGTTGAGTATTACACCAATAGAAAAACGCCTATTTATGCCTGTTTTTTAGACCTGTCAAAAGCGTTTGACCTTGTCAATTATGACAAACTCTGGGATAAGCTTAAAGGCACTAACTTACCTCGTGAGACTATTGCTATCCTAAAGTTTTGGTACCACAGTCAAGTTAACTATGTCAAGTGGGCTGGCATGTTATCAGATCCATATAAATTACGATGTGGAGTGAGACAGGGTGGATTGTCATCCCCACTTTTGTTTAATTTGTATATTAATGCACTGATCGTTGAGCTCAGCAGCATTCATGTCGGCTGCCATGTCGACAACATATGTGTAAACAATCTTAGTTACGCGGACGACATGGTTTTGCTGAGCCCAACGATCGGCGGCCTTAGGAAATTAGTTAATGTGTGTGAAATGTACGCGGCTAGGCATGGCCTCAAATACAATGTTTTAAAAAGTGAGCTCATGATATTTAAGGCGGGTACAAAGTCACCGGATCAGGTCCCTCCCGTTACTTTGAACGGAATACCTATGAAGGTAGTCACCCGCTTTAAATATCTTGGGCACATCGTCACTGAACACCTACGTGATGACGAGGACATGGACAGGGAGCGTAGGGCGCTATCGATCAGAGCAAATATGATAGCTCACAGGTTCAAGCGTTGTGCTGCGAGTGTAAAAATAACACTCTTTAGAGCGCACTGTACATCGCTTTACACGTGCAGCCTGTGGGCTCGTTATACGCAACGATCGTTCAGCGCTCTGCGTGTCCAGTACAACAACGCGTTCAGGGTGTTGTTGGGGCTGCCGCGCTGGTGCAGTGCGTCGGGCATGTTCGCGGACGCGCACGTAGACGGCTTTCACGCAGTGCTCCGCAAACGATACGCCGCGGCGCTCTGCAGACTGCGTGCCAGCACCAACAGCATCCTGGCCGTTATAGCGGATAGGCTGGACTCGGGGTACGTCCAACACTGGGTCAGGGCCCATACGGTTAAATAAATGTCTTTGTTTTCTGTAATTTTAGTTACTAACCCTAATTGTTTGTTTTGTTTACTGTACTAACATTCTATGGATTCCGAAAAAATCTGAAATAAATAGTTTTTATTTTATTTTATTTTTATTTTTATTTTATTTTATTTATTTATACAAGAAATGAAACATTGTTTTAAGAAAAAAGATACTGCTCCGGGCAAGGATGGGATAACTTACTCCATGATTTATAATCTACCTTCGGTTGGTAAAGTATATTTGCTTTTATACATTTATACATTATTTTTACATTTATAACAGAATTTTTACATCTGGGTATATTCCACGTCAATGGAGGGAAATAAGCATTGTTCCCATTCCAAAAGCTGGCAGCAGTGCTGATTTAGAACCAAAGCTTAGTCCGATTTCTCTAATATCATGCGTGTGCAAGATATTTCACACAATGTTAGTAAAGAGATTGGAGTGGTATACAGAGAGAAATAAGTTCTTATCTGCTGGTACGTCTGGCTTTAGGAGGGGGCAATCCTCCTTGGATTGTCTCGCGAGACTCGTCACAGATATTCAAATAGGACTTTCAAATAACGTTCCTACAGTAGCTTATTGCTTCCTAGACATAGATCATGCATACAACAATGTTTTAGTTGAGAGTGTCGTGGCTACGTTAGATAAATTGAATGTTGGTTCTAATATTTGTAAATATATTTGGGAGTTTTTAAGTGCGAGATGCTTAATGATGAAAATATATTCTGGGGAGATTGTTATAAGTAGATGGACAAGTAGGGGCTTGGCTCAGGGAGACCCACTTTCTCCGTTAATTTTTAATTTAACCACGTATAAAATTTGTCGTGATATAGAAGACGTTTCCATATTGCAATATGCCGATGATTTTGTAATACATTTGAAGCACAGAGACATACATTTTTGTGAAATCACTTTACAGTTGGCACTTGACGACATGATAGCTAAGCTGGATGAAGTAGGTTTAGAACTTTCTCCTAATAAATCTAAAATGTGTATTTTTACCAGAGGTCGAAAAAGAAACAAAATAGATCTTAAAATCAATGAGCATTCAGTTGGTACAGTTGAAAATTTCAAATATTTAGGTATGTGGCTTGATCGATCCTTATTGTGGGGTAAACATGTTAATGAAGTAGCTGAGAAGGTCTTGAAATATTTGAAACTTTTAAAAGCATTAGCGGGTTCTAAATGGGGAATGCACCCAAAGTATTTACGTACATTATATATATGGGTCATCATAAGTTGAGGATGTTTTTTGTTCGCGAACAGTGCCAATGTTCATTTATATAAACTGGATAAAATACAGAATCAGGCTGCGAGAATAATCGGAGGATTTATCAAAAGCAGTCCCATTCATGTAATGGAAAGCGAGCTATGCTTACCTCCTTTGCATATTAGAAGATTATTTCTTTCATATAAATACTGCCTGAAAAGTATGTCCTGGTCAAACAGTGTAGTTATGCGACTTCTTACAGAACTAAATGATCTGGTGCAGATGAGATATTGGCAAAAAAAAAGAAACCTTTACTTGTATCGGTATTCGATAAATGTGAATCTTTGCGTGTACATTCTTCTGATCCCTTAGAAATGTTTTCATTAGATGCTTGGGTAACCAGTATTAAAATAGAAGAAATAATTATATGTAATTTGGAAAGTGTAACAGGTCCTAAAAAATCTTTAAATTTTGCTTCTCTCAGATTGAAATTGTTAAAGAAATTCACGATAAATACCTAAACTATAATAAATATTTCACGGATGGTTCGAAGTGTAAGGATGGTTTGGGAGCAGCATTTTATGACGTTGATAGAAACTATTCAGCTATGTACAAAGTAAACACTAATGTGACTATTATGACGATGGAACTCATTGCAATTTATGAAGTCATTAACTCTGCTTATAACTCGGGCGATCGTTACTTTGTGATTTTCACAGATAGTAAGAGTGGTTTGCAGCATTTAGCTCGTTGTGCCTCTGGCTTCAGAGGTATTTCGATAGCTTACTCAATATTAAGTAAGATTATAGATCTTACGAACAATGGCATAGTACTAAGATTGCAATGGGTTCCATCTCATGTAGGTTTGAGAGGTAATGAAGAGGCTGATAGACTAGCAAAATTAGCGGTTATTCAAGGTCAAGAATACTATATAATACCTAATTACTTAGAACAATTGTGTATTTGCAAAACAATTTGTTATGATATGTTTAAGGAGTATTTTGACGAACGAAGTAGGGAAAAGGGTATCTGGTATAAAACTATACAATATCAGCCTCCTCGAATACCGTGGTTTACTATCAAGGAAATGAGTAGGTACCATATTGTTCTGCTTCATAGATTACGCTCTGGTCACTACCCATCCCGCAAGTTTGGTTATTTGATGAAGAAAGTGAATTCTCCCAATTGTGAAACATGCGGAACGGTTGAAGATGTTCACCATCTACTTATGGAGTGTACTAAGACTAAGAAGGAAAGAGAGACACTGTTGAGCAGAATAAAAGTAAACAAATATGATATTGGTCCATATGTAAAAGTTTTAGCGCAACCTTCACCGGAGATAGCAAACCTACTTACTGATTTGTTTAAAATTTATAATGTATAATGTATTGGTAGGTGTAGTTTCGAATAAGTTTAAGTTATGATGAGGCTGACATGCCATTGTGGATAAAAGCCTCCTTTAAGAATTTAGAATAAAAAAAAAAAAAAACAAAAAAGTCTTCTTTTTTTGTTGGTCTGAGGTTAACACATAATTTTCGATAAAAAGTTCAGCATTTTAATTAAAATCTAAGAAAAAATCTGATTTTAGGCTAGACATGCACATTTTTCAAGTTAGTGCTGGAAAACACGTCTTTATGTTTATTTTTATAAAGAAAAATACTTAAAACAATAATACCTGGGCGACCGAGCTCTGCTCGGGTAAAAATATAGAAGACGTTTTCTAATAATGAAACCTAGCTAGATCGATTTATCGCCCCCGCTCACTTTCATTTTTTTTGGTTGGGAAATCATCCAATGACTTCTCCCGCTTTTGGTGAAGCGGGAGGGCGTGTCAGACTTTTACTGACTAAAACCCAGCCGTGTTCCTTCAGTTGCTTGTGCCAAGGCCGCGGTAACTCTCTTTCAAATTTATCCGCGACCCAGACAGGCATCCGCTCTCGCGGGCCCCGTCAGTTTTTGCTGATATCTCTTTGAGGCACGCGTGGAACACTACGCGCCGTCGACTCGAGCTTGGTCCTTATCGAACGGCGAGCTACCAATCATTACTCGTCATCCGCAAGCCCGAGCCTACGGTCGGTCACCAGGGAGAGTGGAACCGGAGGAAAGTGTCCCACAGGGATCGGTCTTGAGGCCGTATCTGTGAGACATCGGGTACAACTGGGTGCTGCGCGCCGACCTCCCTAGCGGCGTCAGCGTAATTTTCTACGCTGACGACACGCTGGTCCTGGCGCAGGGCAGGTCGCACCAGGCGGCGGCTGAATTAGCGACACGAATAGAATAGAATAGAGTAGAGTAGTATTAGTTAGGAGGGCATTTCGCGTAGTCGGCGCAGCATGTCCTCGTTTAAATCTTGTGCACGGAGGTGCCATGGATCCCAATCGAACGCCTAGAAACCTCACTACTCTGGGATATCCCAGAGTAGTGAGGTTTCGAGGCGTCTTGGGAATTGTCCGCTGGTCTTGAGAGCCATTCGATATTGGCGTTCTATTTTAAATAAGTTGCTCTCACTGTAACGTGAGAGTAGTTGTACCACGCCATAATCCAATATAGGAAGTAGGCAGGCCTGAACGACAACAAGTTTCACAGTCATATCCGTCTTGACGTGCCATCCTATGATGGGGGCTAGCGCGCCACGTGCTAGTCGCGCCTTCTGTACGACATAATCCGTCTGTTTGCCCATGATCATGGTCTTGTCTAAGTGTACGCCCAGATATTTTATGCTATTTTTAAATTAGATTACCTCGTCCTTGATGCGAATGGTTCTGCGGTAGTTTCTCTCGTGAGTGAACATAGCACACTCCGTTTTGTCTACGTTGCATTTTAGCCCCCAGCGACGGTAGTAGTCGATAACGGTAAAGATATATCCACACATATCAGGGCCGTGCCCGGGACGTGCACGGGACGTAGATAGACCTTAAGGATGCACAGGTAATCGGCGTATTGGGAGAGCTTGAGTCCGCGGATACGGTCCCGTTGGTCCCAGACGTGGTGTACGTACAGATTGAAAATGACCGGACCCATCAGTATATAGAGCCCTGGGGAACTCCATGTGGCACCGGTTTCTGTTGTTGGTTCTGAAGCGCTCGTAGGTTTTGCGAACGCTCAGGTAATTCTCTATTAGTTTGATGATGTTGTTCAGGATGTCAGCTGTTTGAAGCTTCTTCATCAGACCTTTGTGGTTTATTGAGTTTATCCGTCAGGACCATGGCCACATTTTCTCTCGCTTCCAGCGCATCCGTGATGAACTTGCCAGTGCGAAGGATCTGTGTGCTTGTTCCTCTGTTCTTAGTAAAGCCATGTTGGAAAGACGATTGGAGTCTGTCGGCCGTCTGTCGCAGGCGCGACAAGAGCAGCCATTACCCATGATGTTTAGGAGAGTGATTGCTCGGTACGATTTGGCGTCCCGGTAATTCTTACCTGCTTTATGTAGGAAAATGCACTCCCAGATTTTCCATCTGTTGGGATAATAACCTGTCAGTAACAGGTAGTCAGCTATCACTTTGTACCTGATGAAAAAGGGGTCGCCTCCGAGTTTGAAGGCGTCTGGTTTGATTTTGTCCGGGCCAGACGCCTTCTTATATTTAAAGCGTCTGTAAAGTTCTGTAACGATCGCTGCGTCGACCAGGGCGTCGATAGCTTCTTTCTCACTGTTGCAACCCTCAATGTGGGGGAGTCTCTATACTGGAGCCTTCAGGTTCCGTTGGATTCGCCACATCTGGGCTCTGTTGTTCTGTGGATCGTTTATTATTCGGGTCCAATTTTCAATGCTATATTCCACGAGTGCTTGTTGGACCTGGCGTTTTAGACGGTTGTAGGTTCTTCTTTGTTCCATTATTCTGTCTTGGTTGAAGCGTAGTCGCCACGCTTTAGTTTTTGCTTGGTTTCTTTTGTCGATCAATTCATTAATCTCTTATGGAAGTTGATCTCTTCTGTTGTTTTCATGTAGTGGCGCATACTCATCCAAGGTTTATGTGATGGCTTTTTCTAGGTGTAGAATATATTCCTCGCATTCTGCGTTGGTTGATATTTCCTTTGGTAGGTGCGTGGTTTTATCCCCTAAGGTTTATTGGAATTGTTGCCTGATTTCTTCGTTGTTTGCAACAGCGCCGGTATTTCTTACCAGTGTTTTCTCTCTGTCCACCACTATGCTTAGGTCCAGTAGCCAGCGCATATGATCGGAGCCAACCGGTGTTGTTTGTCGGCATATTATGGTGTCGAAATCTTGCACATCGTTTGAGAAGATGGCTGCATCGAGGATGCCATAGCCCACACTGTTAGGTCGCGAGGGTAGGGCCGTATGGTGTATAGTGCAGACTTCGGAGTTAGAGAGGTCGTAGACGACCTCTGTAACTCGGCTCATGATCAGAAGGTCTAAGTAGCTAAATGTCCAACAGCGCGAAACGTCTAATGAGCAGGAAGTCTAATTAGCAAAACGTCCAACTATCAGATGGTCTATATAGCAGAACATATATAGAAATACGTCATTTTTTAAATGTGTACACTCATAATAGAAATTAAAAGTCATTTGTAAATTAAACTTATTTTATTTAAAAAAAACTGGTTTAAAAAGCTGGTAGCTTCTAAGCTAAGATATTAGGCGCACTAATTCCCCTGCATTTATAATTTTTGCATCTTTTATTTTTCATTTAATCTGGTACTGTTGAATCTCATCCACTTTGCCGAATTCTTTCTCAAAAATTTTCTGAACTGGTTTTGCTTTTTGGCGAACTAATTTCTTGCATTTTTTCATCACTATGTTTGTCCTGTTTTATAGAAATTAGCTTTACGAGTATGCCCATTTAACTGACGAATTATCTTGTTTGCGTCTTTATTGGTTATAACAGCTGCACTAGGTAACACTAATTGCGCTGGGAGCACGGAGCACGCTGGGAGCAACTTCATAGAGTTCATCATCAGCCTTTTATTGTTACACATGCCTCCTCTCTGTGCGAGGGAATGGGCCGTACTCCACCACGCGGGCCCAGTGCGGGTTGGTGGATATCGCATATCTTTGAATTGTTGGTTCTAGGACACGCCGGTTTTCCTCACGATGTTTTCCTTCAACGTTTTGAGACCAGTGGTGATAAAATAATTTAGACAAAGTAACGCGCCTGCCTGGGTTCGAACCCACAACCTACAACTTGAAGTCGCGGCCGGTATCACTGCTCCAAAGAGTTGACCCTCCTTTATTTGTGATATTTAAAGTGACCATTCACCATATTGACCATTCTGCAGCAGCGCACGCGTTTTCTTTTGACTTTCGATGAAAGTTAATGTTTGTAGAATTAAACAAAAATTTTTTAGAATTTACAAGAGACAGAACTATTGTATTTGTAATGAATAGCAATCGATACAGGTTAAATACAAATGAGTAATGCTAATCAAATAGCATTCATGACAATATGTGTCAGTCTGCATCATTATAAAGATATGTTATGAGCTACGAGTACATAGACTAAAGAGCCTGTACATATTGGAATACCGTGTCCGCTTCCCTCCCAATGCAATGTGTGTGTTGAATTTTGTGCCTGAGTATCCAGACATTTTGAGAATCTGACTTTTCGCTATATAGATGTTCTGCTATACAGACCATCTGATAGTTGGACGCTTTGCTACATGGACGTTTTGCTAATTAGACTTACTACTCATTAGACGTTTCGCGCTGTGGACATTTAGCTACTTAGACCTTCTGATCATGAGCTAGATTGAGGTCCCCGATGGTGATGTCCAAACATCACCATCGGGACTTCGGTTAAGATGTCTTCTAGCTCATCTTTAAGCGCTGCGGCGTCGAAGTGCTATGATCTGTGCGGTATGTGTGTCCCCTTAATTTTTAGGGGACACACATAATCTCCAATCAAATGATCATAAGTAAGGTTGATAGCGACGTCTTTGATGAGGCGCCTTAGTGAAACGCGGGGTTGCGACAGTCGTAGAGAGGATCCGGCAATTGGGACTCGAGGTGGCGTTGCACAAGTCCGAGGCGTCATGTGTTTTCATGGCCCTCGGAACGCGCCGGGTTCCCAAATAACGGTAGGAGGGGTTCACATCGGCGTCGGGTCACGATGAATTACCTGGGATTCGTCCTCGACAGCCGGTGGAATTTCGTGGAGCATTTCCGACGTTTGGCTCCCAGACTGGAGCGGGCCGGGGCTGCCGTCAAGCGGCTCCTGCCCAATCTAGGGGGTCCAAACGCCTCCTGCCGGAGGCACTACGCGGGGGTCGTGCGGTCCATGGCCCATTACGGCGCACCGCGGTGTGGGCGCGTTCCCTGAGGCGGCCACCAGCCCGCTGTTTGATCGCGTCCCAAAGGGTTATGGCCATCCGGCTAGTCCGGAGATACAGCACGGTCTCCCCGAAACCTCCTGCACACAAAATTTCATGAAAATCGTTGGAGCCGTTTCCGAGATTCAGATTATATATATAAATAAGTATATACAAGAATTGATCGTTTATTGTATATATTATATTATTATTAGTTTTTTTTTAATAATATTAAACTCCTAATGACTTGGCATAATTATCTAACAATCATACCAATTTTCATCAAAATCGGTAAGATTTCATACCCTCAGGGGTTAGGAGGTTTAAGGTCTGACTTCAACATGGATACTTCTGAATTGGTGAAGTTAAGTTACCAACCGATGTAGGTAAATACTCAACGGATGCTTAATTAATTATAGAAATCCAGCAGGTAAAAGTCTTTATTTTAATAAGCTGAAGGAGCAAACAAAAATGAGATTATTATTTAGTGAATTGTGTAGCAAAAATTTAACCATACCTACTCCATATGTACCTGCTACATCCATTCCTGTTCTCCAATTCTGCTGGCGCAGGTTTCCATCCAATCTGCCTAGATGCGGCTAAAGTGATTGCAGATGGTTAGCTCTCTGTTAAACATCCACATACCAATTACTTGGGGAAAGCGATTGCGTTACGTTACACTGGTTGTAACTTTTCGGTTGCCTGAAAATGCTGTACTTTGCAGTTTTTTGGGGCAGGAAAATAACAGGGAAAACGTTGTGTTCTTGTGAGACGTAGTGCTGATGGATTGGTTTGAGTGACAGCCATTTAATTGGGCTTTAGGTACTACTGCGTGTTACATAGAAACGAAGGACCAGAAGGCCTATTCACAGATAGGTATAATAGGTACCTATAGTGCGCGGCACGTAAGTTGAACAACGTTTTGTTGAAATTAAACTATTTAAACCGACTTTTCTTCTTTTTAAACGACCTAACCGTTGACAATTTGTATATTGTCAACGGTTAGGTAATTTATTCGGGATTCATTTCGGTTTAAATCGTTTAATTTCAATAAAACGTTTGTAGGTACCTACGTTTTTGTTCAACATATGGTATGATTCCGAACCACGCTGCACGCAGCAGTGCTGCCGCGACACTACTGGTCCCCATACCATTTCTATAAGCTTATATGAGATTACATTCCGAGCTAGGCAGCAATGTCGCGGCAGCAATGTAGTGTATAATGTCTTAGTGGCAGCACTGCGGCAACAGCACTGTTGCTTGTTGCCGAGTTCGGAATCATACCTTTCGTGCCGCGCACTATAGTGATTCTCTCTACATCAATGTCTACCATTGAGCCGAAAGGCGATCCTGTTGGTCCGGTCTTTTTGGTACCGTAATGCTTAGCAATGGTTCCTTCGCTAAGCATCACTAAAAAAACGGGTCCATTGCTGAGATTTCTTTATTGGTTATTAATAAAAGTGAGCTATCGCATGCCATGCTTTTTTTCTAACTCAGAGCACTTCATACAGTATTTTTCGTAAACATTTGAGTTCGACATTGCACACATAAATGAATTCCCATTCGGTGAAAATTGCAGTTCAGCAACCGCCGTTTAAAGTTTTTCGTATTGTTTCAATAAACACAGAAATGTGAACCGTCATTCAAAATGGAACTGTAGTGGACACTGGTCACAAGTTTGTATAAATCAAACATTCTAGCCACGAGCTGATTAAACGTAAACATCGGAACTATCTGGGGAGAGCTTGACGTACTATTCAGTTCACTACGCAGCCAGCAGCTTGATATAGGTAAAGTACCTACCTACGGATAATATTGTTCGACGATGCTTTTGCCTTTTTCTGCACTTTAGGCCTTATTTCTTTATGAACTGTTTAACAACTGATTATCTGATTTAAATTTAAACTATCTATAGAAATAAGGGAAGCTGGATTAAACCGCTTAAAAAAGTTAATAAAATCAAGCTTACCGAAGCAGTCGGGCTTTTTGATTTTATTAACTTTTTTTTATTTACAACTTTTTAGTTATACTTTTTTTTCGAATGACTTTAAACATATAATTGGTATATTTTTGTAATCAACTTTAAAAAACCCTTCATTTTGATACCCCACTCGATAGGTTCCGAAGAAAATTGCAACCCATACAATATGGCGCCCAAAATCCGCCATGTTTCTTTTTTTTAAGTGCTTTTATCTAAGAACATTTGAGTAATCTTGGCGTACTTATGTAACTATAGAAACATTAAAATAATATGTTACTATGGACCTGGTCAATAATGGAGCCGGAATGTGGCCATAGGAACGCCTCAAACAGACAAAATAGCACCATCGTGATTGGAGTTCATTGGGCATGTACCTACCTATTGACAAGCGATATTATTTTCTGTACTTTTTTTTAGTCCATTAAAAGCTTGTTTTAAAAAGATTTTTACTCTTAATTATTTGGAATATATACTTATAGATATTCAATCGAATCGTTTCTCTAACTGAATGTAAGTTATTTTAGATTCGATACGGAACTCTATAGCTCGCTTTTCACTGCCTTCTGAAATGCAGAGGTAAGACGGAGAACATCTGATTTCCCCAAGGAATTTAGAATTGTAGTACAATGAAGGTTTTATTAACCGCATTAGCAGCAACTCACCAGCTTGGGAGATTAAGATTTAATCGGACTACGCTCTTCTAGTACCTGGAGTTGTAAAACCACATTTAATTTACAGAGTGAGTGAGAATCAGGAACTCCTTCAGCACCTACTTTTGGTGTACCTTAGACAAATACACTGTTTTCATAAGCAATCTAGCCTTTTCCCTCGGCCTCCAGTCCAACCGGTTTCCGCTGAGTACCATTATTATACATGGAGCGGCTGCCTATCTGAGCTGCACGACCCAGTAACATTATACCCCTTGGGAAGACTGGGGTCAGATGCTATGGAATCTGGCCACGGTTAGCCGCGCGAATTTTTCCAGCCGATTCTGCGACATATGAAATTTTATGAAACTGCACACAGTTGCGGTAAAAACAACCGCAAGAAATCTGTGTCTTGCCACAGTATCCACCGCATCGCATGGCGGTTTAAATTCGCGCGTATGTTTTTTGAACAGGTAGAAAGAGACAAAAATCGCGTGGAATTTTATCCGCCGTGTTAAATTCGCATGGCTAAAAAACGCAATGCGTGCTAAGTCGTCTGCCGAAGATCTTAATCACTGTTTTCATAAATTATGGTTAAATGTTAACCACTCTGCGGCACAGTCTTTTACAGTTTTGCATTTTGATGTTTCAGTTAGCGCACGGAATTTTTTATGTCGCATTTTATAAAATCTTGAATAGGAAATGAGGATCAGTCTCTTAGCCAATTTATTTTAGCCCGGGTAGACAGCTTAAGATTAAGATGGGTTCATCTTAACTTAAGTAACAACAAGAGAAAAATTAAAAGAAATGTTAACTTGAAGTTTGTGTTTGACATTTTTCTCTGGTTAAAACTGCCATACAATTTTTTTATGTGATGTATATACTGATCGCAATGTTTCTCAAACTACCCGGTATAAAATAGTACATTATGGTACAAGTGTGCAATGTTGGTGATTACCGCTGAGGCGCCATTGAGATCCGAGCCGTAGGTGAGGGTCTTAAGTGAGCCGAGGACGGTAATCATCAATACACACGTGTATCATACGACGTTTTTCAACACACTTGTGAAGAAAATAATACAAAAAAATCATTTTCAAAAGTAAAAACGAGTTATGAAATTTTTTTCACAATGGCGGGAAAAATTAATCAGTTTTCCTATGCGCGCGCATTTAACAATGGCGATGGGCCATAGACTAAAAGAATGTTTTCTTTTTTTTTTGGCTTTTCGTGGATAGTGTTTTAGCCGCGTACAAAATAGGGAATTTCAATTTTTCTTAATTACAGAGCAAATAAAATTTATATTTGAGTGAAAGTTTTATTTATTAAGCACGTACAAGTTGAAGTTATATATTTCAATACGAAGTTGCATGAAATGAGCAAGCAATAGGTACATTAATTTATTTGTACTATTGAGCACGATCTTTTATGTATCGAAACTTTTTTAAGAACAAAGCAACTTAACCAATAAATAAAAAAAAAAAAACTATAACTCACTTGTGAATAATAGCAATGCAAAAGTCACAGTTTGATAACAGGTATCATTATATGCCTAATTGCGGTGAAATTAGAGCCACTTTATGAGCAAGTGTGTTGAAAACAATTTTTTAATATTAAACGCTGCTTGGAAATGGTCTATTTCGCTCAGCTGCTCGTGGCATAATGGTTCACACCAAATTATTATACATATATATGTCGCATCAAGGCTGGCCGATAGATGTAAACCATCGAGAAGTCAGGATGTATTCCCTTAGGTTAAGACATCGTGTGTGGGCAGGTAGGTGGGTCAATCATGATAATGAAATCACACAATTTATTCAATACACTGAGAATATTCAAATAGACACAAGTTACATTCTTGCATGCTAATATTACGGGTCGACACTGATTCTACGACGTGTTCGCTCTAAGGCTGTCAGTACTCAAGTGACATATTCCCCACCACGCAAGTGCTTATAAAAAGCGTGCCAATGCTCTTGATTGCCGCCAGAGGCGTGCTTGTGATTTGTTTTGACGTCCGTACTATTGACTAAACCCGACATATATATCGTCTATAACACATTAATATATATCTATTTACCTGTATATATAACACCGCAAAAACTGATTGACATCCGTACCCTTCAACGTAAGGTTCAGTTGAAAACCAGCGTCGGGCAACTCCTAGTTGTCTGGCATTTTGCTGAATTGGACCTATTTGGAGCAGCCGCAGGGCATACTATTTAATTGTTTTAAAATTAAGTTTCCTTTTATTTGTACGTAGGTATTGTGTGTGCCAAATAAACTTATTTTCTTTCTTTCTTCCATATGTTTTTTTAAAAATTTATTATGATGGGCTCGTGTTTGACCACCGCCACCGTTTCACCTGATGGTTAGCAATTATAATATTAGAAGGGAAGGGAATAGCAGTAGGTAGGTGCCTATAAGTTGGTATTCCTTTGGTGTTCGCCATTTTCTGTTGTGTACGTACGTATCCGCTGAATAGACGCTAATCAAAGAATAAATCTCGGTACGTACCTACAGCGTACGATTTATTGCGATCTGAGATTTGTTTCAGGCTCGCAGGACGCGAAGCGGGCGCCATAAACATTTCAGCGGGCCATTACTGTAGTCCCACGGAGAAAATAGCGTCTTAGTTCTTGCTTTCAAAGTTTTAAAGGAATTACTGTTGTTTCCGCCTTCGCTTCGACATAGATTGAATAAGACTCGATGTCATAGATCAAGGTGAGTTTGTCCAGTATTCTTTTGGTTTGGGACTTTGTAAACCTTGAACTTCTTTTGTAACTATAGGTATTGAGAACATGGTGATATCCGTAGTAAACTTGGTTAGATTTGCACAATCATTGTAGCCCTACATTTTTGCGGTGGTTTACAGAAAGACTAGCACTAAGCGTAAGTTCATAATACAATTTATATACACATTTAAATTCTGGACATAAGTTTATACAAAATCTTACATTTCACTAACTCTACTAAACACTAGACCCATGCAAATGAGTCCTAAATCCTCTTTCCCGAAACCTATACAAGTTTGTTACAGAATAAGTGGCGGATAACGAACTGCCTTTCAAAATGAAGGATCTCAAGATATGAGGGTTCGTGAACAAAGCGCAAGGTCGCGTCTCCGTGTGACGGTACATACATGCTCGGCGCTTCGAGTCGGGATATGAGCGCGGACGTGTAGATGAATGAGTATTCCTTCATCTTATTTCCATATCCGCATGTCAATTGCCACGCAGTAATTTTACTTTGTTGTAGGAAGGGCTCCGGAATCAGAGTTTTATTGACGTATTATGCGGATATTGTTTAAGCGACGCCTTTGTGTGTTTGCGCCGGTTTTGCATCACGGAATGAGATGATGTTTTTGGGACGATACCGAAAATACACGTCGTACTTTTGGGGTGACCCCAATAATTCTATAACGCCTAGCAATATTAGGTCCAGTTTTTTTATCTGTAGTTTACTAACCCATGCTAACTGTTTCATATTGTCTAACAAATGGTGAAAAAACTGACTCTCCAACTTATTTCTCCATTTGTGAGCATAAACATTGATGAAAAAACGCATTTTACCGAAATTTTGAGCTATTGGTTAACAAATTTAACCATTCGTTGAGTTAAATACCGATAAGAAAAACTGGGCCTTAGCTGCTTTACATGGTAGAATCAAAAGCGGCAAAGACCAGAAAATGCAGAGGCAATGATGCTCGACAAATCCCGGCGAAACGATTCAGAAGCTTTTTCTTTAAGGAAATACGAATAGTTTCAGTTTAAAGTTCATTCATAAGAAAAATTGAAAACATGAAGAATTTGCTATTGTCAATTTCTATATCGGTGAGAGAAGAAGGAACTCATACCAACACATAATAAGCCGGCAAATGTGTTGTGCTGAAGATGGAATTAGCCGTATATTGCAGTTAATATATCACCCTCCCTGACACACGGATGGGTTCTCGCAGCTACGACATGATGAATGTTTCTCTGCACATTTGGTGAAATCACTTCACCGTATCTAATCAAACCCACTGTAAGAACTGTGGAGAGGTATATACATGGGCCGTAGTACTTACGTACTGGGTGCTAATTTGATAACTCGGCAGTGCCTAACACGCCGTCATGTCATATTGGTCGTAAGGGCAACTATTGTGATTTGAGCGTTGGGTTCCCGGTTAGTTCTCGGTCGGGCAGTGGTATTGATTAGGTATTCCATTAGACATTTTATAGTTACAGCTCGAAGTATGGATTTGAATCCTGTAACTGGCAATATACTCGTATCTATTACATGATACTGTAATTTTAAGTGGCTTTAGTGGGAGTAGTACTATGCCCCGATTTCAGAATTAAGTACCTATTTGAAGTTGAGTATTTGTTAAACTCTAATTCAGCCTGGAAACCTGTCAAAATTTGACATTAAAATATGGTTTGACATGTTCTTAACTACGAACTCAATTCAGAAACCGGCCGATATCTTTGCCTAGGCCACTTTTAGAATACAAGCGTTATATTCCGTACGTTAACTAAATGTGTTCTTATTAAAATAATTATCGAAGTACATTGTAGAATAGTTGGCAATATTGTGTTGTTTACATAGGTTAGGTAAACGTTAATGTAGGTGGTAACTGCTGAAAGCAACTAAATTATTCTGCCAATACAAACATAAACAGCAAAGTTCTAGGTTTTGGTGGAGTACTTAAGGAGGGTTCAGTTTAATTAAATTGAAGAATAGTAAAGGTGGTATTGAGTTCCCTCTAATATAATTCCTTTTTATCGTACATATAACCAATTTGATTACACCTTCTTGTGTTATTTATAAATTGTAAGAACTTCACTGTTATTTCTTCAGCATCAATATCCTTCAGGATTGCAAAGGCCGTATCTTTTTGTCATGTTATTTTATGTCGGGACTGATTTGACGATGATGACGTCAACTTACCAACTCGGCTTATCAGGACAAAGGCTTCTTCCGAGCTGCGACATAACACCTGGGGGGTGACCATTAGCTCTTAGAGCGTTATCAATTTGAGATCGAGTAAGTGACAGATGTATACACGTCAGATACATCTGTCCCATATTCGATCTCAAATTGATACCGCTCTAAGAGCTTATGATCACCCCCCTGGTCCTACGCCGTCCGCATCCAGTCCAGTCCATTCATCTACCTTTACACACACGTAAAACTTACCTATTCAATTTAAATTGTTAGTGACAAACAACTAAATCAGCAATTGTCAATTTGCTGTATTTTGTAGACTCTGGTCTAGATTGGCCAGAGTCCAACGTTTATTGCTTCATTGGTAAATTAATGAATGAAAGAAATGGCCAACATCTGCCACTGTGTTTAGGCTACATGAAACTTGGCGCTAGGTGGAAAGACATCTGTGGTTGACTTAGACTGAGAAAAGCTGATACCGTGGATGAATTCTGGGTTAAATATATTTTTAGGGTACCGTAAAAAAAAAAAAAAAAAAAAAAAAAAAAAAAAAAAAAAAAAAAAAAAAAAGGGTACCGTAGTCAACAAGGAACCGTTATAGTTTCGACATGTCCGTCCGTCCGTCCGCAGCTTAGCTCTGAGACTTTTAGTACTAGAAAGCTATAATTTGGCATAGATATGTACTTATTAATCACGCCGACAAAGTGGTAAAATAAAAAAAAATGTTGTGTGCCTCCTGTACACGTTAAGTGTGTATGTTTTTCTGTTCTCGTCTATCCCATTCAAAAATATTACGGGTCTGTGAAAACCATTTTCCAATTCAGGGATCCTTTTGCGTAAAATTAGCAATTTCCAGCGAATCCCTTGCCAGCTAAATGGTTACTTTTGGATATGTGAAAAAAAGCACGGAAAAAATTAATTAAATTAAAAGGAAACTATCACAGCATACAAGTTTTCGAGTAATAGTCGACTAAATTATAAAATTTACTTGGAAAAGTAAAAATTTTGTATATTGATGTATGGGGACAACTTTTTGAATGGCAAAGTTAATGTTGTCCCTTCATTAGAGCAATGTTCGGTGCTTTCATTGTATAATATGAACGTTAGTAATGTTACGTATTTATTTTAGTGAATGTAGCTGTTTATACGGAACCCTCTGTGCGCGAGTCAGACTCGCACTTGGCCGGTTTTATTTTTATATTTGCCATCGGCACGCTAAGAGCAAAAAGCTGAGTCAGAAGTTCACCTTGCTTGCCTTAATTAGCATGAGTGAAACGTTTTAGTTGTTAGTTACCTGAGGTCGATTGCGGCCCACTCCTTCATACAGAGAGGGATGTATCCCAGCAGTGGGCATACTACAGACTGATTAATGCTTATGCTATGATAGTTGTCTTGTTCGTTGAGAAACTTCTTTGAAGAAATATTTTTTTTTTCTTTATTATCACTAACTATAAATCCCTAAATTTCAATCTCTTTAGATAACCTCTTTAAATCATTAAATGTATAATTGTGAACTTTTGGGGAATGGAACTGGCATCTTTAACACAGCTTACTTTGTAACCTAGTTCAGATTTCAGTTGCGATTCTTATTGTGAATTCAAAACCAAATTTGCTGTTTTTGGGACATTACGTTTTTGTAATCTTGTTGATAGTTTTTATTCAAATAAAGCATTATTATTAACCTTTCAAAACAATTATTGTGGGTGATAAGAGTAGAAAAAGGAGAGAAACGATGGATGTGTTGTATAAAAGATGATAATTATGGACGGCTAGAAAAAAGGTGACTATTGAGAAATATTTAGAAGATGAAGTCCTGCTGCGCTGACCTTAATAAATTGAGTAAATTAAGGAAGGCAGTCTGCCCTGCTTGGCTGGTGCCCTTATCCCCTAATTGATTGCTTTTTAGCACAGGAAATAAAGACATTTGCTGCAAAAAAAACCCAATTTAAATAACTTCACCGGAATTATGTTCATTATGGCCTGAAAAGTCCATGAAAAATTCCATCACAGCAAAAATAAATATGGGCTGTCAAAGTGCCCAAAACTCAGGTTTTTGGTTAATTCTCGTTAAGTTTTTCTGGGTAAGCTCACTCCATCGTCGACTTTGTCTCTGTCACCTCTGAACTAGACTAGAGTCAAGAGCAAACCCATCACAAATAAAAAAAATAAAAAACAGTTTTGCCATACGCACAATAATAGTTAAAACGATAAAAACAAAAAAAAAAAAACATAATATCTCGAAAACTTTTGAACATTAGTGAATTTTATGTAAGACTTTTTTTGCACAATTGAATGAAAATTGCGGTAATATCAAAACTTGATGACAATTAAGCTAAAAACTGTTTCTTGGGCCCTTCGACAGCCTATTTTTTTCAGTGACTTTTCATGGACTTTTCAGGCGACATTATTACTACAATAATTAAAATAATTTAACTAAGAATTTATTACAGTTATTTGTCTGAGCTATTAAGTTCTTAAATACAAATGTCAATGTCATTAATGTAAATGACAGATCGAAAAGGTGACATGTACCCAGACGGAAAAGAAATACATCATAAAATTGCCAAACCTTTTCGTTTTACTAGTGCACGTAAGTATTACATCAGTTACACAATTACTAACCAATAGTTATATGTACTAGCTACCTCGTTAATATTATTTGTGTGTTCAGTCACGATCTACGACTGGGGGATAAAAGTGTTACGTATTAATGTCGTGCGGCCCGCGGACGTGTCATGGTCTGATTGGCAATAAATTCGGTCGGTCGCTCGGAAAACAGACCAAACAAATGTTATAATTAAACGGCTCATTAACCAACACTTGACTTTCAAATTCGGTGATCGTGCTTTTATTAAATTAGATAAGTACTGGGTAGGTTTTTACTTACTACCTGTAGAACTGTAAGGACTAATTATATAGTTACTACAATGTGTAATAAGCACCTGTGTTTCTTTTTCGTGCACCCTCACGTAGGTAGTCCCTATTTTTACCCGAAGGAGGGTAATGAGTTTATCAGTATATGTATGTATGTATGTTTGTTCCTATGTGGCGTTCTAGAGACCAAACGCGTTGGCCGATTTTGATTGTTCTTACGTCAATCGATTTGTCTTAACCCTGCGAGTGTCACTGGCTACATTAAAATTGGAAAATAGAAAAATGGCGGATTTTGGGCGCCATTTGTAGGGGCCCAAATTTTTTTTCGCCCAACCTATCGTGTGGGTTATCAAAATAAAGGGTTTTCTCAAATGGATAACACTTATATGTTATGATGAACGCGATTCTAGAAAAAAAAAAACTAAAATGTTATAATTAAACGAAGTTAATAAAAAAAAAAACTCGACTGCTTAAAAAGCGAACTAACAAAGATGAAAATCATGCTTTGCAGTTGGTGGATACATCTGGTTTTGGTCAGCCAGCTCGCGAACATGTATCCTCCGACTGCACAGTATAATTTTCTACTTGTTTACATCTTTTTAGTTCGCTTTTTAAGCAGTCGGGTATTTTTTATTTTTAAAATTAACTTTTTTTATCATTTACATAATATAGTCGTAGCATAACTTCTCATTTTTAATAATTCTTGAGGAACCCAGTTTTTCCAATAGACAGTTTTCCATTAACTTAATTGCATTGGTACCCAATGTCGGTGCGGTGCCCCTGTGCAGAATATGACACACATGCTGGATTGGCTGGCCCTCTAAAGTGCACAAGTACTTGTGGACATAATCCAATCAACACTGACGCTGCAATTAACGTGCCCATCAATTGGGCCAGTTTTCCAACGACTCGAAAAGATGAAGAAGAATTGCATAAATCGATTATTTTAACTTTTTTATTGACGAATCAGGCCGTAAATAAATTGACTTTTGACACTGGCAATGTTGTTAAAATATAGACATTAAAACTAAGATTAATTTTACATCGTTCACGCCAAAATTCATTTTCAAAGTTACGCCGGGACATTATTGTTTTATGAGGTCTATAACTTTGGCCCTGTAATGGTTTTCGCTTCGTTGTGGCTGTGCTCTTTCGCTGTAAAAATATTCGATGCGCCCAGATAAAGTAGTGAAAAGAGAAAAAATTTCATGTTGCAGACGTGACTAATAAAAAGGGTAAGTTGGGTGGCTCCATAAATCGTCAGCCTACGGACTTGGAGATTTATATTTCTATTAAGGGACTCCTAACAAAGATATCTGAGATAGACAAAGTTGTGTGAATAATATATGCGAGAGCTGTTGTCTCGAGTGCCTAGCATTGCAGATTAGTTCTCTAGTGCTCAGATATTAAAGTAAACTTTTGTGTTGATCTTAGAAGCACTCTAAGAAATAATGATTCATCGATATTTTTATATAGTTACATTTAAATACGTTTCGCAGACTCTCGCATCATTCTTAACTAATGTTACTCACCAAAAAAGTATCTATCTATCTAAGTAGTTATATTATCGGATCTCATCGATCGCAATCGTCGAAGCAATCTAATAAATCGTCGGAAATATAACTTGTCATCTGTGACAATGACAACTGACAATTGAGTAAGAATGACGTGAAAATGTGAGAACAAACTGAGAAACATTCTTTGAGGGGAAAAAGTTCTCTAGTAACTAAACTAAAGTAGGTAGGTATCATGATACCGTGTTTAATATAGGTATGAAGGTATTTTATTAGGCGTCTAATAAAATTAGAAAAGGCAATAAAAGAGATTGATTGAATCAGTACAACTAACTTCGTCAAGGGATCTTACTTTTCAATAATAACTTAATCTATTGGCTACATATGTTGTTCCTATGGATAATTTTTTCATACAAGTAATTGACTTATTCACTCACTTACGCCATTTCAAATTGCTGGTGAGGCTGTCTCGAATAAAGTGCCTCAATAACATCGTACCTCTTCAATTAGTTATGAAAATAGAAATAAAAACCGACACCATTGACTTTACGCTGTGACTGCTTTCATAGCATCTCCAATCAAATTAATTTACAGTATCAAAGAAAAACAAAACACTTTCGTCCAGATTTTTTATAAAAATAAAGAGTTGTGCAAACTCAATGGTGCGAGCAATTTATCGACAGAGATGTTTGTTACTTTCCTCTGTTTCCGTTGTCAGTCAGAGTGAAAAAAAAACAATGCGGTTTCCGCTTGCGAAGACAAAGTTTTTTTTCTCGACGCCCGAATGGCTTCCGGGTGCACTAGTTCATCAATCATCGTATTTTCGGCTGACGAAAATCGAAGAAACTTTGATGTGGCAGATGTTGACAGCGGTGAAAAACAAACATGGCGTTTTTTGCTTGATTGGCGAAGGAAGTTTATCCTTTTCTTTTTGGTTTACACGTTGTCCTGTCAATCTACTACTTTGGCTTGCCCTAGCAATTTTATTTCTGACTCAATTAAATGGGTTTTTTTTAAATATATATGCTACTTTAATGTAGGTACCTATCACATATATGTGCGTTTGCGTTAGGTACCTATTGTATGAATAAAGGGTTACACTGCGCATGGAGTAGATACTTAAAAACTCATAAACAATTTAATAAATATAATCACCGCTTGAGTTTAACTTTTATTAAGCTTGTCTCCTGTTCCTAAAATGTTTTGTCTGCCGAAATGTAAATAGGACTTAAAAATGTCAGACCACACAATTACGCCGCCTGTTATGCCGCATTAAAGCCTTTTCATGATACAAATAATAAGAAAACACTTTTATTAATTAATTAAACCCACGTTTACTTAACAATGTTCTTAGAAGTTACTTATTTGTCTGTGACATTAAGATAGGTAATTTCTCAGAAGAACGAAAATATATCTTCATAAGAAGTTTCGGGCTTTAAATCGTGTCTAATTGAATTATTCAGTAAATTGGATTTATCTCCTCCAACATAATAAATAGAAAAACTTTGGGAAACTTGTTTGCTTGACGTAATCGCGTGAAATGTTGAGGCAATTTAAAAAAATGATTGAATTATTTTGAATAATCTTATTTCATATGACTATAAAATAAATCAGTGGTTTCTTATAAAAATAATTTATATTTGAATTAAAAACAAAAGATTTATGGAATGCCCATTACGCGCAAAGAAATGTATTTCGTATTGGATATTTTGTTTGAGAAAGTTATTTATGACGTAAACAGGTCCAAAACCAAGATCATGGTGGTATATAGATTAGAGGAAGAACTCACTGGCGCGTTGGGCCTAGAAGCAGTGGACAACTTTACCTACTTTGGTTCCACAGCATCAGTAACGATGGTTCGTGCGAGAGGGAGCTCGCGAAGAGCGTCATGTCTCAGTTTAGGACAAATCTGGAAAGATCGCAACATAAAAAGCAAAACCAAACTGGTAGTACGGACTCAAGACTTCTCGATCTTTTCGTATGGCGTTGAGACTTGGATATTGAAGGCAGCAGACCGCAAAAGCATCGACGCTTTTGAGATGTGGTGCTGGCGAAAGATGCTCCGTATCCCCTGGACAGCTCCTCGAGGCTGTTATCCGAGTTTCTGCGTAGAGTTCTAGAATACTTCGGGTCACTTTGCAAGAAAAAACGGTGGCAACCTCGAGAAGCTCATCGTGATCGGCAAAGTAGATGGGAAAATACCTCGTGGATGCAGCCCAATACTTTGGTTTGACCAGATCCGCACCGCTCTTGACTCTACAGTTCACAACGCCCCCCACACCACCAGAAACAAACAAATGGAGGAAGATCGTACGAGACGAAATGGTGCAGAAGGAAGGTCACGGGCCTTTATACTGAGGAATACGACGCAAAGAGGAGGGTTTATGACTCATTAATATTTATCAAGTTTGCAAATGAGATTCAATTAATTCAATAGTTTCTATTCTATAAAAATAACTTAAATAAATACATTTCAAAATACTTAGGTAGAGATAGGCTTCACTACGGTAAAACGGCTCTTCCACAGCTGCAGAGTAAGTGATCTCTTTGCGTACAGTCTGGCATATAAACGCTAAGTCACAATAATCCTTTGTCAGTCCAATCTAAAAGCATGATCACTCGCCGAGTAACGAGTTGCTATGAATTACTTCACTCACAGCTAAATTATCAAGCAAGCCGGGCTTTAATTCCACTTCCGCTAATGGAATTCGTTCACTTTTCAACAATTCACTGTCCAGCTTCTTTCTAAAGAGCTTTGGGGAACGTTTTGTTTCTGACACTTAATCAGACCCCGTGATTGTTACGTTGATTATACTTTGGTAGATAATCCGAGGCAGCCCAAACTCTACCCAAAGCCTATTCATACTTATCGATCTATATATAGATACACATTTTTTTCAAGACACCGTTAACATTTAAGTATATAAAGTACTCGTACCATACTATGATATATGAAAGCTGAAGTCAAATAAATACAAAAATAATGGGCAGGCTTTCCGAAGTCATGTATCAATTTAATGTCTACCTAAACGGTTCTGTACCAGCATCGTTAGATACTATAGTAAGGGGAGCTCTGCGCTACGTTATATTACGCAGAAACATGCCCCAATAGAAGTATTAAATTTAAGGTCAATCCACTGTTACAGGTAAATAATAAGGGTGCAGGGTGGTCTCCCAGAAACCGCCGAATGTTTTCACATACGTTTACAATTTCACACACCGCTGGTTCTCTTAATTAACCCGTTCAGCGTATTTTAAACGAGTTGGGATTCAACGCAAAACTGCCCTAATTTGAAACTTATGTCGTCTTGAACTGAAATCATTTGCTTGATCCATATTGTGGCCTTGTTTACACGGACTGATTTAATGTCCTGAATAAAGTTACAAACTGTTTCGCTGTTCAAAATTTGGAATGAAAGTTCATCGGAACGTTGATCGAGAATTAACTACATAGCGTGTCTGTTGTACCAAGTTAGCAGCCACGAAGAAAACGCCATTATCTCATACAGCTGAGTTATTGCGTAAAACAGGAACTTCCTCCAGGCAATGCACGTTTGATAAAATGTATCGAGAATGTGGAATGCCGGATACTTATGTGGTATTTTCTGTTATTTATTCGCTATTATATAATCTACTCAATGAATGTGGGTTTATCGTTTTGTGTAGAGATTGTTCTGCAATATCAATAAATGTACAACAAATAAGGGTATTACCACCGCCTTTTTGTGGTAACTCTCTAAAGTAGGTTGTTATGAAATCTCAGAAACTCAACTAGGTTCTTTTATTGGCGTTTCCTCTTGTGAGAACGCCTGTAACGAGGCATAGTGTAAGAACTTGGCCGAGATATCCAAGTTTCTCACTGGACCGAACTCCAAAAGAGTTATTAGTTATAGGAGTTAAATCTACGTGACTTTAAAAGAGCAGAAGTCGACTAAACTTTACATTAAGTTTCGGTTAACGCGAGTCTAATTAAGGAAGTTTTCGCGAGAGTTTGCTAATATTATAAATGAAGAGGAAAGGGGGCCAAATTCACGCTCACCCCTGGCTTTAATGACATTTCTTCTTGCACTTAAGAGTTTTATGTTTTGTGCAAACTTCTCATCTTGTTTCACTAGTTTGTTTCAAACGGTAAGCCTTTTCTTGAACGCGAAACGAACTCTGAATGGAATTCAAAATAAAAAAAAAACTTATCATCTCCCATGTCATCAATATCTAAAATTGACATCGGCCCTTGATAAGTGTGCAAAGTTTCAAATTAATCCAACGTTTTGAAGGGGGTGAAAATCACGTTCAAAGATTCCGTTACATAGATACATACATACAAAGCTAATAAAAGGGGAAAAATGAAAAAAAAAATATTTAAGAAGATGTATCTAGTTGCAGATTCGCAACAGTCAGTAGGTATCTATGGAGAAGAACGTGCAAGAAACTCCACGGACACTTTTTTCCATCACATTTAAATACAAGTATTTGGATACTGTTAACGAAGTAGACAGTATGAATTGATTTTAAATAACTTTCTCCAGTATAATACATAAAGTTGCAGTAAATGCCACCCATTGACATATTATTACGATTAAAATAAACTCAAACCCAAAAGATTTTAAAGCTGTTCAAGGATATAATTGACAGATTTTGGGTAATTGAAGGGCGTTTTTATTTTAGACTAGCAGACGCCTCGCGGTTTCACCCACGTAGTTACCGTTCCCGTGAGAATACAGGGATAAAAAGTAGCCTATGTCACTCGGGGTTAGTGTAGCTTCCCAACGGTGAAAGTATTTTTGAAATCGGTCCAGTAGTTTTTAAGTTTATTTGTTACATACAAAAATACAAATCTTTCCTCTTTATGATATTGATATAGATATAATTTTTAGGTATGGATTTACCTAGACACGAGCTGTAAGGTTTTTGGCCATAATACCCGAATGAAAAGTCACAGTGGATATATGTGTGTCTGAAATTGGCTCTGCGAACCATTGCGCAAGAAACAGTTTGTCATCGAGTATACTGCTTAGAGGAAGCGAGATAGGACGATGCGACAAACGTGAGTGAAAGAGGCAGTAATACAATGCTATCTTCAACATTGACACAAAAGTAGTTACTGCGCAGGGTCTTGCAGCAAATTTCAGAGACACGAAAATCCGCTGTGAGTATTATAGACTGCTGTAGGCTGATTCATAAGGAATCATTTTAGGCCTTATAATATCGTCGCATATCTATTCGTATCATACTTACATATATTATGTGATAGATAGATAGATAGATAAATCATTTATTTAGTGCACACAAAAGACACAACACAACATAAAAATCTTATTTAAATTATTACAATTTTCATGTAGGTATGTTTAAAAACAAAGTCCCAACATAAAAAGAAAAAGGAAACCGAAACAAAAGTAAAAGTGACACCAGTAACATTAATTTTGACAATCAAAACAATCAAAACACAGTGCGGTGTGCGTCTCAAGGTTGCACCAAATGGGAGTCCAGCTCAGCACGTGTCAGGCAAATATACCTGACGCTGATATTCTGCTGGATCCCTGCAGTGACAAATGGTCGCCAAGCAGACGTGATATGTTGGTGTTGTAACAGTGTTATGCGTAGAGTAATTCACGTAAGTATACCCGCAACTTTAATTTAGTACTTACAATAAAAACATATTTGTTTTTTTTTGCAGTAGAAAAAGTTCCAGTTCTTAGGCATGTTGAATATTTTATAAATTCGTTTTGATTACTTGGTTAGGTATTTATAAAGTTAAATGCACAATGTATAAAATAATAAATAATCTCACTAATAAATGATGGCGTAGGTCCAAAAAAAACGATTTGGCTAGACTAAAATTAAAATATGCTTACAATTAATATAAAATAAATACACGTAAATAACATATGCACACAAAAGATCCACAAGTCATTTAATTACTAAATGCCTATATCCTTTGCTCACAGGATTCGACCACGAGATACGCCAAATAGCCAGCTCGGGAAGTACATGACAGCCGATATTGAAATGTAATTGACGAAACTCTACAATACAAACTGATTAACAATAATTTCAGTTTCAGGGAACATTATTATCCGGTAGTTGAGTCCACAAACGTCAGGTGTAGTCAAAAGGCTGACTTTCCGCATCAAAGGGATATTGTACCGAAATGAACCGGGTTGTGCCTTTGTGACTGCGTTTGTCCGTTTTGCATGCAAATTCCCTTTTATTCCCACATTCTGTTATTGGTTTACACTACTCCGTTGGTGTGAGTTTGTGAATAGGTACCTATAATTCTCTCTGCACTTACTGTTTGACCCTACACGTGCAGTGAGTCAACAATTTCACTATTAGATATTAATAGAACATTAATTACTTAGGCTTAATTAGTGTAAATTATTTCACCACCACTGCTCTCAAAACGGTGAAGGAAAACATCGTTAGGTAACCGGCATGTACTAGAAACAAAAATTCGAATACATGTGACATCCACCAACCCGTATTGGGCTCGCGTGTTGGATTACGGCCCATTCCCTCTCACAGAGAGAAGGCCTGTGTCCCAGCAGTGGGTACATTAAAAAAAGACGTAAACAAGAAGAAAATCACGCTGTGCAGTCGGAGGATACATATTCGCGAGCTGGATGACCAAAACCAGATGTATACTCCGACTGCACAGCATGATTTTCTTCTTGCTTACGTCTTTTTAGTTCGCTTTTTAAGCAGTCGGGTTTTTTGAATTTTCTTTTTTATTTATAAGTTTTTAGCTATCTTTTTTTTCGAATTAGGTACATTTAAAAATAGAAGTGTTTTATATTTTTGTAATCACCTCTTGAAAAACTTTATTTTGATACCCCACACGATGTGTTTGGAAGAAAAAATAAAATTGCCCCTCCAGAATATGGCGCCCAAAAGCCGCCATTTTTCTATTTTAATGTAGCCAGTGACACTCGCAAGGTTAATACAAGTTTGGTCTGGATCGCCACATAGGAACAAACATACATACATACATAGACTGATAAACATTTACCCTCCTTCGGCAGTCGGGTATAAGGCTGATGATGATGATGAGAACATAAATTAGAATAATAAATAAAACAGTAACAATCAATAAAACATTACAATTCTCAAATAATCAAATAACATTAACAATAATTTGATTCAAAAATAAAATAATATTCAACAATTAATTAATAATAATTTGATGCAAATAATATAAAGTTAAAAGCAATAATTTAATAATAAAAAACAAACAGCATATCTAGGTACAAAAACACTCTTTACATCCCTTTGGCAATACACGCACATTCGAGTTGAATATATGAATGTCGTATGGATTAAAAAAAAATATTACACTTTCTTTAACAGTTATTCTTGTAATAGGCAACTGAGGCATTATGTTAAAATAAGTCTTCTTGTTGAAATATTTCTGAAAAAGGTTCGGCCCATTGCTTTATCGAAGGCAACATTCATAGGTCCATCGTAGAGAGATCATGCCTTAACGATTACCGGTACCTAATTCAAGATTGTTGTTGGTTATAGTGATAATATGTGTATGTGTACTTTTTATAACAAAGAGAAGGTCTATGTCCCAGCAGTGGGAACGTTAAAATCCGACAGAATACTATATTTAGGTTTGCTAAGGTGATGATAACATTTATTTTTGAGTAGGTCCCTTAGCGAATAAAGTTATAAGCGATACATTTACCTACTAAATACGGTTTGATGTCATCATATTAAAACATTTTCATTGACTTCATCATCATCATCATATCAGCCGAAAGACGTCCACTGCTGGACATAGGCCTCCCCCAAGCGTCACCACATTGACTGGTCCCGTGCGTCCCGCAACCAGCGGATTCCTGCAACCTTCACCAGGTCATCGGTCCACCTGGTGGGAGGCCTTCCAACGCAACGTCTTCCGGTTCGCGGTCGCCCCTCCAGAACCTTTCTGCCCCATCGGCCATCCGTTCTGCGAGCAATGTGCCCTGCCCACTGCCACTTAAGTTTGGCAATTCTTCGGGCTATGTCGGTAACCCTGGTTCTCTTACGGATCTCAACATTTCTGATCCGATCACGCCGAGCATAGCCCTCTCCATTGCCCTTTGAGTGACTGTAAGCTTTCTGATGAGGCCCATTGTAAGCGACCACGTCTCAGAGCCATATGTCATCACTGGCAACACACACTGGTCATAGACTTTTGTCTTGAGACACTGTGGTAAGTTGGACGAGAAGACACCGCGCATCTTCCCGAACGCTGCCCAGCCGACTGACTTGAATCGGTCTTAATATCCACTTTACATTTATTTTCCTTAAATCTGACTTCATATTTCTAAAACAATTTAGCCTCACTTATTCAATTTTAACACAAATATAATCTTTCTTTTTCCTGAGGTTGTCGCAAACAGATAAGAAGTACTGAAGTGTCTATCTAGTTAGTTCAGGCTTTTTTCATAGAAGTACTCCAAAGTAAGATAAGTTTAGTTCATAACGAGCTTAAAATACTGTTTTTTGATGAAGTGACTTTTGATTTAATGTAACTTTAATACTAATGTTGCTGGCGTCGCCAACAAGCGGGTTGTGGTTTCTATAGTTCGTTTTATGTGATATAATTCAAAGTTTTAAAGTAGGCTAAATTTTATTTTTATTTAGAATGTATGATTTGAATAGATTTGTTTTACAAAAAGGTCTCATGGTTTTGCAATACGTTTACAGTATTTTTTTTAAATTATTACTTCATGGTTAAATTTGATTAAATGATTATAATTTTTCCTTTCTCTACTACTACTTCTTTTCATTCTCTATTCTATATTTGATATGTATTAGTATATTATTTTATATTGTATGTATGTATTTTATGTTATATCTAATTAATATTATTTAAGATGTTTTATTTATTTATTTAAACTTCATGTACAATGGTGATACATAGGCGGACTTAATGCAGCAAGGCATTCTGTACCAGTCAACCTTTGGGTTAAAAATGACACAACAGTGGTAGGAGTTCAAAAAATAAATAGAAAATGAACAAAAAGTAAATTCGGATATTAATAAACTATCTAACTAATAAAATACATAAATAATAGTTTTAGTACACCGACAGCCCTATGTCTATCTCCTCTCGTTCAGTCCATCCAAAAGTTGTCTGTAAGAGATTGCCCTGTGCGATAAGACCGCCCATTGTACACTTATCTTTATAAATGTTTTGTCCTGTAATTATTTAAGTGGTAATAAAGTATATAATAAATAAATATAATTGTCTGTTGTTGTACTAATTGTTTGTTGAACAATTTGCACCAAGTGCAACCACTATATTGTGTCCAGGCTGCTTCTTTCCATTCTAGGTTGCATGGAAGAGATGGCAGAACACGATAAGGCCACTTGTTGTATGTTTATTTTTGTTTTAAGATGTCTTTTTGTATTGTTTTTATGTGTAAAATAAAGTATATATAAATAAATAAATAATTATAATAATTGTTAATGAGCTATAATTATGATGTTATTTGGATCAGGTTTTTAATTGGCTTACCTACAATTAGCCGTAGAAGTAGTCGGAGAAAATTAATAAAACAATATTTTCAGAAGCTTATTGTAATACCTACATAAAATAAAAGCAAAGCCTATGAAAAGATGCTCGTAAAAGGACCCAGGGGACTTATTATGTTAATACGAATCGATCAAAATACTTTTTAGTTTTCTAAAGCACGCGATAAAAGTTAAGTTCTAAAGACGTTATAAAATATTTCTAAAACTTTTTAAGTCAAACTTTTACAGAATGGGGAGCTTTCAGAATAGTTTTAACGTATATTACAGTCATTTTAAACAGTTCAGTTCAGTTCAGTTTTAGTCAGTCCTTCTTTCACCAGGCTGTATTTCTTGAACCGTGATAGCTAGAAAGTTGAAATTTTCACAGATGATGTATTTCTGTTGCCGCTATAACAACGAATAAAAAAATATATTAAAATTAATATTTAAGTGGGGCTTCCATACAACAAACGTGATTTTATTGACGTTATTGCTATAATGGTACGGAACCCTTCATGCGAGAGTCCGACTCTCACTTGGCCGGTTTTTAAGACTTTTTTTTAATTAATCTTATTTTCATTTTAACACTATACGACCGAAATCTGGTTTCGAAGTTTTTATTTATTTATTAATTAATTTATTTATATAATTAAGGACAGCCAATAAAGCATACACCAAAAAGTACATGTTAAAGTACTCATATTTTTACATTGTATAGTGTAGCCTTAATTAAAGGCTGCCACGGCATGCTTAAACAACGGAATAGGAAATGTAGAACAAGTAAAACAAGTCCTCGGAAATATGTTTAGATTTAGAAGAAGTAAGATTACAACACACTGACAGTTTAACTGTTCAGTAAAATTCATAGTTTACTGTAAAGTTGTACCGATTTATTGTTAATGCCGTCTATTATAGCTGTAGTACATTTTATACGGCACTAACGCGCCACCTTACCTCCCGGAGCTTACTAACATCGTAAAGGAAAAGGGATAAAGTTTATAAGTTTTTAAACTGTCATGGTCACTAACACTAACATTAACATTAAAAGCGGGATATTTACCATGTTTACTGTTTGTTGCGAATTCCCGATATTTCGGTGCTGTTGCAAGCACCATGATCACGGATAAACTGAAAGTCATTGCGGGTGGGTGTTTATGAGGAGACAAAACGGTCTACCCTCTTTCTTGTTCGTTTTACAAAAAAAAAAAAAAAAAGAAAAAAGAAGTAAATAAAAATAAAATATAATAATAATAAGTAGATAAAGTTTTACAGAAAAGTCTTATATAACAGCCGATAAGAATAGAAGTCATTAAAACATCGAAAAAACGTTCTCCAGTTGCGCGTAAGAACATTTAACTCTGACAAGAAAAGAATCGAATAATCCCAAAGGAAAAACAAGAATGAGAATAAAAAATGAACGCTTACTTACTTACTCATCTAAGAAACCTCGAAGAAAAGAATTTTTCAAATTAAAATTCTCAAAACACTCCACATAAAAGTACAAGCAAGCAATGTAGCTTCATTCATTGTGGCATTTTTATTACGTAATAAGACGGAATTCAAATGGATAATCTCAAGCCGTAAACGAGCTGAAGAACATGAGCGGCATGTTTAATATGACTTTTCCATACAAATAAAAATGGCGATGGTATGTAGGGACCATCGTAAAGGACGATTGTAGCTGCGAATTAAGTGTGCGCACAGAATTATCAAGTCTTTTTCGAATAGCTGTTACAGCAAAAAGATTACATTTGTAATTAACTGGCAACACACGCTTCATTTTTTATTCAGACCATATTTTACAATCTCTTCTCAAATAATTTGTACCGATTTACATGCTCAACATTAAAAATAAAACAAAAATTCATCGAATTAAAATGAAATTTCTTACTTCTAATAAAACGATTTCCTCCCTCTGCTGCAGAAAACGTGATTTAACATAAAATTTTGTTTGCTTCCGCTCGAACAAATGTTTCCACTCTCCCACTACTAGCTGAACGAGTTGTGAAGTTGAAACTGTCTATTAAAATACGTATCGAACACTCAAACGACTTCTTTGGGGAGATAGTGTTTTACTGTCGACTGTGTGTTCGTATTAGTGAGGTTTTGTCAACGTCCCCTATCTTATATCTAAGTTTATGAAAACAATTTATCGTTCTCACGCGCTGGGTACTTGTATTTTACGGAAGCTAGCTCACTGACACATCGCTGGCTCCTCGCCACAACCACACTGTCACGTCTTTCTACTCACACCGTCACTCCACCCTCAATCGATTTTTACGTCTTTTAGCAGCCTGATATGCGACTGATATAGTTTATGTCTTCTGTTCAATTTCCAGTACGTGAAACCTTTCAAACAATTCGTAGTTCAATCAATCATTGGCTCCCAAAGAGCAAAGAATACCTACTTCTAACATATTCTGAATCTTTTACAGCTAGCTGGTTCAGCGAAGTGGTCAATAAATGTTAGTCACGGCCTAAGAGATTTATTGGCGTACCACTTCTAACATTTCAGGTTCTAAAACTAGGCTTGGGTTTTAGCAAGAACGGATCGGATAGCATTACATTTAAAGCTAAAAGATGTGTGTTATACCTCCATACGTCCCCGTATCGTTCCGGCAGAGTAAGCTTACTTACTAAAAGTGCTTCTGTATGTAAAACGGTGTCACATCGAAGACTCGGCATTTCGAATACCTATCATTCTGGATCAGAAGCTTCATAACTATAACTTTGTGTTCCGGGAAACATTCACAAGTACTTTTATGTTACCAGTTGATCGTGTATTCTGTCTTTATTATCGTGGTAAGTGGTCTTTTATTGCTTTGTTTATTTATATATGCATTGTGCTTAATACATTTTGAAGGGTCATGTATGTAGCATAAATTTAGCTTGGGTCTGAGAGTGTATAATTCATATAGTGGCCAAACATTGACCTGTGTGTTCAGTTGTCAATACTTTATAATTCATGAGTTGCGTGGAACTTGGTGCTCAGAGTTCGGACACGTCGCAAGTCTGCAAAGTACGAACAACTTGTGTAGTTGTGTGTACAACATCGTCTTTGTTCTCGACAGAATCTTGTAAGCGTTTGGACGTAAACTGTTTATCAGTAAGAGTAATGAGCTATACTGAATGCTGCAATAGTAGTAAAATGTTATGCTTCCGGTTCTCTCTTTGGGGAAATTCGAAGCCAATTTTTGTATAGATCTTTGTTTCGCTACGAATCTTCGTGTTCCAGTTTATATTTTGTGGTTGGTTATCATCGATGAAGGCGGTGGAGTATTTACAGACTTTGACTACAACATTCCTTTTAAAGAAAAACGTTATACAAACACCTAAACATAAAACATACAGAAAAAACTTAATTTCAACAATTATAAATAACACAACTTTTTCAGCACAATTTTAGACATGATTATGTTGAATGAAAGTAGTGATTATTTAACTACGTAATTAGAAAAAGACGCTTTGTTTTACTTAAATCATCATCTGCCTAGCCTTTTTCCCAACTATATTGGGGTCGGCTTCCAGTTTTACCGGATTCAGCTGAGTACCAGTGTTTTACATGGAGCGACTGCCTATCTGACCTCCACAACCCAGTAACTGGGTAACTCGGTACCCCTTGGCAAGACTGGTCTCAGATATCAAGCTTCTGACTACCTTTAACGACTGTCAAAGATCTTTAAATGACAGCCGGGACCAACGGCTTAACGTGCTTTCCGAGGCACGAAGGAAACTCGGTATGTTGAAATGGTACCCCATCCACGGACCGACCTCGTCAAGCGTTGCTTAACCTTGATGATCGACCCGTGCGGCTGTTATTATTTAGCCACGAGTCCTCCTTGTTTTACCTAAATCGTCCTTACTTTGTTATACTTCTCTTATTCTCACTGGGAAAAAGTTTCATAATAAGATGTTCTTATTACTTATTTTTCTTTACCATTTTTCTCACGCCTCGTGTCAGTCGGAGACAAGGCAAAAACCCGTCCAAATAACAAGAACGCCTAGACGAATTGTATCAGCAATAACAAATAAAATACGACGCAGAAACCCGGGCATAATGTAATGTAGCAGGAAATCACAACTAAAGTAACATAGAAAGGCTTAAAGTAGGGTAAATAATGTTCCTAAAATCGACCATGAACCAGCTAAATTTATCTTACATCAAATATGAAAAGTGGTTTGGCGATAAAACTTCTGTTCGCTTTAACAACATTGGAGTTCCCAACAATGGTGATTGTGGAGCAGATATTAAACCACTTTTGCTTGCTGTTTTACCTGCATTTATTTGGGTCTGTGAATTCATTTTAATATAATAGTGATATGAACTGGGTCATACATTCGTGATTTAAATTCCATAGCTATGTTTTCGTTGAGGTAATGTTGGCGTAACCTACTCCATATCGAAATTTTAGGTGATCTATCTAATCTAAGTCACAAACAAAACAAGTAAAAAGTGACTTACAAGTAAATTAAAAACATGAACTAAAAAAATTAAAAACAAGCTACATGACCCCATTGTGCGCAAAAGTGGAAAACTGAAAACCATTCTTATGGAAGTTGGGGGGCCTGTAAAGAACTGTTCCAAACAACCGTCCTCCGACTGCAATGAAAAGATTGGTTTTCAATTTGTCACTTTTGGGCACAATGGCGTCGTAAATCATTTAGCTTGTTTTTTTATTTTTCAGTTCAATTTTTTAATTCACTTTTTGACAAGGCAGGCGTGTTTTTTAATTATTTATTTTTATTACAACATCCCTTTGAGTGATAAAACGATATTTTTGCAAACGCACACTTTTTTATAAGGTTTTCTATGGGATATTGAATAGTACCTACTGGTATATATGTCGCAGCCATCTGGTTAAATTTAGCCAGCTAATTGGAGGCCTAGGCCGTTCATTAAACACTACATCCAATTAAATGGTTAAAGGACAATTAGCCAAGTCATTGAGCGCTGATTAACCAGATGGCTGAATGTCGTGTAAGTCATTTAGTTAAATTGGATATTGATGAATTTGTAAGGTTTGTTTGTGTGGTTAGGGTGAATAGGTAGTTTAGACTCAAATATTTCGCGAAACTTGCAGAAGACGTAGATTTGGAATTTTCATGTTTTCATACTTGTTAGGTATATATTTTGCTATGTACTAAGCAAGCTCTAGACCAGGGATTCCCAATCTTTTTATACTGTGACTCCCTTTACATAGTGTTTTTTTTTCTACGCCCTTTTACCTTGATATTGATTATTAGGAAAAAGGATAGTCAATGAGCTCGCTTTTCTGAGCATAACTTTTCAAATCAGAGCAAAAATTTCGAAAAAGTATCTCTCGTTTAATTTTCTCTATTGATATGTAATCTATCATCACCATCATCATCAGCCTATAACGGTCCAGTGCTGGCTTGTAATCTGTACTACGACTTAATTACTGCAAGTGTAGAATAGCCAGTTTCGCATAGCGATGTATGAAGTGATACTAGGAATCTACAGTAGCCAGGGTTGGATAATCTTGGGATACATTACTCTAAAATTGAATTACATTTTATTTATTGGGTAGAACCTATTTGTATTTATCGAGTAGTATTTTGAGGATTCAGGCTCGTATTACATATATCTCATAGGTCCAACAGCTGTTCTTACTCGAATACGACGCCCGTGAGAGAGCATAACCACGCCCCGGGGCGTCGCGACGCACAGTTTGGGAACC